>OY728141.1:1898347873-1900847873 GCA_963277665.1 Viscum album
GTCCGGGGGTGGGGGAGGTCCAGGGGGTTGGTGGGGCTGTCCAAGGGGGGTGGGGTGGTGTCCGAGAGGGTGGGAGTGGTCGTCCATGGGTGGGGGTGTCCAGGGGTGGGGGTGTCCAGGTGGTGGGGTGGTGTATAGGAGGGGTGGGGGTGCCATCCAGGGGGGTGGTGGTTGTCCAGGGGTGGGGGTGTTTAAGGGGGTTTTCCATGGGCGTGTCTAGTAGGGGTGGGGGTGTCCAGGGGTTGAGGGGGCTTTCCAGGGGGTGGGGGTGTTCAGAGGGGTGGGGCATCCAAGGGGTGGGGGTGTCCAGAGGGGTGGGGTGTCTAGAGGGGTGGGGGTGTCCAGGGGGTGGGGGAAGTCTAGGGGGTTGGTGGGACTATCCAAGGGGGAGGGGTGGTGTCCAGGGGGGTGGGGTGGGGGTGGATATCCATAGGGGTGGGGGTGTCCATGGGGTGGGGGTGTCCGGGGGGTGGGGGAGGTGGCCATGTGGTGGGGTGGTGTCTAGGGGTGGGGGCGTCCAGGGGTAGGGGGGCCACACCGTGCCTCGTATTGAGACGGGGTTGACTCGTACCCATCTCAAAGGGCCCATGGATCGTTCTCCTAAAGGATCTACACAATACAAATGCATTGATCAGATTTGCGTAAGTCATTTGTTGTTTTCACTTAAAATTATGTCCATTTTAAACAAAAGAGAGACACTTTGAGTGATACAAGCCATGCCATGCCTCGAATTGAGGTGGGCTTGAATAGTACATGTCAAAAATGAATCATGGTTAGTTCTTGTAAAGGATCAACATAATTTGAATGTTTTTTGTCAGATTTTCGTAGGTTAGTTGTTGTTTTCACTTAAAATTGTGTCCATTTTAAACAAAAGACAGACACTTTGAGTGATATCAGCCACACCGTGCCTCGGATTGAGATGGGGATGACTAGTAAACGTCTCCAACACACCCATGGTTTGTTCTCTTAATGGATAAACACAATCCGAATACATTTGGATGGATTTCTGTACATCAGTTGTTGTTTTCACTTAAAATTTTGTCCATTTTAAACAAAAGAGAGACTCTTTGAATGATACTGACCCCATCATGCCTCGGATTGAGTTGGGGTTGACTCATACATGTCACCAATGCACCCATGGTTCTTTCTCCTAAAGGATGAACACAATCCGAATGTGTTTGGTCAGATATGCATACGCTAGTTGTTGTTTTCACTTAAAATTTTGTCCATTTTAAACAAAAGAGAGACCATTTAAGTGATACCAGCCACACCATGACTCAGATTGAGACATGGTTGACTCGTACATGTCACAAATGACCCATGGATCATTATCTTAAAGGATCAACACAATTAGAATGTGTTTGGTCAGATTTTCATAGGTCAGTTGTTGTTTTCACCTAAAATTGTGTCCATTTTAAACAAAAGATAGACACTTTGAGTGATACCGGCCACATCGTGCCTTCGATTGAAGCGAGGTTGACTCATACACATAAAAAAGGACCCGCGGATCATTCTATTAAAGGATAAACACAATCCTAATACATTTGGTCGGATTTTTGTAGGTCATTTCTTGTTTTCACTTAAAATTGTGTCCATTTTAAACAAAAGACAGACACATTGAGTGATATCAGCCACACCGTGCCTCGGATTGAGGCGTCTTTGACTCGTAAACATCTCCAATGCACCCGTGGATCATTATCCTAAATAATCATCACAATCCGAATGCATTTGGTCAAATTTATGTACGTCAGTGGTTGTTTTCACTTAAAATTCTGTCCATTTTCAACAAAAGAGACACTATGAGTGATTCCGGCCACACCGTGCCTCGGATTGAGGCAGTGTTCACTCATACACATCCCCAACGCACCCATGTATCATTCTCCTAAAGGATCAACAAAATCCTAATTTTTTTGGTTAGATTTCGGTACATGAGTTTTTGTTTTTAATTAAAAATTTGTCCATTTTAAACAAAAGAAAGACACTTTGAGTGATACCGGCCACACCGTGCCTTGGATTGAGGCAGGGTTGACTAGTACACAACTCTAGTGCCACCATGGATTGTTCTCCTAATAGAGAAACACAATTTGAATGTGTTTGGTCAGATTTCTGTATGTCAGTTGTTGTTTTCACTTAAAAATCTGTCCATTTTAAACAAAAGAGAGACACTTAGAGTGATACCAGCCACATAGTGCCTCTGATTGAGGCGGGGTTGACTCATACACGTCCCCAATGCACCCATTCATCATTCTCCAAAAATTATCAACACAATACAAATGCATTTGGTCAGACTTCTGTACGTCAGTTTTGTTTTCACTTAAAATTTTGTCCTTTTTAAACACAAGAGAGACACTTTTAGTGATACCGGCCACACCGTGCTTTGGATTGAGTTGGGGTTGACTCATACGTGTCCCCAAATCACCCATGGATGGTTCTATTAAAGTATAAACACAATCCTAATGTGTTTGGTCATATTTATGTACGCCAGTTGTTGTTTTCACTTAAAATTCTGTCCATTTTAAACAAAAGAGAGACCCTTTGAGTGATACCGGCCACACCGTGCCTCAGATTGAGTCATAGTTGACTCGTACACATCACAAAGTACCCATGGATAGTTATTTTAAAGTATCAACACAATATGAATTCATTTGTTCAGATTTCCATACGCCAGTTGTTGTTTTCACTTAAAATTGTGTCCATTTTAAACAAAAGACAAACACATTGAGTGATACAGGCCACACTGTGCCTCGGATTGAGGTGGAGTTCACTTGTACACATCAAAAAAGACCCATGGACCGTTCTCTTAAATGATCAACAAAATCTGAATGCGTTTGTTCATATTTTCATGGGTCAGTTGTTGTTTTCACTTAAAATTGTGACCATTTTAAACAAAAGATAGACACTTTGAGTGATACTGGCCACACCGTGCCTCGTACTAAGACAAGATTGACTCGTACACATCACAAAAGACCCATGTATCGTTCTCCTAAAGGATCAACACAATCTGAATGCGTTTTGTCAGATTTGTGTACGTTAGTTGTTGCTTTCACTTAAAATTTGTCCATTTTAAACAAAAGAGAGACACTTTGAGTGATACCGGCCACACCATGCCTCATATTGAGGCGGGGATGACTCGTACAGGTCAAAAAGGACCCATCAATAATTCTCCTATATTATCAACATAAAAATAATGTGTTTTGACAGATTTTCGTAAATCAGTTGTTGTTTTCACTTAAAATTGAGTCCATTTTAAACAAAAGACAGACACTTTGAGTGATACCGGCCACACCGTGCCTCGGATTGAGGCAGCGTTGACTCTTACACATCCCCAACACACCCATGGATCATTATCATAATGGATCAACACAATCTGAATGCATTTGGTCAGATTTCCGTACGTCAGTTGTTGTTTTCACTTAAAATTTTGTTCATTTTAAACAAAAGAGAGACACTTTGAGTTATACCGGCCACACCGTGACTTTTATTGAGTCAATGATGACTTATACACATCTCCAACGCAGCCATGGATCATTCTCTTAAAGGATCAACACAATATGAATGTGTTTGGTATGATTTTCGTATGTCAGTTGTTGTTTTCACTTAAAATTATGTCCATTTTAAACAAAAGATAGACCCTTTGAGTGATACCAGCTACATCGTGCCTCAGATTGAGGTGGGTTTGACTCATACACATCAAAAAGGATCCATGGATCATTCTCGTAAAGGATAAACACAATCTGAATGTGTTTCGTCATATTTTCGTAGGTCAGTTGTTGTTTTCACTTAAAATTGTGTCCATTTTAAACAAAAGACAGACACTTTGAGTGATACCGGCCACACCTTGCCTCGGATTGAGGTGAGGATGACTCGTACATGTCAAAAAGGACCCATGAATTGTTATCTTAAAGGATCAACCCAATCCGAATGTGTTTGGTCGGATTTTCGTAGGTCAGTTGTTGTTTTCAATTAAAATTGTGTCAATTTTAAACAAAAGACAGACACTTTGAGTGATACTGGCCACATCATGCCCCATATTGATGTGGGGTTGACTCTTACACATAACAAAGGACCCATGGATCATTCTTTTTAAGGATAAACACAATTCTAATGCGTTTGGTCCGATTTTCATAGGTCTATTATTGTTTTCACTTAAAATTGTGTCCATTTTAAACAAAACACAGACACTATGAGTGATATCGGCCACACTGTGCCTCTAATTGATGTGGGGTTGACTCGTACACATCCCCAATGCACCCATGGATCATTATTCAAAAGTATCAACACAATATGAATTTGTTTTTTCGGATATCCATATGTCGGTTGTTGTTTTCACTTAAGAATCTGTCCATTTTAAACAAAAGAGAAACACTTTTAGTGGTTCATCATTCTTGCATGTTTCTGGTGCATATAATCTATTAAAATGGGAAACTGAATCATTGGAGAAAGGATGTTTTATTTAATAAAAATTACAATTTTCCTACGAACATTTACATACAACAATGTTTCATCTTTTGATCCCCTTAACCCCTCTCAAAAATGGCAGCCAATTGTACATGTCCCCAAGTCAGATCTTCATGCTATTTGTGTACAACATTCCTTCTGGTATGCAGCCCACTCATTTCTAAACAAATCTATATTGTCTTGTGAGTATGAGGCTTTTCAGCAGTCAGAGTAGTACTGCAAAATATAAAAATAAATATTTAATAAATAAAGTAAATGAAATAGTGGTTGTTTTTAACATATCTCTTTAAGGACACTAGTTTGTTGATGAAAAAGGATCCCTTTCATAAATTTACAAACACAATATCCACAATCATTATCATTTTTTTGTTTTGGACACTCCAAAAAACTGATCATTAGGAGAATAAGTAACTTCTGTTTAGATGTGTTTGGATAGTGAAATTTTATTATATATACCCTCATATTTGTATAGACGAAGTACTTTCTCACCTCTTTATGCGTATCCCCTATCCTCATTCCTTTATTTAGATGATATTGATACACCTCCCTATCATAAAATAATCCTCAGTAAAAAATAATATAAATTATATTACTTGATGTTTAGACCTAAAGCATAGGATGTAGTGTCTTACAGATTCACAAACTCCATCATGTGTTGTCAGTTTGATGGATATCCTTTCTTTGAATCTAGAAAATAAATATTTGGATTATCCACGTTCACCACAATTAGAATCCATTGTTTCCTAAAAACACAAAAAGGAATAAATAATATAATAAGTGAAAATATAATTGATATTCTTAAATCGTAGAGTTTTACCCCTACATGGTTGGTATTATGAAGAGTCTATTATCTGTAATCTTTCTTTCAACTGTTTTCAGCAATTCGTTCACTATTTCATTCTTTTTTGATGGATCTAATTTAGTTAGATGTGTTGATGTGGTATGAGGACTAACGAGTCCGAATTTTGGCTCATGGGAATATTCCTTCAACCATTTTTCATATATACGTCTATAAACAATATAAAATGAATTTAGTAATAATTTTCACATTATATCAGCTTTTAGAAAATCAATTCATGAAAACATACCTCATATATATATTTACAACTCTGATGCTTAGCCAACCATTTTGAAGGATCTAATTTAAATTTTCAGCAGCAATGAAATCTTTACATTCCTCCCCATATATATTATTTTTGAAAACCACTATATGACTACTACCACCTCTGAGCTTCGTATCCACATGATTTTTAAATACTAGTAAATGTGGATAGGGAATATGTGGTGTTATTGTGCATTCAGTAGCTCCTTGGGATGGGTTGGTCAATTCTTTAGATGGTTTTGAGCCGACGTTTATCACCCCTTCCCTTCCTCCGTCTATAATAACATTCATTGTTTCATACCCTTTTTCATTAATTGTTGAAGGTTTAGCTTGAAAAAAAAGGAAATAAATATCTCTTTGTCTCCATGTACTCTTACAAGTTATGACGGCCCTGAAATGAATGTCCTAATAGTCTTCTCGGCCATATTATTATCATCATCATCAACTAGAATAGTTAGCTCTGCATTTGGCTCATGAGCTACAG
This sequence comes from Viscum album, assembly GCA_963277665.1. Lineage (NCBI taxonomy): Eukaryota > Viridiplantae > Streptophyta > Magnoliopsida > Santalales > Viscaceae > Viscum > Viscum album. Next base: position 1,898,353,918 of record OY728141.1, read on the forward strand.
TAATCATCACTTTCAGATGATCTTTTGGAAGTGGTCTATTATGCAGTGTGTCATCTGGGATATTGAACACTATAGCCCTTGCTACAAGGTGATAGGTGGGTGTTGACATATATAAATTACAATCATTATCACCCTATAGAATATCATTACAGGGAAAGTATCAGTGTTTGTATGATTCACATTTCATGGGAACAATTATTAAAATATTGATTACCACGGCTAATACAACTCTTTGAGGGGAATGGCTCACCTCAAAGATGGTGGGGGTGGGTGGGATCTTCACACGCTGGTTGTTCCTGAGTTGTGTCTTCTCCTTGCTTCCCACCCATAAAAGTTTCTAGAAACTCTCCCTGTCATTGCAATCATTCTTCATGATTTTCTAGTCTCTCGCTCATTTATTTAAAGTTTTCACCTCTATCATCTATTTTTTTTCTTCTCAAAATATACTCAGGGTGTCACCCCAAAACTCGCACCTCTGACATGAATGTATTTTTCTAACTGCTTCAAAGCTGTCGATAATAGGTCTACATCTTCTACAGGAGTAGCTAATTCCTATCACTGTCGGATATAGGAAAATAACAAATTATTTTTATGTAATATCAATTTAAAAAAAATCTTTTTATCATCGTGTCATACTTACACATATTACCCACACTTTTTATGTGTTCTTATCTACTAACTTTCCTTCCTTATTCACACGTACCTCCTTCCATAGCACATGATGTGGGATGGAAGTGTCTTTGATTTTAGACTCATCAATATACATATAAACATTGAATGATAATTATGATGTTTTTTATTGGAACCTGAAAATATTACTGTAAATTTAAAATATGTACCATTTTCTTTTCTAGTGAAGCATACCCCATCCTAGGATTATGATAGGGGTATGTTGGTTTTGATGCATGTTCCTTATTTTCAGTATAGAGTTGTTGTTCCATAAATGAAATATTGACAATCAAAGTGATGAATACACATATCCTCAAACAATGTATTATCACCCACAATGTACCTGAAACTCTTCATCCCCATGGCGGCCAATAAATGCATTCCATGCTTCTTGGGATATCAGGTGACTGTAGACAATGGGTGGGTGCGGGTTTATTTTACCTTTGGAATCGTTCAGGTGAAATATTGTTAAAATAGTGCGAAAACCTCGATGAATCCTTCCTGCAAGCCTTAATACATAATCCTTGTGTGAATCATCTACTATAAATTTACTATGCAAGAAATTGAGAAGGGTAAGACATTGTTTCATTATTTTATTTTCTATTAAATTAAATAAATAATATCATAATGTTATCATAATTTCTTCACAGATAACAACCTTCATCCCGGACACAACTTGGTGCCATGAATCTATGTCAATCGGCACGCGTTGCCGAGTGAAAACTCCAATGTAACTATTAAACATAGCCTTGTTGGGATTCAGATGTTGGCCTCATGCATTCCATCTGACATCAAATTTGATGCCTTTTCTTTTGTCCTTATGAACTTTGGCTAACACCATCAAACTATGACGCACCTATGTTTACTACGATGTCGGTCCTTCATTCCTGACCATTTCATCGATATCAGAATAATATATATGTTCATATGAAATGGAAGCAATGGCATGTTCTGATGGTTGTTGGACCTCAACACTAGGAGCAACAACATATTCAGAAACTTGGTGTTGCTCTGCACTGTGATCAGCCACAGCAGGAGCAGCAGCAGCCGCAGTAGTAGCAGCTTGAGAGACTTGTTCGGCCTCAAGGTTAGGAGCACCCGAACTTGAAGAAGTCATTATCTTCAAAAGTGGTTGAATAGTTAATTTAGATTACATAAATTCAGTAATGATAAGATAAAAACATGAGATAACAAGATATATATTACAAACAAAATATGGCCTATTTATTGAACTCTCTTTATTATTTTAAATGGCTGAAGGGATTTTACACCTCTATCGATTATTCAAATTCCTTCATTGTGGTCTCCTCTAACATACAAAACATCATCTACATTGGGACCACTGCAAAATGATTGTGACGTACCACTAAAAGGATCATCCTCAACTGAATTTTCAATGGACCCTTTAGTAGTTTTGGACGATAACAGAACAATTGACCACATTCGATTTATGAGATCTAGAACATAAAAAACATGTACCGCTTATGATTCCATTATAAACTGTTCGTCTTTGTAACCTTCTTTACTAAAATCAACTTTCACCAATCCCCATTCATATATTTTAACACCACTATTGTTATAAACCCATTTGAATTGAAAAATTGGAAATTGGATTGCCTTATAATCCAACTCCCATAGTTGTTTAATAATGCCAAAGTATGACAAATTTGCATAAATTGGATTTCTGCCCTTACTACCAGAAACATGCATCGCTTCAGCCACTAGTGTAACTCCACTATTTTTCATGGTACTATCTTCATCGTGTTCATATGTATAGAATGTATAACCATTAATTACATAACCATTGTAAGATAATACATACACACTTGGTCAGGCAGCAAGACATCAAAGTCGTTCTAAAATTGAATTCTGATTTTCATCCAACTTTTTAAAAATATAGTTCTAAAACCATCCTATAAACTGGTGATTATGTGTATTTGATAAAAAAATTTCATCCCTTCATGGATTCAACTTCCAAAGAATTTATTTATTATTTTCAATATATGGAGCAACCTCCAATCTTTTATGCAAAACATAAAGGTGGGCCTACTCCCGATCTGTAATACTAATTGTCACAAAATCACTTCGGGAAATTCCCTCACCCTCAATGCATCTAGTGTGACAAGATTTCGACAGACCAATTCGTTCCACATCAGATAGGTATTCGGTAAAAAATTCAATGGCTTCCTCAATAATATATCGCTCCACTATACAACCCTCTGGAAAACATTGATTTTTGACATACCCTTTCAAAATATTGATATACCGTTCAACAGGGTACATCCATCTATAGTGCATAGGACCACAAAGTAAAATCTCTCTCACCAAGTGAATCATCAAATGAACCATCATATCAAAGAATGTTGGAAGGAAGAACATTTATAATTCACATAATATGATGACAATTTCTTTTTCTATAGCTTTCAATTTTGATGGGTCTAAAATGTTTCTACGTATAGCTTTAAAAAAGAAACAAAGTTTGGTTAACGTATGATGAACATTATTAGGAAAAATGCAATGTAAAGCTATAGTAATTAGATCTTGCATCAAAACATGGTAGTCATGTTATTTCAAACCTTTTAACTTCAAATCATTCATTGACACAATGTTCTTGATATTTTGATTAATACCCCTCTGGAACCTTTACATCATTGAAGAAGTTTCAAAAGTGATATCTCTCCTCCCTAGAATGAGTATAAGCTACTGGAGGAAGAAACATTCGATTTTTACCCTTCACGAGAGCCAACTCTTCTCGTATTCCCTTGTCAACCATGTCCAAAATTCCTTAATTCCATCCGTTGTTTTGAAAGGGGCATTTAGCAATGTTTCTATAACACTATCACATATATTGTTTTCCACATGCATCACATACAGAAAATGTCTGACGTAAAAACAATTCTAGTATGGTAATTCAAAAAAAATGACCTCTTTTTCCAATAAATTTTCGTAAGGTTTTTCAAAAACGGTTTACCAAAAATAGTGTTCACATCATTTACTTTCTCAAACAGCTGAACACCTGTAAGTGGAGACGGTGTTGTGCATTATTCTGAACTTCCATTGAATGATGTCGGCCAAGATAGGTACTTATGCTGATGAGGTATAAATCTACGATGTCCTAGAAACACATATTGTGATGAATGTTTCATCCTAAGTGATTATGTATCTTCTTCGCACATAGGACACCCTTGAGTTCCTTTAAGGCTATAGCCTGAAAAATTTCTATAGGCAGGGAAATAAATTATTTTCCCATACAACATCACTCTCAACATGAAGTATTCACTTTTATAAGAGTCATACAACATAACACCTGAATCCCACAATAACTTCAAATCCTCGATCAAGGGAGCTAGATAAACATCAATATCATTACCTAGTTTTTTTGGTCCTGATATAAGCATAGATAACATGATGAATTTCCACTTCATGCATAACCAGGGTGGCAAGATATAATTTACCAACATAACAGGCCATGTACTATGAGTACTGGTTTAAAAACTAAAAGGATTCACCCCATATGTAGATAACGCAATACGAAGGTTTCTCGGATTTTTTCCAAATTCAGGATACTCATGATCAATTTTCTTCCATTAAGTAGAGACAGTTGGATGATGTAATTTCCCATCTTTATTTCTTTTATCTGTATGCAACGACAATTGTCTTGCAGTTTCTTCACTTCCATATAGATGCCTAAACCGTTGAATTATTGGAAAGTACTATAAAACGTTCTTAGGATTGGATTCATCTTTCTCATATCGAAAAGAACCACTCTTTGGGAATTATGTAAGTGATTTGTTCTCTTTTCAAAACAATACACAGTCTTTCGGGAAGCCATGTATTCTTTCAGAAATCATACCCATCAAGTGTATCATTCGTTTAGATTCATATTTCCACCTTGTGAGCTCATTATCTTCTGGGAGCATGTCATTCAATATATCAAGTAGTTTCATAAAACTGACAGCACTCCATTCGTTGGATGCTTTCAGTTTATACAACTTCAGTATAGCTGACAATACTGTATATTTATTGTAACCCGCATACAATGACATCTTTGCACAACTCTTTAACTTCTCAAAAGATTTTGGGTAATCACAGAGTTCATCTTCAATTGTCTTTGTCATTTCCTCAATACGATCTTCATCATCATTGAAATCTTTATTCACATCCTCCATACAGTCTTCTTCATTATCCTTATTTGTATTCATATCTGATGATCCATAAAACGCAGTTTTATTCTAACTAGTAGCTACATTCGCCTTTTCTCTATGTTTATTCAAACATTTATAACTCCAATATATTCTATGACATATCAAATGTTCTTCCATATCCTCTGGTGTAAGTAGTCTAGAATAACAACAACATAAACATGGAAAAATGATTTGAGAAGGATCCCTTGCGTGATCCTTTGCAAACATGATGAACTCTTTCACTCCGTTCTCATACTCTATTGTCAAATGATTAGCATCCATCCAATATTTATTCATCTCCATCCTATTTGAATCCCAAATATTAGTATTTATAGTTCAAGTACACAAAACAATACTTCCAAATAAAGTAGAATGGAACCACTTCCTTATAAAAATAGAGATTAATAGAGCCTAACCATTTCCAATAAAGATTTTGAAATCAGCAGAACTAGGATAGACCCCCCATAAAAATCAACACAATTTCAAAATACAAAGGGGTTCATAGGGATAATCACTTGTTTCATAGAGGGTAAAACTCACATGACATCATCCTCTATGGCTCATCCTCCTCTATCGGGTCAACCCATCTATGGTAAAATAGTCCATCCTTTTATACCTCACCAACCAAAAATACATATGGAAGAAAACCAGTAGCCAACTCTATAAGTAAATAATGGATTCTCATAATCCTTAAAATATGGAATTCATTAAATATAATTACTTTAGATTCTTTATAGTTTCCTCAAATCACCCTCGTCCAAACACAATAATAATCAAGAATGATACATCTACCACTCCTATGTCTCCTCCCAATAATCAATATCATCATGCCTAAAATTTTTTGTAAGCTAAAGTTACTTACTTTAAATCACAGGTGGGTAAACACTTGTGTCATAGATGGTATCCCATGTTATTTGATATGAAAATTTTAACAAATATTATTGACCTATCATCCCATTCAATCCTCATGAGTGTCTAATTACAAACTCCGTCTTAAGTGTAATATCAAAAGAATATATATTAATAAATTACCCCACATCCACTTACCCACTAATCTGGTCATTCTCATACTCTAATTGAATATTTCTAATGCATCAACCCCTTTATTATAATCTCATAACCATATATCCACACATAAACATGTCACAAACACATAAAAAACCATATCCACATCACATCCTCATCACAGTATGATATCATGAACATGAAGGACCTAAACATCATACTCTCCTCCTACAATGCACAACCCCCACTATGAATCCACACCAAATACACATAATCTTGTCAAAAATAATATATATACACCACAACTGAAAATCCTTATAGGTCATATATATACACCCACTGTGAGACATTACAACTCATTCTAAGTGTGAAGGGGGAGATGGGATGAGGGAGTGGTTCTATATGTGTTCCCTCTATAACCTAGATATTGAGAAAAACACTCAGAAACAAAGTGCCCATATGGACTTTAATCAGGTTACTCGACTCAAGTGGTGGTGTGTAGTAAATATTAAGAAAATATAATAAGTATATAGTCACACATAAATCTCAAAAAGGTGATAATAATCCAATAAACCCAAGAAGTACTAAATATCAAAGACATTCTATGGTTCCTCCCATGACATGATAGCTTTAACCTTTTCAGATCAACAGAGAAACCATGTTCCGAGACCACATGTCCAAAGAAATTCACCTCCAGAATCTAGAATTGGCACTTTAAAAACATGGCATAAAATTAGTGATTCCTCAAGATGTCCAAAACTATTATAAAAATAGGTATCTGATCATCCACAGTTTTAGAATAAACCATGATTTCATCCATAAATACCATAACAAAATAGTTTAGATACTAGTGGAAAATCCTTTTCATAATCACCATAAATATATATGGAGTGTTGGTTCAGCCGAATGGCATAAAAAAACTCATAGTGTCTATACCTTCTCCTAAATGAGGTCTTTGGAATATCAAACTCCTTGATCCTGAGCTGGTGTTAACCAAACTAAAGACCGATCTTAGAGAACCACCCCCCCCCCTGTTAGAAGATCTAATAAATCATAAATATAGGCCAACATATACTTTTTATTGATCATAACCTGATTGAGATTCTGGTAATCAACACATAAGCGAAGGGTTCCAATGACCTTCTTTGTGAAATGCACCAGTTCTTCCCAAGGAAACACACAAGGTTAAATAATGAATTTTGAAACCAATTCATCCCACTTATTATTTAGTTCCTTCAATTTAACTAGTTCTATATGGTATGATAGAATAGATATTGGTTTTTTACCCATCACCAGGTTGATAGAGAACTCCACCTCCCTCTCTAGTGGTAGACCAAAAAAGACTAAAGGAAACACTTTTGGAAATTCAATAGCTACTAGGGGATGTTCACTATAATAGGCTTCCTACTCCAGTTCAATAGCATAAAATGATATAACATAAAACAAGTAAACATTAGTCAAGAGACACAAGAACATCAACTATATCAATTAGAAACAACTGGGGAACATATACCTCATATTAGGATTTGGAAAAATTCTAGAATTAGATTAATTAATTCCTCAAAGACACCTTTTTCAACCACCGATGGTAACTTAAGGATCAATACAATAATACCTATTCAGACACTCTCTCATAACCTACTAGTTATGTCCCAAAAATCATATCTCTTACCTACCATGTCATATCCAACCACATCAATCAACCATCACCCTTATAATAATAGTGATAAATACCCCATACGTAGTAGCATGAAAGGGAAAACATATAATAAATTCACACTAAAATTCCTATGTATGACCATTAACCATTAAAACCATGACAGAAAAACGAAAAAACCAAATCAGCATTGCTTTCACATCCTTCCTAAGAAGAAAGATCAAGAAGAGAATCAAGAATAGTAGAAATGAAATTCACCTTAAAGGAGGAGAAGTAGGGAACCTTCTGCGCTACGTCGGGAGGGGAAGGCGCGACGGCCAAATGTGGAGGTGCATGGGAGGAGCTACCAACCAAAGATAAATGGAGGATTAGGGTTCGCAGGGAGTAGGGTTGAGCGAAGAGAAGGAGAATTAGGGTTTGTAGAGAAGAGGATATGCCGAAGGGGTTTGAGGGGGAGGATTAGGAGAAGGGCTAGTGGTGGAGGTCCGGAAAGGCGAAGATCGGGGGCGGTGGAGGGGAGTCAAAGGGTTACAGTACCGCGAGACCTTTAGGTCATGATAAACCGAGGACATTGTGTGACCGATTTTATAAAATATGGGTCTACGGTTTTATCAGTGCTAAAAAGCGATGATAAAGGTAGCCTTTATCAGCACTTTTTTAGCACTGATAAAGAGGCCCTTTATCAGAACTAAAAAATCACAGATAAATCATTCATGTATCAGCGCTAAAATTTCAGCACTGATATAGGACTTCTTTATCAGTGATTTTCGAGCACTGATAAAGGGTCTCTTTATCAGTGCTTTTTTAGCGCTGATAAAGGTTATCCTATATTAGCGCTGATACAGGGAAGATTTATCAGTGGATTTTTCTTAGCGCTGATATAAGGTGGAACTTCCTTTTCCCATTTTTTTAGTATTGATTACTTCCTTAACCTAGAAGTAACATATTCATTCTTGATCATTCAATCAATGTAATACCTCAAATTACCCACTCAATATATGCTACCACGATATTATTTCATTATCATGGTTTTTTCCTTGCATCAAAGTATGTATGCAAATAGAACACATTGGTAGTGATCTAAATTTAGAAGACCAATACACAAGTCCATAAATCGGAATAATAAATGACACCCAAAATATGTGGTGTTCTTTTTGACAGGTATGTCCTCATTATCTCACTACTATAGATCACCTAGTGTGAACATCAAGAGAATAATCCTCAATGCTTATAATCCCCATCACCTAATAGTAAAATATCAATTATGTCTATTTGGTATGATATATCTATAACATAATAATTTTTTATGATTAATATCATAATATATTTGGGTTCTCATTATAGCCTGAGATCTTCTATAATTTTTTGAAATGGCAATTAATCTATTTACATTACCATTAAATAGTGGACACCGAAATATCTACACTATAATGGTAAGTCTACATCATGTATATCTATCTATACACATGATATGGTAATCAAAATTACTGCATCGATGGGTCTATGGAACACACTTTTACAACACTCCCACTTGAAATAAAGACAAATTTCAAACCAAACATGTTCCTCTAAGATGATTGAGATCGTGTTTTAGCTGATTCACGAGTTTAGTTGATGGGCCTACCATGATTCTGCCGAATTGAAATTCTGTTATAGTCGAATATACCTCCTAGAGTAAAACTTCTAAAGAAATGGTATCCTCAAGTATATCCCTTTTCTACACTGTCAAAACTTAACATCTTGACTAGTAATTATATCCTATATAAATTATGATAATTCAATAATTACTTGATGCAATTCCAAGAATTGGGAAAAAACATTTCCTACAATAACTACTTCTTAGCTACCTTGAAAGATGCAACATAATCAGTATTTGTATGTATGTATACCACTATCTTATATGATATTGTCTCACTCATCACCTTAGAATTACAATGATACTCGATCACATGTCTCTAAGGAAAAATATTTTGTTTCCCCAGAAAACTAGTATCAGTTATTTTCCAATTAATATGTCCATATCTTTTTTACTTGCTAAATTACAATCAGATAGTTCTTAATATGTCCCTCTCAATTCTCCTAGATAAAACTAATATTTTCCTAATATACCTTAGAAATATCAGTTCATGTACTTATCATGGAATACATGATTGATCCATTGCATAATAATATGTATATCAACTCACAATGTTTATCTCACCATGTCCCGGACATGTTAACATGGAGGGAGTATTCCATGTGAGAGTAGAAAAAATTATTCTCTTTAATTGTTCTAAATTGATGTTTTCAATCTCATGTCACTATATGAATTATTGAGTAGGTCCAAGAAACCATTAGAAATACCTAACTAGATCTTATTCCCTATAACATTGGTTGATACATTAAGTTAATCATAAAAGTAAATATTTTATTCTGGTCTAAACTAACTATTAGACCAATATATGTTTTCCCTATGTTATGTAACATATTTTACTCGAAAAACAATATTTCTCCCAATAAACTTTGATAGAAACAAGGAAAATATTCATTCCATATAAATATTTTACGATCTTTCTGCTTACATGAATTATAAACTAAATTTTTGGTAACTTGAAACCTTTATTAACATTATATTATGTGACCATCACATTTTAATTGATACATATAGACACCTTCCACAATTTGTAGCCATAACATCCAATTATCAATAAAATGATGGTCAAAATTATCTATATAGAGTAAAATTCTAATGGATTTAGGCATACTAATTTATTTTAAACAATTGAGCCTCATTGGTAATGTGCTTGTACAATCAATGTATAATCTCATTTGAATACCCACCACATTATTAAAAATAATAATCCCCTTCACACTTTGATAAACAGAATCCATTATTGAACACTAGTTGGTCTTTCCAATCAGAGATAATATCCATATAATACTTACTAGGAGGAAATATTATTCACAATGAATAATGTTTCACTAGATGTAGTTAATTTAAAACCATTACCATGGTTTTATCCTTCCTTTGTAGTATGTCTCTGGAACTGTAATTTTCGACATGCACTTTTTGAACTGGTTCCTTTGCTTACATGCCCATATTTAGTATTGACTAAAACCAAGTCAATATTTCTCCCACTATCTCTAACGATATGTGTACCCTTTTGTAGAAATATTGTCTATAAATTGACTATATCATTTATGTCCTATTGATTTATGTAATATCCTATGCATCCGTTGGGATAATTACTTTAGAAGTGCATTGTGTTTATCTTGATGCATGTTTGTTTATAACCTAGAAAGCTCATTGCATCTAATCACAAGTATTATGACATGATGCATTTCCATCACACTATAACTCATATGATATCCATTTTTAATTTTACATGGCATATGTTTATGGGATATTGCTGTTATTTTTTATGCACATTATGTATTATAATAGATGGTTCAGTAATTTACAACATTGATACTACATACATCAAGACTTTATGTATAAAATGTGTGTTTAGTAGTTTCTCCATGAGGCATTTTTTGATTGTTGTTAACATGTAATACTACATCATTTATCATCCTTATTAACATCAATGTCATCATGTAGATAAGGAAATTTTCTTTTTGGAATTAATTCACACTATATTATATTGATCGATGATTGCTTGGTCAATATATTCATTGGAATTCTGTACCAAAGAAACTCCTATATTCTGATCAACAATATATCATACTCCACTGTAAAATTACATAATCACTTAAAGGAATATTATGAAGTATATATTCCTCTAGCTTCCACATGGAATAATTTATTCTCTCTAACTAGACTAATTTTGAATGCTCTATGAAATACCTTTATTTATAATGGTTTCTTTTTCAATATTAAATATGTTGGGAATACCAAAACTTTTTAGCTTTACTGAGCCTAAATACCAAACTTTCTATATTATTGATATATACATTTAGTATTTATTGAAAAAAATTATCTTGGCATAATTAGTTATAAAACTCTTACATTTATATTAATTAAATATTGACTAGGATTCATTTATTATTGAACTATTGGTTGAGTATGAAACACCCCAAACATTAATTACTTAACCTATAATAATGTCTCCTTTTGTCCAAATGAAAAGTGAGATAAATTTATTGGGTTATAATCAATAATAGTTTTACAACAATCATTAACATGGTAATAGAGAAGTTGTGTACTTCTCACCACTGATTTAGTTAATTCAACCCACTACTCTCCTAATAACTCCCATGTAGTAAGAGAAACCGTCAGTTATTCATGACAAGCACCCTGAACACCCGATTGTTTTCTAAATTTGAATGATTGAAGGTGGTTATGAATTAACATTTCTTTGAGGGTTTTATTTTTTTAATGTTATGAAAGAATTAATTTCCTATATTCTACAAATGAACTGTGTGGTCACACTCACATCTAACCATGAAATAAATAGAAAATTTTCATCACGTCACTTGTTCATTTTATTTATGTGGGTTTGTTTATTATTCTACGTGATCATGTGTAAACGAAAAATTCAAAAATTAATAAACAATGAAAAAATAAAATGAAGGTGTGATCAGGATCTAGTACTAATGTTTGATCCATTATGTGAATAATGGATCTACCAAGACCCTAGGGGTAATACCTTGAGTCGGGTCGCTTAGAAATTGATTTCAGCATCTGCCCATCCAATGTCCCAAACTCCTATCTGGTGTATCACTCAAACATGGAACGATGTGAGTCACACATTTTCCTAGTCATTATACAACAATACTCAATCAGAGTAAAGGGGGTATCAAGAGTATAAAATACATCTATTAATTGGACATGTATTCCCTTTATACATATAATGACTTAGAAAATTCAAAGATCTCCATTAATTTAAACTACTTATTAAAAACCAGGAAATAATTATATAAATAAATAAAACAAATACCAGACAAGCATTGGTTGGTCAATTGCTCGTTATCAGTCATATACAATTTAAACATGCATATTAAAATAAATGTCGATATAAAAAATAAACATGCATTAAAATATTCGAGGGAATTATTTTTATTAAAATTCAGTCATATTTTAATTAAATATTTTTCACCTTTTGGAAAATTATTTAATTTAATTTTAAAAAAAATTAATTTTTTCATAATAAAATTAATTTAATTTAATATGCAGTGCTGATTTTAAATAAAAATTATTAATATTTCAGTAATTTAATTTTAATACAAATTTAAATTAATTACATTAATTAATTTTTTGATTACAGAAATTAGTAGTACCTCGAAAATCTGAGGAAATTTATGTGTGAGTCGGGATGAACCAGCGAAGGTCATTTTCGGTATTTCAGTCCATGTATAGTGGTTTTTTAAGTTGGGAGGGCCCCTTTGAGGAAAAAGGGTCCATGCAGATTGGTACCTCGTGGTGGCCCGATGCTAGATCCACCGGATCTAGGTGGGATGCGGGGTCAAGATCGGTGGGGCATGAAGCCGTTGGGAGAGGGGGATTCTATCAACTTCAGAGGTGGGGATCCCATAGAGGATATCTTGGAGGATGGATGGTGGCCACCTGTGGAGGAACACAAAAGAAAAGGGAGGTGCCTCCAAACTGATTTCTGATGGTGTGAAATGGTCTCCAGTGTGGCTTGGTGGAGGAGACGATTGCCAGAGGGGTCCACATCAAGAATATCGAGATGTTCTAATGGTGGTTGACGCAATTATAGATTGCATGAGGAGTATGTCAGGTGGCTATATCTGGGTGGCCATGGCACCACATCGGGCGGTCGGACGGTTAGGAGGCAGAACGGGTGGCTGGAGCCATGGATCTGGTGGATACCTCTACCAGTATGAAGGGTTGTCTGAGAGTGTGCGAGCCAGGAAGAGGCCATTAGTTTTTTGGCAGGTGGTAAATGTTGTGTAATCTTGGTAGGAGAGGCAAATGACAGGATCCACTGACAGAGGTGGAGGCGCTCAGTGTGCGCCGCCTGGATGGGTGTGAAGGGTGCTTCACCCAGAAGAGAAGGACAAGAGGGAGGGGGTCGGTGTCGCGGCTCATGGGTGATTCTTCTATAGTGTGGTCCAGGTATAAAGGAGGTTATCCATGATGAAATTTGGGCAGAGGTCTATCGCCTGCGTCGGGAAGCTAGAGGATGCCTACATCGGTCGTTGGCCGATGTGGTGCTGGTTCAGAGGTTCAACTAGGATGGCAAGGTGCTCGTTAGGAGGGCTCACATGGTTCAATCTTCCAGGAGAAGATTGACCGATCATCCTTAAATTATTTTTCTATTTGTCTAATCCGAATTTAAGGGGGGATTGATCCCAAAAATTGCACCATTTTTATGTAAAAAAATAAAAATCCTAACTATAGGTAAAAGAAAAAAAACTATAATTAACAAAATATTCACCAGTGTTGATTATCTGATTCATGTAATACACTATTCCAATGACTATAAAATCACCGGTTATAAGTACAATAGTGAAATTTCATGGCATTTATTATAGTATAATATATATATATATATATATATAACAATAACCCCAAGATTTGTTTCAAATGGTAATTAAATCTTCGGATGGCCGCAGACTAGCCATCTAATGTAAGATTCAAAATTATTCTGCAGTGTTGGGATCTGAATGATTTCCTCTATTAATAATAATGAAAACGTAAAATTTATTTGGATTAAAATATTGACTCATCAATTTGATACAATGTTATTGTATCGGGAACACAGTCGAAGCTCCAAAATCGGGATTTTAATTTATTTTCCACTAATGATCAACATGAGCTCATCGTCATCATTTGAAACACTGCCCGGTATGAGCCTGAAGATACTACATGAAAGTAATTAAGTATAAAATAATAACTAAAAGTACCAGGTTAGATCTGAGGCAATGGAAGATGGATGATCTTCACTGGTGATCATTGGTCGAAGGATCAAAATCTAAATCCCTCTAGATCATCCACATGTGCTTCATAATACTTCGAGAATGTCTATCGATGAGATCTGGTTGCTAGAATGGAATTTTTACGATTCATTTGACATCTTGATGATCACTTCATCACTATTATGTCGATCATCCAACAACATCCATGATCAAGCCCCTTGTACCAGATAGTCTCTCTCAAAGAACCCTGGCAGAGAAAAGATAATGAAGATCTCACCATTGAGCAATAAATAGTGTATGGAGAGAGCTTCCATTCTCTTATTTATAGGGAGGAGAGAAATATCTAGTATAAACACATGATACCCAAATATTTATTTTCTCACTAAATAAATGATATATTATTACAATGAAACTAAATCATAAAAATCATTTATATTTTAGTCACTTTCTTGTATTATAAAAAATATATTTCATAATAAATCCCAACTGATTAACTAGACTCGTAATTTCCACAAATATTAAATAAACCATGAATATTTTTAACTACAATTAATTAAAATAATATATTGCATAATAAATAAATTCAATACCAATTTTCGATAACGTGAATAATATGAATTTAATAATTCCATTAGTGACTATACATCATTTAAAAAATGTCAATCCCCATTGGTGGGACCCACTATGTCTAAAAATTATATTCACTATAATAGGGAACACATTAAAATAAGCTATTATGTTTGACTCTATATTCCCTTATATCTGTAGTAGTGAAAAATATTCATAGACCAAGAGTGGGATCTATGAACCCATCATGGCCCCTAAAGTGATAAGGATAGTCATTGTAATGACTACCAACCTACAAACATGAACTGTTTAATATAATCTCATTGTATTTTGATATCTCATAATGCAGGATGCACACCTATGCCATCGACCTTTTATGTTTATTATTTTTTGATCTGACTAGATGATTTTTCCCTCAACTTCCAAGGCCTTGGTCTTATGAAGTTACTACCATACTGATAATCTAGGCCCACGATATATTAGTTCCTTAACATTGAAGAGACAAATCCTTATGTCATACCACCAATGATGCACCCAACAAAAACTAAGTCATTATAATTTTATTATCATGGGTTTTTTCATGAATCAAAGTAAATGATCAAATTGAACACATTGGTAATGATTTCAATTCAGTATATAATTACACATGTTCATAGATAGAAACAACCAATAACAACCAAAACATGCAATGTTCCTTTTGTTCGATCAGTCCTCCTGATCTCACTAGTAGAGAACACTAGGTGTATGCTTCAGTTGATGATGTCTCAATGCTTTTGGTCCCCGAACACCTGATAGTCAAATATCTATTTTTTCCATTCAGTCATATGTTTCTTGAACATATGTCCTTTATCGATGATTAATGTCATAGTATTTCGAGGTTCTAAATATAACATGGGATCTTTATAACCTTTTGATATGACAATTAATCTATGGGAATTTCCATTAAATAAATGACACATAAATAGTTATACTATAATGGTAAGTATACATCATGAATATATATATGTAAAATTTATATGGTAATCAAAATTAATTCAAATATTTGTCCAGGGGACCCACTATTACAACTACAATTTCCTTCCTCAATGAAATAATAGCTACAGGATTGTGATTCTTGCTAGAATGAGAAACAACATTAAAATTATTTTAGAATTATCAATCAGACAAGTACTAATAGACACTTATAGTCAGTACATATTTATTTGTTTTGTCCTACTAAAATTTTTAACCCTATTGGAAGAAATATAGTTTAGTTATTGTCAATGATTATAGTATATTTACTTGGGTAAAATTTATTGCTCAAAAAAATTACAATTTTTATAATTTTACTATTTTTTATAAAATGTTTCAAAACAAAAAATGTTGTATGATTGTTTTGACTCATAGAGATAATTGAGGTGAATTTTTTAACATAAATTTTTTAAAATTTTATGAAAATAATGTTTGTTTTCATAGTTTCTCTTTTCCTAGATCACCACAACAAAATGGTGTTATAGAAAAAAACTAGAAATATTATTAAAATGGAAGGAACCATATTATGTTAAAATAATTTACCTATATATTTTTTGGATGAAACCATTTTTTATTCCTGATATATTTCATGTAGAAATATCATTCGACCACTTTTAAAGAAAGATATTTATGATTAATAGAAAAATAAAATCCAAAATATATTTATCTTATAGGTTTTGGGTGTAATGTTTTTATTTTGAATTCAATGTAGAATTTAGATAAATTTGTTTCTATAAGTGATGAAGGTATTTCACATTGTTATTAAAATAATATTAATTCATATAATTTTTATAATAAAATATCTATGGTTATTAATGAACCTATACATGTTGTGTTTGATGAAAATAGTGTTTCATTAAATTTAGATTCTAATGTCTTTGATAATGAGTTTATAGAATTTAATTATGGTAAAGAAAACCCTAAGGATAATGATGAATCCATTGAGGGGGAGCATAATCCATGTTCACCTGATCCAAGATCATGGAGGATTCATAAATACCATCCTATGTAAAATGTAATTATTATTGTTGATTTGGGAATTATAACTAGAAATTATGTTTCATGTTTTTTTTTCAATTATACTTTTATTTATGATTTTATTCCTAGTAATGTTGGTGATTCTTTAAAATTAAAAAATGTGATTGTTTTAATGCAAGTTGAACTAATTTTTTTACAATAAATAATTTTTGGTCTTTAGTATAATTTTTTGAGCTTAAGAAGGTAATTATAAATAATTAGAACTTCCAAAACAAGCTGGATGCATTTGGGATAATTTTAAAAAATGTGAAACATGTTTCTGGAGGATACTCTTATAAAGAAGTTATAGACTTTGAAGATTCATTTTTACCAGTTTTCCAGTTATAGGATTTTATAATCTTGTCATATTTTTCTTATTTTCAAAATTTTAAATTATAACAAATGTATGTAAAAAGGGTTTTCCTAAATGATTTTATAACTGAAGAATTTTACATTTCCCAACCACTAGGTTTTGAAAATGAAAAATATCATGCTCATGTTTTTAATATATCAATTGGTTTGTAAGGTATCAAATAATAATCTATTTCATGGTATGAAAGTAATTATTTATTTTCATTAAATAATGGATTACATAAAGACAATGTTTATCCTACAATAATTATTAAAATAACATCAATGGATATTTTTATTAGAAAATTTCTTGTTTCTGATATTGTTTTTTGTTCTTCTAATGAAATTCGTTGTAGTGTTTTTTCTACTTTTATGAAATCTGAGTTTGAAATAAATTTACTCAGCGAAATATAGTCATTTTTTAGAATTCAAATTTATTAATGGAATTAAAGGGTCCTTCTTAATAAATCTTAGTATACTAATGGGTATGTTAAATAGTTTGGTGGACATTCATCTAAATCAATGAATGCTTCCTTGACTACTAGTTGTAAATTAGAATTTGATGCATCCAGTAAATATACTGATATTAATGGTTATATAGGTATGATAGGTATCATTCTATATTTAAAAAATATAGACCTTATGACATGGTTGTTGTTTACTTCTTTCATGATTTGAATCTAATCCTAAAGAGAGTTGTATTAAATGTGAAAAAAATATTAATTAGATATGTTCATGAAACTATTAATTATGGTATATTTTATACTAAAAATGACTATTTTGGTTTAAAAACATGTTCATGATATGATTTTGGAGACATTATAATACATTAAAAAAGATCATTATTTATGTTTCATTTTCATTGGAAAATTTTAATTTCCTGGTACTTTGAAAAGAAACTATCTATTTCTCTATCTACTGAAGAAATACAAAATATCTCTATTTTAAGTAGTTTTACTCAAACATTATTGGTCAAGAAAAAATGATGTTACTTCGATATTTATCTTGATAAATTTTCTATTTATTATGACAATACATCTATAATTTATTTTGTTAAAAACCCCTTAACACATTCGTGAACAGATCATATCGATCTTAGATTTAATTTAATTATATGTCATGACAATAAGGGTGATATTGTTTTAGAAAATTTCCCTAATAATAATCAGCTAGTATACATATATTATATTTCTTTAGACTCTACTCATCATGAAAAAAACTTTGGACTTTGGAAGTTTGTTTCTTAATTATTTTATATTTATATATATTTAGGGAGAGTTTTTTATCTATTTGTTTATTTAAAACTGGGGATAAAAATGATATTAAATGAAAATATTTTGTAATAAACGAGGTAGAATGTTTTCCCATGCGCATGATTTTTCTTGTTTTGTATGATTACATGTTATTTTATGTTTTAAATATTCCAAAACTCTCTTACGGTTTTAGGTGATTTTTTTTCAAAATAAAAATATTTTTATTATAACATGAGTTGTAGTGATTAGATTTTTAAAATTTAAATTTCATATGAATTATAAAAAATTATATAACTTTTATTAAACTATAATGAAGTATAATTATAATTCATGAATGTTTTAATTTTGATCCAAACATGATACATGCTTTTGGTTTCAAAAATTATATTCAGTTTATACAAAATTATAGTTTTATTTCATTATTCAATTTTAAAAAAAGTGATATTGATTTAAATATTTATAACAATCATTCATTGGAAATACAACTCATTTTATATATTTAATGAGAATAAATGGAATTATGAATTTAAATTTTCGATGTTGTGAAACATTTCTGAAAATCCTACATGACTTCTACAATTAGGGATTATCTAGAATTCAAAATCTTTTTAATTTAATTGAAATATATATATTTCAATTCTCATCAGAATCTATCAATTTTTTAAGTGGGAACACTAAAAAAAATTTATTCACATAACTAAACGACATTCAAATCAAAATATTTCATTTTTGTGCCTTAAAAAATGGTCGAAGTAGAACATTTTTTCTATAGTGTTCAAAATAGGTTTGCACAATATTTTGATAACATCCCCATCTATACTTGTTGGATTGAAGTGACTCATTATATGTTATAAATATATAATATTTATATTCATTTTATTTCTCTATAAAAACATCCAATTATATCATTTATACGAGTTCAAAATTCACCAAAATATTTGTGTTCAACTTTTACATAAAATGATGAATCACTATTTATCATCTTATTCCTATAGCCTTTTCCCAACATAGATTAACATAGATAGATTCTTCAAAAAACCCACTAAATATGTTGCAAATATTCCATGAATAGATAGAATCCAATGGAAGATCTCTTTTATTCCAGAACAACTTGTATATCTAGATTGGACAACAATAGTATATTAATCCCTATTAAAAAGCATGCAATAGTGATATTTTTTCACTATAGGAAGTTTAAATCACCACTTAATAATTTAGTGCATGTTCTTATAACCAATATGAATTTCACGATTGGTATTCTCTTAGAAATGATTTTTTTTCTTTTAACGGTGGTTTTAGCATGTGCCATTTTATGATCATTTAGCTTTGGTTTTGATTTTATTTAGCTACTTTTTTCCAAAAAATTAACCCAAAAATAAAATAGATATAATGAAGTTAAATAACTCTAATATATCTAGTGTCTATTATGTTTAGAAGTGGTTAATAGTTAAATCTGAAAAATAAGGTTTTCCCTTATTTATTTAGTTGTGGTTTTTAGAATCCCCAACAAAATATTTCTCTTAATTTTTTTAAAAATTATTTAACTTAAAAAAATATAAAGACTCAGACATGTAATAAACTAAAACATAAATCCAAAGTAAACCCATCATACATACATCATAAATCATACATCAAAAGTAATATATACATACATCCATTGTCATCATAACCTTATTCACCATTACATCAATAAACTGATGACCTCAGTTAATCCATACCTCATCCATCAATATATAAATATAAAATATGTCCAACAACAACCCATGCCAAATATAAATCCATCCAATGACATCTGTTGCATCCATCTACCTCCACAATATCTCATCAATAGTAATCAAACACATCATCTCATCAACTATAAAAAAAGGAAAACATAAATTGAAACACAACATAATAAATTAGAATTATAGTAAAATCATTGAAAAAATGTAAACATACAATGGAAAATAAGAACCGTCCTGACTAGCATATAAATAATTTCATGTATCATAATGGTTATCCTCCTGCCTAATGCTGGCATCATTTGAATACAATATAAACTAGATAATTTATGAAAATAAATGAAAATATAAAAGCATCATAATATATTCAAAATGTTTCTCATTATATTTTTTAGTTTTCTAATAAATAAGAATAAATTTTAACATAAAAAATAATATCTCATGATAAATCCTTTGAAATAAAAAACATACATATTTAATATATGATTCAACACTTGAAACTGAATATTGATAATTAAGTATATAACTTTTAATTATTTTTAAATCATCATATAGTGTTTTTGAAACATACATAACAAAAAAATTAAATATATTGATTTGAAAACATGTCAGGTATTTTAAATAAAACTCAATGGTGGTTGTCCCATGATTTCACATCAATATGAGGATTTTTCTATGGATTTTACCCTTACACTCTTGTTTTACTATTTTAAAATACAAAAAACACATTTAGTGGAATTCCAAACAAACCGTTACACATAATAATATTTTTTGGTACCTACATTTCAAAAATAAATATTTGGACATTTTCCTATGATTTCATGGAAATTGGATGTCATTTTCCTGCTTTTGACCCCCCCCCCAAAAAAAATTTAATGTTTTTGGTACCTTAACAACTATTTTCCAAGTCATTCCGGACACACCACATGTTGGATTGACGTTTTTTTGTGTACATGTCCAAAATAACTATACCATGATTTTCCAATGGGTTAATGTCAATCTATGTATTTTTTCGGGGTTTTCACTGTCACATGCACATTTTACTACTTTAAATCACTAAAACACGTTTACAAGAATACTGGGAAATCTGCATCATATAATTATGTTTTGTTGATTCCAATATTTCAAAAATAAATATAAAATCCTTTTCCAATGATTTCATGGAAATAAGAAATAATTTTCCTAGTTTTGACACCCCCTACGTGTTTCCAAAGGCATTGGTACCTTTAAAAACTATTTACCGAGTACTTCTAACCACACAACACATCAGATCGATGTGTTATCTATGCATACATGTCATAAATAACTAAACTACGGTTGTCCCATGAGTTCATAGGAGTCTAAGGCCTTTTTATTTGTTTTAAACCATTACACGCATGTTTTACTATTTTAAAACTCTTAATTCATGTTAATAGGAATATTAGGAAACCGTAGCTTGGAATAATATTTCGTCTGTTCCTAAATTTCAAAAATCAATCTTTGGTCATTTTACAATATGTTAATGAAAATCTGACATCGTCTACATGATTTTGGACCCTAACACATGTTTTTAATGAATTTTATAACTTTAAAAACAATTTACAAAATGATTATGACCATATCACAAATTGGATTGACACTTTTTCTTAATGTACAAATCAAAAATATATCAATGGTTGTTGTGCTATGACATCATATCAATCTGAGGTTTTCTATGGTTTTGACAGTTACATGTATGTTTTAGTTTTTTAAAGGACTAAAAATAAATTTAGGGGAAACCGTGATAGATTGAAACATGGAATTACATGCCATCAGTTAGTACATTTCAAAAATCAACGTACATTTTTTCATCTGATTTCATTGAAATCCAAAATATTTTTCCTAGTTTTGACCCCCTAATAAACATTTTAAAGGATTTGGTACCTTTAAAAACTTTTTACCGAGTTATTCTGGTGACACGACATTTTGAATAGATATTATTTCTACATTTACATGTCAAACTAAACTCAGAAAATGTTTTAGCAAGAATTCATGTCAATATGAGGTCGTTTATTTTGGTTTTTATTGCTACACAGACGTTTTAGAGTTTTAAAACACTAAAGGCGTGTTTATGGGCATCCCGATAAAAATTTAAATTGCAAAGATGTTTTGTTATTTCTTAAATTTAAAAAAATAAATACTATATTATTCTTATGATTTCATTGAAATATAATTTCACATTTCTAGTTTTGTCCCCCCGATAGAAGTTTTTAACGGATTTTGTACCTTCAAAAATCAATTTATTGAATCACTCTGACTACACCGCACGTTAAATTGGCATTTCTTTCTATTTTTAGATCTATTTTTCCCTATGTTATGTAACATATTTTATTCAGAAAACAACAGTGCTCCCAATAAACTTTGATAGACACATAGAAAACATTCATTCCATATAAATATTCTATGATCTTGCTGCTTACATGAATTCTAAACTAAATTTTTGGTAACTTGAAACCTTTATTAGCATTCTATTATGTGACCATCCCATTTCATTTGAATCACATAGACACCTTCCACAATTGGAGGCCATGACAACCTATTCTCAATAAAATGTTGGTTGAAATTATCTTTGGAGAGTAAAATTCTAATGGATTTAGGCATTCCAACTTATTGTAAAAAATTGAGCCTCATTGGTATTGTGCTTGTACAATCCATGTATAATATCATTTGAATACCCACCAAATTATTCAAAATAATAATCCACTTCACGCATTGATACACATAATCCATTATTGATCTTTAGTTGGTCCTTCCAATCATAGATAATATCTATATAATACTTACTAGGATGAAATATTATTCACAATGAATAATGATTCACCGGATGTAGTGAATTTAAAACCATTACCATGGTTTTATCCTTCCTATGTAGAATGTATCTAGAATAGTACATTTCGACATGCACTTTTTGAACTGGTTCCTTTGCTAACTACATGCCCATATTTAGTATTGACTAAAACCAAGTCAATATTCCTCCCACTATATCTAACGATATGTGTACCCTTTCATAGAAATATTTTCTATAAATTGACTATGTCATTTCTGTCCTATTGATTTATGTAATATCCTACGAATCTGTTAGGATAATTACTTTATATGTGCATTGTGTTTATCATTATGCATGTTTGTTTATAAACTACAAAACGCATTGCTTCTAAACACAAGTATTATTACATGATGGATTTCCATCATACTATAACTCCTATGATATCCATTTTTCATTTTACATGGCATATTTTTATGGGATATTGCTGTTATTTTTGGAGTATATTATGTATTATAATGGATGGTTCAGTATGTTACAACATTGATATTATATAACTCAAGACATTATGTATAAAATGTGTGTTTAGTAATTGCTCCATGAGGCATTTTTTGATCATTGTTAACATGTAATACTACATCATTTATCATCCTCATTAACATCAATGTCATCATGTAGATAGGTAAATGTTCTATTAGGAATTACTTCACACTACATTATATTGATCGATGATTGCTTGGTCAATATATTCATTGGCACTATGAACCAAATAAATTCATATATTCTGATCAAGAATATATCATACTCCATTGTAAAATTACATAATAACATAAAGGAATATAATGAAGTATATATTCCTCTAGATTTCACATGAAATAGTTTACGCTCTCTGGCTAGACTAATTTTGAAGGCTTTGTGAAATACATTTATTTATAGAGGATTATTTTTCAATATTAAATATGTTGAGAATACCAAATGTTTTTAGCTTTATTATGCCTAAATACCAAACTGGCTATATTATTGATATCTATATTTAGTATTTTTTGAAAAGAAGTATCCTGACACAATTAGGTATAAAATTATTGCATTTATATTCATTAGATATTTCCTAGGATTCATTTATTGTTGAACTATTGGTTGAGTATGAAACACCCCAATCATTAATTACTTAACATATAATAATGTCTCCTTTTTTCCAAAGGACAAGTGATATAAATGTTTTGGGTTATAATCAATAATAGTTTTACAACAATCATTAACATGGTAATAGAGAAGTTGTGTACTTCTCACCACTGATTTTGGAATCACCCTTTCTCTACTGCATGGAGAATACACCTCACTTCTAATAAAATTTCTATGCATAAATGGTTACTATAGTTAGATACAAAGTTTTTAAAGGCATATAGTAATTAATACCCAAGAAGTAATATTTAATCATTACTTTTATATTTTTGAATATACCCATAGATGAAGCAGGTACTTGCTTTGAGGATTTAGTTTATTGCATTTAAAATTACATAAAATTATTTCATGATATGTCATGAAAAACATCATATTAAAACATTTTTCATTGAAGGACATTATGAATGAACTTTTGGTGTTACTTTCCATTTTCCTTTTCTCCTTATCTTTCTATTTCTTCACCTTAAGAAATAAAGATAAAACATTCATTTATATTGTTATTTACATGGTGAACCATACCATAAAAGGTAATGAAGCATGTTCTCAATTATGTTCATTTTATAACCCAATATGAGACTTGAGTAAATTGTGGAAAATTAAATGTGAAATGTATCCATTGAAATATCTTTATTCATCATTAAATTTACATATAGCCAGTGTAATAATCTCATTCTTATCTTGATTCACTTTATCCTTGAAAGCTACTCGAATATGAGACTATATGGTATATCATCGATGTCCATTGTAGTGACTAAAACTATCATTAGATGTTGATGAATTAATAATGACATTACCATCATATGTACTATACATTAGTCTCCAGTAGTAAATTTTTACACCCTCGCTTATTGACATAGCTTAACTGGTATTGGGGATAATAGCACATTGAGATTCAAATATCATAGTATTCTCCGCAAGCCCCTATTCTATTCTTGGATACTCGTGCATGTGTGAAAATTTATTTTGTCCATTATTGATAACCGTTTTTCTTTATGGAATAACTTATGATTTTAAATAATATTAATTTATGTAGATCAAAACTTTTTTCTTTATTACCGATTTAGAAAATCTGATTAATTAATTAAATTATCAAATGTATCCCACTGTTTTATCAAATTCTAGGAACCCTCTATTCTAGAATCTGAATACTCTATCACATGAGTATTCTTGTCAAAAAGATCCCTGAACCTTCCCACATTTCCTACAAGATTTCACTATGCCACTATTTGGAAGATTCAAAGTAGTCTTTAGAGTGACCAACTGCATTAACGCATGGTTCCTTGATCTGTTGAGTTAAAAAATGTCTTCTAAAATCATAATGTGATATACTCAATACATGTATCTAAAATGATATGAAGTTATCTTTGACTAATCATTAATACAAATTTAGTTAATTCAACCCACTACTCTCCTAATAACTCCCAGGTAGTAAGAGAAACCGTCAGTTATTGCATGACTAGCACCCTGAACACCAGATTTTTTTCTCAATTTGAATGATTGAAGGTGGTTATGAGGTAACATTTAGTTGAGGGTTTTGTTTTTTTAATGTTATGAAAGAAATAATTTCCTATATTATTAGAATGATCTATGTGATCACACTCACAACTAACCCTTAAATAAATAGAAAAAGTTCATCACATCACCTATTCATTTTTTTGTGCTGGTTTGTGTATTATTCTACGTGATCGTGCGTAAATGAAAAATTCAAAAAATAATAAAACATGAAAAAATAAAATGATGGTGTGATCATGATATACTACAAATGGTTGATCCATTATGTGAATAATGGATATACCAAGACCCTAGGAGTAATACCATGAGTTGTGCCGCTTGAAAATCGATTTCATCATCTGCCCATCCAATGTCCCGAACTCCTATCTGGTGTATCACTCTAACATGGAAGGATGTGAGTCACACATTTTCCTAATCATTATACAAAAATACTCAATCAGAGTAAAGGAGTTATCAAGAGAATAAAATATATCTACTAATTGGACATGTATTAAATTATACATATAAAGACTTAGACAATTCTAAGATTTCCATTTATTTAAACTACTTATTAAAAACCATGCAATAAATATATAAATAAATAAAACAGACACCAGACAACCATTGGTTGGTCAAGTGCTTGTGATCAGTCTAATACAATTTAAACATGCATATTAAAATAAACGTCAATATAAAAAATAATCATGCATTAAAATATTCAAGGGGGTTTCTTAAAATTAAAATTCATTCATATTTTAATTAAATATTTTTCACCTTTTCACCCATTATTTAATATAATTAAAAAAATGAAAAAAAAAATTAATTTTTTTACAATAAAATTATTTTAATTTAATATACAGAGATGATTTTAAAGGAAATAATTAATATTTCAACCATTTAATTTTAATCCAAATTTAAATTAGTTAAATTAATTAATTTTTTTATTATGGAAATTAGTAGTACCTCAAAAATCCAAGGAAATGTATGTGCGAGTAGGGATGAACTGGTCATTTTGGGGCTTGAAGTCCATTTATAGTGGTTTTTTAGGTTGGGAGGTCCCGTTTGAGGAAAAAAGGGTCCATGGAGATTGGTACCTCGTGGTGGCCCGATGCTAGATCCACTAGATCTAGGTGGGATGTAGGGTCAAGATCGGTGGGGCTTGTAGTGGTTGAAAGAGGGGGATTCCATCACCTTCAGAGGTGGGGATCCCATAGAGGAGAGCTTGGAGGATGGACGGTGGCCACCCGCGGAGGCACACTAAGGCAGAGGGAGGTGCCTCCAAACTGATTTCTGCCGGTGTGAAATGGTCTTCAGTGTGGCTCGGTGGAGGAGACGATGGCCAGAGGGGTCCAGATCTGGCCTATCGATCTGTTCTAATGGTTGTTGATGCAATTGTAGCTCACATGAGGAGTATAGAAGGGGTTAGATCCGGGTGGCCAAGGCACCACATCGGGCGGCCGAACGGTTGGGAGGCAGACTGAGTGGCTGGAGCCATGGATCTTGTGGATCCCTCAACCAGTATGAAGGGTTGTCTAAGACTGTGCGAGCTAGGAGGAGGCCATTAGTGTTTTGGCATGTGGTAAATGTTGTGTCAGCTTGGTAATAGAGGTGAACGGCTGGATGCACCGACAGAGGTGGAGGCACTCGGTGTGCGCCGCCTGGATGGGTGCGAAGGGTGCTCCACCTAGAATAGAAGGACAAGAGGGTGGGGGTCGGTGTTGCGGCTCATGGGTGATGCTCCTGCAGTGCGGTCCAGCTGTAAGGGTGGTTATCCCCGATGACTTCAGGGTGGGGGTCTGTCTCTAGCGTTGGGAATCTAGAGGCTGCCTACGTAGGTCGTTGGCCCATGTGGTGTTGGTTCGGAGGTTCAACTAGGATGGCAAGGTTCTCGTTAGGAGGGCTCACTTGGTTCAATCTTCCAGGAGAAGATTGACTGAGCATCCAGAAATTATTTTTCTATTTGTCTAATCCGAATTAAAGGGGGGGGGGGGGGTTGATCCCAAAAATTTAACAATTTTTTATATAAAAAAATTAAAAATCCTAACAATAGGCAAATGAAAAAAATTATAATTAACAAAATATTCACCGGTGATGATTATCTGATGTCTGTAATACAATATTCCATTTACTGTAAAATCATTGGTGATAAGTACAATAGTGAAATTTCATGACATTTGTTACGGTAGTATATATATATATATAATGATTCATTTTAAATGGTAATTAAATCGTCAGATGGCCGCAGACTGGCCATCTAATGTCAGATTCAAAATTATTCTACAGTGTGGGGATCTGAATGATTTCCTCTATTAATAATAATGAAAATGTAAAATTTGTTTGGATTAAAATATTGACGCATCACTTTGATACCATGTGATTGTACCGATCACACAGTCGAAGCTCCAAAATCTGGATTTTAAATTATTTTCCTCGGATGATCAACATCAACTCATCGTCATCATTTGAAACACTACCCGGTATGATCCAGAAGATCCTGCATGAAATTAATTAAGTAGAAAATAAAAAATACAAGTACCATGTTAGATCTGAATCCATGGAAGACGTATGATCGTCATTGGGGATTATTGGTCGAAGGATCAAAAGCTAAATCCTTCTAGATCATCCACACATGCTTCATAATCCTTCGAGAATGTCTATCGATGAGATCTTGTTGCTAGAATGGAATTTCGATGATTCATTTTACATCATGATTATCACTTCTTCTATATTATGTCAATCTTCCAATAGCATCCATGATCAAGCCCCTTGAACCAGATAGTCTCTCTCAAGGAACACTGACAGAGAGAAGATAATGAAGATCTCACCATTGACCAATAAATAGTGTATGGAGAGAGCATCCATTCTCTTATTTATAGGGAGGAGATAAATATCTAATATAAACACATGATACCCAAATATTTATTTTCTCACTAAATAAATGATATATTATTACAACAAAAATGAATCATAAAAATCATTTATATTTTAGTCACTTTCTTGTAATATATAAAATATATTTCATGATAAATCCCAAACCATTAACTAGACTCGTAATTGCCGCAAATATTAAATGAATCATGGTTATTTTTAACTACTACTAATTAAAATAACATATTTCATAATAAATAAATTCAATACCAATTTTCGATAACTTGAATAATATGAATTTAATTATTCCTTTAGTGATTATACATCCTTTAACAAATCTCGATCCCCATTGGTGGGACCCAATATGTCTAAAAATTATATTCACTATAATAGGGAACACATTAAAATAATATATTTTGTTTGACTCTATATGCCCTTAAATTTATTGTAGTGAAAAATATTCATAGACCAAGAGTGGGATCTAGTAACCCATAATGGCCCCTAAGGTGATAAGGATAGTCATCACAATGACTACCAATCTACAAACATGAACTATGTAATATAATCTCCTTGTATTTTGATATCTCATAATGCATGATGCACACCTATGTCATCGCCCTTTTTTCTTTATTATTTTTTGATCTGACAAGATGAATTTACCATCGATTTCCAAGGCCATGGTCTTATGAAGTTACTACATTACTAATCATCTAGGCCCACGATATATTACTTCCTTAACATGGAAGATAAAAATCCTTATTTCATACCCCCAATGATGCACCCAACACAAACTATGTCACTATAATTTCATTATCATGGATTTTTCTAGGAATCAAAGTATATGATCAAATGGAACACATTGGTAATGATTTCAAGTCAGTATAAAATTACACATGTTCATAAATAGAAACAACCAATGACAACCAAAACATGCAATTTCCTATAGGTCGATCAGTCCTCGTGATCTCACTAGTAGAGAACACTAGGTGTAAGCTTCAGTTGATGATGTCTCAATGCTTTTGAGCCCCCCAACACCTGATAGACAAACATCTATTGTGTCCAGTCAATAATATGTTTCTAAGACATATGACCTTTGAATAAGATTAATGTCTAGTATCTTGAGGTTCTAAATATATCATGGGATCTTTATAACCTTTTCATATGACAATTAATCTATGGGAATTGCTAATAAATAAATGACACATAAATATCTATACTATAATGGTAGTTATACATCATGAATACATATCTATACAATTGATATGGTAATAAAAATTAATTCAAATATTTTTCCAGGGCACCCACTATTACAACAACCATTGCCTTCCTCAAAGAAATAATAGGTACAAGATTGTGATTCTTGTAAGAATGGGAAACAACATTAATATTATTTTAGAATTATCAATTAGATAAGTACTAATCGAAACATATAGTTAGTACATATTTATTTTTTTTATCCTACTAAAATTTTTAACCCTATTAAAAGAAATATTGTTTATTTATTGTCTATAATTATAGTGAATTTACTTGGGTAAACTTTATTGCTCAAAAAATTACACTTTTTATATTTTTATTATTTTTTATAAAATGGTTCAAAACAAAAAAATTTGTATGATTGTTTTGACTCATGGAGATAATTTATGTGAATTTAGTAACATAATATTTTTAAAATTTTACGAAAATAATGTTTGTTTTCATAGTTTCTCTTCTCCTAGAGCACCATAAAAAAATGGTGTTGTAGAAAAAAACTAGAAATCCTATCAAAACAGAAGGAACCATATTATGTTAAAATAATTTACCTAGATTTTTTTGGGATGAATCCATTTTTTATTCCTCATATATTTCATGTAGAAATATCGTTGGACCCCTTTTAAAGAAAAATATTTATGAATAATAGAAAAATAAAATCCAAAATATATTTATTTTATAGGTTTTGGGTGTAATGTTTATATTTTGAATTCAATGTAGAATTTAGATAAATTTGTTTCTATAAGTGATGAAGGTATTTTACATTTTTATTAAAATAATATTAATTCATATAATTTTTATAATAAAATAACTATGGTTATTAATGAACATATACATGTTATGTTTGATGAAAATAGTGTTTCATTAAATTCAGATTCTAATGTCTTTGATAATGATTTTTTAAATTTTAATTATGGTAAATAAAACCCTCATGATAATGATGGATCCATTTAGGGGGAGCATACTCTATGTTCACCTGATCCAAGATCATAGAGTATTCATAAATATAATCCTATGGAAAATGTAATTGGTATTTTTAATTTTGGAATTATAACAAGAAATTATGTTTTATGTTTTGTTTTCAATTCTACTTTTAATTATGATTTTATTCCTAGTACTGTAAATGATTCTTTAAAATAAGAAAATGTGATTTTTTTTATGAAAGTTAAACTAATTTTTTTACGATAAATAATTTTTAGTCTTTAGTATAATTTCTTGAGATTAAGAAGGTAATTGGAGATAAGTATAACTACAGAAACAAGTTGGATGCATCTGGGATAATTTTAAAAAATGTGAAACATGTTTCTAAAGGATTATCTTATGAAGACGTTATAGACTTTGAAGATTCATTTTTACCAGTTTTCTGGTTAGAAGATTTTATAATCATGTCATATTTTTCTTATTTTCAAAATTTTAAATTACATCAAATGGATGTAAAAAGGGTTTTCTTAAATGGTTTTATAACTGAAGAAGTTTACATTTCCCAACCACTAGGTTTTCAAAATGAAAAATATTCTGATCATGTTTTTAATATATCTAATGGTTTTTAAGGTATCAAATAATAATCTCTTTCATGGTATGAAAGAAATTATTTAATTTCCTTAAATAATGGATTCAAGAAAGACAATGTTAATCCAACAATAATTATTAAAATAACATCAACTGATATTTTTATTAGAAAATTTCTTGTTGCTGATATTATTTTTGGATCTTCTACTGAAATTCATTGTATTGATTTTACTACTTTTATGAAATATGAGTTTGAAATGAATTTAATCAGAGAAATATAGTCAATTTTGGGAATTCAAATTTATTAATGGAATTATAGGGTCCGTTATAATCAATATTAGTATACTAATGAGTTTGTTATATAGTTTGGTGGAGAATCCTGTAAATCAATGAAAGATTCCATGACTAGTAGTTGTAAATTAGAATTTGATGCATCCAGTAAATATGATGATATTAATGTTTATATAGGTATGATTGGTATATTTATATATTTAAAACATCTAGACCTGATGAAATTGTTGTTGTTTAATTTTTTTATGATTTTAATTTAATCCTTAAGAGAGGAGTATTAAATATGAAAAAAATATTAATTAGATATCTTAATGAAACTATTAATTATGCTATATTTTATACTAAAAATGACTATTTTGGTTTAGTGACTTATTCATGATCTGATTTTTGAGACATTATAATAGATTAAAAAATACCATTAGTTATGTGACATTTTCATTGGCAAATTTTAATTTCTTGGTCCTTTAAGAAGCAACGATCTATTTCTCTCTCTACTACAAAAACATAGAATATCTCCATTTCAAGTAGTTCTACTCAAATATTATTGGTCAAGAAAAAATTAGGTTTCTTCGATATTTATCTTGATAAATTTCCAATTTATTATGACAATATATCTATAATTTATTTTTCTAAAAACACCTTACCACATTCATGAACAAATAATATCAATCATAGATTTCTTTTAATTATATGTTATGTAAATAAGGGTGATGTTGTTTTACAAAATTTCTCTACTAATAATCAGCTAGTGGACATATATTATATTTCTCTAGACTCTACTCATCATGAAAAAAATATTAATATTAAAAGTTTGATTCTTAATTAATTTATATTTATATATGTTTAGGGAGAGTTTTTTGTCAATTTTTTTATTTAAAATAGGGGATAAAAATGATATTAAATGAAAATAATTTTTAATAAAAGGGGGATAATGTTTTCCGATGCTTTTGATATTTATGTTTTGTATGATTACATGTTAGTTTATGTTTTAAATATTCCAAAATGATCTTACGATTTTAGGTGATTTTTTTCAAAATATAAATATTTTGATTATAACATGAGTTGTAGTGATTAGATTTTTAAAATTTAAATTTCATATGAATTAAAAAAAATTATGTAAATTTTATTAAACTACAATGAAGTATTATTATAATTCATGAATGTTCAAATTTTGATCCAAACATGATACATGCTTTTGGTTTCAAAAAAAATATTCAATTTATACGAAATTAAAGTTTTCTTTCATTATTCAATTATAAAAAATGTGATACTGATTGAATTATTTAAAAAATCATTCATTGAAAATCCAACACATTTTATAAATTTAATGAGAATAAATGAAATTATCAATTTAATATTTCAATGTTGTGCAACATTTCTGAAAATCCAGCAGGACTTCTACAATTAGGGATTTTCTAGATTTCAAAATCTTTTTAATTTCATTGATATATATATTTAAATTCTCATCAAAATTAGTCAATTTTTTAAAATGGGAACACTAATAATTTTTTATTTATATAACTAAACTACATTCAAATCAAAATATTTTATTTTTGTGACTTAAAAAAAGTTCGAAGTACAACATTTTTTCTACAGTGTTCAAATTAGGTTCTCAAAATATTTTGATAACATCCCCATCTATACTTTTTGGATTGATGTGACTCATGATACATTATAAATATATAATATTTATATTCATTTAATTTTTCTAGAAAAATCTTCTAATTATATCTTTTATACGGGTTCAAAATTCACAAAAATATTTGGGTTCATCTTTTACATAAAATGATGAATCGCTATTTATCATCTTATTCTTATAGCCTTTTACCAACATAGATTAACATATATAGATTCTACAAAAAAACTCACTAAGTACGTTGCAAACATTCCATGCATAGATAGAATCCAATAGAAGATCTCTTTTATTCTAGAACAACTTGTATATCTAGATTGGAAAACAATAGTATACTAATCCCTATTAAAAAGCATGCATTAGTTTTTTTCCACTATAGGAAGTTTAAATCGCCACTTAATCATTTAGTGGCTGTTGTTATAACATATATGAATTTCATGATTGGTATTCTCTTAGAAATGATTTTTTTCTTTCAGTGGAGGTTTCAGCATGTTCCGTTTTATGATCATTTAGAATTGGTTTTGATTTTATTTAGCTATTTTGTTTCCAAAAAATTAACCCAGAAATAAAATAGATATAATGAAGTTAAATAATGCTAATATATCTAGTGTCTATTATGTTTATAAGTGGTTATAGTTGCATCTGAAAAATATGGTTTTCTATTATTTATTTAGTTGTGGTTTTTAGAATCCCCAACAAAAAAATTCTAATAATTTCTTAAAAACATATTTAATATAAAAAAATATAAAGACTATGACATGTAATAAACTAAAACATAAAACCAAATTAAACCCATCATACATAAATCATAAATCATACATCAATAGTCATATATACATACATCCAATGTCATCATAAACTTATTCACCATTACATTAGTAAACTGATGACCTCAGTTAACCCATACCTCAACCATCAATAAAAAAATATAAAATATTTCCAATAACAACCCATGCCAAATATTTATCCACCCAATGACATCTGTTGCATCCATCTACCTACACAATATCTCATCAACAGTAACCGAACACAACATCTCATCAACTATAAAAAAGGAAAACATGAATTAAAACTCAACATAATAAATCAGAATTATAGTAAAATCATTGACAAAATTTAAACATACCATAGAAAATAAGAACAATCATGACTAGCATATAAATAATTTCATGGATCATAATGGTTATCCTCATGCCTAATGATGGAATCATTTGACTATTATATAAACTAGATAATTTAAGAAAAGAAATGAAAAATATAAAAGCAACATAATATATTCAAAATGTTTATCATAATATTTTTTATTTTGATAATAAAAAGAATAAATTTGAACATAAAAAATAATATCTCATGATAAATCCTTTGAAAATAGAAACATACATATTTAATATATGATTCAACACTTGAAACTGAATAGTGATACGTATATAACTTTTTAATTATTTTTAAACGAGCATATAGTGTTTTTGAAATATATATAACAAAAAAAAATTAAATACATTGATTTGACAACATGTCGGGTATTTTAAATACAACTCAATGGCGGTTGTCCGGTGATTTCACATCAATATGAGGATTTTTTCTACAGATTTGACCCTTACATGCATGTTTTACTATTTTAAAATACAAAAACACATTTAGTGGCATCCCAAACAAACCATTACTCATAATAATTTTATTTTGGTTCCTACATTTCAAAAATAAATATTTGGACAATTTCCTAAGATTTCATGGAAATTAGATGTCATTTTCCTACTTTTGACCCCCTAACAAAAAATTTTAATGCTTTTGGTACCTTAAAAACTATTTTCCAAGTCATTCCAGACACACCACATGTTGTATTGACTTGTTTTGTGCATACATGTCCAAAATAACTATACTATGATTTTCTCATGGTTTAATGTCAATCTATCGATTTTTTTTCAGGATTTTCACTGTCACATGCACATTTTACTACTTTAAATCACTAAAACATGTTTACAGGAATCCTGGGAAATCTTCACCATATAATTATGTTTTTTTATTCCAATATTTCAAAAGTAAATATAAAATACTTGTCCAATGATTTCATGGAGATAAGAAATCGTTTTCCTAGTTTTGACACCCCCTACGTGTTTCCAAAGGCATTGGTACCTTTAACAACTATTTACCGAGTCCTTCTAACCACACTATACATCAGATCGACGTGTTATCTATGCCTACATGTCATAAATAACTCAAGTACGGTTGTCCCATGATTTCATAGAAGTCTAAGGTCTTTTTATTTGTTTTAAACCATTACATGCATGTTTTACTATTTTTAAACTCTTAATGCATGTTAATAGGAATATCAGAAAACTGTATCGCGGAATAATATTTTGTCTATTCATACATTTCAAAAATCAATCAATGGTCATTTAAGAATATTTTAATGGAAATCTGTAATCGTCTTAATCATTTTGGACCCTAACACATGTTTCTAATGAATGTTGTACCTTTAAATAAAATTTACCAAACGATTCTGACCATAACACACATTGGATTGACACTTTGTCTTAATGTACACATCAAAAATATCTCAATGGTTTTTGTGCTATGATATCATATCAATCTGCAGTTTTTCTATGGTTTTTATAGTTACATGTATGTTTTAGTTTTTTAAAGGTATAAAAACACATTTAGGGGAATCCTTGATAGATTGATAAAAGGAATTACATGCCATCAGTTAGTATATTTTAAACATCAATGTACATTTTTTTCATTTGATTTCATTGAAATCGAAAATATTTTTCCTAGTTTTTACCCCTAATAAACATTTTAAAGCATTTGGTACCTTTAAAAACTTTTTACCGAGTTATTCTGATGGCACCACATTTCGAATAGATGTTATTTCTACATTTACTTGTCAAAATTAACTCAGAAAAGGTTTTAGCATGATTTCATATCAATATGAGGTCGTTTATTTTGGTTTTTACTATTACACAGACGTTTTAGAGTTTTAAAACACTAAAGGCATGTTTATGGGCATCCCGATAAAAATATAAATCGCAAAGATGCTTTTTTTATTTCATACATTTATAAAAATATACTATATTATTCATATGGTTTCATTGAAATATAATTTTATTTTTCATGTTTTTTCCCCCTGATAGATGTTTTTAAAGGATTTTGTTCCTTCAAAAATCTATTTACCGATTCAGTCTGACTAAACCACACATCAAATTAGCAATTTTTTTCTATTTGTAGATCTGAAATATAGCTTCGAATTGGGTTTCCATGATTTCACATCTATCTAAGATAATTTTCTATTATTTTTACACATACATACACGTTTTAGTGTTTTAAAACACAAAAATGATTTTACTTCCATGTCAGGAAAATCATAACATGAAATGATGTTTTTTCAATTCTCATGTTTTAAAAATAACTCTATGTTCATTTCCCACTGATTTCAAGGCAATCAGACATGTTTTTCTTGGTTTTGATCCCCCAACACATGTTTTTAAGTGATTCGGTACCATTTACCACTATTTACAAATTCCTTTCAACCACAAAACATGTATGTTTAAAATGTTGTTTGCATGTACACATAAAATAAATAGGGGGTTTCTCATGATCTCATTTTAATCTGAGTTTATTTTTTACCATTAAACACATGTTTTAGTGTTTTAAAATAGTAAAGACATGTTTACAATCATCCTAGAAAAAATATAACTCTGCATGATATGTTGTCAATTTATATATTTTTGAAATCAATCTATATTTATTTGACTATTATTTCATGATAATCCGACATTGTTTTCCAAGTGTTGACACCCTGAAATTCATTTTTAAAGGCTTTAGAACCATTAAAAATAGTTTAATGGGTCATTACGACCACACCGCATGTTAGATTTATTTTTTTATATGAATTCATGTAAAAAATACCTCATCCATGGGTTTGCCATTATTTCACATCAATAATAGGTCATTTTCTGT
Organism: Viscum album; assembly: GCA_963277665.1. NCBI lineage: Eukaryota > Viridiplantae > Streptophyta > Magnoliopsida > Santalales > Viscaceae > Viscum > Viscum album. The sequence goes on from OY728141.1 coordinate 1,898,391,175, forward strand.
GTATTGGATAGTTACACACAACTTTTAGTGTTTTAAAACACTAAAAACATGTTTACAAGAATCCCTGGAAAACCTAACTCAAAATGATGTCCCATCTATTTTTACACTTTGGAAAACAATATTATGTTTTATTAATATTATATAATGGAAATATTACATAATTTTCTTGGTTTTGACTCCATGATGGACATTTTTAAAAGCTTTGGTAGATTAAAGCTTGTTTACTATGTTATTCCGACTACAACACACATCGGATTGATGTTTTTCCTGCATGTACAAATTAAAAATATCTCAATGATGTTTGTAACATGGTTTAAAAAATGAGCTTGTTCTCTATTGGTATGACTGTTAAAAAAATATTTTACTGGTTTAAAACACTAAACGATGTTTATGGGCATCCCAAGAAAACTGTAACCCTGAATGACATTCTGTAAGTTTTTACATTTCACAAATAAATCTCTGATAATTTTTCCTTAGATTATATGAAATATTGACATCCTTTTTCTAGTTTTAACCCCCTGATAAAAAATTTTGAAGGCTTTGATAACTTTAAAACTATTTAATGAGTTATTATGACCACACCACAGGTCAGATTGTGTTATTTTCTATGCATACACATAAAAAATAATTCACCGGTGGTTTTTCGTTGATTTCATGAAAATAATAGGTATTTTTCTATGTGTTGAACCATTAAATGCACGTTTTAGGGTTTTAAATCACTCCAATTTTGTTTATGGGAAACCCATGAAAACCGTTTCCCTGAATGATGTTTCTTCGATTCCTACATTTCAAAATTCAATATATTATCATTTTCCTCTAATTTCATGGCAGACTAAATATTTTTTCCTAGTTTTGACACCCCAAAATATGTTTTTAAAAGCCTTTGATATTGTTCAAAACTGTTTACTGGGACATTCCGACCACACCTCATGTCAAAATCATGTGTTGTCTACATGTACATTACAAAAATGAGTCGATGGTATTTTCTCCAAGATTTAATGTCAATATTAAGTCAACTGCTCCTTTTGGATTAGTATATGAATGTTTTAGTTTTTTAAAAAATTAAAAATGTGTTTACATGAATCCTAGGAAAACTCTTACTCATAATGACATGTCATCCATTCCTACATTTCCAAAATAAATCTATGGTTGTTTTCCTCTAATTTTTGTGAAATTTGACATCATTTGCTGGGTTTTGACAACTCAACAAATGATTTAAAAGAAATGGTATCTTTACAAACTATTTACTATGTCCATATAGAGAAAACAAGCTCATGTTGATTTCAAACGTGAGGATAATGATCAGTAATTCAATTTTTATGTGTATAAATCAATAACATATAAATCCAAAAAAATGTTTTTTAGTTTGACTCCAAGTTATTTTTTAATACCAAATTATCATTTTAGTTATATTTATGGATTTTTTATAATTTTATTTCAAATTTGTGAATGATCAATGGAATTATAAATTTACCTCCGTAGGATAAGCTATAAGGATAGAAATATCCTCAAGGATTGTGCTAGTCTTCTAGAGAAATTCAGAATCAAAATAATTTTCCATATCTAAACTCCAGTGATCTTGTTTCTCTATATAAGAGTCATGTTCATTCACTTTTACTTTTAACCATTCAATTTTTCTTTGTGATTCCAAATCAATGGTACCACTCGAACCCCCACTAGTTGTAGTAGTAATTGACGTTGACACCCTTCCAAAGACAGCTGATGGAGTAGGCCAAGAACCCATCCGACATACATATCCTTGATGTTTCTTCCCTAAAACTATTTCAACTACATCATTATGGGAACTTGATAATGATTGTGAAGGGTTCACATCCATGAAATCATGATTTTAATCTATTAATAAAAAAATTAACAATAAAATTTTAAAATACTTGGAATTTATAATATTATAAAATTCATAATTTTTTGATTCCTATTTATTTTTATTTCATTAATAGTAAAAAATTATATTGAAAAATAAATTATAACAACAAAAAATACTTAAACCCAGTTTGTTAGGTCCTGTAGGAAGTATCAAACGACGCTAAATTTTCATTGTTTGATCCATGTAGCAGAACATATTTAATTATTTTTAAGGTTTGTTTGATGTTTTAATATATTTTTTACAATTATGTTTTTATAGTAATGAAAATATATTAAATAGTAATTAAAATTACTTACTTTAACATCTTTGGTAGGGTCATTAAGAAAACCATCATTAGGTTTCTTATGCACATTAAATAACATCTCTGTTATACAAACTGAGTGACCTAATTCATTAGCCTTTATAGAAAATATAAGAAAACTAGAAAAAAAATATTGACTTATAATAAAAGAATATAAATAATAATGGATAAAATAAAATCCAAAATTATTCTTTTTCTAAAAAGTTTCTAAGACCCAACAATATAATAATGACTTGTTTCTCATGATTCATAGTATGTTTTTCTATAATTCCTTCAATAATTGTAAAAATAAATAAAAATTATAATTTAATATTTTTTATGTTGTTAAGATACTCTAAAATATGAAATTTCATCATGAGATGAATATTTAATAATATCACAAATAAATATTTCATTCCTCATGAGAAATTTCTTCTGACACATTCTCACACATATGTCGTAATTATAGAGATGTGTCACTAAACACATTCCATAACATCAACTTATAATCTCATTATTTCATGAAAAAAAAATTCAATGTCTATGGACATGAAACACAGCTAGGGACTTAAAAATAAAAAAACATCTTGAAGTAAAAAACATAACACTTCATAACTATATTAATAAATTTTAGTGATAATTTTTTAATTAGTTATCAATTAATATTCAATTAATATTACCTTTAATTTATTATCAATGAATTAATTTTTCCATGATGTGGGAATATTCCTCTAATACATATAATTAATTGTAAGGATCACCATCTTTCATGAGAGATACCCAATAATCTATACATACATTCTTCCAATTTCACCAGAATGCAACAAAAACTCATCAAATTGAAAAATACTATTGAATTCCATTTCGCCCTATACATAAACCATATTCATTTGTATATCCCATCATTTTTTTTATCTTTATCTATTGAAAATTTTAATTTAATAATTAGTGAAATATAATGTTTTTTTGTAAAATGACATACATATCAATAATGATAACTCTCCAATATCCCGTAGATGTATGGGTAATAAACTTTTTCATTACTAGTGATAAACTAGATGGTGGGAAACCCACAACATCTTAGTAAACAGCTAGCTCACTAGTAGTTTTGGGTACAACAAAATCACTTTGATTCAATTGAGCTGACGGTAGTGGTGGCATTCTATGGGATGATGATTCGATAGGATCTTGAGATTTTTTATCTGATAATTCATGCAATTTAATTGGTTTATATATATTTAATATAAAAAAATAATGAAATAAAAAAAATTTCAATCAAAATAGAATTATGTATATATGTTTGAAAAACATATCAATGAGGAATTGTATCATATTTAAATTTCCATTTTATACATTCCATTAACATCATCTTAATTTTCCTCATTGTAATAATCTTTCATTTGATTCATTGGTTCTTTTCACCCTCCTATGTATGTTATATTGTTTGGATATTGTCTGCAATAAACTGTTTAATGTTATCTGGTTGATGACGCTCACTATCACAAAGTACCAAATGATATTCATCGCCCATAAAAAATATGTCTCTCTACATTATGTGTATAAAAACACTAAAAAATTCATGTATTTCATCATCCATATAATAATCCATCATCACATATTAATCCATGATAATGGATCATGCTCTACATGCTCACCAGTATGGCTCAAAAGAGTGAAGTAGAATGAAGAAAAATGTAAGGAATCATTCATTATACCCCTATCAATGTTGACCCACTTTAATTATTATATATCAACTGAAAACTGAATGTGATAGTTTAATTAAATTATATCATTTATATTTCCATAGTATCCCACACTTGAATGTGTAAATAGACAACTATTTTGAGTTTTCAAGTCCTTTTGATGTTAAATTTCATGACAATTGATGCCATGAATATTGTAGGCATCGAATCTGTTACCCTTCAATAAAGTACCTCGAGCCTAAAAAAATTAAATCATTTGATATATCATCTGGATTCATAGAATTAATTTTCTAAACAAGTTTATATAATGTGTTACTTTTAACATAGAAAAAATAAATGCATGTCAAAAATATCAATATGAGTGATTAGTAACATGACGGGTGAACCATTCAAAAATTTCATTATTAACAGCTATTGTTAATTCCATATCATTTCAATCTTGACCCCTTTGTGGCATAACTATTTTCATTAGAAATTATTCAATTAATATCTCTAAAATAAGACCATTGAGTAGTACTTATCAATGTTCTTGTATCAACCCCAATTTAGTCAGTGTAAAATTTGACCACTTTCCTCTTTGTCATTAAAAAGTTTGAAATATTGATGAATGATTTTCCGAATGATATTTAATGGAGATGTCAACATCACATCCATCATCATTGAAGATAGTCTTAATATATTTTAAATTCCTATAACAGAAGGTCCAAAACTCTTCATCAATGTATCTTTTAAAAATAATGCTTTCTAGATGGGCTTTATTCTTGGAATATTATTTCAAATGACTTACGATCTTGAGGAAACAAAATTTGAAACCTAATACAAAAAGTTATGAAAAATATTTGATAAAATTTAATTAATCAATGAAAAAAATATAATTTCAATGTACCCCTCAATTGTAAAAATCGATCGATATTATACCAGTCCACCAAGTTTATATTCATGAACCAAATTAATAGTCAAATGAATCATGACTATGAGTAATTAAAGGGGAAATAAAATCTCTAAATGACAATGTTTCAAAAAAAATAATTCTTGATGGTTTCCAAGAACATTTTCTCTAACATTGTTTTCCAAAAATATCTCTAAAAAATGTATAAAACTCAACTAGAACTGATGTTAAATTTTCATGTTGTGTATTATGCAACAACAATGACAAAAAAATTCTATATCATATTTTGTGATTCATGATTTTTCTATCAATTTAACATTGGATGTTTTGAGTCAAAAAACCTTGATATATCACTTGAATATCCATCCTGAATTTTTATATTATTTAATTTTCAATAGAATGTGTTTTTCTCAGGATTTTTCATTGTAACAATAGCTAAAGGATACTATAAATTTTCATTTTCCCCCAAAAAATGATTCATATTCATTGAATCCAAATCTATACTATCATTAAGGTGATCCTTCAGTTAACCCTTCTTATTAATAAATTTAAAAATTACATTGTCCCAAACATTCTTCTTAATATGTATTACATAAATATTATGAAGTCTCAAGTTAAACACCCAATAAAGAAGTTTAGAAAATATACCCTTTTTCTTACAATGTAGTGTTCCAACTACATTGGATACTATACCTTATACCATTTCCCCTCTTCATTAAAATGATTACCTTTTCCAATTTATTTTGTGAAATTATTTAATTTTACTAATATTTATGAAATAGAAAAAACTTTCAGTGGCTTTCTCAATTTAATATCTCCATTGAATTGTGTCTTGTTAAAAATGGATTTTTGAGAAGCATCATGATATCGAATATGACACGTAATACGCCAATTTCTATTATGAGGTAATCATTGAGGGTCAAAATAAAATTATAAACTAAATAAGAAAAACCAGTATGAGTATTAAAAATGGATATATTTATAGATCCAAGAATGTCACTAATTGTGAAAATTAATGAATCATGCATTTTGTAATTTTTTCTCATTGAAGAATCATATATTTCAATGCCCTCTTCCTATAATTCTCACAATTGTTTGATTATAAGTTAAAGGTATACATAAATTTCATTTTCAATAATTTTATTCCCATGGATAATCATTGAAGTAAGGAAACAATTATTCATCATACACATCTATACAGTTAGATTATAGGGGATCAACAAGACCATCCAAATAATATAACTAGTAATTAAATAAAAAATGGTTTAAAACCATTCGAATCTAATACCAAAGGTACATTGGTAGTTTCCATATAATAATCTGGATATAATATATGTAATATCTCCCAAGAAGTTTAATCATTTGGATGTTGCATAAACCCATCGTTACTATTCTGAGCATGTCACTTAATGTCTGATTTAGTATTAGATGACATGAATAATCCTTTCTAGAATTGTTTCAGAGGAATGTAATGAAATACATTTGTTAGATTTTTCTTCTTCTATTTCTTCATGGGGATGAATTAATTTAAACACTCATTGTTGTTCATTGAATTCCATCTTTTTGTATGATATCTTATACAGTATTCTTTATCATATGCTTCTCCCCATTAAAGCTTTAAATCATTAAGGAATGAACATATCTTGGTAAAATCAAGTCCATATTGGTTGATGACATTCTTTATGTTATCGAATGATGTAGGGATCTTATCATCCCTGAATGCATCATGAAGAAACTGTAAAATAATAGTAATTTCAATGAAATTAATTCCATAGAGACACTTGATTTGATAAATCATAAGTAAAAAATAAAATGTCGAATACTGTACACACCCTTCATAGATTTATTGTTGTCCATCTTCAATTAATTCAAAAAACACATTTTTTTGTCACTAATAGTATGAGTAAGATTATCCTAATTAGGATCAACTAATGGTTATGATGATCTATTAAATTCTTGGACACTATATCCTTAAAATACAAACATTTCATTTATCAAATTTCAAACTAAATTCTCCTTAGGAAAGTCACTTCTGGTTTCATTGACAAGATTGTCATTTTTTTACTTCCCATAAAATTAAATTCGCCATACCAAATGAAATATACATATCGAGTAGGAAACAATTTCAACATCAAATGATCATATACATTGTTTATACTCAACAATTTAATCCAATAGTAAATTCCCAATATATGCCTTTGGGGGTTTTTTTCAAGGATAAGTGGAGTCGAGGTCACGGCGATTGCCTCTAGGGGGTTGGGGTCACGACAATCACCAATAGGGTGGTTAGGGACACGAAAGTCACCAAGGGTGGGAGGGGGTAGGGATATGACCATAGACAGTAGGGGTTTAGGGTCATGACTATCATTGAAAGGGGATTTGGGGTCATTATGGATGTCTATAGGGGGTTGGGGTGATGACAGTCACCATCAAAGGGGTTGGGGTCATGGAGGATAGCGAAAGGGGGTCAGAGTCATGGTAGTATGTGGAAGGGGAGAACAATGTCACAACGGTCTCCAGAGGGGGGGGGGGTTGGGGTCATGATAGTCACATTCATGAGAAGGGGGTTGGGGTCGTGGTGGTAGATGATAGTGGAAGTTGGAGTTTTGACGGTCAACAAAAGGGGGGTTGGGGTCAAGGCATTCGCCATCAGGAAAAATGTGTGTCGGGGTCAAGATGGTCACCATCGGGATCAAGGGGTTTGGGGTAACTAGTGGAGTAGGAGGGGAGGGTGGGTTGGAACGTTGGTGATAGGGAAGGGGGTCTAATTCGGGGTTTTCAGAATATTTACTAGAAATTTAAATAAAACCGTAGAAAATTTTTAAAATTAAAGAAATATATCGTTAGTTATATTAAATCAGAACTATATTATAAAATTTTTACAATGATTTGTTTTGAATAGGTTTTTAGAACCGCATCTAATAAACCATATATATGATATGTTTTTTATTCAATGAATCACCATCAACAATGGTGTATCGAAATATTTAACTAATGATGGTTGCAAAATTGTATCTAATAGTGGATCTAAAATTATTACTAATATAAGATTAGTGTCCTTTTATAACAAACAGTAGATGAATGTTTCTTCCAATGATAGATATCAATGCACAATAGTGGTAGAAGAGTTTTCATTCCCCATGGTATGATTGGACCTTCATGTAATAGTTGATTTCCTCTTTCATTAGACGATGGATGTTTTTTTAACTAATGGTTGATAGTCTCCTTTTCCAGTGGTAGACCATAAATACTACAATAGTAGATCACTGTTCAATTATTTTCCAAAGTTAGATGTGTTTCTATTCAACAGAATATTGGTTTATAAACTAATGATAGATCACTATTTTAAAATTTATGGTGCATCAATCTTTTTCAACTAATGGTATATTAATGTTTTAAATATAATGGTAGATATTTGTAAACATAAAATGGTAGATATTTTTAAAATGCGACAAAATATCTATGATGGAAGATCTACATTGGTATATCTTTAATGGAGTGATGCAATGGTAGATCCACAATGGTAGTAGATTCTTACAACTCCTTGGAGGTAATTTATCAAACTTCACATTAAAAATTTTATTGTTCTAATTTTTATTCAGTATATATTTTTCATCATTTTATTTAATTCATGTTAAAATAAATTTAAGTATTCTATAAATTTATAAAACTCATATATATTATATGGATTCCATGAGAAGTAATTTTTAAAATATTTTAAATAGTTATAATGATTCTTTTAAATTACACATCATTAAATATAGAAGGTTTCAACATTTTTGTAACATATTTAATATTTACTATATTCATTGTTTTAATTATTTCAAAAATAATTATTAATATTTCTAATTATTTGATGAATTTTCTAATATAATAAATACATGAAAAATATATATTTATATTTATAAAAATAGTATTCTGATGTTTTTATTGAATGTTATGATTATAATAATTCATATAATAATTTAACTTTAATTGAATGGTTTATTTGGTATTATTTTTTGACCTATTATTATGGAAACTATTTGAAGGATTTAATGGGTTATTTAATTTTTTTTAAAATTTTTCTCTATGTTTTTTATTCAAATCATTATCGTGATGATTTTTAGGAATATGGATGTTCTCTCTCATTAATATTTTTGAATATTTTTACCCATGGAAGGTGTTTGTTAATCTTTGAACATGTATAATTAAAGGGTTTTCAGGCAGCCTTGAATGGAATGAAATACACTGAATAACTTCTTCGACTAACTATTTTTCCTTAAAACAACTATGAACTTATTATGTGTTTTACGAACCAACTTCTAGTGCTTCACTATATTTAATCATCTAAATAATCACCCAACTTCCGAATTATATCTACAACGACTACCACTGCCTTGAAAAGAAGAGACGATCCAATGATCATGATTCAATACACACTATTTCATTATTCATCTTCTTTTGTGTTTTGGTTTCTTATTCTATAACACTATTACCACTTTATCTCTCTCATACTCTCACTTTTCTATTTATTATTTTACACACAAAATTATTATTATTATTCTATATCATCGGGTTGTGACAACCGAATTCTAAAGTCACAAACAATGGGGTTGTGAAACCAATTATTTAAAGGCATGTTGTAATTTGGTTATGGCTCCCCATAAAAATTTCAATGTTTCACGATTCTCCCTATATAAGAAAAACATTTTCTAAATGGGTTTCAATTCCACCTTAAAAATTAATATAGTTCACTTGTATCTATCACCAATTAGTGAGGTATAAGATTATATTATGCCCTCATTGGACAAAACTAATATAAATAAAATACTCTTCTGCCTTACACTATCTAATTATAATTAAATTAATAAATCTCATTAATAATTAATTAACATAATCTATTGATTTGATTAAATGTTTTAATCTTTTCCATTTAAACCCCTCTAGACAATATTCCATTAACCTATTCGATATAACAAAAAAACTCATCCCCCATCCTCAAAATACCCTCAAAACCCGACCCTACAAACCCCCAACACATATCCCTAAAAACACATAAATCATTTTCCCTAAAGAACCATCAAACCTCATCTTGAAAACACACTAAACCCTCAAAAATACACAACCACAAACCCTGAGCCCTAAAAAATCCTCAACCATCTTCCCCAAAAAAACCCAAAAACCAAAACCCCAATGAAAAACTTAAAACTCATTCCCAAAAAACCCTCAACCTAGAGCCCCAAAAAACATTAAACTCTCATCCCCCAAAACCCAAAACTCTCATCCCTGAAAAAATCATCAACCCTTTTCTCCAAGAAACATCAACACATTTACCCAGAAAACCATAAACCATAACCCCAAAAACCAAAAAAAACATATTCCACAAAAAATAAAAGACAACAATAACCAAAAATTCATCAACAATCAGCACAAAAAACCTAAAATCCCTAACCCTAAAAAACACTCAACCATCAACCCTAAAAAACCCTCAATCGCTATCTCCAGTACCCTAATTCATAAACCCCAAAAAATTCCTAAAACCACTTCCCAAAAAAACCCTAAAACCTCATCACCAAAAAACCCTTAGTCCTCATCCCCCCCCCAAAAAAAATTAACCCTTTACCCCAAAAAATATTAAAATTTTGACCCAAAATAACCCTCAACCCCTAGTCCAAAAAATTCAAAACACTAGTCCACAACAAACCCTAACCCTTTTACCCCAAAAAACCCTAAATCCCAAACCAAAAATTTCCCTAAATCCTCAGCCCCAATAAAACCTAAAAATTAATCCCCAATAAACATAAAACATGGATATCTAAAAAAACCCTCAACCATCATACTAAAAAGAGTCAACACATATCCCAAGAAAATCATAAAATCCCAGCCCCTAAAAAACATTCAACCCACTTCCCCCAAAAAAACATCAATCCTCATATGTAAAAATCCCTATATCCCCATCCCCAAAGAACCCCAAGCAGTCATACCCAAAAAAACTCTTAACCTTCAAAAAAAAGTCAATCCCTAGCCCCAAAAAACCCACAACCCCTTTCCCCAAAATCACATCATCACACATCCCTAATAAACCATATATCCTCTACCACAAAAACCTATCAAACCTAAATCCTAAAAAACTATAATCCACAAGCCCCAAAGTATCCTAATCTTTATGCAATAAAAAAACCATAAAGAATATTCCCTAAAAAAACCCTAAACCCATATCCCCAGAACAACATAAACCCACATACCCAAATCCTGATACACATAGTCCCAAAAAAACCTTAAACAGTTGTCCCCATAACAACATTAGACCCAATCCCCCAAAGACGCTTTGAACCCTCATCCCAAAATAAATTGTGAACCCCCTACTGCAAATCCCCATCAACCCTAATCCCTAAAAAACCTAAACCATCCACTCCCAAATAACCTCAACCATCATAACCAAAAAAACATCAAACCTTAGCCTCAAAATAACCACAACCCTTTTCCCAATGAACCCTCTACCCTCAACTCCAAATAATCCAAAACCCTCACCCACAAAAAACCATATACCCTCAACCCCAAAACCCCAAACCCTCATCCCCAATATATCCTCAACCATTATCCCTAATAAACCCTAAACCCTTAGTTATTTAAAACCCTAAAAAACATTCAAAAAAAACCCTAAACCCTCATCCCTAAAAAAATCCTAAACCCTCAACCAAAAAATAACCAGTATCCATATGAAATAGAGAACCCAAAACCCATATCACTAAAAAACCCAAAAACCACATTCCCCAAAACCATAATCCCTCAACCCCAAAAGACTCTATACCCATAAACCCAAAAAACTATAGACCCTCATCACCCAAAAACATTGATCCCTCACCCATAAAAAACCCTTAACACTCATCCCCCAAAAACACAAAACAGGTAATAACAAATGTCCTTAAACCCTATGCCACAAAAAATATCAACCATCAACAGAAAAAATAAAATGTTTGCACCAAAAATCCTAAAACCTCAGCACCAAAATACCCAAGACACTTATCCATAAAAACCCCAAGACCCTCAACTATAAAAAACCTCTGACCATTTATCCAAAAAAAACCTAGACACACGGATCTAAAAACCCCAAACCCTTAGTCACAAAACCCCACAACAAATATTCCTAAAAAACCCTAAACCATGAAAATGATAAACGCTTATCCCCAAAACATCCTTACCCTCAGCCCCAAAATACCTAAACAATAAACCCCCCAAACCCCTAAAAATTAAAAACTACAAAACAAAAAACCCCAATCCCCCAAAAAAAACCCTAAATGATAAATCCGAAATAACCCTAAATTTTAGCCCCTAAAATATCTAAACACCAGCCCAAAAAACCCCATAACCCTCCTACCCAAAAAATGCTAAACACTCATCTCCAAAAAACAGTAAACCCTCAACCACAATATCCCCTAAACCCTCATCACCCAAAACCCCAAAACCCTCATCCCCCAAAGCCATAAACACTTAGCCCCCAATATTCCCTAAACCCTCATTCCCAAAAAACCCAAACCATTTTCTTCCAAAATCCCTACATGATCAAAATTTAAAAACCCCAAACTGTCAGCCCCCAAAACCCTTAAACCCTCATACTCACAAATTCCCTAAACCCTCATAACTAAAATTACCTAAATCCACATCCCAAAAAACCATAAAATCTCATTCCCAAAAAACACATAACCCCAATCCCCCAAAAACCCTATTCCCTGAACCCCAAATACCCCTAAACCCTCATCCCAAAAAACAAAAAAAAACTGTTAGGCACAAAACTACTAAACCACCGTCCTTATAACTCAGTCGTTTCTCATCTCCAAAACTTCAAAACTCTCAACTTCCCAAAATCAAAAACCCTCAAACCCAAGAAAACCCTAAACCCATATCCCCAAAATCATCTAAATCCATTTCCCCAATAAACACAAATCAATTAGCCCAAAAAAACCCATAAACCATTATGACGAAAAACCCAAAAACCCTTATCCCCAAAAAACGCAAAACCCTCATCCCTAAAAACACAAAAACCCTCATCCATATAAATCGATAAATGATCATCCACCCAAAAAACTTATAAAATCATTAAAAAATACTCCAAAACCCTTATCCAAAAAATCCCTAAACCCTCCACCCCGAAAACCCCATAAACCCTAGGCCTGTAAAAATAAATAACCTTGAACCCCAAATCACTAAACCCTTATTCCCATAAAACCAATACAATTAAATTGAAAAAACCCTAAACCCTCATCTCGATGAAACACCAAACCATCTACCCCCAAAAATACTAAACCATCATCCCTATAAAACCTTAAACACTATAACCTACAAAACATTATAACCTCATACCCGATAATATTAAACTCTCATCCCAAATCACCATTAATCCTCATCCCCCAAAAACCATAAACCCTAACCCCACCATCCCTAAAACTTGATCCCAAATAACATAAAAAACATCATCCTAGAAAACTCATAAAACCTTTCCCCCAAATAACCCTAAATAATCAATCCCAAAAAAACAAAACCCTCACCCTAAAAAAACATAAACCCCTAAACCCTTTTCCCCAAAAAACTAAAAACACCCCGACCAAAAAACTCTAAACCCAAATCCCCAAAAAAACCATAATCCATCAACCCCAAATACCCCAAATTCACATCCCCAAAACCCATAAACACACATCCCCAAAAACCCTTAAACACAGAGCATGAATAACCTACACAATAACCACAACCACCCCAAAACCCCCTAAACAATTAGCCCTAAAACCTATAAATCATCACCAAAAAAACACAATTTTACCCCAAAAAACCAAGACCGTCAACCCCAAAAAATAAAAAACACTCAACATCAAAACCCCTAAATCTTCATCACAAAAACATTTAAAAAAATGATCTCAAAAAACTATATATCATTATCCCCCCAAAAACCACAATCCCTCAACCCCAAAACACCCAAATCCTCAACCTCAAAATACCTTAATCCCCCAACCCCAAATATTCCATAGCACTCAGCCCTAAAAAACATAAAATGCCCGCCCCAAAACCTATAAACACTTTCCCCTCAAAAACTTAAACCCTCATCCCAAAAAACACCAAATCCAAGATAGCACAATACCCTAAACCATTATCCCCAAAACACTATAAACACCCTTCCAGAAAACACTTAATCTCATATCACCCAAAACCCCAAAACCATTCGTTCAAAAAAAAAACCCTAAACCCTTATCCCAAAAAACTTGTAAACCCTAAGACTCAAAAACACATAAACCCTTATCCCCCCTAAAAAATAATCCATCATTCCCCAAAACTGCATCACCCTCTACCCCAAATAACCTAACCCATCTGCCAATAAAACCTATAAAATCTCAAACAAGAAAAAATACTAAAACCAAAATCACCAAAAAACACTAAACCCTACAACTCAAAAAAACCCCAAACCCCAAACCCGTAGAGACACTAAACCCTCAACTCAAAAAACCCTAAACCCTCATACCCAAAATATTATAAACCCAAATCTCTAACAACTAATATACCCTAATACCAAAAATACCCTAAACCCTCAACAATAAAAAACACTAACCCACAGCCCAATGAGACCAAAACCCTCAGCTCCAATAAAAATAGAAAAACCTCATCCCCAAAAAACCATGTACCCTTAGACAAAAAAACAGAATACCTAAACCACTAAAAACCATAATCCATCATCCCTAAAAAACTAAACCCTCATCCCCAAGAACCCTAAACCCTCAGCCCCCCAAAAAACATTAAACCTTCATCCCAAAACAAATCCCCTAATCCCACAACCCATTGTCTAAAAAATGAACTACCCTATGCTTTAATAAACCCAAAATCATATTCCATAAACATCCCTAAACCCCAATCCTTAGAAAAAATTAAACACAAATCCTAAAAAATCCTAAACCCTAAAAAACCCCTAGACTCTCACCCACCTAAATCCCTAATCTCTCTACCGCAAAAAACATTAAACACTCAACCCCAAAAAAACCTACTCTTGAGCCCTTATAAACCATAAACCCTCTGCCTCAAAAAAAGCATAAACCCTTATCTATCTGAAACCCTAAACCACTGGATCAAAATGTCCTTAATCCCTTGGCACCCAAAAACCTAAAAACCTAAAAACCTAAAACCACAAAACCCAAATACACTCAAACCCAGAAACTATTAAACCCTCATCCCCAAAAACCTTTTCCCTCGGTCCCAAAAAACCATAAACACTCATACACAAAAAAACCCCTAAATCCTTAGCAACAAAACACCCTAACCACATATCCCCAAAAAACCCTAGATCAATACCCAAATAAATATTTAATCCTCAGACCTAAAAAACGTTAAACCATCAGTCAAAAAATCCCAAAACCCTCAGCCCCAAAAAAACCCTAAATCCTCATCCACAAAAAACCCAAATCCCTTATCCCCAAAAAACTAGAAAAACTCATCCACAAAATCCCTAAACCCTCAACCAAAAAAACCCCAACCCCTTATCCCAAATAATCCCTAAACCCTTATCCCCAAAAGTCCAAAAACCCCCATCCCTAGAAAACCATAATTTCTCAGCCCCAAAAATCCCTAAAAGGTCATCCCTAAAAAACCTTGACCATTATCCCAAAATCACCTATTCCATCATCCCAAACAAACTCTAGACCCTCAAACCTAAAACACTACACCCTCAATACTAAAAAAACCCTAAAACCTCATCCTAAAAAATACTAATCCCTCATCCCCAAAAAATAATGGACGCTCATCACCAAAAACCCTAATCCCTTATACCTGTGAAATAATAAACCCTTAGAATTAAAAAAAATGCGTGGAACCAAAAAACCCTAAACCATAATCATTATAAAACATAATTCCCTTATACCAAAAACTCCATAAACCCTAATCCCAAAAAAACATAAACCATAAGAAATGATAACCCTTTTCCCCAGCACTCAAAACCCCAAAACCTCCAGCCCCAAAACACTCTATACCCATAATAAAAATTAACAGTAAAACATAATCCTCTAAAAACGCTAATCCCTAAACCCTTAAAATATTAATCTCTTAGCCAAAAAACCCGTAAACCCACAGAACTAAAAACTCATAAACCCACAACTCTAGAAATCCCTAAACCCCAAGTGCCAAAAACCAAAAACCCTAATCCCAAAAATTCGAAAACCCTCACCCTAACCCCACCATCCCTAAAACTTCATCCCAAATAACATAAAAAACATCATCCTAGAAAACTCATAAAACCTTTCCCCCAAATAACCCTAAATAATCAATCCCAAAAAAACAAAACCCTCACCCTAAAAAAACTTAAACCACTAAAACCTTTTCCCAAAAAAACTAAAAACACCCCGTCCAAAAAACTCTAAACCCAAATCCCCAAAAAAACATTATCCATCAACCCCAAATACCCCAAATTCACATCCCCAAAACCCATAAACACACATCCCCAAAAACCCTTAAACAACGAGCATGAATAACCTACACAATAACCACAACCACCCCAAAACCCCCTAAACAATTAGCCCTAAAACCTATAAACCATCACCCAAAAAACACACAATTTTACCCCAAAAAACCAAGACCGTCAACCCCAAAAAATAATAACCAATCAACATCAAAACCCCTAAATCTTCATCCCAAAAACATTTAAAAAAATGATCTCAAAAAACTATATATCATAATCCCCCCAAAAACCACAACCCCTCAACCCCAAAACACCCAAATCCTCAACCTCAAAATACCTTAATCCCTCAACCCCAAATATTCCATAGCACTCAGCCCTAAAAAAACATAAAATGCCATCCCCAAAACCTATAAACACTTTCCCCTCAAAAACATAAACCCTCATCCCAAAAAACACCAAATCCAAGATAACACAATACCCTAAACCATTATCCCCAAAACACTATAAACACCCTTCCAGAAAACACTTAATCTCATATCACCCAAAACCCCAAAACCATTCGTTCAAAAAAACCCCTAAACCCTTATCCCAAAAAACTCATAAACCCTAAGACTCAAAAACACATAAACCCTTATCCCCCCTAAAAAATAATCCATCATTCCCCAAAACTGCATCACCCTATACCCCAAAAAACCTATCCCATCTTCCAATAAAACCCATAAAATCTCAAACAAAAAAAATACTAAAACCACAATCACCAAACAACACTAAACCCTACAACTCAAAAAACCCCAAACCCCTAACACCAAGAGACACTAAACCCTCAACTCAAAAAACCCCAAACCCTCATACCCAAAATATTATAAACCCAAATCTCTAACAACTAATATACCCTAATACCAAAAATACCCTAAACCCTCAACAATAAAAAACACTAACCCACAGCCCAATGAGACCAAAACCCTCAGCTCCAATAAAAATAGAAAAACCTCATCCCCAAAAAACCATGTACCCTTAGACAAAAAAACAGAATACCTAAACCACTAAAAACCATAATCCATCATCCCTAAAAAACTAAACCCTCATCCCCAAGAACCCTAAACCATCAGCCCCCAACAAAACATTAAACCTTCATCCCAAAACAAATCCCCTAATCCCACAACCCATTGTCTAAAAAATGAACTACTCTATGCTTTAATAAACCCAAAATCCTATTCCATAAACAACCCTAAACCCCAATCCTTAGAAAACAATAAACACAAATCCTAAAAAATCCTAAACCCTAAAAAACCCCTAGAATCTCACCCACCTAAATCCCTAATCTATCTACCCCAAAAAACATTAAACACTCATCCCCCAAAAAACCTACTCTTGAGCCCTTATAAACCCTAAACCCTCTGCCTCAAAAAAGCATAAACCCTTATCTATCTGAAACCCTAAACCACTGGATCTAAATGTCCTTAATCCCTTGGCACCCAAAAACCTAAAAACCTAAAAACCTAAAACCCCAAAACCCAAATACACTCAAACCCAGAAACTATTAAACCCTCATCCCCAAAAACCTATTCCCTCAGTCCCAAAAAACCATAAACACTCATACACACAAAAAAACCCCTAAATCCTTAGCAACAAAACACCCTAAACACATATCCCCAACAAACCCTAGACCAATACCCCAAAAAATATTTAATCCTCATACCTAAAAAACGTTAAACCATCAGTCAAAAAAACCCAAAACCC
Source organism: Viscum album (assembly GCA_963277665.1). Taxonomy (NCBI): domain Eukaryota; kingdom Viridiplantae; phylum Streptophyta; class Magnoliopsida; order Santalales; family Viscaceae; genus Viscum; species Viscum album. The sequence continues at coordinate 1,898,409,082 of OY728141.1, forward strand.
TCAGCCCAAAAAAAAACCTAAATCCTCATCCACAAAAAACCCAAATCCCTTAGCCCCAAAAAACTAGAAAAACTCATCCACAAAATCCCTAAACCCTCAACCAAAAAAACCCCAACCCCTTATCCCAAATAATCCCTAAACCCTTATCCTCAAAAGTCCAAAAACCCCCATCCCTAGAAAACCATAATTCCTCAGCCCCAAAAATCCCTAAAAGGTCATCCCCCAAAAACCTTGACCATTAGTCCCAAAATCCCCTAATCCATCATCCCAAACAAACTCTAGACCCTCAACCCTAAAACACTACACCCTCAATACTAAAAAACTCTAAAACCTCATCCTAAAAAATACTAAACCCTCATCCCCAAAAAAATAATGGACGCTCATCACCAAAAACCCTAATCCCTTATACCTGTTAAATAATAAACCCTTAGAACAAAAAAAATGCGTGAAACCAAAAAACCCTAAACCATAATCATTATAAAACATAATTCCCTTATTCCCAAAACTCCCTAAACCCTAATCCCAAAAAAACATAAACCATAAGAAATGAAAACCCTTTTCCCCAGCACTCAAAACCCCAAAACCTCCAGCCCCAAAACACTCTATATCCGTAATAAAAATAAACAGTAAAACATAATCCTCTAAAAACCTTAATCCCTAAACCCTAAAAATATTAATCCCTTAGCCACAAAACCCGTAAACCCACAGAACCAAAAAATCATAAACCCTCAACTCTAGAAATCCCAAAACCCCAAGTGCCAAAAACCAGAAACCCTAATCCCAAAAATTCGAATCCCTAAATAACATAAAAAACCTAATCCCTCATACACAAAAATCTAAAAATCCTCATCCACAAAAAACCTAAAATCTAAGTGACAATAAAACCTAAAACATCAGTCCCAAAAAAACATAAATCCCTAAGCCCCAAAACCGTACACCCCCAACTAAAAAACCCTAAACCATCATCCCGAACATCCTCAGTACCCTCATCCGATAAAAACACTAATCCTCATCCCAAAAAACACTAAACTGTTTGACCCAAACAATCCTAAACCCTTAGCCCCCCTAAAACCATAAAGACTCAACCCCCAAAAGCATAAACCCTCATCCCCAACATCCCTAAAAAATCCCAAAACAACCTAAACCCTAAACCCAAAAAATGTAGACCCTCATTAAAAAATACCTAAATCATTAACCTAAAAAAACCATCATCCCTCGGTCAAAATTCTCAAACCCTTATCCCCAAAAAACCCTAAAAACTCATCCATAAGAAATTATAAAAATTTAATCTCAAAAAAACCAAAACCCAAAACCCTCAAAACCCCAAAAACCTAAAACCCAAAAATCCTAAACCCTCCTTAAAAAAATACCAAAAAACATATACCCAAAAAACCATAAATCATCAACCATACAAAACACTAAACCATCAGCTCCAAAAATCCTTAAATACTCAGCCCCCCAAAACCGTAAACCATCATCCCTCAAAAACCCAAAACCAATAGCTCAAAAAACCCTATAAACTCATCCCCATAAAACCATAATCCCTCATCCCCCCTAAAACAAAACCCTTAACCCCAAAAAATTCTAAACCATCATCCATAATACCATAAACCCTAAACCATAAAAACCCTAACCCTTAGTCCAAAAAAACCTAAAACCTTAGGAATAAATAACTCAAACCCTCATCCCCAAAAAACTGTAAACCCACAGAATAAAAAAATCCTAAACTCTCAGTCCCAAAAAACCCTAAACCCTCACTTCCAAATAGAACATAATCATCTCTCCCAAAAAAACCCTAAACCCTCATCCAAAAAAACATTCACATTCAATCCCAAAAGACCCAAAAACCCATTATAAGAAAATCCTAACACCTTTATCCAAAAAAAATCTAAACCCTCCTCCCCAAAAACCAAATTCCCCCTCCCCAAAAACCCATAAAACATCATCCATCAAAAAATCCAAGACCTTCATCTCCAAAAATAAGTAAACTCTCAGCCCCCAGAACCCAAAACACTCATCCCCCCAAATCCATAAAATCATAGCCCAAAAAAACTCTAAACCCTCAACCTCAAAAAAACCTAAACCCTCTACCGAAAAAACCCTAAGCCCTCAGCAGAAAAACTATTAACCCTAATCCACAAATATCCCTGATCCATCAACTCCAAACAACCATAAACCATTATCTCTAAAAAACACTAAACCCTCATTCCTAGAAAACTCTAAATCCTCATCCCTAGAAACCCCTAAACCTCGTCCCCCAAAAACCCTAGTCCCTCATCCCCCCAAACACTAAACCCACATCCCCCAAAAAACCCTAAACACTCAGCCTCAAACAACCCTAATACCTCATCACTAAAGAACCATAATCCCTCATACCAGACACCCCTAAACCATAAGCCCCCAAAACCCTAATCCCTATACCCCAAATAACAGTAAACACATGGCCTCAAAAAACTGAAAAACCATTTCTCCAAAAAACCACAAACCCTTATCCCCAACACCAGTAAACCCAAGCCCAAAAAATACTAAACCCTCAACCAAAAATTTCCTAAAACAGCTACTCCAAAAAACCCAGAACCCGTAGCCCCGAAAAACCCAAAACCATCTGAAGTAAAAAAAGCCTAATACCTAAACCCAAAAACCCAAAAACCCTCAGCCCCAATGAACAATAAACCCTCAACCCCAAAAACCCAAAAACCATTCCATCAAAAAACCCTGAACCCACATCCCAATAAAACCATAATCCCCTAGCCCCACTAAACCCTAAAAAATGATACCCAAAAAAACCCCAAAAACCTAGTCCCATAAAATCCTAAACCACCATCCCAAAAAACTATAAACCCTCATCCCTAAAAAATCCTAGAGCATCTACCACAAAAATCCAAAAACACTTAGCCCCAAAATCCTTAATCCTTCTGCCCAAAAAACACTAAATCCTCTTCGCAAAAAAACTACACAACCATTCCCAAAACACAGAAAACCCAAACAGCAGAAAATTCCTATGAACATAGCCCCATAAAACCCTAAACCATCATCTCCAAAAATATGTAAACCCTCTAACACAAAAAACCCAAATGTACCACCGTTATAGATCCCTAAGCCCTCAGCCCGAGAAAACTATAAACCCTTATCCCTAAAAAACTATAAACTATCTACCATAGAAATTCCTAAACCCCCATCCCAAAATAAACCTAAACCCTTTACCCAAAAAACTACTACACCCATAGCACCCAAATAACCTAGACCACCATACCAAAAAAAACATAAACCCTAAAAAAGAAAATACCCTAACACTCAGCCCCAAAAATTTAAACCCTCAGACAAAAAAAACCCTAAACACACTACTACAAAAATAGATGAACCCTTAGACCCAAAAAACCTAAATCTTTAGCCCTAGAAAACACTGATACCTTAGCCCTATAAAACCCTAATCCCTTTGACCCACACACCCTAAATGATCATACCCTACAAACACTAAACCTTCATCCCTAGAAAACCCTAGACCCTAATTCTAAAAAACTATGGACAATAATCCCCCAAAACCATAAACATTCAACCAAAAAATACTAGACACTTAGCCCCAAAAATCCCTAAACCATGAACCCTATAAAACCCTTGTCCCATAGTCATATGAAACCAATAAACCTCAGCCCCAAAAATACTAATCCCTCATCCATAAAAAAATAAACCCTCAACATAAAAACCCCCAATCCTAATCCCAAAAACCCTTAAATTAAAATAATCCCAAAACCCTAAAACATCAACCCGAAAAAACACTAAACCCTCATCCACAAAAACCCCTAAACATTCAGCCACAAAAAAACCTAAACCTATCGCCCCCAAAAACCCTAAAACATCATCCCTAGAATACCTTAATCCCTCAGCCCCAGAAAATCCCTAATACCATAGTCTGAAAAACCCATAAAACATAATCCTCTAAAAATACCTAAAAATCATCCACACAAACCCCTAAAGCCTCAGCCCTACAAAACCCTAAGCCATCAGCCCTAAAAAAATATAAACTGTCTACCCCAAAAAAACCATCAACTATCATCCAATTAAACAGACAAACCCACGACTCCTTAAAACCCAATAGATATACATACCAAAAAAACATAACCCTCAACCCCCAAAGCCCCAAACCCTCATCCCTAATGAACACTAAACCCATAGCCTGAAAAACAATAATCCCTTAGTCCCAAAAAACTGTATGCTATCTTCCACAAAAAAATATTAACTGTAAACCCCTAATGACCCAAAATTCCCATCCCCAAAATATTGTAAACCCTTATCATTGAAAATTCCTAAACCCTCCACCCTAAAAAACAATAAACCATTGTCACCAAACAAAACTCTAAAGCCTTATCCCTAAACTATCCAAAACCCTCGTCCTCAAAATACCCCAAACATATAGCCAAAAAAATCCCAAAACATCATCACTAAAAAAAAATAAACAGTCATCCCCAAAAATCCCTAAACCCATGGACATAATAAACCCTAAAAATTCACCCTAAAAACCCTAAACCCTCAAACAAAAAACCCTAAACCCTCTAGCCCAAGAAACCCTAAAACCTATACCCCAAAAAACGCTAAACATTCATCCAAAAAAAACCTAAAACATTATCCCCAAAAAACCCTAAACCTGAATCGCACAAATCCATAAACTTGTACTAGAAAAAATATTAAACCCTCAGCCACAAAAAAAATTCAACCCTCTACACCAGAGATCCCTAAACCATCTTCCCAAAAATACGTAAACCTGAAGCCCCAAAAACCAATAAACCCTTATCCCCAAAAAACGCTAAAAACAAATCCCCAAAAGATAGTAAATAGACATCCCCAAAGTACCTTAAACCCTCACCACAAAAATCCCCATAAACCCGCATCTTTAAAAAACCTAAACACTCAACAACATAAAATCTTAAACCTTAAGCAATAAAAACACATAATCCATCATCCCTAAAAACCTAAAAATCCTCTACCCCCAAAAAACTAACACACCAAATCTCAAAAACCCTAATCTCTCATCCATGAGAAATACTAAACCTTCAACCCCAAAAATACCTAACACACTAACCAAATAAGCCATAAACCCACTTCCCCCAATAACCCTAAACCCTTATCCCAATAAAAACACAAAACCCATAGCCTTGAAAACTCTAAACCGTCATCCCCAAACTACCCAAAAGCCTAATCAGAGAAAACCCTAAGCCCTCAACCCCAAAAATACTAAACCCTCACCACCACAAAAACCCTAATGCCACAAAAACACAAATCCCAAAATAGTCACCCCCATAAAATAGCAAACCCTTAGCCCCCTGAAACCATAAATCATTATCCACATAAATACAATAAACCATCAACCCCAATAAAACCCTAAACCCTCATCCCCAAAAAACCCAAAACCATCAGTCTGATACAACCCTAAACCCTCCACCAGAAAAAACCCAAAACCCTAGCTAAGAACCACTAATTACTTATCTCTAAAAACCCATTGACTATCAATAAAAAAGTTTTATCTCCTCATCCACAAAAAAACCTAAACCGTTAGCCCCCAAAACTGCATACTTTCATCCCCATAAAAACCCTAAGCCCTCCCCCCAAAAAACCCTCATCCCAAAAAAACATAAAACCTCATTACAAAAAACACTAAACCCCCATCCCCATGTAACCCCAATCCTGAATACCCAAAAAACCAAAACTCACATCCCCAAAAATTCTAAACCCACATTCCCAGAGAACTAAACCCCCAGTTTTGAAAAATTCAAAACCCTCAATCGCCTAAAACCCTAAACACATTGACCCAATAATACATAAACCCTTAGACCACAAATCCATAAAACCATATCCCCAAATCTCTTAAACCCATATCCAAAAAATTGTTATTCCATGATCCCCCATAACCACAAAAGCCTCATCCCAAAAAAACACTAAAATCTCATCCCGCTAAACCAAAACCCTCATTGTGAAAAATCCTGAAACCCTCATCCCCCAAAAATCCCTAAATCATTATCCATAAAAAAACATAGAACCTCCTCCCCAAACCCACTAAACCCTCATCCCCCCAAAAAATTATACCTTCAATCCCAAAAACCCTAAAACCTCAGTAATAACACCCTAAACCCATAGCTCTAGAAAACTGTAAACCCAAATCCCCAAAACACCCTAAATCGTGAACCCCTATAATATCAAAAACCTATACCCAAATATTCCCTAATCTCTCATCCCCAGAAAACCCTAAAACTCATCCCCAAATTTCCAAAACCTCAAAAAAAATTCCTAAATCTAGATTCCATGAAACCCTTAACCCTCAGCCCCAAAACACTATAAACAATCCCCCGAAAGAAACAATAAATTCTCAACCCCATAAACCCTAAACCATCATACCCAAAAAACACTTAACCCCCATCCCCCAAATTCTCTAAAACCATGGCCCCAAATACACAAAACATATAGCCATCAGAAACCCTATACTCTCAGTGATAAAAATTGTAAACCCTCAACCCCCAAAACCCTCATACCATTTTCCCCTAGTAAACTAAACCCTCAGCCCTGAAAAACCATATACCCTCAGTCCAAAAAACTACTATACCCTATGCCCAAAAAACCATAATCCCTCTGTCCTCAAAAATATAATCCCTCATTCCCAAGGAACCCTAAGCCCTCTAACCAAAAAAACCATAAACTGTCTGTCCTAAAAAAACCCAAAACCCTCATATCAAATAAACAAATAAAACCTTAACCCCAAAAAACCCCAAGACCCTGAACCACAAATAACCATAACCTCGAATCCCAAAAAAATTTATAAACCCTCATCCCCAAAACCCCATATACTCTCAGTGAAAAAATTCCCTCAACCCATAGCCCCAAAAAACACTAAAAAATCACCTCCAAAAGCACTAAAAACACATCCCTTAATCTATAAACCCATAGCACCAAAATACCATAAATCCATAGCCACAGAATAATCCAAGACCACATCCCCAAAAGTCCCTAAACACTCAGCACTGAAAAAACCCAAAACCCTCCACCCCAAACACCCCTTAAACCTCATCCCCAAAAAACCCAAATCCCTTAGTCCAAAAAATATTAATCCCTAATCCACAAAAACCCCTCATCCCCCACCCAAAATCCTAAACACTCATCCCAAAAAAACCCTTCATCCCTTAGCCCCAAAATCCTGAACTGTCAACCCCCAAAAACCTAAACCCTCATCCCCAAAACCCCTAAAATCTCATCCCTAAAACACTAACATCCCCTTCCCTATAAAACACTAAACCCTTATCCCCATAGAACATTAAAACCTCATCCCCAAAATACCCAAAACATTTATACCTGAAAAACCCTAAAATCTTATCCCAAAAAACCCTATACCATCACCGTAAAAAACCAAATAACCAAATCCTAAAAAATAATAAACCTTTATACCACTACTATAATTAGTGATTTTAGCGACCGCCAAAATCGGCCGCTAAAAGGCTTGAGCGACTGCTTTTGGCGGTCGAATTAGCTTCATCTGTAAAACCCATTAGCAATCGCCATTGCCAGTCGCTAATGTTTCACAACAACACAGCGTTTAGATGGTCCTCATAGGGGTCCTCGTCTCGACATATGTGTGGCAAGGGATACAGGACCTTTCCCACCCTGGACATGGCGGACACACGGTGATAGGTGGATGTTGAGTTGTTCGGGTGATGAAGATGAGGTCACCGAAAGTCCGAGGTGAGGGTTCAGGATTGTTTGGAACATAGACGGCGGTCACAAGTGTGTTATTACGAAGCATGGTATGTCTTGAAGACTGGCGGCGTGCGGCGGCGTGCGGCATCGACTGCAGTGTATTGGACTTGCAACAGCTAAAGCGGGAGAGGGAGGAAGAAGATGAACGCACGGGAAAATTCCCGCTTGAATTTTACAATCGTATTAGTGGCCGCCTATGGCGGTCGCTAATACCCTCTTTAGTGACCTCCAATGGCGGTCTCTAGCTTCAGGAGGTGCAAAAACTAAAATTTCTAGTAGTGTACCTAAAAAATACTAACCCAACAGACCCAAAAAACCATAACCTATCAGCACTAAAAATACCAAAACCCCTTTCCCCAAAATTTCATAATCCCTTAGTCCCATATAATTCCAAACCATCTGCCACAAAAAATCCTAATCCATCAGTCCTAAAAAACACAATACCATTATAAAAAAACTAAACCTAAAGGATAAAAATTGCTGAAACACTCTTCCAAAAAACAATAATTCTCATCCCTAAAAAAACCTAAATCCTCATCCCAAACAAATAGTATACTCTCTCTCACAAAAATATTTAAACCCTCACCCCAAAAACCATAATCAATATTCCCCAAAAATACCTAAAACATAATCCCCCAATCCACAAAACTAACATCACCAAAATACCCAAAAAATGATTCCCAAAAACTCATAAACTTGTAGCCCAAAATAACCCCAAACCCTCATTCCCCCAAAAATACCTAAACCCAATGTCACAAAACACCATAAACCCTTGAAATCCAAAGAAACCCAGACCCCTCATCCCCAAAAACCCAAAACACCCATTCTTCAAAACAACTAAACCCTCAGACCAAAAAACCCCTAAACCATTTTTTCTTGAAAACCCTAAACTGTCACCTCCAAAAAACACTAATCCCATAGCCATAGTAAACTCAAATCCCTCATCTTTAGAAAAACCTAACTCCTAAACCCTCATCATAAGATATCCCCAAACCCTCATCCCCTGAAACCCGTAATCCCTCGGACCTAGAAAAGGCTAAAACCACATCCCCTAAAAACAATAAACAGTCAGCCCTAGAAAAATCTAAACCCTAGTACCAAGTAATCCTGAAACCCATAGCCCCAGAAAATAGTAAACTATCAGCTAAAAAAACAAGACCCTCATCCCTAGAAACCCATATACCTTCAACCGTATAAAAATGTAAACACTCAACCCAAGAAAACACTAAATCCATATCCCCCGAAAACCCTTAACCATTTTCCCTAGAAAGCTTAAAACCCTCATCCCTAAATATAATTAAACCCTTAGTCCCAAAACCCCTAAAACCTCATCTCTAGAAAACCCTAAACCGTCGGCCCTAGAATACAAAAAACCCTCAACTCCTTAAAAACTGAAACACTAATACCTAGAAACCCCTAAACCCTCATCCCCAGGAAGCACTAAACCCTCATCCCTACAAGACCATGCAACCTCATCCCAAAAAAAACACTAAACCCACTCACCTAGAAAATCATAAATGATCATCCCCACAAAACCGTAAACCCACAATTCCCAAAAAAACCTAAATCCTCAGTCCCAATAATCAATAATCTGTAGGAACTATAAATTCCTAAACACTCATCCCCAAAACACCCTAATCCCTCATTCCTAAAACATACCAAAACCTTATCACTACAATACCCTAAACCATTATCCCATTAAATTCCTAATACCAATGTTAAAAAAACATAAAACCATTGACCCCCAAAACCATAAATCCTCGACCCAAAAAACCCTAATGCATCATCCATAAAAAACCTTAATCCACCATTCCTTCAAAATCCTAAACCCTTATCCACAAAAGCCCTAAAACATAAGCCTCCCAAAACCGTAAACACTCATCCCTTCAAAAACCTAAACTATCATCCATAGAAAACCCTAAACCCTCAGTCCAAAAAACCTATAAATCAATATCTCCAAAAATGCTAAACCTGTATCCCAACAAAACCTATACCTTCTGCCCCACAAAACCATAAACACTAAACCCAACAGACCTAATACCTCATCCCTAAAAACTACTAAACCCACATCCCTAAAAATCCATAAACTATCAACCCCCAATACCCAAAAAAACTCAAAACAAATACACACTAACCTCTTGGCCCAAAAAATCCTTAAACCCTCCTCCCTAAAAACACCTCGTCCCCAATACCCCAAAACAATCAGCCCAAAAAATCGAAAAACTCTAAGCCTAAACAATCCTTAAACCATCATCCACATAAAAACCATAAACCATTGGCCACAAAAACCTAAAAACCCTCATCTCCAAAACACTAAACCCTCATCCTACAAAATCCAAAAACCCTCATCCCAAAATACCCTTAACCCATATCCCCAAAAATCGCTAAACCTTCATCCACAAAACCCCCAAAACCCATAGTCCCAAAAACCAACATAACCATAACCCACCAAACCCTAATAAAATCATCCCTAAACAACCCATAAACCTTTATCATCAAAATATGCTAAACAAACAATCCAAAAACACCCCAAAAACCCTCAACATAGAAAAACCAAAAAATCTCATCCATGATGAACGCTAAGCACTCAGCCCTAAAATATCCTAAACACTCTCGAAAAAAACCCATAACCTTATACCCTAAAACACAAAACCCTTATCCCCAAAACCCATAAACCCAAAACCCCCAAAAACCCTAAACCTGCATCCCAAAGATCCCATAATCCCTTAGCACCATGAAAACATGAACCGTCAACCCTAAAAAACCCCGAAACACCCACTCCAAAAGACCCAAAACCCTCAACACTAAAAAAGCCCAAATCCCTAATCCCTAAATAGCCCAAAACCATTAGCCCCCCAACAAACCCTAAACCATCCTCACACAAAAAAACATAAAACATTGTCCCCAAAGAACTATAACCCCTCATATCCAAAAATTATCTAAACTCTATACACGAGAAAATAATAAACACTAAAACCAAAAAACTCTAAGATTTCATCCCTAGAAAACCATAGACCCTCAGCCACATAAAAAACTAAAACCATATCCAGAAAAATATCTAAACCCTGAGCATAAGAAAACACTAAATCCTAAACCACAAAAAATTATAAACCCTCATCCCAAAAGAAACCTATACCCTCATCCTTAGAGAAAACATAACCTTCGTCTAAAGAGAAACCTAAACCCTCATCGTCAGAAAACCCTAAACCCTTATCCCCAAAAAACCCTAACCCTTACCCACAAAAAAACACATGCACTTAGCCCAAGAAAACCCAAAACCCAAAACCCTAGAAATCCTAAAACCCTCATTCCCATAAAACCATAAACCCTCAATACCATAAAACTCTACACCCTCAGCCCTTGAAAATACTAAAACTCCACCACTAGAAAAACCGTAAACCCTCAACTACTGAAAACCCTAAACCCTCAGCCAAAGAAACACTTCCACAGAAATAGGTTTTTGTAGTTCCACCTTTTAACAATGCAAAAAAAGGGTTGATAAATGGGGCACCATTATCAGTGGTTTTTTAGTAGGGCTGATAAAGTGGGTCTTGATCGGTGTTTTTTACAAGAGATGATAAATGGAATATTTCAAAAAAAAACTTCATTAAAAATAATATATTTATATATTTATATTTATATAAATATAATATAATTTTTTGAAATATGTTATAGATGATTATAAATAGACATTTACACTTAACATTTATGATATTTAGTGAAAATAGAATATAAAATAATTAAAAAAATATATTATTAATTAATAATTTTCAAATTATTATTGAGTTATAGTCATTTAATAATAATTTTAAGACACAAAAAAAATAACTGGTAAAAGATCTTAAATATGTTGAAAATAAATCATAAACCAGAAACAGACAAAACTTTTGATCTAGGTGTCCGTTTGAACTCCGCCACATATCAAATTGAACTTTGCGATGAGCTCTATGCCACTGGTGACATAGGTAAACCTCTGGCATAATTTTCAAGCTCCAAAATGGAATAAAGGCCTCCAAAACTGAGTTCTTAGTTGGGATACTTGAATTAATTAACATTCAATGGAATTTCATCATCATTTAAGGTGGTATTTTTTCCTTTACCAGTGGGTAATGAATTTATTCCCAGTGATTAAATTAATATTCATATTATGGATTTGATATTTTATTATTTTTCACAATGTACTGTTATTTTGAATCAAATATATAACATTATTTACATTTTTTTATATATTAACATATAAATTTAATTTTATAAATAATTAATTAAACATATTTTCAAAAATATATATATTTCTCAATATATAAGCCATATCAAAATAAATAATAATAACTATTTTGTTTAAAATAAAAATATATGTGTATTTTTATACCTATAAAGTGTGTGTGTGTGTATTTGTGTGTATCTATATTAACAAACTATTATATATTATCTATATGTTCTTACATATGTATATACATATTAATATATAACGTATGTATATATATATATAAATATTTATAAATAGGTATAATTATACTCACATAAAAACATATAATATATATGTGTGTGTACGTATGTTGCATTTATGTATTTATTTATTTATAAACAGAAAAAAATATTTTATAAATGTATTTAAAGCTAAACTTATAAATATATATTAATATACCAACATGTATATATAAATATATAAATATAACTATATATATAATATGAATATATATATATATATATTACTATAACAAAAAAATATAAATATAAATTAATTTATGAATAAATATAACTAGATATATAGATATATCATGAAATGGAGGACCTAACAAGATGGGTGAGTGGTAAAGGTGCAGACGCGCAAGGGGTGAGGTCTCGGGCTCAAAAACAAGCAGAGTTAGGGGTGCACGCAGGTGATATGGGGGCACTATCACTATTAAAGTAAGAGGGGTGTGGGACTGGGGCCTATGGCTGTGTGAGGGTGGGGTGTAGATGCGATGTTGAAAGGGGTGGTCACAATCTATTAAAACCCGTCGATTTGCAGTTATTTTTTTAAAAATATAATATTTTTTAACTTTTATCAGCACTTCCATAGCGCTTATAAAAGGCCCCTTTGATCAATGCTTTTTTTTGTGATGATAAAAGGGAACTTTATCAGCACTTTTTTAGTGATGATGTAAGGGACCCCTTTTTAATAGAGCCTTGATTATCAGCACATTTTTAGTGTTAATAAAGATTTTCTAAAGCTCTAATAAAAACATGTTTTGTGGTTGTGAAACCCCTAAACTTTCATCCCCAAAATACACTTTACCCATATCCCTAGAAAAATTTAAACCATAATCCCTTGAAAATACTTAATCCTCAACTGAAGAAAAATAAAAACCCTCGGGCCAGACCCTCATAAAACCTCATCCTCATTAAAACCTATTCCCTAAGTCCCAAATCAATCATAAACCCTCATCCCAAGAAATCCATAAATCCTTATCCCATAATAATAATATATCCTTAACCCCAAAAAATCGTAAACCCTCTTCCCCAGAAAACCATAAACCCGCAGCTTAAGAAACCATAAACCCTCTTCCCAATAAAACTCTAAACCCTTAGCCACAACAATATTAACCCTCTGCCCTATAAACTTCTAAACCCTCAGCCCAAGAAAACCATAAACTCTCAGCAAAATAAAACTCTAAGACCTCATCCCCAACAAACACAAAACCCACTTCCTAAGAAAACACTAAATCCCAAACCGCAAAAAACCCAAGAAATTTATCCCAAAAAACCCTAAACCCTCATCCCCAAAATACAATAAACCCTTATCCCCACAAATCCATAAACTCTTAGTCACAATAAAACCTTAACCATTATCCCCAGAAAACAGTAAACACTCTTCCCCACAATACACAAAACCCTCATCCCCAACGAATAAAAAATCTCAACCACAAAAAATCCAAAAACCTATGTCCCAAATAACCCTAAAGCCTCAGTCAATAAAAAAACATAACCCCTCATCCAAAAACCCCTAAAACCCATGACCAAAAAATCTTAATCCATTTCCCTAGGAAATTCTAAACTCTAAACCCCCAAAAACCCTAAATCATTAGTCATAAGAAACCCTAATCCCTCAACCACAAAACCCCTAAAACATCATCCCAATAAAACCCTAAACCTTCATCCCCCAAAACCCTAAACCATCATTCCCAAAATCACGAAAACCCTATGCCCCAAAAAACATTGAATCTGCATCCCCAAAAAGCACAAACACTCAACCCTATAAAAACATTAACCCTCATCCCCAATAAAATTTAAAACCTTAGTCCAAAAATACATGAAACGAACCGCCCCAAAATTCCCTAAACATTCAACACCACCAATCATAAAACCCTTCACCCAATAAACCCTAAAACCAAAAACCCACAAAACCATAAACCCTAGGACCTAAGAATGATACTTAGTTCAAAAAAAACCTTAAAACTCTTCCTCAGAACATCCTAAATACTCTTCCCTAAAAACCTTTAAATCCTCAGTCACAAAAATTGATTAAACCATAATCCTTGAAAACACTAAAACCTCAAACCAATAAATCCCTAAACCCTCAGCACCAAAATCCCAAAACCCTCATCCTCAAAAATTTCAAAACCCTCATCTCAAAAAACCCTAAACCATCAGACCCCAGAATCATTACACCCTCATCCCCAAAACCTCCAAAACCATCATCCCCAAAACCCAAAATCCTACATCCAACAAAAAACCTAATTCTTAAGCTTAAAAAACCCTAAAACATAATCTCCAAAAAAACCCTAAACCATCTTCCCTAAAAATACCTAAACATTTTTCCCCAAAACCACTAAACACTCAGCCCAAAGAAACTATAAAACCTCATCCCCAAAACATAGAAACCCTCAGCTCCAAGACCCCTTAACCCACTGCCTCAAAAAACCCTAAACCCTGGGCCAAATATCCCTAAAAACACATCCTGAAAAAAACCTAAATCTTCATACCCAAAAAACCCTAAAGCCTAAAACCATAAAAACCCTAAACCCTCATCCCAAAAAAACCACAAACACTAAATGTAACACCCAAAGCTTCCTCGGTACACTTCTATTTGAATAATACAGTAGCGTGTGTTGTACGTAACTTTGAGTTCTAACACACACCACAACCAACCAAACATTCCATTATGAATAGTAATACCCGCTTTTAGAAATTTTATACATTTTATCTTTCAAAATGGACTTCACTTTTGGATTTGTAATATTGAAATTATCTTAGGGTGAATTTTTGGTATTTTTATGAAAACATTCAATTATTGATGAATAGTGAAAATCACTAAATTTTAATTAAAACCAACATTCTTAATCGAAATAATTAATAGTGATAAATTATGAATTAGAGTGGTTTTAAAGTATATTTAGAATATATTTTTACCATTTAATACAATGTTGGTCATTGGACGTAATTTCACATTTAAACTGTAAATAAGCTGGTGCCAATCTTTTGATAGTTATTATCTCTTAAAAACACACTTTTTGTTTTAACAACGGGAATTAATTTTAAATTAATTTCTGCCACTTCTGTATTTTGAATTTAGAAAAATGGATTCCATATTTAGAATCAGGATGTCCAAATTGTTTAAATTGGAAACTTTCATTTTTAAACAATTTGAATAATTACTTTGGTAAATATTTTATTTACCATGGTTAAAGGGTAAATCCGGTAAATGAGGGTAACAAAGTAATATTATAATAAAAATAAATTACCATGAAATGTATCCAAACCCTGTTGGTTGATACATGTCCGACCATGGGAATCTTTGGGCAGATTTTAGGACCCCATGGAACCACTTGTAAGTGATAATGACACTTTATATTAATTAAGTTAAAGTAAATACAAAAATGGTATAAGCATATACCTTTTAGAAAAACAATTTTTACATAGGGTTATATATGTTCTATTTAATAATATAAATATTAATTTGAAATATAAAAAAATTTCCTACATAATTTTATTTTATTTATAATTTTTAGTTATTTAATAATTAAATTTATTTATGACACAATAATGATACATTATTTTCCTTATTATTGAAAGAATCAAATAATTAGTATTATAAATGTTAAAATAAATATAATTTGAAAGTTTTGATGCCATCCACGAATTTTATTGGTTAATATGACATGATATTATTTCTTAAATGAATTTTGTTCGAATTAATAATGTTGTTAAGACTTAAAAAAAATCAATTATTAAATATTGTCAAAATTGACAAAAATGAGATTGTTTTTAAAAAATATTATATTATTAATTGATATTCTATTCCTAAAAATATATTGTTTATCCAAAGGACTTATATAATGATAGTTGTATTATTAATGGACCACATGGAGGTCTCTTAGAAGTTTATAGTAAGTTTATTTACTATATAATATAAAACTACCAAGAGACATGGTAAATGTCAAACTATTTAACTAAGAGTTAAATCAAAAAGATAAAGTTAATATAGTGACCCAATCCTATCAAAAACCTATTGGTTGGGTTTTTATCGACCTATAACCACCTTAACCTTTAAATAATCCACTTTTAAGCCATTATAAACCTAATATGAATTTATTATAAAATAATATTTCTAGCTTTTCCTAAGGTTCCCCTCACCCCTCTTATAAAAGGGAACTTCTCCCTCCCTCTAATTACCACCTTAAATGCCTTTTTTTCGTCCAACCCCTGACCAAATATTCTCTTAACATACCTTAATTCAACCTAGAGGCCTTAGTTTGATCAGAAATCCAACCTAAGGATCCATTTTGATCAAATAAAAAGGACGAACCCGAAGAAGAGATAATGTTTTCACCACCCTCTTTGAAGTCCCTTTCTTCTCCAAATTCTTCTTCCTTTGTTATTTACATTCTAAAATAATAAATCTAGTATCTTATAGATATTGTGATGTTATTATAAATATGGTACAACCAGATTCAGTATTCTATCCATCCTTTGAATTACATGTCACCATACGTGCGTACGTACGGCTTACCATCTCCACGTCGTGGTGTAATTGTTATTCCAAACATTATTATTTGGATGGGTATGATAATGATGTTTAATTGATGTTATAATAATAAATATCACCTGATAATGATTTTGTATATATGATATACCATCCAATTATATATTATTTTAATATTAGAAGAATGATATTGTTGCCCATGCGTACGTACGGACTACCGTCTCCACGGACACATTGAGATTCATTCCCCATCTTATCCATTCAAGTATAATTATCATTTGATGATTAAAAATAATGTTTAAAGACTAGATATAATTATTTATATGAATAATATACAACCTGTCCATAACAGACATGTCTTATGTAACAAAACATATAAATGAAAATGAGTAAGTTAACACCCGAAATGACGATAATACTAAGATATTTTTAACAAAGCAATGTTAAAAGATCATATATGATATCATATTAATGTATATGATTCTTGTATAATTTAATAACAATTGTTTTACCATTATAAAAGAGGTCAAACTACCCTCATCCAAGTAAAAGTACAAGGTAAGGGTTTATTTCACAATCTCTTCATTATCCGAGATTGTTTATACGTAATTATCTACTGGGACCTCTTTATCATCCACATCCATGTTTCATAAGAATGTATTCCAAAACATTCTTAATATTTTATAAACTATGGTTTAAAGTCATTTATACCCTTTTTGAATTTTTATAAAATGTTTATCAAGGAATCATTCGGTCATTTTCAAAATAAGGTCTTTTTTAAACTTTTTGACAAAATTAAGGTAAGAATGGATTTTTTAACTTATACGGAAGGTGTGGATATTTTCTACCATTATAAACTCATCAAATATTCCCTTACAATCTTATAAGAATACTTTCAGTGTAAATGTTTTATTTTATAATTATGTTACTCTTAAATTATTTCAAAATAGAAAGATATATTTCTCTAAAAAGGGTTTCGATTTCATCTATGTCAACATCCTTTGATGGATTTTAAGTTTATTTGAATTTGATTTATTATGATATAAAACATCCATATTGTATTGAAGATTTTGTGATATTTTTGACTATGGATGTGTTATTTTTATACCAATCATGGTTTATGGTTAAAGTATTGACATTTCGTATGCTAGTTTTAATACGAATGTTTATGATATGTTTAAACCTTTTCATATGAGGAATGTATTGGACTTAGTAAGTGATGGGTGGAGCCTGCTATTTCTCCTCGATGCATCGGTAGGTATCATGAGACAACTTGACGTGGAATTTGCTGAGGCCCTTTCCCAATTTGATTTATGGTTTTGGCTAAGGCCTTAATCATTTTTAGACGTCTTGGTCGAGGCATTGACAAAATGTTTTAGAATGTCCAACATTATAAATTCCCTCACAATGGAAATAATATTGATGGTTCATGTGCTCATTCGACTAGTAGAATACGCATGATTATGTTTTATTATGCATTATTTACTCAGCTCATATTCTTTCCATGAATGTATTCATGTTTTTTATTGGTAAAGGCATGTGGTTTCAATTATTTATCGTGCTTAATATTTATGTCATTTTACACTATATTACTTACCCTTACTGAGAATTTGAGCTCACCCCTTTCTTATGATTCATTTTCCAAGGATATGAAGAAATTAGTTAAGAGTGACCTGCATGCATAATCTTAGAGGCTTGGATGTTTCTATTGAAATATATTTTTGTTGTATTTCACTTCAAGCTGTAAAGTTGAAATTATGTATGAATATTTTTTCCAATAATAGAAAATTGATCTTTCTTTTGAGACATGATTTCCTTGTGATCATGCCAATGATATGTAATAATGCACTGACTCTGGGTAACTAGGGTCCAGGCGTTACAGTTGGTATCAGAGTAATTTTAGTACAAACCTTGGAAACTTGATTTAGATCAACTCTGATTAGAGCACCTAGCCCTAAGATATTCTTTGAGGAATAGTATAGAATAACTTACTAGAGTTTTGGTATTTTAGAGATTTTGTGAGTTTTCCAAGAAATAAATCCCTGTCTGGATACGAGTAGGTAGAGGTGGATCTGGCAGAGATGTACCTAGGGGTAAAACCTGAAAACACCGCTTTGAGCTAGACTTGAATGGGAACTGGTGCACGAAAACAGGCTTTGCGGCACTCTTGGTTATGACACTCCCAGGGGATATGTTTTGGATAATTATAATTTTCTTTACAAACCATTATGAAGGGTTTATGAGTATATACTTTCTCAAAGAAAACATTTTTATGATTATGGATTTTATACATAAACTGTTCAATTTATGTTAAGTGTTTTAGAAGTTTGAAATTATATATTTCAATTCATAAACTAATCTAGTTTATGCCATTGTTTAGAAATGGCGCCTAGTCGAAGGAATGGAAACTGTATCAATACATGCACTCCATGTAGGGATTTCCTTCCTGCTCAAGATAATTATATTGGAGCTGGTGATACAACTGGTGTTGATCAGCTAATCACCATACTTGGATAACTCACTTAGGTTATGAATAATAACATTACCCGTATGGAGCACCTAGATCCATAGTGTGGAAGATCAATGTTATATAGCTTCTTGAGGGAACAACCATCAACTTTCAATGGGAGTAAAAATTCATTAGTGGCTGAGAAATGGATAATTCATTAGAGATAATATTCCACACTTTGCGGAGTAGCGAAAGGGAAAAAGTTATCATGGCAGTTTACCGCCTCACTAGAGATGTTGATCAATAGTGGTCATTGATTCAAAACACAAAGGAAGATGGTGAAGTATAAAATATGGAATGGAGGGTGTTAAAAGTTATTTCTTAGAAAAGTACTTTCCTCGTGACCATTGAGCGGATATGGAAAGACAGTTTATGAGTCTGAGGAAAAAGGAGGATGACAATGTTGCAAAGTATGCAGATAACTTTACCATGTTAGCGAGGCATGCTGCAGATTATATACGTAACCCAAGAAGTAAGATTGATCGTTTCTTTGATGGGTTAAAATCATTTCTCCATCGAGAATTAGTATCACAATCCTTCTCATCATATGAATATATTGTCTCATGTGCTATCAAGACAGAAAAGGAATTCTCTATGTCTTATGACATTAAATCAAAGCAAGAGAAGAAGAGATCTACTGAACACTCGGGGAAAGGAAATAAGGAATCAGGGAAGAAGGGAAGAATTGAATTTCTACCCTGTTATAATTTTGGAAGGAATCACCCTGGTGTCTGTCTAAAAGGAAAGGGAGTATGCTACAAATGTGGATAGAAAGGTCATCTACCTGGTGATTGTAAAGGAAAGTAAGATGCTACCAATTTTCTATGCTATAATTGCAGAGAGATGGGAAATTACACAAATGAATGTCCTATGTGTTAGGGAAACATACCTCGGAAAATTCCAAGGGATCAAATCCATGCTTATGAAATTACTACTCCTAAGGTTGAAGCCCCGAAATATGTGGTGGCATGTAATTTAATGGTTTCCTCAAGTATAGAAAATGCTTTATTTTATTCTGGATCATCGCATTGTTTCATATCTTACTAGTTTCCTAAGAAAATTATATATTTCCAATTTGATTTAACAAGGTATTTTTTAGTTAAAACTCCTAAGGAAAGTATCATTGCTACAATGTTCTGTGGATCTGTTCCCATTAGGGCATATAAATGGTCTTTATCTGCTGATCTCAGCGTCATACCCATGATTGAATTTGATATAATCCACGGTATGGATTGGCATTTGGACCACGATGCAAAAATTTATTGTAACAAGACGGAGGTTATGATTTTTTACGATGATGATAAAGAACACCTTATCATTAGAGAAGAATCGTCACCACCAGATTTTTATCTAGATCCACCCCCAGTATCTCAACTAAATTCAATTATCATGGAGGAAGAGAATGAAATAAATGTGGGTGAGGAATGTGATGTTCAAATAGAGGATGTACCTATTGTGAGAGAATAAGTTGATGTGTTTTTTGAAGATTTAACTGGGCATCCTCCATAATGAGAAATTGTGTTTTCCATAGATTTAATTCCTGGTTCAAGGCCTATATCAAAGACCCCTTATAGAATGGCCACTGTGTAATTAGTTAAAGTAAAGAAACAACTAGGGGAATTGAGTAATAAGGGATTTATTTTCCATAGTGTTTCTCCATGGGGATCCCCTGTCCTTTTTTTAATAAGAAAGATGGATCTTTGAGGTTATGTATCGACTACAGGGAAATCAATGATACAACAATAAAGAACAAGTATCCCCTACCTCGCATTGATGATTTATTTGACCAACTGCATGGAGATTAATACTTTTCAAAGATTGACCTTTGATATGTATACCATCAGTTGTGTGTAAAGAATGAGACATTCCTAAGACAACATTTCGAACCAGGTACGGGAATTACGAGTTTATAGTAATGCCTTTTTGGATAACTAATGCACCCTCTATTTTCATTGATCTAATGAACAGAGTTTTCAAGGAATATCTCGATGATTTTGTTGTGGTATTTATTGATGATATCTTGGTATATTACATAATCAACGAAGATCGTGAAAATCACATGAGCATTATCCTAAAGACACTTAAAAGACATGAATTATATCAGAAGTGTAGCAAGTGTAAATTCTGGCTTCAGGAGATTTCTTTTCATGGCCATATTGTCTCTATGGATGGTGTTTATGTTGATCCTTATAAGACCAAGGAAATCCATGAATGGCCAGCACCGATGAGTATAACTGAGGTATGCAATTTTATTGGTTTAGTAGGTTATTATCGGTGTTTCGTCCAGAATTTTTCCCAATTGGCTAACCCATTGATGAAGCTTACATGTAAAGCAGTTCAATTTTTTTTGTACAAAAGATTGTGAAGAATGTTTTGAAGAACTGAAGAGAAGATTAATCAACGCTCCTATACTGACTCTACCATCAGGTAATCATGGGTTCATTATTTATAGTGATGCATCGAAGAAATGACATGGTTGTGTCCTAATGCAGAATGGTAGAGTTATTGCCTATGCATCACGACAACTGAAAATTCCTGATCAAAACTATCCTACTCATGATCTTGAGTTATCAGCTGTAATATATTCTTTGAAGATATGGATACATTATCTCCATGGGAAAAAATGTGAGATTTATACTAATCACAAGAGTTTGAAGTATATTTTCTCACAGAATGAACTCAACATGAGGCAAAGTATATGGCTTGAACTACTCAAGTATTATGATTTCACAATACACTACCACTCAAGAAAGGCAAATAAGGTGGCAGATGCTTTGAGTAGAAAGGATCATGGTGTTTTGAACAAGATGAGAGTTGAAAGGGATCCTATTTTCATGGATTTAGTAAAGATGGATATGGGAATCACCATGGAAGGTGAAACATCAATAATTTTTCAAATGGTTGCCAAACCATCTTTAATAGAAAGGATAAAGAGTTCTCAGGCCGATGATGAAGAGTTTAAAAAGAAGATTAAAGCTGTGAATGATGGGAGATTGAGTGACGTTGTGTATGAAGATGGAATTTTGAAATTTGCGAGGAGACTTTGTGTTCCTGATATATACCTGATCTAAAAAGGGAATTTTTGGATGATGCTCATAATTACAATTTCCCTATACACCCTGGGAGCACCAAAAATGTATAGATATTTGAAGCAAAATTTTTTGGTGGGGCAACATGAAGAGGGAGATTGCTGATTTTGTGTCAAGATGTATGGTTTTTTAACAAGTGAAAGCTGGAAGGCAACATCCTAGAGGGGTCATGCAACATCTTCCCATACCTGAGTCGAAATGGGATAATATCACGATGGACTTTATCATGGGACTACCAAAGACTTCCTAGAAGAAACGATGCAATATGGGTCATTGTTTATCATCTTAACAAGTCAGCACATTTTCTTGCAATAAGAGAAGATATACCACTTGAAAATCTAGAAAGGATATATATTAAAGAAGTTTTGAGACTTCATGGAGTACCCCTATCAAATGTTTTGGATTGTGATCCCGGTTTTACGTCATGATTCTGGAAAAGTCTTTAGAAATCCCTTGATACTGAACTTCGTTTGGGCACTCTTACCACCCCCAAACTGATGGACAATCCGAACGAACTATTCAAACCTTAGAAGACATGTTTAGATCATGATCACATGACTTTCAAGGTATGTGGGATCAATATTTAGCTCTAGTATAATTTTCCTATAACAATAGCTTACATTCAAGTATTCAGATGACACCATATGAAGCGTTATACGGAAAGAGATGTCGCAAACCAACCTATCGGGATGATATTAGTGAAAGAAAACTTATAGGTATAGAACTTGATGAGGAAATGATGGAAAAGGTAAAGGTAATCCAAACACAAATCAAATCAGCTCAAAGTAGGCAGAAGAGCTATGCTGACAACCGAAGGAAGGATTTGTAATTTCAGGTAGGAGATCATGTTTTCCTGATGGTATCCCCATAGAAGGGTGTTATACATTTCGGTAAGAAGGGAAAGTTCAGTCCCATGTACATCAGACCATTAGAAATTCTAGAATGAATTGGGGTTGTAGTTTACCGGTTGGCAATGCCGCCATGTCTCTCCAAAGTTCACGATGTGTTCCACGTATCACATTTGAGAAAATACATGCCTGACCCAACGCATGTACTCACTAATGAGGAATTAGAACTGGAACCCGATCTATCTTATTGCGAAGATCCTGCCAAGATTTTTGATATGAGAGAACAATTCTTAAGAAACCGGACGACTCGTCTGGTAAAAGTTCTATGGAGAAACCAAAAGATGGAAGAGGCAACATGGGAACCCGAGGAACTTATGATGTAGAACCACCCAAGTCATTTCACGTGGTAGTATTCTAGAAATTTGGAGGATGAAATTATTTGTAGGAGGGGAGAATGTTACACCCCAATCTTCCATAGTACACTTCTCATTGAATAATACAGTAGCGTGTGTTGTACACAACTTCGAGTTCTAACACACACCACAACCAATCAAACTAGCCGTTATGAATAGTAATACCCATGTTTTGAAATTTTATACATTTTAACTTTCAAAACGGACTACATTTTTGGATTCAGAATATCGAAAATATCTTAGAGTGAATTTTTGGTATTTTTCTAAAAATTTCAATTTTTGATGAATAGTGAAAATCACTAAATTTTAATTAAAAACAACTTTTTTAATCGAAATAATTAATAGTGATAAATTATAAATTTTAGAGGTTTTAAAGTATATTTAGAATATATTTTTACCATTTAATACAATTTTGGTCATTGCATTTAATTTCACATTTAAACTGGACATAACCAAGTGTCAATGTTTTGATAGTTATTATATCCTAAAAACACACTTTTTGTTTTAACAATGGGAATTAATTTTAAATTAATATCTTCCACTTATTTTTTTTAAATTTAGAAAAAATGGATTCCAAATTTAGAATCCAGAGGTCTAAATTTTTTAAATAGGTAACTTTTATTTTTAGACAATTTGAATGATTATTTCGTTAAATAGTTTATTTACCATGGTTAAAGGGTAAATCCGGTAAATAAGGGTAAAAAAATAATATTACAATAATAATAAATTACCATAAAACGTGTCCTAACCAATTTTTTTGATACATGTCAGCACATGAGAATCTTTGGGTCGATTTTGGGACCCCATAGATCCACTTGTAAGTGATAATGGCACTTTATATTAATTAAGTTAAAGTAAATACAAAAATGACATACGCATATATCTTTTAGAAAAACAATTTTACATAGGGTTATATATGTTATTTTTTCGAATATAAATATTCATTAAAAATCTAAAAATATTTCCTACGTAATTTTATTTTATTTATAATTTTTAGACATTGAATAATTAAATTTATTTATGACACAATAATGATGTAGTATTTCGTATATTAATGAATGAATCAAATAATTAGTATTATTAATGTTAAAATAAATATAATTTGAAATTTTTGATGCCATACACGAATTTTATTGGTTAATATGACATTTTATGATTTATTAATTGAATTTGTGTCGAATTAATAAAGTTTTTAATACTTTAAAAAAAAAATTATTAAATATTGTCAAAATTGACATAAATGAGTTTTTAAAACAAATATTATATTATTAAATGATATTATATTCCTAAAAATATAAAGTTCGGTGAAAGAACTTATATAATGATAGGTGTATTAGTAATGGACCACATGGGGGTCTATTGAAAGTTTATAGTAATTTTATTGACTATATAATATAAAAAATACAAAGAGACATGGTAAATGTCAAACTATTTAACTAAGAGTTAAATGAAAAAGCTAAAGTTAATATAGTGACCCAAACCTATCAAAAACTTATTGGTTGAGTGGTTTTAGAGATATAACCACCATAAACTTTAAATAATCCACTTTGGAGCCATTATAAACCGAATATGAATTTATTATAAAATAATATTTCTAGCTTTTCCTAAGGTGCCCCTCACCCCTCTTACAATAGGGCATTTCACCTTCCCTCTAATTCACACCTTCAAAACATTTTCGCTCAGCCAACCCCTGCCAAAATATTCTCTAAACATCTCTCAATTCAAACTATAGGCCTTATTTTGATCATAAATCCAACCTAAGGAGCCCTTTTGATCAAATCAAAATGAAGAACTCGAAGAAGAGGTAATGTTTTCACCAACCTCTTTAAAGTTCCTTTCTTCTTCAACTTCTTCTGCCTTTGTTATTTCCATTCTAAAATAATAACTCCAGTATCTTATATATAATTTTTTTTATTATAAATAAGGTACAACCATATTCATTATTCTATCCATCCTTTGAATGACATTTCACCATATGTGCGTACGTACGGCTTACCTTCTCCACGTCGTGGTGTAATTGTTATTCAAAACATTATTATTTAGATGGGTATGATAATGATGTGTAGTTGATGTAAATAATTAATATAACATGATAATTATTTTTTATATATGATTTACCATCCAATTATACATTATTTTAATATCAAAAGAATGATATTGTCGCTCATGCGTACATACGGACTACCGTCCCCACGAACGCGATGAGATTCATTCCCGTCATGTCCATTCATGTATAATTCTCATTTGATGATTAAAAATAATTTTTATGGACTTGATATCATTCCGTATATGAATAAGATACTCCTATACACATCAAACATGGCTTATGTAACAAAACATATAAAACAAAATGAGTAAGTTAACACCCGAAACGACGATAATACTAAGATATTATTAACAAAGCAATGTTAAAAGATCATATATGAAATCATATTAATGTATATGATTCTTGTATAATTTAATAACAATTATTTCACAATTATACAAGAGGTTAACCTACCCCCATCCAAGGAAAAGTAAACGGTAAAGGTTTATTTCACAATCTCTTCTTTATCTGAGATTGTGTATACGTAATTATCTAATGGGACCTCTTTATCATCCACATCCATGTTTCTTAAAAATGTACTTCAAAAATTTCTTAATATTTTATAAACTATGGGTTAAAGTGATTTATACCCTTGTTGACTTTTTATAAGATGTTTATAAAGGAATCTTTCCGTCATTTTCTAAACAAGGACCTTTTTAACCTTTTTGACAAAATTAAGATAAGAATGTCTTTTTTAACTTATACGGCGGGTGTGGATATTTTCTACCGTTATAAAATCATCGAAGCTTCCCATACAATATTATAATAATACTTTCAAAGTAAATGTTTTATTTTATAATTATGTGACTCTTAAATGATTTCAAAATAGAATGAGATATTTCTCTAAAAAGGGTTTTGATTTCATTTATGTCAACATCCTTTGATGGATTTTAAGTTTATTTAAAGTTGATTTTTATGATACAAAACATCCATTTTGTGTTGAAGGTTTTTTAATATGTTTGACTGTGGATGTTCTATTTTTATACCATTCATGGTTTATGGTTAAAGTATTGACATTTCGTATGCTAGTTTTAATATGAATGTTTATGATATGTTTAAACCTTTTCATATGAGGAATGTATTGGACTTAGTAAGTGACGGGTGGAGCCCGATATAGCTCCTCGATGCATCGGTAGGTCTCATGATACAACTTTACATGGAATTGGCCGAGGCCCTTTCCCAATTTGATTAATGGTTTTGACTGAGGTGTTAATAATATTTAGATGTCTTGGCTGAGTCCTTGAGAAAATGTTTTAGAATGTCTGAAATTATACATTCCCTCATTATGGAAATAATATTGATGGTTCATGTGGTCATTCGACTAGTATAATACCCATGATTGTGTTTTATTAGGGCATTATTTACTCAACTCATATTCTAGCAGTGAAAGTATTCATGTTTATTATTGGTAAAGGCATGTGGTTTCAATTAATTACCATGTTTAATATTTATGTCATTTTCCGCTGTATTACTTACCCTTACTAAGTGTTTGAGCTCACCCATTTCTTATGCTTCGTTTTCCCAGGATATGAAAAATTTAGTTATGAGTGACCTGCAGGCATAATCTAGGAGGCTTGGATGTTTCTAATGAAATATATTTGTGTTTTATTTCCCTTCAAGTTGTAAAGTTGAACTGATGTATGAATCTTGTTTCTAATAATACAAAACTGGTCGGTCTTTTGAGACATGATTTCCTTGTGATCATGCCAATGTTATGTAATAATGCACCAACTCTGGGTAACTAGGGTCGAGGTGTTACATTAAACCCCAAGAAACCCTAAACCTGCATCCTCAAAATAACCTATACACTCAGACACAAAATACCGTAAATGCTCATCCCTGAAAAACCTTAATAACTTAACCCCAATACCCACTAGAACCTCTGAGACAATATCAATAATCCCACATCCCAAAAAAGCATATACCCTAAACCCAAAAAATCCCTAAACACTACACCCAAACACCCAAAACCCCATCAACAAAAATCACTAAACCCTTATCCCCAATAAACCATAAACCCTCAATCGGAAGAAACCCTAAACCCTCATCCCTAGGATACCCTAAAACCTCATCTCTATGAAACCTTAAACCCTATGAAACCATGAACACTTACCAATAAGAAATCTGAAACCATCATCCCCAAGAGACCCAAAAACACCAACCTCAAGAAACCCTAAACCATCATCACAAAGAAACCTAAAACCCTCAGTACCAATAAACCTTATACCCAGGACATCATGACATTTTAAAACCTCAACCCTAAGAAACCCTAAACACTCAGTGTAATTAAATCTTTAATACTCTACCCAAGGAAGCCATCTTATAGTTGAAACCCTAAACCATCTTCCCTAAGAAGTCCTAAAATATCTGACCCAAGAAACTCTAAATCCTCAACCCTATATAACCTAAAACCTCATCCCCATGAATCCATACACCCTCAGTCCCAAAAATCAAGAATAGATTATCCCTAAGAAAACTTCTACCATGTACCCCAAGAATCCCAAAACTTGTATCCCCAAGAAACCATAAACCATCAGCCCTGAGAAACCCTAATCCCTTAGTCCCCTAAAACACTAATTTCCTTGCCAAAAGATACCACAAACACCCATCCCTATGAAAATCTATACCCATAGACCCAAGAAACCAAAATCTCACATCCCCTTGAAAATCTAATCCCTCATCCCAATGAATCCCTAAGACCTCATACCTAAGATACCCAAAACCATTAGGCCCAAGAATACCTAAACCCTCATCCATAAGAAACCCTAAACCCTCATCCCCATGAAATACTAAAAATTCAACCCCCATACCCAAGAATTCTTGAACCCTCATCCCCATGAAACCATAAACCCACTTCCCCAAGAAACCTAAACCCTAATCCCTAAAAACCCTAAAACATCATCCCCAAGAAACACTGAACCCTCATATCCATCAAAACCTAAACCCCCACCCCCATTAAACCCTAAACCCTCATCCCATGAATGCCTAAACC
The DNA here is from genome assembly GCA_963277665.1 of Viscum album. NCBI lineage: Eukaryota > Viridiplantae > Streptophyta > Magnoliopsida > Santalales > Viscaceae > Viscum > Viscum album. Next base: position 1,898,437,721 of record OY728141.1, read on the forward strand.
CTTATCCCCAAGAAACCATAACAAATTCATCCTCGTGTAGTAATAAACCCTCATGACAAGAAACCCAAAACACTCATCCCCATTAATCTATTATCCCAGAGCCCTAGAAACCTTAAACCCTCAGCCCCAGAAAACTCTAAACCCACAGACCCAAAAAACCCTTAATCCATAGCACCATAAACCCCTAAACCCTTATCCCATAAAAATCATATACCCTAAAACCCAAAAAACCCTAAAACCCTATCCCCATGAATACCTAAACACCCAAACCCTAAAAACTCTAAACCCTCATCTCAAAAAACCTCAAGAATATACCCAAAAAAACCCCCTAAACATTCATCTGAAAACCCTAAACCATTGGCCTTAGAAAACCCTAAACCCTCCACCCCAAAAGTCCCTAAACACCCAGTCCCAAAATACCCTAATCCATCAGCACCTATAAACCAAAACCCTCATCGCCAGAAAACCCTAAACCCTCATCTCCAAGAAACCCTATACCCTCAACTGTAAGGAATAATAAAAACTTAGTCCTAAGAAACCCTAAACCAATATCCCTAATAAATCCTATACAAGCAACCCAAAGAAACCATAAAATACAGATCCAAGAAAATCTAAAACTTCATTCATGAAACCCTATAACCACCACCCCATGAAACCATAGTCCCTCAGTCCCAATAAACCATAACCCCCCATCCCCAATAAAATATAAAACATTATCCCTAGGAAAAAATAAATCATCAACACTAGGAAACCCAAATTACTCAGGCCAAATACACCCTAAACCCACATACCCAAGAAGACTTTAACTATCAAAACAAATAAACCCTAAAACCTCATTGACAAAAAACCCTAGACCCTGATACCCAAGAAACCCCAATCTTGTTTCCCCAATATACCATGAACCCTTATACCAAGTAATACATGACCACTAAACTCTATGAAACCATGCACCTTCATCCTCAAGAAACCCATAACCCTCAAAAGCAAGAAAACTTAAACCCTTACCCAGAAAAACCCTAAAACCACAACCCTTAAAAACCCACAACACTCATCCCGAAAAAATGTATAGTCAACGCCAATAAACCCTGAACCCTCATCCCCAAAAACCCTAAACCATCATACCAACGAATACTTCAACCCGCAGTCCCAAGATTCCATAAACCCTCAGCCCCATGAAACCCTAAACCCTCATCCCCATGAAAAATTAAACCATCAGAACCAAGAAATCCAGAACCATCAGCACTAATAAACTAAGAACCCTCATCCACACGAAACTAAGAACATTATGCCCCATGAATCATGCAACCCTTAGACCCAAGAAAAAGATAACCCTCCTCCCCGAGAAACTATAAAACCTCATCCCCATGAAACCCCGAACCTCTATTGCCTTGATTTATTGACCCCTCATCCCCATGAAACCATGAACCCTCATCCCAATAAATCCCAAAATCCTCAACTACATAAAATCGTGAACACTAAACCCTAAAACGATATGAACCCACATCCCATGAAAACCATAAACCCTCATCCCTAGAAAACCCTAAATCATCATCCCCTAAAAAATATATACCCTCATCCCAAAAAAACCCATAAACCTAAATCCTAATAAAATCATAAACCATCATTGTCTAAAACCATAATCTATCTTCCCTAGAAATATGTAAACCCTTATCCGCAAATAAAATGTAACCATCTCCCCTAGAAACCTCTAAAACTAATCCCCAGATAACCTAAAACCCTCACCACTACAAATCCTTGAATCCTCATCCAAAAAACCCTAATCCTTCATCCGCAAAAGTCCCAAAAGCCTCATCCACACAAAACCCACGACCCATAGCCTTAAAAATCATAAACCCTCAGTGCCAGAAAACCCTAAGCCGTTATCCCCAGAAAGACTAAAACTACCATACCCAAAAAACACTAAACCATTTCCCCCAAAACACCATAAACCCTCTTCCAGAGAATACCCTAAACCTGTAGCTAACAAAACCCTAAATGCTTAGGAAAAAAAATCCTAAAACCACATCCCCACATAATAGTAAACCCTCATTCCAAAAAAACTATAACCCCTCCTCCAAAAACCCACAAACCCTATTCCCAAAAAAAACATTAAACACTTAGGCCTAGAACACCCTAAACCCTAAACTCCACTAAAACTTGAACCCTTATCCCTAAGAAACCATAATCCCTTAGCCGCACAAAACACTAAATCATGATCCCTACAAAACCCTGCTCACTTAGCACTAAAAACCCTAAACCCACTTCCCATAAATCCATAAAACCATAATTCCCACAAAACCAAATACCCTCATCCCCAAAAAAATAAACAACCATCCCCACAAAAACATAAACCTTCAACCCTAATAAACTATAAAATAATTTTTCCAAAAAATATAAAAAACAATGACAAAAAAACCCTAAACTATCATCCCAAAAAAACCCTAAACCCTCACCCCAAAAAACCATAAACCCTCCACCCCCAATACCCTGAACCCTCAGACCAAAACCAACATATACCCTTAGTCCCAAAACCCCTTAAAACTCATCCACAGAAACCCAAAAACCCTGAGGCCAAAAAAAACATAAACCCTCATCCAAAAAAACCATAAACCCTTAAACCCTAGAAACCCTAAACCATCATACCTATAATACCTTAAAACCTAAGAACCAAAACCCTAGAACCCTCATCCCAAACATGAAAAAAAACATGATTCAAAAAAAAACCCACACCCTAATCAGTAGGAATCCATAAACCCTTATCTACAAAACCACAAAACCCACATCCCCCAAACCCCAAACCCCAAACCCTCAGCCACCCATAACCTTAATTCCTCATCACCAAAAAATCATAAACCCTTATCCCAAAAAACCCTAATCTCTCATACCCAAAAATCTATAATCCCTCAGGCCCAAAACACCTAACCCATTATCCCTAAGAAACCCTTAACATTACCTCTCAAAAACCCTAAAACCCTTAGGCCAGAAACCCCAAAAAATCTAGCCCCAAAAACCCAAAACATGGCCTAAAAACACCAAAACCCTTCAACCATAAAAACATAAACCGTCAATTCAAAATGACCATAAACCTCCAAAAAACCAAAAACCCTCATCCTTATAAAAACATAAAATCTAAACCCCAAATAACCCAAAACACTCATTCCCAAAATACTATATAACCTCAGAACCAGAAAATCCTAAATCATCAACACCAAAAAAACCTTAATCCATGCACCCAAAAAAACCCCAAACATCTATTCCAAGAATATTAAACCATCGTCCCACAAAAAGAGAAACCCTCAGCCCTAAAATACCTAAACACACTACCCCAAAAAACCCATAAAACATCATTCCCAAAAAAAACCATGAACCATCATCCCCATGAAACCTAGATCCTTATCCTGAAGAAACCATAGACCCTCAGCCCCAGGACATTATAAACCTTCATCCCTATGAAAACCTAAATACTCAACCTTAAGAAACCTAAACCCTCGACTACAAGATAACCTAAACCGTCATCACCAAAAAACCCTAAAAACCCAACCTCATGAAAACCGAAACCATCATCCAAAATAAACCTAAATCCCTCATCACAAATAAAACATAATCCCAAAGCACCATGAGACCGTAAACCCTCTTACCATAGAGTCTCTAAACCATCAGTGTAGAGAAACCCTAATGGATTATCCCCAATAAACCCTCAACCTTATGAAAAACTAAACCATATTCCCCAAGAAACCCAAAAATCGCATCCCCGTGATACACTAAACCATCATCCCCATAAACCCCATAAACCCCAAAAACCCATACCCAAGAAACCCTTAACACCAAGAAACCAAAAACCCTTATCCCTGTGAAAACTTATAACATTATCCCAAAGAATACCTAAACCCATGCCCTATGAAACCCCAATCCATCATCCATAAGAAACCCAAAATCCTTATTCCAATGAAACCATAATCTTCAATCCAAATGTTACCACAATCCCCCATCCCCATGAAACCCATATACTCTTACCCCACTACCCTATGAATACCAAATCCCTCATCCCCAATAAACCCTAATCCCTCAGACCCAAGAGGACCCTATTTCCATGGACCCATTAAACCCTAAACACCCAGCCCAAAGAATCACAAAACCCCCATCCCAATGAAATGCTAAAAACTCATCCCAATGAAATGATAAACCCAGGGACCCAAGAAAACATAAACCATCATCCCAAACAAACACTAAAACCGCATCCCAATGAACCATAAACCATCAACCCCCAAAATACCCCAAACCCTTATCTCAATGAAACCCTAAATGATAATGTCCAGAAGACCCTAAAAACTCACCCCATCAAACCCTAAACCCTCTTCCGAAGAAAATATAAACCCTTAGCCCCAATAAACCATAAACCCTTAGCCATAAGTATCCATAAACCCTCATCCCAGGTTTCCTAAAACCCTCATCCCCATAAAACCCAAAACCCCTACTCAAAAACCCAAATCCCTCATCCCCATAAAACCTTAACTATCATTCCCAGAAAACCCTTAATCCTCAGTACCAAAAACCCCTAAACCCTTAGCCCCCAGAAATCCTAAACCTTAAAAAGAAAAAACCCCTAAAACCAATTCTCTGTGAAAACCTATTCACCCAAACACTTCAAACCCTAAACACCCAGATTGAAAATACCATAAACCCTAAACAACAAAAAAAATTAAACCATTATCCCAAAAAAAACCTAAACTCACTACCTAAAAATCCATTAACCCTCCACCCCCAAAAAACCTAAAAATATCATCTAAAAAATACATTAAACCCTCCACACCACAAAACCTTAAACCCTCATCCCAAAAAAAACCTTAAAACCTCATCCCCAAGAACCCTATACCCTCAAATACAAGAAACCCTAAACACTCGGTCCTATGAAACCCTAAAACCTAAACCCCAAGAAACATTAAACACTTTTCCCAATGAAACCACAAAAACTATGCACCAGGAAACCATAATACATCCTTCATGAAAACTGAAAATTATTTCCCTATGAAACCATAATACCTCATCCCCAACAAAAAATTCTCCCACCAACCCTAATAAATCGTCAAACCGCATCCCCAAGAAAACTTAACCCTTCATCCCCAAGAATCCCTGACCCCACAGGGCCAAGAAAACCCAAACCATCAGACCAAATAATCCTTTATCTATCAACCCCATGAAAATATAAGGCCTCGTCTTTAAGAAACCCTGAACCCACTTACCCAAAAACCCCAATCCCAAAGCCCCAAGAAACCCTAAACCCCTATCATCAAGAAGACCGAACACTCAGGTCCAAGAAACCTAGAACATTCAACCTAAAGAAACCCTTAACCCTCAGCCCCAAGAAAAATTGAAAAATCATCCCCAACAATATAAAAACCTTAGTCCCAAAAAACCCTGAATCCTTATCCAAAAAAAATACCAGATATAATCTGCCCCCAAAAACACTCACCCAAAAAAACCCTCAACCATAATCCCCCAAAAACCACAAATCTCAGCCCCAGAAAACCCTAAACCCTCATCCCCAAAAAACAATCATCCCTAATCCCTATAAAACCATTAGGCCACAGACTAAAAACCCATAAACCAACAAAAATAAAAATCCCTCACAGCTTATCCCCAAACAACACTAACCCATTGGTCCAAAAATCCCTCAACACAAAGCCCAATATAACCATATGCCATATCAAAACCTCAACCCTTATCCACAACAATCACTCAACCCTTTTCCCAAAAAACAATCAACCCTCAACTCAAAAAAACATAAACCCTCATCCCCAAAAATTCATAAAATCTCATCTTGAAAAAAACCTAAACCATCAGTAGTAAAAAACCCTAAACCATCATCCCAAAAAACCACCAAACCGTATTCTGAATAAAACCACAACCTTTATCCCTAGAAAACCCTTAACCGTCATCCCCATAAATCACTAAATTCTCATCTTTAAAAAACCAAAACCCTCTACCCAAAACCCCTAAAATATCATCCCCCAAAAAAACATAAACCCTCTACACCAAATAACCATAATAACTGAGGAGGGTCTCATCCTCCCCAAATTATGTGATTTAGATATTTGGGGATGTAATCACCCCCATGAACCATGAGGTTGAAACATTAAACACCTACATATATCGAGTGATGGGAGAATCCACATTGAATAAATCCCTGAGGGGTAGCTCCTTATACTAGATGTTCTTGGGAATGTTACGGGTCATGCTTGGGTTTGTTGTGGATGTGGTAGTATCTCCATGTGGAATGGCTCATGGTAGTGGCATTGGGACGATGGCGTCCTCCCTAAAAACCTTCATCCTTTAGATTGTTAGGAGGAGACTCGAATAATATTCATGGTGGTCTTTTGGGACAACATAGATCATGAATGGAGGTCCTGACCTTCATTAGTAGACAAGAGATCATGCATTAGATAGATTAGTGGTAGTAATGGCTTTTTTCTGGTGATATCAAGTTTTTGTGATGACATCATGCTGTGGATCCACAACAACACAAGGTGTAGAAAAAGGAGGAGCATGGTAGAGGTTCAACAAAATATCAAAACATGATAGTGGAGAAAGAGTCTTCATAAGGTATGTGGTAGAATCATCTATCTAGAAGCCTACAATGGGGAAGGCTCTTGGATGAGACATCTACACTCAATAACTAGGATGTATAAACATGCATCCCATGAGGGCCCTAGGTCTCACAATTCTCCCATGTCACACCATTGTAAGATTTTAGCATATTTTCCTTTGTCAACTCTAAATGTCCCTCCTTGTTTTCTTCATAACCTACATGCTCTCCTGAGATGATAAAATGGTGAATGCCCTAGGTTTATGGTTGTCCTAGTCTTGGTGATTTAAAAAAAAGTCCTACAAAAAGAATTTAGAACCTTCAACATATCCCCTAGTCAAATTTCTTAATTAAAAAACTATTTTTTACTCATTCAATACCAGTTCTATTTCAAATTATAAATTAACCATTAATTATCAAAACCTATGAAAATCAAGAGTATTAACATTGAAAAACACCAAAAAATCATCAAAATTTATTTAATAATACGCATCAAATTTTTGTTTGTCACTCAACTGTAGAAATACCTAAAATATTATCCTTGAATCCCAAAACCCTTAGCCCCAAAAAACTAACAACCCCCATCCCACAAAAAACCACAACCATTAGCCCAAAAAAATCTTTAACCCTCACTAAAAAAACCATCAACCCTCATCCCAAAAAAAGAATAAAACCTCAAACCTAATAAATCCATAACCCCCCATCCCCAAAAAACCATGAAACCTCATCCCCAAAGAACATTATACCCTAATTCCACAGAATCCCTGAACCCTCATCTCCAAAATCCATCAACACATGGCCAAAAAAACATGAATACTAGTCCTAAAAATCATTAAACACTCAAACCCAAAACACCCAACTCTCATCCCCTAAAAACCCGCAACCCTCATCTCCTCACTACTAGAAATATGACCTTTCCCAACTCTTATATACCAAAGAAATGTAAAACCCATCGGTATAGGTCCCCTTTCCCAACGGTTTGGCCAAACTGTTGGGAAATCCCACTTTGAGGCCTCCTTTCCCAATAGTTTTCCAAAACCGTTTGGATAGGTATACCCTTTCCCAACGGTTTGGCCAAACCATTGGGAAAAGTCCAATTTGAGGACACCTTTTCCAACGATTTGGAAAAACTGTTGGGATAGGTATACCCTATCCCAACAGTTTGGCCAAACCCTTGGGAAAGGGTATACCTATCCCAACGGTTTGCCAAAACCGTTCCCAACAGTTGTCAAAACCGTTGGTATAGGTCTATACCGATGGTTTTGACAGTTGTTGGTATAGATCGTTTGATTTTTTATCATATCTTCTTACCGAGAACATTATATAAATAAAAATTTAAAATAATTATGAGAATAAATATATATATTTATGTAATTATGTTCACAAAAGTCATGTTAGGTTAGTGGTTAAGTCATTCAATGATAAACTAGGGGTCCTGGGATCAAATCCCAGCAAATGTATTTTTTGAAATATATATACCAACGGTTCCATAACCATTGTAATAGATTTGTATATTACTTATGTTGAGTCAACAAGGTTTTCCTTATGACTTTTTCATTCCTTCTTATTTTGAAAATCACAAACACCTTACCTTTAGGAAAATTGTTTTCTTTAGGAAAATTGCTTTCTTAAGGAAAGTTTCTTTTATAAGCAAAATCGCTTTTATAAGAAAAATTATCCTTATCTTATTTTCATCAATATTTTTCTTAAGTATGAGATTCGGATTCATTTCTATTTTCTCGGAATCTTTGAAACTTTGATATGAAGCATTCTGTTTTAGGATTCGGATTCTGGATAAGAACTATAAGGAAGTTTCATTCCGAATTCCGGATATGAACTCTAACTAAGTTCTATTCCAGATTCAGGATACGAATTCTTATGAAGTTTGATAAATAATTCTCAATACGAATTCTAATGATTAATTCTCATTACGAATTATGATGATGAATTCTCATTACGAATTCTGAAGAAGAATTCTCATTACAAATTCCAATGAAGAATTCTCATTACGAATTCTGATGATGAATTATCAATACGAATTCTGATGACGAATTCCCATTCCGAATTCTCATTCCGAATTCACCAATTAAACAGAATCTGATTATCTTTGTTTTATACACTCTGAATTAATTCAGACTCTGAAAAATATTTTGGTTAGACTCCGAAGATTTATTTTACTTACACTTCTATAATATGTCTACTCTTTATTATTTTCATTACACTCCGAACATTTACTCCGAAGCGTTCATTCCGAACTTTTGAGTTAAAATTAAAACGATGTCGTACTTTTAGTTACACTTGTTTTGTTATAAAACGATGTCGTCTATTTTGTTATAAACTAACCGTTGTCTAAGTGACACGTGTACAGGTCCCTCCGATCTTTAAGGAAAATATGACCGTTGGAGAAGGAGCCAACCTTACCTATAAATAGGAGCTCATTTGAAATATCTCAACACTGATGAAAGATGAACAACTTTGTTTTGTACATACATGTTGTTGAAGTGATTTCTAGAGAGAGAGGCTCTTATTAACTCTCAAAGATTCGTGTGACTCCGAATGTTGGTGATTACATTCAAGGGATTCCGGGGATAAGAAGACAGAGGTTCCGACTATGTTGAATTTCGAGGGCTTCCTTGCTGAGGAAGACAGAGGTCGCCAACTACCTTGAAGTTGAGGGCTTGCGGGGATAGCAAGACAGAGACTCCGATCTTTGTATCGAGGGCTTACCCCGGTGTGGGTAAGATAGAATTGCTTGAATGTATAAATCAAGGGACCTTTATCCAAGGTTGTTGGATACCCTTCTCTTTGGGTTAAAAGACTTATATCTTGTTACTTGTAGTTTAACTACTTGTTTATATTCCACTGCACTTTGTATTATAAGGAAAGTATAACTTTCTTATACTTCCTTACTTGTACTCTGATTCATTTAGATTATATACGCTTTAAGGTAGAATCTCACTTTGTAATCTTTCATTAAGTTTCATTTTCCGGAATCATATTTCCGGAACCCACATTCGGAATCTCATTCCAAGTTTGCATTCAATGTTAGAGGTGTTGTGAATTTGCTTAGTTTAACTTTGTTAAACTTAGCCCTTTCCTTTGCTTAAGGAAAACATAGTTAATCATAACTAACTTTAAAGGTTTCAAAGGAATTTTTAAAGTATACAATTCACCCCCCCTCTTGTATATTGAGCATCTATATATCTATTTTGATCCTACAATTGGTATCAAAGGAGCTCTTTGAAATACTTATACTCACGAATAAGTTTTTCTGGCTCATTTTATCATTCTGAACTATCTTATTACGACTTTTCCCATTCCGAACTTGTCCATTCCAAACTTTGTTTTTACGAATCTTTTTCTACTAACAAGTTTGTGTGCCAAAGGTTATTTCTAGTATGGCAGGAGTCAATGTTGGTTCAATTGATAATCTAAATCCTACAAGACCACCAATCTTTGATGGTAATTACTATGAGTACTGGAGAGATCGAATGAAGACTTTTGTTATCAACACTAGAGTAGATAACTTTGTTATGATTACAGGTGATTATAAAATTCCTGACAAGGAAGTTAGAACTTTCACTAACTAGGAAAAGCAAGAATATCAACTCAATTATAAGGTACGTAATACTCTACTATGTTCAATGACCAGAAATATATACAGCCAAATTTCTTCTTGTGAAGCTGCTAACTGTATCTGGAAGAAGTTAGAGGTTACACACTTTGGGACTTCTAAAGTGATTGAGACTAGAAGAGCTATGCTTAGAGCTGAGTATCATGGCTTCAATTTTCCTTATGGTGAACCTATCTGTAAAGTTCAACAGAGATTTATGACTATCGTCAACAGTCTACAGTCTATGGGAGAAAAAGGTTTAGATGATGAATCTCTTATTGACAAAATAATTGATATTATGCCCAATGAGTGGGAATCCAAGAGAATATCTATAGATGAGAACAGGAAGGTCACTCAAATTACTCTTGATGAATTATTTGGAACTCTTCTACAACATGAGACTAGAATGAAGAGAGATGCTGACAACATCAAGAAGAAGAATGGAAATGGTACTGTTGCTTTTACAACAACTTCAAATCAGATGAAAGCTAAGACTCCTGAGAGAGTAACCAGATCCAAGTCTAAGAAAGTTATTTTCCAATCTGAATCTAGTGAGAGTGAAGTCTCAGAAAATGAAGTAGCAAATCTTGCTCGAAGGATGAACAAGATAGGTGGCCAAAGGAATTTCCAATCCAAGTATAAGAAAAAGGACAGGAAAGATAAGAAAGATGGAGATGTTACTTGTTATGAATGAAAAAGAGCTGGACATATTAGACCAGATTGCCCTATGCTCAAAAAGAACTGAAGAAAAGAAAGGCATTCAGACAGGAAAAGAAAAAGGTATTACAAAGCTAAATCTAAGAATGTACTGAAAGCTAATGACACCTGGAGTGCCAGTGGTGGTGACTCTTCAGATGAATCTTCTGATTATGAATCTTCAGGACAGAATAATCCTGGTCTTATAGCCAGATTACCTATTAATAATCATTGTTTTATGGCTATGGTACGAAATGCTGAATCATTGACCAATGTTTCTTTAAATTCTAATGATAGTAAGTATTATAACTCTTTTGATGAAGAATCATCTTCTGATGAGGAAAATACTTTACCTACTTATGAAGAAGTCTCTAGGTTTGCTGAACTTCTTGAGATTGAGAATTCCAAACTCAATAAGAAACTTGATAAGGAAAACTCTAGGAATTCTATTCTTACAAAAGAGATATTAGATCTTTCTAAAGATCTTAATAAGAAAAATGCTGATTTTGAAAGTATTTCAAAAAATATTGAGGAAGTAAGTTCTGAGAAGAACAAACTTTCCAAAGAGTTAGAAAAAGTAATTTCTAAGAAAAATGTTTTCGAGCCTAACTCTAGTTCAAAAACTAATGATTTTGAGGATAAAAACTTGGTTGTAAAACTCAAGTCCGAAATTTTTTCCTTAAATAAGTGTTTATCAAACTTTACCCATGGTAAGGAAAATTTTGATAAGATGTATTCCCAAATACGACCTTTAAGAAATAAATCCGGATTTGGTTATACCCATGAAAAACCTATTTTCAGTAACAATTATTTTGTTTCTCAAAGTGCCCCATTTTGTACCAAGTGTCAATGTGGTGGTCACTGTGTAAAGAATTGTTCCTTAAACAAAACCCAATCTCTAGGATTTCACAAAGCTTACTTTTCTAAGAAGATGTGGGTTCCTAAAATTTTATTGTCTGGGAATCTCGGATCCAAACAAGTTTGGATTCCGAAAATCTAATTTTCTTTTTGATCTTAGGAAAAAAAAGAGATTACCAGCAATAATACATGGTACATGGATAGTGGATGTTCCCGGCACATGACTGGTAACAAAAGCTTTTTCGAAAAGATTATCAAAACGAAATGAGGAAAGGTAACTTTCAAAGATAATGCTAAGGGAGATATTATTGGTATTGGTAATATTGTTCTTCTTGGTAAAACCTTGATTTCAAATGTTCTTTTTGTTAAAGGTCTTAAGCACAACCTCATTAGCATAAGTCAGTTATGAGATGAATGTTACCTTGTGAATTTTAGGAATGACAAGTGCTTAGTTCACAATTCCAAGGTAGAATTTATTCTCTCAGCCAATAGGCAAGAGAATGTTTACACTTTGAATTTAGAAGACCTCAGAAGCCAAGATTTACCTTGCCTAAGTGCAATGGAAGATCATTCTTGGTTATGGCATAGAAGACTAGGTCATTGTAACCTTAGGAACCTATGTAAACTCTCTAAGAAGAAACTAGTTAAGGATCTACCGGAGCTTAGATTTGATTCTTCTAAAGTTTGTGATCCTTGTCAATATGGCAAGTAACATAAATCTAGTTTTAAATCAATCAGTGAAGTCTCAACAACCGATGCATTACAGTTAGTGCACATGGATCTTTTTGGTCCAACACAAACTAGAAGTATTGGAGGAAAATACTATGTGTTTGTTCTAGTTGATGATTACACTAGATTTACATGGGTCTATTTTCTAGCAAAGAAATCTGAAGATTTTTCCTATTTCAAAATTTTTAGAGCTCAAGTTAAAAATGAGAAAAACCTTCCATTGAAAACTATTCATAGTGATCATGGAGGAGAATTTCAAAATTCTGATTTTGAAACTTTTTGTAGTAAGAAAGGTATTACTCACAATTTTCCAGCACCTAGAACTCCTCAACAGAATGGTGTAGTTGAAAGAAGAAATAGAATTCTTCAAGAGATAACTAGAACCATGTTGAGTGAATATTCTATTGCTAGACATTTCTGGGCTAAAGCTGTAAGTACTGCTTGCTATACTATAAATTGAGTTTTGATTAGACCTTTTCTTAATAAAACTCCTTATGAGTTATGGAATGGTAGAAAACCAAGACATTCCTACTTCAATGTTTTTGGTTGCAAAGTATTCATTTTGAATACTAAAGATAACTTACATAAATTCGCACCAAAATCTGATGAAGGAATTTTCTTAGGATATTCCACAACCTCTAAGGCTTATAGAGTTTTTAGTAAAAATACTTGTACTGTTGAAGAAACAGTACATGTATGATTTGATGAGTCAGATCCTTTTGTTTTTAAACCATCCCTACCTTCTTCCTCGGATGTGTTTTCAAAAAATGAATATCAACCTTTAATAGAAAAACCTTCTGATAAGGATGATGTTCTAGAAGATACTTCTGAAACATTTACCCCAGAAGACTTTCTACCCTATGTTGATGAACAGGTTTTACAAAACCCAAATCGGGTGTTTCTTAAGAATCATCCCAGTGATAGTATCATTGGTGATGTAAATCAACCTGTAAGGACTAGAAGTACCTTATGAAATGAAGTAGAACATCTAGCATTTCTTTCCCAATTATAACCTAAAAGCACTGATGAAGCTTTAGGTGATGATGATTGGATTAAAGCCATGGAAGATGAACTAAATGAATTCGAAAGGAATAAAGTTTGGACCTTGGTTTAAAGACCTAAGGAATCTTCTGTTATTGGTGTAAAATGGGTTTTCAGAAATAAATGTGATGAAAATGGAATCATAGTAAGAAATAAAGCTAGACTTGTTACTAAAGGCTATAATCAGCAAGAAGGAATAGACTATGAAGAAACCTATGCTCTAGTAGCTAGACTTGAATCTATCCGTATTCTACTTGCCTTTGCAGCATTCTTTAATTTCAAACTTTTCCAAATGGATGTGAAATGTGCTTTTCTTAACGATTATGTTCAAGAGGACGTTTTTGTTGAACAACCACCTGTCTTTGAAGATACAAAACATCCTGATCATGTTTTTAGACTTACCAAATCTTTGTATGGTCTTAAACAAGCCCCACGAGCTTGGTATGATAGACTTACCGGATTTTTGCTTCAAAATAACTATGTTAAGGGAAATGCATATCCAACCCTTTTTATAAAGAAAGATAGGAGAAATGTTTTGATTGTTCAAATTTATGTTGATGACATCATATTTGGTTCAACTCAACAATCTTTGACCAACTCTTTCGCAAGTCTAATGAAATCTGTGTTTGAAATGAGTATGATGGGTGAGTTAACTTTTTTCCTTGGTTTTCAAATTTCTCAAAAACCAGAAGGAACCTACATATCTCAACATAAGTATATTAAAGATCTTCTTAAAAAGTATGGTTATGAAAACACTAAGAGTATATGTACTCTCATTGGTACCTCAAACTCTTTAGATCTTGATGAAGCTGGGAAACCAGTAGATCAAACATCTTTTAGAGGTATGATAGGAAGCCTACTATACTTAACAGCTAGTCGACCAGACTTAATGTTTTCAGTATGCTTATGTGCAAGATATCAATCCAATCCTAAGGAATCTCACTTAAAGGCAGTATAAATAATTTTTCGCTACCTTAAGGGAACCATGGATCTAGGATTATTTTATACTTCTGGAAATGATTTTGTTCTTAAAATCTTTTCTGATGCTGACTTTGGTGGATGTAGAATGGATAGAAAAAGTAAATCCAGAACTTGTCACTTCTTTGGAGATTCATTAGTTTCTTGGTCCTGCAAGAAGCAACATTCTGTAGCACTTTCCACTGGTGAAGCTGAATATGTAGCAGCTGGAAGTTGTTGTGCTCAAGTGTTGTGGATGCAACACACACTCACAGACTATGGCATGAGTTTTACCAAAACACAAATTTTGTGTGATAACACAAGTTCCATTTCCCTTAGTAAGAACCATGCACATCACTCCCGTGCAAAACACATAGATATTAGGCATCACTTTCTTAGGGATCACACACTTAAAGGAGATGTTATTCTTCAGTTTATTGGAATGCAAGATCAACTTGCTGATATTTTCACAAAATATTTGCCTTCTGATAGATTTGAATACATTAAACAGAAGTTATGAATGATAACCGTAAGGTAATCCTCCTTATGTAACTTTCTGTAGAAAAACTCTCCTTACAGCAATAAACTCCTTTTCATAGGGGGAGTACATCTGATTGTTAGATTAACAATGTTTTTCAAAATTTGTTTTCAAACTTTTCGGAACTATAATTCCTGAATGGAATTTCCGGAACTACAATTTTCCAGAATGGACATTTTCATAAAGAATACTTCTGGAATGGAAGTATTCGTATTAAAAACATCCGGAATGGAAAATTTCATACTGGTATTTTCATAACAAAATTTTCGTACTGAGTTTTCCGTAATGAGTGTTCTGTAATTAGTTTTTCGTACTAAGCTTATTTTCCGAAGCAATGTTTTTGAGAAATCTGTCTTCTCATAATAAATTTTTTTTTGTGTAGTCTTTGTTATATTACCCATTACGAATAATCCTCCTAATCCAATCCGAAAGGTATGATTACCTTACTCAAGTTTTCGTAGTCATATTTTACTTGCTGGCATTTTCTTGTATTATGTTTTCGGATTATAGTTTTCTTAATTCCTTGTTTGAATAAAAACCTCAAAAAGATCGGATTCAAGTTTTCAACCGTCAGATCTGATCTCAGCTTCTCCCAACTGTTAGATCAACCGTAGAAGTTAAACTGTCATCTCATTGCCTATATAAAGGGGACCCAAATACTCGTCCCACATCGATCTCAAGCTCTCGCATCCTGAATCTCTGCCTCTCTATTTTTAAGTCGTTCCGAACTTCCCAGAGGACATCAGATCTGAATGTCTGCGGAGGTAGTGTCTCAAGAAATGTCATCCACTAAGCCTATTTCACAATTGTTAGTTTACAGAGAATGGTTAGTCCATCCGGATTTCTTCAACAACTATGATTCTCTTATTTCGAAGAACATTAAGTTGAATGGCTGGGAAGATGTTGCTATGTCCAAACCAGGGAATCAAGATGATTTCTTTTCAAAGTTACTTGTTGAGTTCTATGAATTAGTTTCTTTATTTCAGGAAGATAATAGGGAGAAATTTTCTTTTAAGTCTTATGGTAAAACTTACAAACTTTCTTATACCAAGGCAGCAAGCTTGGTAGGGCTGTCCTATGAAGGAGAAGCCGAGTTTATATCTCATGTGTTGCCAGACTCTAAGGGTAGCTTCAATAAGGAAAAAGCCTTTGAAACTCTTAGACTGGCTGATGACAAGGCTCCGAAGATTGCAAGTTTATCCACGAATTTCCGGATTCTAGAGTTGTGGGTGCAAGGGCTTATCGTACCGAGGAAAGGTGATAAAGAAAGCTTGAAGAAGAGTGAGATCTACATCTTATATTTCCTGATAAATCTAAGGAAGTTTAACTTCATGAGGCACATTCTTATAACCATTGAGAATCTTAAGAAAGGAAATCTCAGAGCCTAGATCGTAATGTACCCAGCAATTTTATCGAGATTGATAGTTCGATGCCTTGAATCTTTCAAGGAAGCTTGCAGATCTAAGCCAAGGGTTTGAAAAATTTTGTTGGTCAGTGATGATACCCTTAAGAGGATGGATGTGGCCTTCAACAAGGAGACTGGTGAGTTCTCCGATCTGCCTAATCAAGAAGAAGTGGCTCCGAAGGCTGCTGAACCAGAATCATCTAAACCAGTAAAGAAAAGAAAGTTGAAGGAAGTTGCAGCTGAAGTTGAAGATCCTAAATCTAAGGAAGCTCAATCCGCACCTCCCAAACCATAGAAGAATAAATCCTTCCCTGATGAGGTTGTTGCGAAGTGGAGATCAGATAAAGAGAAATGGAAAGAAGGGGATCCGCAGTTCGGATTGGACCCTGTGGAAGCTAAGGAATTAAAGGAGAGAACTGCTGATGAGCTTCAAAAACAAGTAAAGGAAAAGAAGCTCAAGAAGAAGATGTCAGAAGCTGAGGCAGTCCACGCGTTGTTAAAGTTTAATGAGATGGTATCTGGAAGCATTCCAGTTCCGAGATCTTTCTTCTTGGAATCTCTACCTGAGACTCCAGGAAGAAACCTTGATTTTCCGGAAGAGGTTACAACCGAACATGTTGAGAAACTCGAGCAGGTTCAACAAGTGCAAGAGGAAGAACAAGTTGCTGAAGCAAGTGGTGAAACAAGATACATATTGAAAGAAGTAGATGAGTATAAGGGGTCGCCTTCGGAACACCTATCACTCTGAACTTCAGAGGCTGAATCCTCTAAGTTAGTAACTCCAGAGAAGGATAAGAATGAGGAATATGTTGTTCAAAAAGTAGTTGATGATATTGTTCAAGTGTCTACTGGTGAGCAGAAAACCCCTGATCAAGAATCGATTCCGAAAAAAGACAAGGGAAAGAAACTCCTTGTTGAGACTCCAAAATCAGTGGCTAGAAAGAAAAGAGAATATGGTGATTCGTCTAAAAGGAAGTTGGAGCTTATTGTGGAAGAAAACTCTCCAAGAAAAGTTTCAGATTTAGAGTCATCCTCTGTTGGGAATGAATTTGTTGTCCAGTCTTTAAAGAAGTTGGTGGGATCCATTCCGACATTCTCTAGTATTGATTCAAGATGTCAGATGCTCCAACATGCTTTAAATCAGAAAACTGACTCCGTATCTATGGTTATGGACATGTGCGTTGAGATTGAGGCTTAGTTCAAAAACTTCTTTGTTGGGTACGAAGCTCATAGAAAATCTTGCAAGAGGATGATAAATTGGTCGAAGAATATTGTTGAAGAGATGAGGTTATTCGATGAGTTTCAAGACAATGTTAAAGATGCTTTCGAGACTGAGGAAAGGAAGATAAATGAGATGACTTCCTCCTTTGAAGAAAAGCTGACAGATGAAAATAACTTCCGGATTCAAGAAGTCAGAGATCTGAATGGGAAGTTGAATTCTGTTTCTCAGAACTGGAAATTTGAAAGGGATCATCGGATTGAGTTTGATTAGAAGATGAAGGCTCAGGAAGAGAAGATGAAGGCTCAAGAAGAAAAGATCAAGGCTCAGGAAGAAAAGATGAAATCCCAGGAAGAAAAGATTGAAGCTCAATCCGAAAGAATAGTTGTCTTAGAGAAGCAAGATGAAGAAGATCATAAAGACCTGAATAAGATCAAGACTATTCATAAAGGGCTCATTTCGAAGGAAAAAGATCCAAAATAACCAAATCCGATCTTTTTGTTGTAATATTTTCTTTGTTGTCGAGATTTCAAACCTAATGAAAATTGTGCCTATCGTTTCTTTTGTTTTCATTACTAATATTTCAGGTACTTTGTTTTTTTTTTCATTCCCTTGATTTCATTTTGAAAATCACAAAGGGGGAGAAGGAAAAGATTCTTAAGAAAAAGAAGAACTCCAATGAGAGTCTATCTAAGGGGTAGTTTTTCATTAAAGAAGGCATTATTTTTCGTAATGAAATGTCACTCCGGAAATCTAGAATACGATCCTTAGTGTTTCAAAGCCTAAGGGGGAGTTAGTCGTATTCATCAATTTCCTTAAAGCTAAGAGAGATAAGCCTTAATGTTTTTTTCTTCTTAGAATTTCTTTTTCGTAAGGATGTTTGTGCTTTCCAAAAAGGGGGAGATTGTTGAGTCAATAAGGTTTTCCTTATGACTTTTTCATTCCTTCTTATTTTGAAAATCACAAACTCCTTACCTTTAGGGAAATTGTTTTCTTTAGGAAAATTTCTTTTATAAGGAAAATTTCTTTTATAAGGAAAATTTCTTTTATAAGGAAAATTGCTTTCTTAAGGAAAGTTGCTTTTATAAGCAAAATCGCTTTTATAAGAAAAATTATCCTTATCTTATTTTAATCCATATTTTTCTTAAGTATGAGATTCGGATTCATTTCTATTTTCTCAGAATCGTTGAAACATTGATATGAAGCATTCTGTTTTAGGATTCAGATTCTGAATAAGAACTATAAGGAAGTTTCATTCCGAATTATGGATATGAACTCTGACTAAGTTCTATTCCAGATTCAGGATACGAATTCTTATGAAGTTCGATAACGAATTCTCAATACGAATTATAATGATTAATTCTCATTACGAATTCTGATGACAAATTCTCATTACGAATTCTGAAGAAGAATTCTCATTACGAATTCCAATGAAGAATTCTCATTACGAATTCTGATGATTAATTCTCATTACGAATTCTGATGACGAATTCCCATTCCGAATTCTCATTCTGAATTCACCAATTAAACAGAATCTGATTATCATTGTTTTATACACTCTGAATTAATTCAAACCCCGAAAAATATTTTGGTTAGACTCTGAACTTTTATTTTACTTACACGTCTATAATTTGTCTACTCTTTATTATTTTCATTACACTCCAATCATTTACTCTGAAGCGTTCATTCCGAACTTTTGAGTTAAAATTAAAACGATGTCGTACTTTTAGTTACACTTGTTTTGTTATAAAACAATGTCGTCTATTTTGTTATAAACTAACCGTTGTCTAAGTGACACGTGTACAGGTCCCTCCGATATTTAAGGAAAATATGACCGTTGGAGAAGGAGCCAACCTTACCTATAAATAGGAGCTCATTTGAAAGAGCTCGACACTGATGACAGATGAACAACTTGGTTTTCTGCATACATGCTGCTGAAGTAATTTCTAGAGAGAGAGGCTCTTATTAACTCTCAGAGCTTCGTGCGACTCCGAATGTTGTTGATTACATTCGAGGGCTTCCGGGGATAGGAAGACAGAGGTGCCGACTACCTTGAAGTTCGAGGGCTTCCTTGCTGAGGAAGACAGAGGTCTCCAACTACCTTGAAGTTGAGGGCTTGCGGGGATAGTAAGACAGAGACTCCGATCTTTGTATCGAGGGCTTACCCTGGTGTGGGTAAGACAGACTTGCTTGAAAGTATAAATCAAGGGACCTTTATCCAAGGTTGTTGGATACACTTCTCTTTGGGTTAAAAGACTTATATCTTGTTACTTGTAGTTTAACTACTTGTTTATATTCCGATTCACTTTGTATTATAAGGAAAGTATAACATTCTTATACTTCCTTACTTGTACTCTGATTCATTTAGATTCTATACGCTTTAAGGTAGAATCTCACTTTGTAATCTTTCATTAAGTTTCATTTTCTGGAATCATATTTCCGGAACCCACTTTCGGAATCTCATTCCAAGTTTGCATTCGATGTTAGAGGTGTTGTGAATTTGCTTGGTTTAACTTTGTTAAACATAGCCCTTTCCTTTGCTTAAGGAAAACATAGTTAATCATAACTAACATTAAAGGTTCCAAAGGAATTTTTAAAGTATACAATATACCCCCCTATTGTATATTGAGCATCTATATATCTATTTTGATCCTACAACTTATACCAACGGTTTTCCCAAAACCGTCAGTATAGACCTATCCCATTGACTTACTTGGCAATGGTTCTCCAAACCGTTGGTATAGGTTAGTTTTCTAGTAGTGCCTAGAAACCCCAAATCCTCAATACAAAAAAAACTTTTACCCTCAAACCAAAAAATACTCAACCATAACTAATATAACATCAACCCTTATCCCCAAAATACCTGAATCCCATCACCCCCAAAATACTCTGAAATATCAGCCCAAGAACCCTAAAACCCCAGTCCAAGGAAAACCAAGAACACACAGCCCAAAAAACCCCTGAACAATCAGCCCCAAAAAAATTCTAACCATAACCCCCAAAAATATAACCATTTAACCCTAAAACCTTAAATAATCAAACAAATAAAACCAACCCTTATCCACCAAAACCCTAAACTTCATCGCCAAATAACTTGGAACCCTCACCCCCAAAAATCAATGATTCCTTATCCCAAAAAAAATGATGCACCCTCGACCCCAAAAAAACATGACCCCTTCCCTGAAACACACTTAACCATCATCCCCCAAAAACCCTAAAACCTCATTCACAAAAAATCATGATTTCTGATTCCAAAAAAAACCCTAAACTCAAATTATTAAGATACCATGAATCCTTATCCCCCAAAACCCTCAAACCTCATCCTGAAAAACCACTGATACCTCATCCCAAAAATATACATAACCCCCATCCCTAATAAAATCTATAAACCTCATCCATAAAAGACCATGAACCCCCATTACCACAAAACTATAAACCCACAGTCCCAAAAAACCTTGAACACTGAATCCAAAAAAAATCTTGAAACCTCACCCCTGAAAAAAAAACTGAACCCCCTGAATGAAAAAACAATAAACCATCACCACTAAAAACTATCAACCCATAGTACCAAAAAACACTACTCTTATCCCAAAAAAATATTGAAACCTCAGCTTAAGAATCCCAAACCCACTACCCCATGAATCCCTGAACCCTCATCCCAAAAATACCTAATATCTCATCCCCCCAAAAACATAAACCTATATAAAAAACATTTATCCCAAAGCACTAACAAACCTGAATCCTCATTCTAAAAATCCCATGAACCCTCATCCTTAAAAACATTGAACCCTTAGCCCCAAAAAACCCCAACCACCTAGCCCAAAAAAACTCTGAACCCTTATACCTAGAAAACCATGATCCAGTATACCAAAAAATTGGATGATTCAGCTTCAATAAACCCAATACCCCATCCCCAAAAATCCTTAAACCATCTTCCACAAAAAACCATGAATCCTCACCCAAAAAAACCCCTAAACCCTCACCCAAAAACCCCTGAACCCTTAGTCCCAGAAACC
The DNA here is from genome assembly GCA_963277665.1 of Viscum album. NCBI lineage: Eukaryota > Viridiplantae > Streptophyta > Magnoliopsida > Santalales > Viscaceae > Viscum > Viscum album. Next base: position 1,898,459,376 of record OY728141.1, read on the forward strand.
TAGAACACATAGCCTAAAAAAACTGAACCCTCATCCCAAACAAACTCTGAAACTTGATCCCAAAATAACCTCAACCTAAACCATAAATAAATGAACCCTCATCCCCAAAATAACCCACAATCGAGAGCCTAAATAACCCAAAACTCATAAAACCCCATCCCCACAAAACCCTAAGCCCCATGTTCAATAAATTCTAAAACCCCATGACCTAGAAATTCTAAACCCACAACCCCAAAAATCCCTAAACCCTTAGACCCAAAAAAACCCTTAACCCTCATTCCTATAAAACCATTAACCATCATTCCCAAAACAACCCTAAACCCTTATCCCCCCAAAATAATAAATTTTCAGCATAAGAAAATGATAAACCCTCATCCCAAGAAAAACATAAACCCTCACACCTATAAAACAATAAAACCATAGACTTACAAAAAAAACACTAATCTCAAAAAAAAACAATTAATCCTTAGCCCCATATTATGATAACCACTCATACCCAAAAACCCTAAACCCTTATCCCCAGAAACCCATCCCTAGATAACCTGAAACCCTCAGACCTAGAAAACACTAATCCCTCATCCCCATAAAACCCAAATAAACACTTCCCTAAAAATCCCAAACAACTCATCACTAGAATACCCTAAACCCTCATCCACATAAATCTATAAACCCTTATCCCTAGAAATCCCTAAACCCTTAGCCCTAGAAAAACCTAAACCCTCAGTCCTCAAAACCATAAAACCTAAACCCTAGAAAACCCAAAACACACATTCGATAATAATATAAACCCCTATCCCAAAGAACACTAACCCTAATACCCAAAAAACACTAAACATTTATCACTATAAAACCCAAAACTCTCAGTCCCGAGAAACCCGAATCCCTAAGCTCGAAAACCCATGAACCCTACGCCCCAAAAATCCTAAATCCTCACCCCCCCAAAATACTAAACCCTCGGCCCCGAAAAATACTAAACATAATTCCATAAAAAACTCAAACTATCATCCCCCAAAAACCATAAACACATATCCCAAAACCCCAAAACCATCAAACCCAACAATCCATAAACCCTTATCCCCAAAATGAACTAAACCCTCAGCCTCAAAACACTAAAACCTCATTCCAAAAAAACCCACTAAAATTAGCCCCAAAAAAACCCTTAGCCCCCAAAACCCTAAACAACCGGTCCAAAATATCCTAAATCCTTATCCCTAGAAATCACTCAACCCCCATCCACAAAAAACCATAAACCCTCACTCCCATGAAAATCATAAACCCTCAACCCCCAAAAATCCTAATCCCTCAGCCCTAAAAAAATCAAAAACCTCATCCATAAAAATCCCTAAAAACTCTACCCCAAGAAACCCCAAACCCTCTGCCCTAAAAATACCAAACCCACAGATCGAGAAAACTCTAAACCCATATACCCAAGAAACCATAAAACATGTTCCCCAAAAAATACTGAATCCTTTACCGCAAAAAATACTAAACCCTCATGCCAAAAAACCCTAGAAACTTAGCCCCATAAATCCTTATACCCTCATCCCAAAACAACCAATAACCTAAACGTAAAAAAAACCTAAAACCCTTATACCATAGAAACCACAAACCCCCAGCTCCAGAAATCCCCAAACCCTTACTACACAAAAACCATAAATTCTTAGTACTAAAAAACACTAATAACTTATCCCCAAAAAGCCCCAAACCCTTAGGCCCAAAACAACCCAAACACTCATCCCCTAAAAAACCCAAACCCTCATCCCCCAAAAACCACTGACCCAAAGCCCCAAAATAAACTAAACAATAACCCCTAAGAAATACAAAACCATCATCCCAAAAAAACACAAAACAACTTCATTGAAAAACCCCAACTGATCAGTCCAAAAAAATTAATCCCTCAGCCCCAAAAGGCCTAATCCGTCATCCCTAAAAACCCCAAATCCATCTACCCCAAAAAATGCCAAACTCTTTACCCAAAAAAACCCAAAAACTACAACCCCAAAATCACTAAAACCTTGCCCAAAAAAATAGTAAACACATTCCTCCAAATACCATAAAATACACAACACAAAAAATCTTAAACTCTCATAACTAAAATTACCTTAAGCCTAGTCCACATAAATCCCAAAACCCTCATCCTTAAAAAAACAATACCCACATCCCTAAAAAGATAAAAACCCTTTGACAAAAATAAAACCCAAACCCTCAATGCTCAAGAAAACTCAAAACCCTCATCCCCAAAACCCGCCAATGCTTAGAATAAAATCCCCATAAATTCTAACAACCAAAAAAATGCCAAACCCTTCACCCCAAAAAACCCCAAATAATCATCACTAAAAACTCTAAACCCTCATCCCCAAAAAACCTAAAACCCTAAACACCACAAAAAATTAAAGAATAACCCCACCAAAAATCCCAAACCAATAGCCCAAAAAAACCCCAAAACCTCATCCCCAAAAAATTCCAGACCCATAGACTCCAAAAACATTAGACCATTGTCCCCAAAAAACCCTAAACACTTAGTTCCAAAAAATAGAAACCCTCAATCTTAAAAAACCATAATCCATAAACCCTAAGAAATGATAAACCCCTCTAGCCATAGAAAACTCTAAACACACAGACAAAAAAACTCAAAACCCTCAGTCGAAAAACAACATGAAATCATCAACCCCAAAAATCCCTAAAGAGTTATCATAATATAATTATCCCTACGACCCAAAAATCCCCAAAGACTCATCCCACAAAACACTACACCCTCATCCCCAAAAACCCTAAACACTCTTTCCCATAGAATGATAAACCATCATCTCTAGAAAACCCTAAATGATCATCCCCCCAAAAAACCTTAAACCCTTATCCACAAAAAACCTCAAACCCTCATACCTAAAAACACTAAACCCTCAGTAACAAAAAACCTAAAACCCTATCATAAAAAACCTAAATCATAAACCCAAAAATACCCTTAACCCATATCCCCCAAAATCCATAATTGTCAAACCTAGAAAAACACAAAATAATCATCCCCCAAAAAAACCTAATCCCTCAGCCCCAAAAAAATCTAAACCCTCAACCCTAAAAAACCCCCAAAACCTATCTCCCAAAGAACCCAAAAACCCTTCACCCTAAAAAACACTAACATTTTTACACGAAAATACTTAAAACCCTTGGCTCTAAATAAAACAATAAACCATTTACCCCCAAAAACAATATAATATTATCCCTAAAATATCCTAACCCCACACCCTAATGATCCCTAAACACATGGACCCATAGATCTCTCATCTGTCCTCCCTAACAAATGAAAAACACTCTTAAAAAAACATTAAAACATAGGCCCCAAAAAATCACGAACCATAGAATGAAAATAAACCCTTTATCAAGGGCCCTAATAAATCCTAAAACCTCAGCCATTGAAGCCCCCAAACTCTCAACCAAGAAAACCCTAAAACCCTAGTCCTAAAAAACTCTAATCTTTATAATCCAAAAAACCCTAAACCCTCTGTCCCCAAAAATATTAAACCCATACAAAAAATAACCATAAAACCTCATCCAAAAAATCCCAAATAACCACAATCCCAAAAAACACTAAATTTGTATCACCAAAAAATCCCAAACCCATTTCCCAAAAAATGTAGAACCCACATACCTATAATAGCTGAAACCCTAGGCCCCCAAGAAACCTAATCCCACTGCATTAAAACACTCTAAACACTCAATCCCAAAAACCCCTAACCACTCATATTGAAAAAACCCTAACCCCTCATCCCCAAGAACCATATCACCTCCTCCCCTACAAAACCCTAAACAGTCATCCTAAAAAACCCTAAACTCTCATCCTAAATCATTGTAATTCCTTAGCCTAAAAAACTCTATCCTCACTCAAAAAACCAAAAAATTATTTGAACCATGAAAAGGTAAATCCTAATCCCCCAAAAATTACTAAAACCTCATCCCTAAACAACTATAAACCCTCATCCCCAAAAAACCATAACTCTGCAGCCCCAAAAAACACTAAACCCTCATCCCCCCCAAAAAACCAAAACCCACAACACTAAAAATCTAAAACTTGTAGCCACTAGAACTCCTAACCTGTAAACCCCCCAAAATACTTAACCCCAATAAACAATAACCCAAAACCCACACTCCCAATCAACCCTAAATCCTCAACCTCAAAAAAATCCTAATCCCTCGACCAAAAAAACCATAAAACCATAGATGGAAAAAACCCTAAGCACTTAGCCACAAAAAACCCTAAACCCTCAGCCCTAAAAAACTCCAAACACTCAGCTCATAAAAACAATAAACCATTATCCCTTGAAAAAACAAAAACACCCAGCCCCAAAAAACCATAAACCCTCATCGCCAAAAAACACAAAACCCTTTTTCGAAAAAACCTAAACCCTTGGTATAAAAAACTCTATACACTATGCCACAAAAAAATCTAAACCTTCAATCCCAAAAACACCAAAACCTCATCCCCCAAAACACAAAACCATTAGCATAAAAACCATAGTCCATTAGACCCAAAAAAACATTAAACCCTCTTCTCCAAAAACCCCTATACACTCAGCCACAAAAAACCAAAATCTATTGGGCACAATAACCCATAACCTTCATGACCAAAAAACACTAAACCATCTTTCCATAATTTTTCTAAACCATCTTCCCCAAAAAATAGCTAAAACATCATCCCCATAAAACCCTAAAACCACTTCACCAAAAAAAACAAAATAGTTGGCACCACAAAATGGAAAAAAATCAAACATAGAAACCCCTAAACCCTCATCCCAAAAACAACTTAAACCATCATCCCAAACAACCGTATACCCTCAATCCTAAAATATCGTAAACCCTCATATATAAAAAATACCTTTGACCCAAAATGACATAAAACCTTATCCTAAATAATCCCCAAACCCTCTTCCCCCAAACCCCAATCCCAACAGCCCATAAAACCCAAAACCTCTGCAAAAACACTAAAATCTTAAATGTTGTCCACAAAACCTTGAAAACACATCCTAATAAACCATAATATAGTATCCTTACAAAAAAATAAAATCATCATCCTTAAATACCCTAAAACCTCAGCCTCCAAAACCAAAAACTTTTTCACCCAGAAACCATAAATCCTCATCCCAAAAAAAACAACAAAACCTCATGCCTAAAAATACACAAACCACTCAGCACCAAAACCCCCTGACACCCAACCCTAAAAATACCAATCCTAGGACACCAATAAACCATAAACCCTATGACCCAAATAACCCCAATACCTCATCCCAAAAAAACCCTAAACACACAACCCCAAAAGACACCATACCCTTCACCCCAGAAAACCCTAAACTATCACTACAAAAAAACCCAAACATCCTTCCCCTAAAAATTCTAAACCCTCAGAACTGACAATCCTCAAACCCTCATCCCGAAAAAACCCAAATCCCTCGGCCCCAAAAAACACTAAACCTACATCCCCAAAAAAATCTCAAACCCTCAACACCAAAACACCATACATCTGAGCCAAAAAAAACCCCAAACCATCATCCCTTAAAAACCCGAAACCCTTAGCCCCAAATGACTCTATTTACTCATCCACAAAAAACCAAAAATTCCACCACAAAAAACACAAAATATTCATCCCAAGATATTTATAATCTCTTGGCTACAAAAAACCAAAACCGTCATCCATAAAAAACCACAAACCGTCATGCCTCAAAAAACATGAACCATATGCCCAAAAAATTATAAACCTCCTACCCCAAAAAACATAAATCCTGAGCCAAAATAATCCCAAACCCTCAGTCTCAAAAAACACATGACCCTCAGCCCCAAAAAATCAAAACCCTCATCCAAAAAAAAACACTGAACTCCAAAAACAACAATTACTCAGGCCCAAAAAATCCTAAACCCTCATCCTAATATTATGATAAACCCTTTCCCCATAAAACGTGGTACACTCCACCCAAAAAAACACATAATAATTATCCCAAAGTACACTAAAAATTATCACAAAAAATATTAAACCCTCATTCAAAAAAACACTAATGCCTCATCCTAGAATACCCTAAATCCTTATCATAATAAACCTAAATCCTAGGCATCAAAATAATAACAAACTCTCATGCCTAAAACCCTCCAAACCATCAGGCCCAAAAAACCCAAAAACCTCATCCCAAAATGAAACTAGACCCACAACCCCAGAAAAACCTAATCCTTTAGCCCCATAAAACACTAAACACATAGTCCCTAAAAATTGTAAAACCCATCATGAAAAAAACACTAAAACAACATCCTCAAGAAAAACGGAACCCGCATGACCATAAAACCCTAAACCCTAAACCCCAAAAATACTCAAAACCATTAGCCCAAAAAATCCTTAAATCATCAACCTCAGAAAACCCTAATCCCATAGCCCCAAAACATCCTAAACCCCCATCCTCAAAAAAACATGAATACCTCATCCCCAAAATACCCTATATCCTCAACCCCAAAAACCATAAACTGTTATCCCTAGAAAACAATAAACCCAAAACCCTAAAAATACATAAACTCTCAGCCTTAGGAATCCTTAAAGCTTCAACCCAAAAAACCATAAGGCCTCATCCCAAAAAACCCTAAACACTCAGCCCCAAAAAATACTAATACCTCAGTCTCCCAAAACCCTAGATCCTCATTCCTAGGAAACACAAAATTGTCAAACCCAAATAACCCTAAGCCATTCGGCCCATAAAATCCAAATCACTAAGCACCAGAAACCAATAAAGCCTCATCCCTAGAAAACCTAAAACTCTTATCCCTAGTAAACCCTAAAAAATAAGTCTCATAAAAACCTAAAACCTCATCCCCAAGAAACACTTAACCCCAAGCCATAGAAAACAATAAAACCTAAACAGTAGGAAACCATAAACAATAATCCCAATTAAACCCTAAACCCTCAGTCCTAGTAAACTCTAAACCATCATCCCCACAAAACACTAAACCCTCAACACCAAAATGTATTAATCCTCACTATAAAAAACCTTTAACACTCATCCCCAAAAAAACATACAACCAAACCCAAATAATCTTAAATATTCACCCCAAGATACCCTGATTTCCACCCTAAATAATAGTAAACCCACATCCCTAAAAATGATAAACCATGAACACTAAAAAAACCCTAAATCATCTTCCCCAAAAAAACCAGAATTATCATACAAATTTTAAACCCTTTGCACCAAAAAACCTTATACCATCTTCACCAAATAACTGTATACCTTGATCCCTAAAATACCCTAATACCTTATCCTAAATGAAACACTAATCCATTAGAACCAAATAACTTCAACACTTATCCCCAAAAAACAATAAACTATCAGCTCCAAAAAACCATAAATCCTCAAAACAAAAAAACCCTTTAATCGCTGCCCTAAAAACCCTATACCCTTAACCCCAAAAAACCCAATTCCCCAATTCCCCAAAATAACCTAAACCCTCCTCTCTAAAAAACTAAATCATCAATCCCAAAAGTATCCAGATCCTCAGTTAGAAAAAACAATAATACTTTCAAAAAACCAGAATACTTTCAAAAAACATAAACCCTAACCCCCCCCCCCCACACACCCTTAACCATTATCCCCAAAAATAACAAAAACGATCAAACCCAAAATACCGAAAACCATAATACTTTCAATACCCCAAACACTTTTCCCCAAAAAACCCCAAAACCTCAACCCAAGAACACCTAAACCATTGTCCCAAAAAAATCATAACTCACAGCCCAAAAAACCCTAAAGATACCATCCCCAAAACTCCTAAACCCTATGCCTCCAAAACCCCAAAACTTAATCCCAAAAAATACCTAAACCCCAATACAGATAATATAATTAACCCTATCCAAAAAAACATTAATCATCATCACTAAAAAATCCTAAACACTCATTACCAAAAAACCCCTAAACACCCATCCATAGATAAACCCAGAATACCCAATCCTAACAAATCAAAAAGGGTCCCAAAAACCCTAAAACCTCAACCATAGAATACCCTAAAAATAATCCTTAAAAATTACTAATCCCTTCAATATAAAAAACCGAAAAGCCTCTTCCCTAAAGACCCCAAAACCCTAAGCCACAAAAAAATTTCAAACTCTCAGCCCAAAAAATCCCTAAACCCTTATCTGAATAAAAACCTAAACCCTCTTCCCCAAAAAGATATACACCTGCATCCCCAAAGAACCCAAAACAACATCCCCCAAAACCCCTAAATTTGCAACCCAAAAAAATCCAAAACACTCTTCCCCAAAACACCCAAAACCCTCCACCCAAAAAAAATGTAAACCCTCTTTCCCAAAAAATATATAATAATATCATCCATATAAAACATCAAATGCTCAAAAAAACCCAAACACCTCTACAAAAAAAATACCAAACCCACATATCCCAAATACCCCATACCCTCCCCCAAAACCCTAAACCCCTTGCCCCAAAAACATGAAACACCCATCCCTAAATAACACAAAACCCTCATCCCCAATTAATGTAATCTCTCAACACCAAAAATACCTAAACCATGATCCATAAAAATTACTAAACCTTTTTCCACATGAAATTCTGAAACCCAAAACCAAGAAATCCATAAAAATTCAACCCCCAAAAAACCCAAACCCTCATTCCCAAAAACCCAAAACCATCAACCCCCAAAAAACCTGAACCCTCAGCCCCAAATCCACTAAAAATTTATCCACACAAAAAATAAAAAATCATCCCCTAGAAATGTGAACCCATCAACCCTAAAAACTCTGAATCCCATTCCCACATGTAAACCCAAACCCATCAGCTACAAAAAAACCACAAACCCACAATCCCAAAAATTTCCAAATCCTCATCCCTGAATAATCATAAACACTTGGATGAAAAAATCAAAAGAATTTTCCCTAATATATCCTATACCATTAGATTTATAAAACCATATATTTTCACCGCTATAATACACTAAACCCTCTTCCTAAAAATACTATACCCCTATCCCCCAAAATCTCCATAACCACAATCCCAAAAAATCCAATACCTCAATACTAAAAAACCCTAAAACTTCATTCCCAAAGAAACACTATGCCACCATCCCCCAATAAACCAAAACCATCATAAAATACCCCTAAAAATTAGCCCCAATAAATCTAATCCATGATCCCCTAAAAAAATCTCAACCCTCATCCCTATAAATCCCTAAACGTCACGCCCTAAAAAATAATAAATTATCTTTCCCAAAAAACACTAAAAAATTTGCACCAAAATAACTTTAAACCCTCATCCTAAAAAACCCTAAACCCTCATCACCTAAAACATATAATCCCTCATCCAAAAGAATACTAAAAACCATTCCTCAAAAACCCCTAAACCATCATCCACAAAAATCATAAAACATAATCCTCCAGAAACACAAAACCCTAAAGAAAAAAACGGGTACACCCTTAACCCCAGAAAAATATAAACACCCAGTCCTAGAAAACCATAAACCCTCATACCCCCAAACCCTAAACACACATCCCCAGAAAACACTAAAACATTCTACCCATAAAATGATAATCCCTTGGCCCTAGAAAATTCTAAATCCTCAAAAATCAAAAACCTTAATCCCACATCCCTTGAAAACCAAAAACCCTCACTCCTAAATATCTATAAAACCTTAGCCACAAAAGATACTAAATCATCATCCAAAATAAACCTAATCCCATTGCACAAAAAAACTAAATCGTCTTCATCAAATTATCCCAATCCTTCAGCCAAAAATTACCTTAACCCCTCATCCAAAAAAATTCATAAACCCTCTCCCCAAAAAAATATAAGACACTAATATTCAAAAATCCCAAAAACCTTATGCCCAAATAACCTTAACCTCATATACACAAAATCTCTATACCCTGCGCCTAAAAACACTAAATCAATAGCCCAAAAAAAACCATAATCGTCTCCCAAAAAATACCCTAAACCCCGAACCCAAATAAACCAAAAACCCTCAACCCCAAATCCCATTAACCATTTTCCCTAAAAAACCAAGAACCAGCAGCAACAAAAAATCCCTAGACACTCAACCCAAAAAACATTAATTCCAGTTCCATAAAATCACTAAACCCTCATCCCCAAAAAATGTGAACCCTCTTCCCTAAGAAAACCTGAACTGTCATCCCCAAAAAACCCCCCTAATCCCTCAAAACAAAAAAAACAAAAAACCATATGGCCCAAAAAGATTCACAACATCATCCCCTAAAAACCCATAACCCTCAGCCTTAAAAGCCTTTAACCCTTCGGCCCAAAAAACCTAAAACCTGGACCGAAATAAACCCAAAACCTTTTCCACCAAAAACACTAAAACATTGACTTCAAAAAACTATAAACAGTAGCCCCAAAAATCCCTCAAACCTCATCTTAAAATAATCATAAACCTTCACCAGCAAAAAAACCTAAACCCTCACCCCCCATATAACAATAAACACATGGCCTTAAAAACCCATAATTCATCACCCAATAATCACCATAAACCATCATCCTAGAAAAAAACTATACTCAAATCCCGAAAAATCCCCAAACCCACACCCCCAGAAAGCCCTAAACCCTTAGTCCCAAAAAACACTAAACCGCCATCCCCCAAAAACCATAAACCCTAATCCCAAAAAACCACTAAACCATAGGCCCCAAAAAACCATAACCCTCATCCCCAAAAAATTCTAATCCCTCACCACCAAATAGAACTGAACCCTTCGCACCAAAAAAACTATAAACCCCAATCCCCAAAAAACCCTAATCCATTGGCCCCAAAAACCATTAATCCTTCAACCTCAAAAATCCATAAACCCACAGCTGCAAAAACCCTAAACATTCCTTCCTAAAAACCCCAAAATTCATATTGGAAAAATATAAAAAACCATTGACCCCAAAAAACATTAAATCCTCAAACCGAAAAATCATAAAACGTTGGCCCCAAAAACCCAAAAGCTTAAACACCAATAAAACAAAAATCACTGACCCCTAAAAACCCTAAACCCACAAAACCAAAAAACCCTGAACCCAAATCCCCGAAAAACCATAAATCCCCTTCACCAAGAAACCCTAAAACCTCATCCCCAAAACACATAAACCCTCATTACAAAACAATCACAAATTGATCATCCCCAAAAATACTTCATAACCTCATATTTATAAAGAATTAAATCATTGGACCCAAAACCAATAACCACAAATGAAAAAAAAACAAAAACAAAACCCTCATCCCAATGAAATAATAAAACCTCGCCACCAATAAAACCTATTATTTGATCCTTGAAAACTCTTAAAACTATATCCCTAGAAAAACAAAAAACCTCATCCCCAGAAAACCATAAACCATCAGCTGCAAAAAAATGTTCAATATTAGGTCCCAAAAAATCTATTCCCATAAACCCAAAAAACATTAAATCCACAACCTTAAAAAATTTTAAACCCTCAACCCCAAAAAACCATAAATCCTTAGCCATAAATAACCTTAAACACTATGAGCCAAAATTCCGAAACCCCCACACCAAAAATCCTTAAATCCTCGGCCTAAAAAACCATAACCACTCAACCCAAAACAACTTAATGCATTAGCCTTGAAAAACCATCAACCCTATCCCTAGAGGACCAAAACTTGTCATCCCTAAAAAACCTTGAACCCTCAAACCAAAAACCCTAAAAACATGACAAAAATAACCTAACATTTTATCCCCCAAAAACCCTAATCCCTAAGCCCCAAAAAATCATAATCACTCGTCCCTAGAAATACATAAACCCTCATCCCCAAAAAACCAAAACCCCATAGCTGCAATGAACACTAAAACCTCATACCAAAAAAACTCTAAACCCTCTTCTCTAAGAGCCCCTAAACCCTTTTCCCTAAAAACAAGAAACCCTTAGCCAAAAAAAATTAATAATCCTTCCACCCCAAAAAAATCCTAAAATCCACATCCCAGAACACCCCTAAACACACAGACTCAAATAACCCTAAACCCTAAACCACCAAAACCCATATACCCTCTGCCCCAAAAAAACATAAACCCCCATACTCAAAAAACTTTAACAATGCATCCCCAAAAAATGATACAATCGTGGACCCAAAAAACAAAAAAAAAATCCCTATGAAACCCCAAACCCTCTACCCAAAAACCCTCAAGAATAAAATATCCTAAATCATCATCTTTTAAAAACCCTAAAACTTCATCCTCACAAACCACTAAACCCTCATCCACAAAAATTCATTGATCCTCAGCCTCAAAAAACCCTAAACCGTCAGCCCAAAAAACTATAAACCCTTACCACAAAAAAACCCTAAACACTCATTCTTAAAAAACATTAAACCCACATCCCTAAAAACCCCAAAACCCTCAACTCCAAAAAACTGTAAACTCTCATCCTCTAAAAACACTAAACCATCATCCAAAAAAAATACTAACTCCTCATCCCCACAGAAACCATAAACTCTTAGACTTGAAAAACCCAAAAAATCGTACACTCTCAATCCTAAATAATCTTATGCACTTATCAAAAAAACCTAAAACCATTGTTCCCAAAAAAAAACTAACACCCAATAACCAAAATACCCTAAATCCTCTTCCAAAAATGAAAACTTAACTATGGTCTCCAAAAAAATTGCACCTTCTTCAAAAAAAACCCAAAACTATCAATCCCAAATACCCAAAATCATGGCCCCAAAATCCATAAAACCTTACCCCAAAAAAACATATCATTTCCCCCACTAAACACTAAACCCCCATCCCCAAAAACCAAAAATTAATAACCCCAAAAATCCTAAACCTAAAACCCAAAAAAAACTGACACCTTAGCCACAATTAAACTAAAACCCTCATCCCAAAAAATCACTAATAACATGGTATCAAAATACCCTAATCTCTCATCCTAAAAACCCTAAACCCTCAGCCTCAAAAAACCTAAAATATAACCCCAAAAAAACCAAAAACCAACACCCCAAAAAAACCATAATTCCTAATATTAGAAAACCCTAAACCCCTAACCAAAAAACCCCCTAAACATAAAACCCAAAATACCATAAACATTCCTTCCAAAAAAACCCCTTGACCCTCATCCCCAACAATACATTGAAACATCATCCCCAAAAAACCATAATCCCTATGATCCAAAAAAACTAAACCCTCGGCCCCAAAAAAACCATAAACCCTCGACCCCCAAAAACCCAAAACCATCCTTCCAAAATAACACAAAAAATTCAACCCCAAGAAACCAAATCCATCATCCCCAAAAAACCCTAAACTATCAGCCCCAAAAAAACAGAACCCTTAGCCCCATAACACCATAAAAAATCAGTCTCCAAAAACCCTAAACCCTTGGACCCAATAAAACCCAAAAAACTCACCCCACAAAACCTTATACCGTTATACCCAATTATCCCCAAACAATAATCCCCAAAAACATAATCCATCATAAAAAATACTCAATCCATGAGCCTGAGAAAACCCCAAACCTTGACCCCAAAATTCCCTAAACCATCATCCAACAATAACTATAAATCATTAACCATAAAAAAAATTCCCTCGTCCCCAAAAAACACTAAACCCCCATCAAGAAAGAAACCATAAAACCTCACCACCAAAAAAAATATCAAACCTTGGCAAGAAAACCCTAAAAAATTATTCCAAAAAGTCACTAAACCCTCATCCCAAAAAGAAAACAAAAAACCCTCAACCCAGAAAAATCCTAAAACCCTCATCCCCAAAACCCCAAAACTTTCAACCCAAAAAAAACCTAATCCTACATCCCTTAAAAATTAGAAACCCTCAACCCCAAAAAACTCTAAACCATCACCCCACAAAACACTAACCCCATCATCCCCAGAAATCCAAAACACACATCCCAAAAAAACCATAAACCCTCTCCCCATCAAACATCAAAAACCCATCCCCAAAAAACCATATAACATAATCCCAAAAAACCCTTATCCATAATCCCAAAAAACACTAAATTATTAGTCCCTAAAAACCCCAAATCTCTTCCCAAAAAAATAATTGTCCTCATACCCAAATAACCCTCAATCCCTAGTCCCCAAAACCTCTCCAACATTATTCCCAAAAAACCCTGAACCCTCAACTCCAAAAGACCAAAAACCCTCAAAACTAAGAAACCTTAAAATTTTATCCGCATAATACCCTAAAACCTCAACCCAAAAAAATATAAACAATCACCTCCAATAAACATAAAGCCTTGGCCTAAAAAATCAAAACACTCATCCCCAAAAAAACCATAAAACATTAGCACCAAAAAAACCTAAACTAATTGATCCAAAAATCCATAAACCATCAAACCCTAAAATCCCTAAATCTTCTACCCTCAAAAAAGGTAAACCCACACCTATAAAAAACCATAAATCCTAAAAACACCATAATCATCAGCACCTAAAATCCCAAAAACATTCATCCCCCAAACACACTAAACCATCAACCCCTAAAAAACCTAAATGTTCAGGCCTAAAAACTATAAACACTTCGTCCAAAAAAACCCTAAACCCTCATTCCCCAAAACCCCAAAACCCTCATTAAAAAAATCCACAATCCCTTATCCCCCCAAAAAACCTAAAACCTAACCCCTATGAAACCCTAAATCCTCTTCCTGAAAAAACCCAACACCCCTATCCCTAAAAACCCCTAAACCCTAAACCCCAAAAAACCCATAAACTCTGAGCCCTAAAAAACCCTAAAATCACAGCCAAAATAAACACTATACCCTCATACACCAAAAAAATCATAATCCATTATCCCCCAAAAAAATCTAAACCATCAGGGCCAAAAAACCATAAACACTTATCCCAAAAAAAACCCATATCCCCCAAAACCCTCATCCCTGATCCTTACAAAACCATCAACCCTCATACCCAAAAAAACCCCAATACTCATCCACAAAAAACCCTCAACTATCAGCCCCAAATAAACCCTCAACCCTCAGCCGCAAAAATACATAAACCCTCATTACCAAAAATCCCACAATATAGAATCCTAAAATACCCACAACCCTTAGTAAGAAAAATCAATCTAACCATTTCCCTAAAAAACCCTCAACACTAAGAACTGAAATAGTTCAACCCTTAACCCAAAAAGCCGCTCAATCCATAGAAATAATACCCTCAACACATGGCCCCAAAGAACTCTTAGACCGCACTGATTAAAACCCATAAACCCTCTTCCCTAATAATCCTAAACCCTCAACATAAAACCCAAAACCCTACATCCCAAAAATGCCCCAAAATATTAGCCCAAATATCCCTCAACCATATTCCAAAAAAAACTCTAAACTCTCAACCCAAAAAATCTATAAACCATCAATCCCAAAAAAAACAATAAAATACTCTTCCTAAAAAACCAAAAAACCCTCATAACCAAATAACCCCAAACCCTCAGCCCCAAATAAACATAAAACCCCATACCACAAAAACCATAATCCTTCAGCCCAAAAAAACCTCAAACCCTCATCCCTTAAAAGACCTATACCCCAATCCCTAAAAACCCAATAAACCCTCATCCCCCAAAACCCTAATCCCCCAGAGCCAAATAACCGAAAACCATCACCTCAAAAAATGATAAACCCTCAATGCTAAAAACTATAAACCCTCATCCCAAAAAAAAAACCCTAACACCTTCTCCCCAAAAACCCTAATATCTTCAAAAAAACAAAACCTAAAACTTCATTCAAAAAATACCCAAAAACCCCTACCACAAAATACCATAGTCCATCAAAGACAAAAAAAATACCTTCAGCCCAAAAAACACAATACCATCAGCCCCAAAAAACCCCTATACCCTCAGCCCCAAGAAAAACCTAACCACAAATACCAAAAAAATAAAACCTCATCCCAAAAAACTATAAAACCTAATCCCAAAAAACCCAAAACTCTCATCCCCCGAAAACCACAGACCCATAGCCCCCAAAACCCTATACCCCCGGGCCCAAATACCAATAATCCATTATTGGAAGGAAAAACTAAATTCATATCCCAAAAAAACCCTAAAACATTCTCCCAATAAATCCATAAACCATAATCCCCCAAAAAAACCTTAAACCTCATCCCCAAAACCCCTATAACCTATGCCCCCAAAAACCCTAAAAAATTACAATAAAATAACTCTATACACTCATCCCGAAAAAGATGTTAACCATCTACACCAAATAAATTCCAGAACATCATCCCCAAAAAACATTAAACCCTCATCCCCAAAAAACCATAAACCCACATCCCTGAAAACCCAAAACCATATTCCCCAAAATACCATAAAAACTCTACTCAAAAAAACCCTATATAATCTTCACCAAAAAATACTCAAACACTCTTCTCTGAAAAATAATAAACCATTAACCCCAAGAATTTCTTACCGTAAGCCACAAAAACTCCATATGTTGATCCCCAAAACACCCAAAACCCATAGTCCAAAAAAACTCTAATCCCATATCCCATATAAATCCCAATCCCTCATCCCAAAAAACCTAAACCCTAAACACCAAAATTCCTTAAACCCTCACCCCCTAAAAAACTTATCTCTAAAACCCAAAAACCCTAAACCACCAGCCCCAAAAATCCCTAAACCCCCCAACCCCAATAAAACCATAAATCTTAATACCATAAAAATCCTAAACCCTAGACTCAAAAATCAAAAAATCTATTGCCCAAAAAAACCCAAATCCCTGGGCCCCAAAAAAACTATAAACCATAAACAAAAAAACCTAAAACACGGATATGATAGTACCCAATCTCCTCAACCTAAAAACCCAAAACCATCATCCCCAACAAACCCTAAACCCTAACCCTCAAAAAACAATAAACACTCTTCCTCGAAAAACATTGTACCCTATGCCCCAAAAAACCCTAAACCATCATCCCTAATAAAACACTAAACCATAATCCCTAAAAAACACATAACCCTCATCCAAAAAAACGTTAGACCCCATCCCCAAAAAACCCTCAAACCCCATCCCAAAAAAACATTCAAGCTTAGTCTCCAAAACCATCAACCCTCAGCACAAAAAAAACCTACACCCTCAACTCCAAAAAACTTGAAACCTTTATCCCCCAAAAACCATAAAACCACATCCCCCAAAATTCCAAAAATCACATACTAAAAAAAACTCCCATCCCCTACCCCAAAATCCCCACACACACAATTCTAAATACCCCAAATCCCTCTTCCCCCAAAAACCCTAAACCCTCATCCCCAAAAAAACCTATAACATTGGACCCAATCAACACTACACCCTCACCACCAAAAAACCCCAAACCCTCAACCAAAATAAACCCTAAAACATCATCCCCAATAATACATAAATAATCATCCCCCAAAACCATAATCCTTCTGGCCAAAAAAATCCTAAAACCTCATGAATAAAAAAACCCTAAACCCTTTTCCCAACAAAACAAAAAACCATGAGCCTAAAAAAACACCCTAACTATATTACCCTAAAGAACCCAAAAACCTCATCCCCAAACAATCCTATAAACTCAAACTCAAAATAATACAATGATTGCTACTAAAAAAACCCAAAAACCTCATTCTCAATGCACAATAAACCCCCAAAATACCCTAAACATTCATCCCTAAAATACCATAAATAGTCGGCCCAAATAAATCATAAACCCTCATCCCAAAAAAACACTAAACCCTCGACACTAAAACAATATAAACTATCATCTCCAAAATACCATAAACCCTCATCCCTAAATAACCCTAAATCTGATGCCAAATAAGACCCTAACTCTCATCCCTAATAATCCTTAAACCCTCATCCCCAAAAATCTTAAACCTTCAATCCTAATAATCGCTAACTCCTCATCCTTAAAAACCGTAATAGCTCCTCCTAAGAAAACCTTATACCTCATTCCCCAAAACCCTAAACCATTATCCACAAAAAACACTAAACCCTCCACCCCTAATAACCATAACCCCTCACCCAAAAAAACCCATACCACCAAAAAATCCTTTAACTGGTATCCCCAAAAAAACATCAACCCTTATCCAAAAACTCCATTGAAACTCAACCCCAAAAAACCATCAACTTTCATCCCCCAAATACCATCAAACCTAATCGCCAAAATCCATCAACCCTCAATCTCAAAAAAATATCAATACGTAGTCCAAAAATACCTTCAACCCATATCCCCAAAAAAATATCAACCCTTAATACCAAACCACCATCAATCCTAATCCAAATGAAAATTTCCCCCACTCATCCTCCAAAAATCAACACATCCCTTAAAAAATTTAACCCTTAGCACCAAAAAAACCTCAAACATCAACTAAAAACCCCTCACCCTAACACCCAAAAAACCCTCAACCCTCGTACCTAGAAAACATTATACTCTAAACACTATAAAACCCTCAACCCTCATCCCAATAAAACTTCTATGCCTCATACCAAGAAAATGGTCTCCCCTAGACACCAAAAACACTCAACCCTCAACACAAAAAATATCCTCAACCTTCCTCCACATAATACTATAAACCCTCATCCCAATAATGCAATAAATCCCACCACTAAAATACCTTAAACCCGCATAACCAAAATAATAAAATCCCTTAACCTCAATAAATTATAAACCCTCATCCCATGAACCCTAATCCCTCTTCCATAAAAACCCTCAATCGTTATCCCAAAAAAAAATATTAACCCTAAGTTGAAAGTAAAATATTAATAGTTATCCCCAAAAAACCCTCAACCTTTATTCGTAAAAAAATAGAAACCTTCAATATCAAAAAACCCAAATACCACTGCCCTAAAATATATTAAACCCTAATCTAAAAAACCCCTTAACCATCATTCCAAAAAATAAATAAACCATCATAAAAAAACCAAAACCCTTGGCCC
This sequence comes from Viscum album, assembly GCA_963277665.1. Lineage (NCBI taxonomy): Eukaryota > Viridiplantae > Streptophyta > Magnoliopsida > Santalales > Viscaceae > Viscum > Viscum album. The sequence continues at coordinate 1,898,478,245 of OY728141.1, forward strand.
AAAAAAACCTAAACCTTATGCAAAAAACCAATCAATCATAACATAAACCCTAAACCCTCCTCCAAGAATATACAAAATTTATCATCACCAAAGAATTGTAAACCCTCATCCCCAAATAACCCTAAACACAGAAAAAAATACTTAACCATTAGTCCCAAAAAACACTAAACCCTAATCCACCAAAACCCTAAACGTTCATCCCCAAAAAATCTAACACTTATCCACAAATATATGCAAAATATTATCCCTATGAAACCCTAAACCCTCATCCCCAAAAAATCCCTAAAACATCCACCCTGAATCCCACTAAACTATCAACCATAAACATCCCAAAAACCTCTAACTAAAAAATACTACAACCACCCAAAAAAATTAAAGATTCCCCCAAAAAAACTCTAAACCCTCACCCCTAAAATCCCCAATCCTATTCAAAAAAAACCTTATACCCACTTCCCAAAAAAACTGTAAAACCTCATCTCCAAAAAAACCACATCAAAAAACCCCTCAATCCCCATCCCAAAAAATCCCTCAAACCTCATCCCAAAAAACCCTCAACCCTTAACCCCAAAAATCCATAAACCCTTTCCCCCTTGAAAACCCCTCATCTTTCACCAACAAAAAAACATCAACCAATAGACAAAAAAACCATCAGCCCTCGTCCCCAAAAAGCTATCAACCCTCATACCTAAAAAACACTCAACCAAAATCCCCAAAAATTCTTAACCCTCAACCCCAAAGATATCTATCCTATGCCATAAACTACCCTCAAGAATCTACCCCCATAAAAACTATCAACCCTAATCCGCAAAATAACCTCAACCATCAGAACCAACAGACCCTAAATCCTCATACCCAAAAAACACTCAAGAATCATACCAAAGAAATCCTTCAACACTCTTCCCCAAAAACTCTCAAACCATATCACTAATAAAATTACATTCTCAACCCCAAAATGCCCACAACCCTCAGCCCAAAAAAAACTCTAAACCCTCATCCAATGATAACACTCAACCCACTGCCCAAAAAACCATCAACCCTCATCCATAAAAAACTAAAAATCATCAACCCAACATTACTAGCATCCCAAATATGCAAAACACCCTAACCCTATCCCCACAATACAGTAATACCTCATCTCCAAAATTCCCTAAACACTGAACCCCAAAAAATAACTAAACCTTCATCCCCAAAAAACTATAACCATTAATCCCAAAACCCCCAAAAATCCTTACCCTCAAAAAACCCAAAACCCACATCCCCAAAAAATAATAAACCTAGAGCTAGAAAAAAATCTAAATCCTAATTCCTAACAAACCCTAAACCCTATTCCTGAGAAAACCCAAAATAATCATCCCTAAACAACCCTAAACACTCATCCACAAAAAACCAAAAACCATAATCATAGAAATCCATAATTTCTCATCCCTAGAAAACCTATACCTCATCCCTAATAAATGTAAATAGTAATAAAAAAACACTAATCCTTCACCCCCCCCAAACACTAAACCCCAAGCCCAAAATATCCCTAAACCCTTGGCACCGATGAAACCAAAACCACCATCCCTAAAAAACCCTAAACAAATATCCCCCAAAACCATAAATGTCAATCCCCAAAAACCCCCATAAATCTCATAACCAAAATACCAAAACCCTCATAAAGAAAAAAAACCATCATCCCAAAAAACATAAAAAAATAAATCCCAATAAAACCTTAATCCATATACCCTAAAAACTCCTAAAACCTCATCCCAATAAAATATGAAATTCTTAGCCCAAAAAAATATAAACCCTCATTCCCACAAAATATAAAATCCCCTGACCAAAAAAAATTTAAACTCAACCCCAAAAACACGAATCACAAATCTTCATAAAACCCCAAACAATAATCTAAAAAAATTACATAACCCATATCCCCAAGAAACCCAATACCTTTAGCAAAAAAAAATCAACAAAGCCAAACAACCCTTATCCATCATCACAAAACACCCCTAAATCCATTGACCCAAAAAACATCGTGTCACCATCCCCAAAAAACACTAAAGCCTAAAACCTGATAAACACTAAAACCTCATTCCCAACAAATCTCTAAACATATAGCCCAAAAAACCCTAGAACCATATCCCTAAAATACACTATATCCTCAGTAACCAAAAACTATAAACCATTATCCAAAAACACCTAATACTAACATCCCTAAGAAATCCTAAAACCTCAGCTCCCAAAAACTAGAACACCTCATCCACAAAATACCCTAAACTGTTATCCTTGAAAAAACCATAAACCCTATACTCTATAAAAACATAATCCCTAAAATAAAAGAAACCCTAAAACCTCATCCCCAAAAACAATTAAGCACTCAGCCTCCATAAAACACTAAACTCTCAAACCCAAAACATCGATCCCTCATCCCCAAAAAACCCTATCATCTTAGTCCTAGAAAACCCTAATATCCCAACCCCAAAAACCCTAATCATCACCCCCCTAAAACTGAAATCCCAAAGTCCATAGAACATAAACCGTCATCCCAAAATAAACCTAGACCCATTTCTATAAAAAATCAAACACCCTACAATATAAAATAACCATAAACACTTATACCTATAAAAACCGAAAACCTCATCCCCAAAAAAATCCACAACACATAACCCTATAAAACCCAAAAACCTCAGTCCCAAATGTGTCAAAACCCTAATCCCCAAAAAACCAGAAACCCTCTTCCCCCTAAATAACCCCAAAACCCTCAGCTAAATGAAACCTTATAAAATCATCTCAATAAACCGTAAACCCTCAAACCCAAAATATTGTACATCCTCAGCCCTAAAAAACACTAAACCCTTAGCCCAAAAAATTGTACAACCCATACCAAAAAAAACATGAACCCTAATCCGAGAAAAACCATAATAAACCCTAAACCCATATCCATAAAGAACCGTAAACCCTCATCCCCATGAAAACCTAATCCCATAGTCCGAAAAAACCATAAATACACATCCCAAAAAATTATAAACACTCTGGTAAAAAAACCTTAAACCCTCAAGCCCAAAAACCCTGAAACCATCATCCCCCAAAAAAATGAAACACTCAGGCCCAAAAAATCCAAAACCCTCAGCCAAAAAACCCAAAACCCACATCCCAAAAATTCCTAAATAATCATCCCCATAAATCCCTAACCCCATGAATAAAATACCATAAACCCCCAGACCTGAAAAAACCCTAAAACCTAAGATCAAAAAAATGCTAGGCCTCAATCCCCAAAAAACCATAAACCATTATTAATAAAATCCATCAACCCTCATCCCCACGAAACATCAACCATAATTCCCAAAAAACTATAAAACTTCATCCCCAAAATCAATAAACATTTTTCCATAAAAAACCTTAATCCTCCATCCCTTAAAAACTCTAAAATCAAAACCCCAAAAACATGGAACCCTCATCCCCAATTAACCCAGAACTCTTAGCCTCCAAAAACCTTAAACCCTAAGACCCAAAAAACAATAAATTCTTAGACACAAAAAACCCTTAACCATATGCCCAAAATAACCCTCAAACGTTTTACCTAAATAAACCACAATCCTCATCCACCAAAAACACTAAAACCACATACCAAAAAATCCTAAACCCACATCCCCAAAATCCCGAAACCATAAACCCCTAAAAAACACTCAAATGACATCCCAAAAAAACCTCAACCCCAATATCCAAAAAACCCTAAACCATCAACCCCAAAAACCTCTATAAAGTAAGTGGTGAAAACCCATAAAAATGTGTCCCAAAAACCCTATACTCTCATTTCCAAAAAAAACCTAAACCCTCATTCCCAAGAAACCACAAAACCTAATCCCAAAAAACCCCTCAAACGCTATCTCTAAAAACACTCAAAACATCCCCAATAAAACCTAAAACTCCCAACCAAAAAAATGAAAACCCTTATCCCCAAATCCCCAAAAACCTTATCCCTAAGAATTAATAAACCCTCATCTCCTAAAAAACCTAAAACACTCTTCCCAAAGAAAACATCACACCTCATCCCCCAAAAAACTTCAACCCCCAGCTCTAAAAAACCCTAAACCCTAAACCAAACCCAAAAAAATCAGTACCAAAAAAGCATAAACTCTCCACCCCGAAATCCCATATCCCTCATCCCAAAAAACCCAAATACCTATGTCTCATGAAACCATAAACCATCAGGCACAAAAAAACATCAACCATAATCCATAAATACATTCTAACCTCATCCCCATAATACCCCAAACCCCATCCACAAAAAAAATCCATAATCCCTATAAACCATTAAATGCTCAACCCCCCATAAAACAAAACCCTCATCCCCAAAAAAACCCTTAACCCTCATCCCCAAAACCCAAAACCCTCACCCCCAAAAAATACCATATAACCTCTTCTACAAATAATCCTCAATCATCATTCCCCAAAAACACATTGCCTTCAAACTGAAAAAAAACTCAAAACTTATCCAAAAAAATTATAAACCCTTAACCCCTAAAAATATGTATCATTAGTCACTAAAAAATTCCTAAACCCGCATCCCCATAAAATTGACACCCTTATCCCTGAAAGAAGTAATCCCTTAGCCATAAGAGACCTTAAACCCTCAACCCCCAAATCCATCAATGCTAAATCATAGAAAAATTATAAACCCTTAACCCCTAAAAATATATATCCTTAGTCACTAAAAAATCATAAACCTTCATCCCCATAAAATTGTATTCCTTCGGTCATAAAAACTCCAAAACACATATCCTCCAAAAACCTAAAATCATTATCCCTAAAAAACACTATACCCTCAACCACAATAAACACTAAAACCTAGCCTCCATAAACCCAAAACAATGATCCTAAAAAAATCCTAAACCCTTAGCCCCAAAACCCCCAAAACCCTAAGCCCCCAAAACCACCAAACACTCATCCATAGAATCCCAAAAACCCTTATCCCAAAAAAAAATCAAACCTTAGGCCCAAAAAAACCTTAAAACAAAGACCCAAATAAACTTTCAACCCTCAACCCCAAAAAAAACCCTTAATCATATATCCCCAAAAAATCTAAACACCCTACTACAACAAAACCTAAACCCACATCCCAAAAAACTGTAAACCCTCAACACAAAAAATTATCAACCCTCAGCCCAAAAAAACTATCATCCCTTAACCATGAAAAATTATGAACCCTTATACCAAAAAAACCCTAGACCCTAATCCCAAAAAAATCTAAAACCCTCAACTCTCAGTCCCAAAAAACCATATAACTTTGTACCAAAATAATCTCAACTCTCATCCCCAAAATACCATCATCCCTCTCCATGTAAAACCTTTAACCCTTAGCACCAAAAAACCCCAAACCCTCTTCCCAAATATACCCTAATCCCTCAACCCCGGAAAACAATTAACCAGCTTATCAAAACCACGACCCTCGACCCAATAAACCATAAACCATCAAAACAATAAAAACCATTCCTTTAGCCCTAAAAAACCTAATCCCTCATCACATAAAACCACTAAACCCACATCCCCAAAATAAAAAAAAACCCACATCCCAAAAAATCAATAATCCATTATCCTTGAAAAACCCTCAACCCAAAAAATGCTTACCCCTCATTCCAAACAATCCTTGAAATCTCATACAAAAAAACCATAAACCCTCATATCTTGAAAACAATAAACCATTTCATCCAAAAACACTAAAACATTATCCATCGAAAAAACCTAAAACCTTAGTCCCAAACAAACCTAAACTCTTTGTCCTAAAAAAATCCACAGCCCCAAAAAATCCTAAAACAATTGTCACAAAAATCCCTAAACCCACTATCCCAAAAGACCCTAAAACCTCATCCCAAAAAGTCCCTAATTATTTGTCCCCAAAAAAACATATTCTCTTGGCCCCCAAAAAACCTTTAACACTCATCCCCAAAAAAATCTAAAACATTGACCCAAAAATACATAAAACTATAGGCTTAAGAAATCCTAAAACATCAGCTCTAAAGACCCCAAACCCTCATCCCCATGAAACCCTAAACCCTCATCTGCATGAAAACTATCCTCTCATCCCATAGTATCCCTAAACCCTTATCCCCAAGAACTCCTAAAAATATCAGCCCCCTAAAAACCTAAATACTCATCCCCAATAATCCCTAAACCTTCTACCCCTAGATACTTTCAAACCATAGCACCAGGAATCCATCAACCCTCGGCCTTAAAAATCCTCCACCCTCATCCCCCCAAACACCATAAAACTATTCTTTAAAAACCCATAAAACCTCATTCACAGAAAATATTAACCCCCTTCCCCAAAGAAACCCACAACACTTTTCCCCAAAAAACCCAACACTCGGCCACAAAAAACACAAAATACCATATCACCACAAACCATAAATTCTCATCACCAAAAAACCGTAAATCGTCATTCCCAAAAATCACTAAATCCACCACACTAAAAACCATAAGATCTCAGCAAAAAATTTCTAAAACCATGGAAGCAAAAACCATACACCCTAATCCCTTCACCCCAAAGAACCCTAAACCCTCATCCTTAGAAAACCCTATACCTTTATCCCAAACAAACCCTAATGCTCCAATATAAGAAATACCAAAAACATCATCCATAAAAAACCCTAAATCCTTTTATCTAAAAAACCATAAACCCTCAACACTAAAAGACCCTAAACAGTTTTTCCCAAAAAATTGAAACACATTGCTCCAAAATAGCATTGGCTCTCAATTAAAAAACCAACTTTCCCATAAGTAATTACATTCTCATCAAAAAAATAGTTAACCATCATCCATAAATAATAATAAACCCTTATCCCTAAAAAACCCACAAAAGATCCTCAACCCTCATCCCTAAAAAACCCTCAATCTACATCCCCCAAAATACCCACAACCCTCAGCATCCAAATCATCCTATATGATTATCCCAAAAACCATAATCCCCCACCTATAAAAAATCCACAACCCATAGCCACAAAAAAAACTCAACATTGAGCCCCCAAAAAACATAATCCCTCAGTCCCAAAAATCTGTCAACCCTCATTCCCAAAAAAAATTAACCCCCAACAACAAAATGCCCTCAACCCTCATCCATAAAAGTCCCTAAACCCCTATCTCAAACAAACCCTCAATGATCTACTACCCCTAAACCTAAAACCTTACCCACAAAAAACCGTCACCATCATCCCCAAAAAACCATCAAACCTCATCCCCAAAAACCCTTGTCACTCATCCGAAAAAATCATCAACCATGGTCTTAAAAAACCATAAACCCTCATCCCTAGAAAACACTTAACCCCTAGCAACATAAAACCAAAAATCTCAACACTAAAACCTATTAACAGTCATCCCAAAAAATTCATCAACCCTTATCCCCAAAAGAACCTAAACACTCATCGCCAAAAAACCCTCAACCCTCAGCGCCCAAAAAAACCCTCTACCCTCATCCCCAAGAAAACCTCAAACATCATCACAAAAAAACCTAAAACCTATGGATCAAAAAACCCAAAACCCATATCCCTAAAAAACCATAATACCTTGTCCCCCAAAAACCCTCAACCAAAATCCCCAAAATACCCTAAACCCACATCCCCAAAAAACCTAAAACCCGCAACCCCAAAAAACCATAAAAAATCAGCCAAAAAACATTAAACCATTACCCCAAAAAAACCACTTCCCTCTACAAAAAAACCTAAACCCTAAGCCCTAAAAAAATACTCCACCCTCAATCAAAAAAAAAACTCAATCCTACACCCTAAAATCTATCAACCCTCAGAAATAACTAAACATCAACCCTAAATCCCAAAAAAGCTCAATAATTATCACTAAAATATCCTAAACCCTCAGATCCAAATAACCTTTAACCCTAATCCAAAAAATACCCTCAACCCTCAGTACAAAAAAAAAATAAACCATCAGCCCCATCAAACCCTCAAACGTCATCCAAAAAAATCATAAAACCTGACCCCAAATAGACCCTAAACCAACAACCTTATAAAACCCTAAACACTCATACCCAAAAAACCCTCAAAAAATATCCCAAAAATAGTCAACCCTCAACCCCAAAAACCACAAAACCGTGAGCCCAAAAATTCACTCAACCCTTATCCCCAAAACCCTCAATGCACAGCCCCAAAAAAATAGTAAAAACATTTCTCCCAAAAGACACAACACCTCTCCCAAAGAAGCCAACATCCATCATCCCCCTATAACCCCAGACCATCAACCCCAAAAAAAACATAAAACATTATCCCAAAAAATCCCTAGAACCTCATCACCATTAAAACCTAAACCCTGATACCTATAAACTCTCATCCCTCAGCCCAAGAAAACCTTAAAACCATATCCCCAAAAACCATAAATAGTCATCCTAAAAAAATTTCATCCCTTATCCCCCAAAATCACTTATCCCTTAGCAAAAAAATTCCCTCAATCATATAACCCCAAAACCTATCAACCCACTACCCCAAAAAACACTTAACAGATAACCCTGAAAAGCCATTAGTCCTCCTCTTAAAAAAACACCTAACTCTTAGCCATAGAAAATAATAAAACATCATCCAAAAAACCTAATCCCTCATCCCCTGAAAACCCTCTACCATATCCCCAAACAAAACCTCAATCCTATTCCCCAAAAAACACAAAACCGATAGCCCTGAGAAACCATAAACACTTAGCCATGGAAATTCATAACCCCTTAGCCAAAAAACCACAATAAACTAATTCCAAAAAAATCCCTAATCCCATGGTTCCAAAAAACTCTCAACCCTCAACCAATCACTCCCAAAACCACTAAACCCTTATCTTTAAAACTCCCCAACCCTCATCCCCCAAAAATACTCAACTTATATCCCAAAAAAACCCTCAACACTTAGAACAAAAACCCTAAAACACACAATCCCTAAATAACATCACCTCTAAGCCCCCCAAAATCTAAATCCCTAAAGTTCAATAAAACCTCAACCTTAAATCTCTAAAAACAATCAAACCTCATCCCAAAAAACAAAACAAAAACTCAGCCCTAAAAAATCAAAAAAAAACTCACTCCCAAAAAACCCAATACCCACAAAAAAACCCTCAACCCACTGACCTAGAAAACACTATAACTATATCACAAATAACCATCCAACTGTCTCCCTAAAAAATCAATTTCAATCCTTAAAAAACCATCATACCTTATCCATTCAAAAAACTCAACCCTCAGCCCATAAAATACCTCAACCCACATCCAACAAACATCCTCAACTATCATCTAAAAAATACCCTCAACCCATATTCCAAGAATAACCTAATACATGATCCCCAAAAACCCAAAACCCTCATCACTGAAGAACCGTAAACCCTAAACCCCCAAAATCCCTGAACCCTTATCCATAAAAAAAACACAAAACCCACAGCAAAAAAACACTAAACCCTCATCCCCTAAAAATAGAAAACCTACATCAACAAAAAACCATAAAATTTTATTCACAAAAATCCCTAAAACCTCATCCACAAAACCCCTAAACACTCAACCCCCAAAACACCCTAAACCCTCATTATCACTAATACCTTATCCCCAATCCCAAAATAAATATTGTAAATTGTTATCAAAAAAATACAAAATCCCTCAACCCCCCCCCCCCAAACATTAAATAATCAACCCATAATAACCTTGAACCCTAATCCTCAAAAAATCCTAAACCTTAAAACCCAAATAACCCTAAACCTCACCCCCAAAAAACCCTAAAACCATAGTAAAAATCCCAAAACCATTAGACTGAAAAAACATAAACCCTCATCCCAAAAAAACCTACGTTCCCATCCCTATCAAAACCAAAAATGGAATCCCAAAAAACCATAAACCATTAGTTCCAAAGATCTCAATAACCTAAAAACAAAATAAAACCATAATACATCATCGTCAACAAACCGTATACCCTGAACCACATAAAACCCTAAACACTAGGCCCAAAAATCCAAAAAACCACAGCCCCAATATCCCTAAACCATCATACAAAAAACCCTAAACCCACACACCAAAAAAACCCTAAACCCTAAACTGAAAAAACCCCCTAGACAATAAACCTTAGGAAAGGATTATCCCTCAAGAAATCATCAACCCCCATCCCCAAAAATCCCTAAACTCACAACTCTAAGAAAACCTAATCCCTCACCCCCCAAAAAAACCTAATCCCTCATCCAATGGAATTTCTAAACCCTCGACCCTAGAAAAACCACAAATCCACACCCCTGAAAAACCTAAACCCTCTTCCCCAAATAACATAAACCTTCAACCTCATATAACCCTATACCCACAACTCCAAATAACTCTAAACCATCAGCCCCAAAAATCCCTAAACCCTATACCCAAAAAATCCCTAAAGGGTATTCTCTAGAAGTTTCTAAACCGTAAGACCATGAATACCCTCAAACCCCATCCTTGTATGATCCCCAACCCTCACCCCCACGAAACCCTCAATCCTCAACCCCAAAAAATCCCAAACCATTGATTATAAGAAAAACCTCAACCAACACCCCAAAAAAATATCACCCCCATCCATAAAAATACCATCATCCATAAATTTAATAAAAACCCCAAAAATATAATCCTAAAATACATCAACCTCTCCACAAAAAACCCCTCAAACCTCTACCCCAACAAACCCCAACAATTAGCAACAAAAACCACCAACCACTAAACCCAATAAAACTCCTTCCCCTTCCACAAAATCTCCCACCCTCAGAAAAAAACCCATAACACTAGATCTGAAAGAACCCCCACACTCAACCTCAAAACCCCCAACCATCACCCCAAAAAACCCTCACCACTCGCCCCGAAAAATCCATAAACCCTTTACCTCAAAAAACCCTAAACCCTAAGACCCTAAAAACCCTAATTCCATGATCAAAAAACCTCTAATCCCTTCAGCCCCCAAAAAACCATAAACCCTCTTACCAAAATTACTATAAACCATTATCAACCAAAAATGTCCAACCCTTATCCCCCCAAACCCCAAACCCTTAGCCACAAAAAATCCCCAACCTAGCAAAAAAACCCTCAAACCCACCCACAATCCTCATCCCCAGATACACTGATTCCTTTTCCCCAAAAACCACATAAACTCTACTACAAAAAACTCTCAACTAATTTCACCAACAAACCCCAACCAAAATACCTAAAAAACATAAACCCTCAGCCCCAATAATAATAAACACTCATCCCCAAAAACCCCAAAACCCTCAACCCTCAAAAATGGAGACCCTCATCCTTCCAAAACCATAGACCATCATATCTAAAAACCCTCAATCCCTCACCCAAAAAACGCTCAAACATCATCCCCAAAAATACCTAAATCATCAACCCCAACACACCCTAAAAACTATTCCTCAAAAACCAAAAAAAACATGAAAACCCCTAAACCCCCTCAAAATCCCTAAAAACCCTAAAAACCCAAAAATCATAAAAACCCAAAAATATCGAAGAAAATGTAAAAAAACCTAAAAACCCTGAAAAAACAATGAAAACCATAAAAACCTTAAAAGCCTAAAAACCCATAAAAATCCTAAAAACACTAAAAACTCTAAAAACAATTAAAATCCATAAAACATTAAAAACTCTAAAAAATAAATACCTAAAAACTCAAAAAATCCATAAAACTCAAAATAGGCCCAAAAAACATCAAAACGCCCTAAAACCCCTTGAATACCCTAAAAATCTTGAAATTCCCTGAAAACCTAAAAATCACAGCAAACCATAAATATCCTAAAAAATAAAAAATCCATGAAAACGTAAAAAACCATAAAAACCTTGAAAACCCCTAAATACCATTAATGCACCTACAAACCATATAAAACCATTAAACCACATAAAAACCAAAAAAAATACTTAAAAATCTTCAAAAACATAAAAATATTAAATATCAGTAAAAAAACCTTTAAAACCCAAAAACTACTAAAAACTCTAAATACCCGCAAAAACCTAAAAACCTTAGAAATATCTCATAAACCATAAAAACCCTCAAAAACTCAAAAAATCTTAAAACCACAAAAATACCCAAAAAACCTTGAAAACCCATAAAAACCAGAAAACCCTTGAAAACCGCAACAAATCCTTTAAATCCCTAAAAACCTTGAAACCCCCTAAAAACCATAAAAATCCTAAAGAACCCCTAAAAATTCATCAAAATGTAAAAAACTATAAAAACCTTGAAACCCTCCTGAAAGCCTAAAACCCCTAAAAATGTTAAAAAACTCTAAAACACCATGAAAACCCTAAAAAATAAAAAAACCCTTCAAACCCTAAAAACCATAAAACCCATAAAAACTCATGAAAACCTCTAAAAACCATCACGACCCCTAAAAATATAAAAAACCATAAGATCCATAAAAATCCTAAAACCCACTAAAAATAGATGAAAACATAAACCCACTTAAAACACTGAAAACCCTGTAAAAAATAAAAATAACCCCAAAAAACCATAAAATTCCCTTTAAATCCATACAAACCCTAAAAACCCACTAAAAACTCTAAAAGAACTTTAAAACCCTAAAAAGTAAAAAGACCATAAAAACCTAAAAAGACTCTAAAAACACTGAAAACCCCCTAAAAACCCATAAAAACCCTAAAATCCCCCAAAATCCATAAATCCCTAAAAACACCAAAAAACCATTAAATTTTTAAATAACTCCTAATATACATGAAAATTGAAAACCCATGAAAACCCTGAAAACCCTTAAACCCCATAAAAACCCTAAAAACCTTAAAAAGCTATAAAAACCAAATAAAACCCTAAAAACCCACAAAAACTCTAAAAACCCTTTAAACCCCTGAAAACGTCAAAAAACTCAAAAGACCTTAAAAACCTAAAAACTAAAAAAAACCTAAATACTCCAAAAGACCCTAAAACCCCTAAAATATTCTAAAAACCCCTTAAAAATATAAAAAACAGTCAGAATCCCTAAAAATCATAAAACCCCTAAAACCATAAAAATCCTAAAAATCCCCTAAAAATCAATGAAAACTTAAAAACCCTAAGAACAATAAAACACCCAAAACGCAAAAAAAACCCTTAAAACAATGAAAATCCCTAAAAACCATGAAAAAACTCTAAAACCCCTTAGAAAACTAAAAACATTAAAAAAAACTCTAAAACACCTTAAAACCCCAAAAAACTTAAATAAACCATTAAAACCCAAAAGACCCTAAAACCCTCCAAAACACTAAAAACCCTAAAAACCATAAAAATTCTAAAATCCCCAAAAAATCCATAAAAACCTAAAAACCCCTAAAAATCTTGAAAAACCCTAAAAACCATAAACCCCTAAAACCTTAAAACCCTAAAAAATCATAAATACCATAAACCACTAAAAACACTAAAAACCATTAAAGCCCCAAAAAAGGTAAAAGAATCTAAAAAATTTGAAAAACCTAAAAAACCCAAAAATCCATGAAACCTAAAAGACCCTAAAACCCCTGAGAATCCATAAAAACCTAAAAAGACCTGGAAAAAATAATAAATCCTTAAAATCCTTAAAACACTAATAACCCTAAAAATTATAAAAATCCTGAAAAACCCTAAAAATCAATGAAAATATAAAAAACCCAAAAACCCCGAAAGCGTCTAAAAACCATAAAACCCCTAAAAACTTTTAAACCCCCTAAAAATCGTTAAAAACCATGAAAAACTCTTAAAACCATTTAAACCGATAAAAACATTAAAAACTCTATACTACGTAAAAAATCCTAAAAAACTCAAAAAAAATCCCTAAAAATCCAAAAAGGCATTAAAACCCATAAAACCCTAAAAATATGAGAAAATCCCTAAAACCCAAAAAAATCCCTATAAACCATAAAAAAAATAAAAACCATAGATATACAAAAAAACTCCTAAAAATACATGAAAAGGTAAAAAACCCTAAAAAACTAAAAAACCTATAAAACCTATAAAACCCATAAAAACCACTAAAAACCAAAAAACCCAATGTCCCCTAAAAACCCACTTAAAACCCTAAAAACCCTTAAAACCCCTAAAAGAGTTAAAAAACTAAAAAATTTAAAAACTCAAAAATTATTAAAAGCCCAAAAATACCCTAAGAAACACTAAAAACCCTAAAAACCAAAAAAACACTAAAAACCATAAAAAACCCTAAAAATTTTAAAAACCCTAAAACCCATAAGTTTTCAAAAAAAACCATAAATTTCCTTGATAATGTAAAAATCCCTCAAAACATTGAAAAACCCCTATAAACCATAAAAACAAATAAAAACCATAAAAAAGATAAATACACATAAAAACCTTAAAAACTAATAAAAACTATATAAACCATTTAAATACCTATTAATGTTAAAAAACACTAAAAAACATTAAAAATACAAAACCCCTCAAACCCAAAAAGACCCAAAATCCATGAAAACCTCTAAAAACCCAACAACCCCAGAAAACCCAGAAAACCCCTCAAAATCCATAAAAATCCTAAATAAAACTAAAAACCAAAAAAATCCCAAAATCCCAAAAAATCCAGGAAAATGTAAAAAAATACTAAAAACCCTGAGAACACCCTGAAAACCATAAAAACACCTAAAAACTTAAAAAACTATAAAAACCCTAAAAAGTTTAAATACCATAAAAACTAAATGAAACCCCGCTAAAATCCCAAAAAGACTCCAAAACCCTAAAAACACCTAAAAACCCCAAAACCATTTAAAAATCCTAAAAACACTAAATAACACTAAAAAACCCTAAAAACCCCTAAAAATCTATGAAAACCCATAAAAAATCTCAAAATACCTTAAAACCCTGAAAAACATAAAAATCCTTAAAACCCCTAAAAATCCATGAAAACATAAAAAACTCTGTTGAACCCTTGAAAACCATAAAACCCCTAAAAACATTGAAACCCATAAAGCCTAAAAACAACTAAAAACTCTAAAACTCTTAAAAACACTAAAAACACTCTGAACCTATAAAAATGTTAAATATTTCTAAAAATGCATTAAAGACCTAAAAAATTAACAAAAACACTAAAACCCCCAAAAGAACCTAAAATCTCTAAAACCCTATAAAATCCTTAAAAATATGTTAAAAACACCAAAATCCCTAAAATCCCTAGAAACCATAAAACATTAAAACCTCTAAATGACCATAAAAACCCTAAAAACTCAAAAAAATCATAAAATCACAAAAGACCCTAAAAACCCTGAAAACCACTAAAACCCCTAAAAACCCAATAAGTCCCTAGAAACCCCTAAAATACTCAAAATCCCAAAAATCCTAAAATCCATAAAAATCATATTAAATCCCTAAAAATCCAAAAAAAATGTAAAAACCCTAAAAATCCTAAAAACCATAAAATGAGTAAAAACCCTAAAAACCCTAAAAACCAAAAAAAAAATTAAAACCCTTAAAATACCTAAAAATGTTAAAAATCTAAAGACGGTTATTGGGTCTTGAAAATTATGAATTCAAGAAGAAGATAATTTCATCCACTATGAAATGGGTAAAAATGAAACCAAAAAGAAAATTGAAGAAAATATTCAAAGGAACATGACATGAAGTGAAACTCCCTTTGCGAACTGCTGCTCCGCATGGAATTTCGCCATTTTAAGAAGTGTCCAGGAACTCAACCATTCTGAGGCAGTGTGGCTGGATGTCATAAATGAAATGAAGTCATTTAAAGGATGGATGCGGTGAGTTCTGCCCTTGTGGATGAATATCCCCCAAAAACTAAGTAGTTAGCAGGATGAGGCGGCATTGTTAGTACTCGAAAATGATTACCCCTGCTGAGAAAGTCATCCATAGGCTAGAACATTCTCCATGATCTCTTGCAAACGGAGGCCCCATATCCCATCAAAAATGGCCAACCTAGTATGTCATTCCTCTATAAAAGGACCCTAAGGGGGATAAAAAAAGGGACATGATAAGATATCATTGAGATTAAGAACAAAGGATGGAGAAAAATATTAGGAGAGGGTGCAGTAGAAATCCCTCCCGCACCCGAAGCACTTCACAGATTCCATTCCGCGAACCATAGGTGATTGGCCCTTTACAGATTCCATCCTGTAAAACAAAAGGATAAGACCCTCCACAAAAGGATGACCTGTGAAGGCAGTTTCATTTTCTAAACCAAGGCATCGTTTTCTAACCCCTAAAATTAATAAAAATGCTCCGCGGATTGACCCTTCAATACCGTCACTGACCCCCATGAAAAACAGGGAGTCGCACTCCAAACATCATGGGCAAGGGAGAAAACATTTTCGATTGTGACCTTATGTCGCCCCAACATCTGTTCCATAAATACCATGAGTTGAGCTAGTCCTTATGAGACTCCTAAAACCCCATCACATGCCTCCTATGCCAGGTTGATTCAAAAAGGGTCGCTTCTACATAAGTCTGACACTATCCATTTCTAGGAATCTTCCACCAAGTTTTTCTATCCATATGACATTAAACTATGTGGATCTTTTCATATCCACATTATGTTAAACTATATGAAATTAGTCCCTGCAACATGAAATTAAATTGTGATTCCTTCATCCGAGCTACATGACTCTAAAATGTAGTATACCCTATATGGAAAAAATAAAAAACCTCATTCAATAATCATGAGATGACCATCGAACAACTGAGTAGGGAACTCATCCTGAGGTAAGCTCCTTGCCTTCCTTATGGTAGGTGGCACTTCTTTCTCCACTTCGCATCTACATGGGATATAGCTGGATAGATCACCGAATGTGAATATCTTGATTAAGAAAATAGAAGAGGATATGGAAACACTCAAATCCCTTTTTATCTTTCCCTTTGGGCTTCAAAATCATCCATTAGAGGATAGGTTAAGATAATTTTATCATAAGATCCACTCTTGTTTCTAACATTGAGTGTGACTCACATAGGTTAGAGGTTAGTGGTGATCATGAAATTTTCATGATCTCATACCTCAAAAGGGCCTCCTATGTGATATAATCCCCAAAACCATACTTCAACCTTCAAAGGGGCCATACTCCCAATGAAATAGAACCAAGTGGGATGATTCTACACATAATCCCCAATCATGCCCCCTTTTGAACCTCCTCTAAATTTTAAGTATTAATCTACCAAACTATATGGTATTTGGTTCCCATTTTTTTACAAGGAAGATTTGGTTCCCAACTAACTGGGATACTTAGAAAACCTCTCTCAGGTCCAAAACCAACACCCAAATCCACCCTAATGTTTTCCAGGACATATTCCTATTAGGGTCACATCCATCTCAGGAGACCACCTATCTTCTGAGCCCCTCGGGACACCTCAGCATAAGTCCCACACCACCCTTGACCAGACACCTTTTTCCTGATCCTCCTTACCATATGACGTTAAAATACATGGATGGGTCCTTTTCACACGACCTTAAAAAGTGATGTGTCTAGTTGAGTGGCACCAAACTACGTGGGTTCTGGTTCCTCTCATATAGATACATACATATGATTATAAACTCATGCATATTCATGATCAGTCGTGACCTAGGGGTAATCCGCGGGCACATGCTTGGGAATGAACCGAGTATTAGTGAACATATGAACATGACTTAAATCTATAACATAGTCCTAGAATAAGAAATAGTTCCCCCCAAAGGGTGTGATGATCCTGACTTTTCATTCTCTTGACCAATGTGACTTCTTAAGTGTCGTTGGGAAATTTACCCCACAGGTGTCTTCCTTTGGAAATTAGGTCCATGAATCATGGATATAAGAGTTGTTGGATGTTTCTAGCTATAGAAACAAAACCTGTTGGAGACCATCCGAAGATTTTGTATCCAACGTCAGTAATTTCACACCATTCAACCCCCTATAATCAACTGTTCACACCACAAAAAAGCCTTTGTAAAAAATGGTAACCCGATGTAAGCAACTTGACTAAGATGCCTAGTTCAAAATATAAAACGGATATACTGCACAATCCCCATCAGACCATTTCACTCCTGACCTTGGACCAACACTTTCAGGTGAAACAACCTTAAAAACACTAAAAACTCAAAAGAACCCCTAAAAACCCATGAGACCCTAAAAACCCCTATAAACCCTAAAACCCCTCAAAATCCCTAAAACACTAAAAACCATAAAAAAACCCCATAAAAATCCATCGAAAATTAAAAAACCCTAAAAACCCAGAAAAAAACACGGAAAAACCCCGGAAAACCATAAAAAACCTAAAAATGTAAAAAACCCTAAATATAAGTGAAAACTCTAAAAAATGTTAAAATCTCTAAAAAACCTCAAAAAACCTCAAAAACCTAAAAAACTAAAAAAACCCAAAAATCCCAAAAGACCCTAAAAACACCTGAAAGCCCATCGAAATCCTTAAAAACCATAAAACCCTAAAAACCATAAAATCCTAAAAAACCCCTAAAAATCCTTGAAAACATAAAAATAACCTAAAATCCCTGAAAAAACACTAAAAACCATAAAAACCCCTACAGACCATAAAAACCCTAAAAACCTATAAAAACTCTAAAGAACCACTAAAAACTATAAAACCCCTATAAACTAAATAAAACACTAAAATCCCAAAAAGACCTCAAAACCCCAGAAAACTTCTAAAACCGTCATAATCCATAAAAAGCCTTTTAACACTAAAAACCATAAAAATACTAAAACACTGAAAAAAATCCACGAAATCCTAAAAAACGCTGAAAACCCACTGAAAACCATAAAAACACCTAATACCCTTAAAAACCCTAAAACCCCATAAAAAATATAAAAATCACTAAAAATCTAAAAACCCTTAAAACACCTAGAAATGTTAAAAAAACTCTAAAAACCATTAAAAAACAAAAAAAAATTAAAAAAAACCCTAAAACCCCAAAAAGACCCTAAAACCCCCCAAAAGAATCTAAAACCCGGAAACCCATTAAAATCCCTCAAACACCATAAAAACACTCAAAATCTCTAAAACCCATAAAGGTAATAAAAACCCTAAAAATCAATGAAAACGTAAAATGCACTAAAAACCCTGAAAACCCCCTAAAAACATAAAAACCTTAAAAACTCTAAAAACCCATAAAAACTCTAAAAACAACTAAAAACTCTAAACACCTTAAAACCCCTAAAATTTTTTAAAAACTCTAAAAACCTTAAAAAATAGAAAAAAATCATAAAATCCCATCAAAACACAAAAACACCCTATAAACCTATAAGAACTCTAAAAACCATAAAAACCCCTGAAAACCCAAAACCCCTCAAAGTCCCTAAAAACCCTAAAAATACCTAAAACCATAAATATCATAAAAAAACCTTAAAAATCCAAGAAAACAAAAAAACCATAAAACCCCTGAAAACCCACCTAAAAACTATAAAATACCTAATAACCACAAAAATATAAAAACCCAAGAAACTACTAAAAACTCTAAAAACACATTAAACCCCTAAAAGCGTTAAAAACTCTAAAAAACCTTAACACCATAAAACACTCAAGAAACACAAAAAAGTCCCTAAAACCATTAAAACCATTAAAATCCAAAAAGACCACTAAAAATAAATGGAAACATAAATATCCCTAAAAACCTAAAAGACCCCCAAAAACCATAAAATCCCCTAAAACCTTGAAAACACTAAAACCCAATAAAAACCCTAAAACCCGCCAAAAACTGTAAAACCCTCGAAAAACATAAAAATTCTAAAAAACTAAAAAAGCCCCCAAAAACCCAGTAAGATCTTTAAAACCCTAAAAACCCCTAAAAACCTTAACCACCCCCCCCCCCCCCCCGCCAAAAAGCCCTCAAAGTCCCCAAAACCCCAAAAACACATAAAAATCCTAAAAACCACTAAAAATCCATGGAAACCTTAAAAACCCTAAAAACACTAAAACCCCATAAAACCATAAAAACCCTTAAAACCTTTAAACCCCTAAAGCCCATGAAACTGTAAAAATAACTTAAAACTCAAAAAACCCTTTAAACCCCTAAAAATATTAAAAAACTCAACAAAACATTAAACCCCAAAAAAACTATAACATATTCTTAAAACCCAAAAGACCCTTGAAACCATGGAAAACCCAAACTCCTAAAAAACCCTAAAAACATTAAAAACCCTAAAAATCCCTAAAAATCGAAAAACACCAAAAAACAATAAACATCCAAAAAAATCCATAAAATCCAAGAAAACCTAACCAGAAAACCCTAAAACCCTCTAAAAACCCTTAAAACCCATAAAAATGTCAAAAAAACTCTAAAAACCTTAAACCCCTTAAAAAACTCAAAAACCCCCTAAAAATAAAAGAAGACTATAAATTCTAAAAAAAACCCTAAAACCCCTAAAAACCACTGAAAACCCCTAAATTCCCTCAAAATACCTAAAAACCTAAAAATTATAAAAACCATAAAAACCATAAAACCCTAAAATCCCTAAATATCCATTAAAATGTAAAAACGCATGAAAACCAAAAACATCCCAGAAAAACATAAAAAACCAAAAAAACCCGATAAAAAACCTAAAATCCAACAAAAAACTCTAAAACCCTTAAAATGTTAAAAACACTAAAAAACTTAAAACCCATGAAAAAATAAAGAAAAAATAAAAACCCAAAGGTACCCCAAAAAACCTAAAAATCCTAAAAACACTAAAATCCTTGGAAATCATTAAAAATCCTAAAAATCCATAAAAAACCCTAAAAATCCTAAAAACCCCTAGAAACCATACAAACCCCTAAAAACATAAAAACCCCCTAAAACCCATAAAAGCTAGAAAAATATCCTAAAAACATTAAAACCCTTTAAACCCCTAAAAATGTTAAAAACTCTAAAAAAGCATTAAAACCCTAAAAACCTCAAAAATATCCAAAAAATCCAAAAAGACCCTAAAAACCATAAAAACTCCTTAAAACCACAAAATCCAAAAAACCCCTTAAAACCATAAAAATCATAAAACCCCCTAAAAACCCATGAAAATGTAAAAACCCTAAAAATCCTTAGAAACCCCTAAAGACCATAAAAACACAAAAAATCCACTAAAAATAGAGACATAACATAAGACCCTAAAAAACTCTAAAAACCCTAAAAACACAAACATGCCTTAAAAACCATGAAAAACCCTAAAACTCCTAAAAACCCTAAAAAACTCTTAAAATTCTTAAAAATTGTAAAAAACATAAAAACATAAAATTCCTAAAAAACCAATAAAATCCATGAAAACCTAGAAACCCCTAATAACCGTAAAAACACACAAACAACCATAATAAAAAACCTATAAAAACCATAAAAACCCCAAAACCCCATAAAAACCCTAAAACCAACTAAAAACTCTGAAAACCATTAAAACTTTTAAAAATGGTAAAAAAAATATTAAAAACCTTAAAAAATCAAAAACACTAAAAACACTAAAAACACCAAAAGATCCCTAAAATCCTTAAGACCCCCAAAACCAATAAAAATCCTAAAAACCCCATAATAATCCATAAAAATGTAAAAATACCTAAAAATTATTAAAAACCAATGAAAACAATAAATACACCTAAAAATTAAAAAACCTAAAAAAAATAAAAACACTAAAACCACTAAAAAATATTAATACTCTTTAAACCCCTAAAAAGTTAAAAAAAAATTGAAAAAAACAGTAGAATCCCAAAAAAACAAAAAAAATCCTAAAATCCCCAAAAGACCCTACAAACCCTAAAAACCCTAAAACCCCTGAAAACCCTTAAAACCATCAAAATCCCTTAAAACCCTTAAAACCCCTAAAAACCATAAAAATATTAAAAAAACCCCTATAAATCCATGAAAATGTAAAAAACCCTAAAAAAAATGAAAACCCTATGAAAAACATAAAACACATAAAAACATTAAAAAATCTTAAAACCCCATAAAAAACCAAAAACCACTAAAATTTCTAAAATTAGTTAATGGCCTAAAACATGAAAAGCTCTAAAGAACCTTAAAAACCTTGAAAACTCAAAAAACACTAAAACCCCAAAAGGCCATAAAAACCCTGAAAATCCATAAAAACAATAGAAAAACCCCTAAAACCCGTCAAATTCCAAAAAACCCTAAAAACCCACTGGAAAACATAAAACCCATAAAAATATTAAAGCCCTAAAACCCCCTAAAACCCAAAAAAATCAACAAAACTCTAAAAACCACGAAAACCCTAAAAATGATTAAAAAGTCTAAAAAAATATTAAAACCCCTAAAAACACTAAAAAACCCTAAAAACACAAAAAATAACGTCAAAAACCGTAAAAACCCTAAAAACCCTAAAATATCCTAAAAATAATTAAAAAACAACAAAAAATAAAAAACCTAAAAAACAATAAAAATCCTAAAAACCCCAAAAAAATCCATGAAAATGTAAAAACCCCTAAAAACCCTGAAACACCACTAAAAACCATAAAATCCAAAAAACCTTAAAAATACCCTAAAAATCCATAAAACCTTAATACCCCTAAAAACTATAACAACTTTTTAAAACCCTAAAAATGATAAAAAAAACTCTAAAAACCTAAATACCCTAAAAAACTTGGAAAATAACCTAAAAAATAAAAATGCCCTAAAACCCCAAAAAACCCTGATAAACCCATAAAAACCATCAAAATCCCTAAAACCCTAAAAATTCCTAAAACCAATAAAAATTTTAAAAAATCCTTGAAAACCATAAAAACCAATAGAGAACCTAAAAACCCACTAAAAATCTTAAACCCTTAGAACCCCTAAAAAGTTTAAAAAAACTCGACAAACCTTAAGACCTCTAAAAAACTCAAAAAAAATCTAAATAAATCTGAAAACAATTAAAATCCTAAAAACCATTAAATATCCAGGAAAACATAAAAACCCATAAAAAACTTAAAACCACTAAAAACTATAAAAACCATTAAAACCCAAAAAATGTTAAAAACTCAAAAAACCTTCCCATATAAACATAAAAAACCAAAAAAACACAAAAATATCCTAAAAACCCTAAAACCCTCTAAAGAGCCGTAAAACCCCCTGAAAAACCATAAAAACTCTCAAAATCCATAAAAACCTAAAAGTTCATAAAATCTATAAAAATCCTAAAAATACCTAACAATCCATGTAATGTTAAAACCCCGAAAAACCCTGAAAAATCTTGAAAAAACCGTAAAATCCATAAAAACCCTTCAAAACCTTAAAAACCATAAGAAACCATAAACACCCTTAAAACCACTATAAACCCTAAAACCTTAAAACCCCTTTATATATATATATATAACCTTAAGAACCTAAAAAAATCAAAAAAAAACACAAAAAAAACCAAATTGACCCTAAAACCCCTTAAAAACACAAAAACCCTAAAAACCCGCAAAAATCCTTTAAACCCATAAAAATCCCTAAAAACCCTAAAATATAAAAATCATAAAACCCCCATAAAATCCACCAAAATTTTAAAAACCCTAAAAACCACTAAATCATTAAAAATCAAAAAAAACCATAAAAACCCTAAAAACAACTAAAAATTATAAAAACCCTTAAAACCCCTAAAATTGTTTAAAACTCTAAAAAACCTTCAAAACCCTAAAAAACTCCAAAAAAATTCTAAAACCCAAAAAGATGCTATAACCCATAAAAACCTTAAAAACTGTAAAAAAAACCCTGAAGAACCCTAGAAACCCTAAAAACCATAAAAATCCAAAATAACCATAAAAATCATTAAAATATAAGATGTCCTAAAACCTCCTGAAACCCCTAAAAACCATGAAATCCCCTAAAAACATCAAAAATCCTAAAAACTATTAAAACCCTAAAAAACCACTAAAAATACTAAAAACTCAAAAAACCCCTAATGCGTTAAAAAACTCTATAAACCCATAAAAACCCAAAACAAAACAAAAAAAAACTTAAAAACCCAAAGAGACCCTAATACCCCTTTAAAACCATAAAACCCAAAATAACTCTTTAAAACCCAAAAATTTATTCAAAATACTAAAAATCCTAAAAACCCAAAAAATCCTAAAACCCCCCAAAAAATCCATGAAATCATAAAAAACCCTAAAACCGAGAAAAAACCGTAAAACTGTAAAAAACCCTAAAACATTTAAAAAAACATAAAAACCATAATACCTCATAAAACCCCCTAAAACCATAAAACCACTAAAAATTAAAAAAACCCTTAAAACCCTAAAAATGTTTAAAAACTCTAAAAAACATTAAAAAAATTAAAAAACTCAAAAATAACCATAAAACCCCAAAAAACTGTAAAACCCCTAAAAAGTCCTAAAAACCCAAAAACCCCTAAAAGCCCATAAATAACCCTTTAAAAACCAAAAAAAAACCCTAAAATCCATGAAAATGTAAAAACACTAAAAACCATGAAAACCCCTTGAAAACCATAAAACCACCAAAAACCATAAAAACCCTAAAACCCATAAAAACCCTAAAACCCACTAAAAACTCTTAAGACCCCAAAATTTTAATAACTCTAAAAAACATTAAAAACCATAATAAAACTAAAAAAACAATGCTAAAAAACCAAAATACCCTAGAAACCCTAAAAAATCTAAAAAACCCTCACACCCACTGAAAAATCCTTAAATCCCTAAATACCATAATAGCCATAAAAAACCAAAAAACCCCCTAAAAATCCATGAAAAAATAAAAAACACTAAAAACCCTAAAAACACCTGAAAACCATAAAAAATACTAAAAAACTTTAAAAATCCTCAGTCGATTACAGAGTTCAACAAGGTTGCTTCCCTTTAAAATCTGACCCTCGTAGCCAAGTTCTTAAATTAGTGTCCCCTGATTGATGTTTTTGATAGGTTTGTGTTTGAACACTGTGCTCTCTGGGATTGTACCACTGTTGGCTTGGTCAATTCATCTCTCATTTTTATTTTTTTATCTTCCAAGGTGGATCTTATTTGGGTTGGGTCTAGGACTCCTCGAAGATGTGATGTTGCACATTTCTCCCTCTTCCGGTGGATCTTTGACTTCTATCTGCATTGTGATTAATCATTGATTGCATTTTGGGTGAGGTTTATTGAGCTCCCCCTTACCTTTCAAAACCTGTCTATTATTTCAATATTGGGAAATTTGGTTGGAAGGATTTTGTGCATTGATAGAAGAACTAGGGCCCTTTTCCACCCAGTTTCTTCGAGGGTCTGTGTTTAAATTGATTTTTTGAAAGAGCCAATTGACTTTGTTTGGATTGAAATTGGGGAGGAGCTTCAGTGGAAGCAACTAGTGGTGTTTGAATCTTGGTTGAGCTACTGTGGATCTTTCTCTATAGTAGGTCATGTGAAAAAGGATTGCAGGCAAAGGGGTAGTGAATGTATTGTAGTGGGAGTGAACATTGGTCCATCTCTCTGAAGTTGGGGTTGGTAACAGAGCTTGAGGCAAGGAAAGTAACTCTGCAGGAAACCTTTTTGGGCACAGGGAGGGATGAAGAAGGGGGACCCTCCTTCCAATAGGGTGCTAAGGAGAAAGCTACGGTAAAGAAAACCTTCAAGAGACTGAAGGGTGACATGTGACTTGTGGGTGATGCCCCTTCCTCTACTGAGGTGGGGGATGAAGCTCTTGATGACGATGGGGAAGCAGCCTTTAATTTGCCGGTTGATCATGTCAGGAATAAAAGCGAGCATCTGAGTCTCATTGGTGAAAGTATGAAGAGGGTGCCACTGAAAAATTCTTCACCAGTAGTTGTACAAGGACAAATCTGGGGTCAAGAGTTTGTCTTAACCTATAATCGGTTTTGTAGACTTGGACCCTACGGAATCTGTGGGCAATGAGGAGGGGGTCTTGTGAGCCAGGAATTGCAGCTCGTGATGGCTAAATAAGATTCTGATCTCCCTGTTGACCTATAGAAGATGGATCCTTTTCCCTTTTGTGAATAAATGAGGCTAGTGGGAGGGAATTATAATCCATTACCTTGTGAGAAAATGCCGGAGTAGATGTTGGCTGATGCTCTTGTTCTTGGGGACAGTCTGATTGATACCTCTCAGCCTAGGCAGCAGTGTGATAAACTTCGTGTAGTGAGGAGGCCTATTGAGAAACCTGATCTGAACTCTGCCCATTGTTCTGTTTGAGACTCTACCTCCGTGTGTTGAGTTTCCTGAAAAGATAATGTTGGTCAATTTGGAAATCCCCTTTGAGCAGTATCAAAAAGATATCATGCAGAAGCCTAACCTGCAACCAGTGTTCTCCCTAGTTCTTTTGCCTTGGACTCAAGCCCCTGTAAGAGGAAGCAACAATCTACCTATGACCTCTTTTCTAGACCTAGTAGTCAGGTATGTGCGGTTGAGCCTGTCGCTGCTGATCATATAAAGGATGTAAATATCAAGGCAAGGGTAGTGAGGGATGATGATGTGCTGCAAAGCAAGAAGGTGGGGCTTGGCACACCCCTAGTGAAGTGGAGAACAAGGAGGGATAATTCCTCCCTTCAAGGCCAATTGCTACCAGAGCCTCCTCCAAGGTAAGAAAAATTGATGGAGATTCCCATAGTAGGGAAGGTCGGGATAGAAAGGCGCTGCAAAATGTGGATCTCAGGAAGTATTACACAGCCTTCCTCAAGCAATATGAATCTTCTGAATGGGAGTCGGCAGAGTTGAATGCTTCCTGAGAAACACTAAAAACCATCATTCCAAAAAACTCAAAACCCTAAAACCCCCCCAAAACCATAAAAACCCCTAAAACACTTAAACAAATCTAAAACCAGAAAAACCCTCAAAATGACTAAAATTTATAAAAACCCCTAAAATCGTTAAATACTCCAAAAAACCAAAAAACCCCTTAAAAACTCAGAAAAAACCAAAAAACCCTATAAACTCAAAAAATATCATAAAATCCCAATAGACTCTAAAATACAAGAAATACCCAAAAAACCTTAACCCACCCCAACCTTTAAAACCTCCGAAAAATCCAAAAAATTCTAAAATCTATAAAATTCTTAAAAACCAAAAAATCCTAAGAAAACCCTAAAAAAACATGAAAACATAAAAAACCCTAAACACCCAAAAAGACACTCAAACCCTAAAGTACCTAAAACTTTGAAAAAAATCCTGAAAACCCCTAAAAACCGTCAAAATCTCTAAATACCCAAAAAACATTTAAAACCCTAAAAACCACAAAACCCCTTAAAACCAATAAAACACTAAAAACCCATAAAATCCCTTAAAAACAATAAACACTCTAAAATCCCTTAAAACCACTAAAAATGTTAAAAAACTCTAAATAACCTCGAAAACCCTAAAAACTCAAAAGACCCTAAATCCTAAAAGGACCTAAAAACCTTGAAAACCCCTAAAAACACCTCCAAACCCTAAAAACCCTAAAATTCAATAAAAACCAAAAAAACCAATAAAACCATAAAAATACAAAAAACTCTAAAATTCCATGAAAACGTAAAAAATCCTAAAAGCCTTGAAAAATATCTAAAAACCATTAAAACCCTGAAAACCCATAAAACCCCTAAAACTACTAAAACCATTTTAAGACACTAAAAACATTAAAAAATAATAGAAAATACTTAAAAAATACTAAAATACTAAAAAATCCAAAAACCCCAG
This sequence comes from Viscum album, assembly GCA_963277665.1. Lineage (NCBI taxonomy): Eukaryota > Viridiplantae > Streptophyta > Magnoliopsida > Santalales > Viscaceae > Viscum > Viscum album. The sequence continues at coordinate 1,898,505,709 of OY728141.1, forward strand.
AAGACCCTAATAATCCTAAAAACCTAAAAACCCTAAAACAATATTGAAAACAACTAAAAACACTCAAAATTACTAAAAACACTAAAAAACCCTTAAAATCTCTAAAAAAATAAAAAACCAAAAAAAATCCTAAAATCTATGAAAATGTAAAGAACCCTAAAATCCCTAAAAAGTCCCTAAAAACCATAAGACCCCCAAAATCCATAAAAACCCTAAAAACTCATAAAAACACTAAAAGTCATGAAAAACTCTAAAAATACTGAAAGCCCCCAGATATGTAAAAAAACTCTAAAAAACATTGAAACCCCTAAAAATGAAAAAAAATCATAAAAACCCAAAAGACCCTAAAATCCCATAAAAACCATAAAAACACATGAAAAACCTTAAAAACAATGGAAATGCCTAAGAAACCTAAAAAACCTAAAACCCTAAAATCCATAAATATCCTAAAACCCAAAAAATGGTGAAAATGAAAAAATGCTATCAACCTTGAAAAGCCCCTGAAAACCATAAAAACCCATAAAAACCCAAAACCCACTAAAACATTATAAAACCTTATAACCCCTAAAAACATTAAAAAAACATTGAAAATCCTTAAAACCCCTAAAATCATTAAAGAAAACCCTAAAAACCCAAATGACCCTAAAAACTCATAAAACCCCTCAAAATCCCTAAGACCATAAAAAATATATAAGGAGATGGCTCCTCCACTCTCTCGTGATGGTGATTCTGCCTCCCTTCTAGAAGCTTGAAGATGACGTTGAAATTCGTGCCTTTTCCTCCCCCTCTGCGGGTGAGGGTCCTCCACTGGTCCTTGATGAAGATAGATCTTTTTTCTTACACTCAGATCCGTATTTGATTCCACCATTTCCGTGGATCGAGCTTTTCCCTAAGGTGACTAATTTTCATGAAGCTCATCTGAATCTTAAACTGCCGATGGTGGAGTTCAATGAGGTTTCCTCTCTTTATAGGATGACCCTGGTTGATTGTTTTTTGAATTTTCAGCCTCTAGTTGACGTTTTTGATTGGTTCGTGTTTGAACATGGGGATCTTTGGGAATATTCTATTGTGGGCCTTGTCGATACCTGGCACATTCTAACTCAGTTTTCGTCTAAGTAGGATCTTATTCATTACTAGTCTGCGGCTCCTCAAAGAAGTGACAATGCTTGCTTTTCCCTTTTCCAGTGAAGCTTTGATTTCCATTTGCTCTCTAATTCTCTGATGGTGGAAACTTGGGTGAGATTTCTAGAACTCCCTCTCCCCTTCCAAAATCATTATATTATTTCAATGTTGGGAAATTTGGTAGGAATTATCTTATGCATGAATAGTATAACTAGATGTCACTATCATCTGGTTGCCTCGAGGGTCTTTGTTGAAGTTGATGTATCGAACAGGCCAGTTGATTTTGTTTGGATTATTATTGGTGAATAGCTCCAATGGAAATAGCAAGTGGTTTTTGAATCATGGTTGAGCTACTATGATTCAATCTTAATTCTTGGTCATGTGAAGAGTGATTGTATGCATCAGGGTAGTGGGAGTTTTGTGGCAAGGATGGACCAGAGAGTTTCCTCTCCAAGGTTGTGGTTGGTACTTGATTCTGATGAAAGGCCGAGAGCTCTGAGGGATGATCTTTTGGGTGAACAATGGGATGATAGGGTGGAAGCAGGGGGGCCTTTTTCTAGGCATGCTACAGTAGGGTATCAATTGGAGGATAAGGTGAGTGAAATTTTCAAGAGCTTGAGGTGTGACATGGGAATGGCAGGTGATGTTTCTTCTTCCGGCAGGAAGGGGGTTCGAGGTTCTTGAAGAGGTGTGGCTATTGTCAATGACCTGCCACTCTTGAAGTAGGGGAGGGATGTCATTTATACTACCAACTAACTGGAGGGGTGGGGACTAGTGGAGATCATGGATAATGGGAGGGTGAGGTGTGAGATGTCGGGGCATAGATAGGGGCAGGTTGAAGCTATCGGGGATGGAAGCGGACAGTCCGTGGAACTTCTGGAGGATGCTCCATCCCCCATTCACGAAGGTATGGTATGGGAGGAGGTGGTTAAAAATCCATTAATCTTTTTTGACCATGTTTAGGAGTAAGGATAGGTGCATGTTGATACTGCTAGGAATGGGGACAGGTAGGTTGAAGGCTTTTAGTCTTATCTATCTGCATGTATGTAGATGCATGAAGTCCAATGGGATCTATCTTCAAAATCGATAATGTGCATGAAGATTGAAGAAAAACAGGACTCAAGCCTCTCTCTTGTTGTGTATGAGACCTTTCCCCCATGTGTTGATCTCTCTGAACCGATAATGATGGACTGCATGGAAATCCCAAATGAGCTACATCAAAAGGGAATCATGTAGGAGACAGATATAAAACAGGATGTTCATTTTGTCTGGGATGGCGATGAGCCAGCTGCAAGGTTAGGGGAAATATTTGCAGGGGAAGATATGAAGATTAATGCTAACATGGCTCAGATAAGGAGGTAGAAGGATTTGATGGGTGACCTTAATACTGCAGGCCTGGATTCAGGCCCTATGAATAGGAAGCTGAGGTTTTACAATGCACATACTCTCAGCTCTGGAAGCCAGAAAGGTGGGGTGGATATTGCTGCTATTAAACATAGAAAGGATGGAAGTTCCAAGTCTAAGGTGGTGATCGATGATGGCGTGTTGCATGGAAGGAAGGTGAAGCTTGGAGGTCATTCCTTTACCCCACTGAAGAGGAGGAAAAGGAGGGACTATTCCACTCTTCCAAGGCCAATTGCTACCAGAGCCTCCTCCAAGGCCACCTCTGTGGAGCAGAAAAATATTAGGGACATGCATACTAATCTTTCTTTTGACATAGAAAGTGATATGAAGGCTGCATCAGAGTGAGAGAAGGTAGAGTTAGATGCATCTTCAAGATATGGTGCGGATGGACACCCCTATGGGGATAGTGAAGAGGTCGACATGTATTATATGTAGTTTATTTTGGGTATGGGTAGTTTGACCCTACCCCTACCTTCTTTGTTTGACATCTTTTTTCTATAACATTTTGGGGGACCAGGAATAGCCTGGTCCTATAACTTCTTTTCCCTAAGGCCATGAAAACCAGAAAAACCATAAAAATCCAAAAAAATCTATAAAAAATAAATAAAACATAAAAAATCATGAAACACCCCTAAAACCTCAGAAAAACCCCTAAAATCCCATAAAACCCCTAAAAACCACTAAAAAATAAAAAACACTTAAAACCCAAAAAATGTTAAAAAACACTAAAAACCCTTAAAACACTAAAAACCCCCAAAACCCCTAAAATACAAAAAGACCATTAAAATCCTAAAACCCCTTGAAAATATCTAAAAACAATCAACATCACTAAAACCCTAAAAAACCCCTTAAAACGAAAAAAAAATCACAAACCCCCCAAAAAATCCATGAAAATGTAAAAATCCCTAAAACCCATGAAAACCATAAACCCCCTCCCCCAAAAAAATATTCAAACCCCCTAAAAACTTTAAAAACGCATAAAACCCTAAAAACCAGAAATGATATGAAAACCCCAAAAAACCCTAAAGTCCCTCAAAAAACCCAAAACCCCCTAAAAATCCCTAAAATCCATAAAAAAACCTATAACCCATTAAAATAATAAAACCCCCCTAAAATTTAATGAAAACATAAAAACCCTGAAAAAAATCCTGAAAACCATAAAACCCCAAGAAAACATAAAAACCCAAAAAACCCCTGAAAACCCTAAAAACATTAAAAAAATCTAAAAAACCATAAAAATAAAAAAAGACCCAAAAAGACACTAAAAACCATGAAAACCCCTAAAACCTCTAAAAATCCTAAAAACACACAAGATCACTAAAAACCATAAAAACCATAAAATGATAATAAAAACACTAAAAACCCAAGAAACCGTAAAAGAACCTAAAAACCCTAAAAACCCCATAAAACCATAAAAACACTAAAAACACATAAAAAACATAAAAACCCATAAAACCCCACCAAAAAAATCTAAAAACCATTTTAAACCCAAACACCCCTAAAAACTAAAAAAACATAAAGCCTAAAAAACACTCTAAAATCTCTTAAAACACTAAAACCCCTCAAATCCATAAAAATAAAAACCCTAAAAACCCCTAAAATCCTAGATAACCCATATAAAACCAAAAAATCCCTAAAAACCCACTAAAAACACTAAAAACCCTTTAAATCCCTAAAAAGTTAAAAACCCAAAAAACCTTAAAACCCCAAAAACAAAAAAAACCATCAAAACCCAAAAAACACACTAAAATCCCTGAACAACCCTAAAACTGCCTAAAAAAACTAAAACCCCACAAAATCCATAAAAAATACAAACCCTGAAAACCAGTAAAAACCTTAAAATACTTAAAAATCCTAAGACCCAAAAAACCCCCTAAAAACTCTACAACCCCTTTAAAACCCTAAAAACGTAAAAAAACTCCCAAAAACCAGGAAAACCCTAAAACTCAAACAAACGAAAAAACCCCAAAAAGACCCTAAAATTTTAAACAAACCACAAAAGACCCTTAAACCGAAATGATACCTTAAAACCCTAAAAACCCCTGGAAACCATTAAACCTTTGAAAAAACCTAAAAACATTCTAATCCCTAGAAACCCTAAAAAACATAAAAAACCTAAGAAACCCTAAAAATCCATGAATTCATACAAAACCCCCAAAAGACTGAAAACACCTAAAACCCATGAAACTCCTAAGAACATTAAAAACCATAAAAAACCAAATAACTAAAAAACCCTAAGAAGTCCCTAAAAACATGGAAAGAACCCCAAAAACCCTAAAAAACCCCAAAAAACCCTCAAAATCCCTAAAACCCCTAAAAACATAAAAAACTCTAAAAATCCATGAAAATGTAAAAAACTCTAAAAAACCTAAAAACCCCTTGAAAACCACAAAACCCCTAAAAACCCTAAAAACCCAAAAAAACCCCCCAAAACCCACTAAAAATGCTAAAAATACCTTAAAATAATATAAAAACTCTGAAAATCTTTAATACACTAACAAATCAAATAACCCTAAAACCCAAAAGGCCCAAAAAAACCTTGAAAACCCCTAAAAACTCTTAAAAAACCCTAAAAACCATCAAATTCCCTAAAAAACAAAAAAAATCACTAAAAACCATAAAATTCCAAAAAAAACATAAAACCATTTAAAACCCATAAAAATCCATAAAACACTAAAAATCTATAAAATCCCAAAAAATGTTAAAAATCTCTAAATAACCTTAAAATCCTAAAATACTCAAAAAACCCCTAAAAACTCAAAAAAGACCCTAAAACCCCTGAAAACCCTAAAACTCCTGAAAACCCCAAAAAACCCTCAATTTCACTAAAAACCATCAAAAATCCAAAAAACTCCTAAAAACCATTAAAAACCCTAAAAACTCATAAAAATAATAAAATTCCTTAAAATCCCAAAAAACATTAAAAACCTCTAAAAACCTTAAAATCCTAAAATATTAAAAAAAAGCCCATAAAAACCCAAAAAGATGCTAAAATCCCTAAAACCCCTGAAAACCTCTAAAAAACTAAAAAAGCCTAAAACCCTCTAATTCCCTAAAAACCCAAAAAAGCAGTAAAACCGTAAAAATAAAAAAAACACTAAAAACCTTTAAAACCCCTAAAAACCCATAAAACACTAAAACTCCTTAAAATCCCAAAAAGACGTTAAAACTCTCTTAAAAACCTTGAAATCATAAAATACTCAAAAATAAACCCCTAAAACCCCAAAAAGACACTAAAAACCCTTAAAACACATAAAACCCCTAAAATTCTCTTAGAAACTCTAAAAATACCTAAAACTATAAAAATCCTAAAAAACCCTTAAATTGGATGAAAATGTAAAAAACCCTAAAGACCCTCAAAAACCCCTGAAAACCATAAAGACCCCAAAAACATTAAAAAGTCCTAAAATCTCACAAAATCCAAAATATCGTGAAAACTTTAAAAACCCTTAAACCCCTAAAAATCATAAAAACCATAAAAATCCAAAAAAATCCAAAAAAACACAAAAAAATCAATGAAAATAAAAAAAACAATTAATAGTTGAAAAACCCATGAAAACCTTAAAAACACCTATAAACCTTAAATACCCCTAAGACCTCATAAAAACCTAAAACCGTCAATAACACTAGAAAACCTTATAACCACTAAAAACGTTAAAAATACTAAAAAAACATCAAAACCTTAAAAAGCTTAAAGAAAACCCTAAAAACCCAAAAAGACTAGAAAAATCACTAAATCCCCTAAAAACCCCTCAAAATCCCTAAAACCTTATAACCCAAAAAAACATAACAAACCATGAAAACATAAAAAAACCCGAAAAATGCTGAAACCCATAAAAACAGTAAAAAACCCTAAAAACCACAAAAAATTTAAAAAGACTTAAAACAGCTAAAAATATCAGAAAACTCTAAAAATCCTTAAAAATCCTAAAAAAGCTCAAAAAAATTCGCAAAAACCCAAAAATTCAAAAAATCCTTGAAAACCCCCCAAAAAAACTACAAACCCTTGAAAACACCCTCAAAACCATAAAACCCCCTAAAAATCATTAAACCCCCATAAAACCATACCAAACCCCATAAACCCTAAAAAATTACTAATAGCTCTAAAAACTATTTAACCCCTAAAAATATTAAAAACCTCTAAAAACGTATAAACCCTAAAAAACTCAAAAAAACATTAAAAATCACAAAAGACCCTAAAAACCATGAAAATCCCTAAAAATCCTAAAAACACTAAAGCCCTAAAAACCAAAAAAATCCTAAAAAATCCCTAAAAATAGATGAAAACATAAAAAACCCTAAAAACATAGAAAATCCACTAAAACCCATAGAACCTGTAAAACCTAAAAACCCCTAAAAACCCACTAAAAACTCTAAAATCCCTTTAAACTTCTAAAAACATTAAAAAACACTAAAAAACCATAAAAACGCCTAGAAAACTCAAAATAAAACCATAAAAACCCAAAACCCCTAAAAACCTGAAAACCTAGAAACCCTCAAAATCCCTAGTAAACCTAAAAAACCCAAAAAAAATAAAAATCCTAAAAAACCCTGAAAATCTAAGACAATGCAAAAAACCCTAAAAACCCCACTAAAAATTTAAAAAGCCATTAAACAACTAAAAACATTTAAAAAAACAAAAAACAATAAAACACTAAAAAATCTAAAAAAAATAAACAACCAAAATCCGTAAAAATCCATTAAAAAGTAAAAAACCCTAAAAACCCTGATAAAATACTAAAAATCATAAAAACACCTAAAAACATTTAAAATGATAATAACTCATAAAACCATAAAAATGACTAAAAATCAAAAAACTCTTAAACCCCTTAAAAATGTTAAAAAACACTAAAAAGCACAAAAAACCCTAAAACAGTCAAAAAAACCTTAAAACCCAAAAAGACCAAAAAATCCCTAGGAATCCCTAAACACTAAAAGCACCTAAAAACACAACCCCCCCCCCATAAAAAATCCATGAAAATGTAAAAACCCTAAAAACCCTAAAAGCCCTGAAAAACAAAAAATCTCCTGAAAACCTTAAAAACCCTAAAAACCGTGAAACCCCCTAAAAACCCACTAAAAACTCCGAAACCCCTTAGAAGACCAAAAAAACATTAAAAAATCTAAATACCAAAAAAATAAAAAACACTAAAAGTCCCTAAAAATTAAGAAAAACCATAAAACCCCTAAAACACCCTAAAAACATGAAAACCCTTAAAATCCCTAAAACCCTACAAACCATAGGAATCCTAAAAACCACTAAAAATCTAACAAAACGTAAAAAATTCCAAAAACCCCCGGAAAAGCATAAAACCCTAAAAACTTTAAAAACTCTAATAAACACATAGTAACCCTAAAACACTAAAACCTCTAAAAAACCATTAAACCCCTAAAAAATCAAAATACTCTAAAAAACCATAAAAACCATGAAAAACTCAAGAAAACCTTAAAACCCCAAAAGACAATAAAAATCGTAAAAACCCTGAAAACCCTTGAAAACCCCTAAAAACTCTAAAAATCACTAAAATCCCTAAAAACCCCTAGAAACAATAAAAATCCTTAAAAAACACTAAAAATTCAGGAAAACATAAAAAACCCTTAAAACCTTTGAAAACCCCCTTAAAATCATAAAAATCCAATTAAAACCATAAAAATGTTAAAAAACTATAAAAAATCCTTAAAACCCTAAAAAACCAAAAAAACACAAAAATACACCTAAAAACCCAAAAAGAACCCAAAACCCCAAGAACCCTAAAAACCCATGAAAACCCTTCAAAATCCCTAAATACACTAAATACCCTTAAAACCCATAAAAAATACTAAAAACCCATATAAATCCATGAAAATGTATTAACCCCTAAAATCACTTGAAAACCCCTAAAAACCACGAAAAACATTAAAAACCCTCAAGACCCCTAAAAATGTTAAAAAACTGTAAATTCCATATGTTTGAAAAAAAAAATCTAAAAGACCTAGAAACTCAAAAAAAACCCTAAAACCCAAAATGAACCTAAAATCCCTAAAACACCCCAAAACACCAAAAACACCAAAAAACCATAAAAAATTTGCAAATTTGCTAAAAACCCCAAAACACCTAAAATCCATAAAAATCATAAAAATCCCCTAAAATTCCATTATAACTTAAAAAACCCTAAGACCATGAAAACCCCTTGAAAACCATAAAAACCCTTAAACCCTAAAAACTCATCAAACCCTAAAAAACAACCAAAATATCTAAAAACCTGTAAAACCCCTAAAAACATTAAAAGACTCTAAAAACATAATCCCCTAAAACCCAAAAGATCCTAAAACCGAAAAAACTCTAAAACACATGAAAAATCCTAAAATCCCTCAAAATACATAAAACCCCTAAAAACCTTAAAAACCATAAAAATCCTAAAAACCACTAAGAGTCCAAGAAAACCTAAAATACCCTAAAAAATCTAAAAACCCATAAAAACCATAAAACCCCTAATAAACATAAAAACCATAAAAACCCAAAAAACCAATAATGATTCTAAAAACCATTTATACTCCTAAAAACATTAAAAAACACTAAATACACTTAAAATCGTAAAAAACTCCAAAAAACTCTAAAACCCCAAAAAGGCCCTAAAAACCAAATAAAAACCAAAAAACTATGAAACCTCCTAAAAACCCCTAAAACCCAAAAAACTAAATAATAAAATAACTATTAAACCATAAAAATTGTAACCCCCTAAAAAATCCATGAAAACTTAAAAACCCCTAAAAACCTCAAAAAACCATGAAACCATAAACCCCTAAAAACCATAAAAACCAAAAATCTTATAAGAACCTTGAAAACCCTCTAAAAACATTAAAACCCCTTAAACACCTATAAACATTAAAAAACTCTAAAAAACATAAAGCCCTAAAAAACACAAAAAATCCTAAAAACCCTAAAAACCTAAAAAGACACTAAAAATGCTAAAAAACTCGAAAAACCCAAAAAACCTCTAAAAACCTTAAAACCCCTCCAAATCCCTAAAAACCCCAAAAACCAAAAAACTATGAAAATCGTAAAACCCCATAAAAACCTATAAAAACTATCAAATTCAAAAAAAAAACCCTAAAATCAATAAAAATCCAAAACCCCCCAAAAAACCGTTAAAAACCCTAAAACAACCAAAATGTCTAAAAACATTAGAAAACAGGAAAACACACTAAAACTCTAAAAATCCTTAAAACCCCTACAGCATTAAAAAACTCAAAACCCCTTAAAAACTTTAAAAACTCAAAAAACCCCTAAAAACACCAAAAGACCCTAAAACCCAACAAAACCCAAAAATGCATAAAACCATAAAAAACCTACAAAATCCCAAAAAACCCTAGAAAACCCTAAATACCATAAAAAGTATAAAACCCCCAAAAAATCTATGAAAAAAATACAAAATCCAAAAAAACCCTAAAAAAATTAAAAACCATAAACACTTTTAAAAACCTTAAAAACTCTAAAACCCCGCAAAATCCATAAAAACCCACTAACAACTTAAAACCCCTTAGAATTCCTATAAATGTTTTAAATATCTAAAACCCTTAAAACCCCTCAAAAAAGTAAAAAAAACCATGAAAACGGAATGAGACCCTAAAACCCCTGCTTGGCTCTCTAAATTTCAGAGGCCCTTCATTCCCCCCTCTAGCTACCTGCTGCTGTGGAAAATTTAGAGAAATAGATTGCCAGTTCAAGAGCAATTGAAAAGAGTTGGGTGGTGTTTGGCCTCTGCTTGTCCGATCTGTCTTCAGGATGAGGAAAATCTGCATCACATTTTTCTAAAGTGCCGGTTGGCTGCAGGTCTTTGGGATCATTTACAGGGCATATTCCAGCTGAAAATATGCACGGACATCACGTTGTCTGCTATTTTCATCAGTGTTGTAGCCGTGCAATGCAGTCAGAAAATTACCAATCTGCTTCTTGCTGCCGCTGCGGCTCTTACTGCTTTTGTGTGGGCAGCTCGGAACAAAGTGGTTTTCGATAATGGTTCATGCTGCATCCGAAATGGTGTGGTGGCAATTCATCAAGCAGCCCATGCGGCAGCTCATATCCAGGATGGTACGATGGCTAATGATATTAAGGACCTTATTGTGTTGAGAACTCTCGGAATTTTTGGAAGATGCAGGAAACAGAAGGACTTTAAATTCATTCGGTTGATTCCACCAATCCCAGAATGGATAAAAGTTAATGTGGATGGTGCAGCCCTAGGCGTGGTCCCTCTGGGTGTGGTGGTGTTTTCCGGACGTATAGAGGATTTGTTAAAGGATGATTTTATCATTAAATTGGGAATGGATGTGCTTATGAAGTGGAGATATGGGCCATGATTAAGGCTGTACAGTTTGTGGTCCACTTCAGGTGGACACAGCTATGGATTGAATCTGACTCGATGTTGGCGGTGGAAGCCCTCAAAAGAAAAACAAGGACTATCCCATGGAGGCTCTTCCCACAATGGGTTGTCTGTCTGAGAATCTCTCAGGGTATGAGCATTATGGTCACACATATATACAGGGAAGCGAACAAGGTGGCGAACATACTCTCCAAGAAAGAAATTGAGGATGGATGTTCCATGTGGTCATTTATTGCACCCGATTTCTACACTCCCCTTGCGAACTCAGACATGAAGGGTGAATTGCACACTCGGCTGTGCAAACCCTCCTTGTAATACCTTGCACCTTTATTTTATGTTATTATATTTTGTGGGGCTGGGATCCGCCCGGCCCCAAACCTGCTTTTCCTAAAAACACTAAAAACCCTAAGAAATTCTAAAAACTCTAAAAACCTGTAAATCACAAAAAAACGTTAAAACTCTAAAAAACTCAAATAAAACATAGAAACCCCAGAAAACCATAAAAACTATAAAAACCCATATAAAGTTCCAAAAATCATAAAAAAATCCTTAAAAATCCCTGAAAACATAAAAAAATAAAACCATGAAAAACCCTAAAAATCCGTAAAAACCTTAAAAACCCCTAAAAACCACTCAACACCCAAAAAACCTCAAAAAATATAAAAAAATCAAAAAAAAACCTAAAACCACAAAAATAACATAAAAATTTGGAAAAATAGTAAAAGCCTAAAAACACAAAAACCCCCAGAAACCCTAAAAACCCTAAAATTCCCTAAAAACCCTAAAATTCCCTAAAAACCCTAAAAACTCTAAAACCATAAAAATCCTTAAATAACCTTGAAATTCCAAGAAAACATAAAAAACCCTACCCCCCCCCCCCCCATAAAACCATAAAACTCCCTAAAACCTTAAAAACTATAAAAACACATAAAACCAATAAAAATAAAAAATGGATTAAAATCCCTAAAATTGTTATAAAACTCTAAAAAGCCATAAAACCTCTAAAAACTGTAAAAACCAAATACAAAAAAAGACCCTAAAACCCTCAAAACCCCTAAAACCCCTTGAAAACCCCAAATAACCCTCAAAATCGCTAAAACCCATAAAAACCATACAAATCCTAAAAAACTACTAAAAGTACATGAAAACGTAAAAAACTATAAAAAACACCTGAAAATCATAAAACCACCTCAAGACCTCAAAAACCCAAATAAAACTCATCAAAATCCTAATATACCAAAAAACTCATAAAACCCTTAAAAACCCAAAAATGTTATAAAACTCTCTAAATACTAAAACTCCCAAAAAAGTCAAAAAAAACCTAAAAATCCAATAAAACCTTAAAAACCCTGAAAATCACTAAAAATCCTAAAAACCATAAAAATCCTATAACCCCCTTTAAAAATCAATGAAAATGTAAAAACCATAAACCCTTCAAAACTCCTTAAAACTATAAAAACCCTAAAACCCCATAAAAACCCTAAAACACTAAAAACTCTAAAACCCATAAAACCACTAAAAACGTAAAAAAAACTATAAAAGCCCTTAAAACCCCTGAAAAACTAAAAAACACTAAAACCCAAAAAGACCTTAAAACCCCTGAAAACGTAAACAACCCTAAAAACAAAGAAAAATATCTCAAATAATAAAACCGCCCAAAAAACTAAACAAATCCCTAAAAACACATAAAAACCCTAAAACCCACTAAAACTCTAAAACCCTTCAAAGCCACTAAAAATGTAAAAAATTACAAAAAACCACAAAAACGCTAAAAAATTCAAAAAAAACAACCCTGAAACCAAAAAAACTCCAAAAACCCTAAAAAACACAAAATACCCTTGAAAACCCTAAATACCTAAAAATTCCTAAAAACCCTAGAAACCGAAAAAAAATAAAAAACCAAAAAACCCCTAAAAACAATGAAAACATAAAAAACTCTGAAAACTCACTAAATACTATAAAAATAGTTAAAAACATTAAAACCCCATAAAAACCCTAAAAACGCATAAAAAACCCTCAAAAAACTCTGAGAAAATCATGAAAAACCCTAAAACCCAAAACACCCTAAAAACCATTAAAACCCTAAAAACCCTAGAAAACCATAAAAACCATCAAAATCCTTAAAAATCCTAATAGACCCCTAAAAATTCATGAAAACATAAAATATCCTAAAAACAATGATAACCCAAAAAAACCATACAAACTCATAATAAACATAAAACACCTAAAAACCCATAAACCCCATTAAACCCTAAAACCACTAAAAACTCTAAAACCCCTTTAAACTCCTAAAAATGTTAAAAATAATAAAAACACTAAAAAACTAAAAATAGTAAAATCCAAAAAGACCTAAAAACCCTGAAAAGACCTAAAAACCTATGAAAACCCTAAAAACCCTCAAATTCCCTAAAAACCCAAAAAAATAAATATCCCAAAAAACACCTAAAAAAATTAAAAATTAAAAACCCAACTAAATCCCTGGAAACCCTAAAACCGCTAAAAGCCTTAAGAAACCTTAAAACCCCATCAAAACCCTAAAACCCACAAAAAACTCTAAAAACCCTTAAACACCTTAAAAATGTTAAACAGCTCTAAAAACCCAAAAATCCTAAAAAATCCTAAAAAAACACAAAAAACCTAAAACACCATAAAATCCCTAAAAACACCAAAAACCCTAAAAACCTTTAAAAAACCCTAAAAACCCACAAATCCCTAAAAACCATAAAAACCCTGAAACCTAAACTAATTCTAAACAACCCCTAAAAATCCATAAAAATGTAAAACATCATAGAAACCCTGAAACCCCCAGAAAATCATAAAACCACCTAAAAACATTTTAAATCCTAAAAAATCCTAAAACCCCTAAAAACCACTAAAAGGTATCAAACCTTTAACATCCCTAAAAATGTTAAAAACACTAAAAAACCTAAAAAACCCTAGAAACTCAAAAAAACCCTAAAAACCCTAAAAACCCTGAAAAGACCCAAAACCCTCAAAATACCTACAAACCCTAAAATCCCAAGAAACCAAAAAAAAATCCTAAAACCCTTAACGATCCATGAAAACATTAAAATCCCTAAAAACCATAAAACCCTCCAAAAATCCATAAAACCCCTAAAACCCATAAACACCCTAAAAAGACCGAAAATGACCCTAAAACCCTAAAACCCCCTAAAACACCTAAAACACCGTAAAACCCTTCAAAACCCCTAAAAACCAATAAAAAAACTTAAAACCCCACTAAAACTCTAAAACCCCTCAAAACACCTAAACTTTTAAAAAACTCTAAAAACCCTTAAAGCCCTAAAAAACTCAAAAAAACACTAAAAACACCAAAATACCCTAAAAACCATAAAATCCAAAATACTCAAAAAAACCCTAAATACCCTCCAAAAGCTTAAAAAACCTAAAAACCCATAAAAATCCTAACCCCCTAAAAATACAGGAAAACTTAAAAAACCCTAAAACACTGAAAAAACCCTAAAAACCAAAAAACCCCTAAAAACATAAAAACCCATAAAAACCCTAAAACTAAAAACTCTAAAAACCCTAAAACCCCCTAAAAATGTTAAAAACTCAAACAATTTAAAAACCTTAAAAAACTCAAAAATAACCTAAAAACCATAAAAACCCTTAAAATCCTGAAAACGCCTAAAACCTCATAAAGAATCCTAAAACCCCTCAAAATCCCTAAAACCCTAAAAAAACCTAAAAACAATAAAAATCATGAAAAACCCCATAAAAATCCATGAAAATGATAAAAACCCAAAAATACCTTAAAAACACCTAAAAATTATAAAACCCATAAAAACCATAAAACCCTAAAAATACATAAGACCCTAAAAACCACTAGCCTTGCAAAAAAACCATAAAAATCACTAAAAATCTAAAACCCCTCGAAACCCATAAAAATGTTAAAAACTCTACAAAACATTAAAACCCCTAAAAACTCGAAATAAACCCAAAAGAGACCCTAAAACACCTAAAACACTAATAATCCTTGAAAAGTGATAAACCCTCAAAAACCATAAAAACTAAAAAAAATCCTAAAAATCTACTTAAAATCAATGAAAACGTAAAAAAACACCTAAAACCCTGAAAACCATTAAAACACCAAAAAACTTTATAAACACTAAAAACCTATAAAAATCATAGAAACACTAAAATCTCTAATAACCCTTAAAACCCAAAAAAATGATATATAACCCTAAAACAAAAACGACCCTAAAAACCCTTGAACGAACCTAGAAAACCTAGAAACCCTAAAAACCATAAAAATCTCTAAAAACCCTAAAAACTATAAAAATCCCAAACCCCCTAAAAATCCATGAAAACATAAAAATCCTAAAAACCATGAAAACCCTAAAACCATAAATACCCCTAAAAATTAAAAAAAATCAAAAAACTCAAAATATCTTTAAAAATCACAAGAACTCTAAAAACCCTTTAAACCCCTAAAAACGTTAAACACCCCTAAAAACATTAGAAACCCTAAAAAACTCAAAAAACCCCAAAAAACTAAAAAAGTCACTAAAACCAATAAAAAAACTAAAAAAACTAAAGCCCTTGAAAAATACTAGAAACCCTCAAAATCAATAAAAACCGTAAAACCTTTAAGAATCCTAAAAACCCACAAAATCCATGAAAACATAAAAAAACCTTAAAACCTTGAAAACCTCCTAAAAGCCATAAAACCCCATAAAACTCTTTAAAACCAAAAAATCATAAAAAACCACTAAAAAATATAAAGCCCATAATCCCCTAAAATCTATAAAAAAACATTAAAAACCCTAAAAGTCTAAAAAACCCTAAAAACTCAAAAAAAACCCCTAAACCTCTGAAAAATACTAAAAACCCTCTAAATCACTAAAAACCATAAAATCTTAAAACCCCTAAAAATCCATGAAAACAAAAAAAACCCCAAAAACATAAAATTCTTAAAAAATCCCTAAAAATATAGGAAAACAGAAAAACCCAAAAAACCTCCTTAAAACCAAAACCCCCCTAAAAACCTAAAAAACCCAAAATCCCCATTAAAACCCTAAAACACCAAAAACTCTAAAAACCCTTAAAACCCTAAAAACCTCTAAAAACATTAAAAACCCTAAAAAATTCAAAAAATCCTAAAAACCAAAACAACCCTAAAAACCCTAGAAACCCCTGAAAACACATAAACCTTCAAAATCACTAAAAAAATATAAAAATCCTAAAAGCCATAAAATCCTAAAAAACCCATAAAAATCCAAGAAAATGTCAAAAACCCTAAAAACCGTGAAAATCACATGAAACCCATTAAAACCCCTAAAACATTTAAAACACCTAAAAACCACAAAATCTCAAAAAAACTCAAACCAATAAAAATGTTAAAAACTCTAAAATATATTAAAAAGCAAAAAAAAGCTCAAAAAACCCTAAAAGCCCAAAAAGACCCTAAAAACCATGAATACCCCTAAAACCCCATAACAACCAAAAATCCCTAAAAATCCATGAATATGTAAAAAAACTCTAAAAACCCTAAAACCCCATGAAAATCATAAAACCCCTAAAAACCCATAAAAACTCTAAAACCCCTTTAAACACCAAAAAAGTTAAATAAAGCTCTAAAAACCCATATAATCCAAAAAAACTCATGAAAAAAGATCATAAAACACCTTAAAACACTAAAAATCCTAAAACCCCTGAAACCCAAAAAAACCCCTAAAACCCTAAAAACCCCAAATCCCATAAGAATACTAAATCCCCTAAAAAACTGAAACACTGAAAACATTTAAAACCCCCAAAACGTGAAAAATACTTTAACAACCCTTAAATAACCTAAAATACTCAAAAACCACTAATACCCCAAAAAAACCCAAAAACCCTAAAAACCCATACAATTTTGGAAAAACCATAAAAATTCCTAACAACCCTAAAAAAAATAAATAAATAACCAAAAAAACACTAAAAATCCAGGAAAACATAAAAAACTCTAAAAATCCTAAAACCCCTAAAAACCATTGAAGACCCAAAAACCCGTAAAAACCTTAAAAAATAGTAAAAAACCAAATAACCCACTAAAAACCCTAGAAACCACTAAAAACATTAAAATCTCTAAAAAAACCTTTAAAAACCTAAAAAACCTAAAAACCCGTAAAAACCCAAAAAGGCCATCAAAACCTTAAAAACCCCTAAAAACCCTAAAACCATTGAAAACCCTAAAACCCCTCAAAATCCCTAAAAACCCAAAAATTCATAAAAACGCCTATAAATGCATGAAAATGTAAAAACCCTAAAAACATTGAAAACCCCATGAAAACAATTAAAATCCCTAAATACCTTAAAAACTGAAAAACATTTAAAGAAGTAAAAAATTAAAAAAAACATAAAAACCCAAAAAACCCAAAAAAACATAAAAACCCTAAAAACCCCTCAAAACACTAAAAACCTTGAAAATCCCTAAAAACACTAAAAACCATAAAAATCTTTGAAAATCCCTAAAACTCTATGAAAATGTAAAAACCCTAAAAACCCTAACTAAGACTTGAAAATTAGAAAAACCCAAAAAAAACCTTAAAAACCCAAAAACCCCATAAAAACCGAAAAACCACTAAGAAATATAAAAACCCTAAAAAACTCTAAAAAAAAGTAAAAAAACTATAGAAACCATAAAAGCCTAAAAAACACAAAAAAACTCCTAAAACCCCAAGAAATACCCTAAAAACTAAGAGAAATCCTAAAAAAGAAAAACCCCCACCCCGAACCACTAAAAATCCATAAAACCCCTAAATACCGTAAAAACCCTAAAAACCTTGAAAACATAAAACCCCCTAAAACCATAAAAACTCTAAAAACTTTAAATACCCTAAAAATTCATAAAAAACACTGATAAATAAAAAAACCTGTAAACCCATAAAAATGTTAAAAAAACTCTAAAACAACTTAAAACCCTAAAAACTCAAAATAAAAAACCATCAAAGCCCAAAAGACCCTAAAAACCTAAAACTCCGAAAACCCCAGAAAAAACCTAAAAACACTGAAAATATCTAAAAACCCTAAAAACATAAAAATCTGAGAAATCTGTAAAAAAAACCCTAAAAATCAATGAAAACAAAAAAAATCCTAAAACCCTAAATAACCATGAAAACCCTAAAGCCCCTAAATACCTTAAAAATATTAAAAACACATAAAAGCTGCAAAAACGTTAAAACTCTAAAAAATCTTAAAAGCCTAAAAACCCAAAAAAAAACAAAAAAAACCCTAAACCCCCTAAAACCCCTAAAGACACAAAAAATCCCCCCAAACCTTAAAAATCCTAAAAGACCCTTAAAAATCCATGAAAATGTTTAAAACCCTAAAAAACTAGAAAACCTCCAAAAACCCATAAAAACTAAAACATTAAAAACCCTAAAAACCCACTAAAAACACTAAAAAACCATAAACCCAAACAAACTATGAAAACCCTACAAACCCTTAAAACCCCTTAAAACCCAAAATAAACTTTAAAGAAACTCTAGAAACCCAAAAAGATCATGAAAACCCTAAAAATCCATGAAAAACTCTAAAACCCATCAAAATCCCTAAAACTCTAAAACCCCAAAAAATCATAAAAATCCTAAAAACACCATAAATATCCATGAAAATGTAAAAAACATTAAAAACCTGATAAAATCCAAGAAAACTATAAAAAACCTTAAAACCCCATAAAATCCTAAAAACCACTAAACACTCTAAAACATATAAAAGTGTTAAAAAACTCTAACAAACTTAAAAACCCCAACAAAACATATAAAAACCCCTAAAACACCAAAAGCCCCTAAAAACTCTGAAACCCCTCAAAATCTCTAAATCCCCTAAAAAACCCTAAACCCCAAAAAAACACCCTAAAAACCCACTAAAAATCCACGAAAACATAAAAAAAAACCTAAAAACCAACCCCCCCCCCCCCCGAAAAATATAAAACCTACTAAAAACATTTAAATCCCTAAAACCCATAAAAATTTTAAAACCCATAATAATTACATGAAAAACTCTAAAAACCGTTAAATAACATAAAAACAATAAAAAAACTCTAAAACCCTAAAATACCCTAGAAATCCTGAATATCCTAAAATCCCTAAAACCCCTAAGAACCCCTAAAACCCAAAAAATACCTAAAAACACTGAAATCCCTAAAAACCATTATATTCCTAAAATAAAATAAAAAACCATGAAAACATAAAAAACCCTAAAAATAAAAAATGACCGACAAAACTTGGAAACCCCTAAAAACCCTAAAAATCCCAGAAAACCCAAAAAACCCATAAAAATCTTTAAAAACCTCTAAACATTCATAAAAACATAAAAAAACCCTAGAAACTCATTAAACCATAAAAAGCTACTAAAACTCTTAAAACCCCTAAAAATTTCAAAAAACTCTAAAAAAACCTTTAGAGAGCTAAAAATTCAAAAAACCCAACAAACCCAAAAAGGCCATAAAGTCCCTGAAAACCATAAAAACCCTTAAAACCCTCAAAGTCCCTAAAAACCCTAAACACCCCAAAAAACCCTAAACACCCCTAAAAACCCATAAAAATATTTAAAATCCCTAAAAATACATGAAAACAAGAAAACCCTAAAAACATTAAAAATCCTTCAAACCCCAAAAAATGTTAAAATACTCTAAAAAACATTAAACACCTAAAAAACTCAAAAAAAATCCAAAAACCCCAAAATGACCCAAAACCTCATGAAAACCCCTAAAAATACTAAAACCCCTGAAAAATCCTAAAACCCCTCAAAATCCCAAAAAACCCTAAAAATTTCTAAAAACCATAAAAATGTCAAAACCCCAAAATATCAAGGAAAACCTAAAAACCCTGAAAAAAGTCCTAAAACCCAAAGAACCCCTAAAATCCTTACACCCTAAAATCCCATAAAAACCCTAAAAACTCACCAAAAACTCAAAAAAAACAACCCCAAAAAATGTTAATCATCTCTAAAAAACTGTAAAACTCAAAAAAACTATAACCCCCCATAAAATCCTTGAAAACCCATAAAAACCTTACAACCCCCTGAAAAACCCTAAAAATCCATAAAAATCCTAAAAACCCAATAAAAACACTTAAAACCCTATAAATCCCTTAATATGTTGAAAATATATAAAAAGGATTTAAACCCCTAAAAAACTCAACCCCCCTAAAAACCCCAAAAGACCCCAAAAAACCCAGATAACCCCTAAAACTCTAAGACACTTGAACCCCCTAAAAACCCTCAAAATCCTTTAAAACCATAAAATTCCATTAAAATATTAAATATATTTTAAGACCCCAAAAAATCCATCACAGCATAAAAACCCCTAAAAATCTTGAAATACCCCTTAAAAGCATAAAAACCCCTAAATACCATAACAATCCCTAAAACCCCATAAAAACCCTAAAAACCCACTAAAAACTCTAAATCCCTTAAAATCCTAAATCTGTTAAAAAACTCTAAAAAATGTGTAAATCCCTATATACTCAAAAAAAACCCTAAAACCCCAAAAAATACCCTAAAAACCCAAAAAACCAAAAAAACCAAAAAAGCCACGAAAACCACTAAAACCGTCAAAATACATAAACACCACTAACAATCAATCAAAATGTAAAAAACCCAAAAATCATGAAAACCCCCATAAAACCATAAAACCCTCAAAAACCATACAAAACACTAAAATACCATAAAAACCTTGAAAACCCCGAAAACCCTACAAACCCATAGAACCCCCCAAAACCCACTAAGTCCCTTTAATCCTAGGTCGATTCAGCTACATTACACTGCACCTCTTTGCTTACTCATTTTGAGCTTCTGAAGACACATCAGTTGGTATCAGATCTGCGGTTCCAATGAGTAAGTTCTATCACATTCTTCCTATTACTCTCCATGATGTCTTGTAAGAGAATATCTTCTACTCCTATTTCTCCTTGGTAAATATCCAACACATAGCTACAATCGTAAATTACTCGAATTGGCGAGCAAATTTCTCAATTTTTGAGAGCACGACGACCTGATTCCCCTCCACCGCAGCGGTGTCCTCAACATTTGTCTCCACATAATAGGAGAAATACAACACCATTTTATAATGATCTTGTAAATGGAGATGATTCTAGAGATTCAAAGGTGGATATGCGAAGAATAAGAGATAATGAAGGTATTGAAAGAGGGTTGAAAATTGACGTTCTATATTTTTATGAGAGTTTGAATTCGGATGATTTTTTTGATTGTATGTGGGATATCGAATGGTTATTCGAATTTAAGAATTGTTCTGATGAGAAGAAGTGCAAGGTATTCATTCTAAAATTTAAATATTATGCATATATTTGGTGGGAAAATCTGAAGAACAAATGAAAATGCGATGAGACAAAAAAATATGCTCATGATAGAAGATGAAAAAGCTTTTGAAGAGATGATTTCTACCCAAGAATTATAAGCAAGAGATTTATTTCTGAATGCATATCATGTGGCAAGGAGATAAATCTATTGAAGAGTAAATTTGGGAGTTTGACCATTTATTGATGCAAAGTGATGTTTCAGAATATAAAGAGAAAAAAATTGAAAGGTTTTTGGGTAGATTAAATAAAGAAATTGCACATTCAGTGGAATTACAACCATTCTGATCACATTATGATATTTGAAAGTTATAAATCAAGGTGGAAAGGAAAAAGTGGACCTCAAAGGCTCAGACACTCAAAAAATACAATATAGGTACAAATTTTTATAAAGGTATTTCTTCTAATAAATATGGTGTTGGTGATTAGTATTTTAGATGGTTGAAGATATTGGATAAAGGGAAAGAGAAGGATATGGAACAACCAAAAGGGAAGTCCAACTCCATTGAATGTGGGAATTGAAAATATTTCAAATGTCATGGATATGGTCATTTTGTAGCCAATTTCTCTAACAATTGAATTACTTCTATACTTGAGATTGAAGAGATTGAAGAGGAAATCAAAGAGGATGAACATGATGGTGAATGATTTAAAAATTAAGAACATGTTGTAGAAGGAGATGATATGGGAAACATGCTTGTGCTATTAGGAGTATTACAAGCTCAAATCTTCCCAAAAGAAGATCAATGGGAAAAATTGTTCCAAACTTACTACACCATTAATTAGTAGGTATGCATGGTGATTATTGATAGTGGAAGCTGTACAAATTTGGCTTCAACAACACTAGTGGAGAAATTGAAGCTTCCAACTCAAAACCATCCTCGCTCATATAAATTGAAATGGTTGAACAATGGGATCACACTCCAAGTCAGCAATCAGGTTCTAATTTCATTCACCATTGGTAAGAACTATGTTGATGAGGTATTGTGTGATGTTATTCATATGGATACTGGTCACTTGTTGTTAGAAGGCCTTTGTAGTTTGATAAGGAAGTGAAAAATTATGTGAGGAAGAACAAATATTCTTTTCGATCTAGAGAAAAGAATATAACAATTTCTCCTTTGAATCCATCCCAAACCCTTTAAGAAAAATCTGTTCCAGAAGTGCACAATGATAGTCTCTCTAGCAATAAAGCTAAGGAGGAGAAATCCATAAATAAGAAAAATCCAATTTTTTCTTTATTGATGATGGAAAATTCATTCCATGTGGAGAAGATTCATCAACATACGTTAACTCATTCCTTTATTGGGGAATATCATGACATTTTTATAATGAACTTCCAGCATGATTACCACCATTTAGTGGTATTGGACACAATATTGATCTTGTATCGAGTGCATAATTGACTAATAAATAAGTATATCAGTGTAATCCTGGATAATCAAGGGAATTGCATAATAATGTGGACTAGTTGATGGATCAAGGATTTATATAAGGCCAAGAATGAGCCCATGTTTTGTCCCAACATTGTTGGTGCTAAAGAAAGATGGTAAGTATCGCATGTGCATTGATAGCAAAGCTATCAATAATATTACCATCAAATACAGGTATCACATTCCATGATTGGATGATGTGCTTGATGAATTACATGGTTCATCAATCTTTATGAAGGTTTATCTTCATAGTGGATACCACATTATTTGAATGAAGGAAGGGGATGAGTCGAGAACGACCTTCCAAACAAAATGTGGATTGTTTGAGTGGCTGGTCATGCTATTTGGCCTCTCAATTTCTCATAGAACATCCATGTTACTCATGAATGAATTCATAAAACCATTTATTGGTAAATTTATTATTGTTTATTTGGATGATATTTTGATTTATATTAAGGATGTGGGGAGCCATGTGGATCATCTTCGATGGGTGTTTGACATTTTATGAAAACCAAATCTAAATAAAATGATTAAAAATGCGATTTCTTTTTAGAAGAAGTGTTGTTTTTGGGATATGTGGTAACCAAAGAAGACATCGTGGAGGATGAATCAAAAGTGGAAGTAATAAAGTTGGGGCCACAACCAGAATCCATCACCGAAGTAAGAAGTTTCCATGGTTTGGCATCTTTTTATTGTCACTTTGTTTCCAATTTTAGAACTATCAGGGAACCTATCACTGAATACTTAAAAAGGGGGTAATTTTAGGGGTCAAAGGCAGAAAATGAAGCATTTTAAATCATTAATAAAAAGTTGTGTGAATCACATGTTTGGGATTTACCTGACTTTGATCAAGTCTTTGAAGTGGAATGTGATGCAAGTTGAGTTGGGATTGGCATTGTTATCATCCAAATAAAGTGTCCTATAACATATTTCAGTGAGAAATTTAATGATTCAAGGAGGAATTACAACACCTATGATAAGTAATTTTATGCAGTTATAAGATCCATAGATCATTGGTCTCATTATTTGAGACCAAAGTAGTTTTTTCTTCATTATGACCATCAGAAATTGAGGCTTATCAATCGTCAACACAAGCTGATTTTGAGGCATGAAAAGTGGGAATAATTCTTATAATCATTCTCATTTTTGTTAAAATAAAAGAACGAGTATAATAATCTGGTGTCATATGCTTTATCTCAATGGTATGCACTACTTACCATTCTAGATGCTTGAATTCTTGGATTTCAACTTATGAAAGAAGATTATCAGCAAGATATGGAGTTTAATTATATTTTAATCCAATTTGAAAATGAATTTGTGGTGGATTATTCTCTACATGATGGATTTTTCTTTAAAAGAAACAAGATGTGCGTTCCAAAGGGTAATTACAAGGACTTTCTCATTCGGGAAGCACATGAAAGGGGACTTTCTTGTCATTTTGGCATCTATAAAACTTCGGAGATAATAAAGGATAATTTCTACTGGCTGAACATGTAATCATATGTACAACCAATTATTTCAAGATGCAAAACATGTTAAAGAGAAATGAGTCAATTCAAGCCTAGTTTATACACTCTGTTACTAATTCTGAAGTATCCATAGGAAGATATCAGCATGGATTTTGTTATGGATTTACCGAAGACTCAGCGAGGTAAAGATTCAATAGTGGTTATTATTGATCAATTTTATAAGATGTCTCATTTCATACCTTTTCATAATACTGAAGATGGGATGAAAGTGGAAAAATTGTTTTTAAAGGAGATTTTTTGCCTTCATGGAATTCCTTTTAGCATTGTTTCAGATAGAGACACTAAAATTCTCAACCATTTTTGGAGGACATTTTGGGGAAAATTTGGTACTAACGTTATTTTCATCACATCCCATCACCCTCAAATAGATGGAAAAATAGAAGTTACTAATTATAAATCAGTCATAATTCCAAGAACATTGGTGAACAAGAATATGTGAGATTGCGATTTACATCTTGCAGAAGATTAATTTACATACAATAGATCTCCCAGTGCTACCACTCAACATTCTCTATTCAAAGTGGTTTATGTCATCAATATGATCACTTCTATAGAATTGTTCCCTATGCCTCTTGATTTTCAAGTGAATATTGATGTGGAAGAGAATACAAAGCAGATGAAGAAGCTCTATGAATTTATTCATGCTCAAATAGAGAAGTTGAATGAAGCATACAAGAGGCGAGAAAAAAAGCATCGGAAGCAGAAAATTTTCCAACATGGAGACAAAGTGTGGATTCACCTTCGAAGGGAATGATTTCCATCCAAAAGGAAGATCAAGTTGGTGCCACGAGTTGAAGGTCCATTCAAAGTGCTTGAACGAGTGGGAAACAATGCCTACAAAATTAATTTACCAGATTATTTCGGTGGAATTTCTACAATGTTCAACATTGGGGACTTATATCCATACATCAAAGATGACAATTCCATGGATTTGAGGGAAAATCCTCTCCAACTAGGGGGAATAATAGGATCAGATTCAGCTCAAGGAGAATAATTTGGGGCTTGAAAAATATTTTAAGCTCAATTGTTATTCGAACTGGACCAACCCACACTTTTTAACATCCAACACTATGGTAGGATACAACACACTTATTTGGGGCCCAAAATTATTTATCCACATGGAAATTGATGGAAATTCGTAGTAGAACATTAAAGAGGAGAGATAAGGTGGATAAAAACATAATTAAGAGGGAATACCACTACTTTAGTTAGCAGGGTCATTAAATGGAATGGGGAAGTGGTTTTTGTGATTTTTATGTGTCCTTTGAGTGTCCACATGCCTTGTAATAGGAATTGGGTTATTTTTATTTCTTTATTTTGTCTTTATAATTTATTTTTAAACCTTTATAATGGTCAGACTTGAGTTGAATGAATTTTTAAAGCTTTATGTTCATTATTTTAGGTTTAGCCACTTCCCTTTTCCCAAAATTGGAGGTGAAACTCCATTGCTCGTGATGTGGTCTTTAAGTGTGGCTCGTTTTGGGAGGAGTTGGAACTCTATTGATGACTTTTACAGGTTTGTTTCTTCTTCTTGGAATTTCTGTGAACAAGCTATTATAGGGTTGTTGGATGCTCTTCACTTTCTGATCTAGATTAGGAATGAAGAATATTTTATTTCAGCATAGGCTTTTGCACCACAGATCGTTGATGGATTTTTTTTATTTCTTCCGCTAGAATTTCGATTTTCATCTTCATCATGATCCCAAGAGTGTGGCTCTGTGGATTATTCTTCCTGGGCTTGCCCTGCCCTTCCAAAACCTGACCATCCTCCACATCATTGGAAACCTCATCGATAGATTTCTTTGTATGGATGTATGAACTAGTGATGTCTGCCACCCGATTACGCCGCAGATATGCATAGAGGTGGACGTGTCCAATGCTCCGGTTAATTCTATCTGCATTTGAAGGTGATATCTGGTGGAATCATAATATCTTCTTTGATTTATGGTTTTCTTTCTGTTCACACTGCCATAGACTAGGCCATAATGCCTCTACTTGTAAGCATGCTAATAGTTTTGTTAAGCCAACACTACAACAGTCGACTGTTAAAACTCATGGATTGCAACTAGATGCACCTCTTTGGAGGGGGGCATGGACTGCATGGTGCACATATACCTTCTGGATAGTCTAATGTTCCTCTGGCTAATGGTCATGCTGTTATAGTGGTAGGGGATGTTCCGCTAAAGGTTGTTCGACAGCCTTCACCTGAACTAAGGGTATGTGTTATGTTGTAAGGTTGAATCATGAACTGTGAATTATGACTGGGAAGGGGGTGATGGAAACTAAGGAAGGATACAGTAGTCTGAGGATGGTGGAGATACAATAGATGTCGCTACCTATGTTGTGCCTAAATTATGGATTTTTGGAGGAGGCTAGGGATTCTTCGAATCAACTAGCAGTGAATAAGGTTAGTGATGGTGTCCCTTTGCATAAATAGTTTGATGGCTTGGTTTATAAGGTGCTGGTCCCTGAGCAGCAAGTTGTGCAACCAAAACTGGCTGGTGACATTGAAGAAAACCCTGGGCAAACTGCTTGCTTTGGGCTGGAGGGTGCAGTTGTTGAAGAAAGGGGTAATAATTTACAATAGGTATTGAACTGTGTTGATGTTGTGTTGGATGGTATAGGGGATGTGGATTATGCTTCTATGCAGGACATCAATGTTGCTATAAATGGATCTCTGGTTTAGACCATAGTGAATGATTATTTGGTGCTTGAGGAAGTGCATGCAGCTTGGTCTGGATGTAATGAGAATGAGTTCCTAGGGGCTAATGTGCAGGTTCCCCTACCTAGTCGTGATGCTTGTGCTAGGAGTGGGATGGGGCCAGGTGTAGCTGCCTTTTCTACTCAGGAGGGAGTACATTCTGGGAAGGTTTCTTGGGGGAGGATGAGGGCTTGCATTTGATTTTGGTAGGTCCAGGTCACATTGTCTTGGAGCTTGTAGGACTGGTACTGGTTCTGAGTAGGGGTCGGTGACTCTGAAGGCTCTTTGTGCTTACAGGATGGATGTTTTGCCTTTGGATCAAAATTTTGGTGATCCTAGTCGAGAGTTTTTGGTACAAGACATGATGAAATATAAATTTTTGGTTGAATATACCTTAAATTAGGAAGACACCTACATCCATGGATAGAAAATTCTTTTCCAGGGGGAGGGTAGAAAGATGAGATTTAACATGGATACAATCATTACGGTGAGGGCCTTGATAGAGGATGTCATTCCATATGTGAAGGAAAACAAATCTGTAGGTGTCACGTCATATCCTTGAAAGAGGAAGATGAGGAAAGATTACTCTAGTTTTCCAAAGACAATGTCTGACAGAGCCTCCTCTAAGGCTCCAAAGAAAAATTCTGACAGGGGAGGGTGACCTACCAAGTTGCAGCTGAATGCAGACCAGAAAAAGCTTAGAGAAAACTATATTACCTTATTCAAGCAACATGAATCTTAATGGGAGTTGGCAGATACTGATGGGGACTCCAGATATGGTGCTGATGGAGACCCTTACGGTGCATCTTCTTATTATGATGGTGGTGGGGATGTTCATTTCTATGATATGTAACTCCTTTTGGGTTGGTTCGTTTGACTTCTACCCTTGTATGGTTTTTCTTATTTCTAATATATTTTGGGGGACCAAGAATAGCCTGGTCATGTGCCTTCATCTCCCTAAAAACAACTAAAAAATAACCCTTTTAAACTCCTAAAAACATTAAAAACTCTAAAAAAACATAAAACCCATAAAAGCCCAAAGGACCTAAAAACCCAAAAAACCCAAAAAAAAACCCCTTGAAAACCATAAAAACCCCAAAAAACGTTAAAAAATCCACTAAAAACTCTAAAAACACTGAAAACCAATAAAAATGTTAAAAAACTCTAAAAAACATTCAAAACCCTAAAAAACACAATAAAACCCTAAAACCCCAAAAGACCCTAAAAACCCTAAAAACCCTGAAACCCCTGAAAAACTATTAAAACCCTCAAAATCAATAAACACCCTGAAAACCATTAAAAACATAAAATCTAAAAAAACCCCTAAAAAATCCATGAAAACGTAAAAAACCCAAAAAAAACAAGAAGATCCCCTGAAAACCATAAAACCCCTAAAAACCTTAAAAACCCTAAAAATAAATAAAAACCCATAGAAAACTCAAAACACCATCAAAACCACTAAAAATGTTGAAAAACTCTAAATAACTTTAAAAAACACTAAAATTGAAAAATATTCTAAAAACATAAAAAAATCCAAGAACCATAAAAACCTTAAAAATCATAAAACCCCATTACTACCCTAAAACCTCACTAAAAAATCAACACCCCGTTATAACTCTTAAAAATGTTAAAAAAACTCTAAAAACCCATAAAAACTCAATAAAACCCCCAAAAACCCAAAAAGACTGTAAAACCCATCAAACTATAGAACCATTGAAAAACCCTAAAACCCTCAAAATCCCTAAAATCACTAAAAACCCTAAAAATCATAAAAACCCAAAAAACCCCTAAAAATCCATGAAAATATAAATCTCTACAACCCTAAAAACCCCTTAAAAGCATAAAAGCCCTAAAAACCTTAAAAACTGTAAAACCCAAAAAAATCTAAAAAACAAATAAGTTTCTAAAAACCCATAAAACCCCAAAAAACATTAAAAGACCTGCAACTGGTGGTCTTTCATGGGGATGAGAATGATGAACACATAAGGCTAGGAGAAATTTTTGGGTACCGTGATGACCTTTTGTATGCCAGCTTGGCTAGGATCAAGAGGGAGCATGAAATGATGGGTCTTTCTGGTTCCTCTAGCTGTAATCAAAAGAGAAATTCATGGTCTATTCTAGAATGTGGAAGGTAGGGCTACATGGTCTTGCCTACTGATAGAGGACACAGAAAGGCCAAGGTGATGAGTGACCCTCTAGTGAAACGGATGGCAAGGAGGGACTATTCCTCCCTTCCAAGGCCAATGGCTACTAGAGCCTCCTACAAGGCTAGAAAAGGTAAAGGAGAAAAACATGGTAGGGAAG
Source organism: Viscum album (assembly GCA_963277665.1). Lineage (NCBI taxonomy): Eukaryota > Viridiplantae > Streptophyta > Magnoliopsida > Santalales > Viscaceae > Viscum > Viscum album. The sequence goes on from OY728141.1 coordinate 1,898,534,884, forward strand.
ACCAAGCTAATGTGAAGCCGAACGTGGAACTCAGGAAGTATTGTGAAGCCTTCCTAAAGCAATATGAATCTTCTGAAAGGGAGTCGGTGGACTCAGATGCTTCCTCGGACTATGGTGCTGATGGAGACCCTCATGGGGAGGTGAATTTGGTATGTACATGTCTTTCCTTTTGTATTTTGGGTCTTTTGGACTTTCGTGTGTGGGGTTTCAGACTTTGGTGTGCATCACTTGACCCACCCTCCCTTTCTTGCTTGTCTTTTTTTCTTTCTATGTAGTTTGGGGGCATAGAGTAGTCTAGCCTCACACCTTCTTTGCTTAAAAACATTAGAAACTATAAACACCTAAAAACAGAATCCCCCCTAAAACCCCCAAAAGACCCTAAAACCCCATAAAAACCGAAAATCCATTGAAAAAACCTAAAAACTCTTAGAATCCCTAAAAACCATATAAACAAAAAAAATCCTAAAAATCCATGAAAAAGTAAAAAATTATAAAAACCCTGATAACCACTGAAGACCATAAAAACCCTAAAAACATTAAAAACCCTAAAAACCACTAAAATATCTAAAAAACCCTTAAACCCCATAAAAACATTAGAAAACTCTAAAAAATCTTCTAAAATCTAAAAAACTATAAAAAACCCTAAAAACCCAAAAAGACCCTAAAAACCCAAAAAGACCCTAAAAACCCAGAAAAGCCCTAAGACCCCCTAAAAATCTCAAGAACCCTCACAATCCCAAAAAATCATAAAAACCATAAAAATACAAATAAACCACTAAAATACATGAAGACATAAACAACCCTAAAAAACCTTAAACCCCTTCAAAACTATAAAACCCCTAAAAACATTAAAAAAATAAAAAAATCACTAAAAACTCTAAAAACCCTTAAAACCCCTAAAAACGTTAAAAATATCTAAAAACCTTAAAACCCCTAAAAGATCAAAAAAACTAAAAACCCAAAAAGACCCTTAAAACATTGAAAAACCTTATAAACTTTAACACACCTGAAGGACCCTAAAACCCCTCAAAATTCCTAAAACATCAAAAAACCCTATGACCCATAAAAATCATAAAAACCCCATAAAATCCATGAAAGCGTAAAAAACCTTCAAAAACCATTGAAAACCATAAAACCCCTAAAACCCATTAAAACCCCCAAAAAACCATAAGATCCCTAAAACCAGTAAAAACTCCAAAACACCTAAAAATGTTAAGGAACTCTAAAAAACCTTGAAAGCCCAAAAAACTAACAAAAAACCATAAAAAACCCAAAAGACCCCAGAAAACATGAAAAACCCTAAGAACTGATGAAAACCCCCAAATCCAAAAAATCCCTAAAACCCTAAAACCATAAAAATCCCAAAAATAACTCTAAAAATCCATGAAAGCATAAAAAACCTAAAAACCTTGAAAAACTCTTAAAAACCATAAAAACACCTAAATACCTTATAAACCTATAAATCCATAGAAACCTAATAAACTCAAAAAAAATAAAGTCCCTAAAAACAACTAAAAACATTAAAATCCTTAAAATCCCTAAAAACTCAAAAAAAAACCTTAAAACAAAAACTATCTAAAACCCTGAAAACCCCCAAAAAACCCTCAAATCTCTAAAACCCCTCAAAATACCTAAAACCCTAAAAAACCTAAAAACCTTAAGAATTATAAAAAAACCCTAAAAATCTATGAAAATGTTAATACCCCTAAAACCTTAAAAAACTTGTGGATACCAAAAACCCCACTAAAACCCATAAAACCCATTAAAAACCATAAAACCCACTATAAATATGAAAACCCTGTAAACCCCTAAAAGTGTTAAAAATACTAAAACACTATAAAATCTCCAAAAAAATCAAGAAAACCTCTTAAAACCCAAAAAGGATGTAAAAATCTTGAAAATAACTTAAACCCTAAAAACCCACTAAAAACCCTCAAAATTCATAAAAAAAACCCCCGAAATACTGAAAAAAGAACATAAAATCCCATAAAAACTATAAAATCCCGAAAAAATCCTAAAAACCCTCAAGATCTCTAAAAAACCTGAAAACCAAAAATTCCTAAAAATCACTAAAAATCTAAGAAAACATGTAAGACCCTAAAACCCCCTTAACACCATAAAAAACCTAAATACCATAAAAACCCTAAAATCCCATAAAAAACCTACAAACCCATAAAAACCCTAAAACACACTAAAAACTCTAAAACCCATTAAATCCCTAAAAACATTAAAAATCCTAAAAAAACTAAAACCCTCTAAAAACATAACCCCCCCCCCCCAAAAAAACCCAAAAAAACACACTAAAATCCCTGGAAAACCCTAAAACTCCCTGAAAAAATCTAAAAACCATCAAAATCCCATCAAACTAAAAACCCCTGAAAACCATAAAACCCCCAAAACCCTTAAAAACAATAAAACCCTAAAACCCTTAAAAAGCCTAAAACCCATAAAATCCCTAAAACTCCTAAAACCCTTAAAATCCCGAAAATGTTAAAAACTCCAAGAAACCAAAAAACTCTAAAAACTAAAAAAACCCAAAAAGACCCTAAAAACCCAAAAAAGACCCTAAAATCCAAAAACAATCCAAAGAAACACCTAAAAATCCATGAAAACGTAAATAAACCTAAAAACCTAAAGCCCCCTAAAACCCCCTGAAAACTTTCAAAATTCCTAAATACCGTAAAAATACTAAAAATCCCCTAAAAATGAATGAAAATATAAAAAACTCTAAAACCCCAGAAACCACAAACCCCTAAAAACCTTAAAAACACTAAGGACCCATAAAAACTCTGAAAATCCACTAAAACACTAAAAACTATTAAAACACCTAGAAACATTAAAAAAATCTAAAAACCCTTTTAAACCCTAACAACTCAAATAAAACCCTAAAATGCCAAAAGGTCCTAAAAATATTAAAAACCATAAAAACTTCTAAAAACATCTAAAAACCCTATAAACCTGCAAATTCCCTAAACCCCCTAAAAACCATAAAAATAAAAAAACCACTTAAATTCCATGAAAAAGAAAATACCTTAAAAACCGAGAAAAACTGCTAAAAACCTTTAAAACGCTAAAACCCATAAAAACCCTAGAAACCAAAAAAACCCTTTAAAACCCTAAAAACATTAGAAAACTATAAAAAAACATAAAATTCTGAAAATACTAAAAAACCATAAAAACCCAAAAAGACCCTAAAACCCTAATGATGAGGTCATGGAACACAAAAGCATCACGGGGTTGGAGGCAGACTTGACGAGGAAGGCAGAATGCACACAAGTAGACAAGACCCGTTGCGTGGAATTGGAGGCCCAAAGTCCCTAAAAACCTTGAAAATCCCTATAAATTCTAAAATCTCCTGAAAAACAAAAAAACCTAAAAGTACCTAAAAACCCTAAAACCCAAAAAGCCAAAAAATATAAACAATCCTAAAAAATCTCGAAAAATCAATTAAAATTTAAAAAACCCTAAAAACATTGAAAAAACCCAAAAAACCACAAAACCTCTAAAACCCATAAAAAATCTAAAAATCCATAAAAACCCTAAAAATCACTAAAAACTATAAAACCCCCTTTAATGCCCTAAAAATGTTTAAAAACACTAAAATCCTTGAAAACCCCTAAAACTGAAAATAAAACCCTAACCCCCCCCCCCCCAAAGACTCTAAAAACCTTGAAACCCTCAAAATCCCTAAAAAATCCTAAAAACCCCTAAAAACAATAAAAATATTAAAAGGCCCTAAAATCTAAGAAAATGTAAAAAACCAAAAAAACTAATAAAATCCTTAAAAACCTAAAAAACTAATAAAAACCCTAAAAAGCCACTAAAAACTCAAAAATCCTTTAAACTAATAAAAACTCTAAAACCCCTTTAAAGCACTAAAAATGTTAACAAACTCTAAAAAACCATAAAACCCTAAAAAAATTTAAAAAAACCCTAGAAGCCCTGGAAGACCCAAAAAACCCAAAAACACCTAAAACCATTGAAAAGACATGAAAGCCCTCAAAATCCCGAAAAACCATAAAAACCATAAAAACCATAAAAACCATAAAATCCTAAAAACTCCTAAAAATCCACAAAAACATAAAAATACTAATAACCCAAAAAACCATAGAAAACCATAAAACCCCATAAAATCGTAAAAAAACTTTAAACCCCTAAAAACCGTAAAAAAACATAAAACCACTAAAAACACCAAATACCCTTAAAACCACTAAAAGCATAAAACCCTAAAACCCATAAACACAAAAAAACCACTAAAATTGTTAAGAAACTCGAAAAAACCTTAAAACCACTAAAAAGCTTAAAACCCCTAAAAACTGAAAAATAATAAAACACAATAAAAACCCCTAAGAATTCATATATACAGGAAAACCCTAAAAACCCTGAAAACCGCTAAAAACTCTAAAAAACATAAAACTTGTAAAAACGTAAAAAAAACTCTAAATACCTTAAAACACCGAAAAACTCAAAAAAAACCCCAGAAACCTAAAAGGACCCTAAAACCCTGAAAAACTATAAAACCACTAAAACCCCCCTAAAACTATCAAAATCACTAAAAACCATAAAATACTAACAAACATCTAAAAATCAAAGAAAACATTAAAAAACATAGAAACCCTGAAAACCCCCTGAATTCCTTAAACCCCCCTAAACACCATAAAACTCCCAAAAATCAATTAAAACCCTAACAAAGCACTAAAAACTCTAAAAACTCTTAGAACCCCTAAAAACGTGAAAATATATAAAAAACTGATAAACCCTAAAAACCCAAAAAGTCTCTAAAAACCCTAAAAAACTCTAGAAACCCTAGCACCCCTTAAAACCATTAAAAACACTCAAAATCCCTAAACACCTAAGAAACCCTAAAAATCATAAAAATCCTAAAACCCCCCTAAAAATCTAGGAAAAATAAAAAACTCTTAATCCCAAAAAACCCTTGAAATACGTAAAAACCACTAAAACCAATTTTTTTTGAAAAACCTATAAAACCCCTAATAAATCACTAAAAACTCTAAAAACCCTTTAAAGCCCGAAAAACATTTAAAAACTATAAAAATCCATATAAACCCTAAAAAAACATAAAAACCCCTCAAAATCTTTAAAAACCCCAAAAAACCTAAAAACTATAAAAAACCCAAAATCCCCTAAAAATCTATAAAAACATAAAAATCCCTGAAAAATCCCTGAAATCCAAAAAACCCATAAAAACCACTTAAAACCACTAAAAACTATAAAAACTCATAAAACCCCTAAAAATGATAAAAACCTATAACAAACCATAAAAACTATAAAAAACAAAAAAAAATGGTAAAATCCAAAAACATACCCGAAAAACCATTAAAACCCCTAAAAACCTAAAAAACATGGAAACCACCTAAAACCCCTCAAAATCCCAAAAACCCAAAAAATCATAAAACCATATAAATCCAAAAAAACCCTTAAAAGTCCATAAAAACGTAAAAAAACCCTAAAAACCCAGAAAATCACCTTAAAACCAAAAAAAACCCCTAAAAACCAAAAAAAAACCCATTAAAAAAACTAACAACTTTAAAAAAATCTAGAAAACCATCAAAACCTAAAACACTAAAACTCACAAAAGACCCTAAAAACCATGAAAAACCTCTAAAAGCCCCTAAAACCTCAAAATCCCAAAAAACACAAAAACATTGAGAAATATAAAAATCCTAAAAAACAATAAAAATCAATGAAAATGCAAAAAACCCTAAAAACCCTAAATATCCTCAAAAACCCATAAAAAACCTAAAATCCCTAAAAACATAATATAACTATAGAAACCCTTAAAACCCCTAAAAAGGTTTAAAAACTCAAAAAAACTTTAAAACACCTAAAAACTAAAAAACAAAAAACCAAAAAAGACCCTAAAACCCTAAACAACCATAAGACCCACTAAAAACCATAAAAAACACTCATAATCCCTAATTACCCTATAAAAGCATAAAAATAAAAAAATACTAAAGAACCTTAAAAATCCATAAAAAACTAAAAAACCTGAATATCTAGAAAAACCCCTGAAAACCATAAAACCCCAAAAAACCTTAAAAACCCTAAAAACCCATAAGAAATAAAAACCTACTAAAAAATGTAAAAACACTTAAAACCCATAAAAACATTAAAAAACACTAAAAACATTCAAAATACTAAAAAAAATAAAACCATAAAAACCCAAAAGACCCTAAAAATCCTAAAAAATCTAAAAAAACTCTATTTTTTTTTTTGAAAACCTCTCAAAATCCCTAAAAACTCTAAAAACCCTCAAAACTATAAAAACTCTAAAAACACTTTTAGAAATCCATGGAAACATAAAACACCCTAAAACCCTTGAAAACTCTTTGAAAGCCATAAATCCCCTAAAAACCTTAAAAACACAAAAACACTTTAAAAACCTTAAAATCCCACTAAGAACTCAAAAAACCTTAAAAACCCTAAAGCAATCAAAAAAGGACTAAAACCAAAATACCCTAAAAATTGTAAAAAACCCTACAAACCTTAGAAAACTCAAAAAACACTCAAAATCCATAAAAACCCTAAAAACCCCTAAAACATAAAAAACCCCTAAAAACCAATGAAAATGTAAAAATCACTAAAAACCACTGAAAACCAAAAAAACTCTTAAAAAATTAAGAAACCCAAAACCCATAAAAACCCTTATAATTTCTAAAAACTATGAAAACCATTAAAACCCTAAATATGAATAGATAATGTAGGACTGATCGGAAATCCCATTTGAGCAGCATCAAAAAGAGATAATATAGAAGCTAGACCTGCAACTGGTGTTCTTCCTTAAGGATGAGAATGATGAACATATAAGGTTGGGGGGAAATTTATGGGGATCACGATGACATTATGTATACTAATTTGGCTAGGATTGGGAGGGAGCATGCTTCGATGGGACTCCTTTTTTATATTGGCTTGGACTCATGCCCTGTAAGAGGAAGTCGTGGTCTACCTATGACCCCATTCCTGGACCTGGTAGTCAGGGAGGTGCGGTTGAACCTGCCGCTGCTAATCACTGAAAGGATTGAAATATCAAGCCCAGGGCACTGATTGGTAATTATGTACTGCAAAGCAAGAAGGTGGGTCTTGGTGCACCCCCAGTGAAGCAAAGAACAACGAGGGATTATTTTCCACCCTTCCAAGGCCAATTTATACCAGAGCCTCCTCCAAGGCAAGCAAAGATGTGGGAGATTCCCATGGCCGGGAAGGTCAGGATGGAAAGGAGCAGCCGAATGTGGATCTCAGAAAGAATTACACATACTTCCTCAAGCAATATGAATCTTCTGAATGGGAGTCGATGGAGTCAGATGCTTCCTCTGGTTATGGTGTTGATGGGGATCTTTATGCGGATGGAGAAGTCGATTTGTAGCATCTGTATCTTTCTTTTTGTCTTTTAGGTCTTTTGGACTTTGGTGTGGGGGACTGGAGGGGGTTCTAGGCTGTTGGTGTGGGTTGTTTGAGCCCACCAGCCCTTGTCTGGTTTGCTTTTCTTTTATAAATTTTGGGGGGTTAGGAATATCCTAGCCCCACACCTTCCTTGCCCTTAAAACCTTAAAAAACATTAAAAAACACTAAAAAACCTTAAAACACTAAAAACTCAAAAAAACCCTAAAAACCTAATAAACCATAAAACCATGAAAAACCCTAAAACACTTGAAAAACCCCTAAAACCCTCAAAATCCCCCAAAACTCTAAAACCCCTAAAATCTATAAAAATCCTAAAAACCCTAAAAATCCATGGAAACATAAAAAACCCTAAAAACCCTCACAAACCCCTAAAACCCATAAAACCCCTAAAACCATGAAAACCCTAAAAACCAATAAAACACATGAAAACCACTAAAAACTCTAAAAACCCTTAAAACCCTTAAAATGTTAAAAAACTCTAAAAAACTTTAGAACCCCTAAAAACTCAAAAATCACTAAAATCCAAAAAAAATCAAAAAAACCAAAAAAAAACCCCGAACCCCTTTGAAAAAACCCTAAAAATCCTAAAAACCCTTAAATACCCCTTAATACCATAAAAATCCTTAAAACCCCTAAAAAAATGAAAACATAAAAAACCCTAAAACCCCCTATCATAAAAATCTATAAAATACATAAAAACCCAACAAACCCTAAGGACCCCAAAACCCACTAAAAACTCTAAAAAACCATAAAACCCAAAAAAAACATTTAAAAACTCTAAAAAGCCATAAAAACCTTTAAAATTCAAAAAACAAATCCTAAAAACCCAAAAGACCCTAAAAACCCTCAAAATCCAAAAAAGTCACGAAAAACACTGGAAACCCAAAAAAACAAAAAAAATCCTAAGACACCCCATAAGTTCCTTCAAAACGTAAAAAACCCAAAAAAACCCTAAAAACAATTGAGAACCATAAAACCCCCTAAAAACATTAGGATACCGAAAAAACCCTTAAAACCCCAAAAAAACCCAAAAATACCCAAAAACCCTGTCAAAAATCTAAAAAACCTCAAATTCCCTAAAAATGTTAAAAACTCTAAAAACCTTCAATACCCTAAATAAACTCAAAAAAACCCCCTAGAAACCCAAAAAGGCCCTATGACATTGAAAACACTAGGAAACCCTTAAAACCCTTGAAAACCCCTAAAAACCCTCAAAATACCAAAAAAACACTAAAAACTATAAAATCATTAAAAATCCTAAAAAATCCTAAAAATACATGAAACTTCGAAAACACTAAAGACCTTGTAAACCATAAAACCCCTAAAGTCCTTAAAAGCCTCTAAAACCCCATAAAACCCCTAAAAACAACTAAAACGCCACTAAAAATTCTAAAAGACCTTAAACCCCCTAAAAACGTTAAAAACTCTAAAAAAATTAAAAGTCCTAAAATGAACAAAAAAATATAAAAACACAAAAGACCATAAAAACCTAAGAAATCCTAAAAACCCCAGGAAAAAACCTTAAAACCCATAAAACCCCTCAAAATCCCTAACAACTCTAAAAAACCCTAAAAGACATATAAATACCAAAAAACCCAAAAAACCCTGAAAAACCTATTGAAACCATAAAAACATCTAAAACATTAAAAAAACCATAAAACCCTAAAAACACAAAAAACACAAAAAACCCGTAAAACCCATAAAAATGATAAAAAAACTTTAAAAACCATTAAAACCCTAAAATTTTCAAACAAGCCCTATAACCCCAAAAAAGTCCCTAAAAATCCTCAAAATCCCAAAAAATCCCAACATATGTCTGAAAACCCAAAAACCCCTCAAAATCCTGAAAAACCATAAAAACGCTAAGAATTATAAAAATCCATGAAGATGTAAGAAACCGTAAAAAACCATTAAAAACCCTGAAAATCATAAAACCCCCCTAAAATCTTATAAAAACTCTAAAACCCCAATAAAAACACTATAAACCCTTTAAACCAATAAAAATGTTATAAAATTCTAAAAACCTTAAAAACCCGAAAAAACTCAAAAAAACCACTAAATACTCAAAAAGACCCTAAAAACCCTAAAATGTTTAAAAAACCCTAAAACCACTCAAAATCAGAAAAATCCATAAACCCCATAAAAACCATAAAAATTCTAAAATCTCCTAAAAATCCATGCAAATGTAAAAAACCAAAAAACCTTGAAAAAACATGAAAACCATAAACACCCCTAAAACCTTTAAAAAATATAAAACCCCCTAAAAATATTAAAAATCTATAAAAAACCTTAAAACCAATAAAAATAATAAAATCGTAAAACCCAAAAGACCCTAAAAACCCCTAAAAACCTCAACATCCCTAAACCCCTATAAAAATGTAAAAAACATAAAAATCCTGAAAGAGCCTAAAAATCCATGAAAATTTAAAAAACCAAAAAACCCTAAAAAAACCCTAAAAACCATAAAACCCCTAAAAACATAATAAAAAATCCTAAAAACCCTAAAAACCGCTAAAAACTCTAAAAACCATAAAAAAGTTAAAAAACAGTAAAAAACCATAAAACCCCTAAAAACCCCTAAAACAAAAAAAGACACTAAAAACCGTAAAAATTCTAAAAACCATAAAAATTCAATAAAACCCCTAAAAATCCATTAAAATATAAGAAACCCTAAAATCCATAAAAACCCCCTTAAAAACATAAAAACGGCTAATAACCTTAAAAACTAAAACCCATAAAAACCCTAAAAACCCACTAAAAACTCTAAAAACCCATTAAACCCCAAAAAATGTTAAAACCTTAAAACCCTAAAAACCTAAAAAAACCCTTAAAACCCAAAAGACTCTAAAAATCATGAAAACCCTAAGAACGCTGAAAACCTCTAAAAAGTGTTAAGGTTTGGAAAAGTGTTAAGGTAATTTTGAATTATTATATTATTCTTTTAACCGTGAATTACCATATTTACTTTGGACAAGTGTTAAGGTAACTTTGAATTATTATAATATTATTTTAACCATGGATTACCATATTTACTTTTAACCGTGGTAAATAAAAGTAAAAAGTTACTATTCACCGAAAATTATTTTTATCTTATTGAACCACATTTTTACTCTTTGATATTAACTGTGTCTCTCGGATTTTCAAAATTCAACTCATAAAAGTGGTAAAATTATGTTTTACGAACAATTGTAAAAGCTCTTAAGAGGTGGGTAAAAGACGGTGAAAAGTTCAATATGATTTTTATAAATCTAAATTTATTATAAAATTACTCCAATGAATTTCATTGAACTTATATAAGTATTATGTATCTATTTTGACCGTAAATAAATTTAAATTGAATGAATGAATATTTAAATATAAAGTCGGTTTTAACCAAAAATTCAGTGTTTTCAGTATTCATCAAAAAATTGAAGTTTTTCAGAAAAATACCAAAAATTCATCCTAAGATATATTTGATATTCTGAATTGAAAAATGATTTCTATATTTTCAAATTCAAAACATAGAAGTGGAATTAATTAATTTTATAAGTAATTCTCGTTATCAAAACAAATAGCGTGTTTTTAAGAAACAATAACTATCAAAAGATCGACACTTGTTTATGTCCAAATTCAAAGTGAAATTAATTCCAATGACCACCATTGGATTAAATGGTAAAAATATATTTTAATTAAACTTTAAAACCAATTAAAAAGATAATCTAGCCATATAAAATATTGAGATGAAAAAAGTTGTTTTTAATTAAAATATAGCGTGTTTTTACTATTCATCAAAATATGAAAGTTATCAGAATAATATGAAAAATTTATCCAAAGTAAATTTTTATATCCTGATTCCAAAGAATAATTTTATTTTGTCAAATTGAACTTATAATCATGTAAAAATCTAGATTTAATGAGGGTACACCATCAAAAGGCCGCAAAACTGCATTTTTTGAAAAATACTTATTTTACCCAAAACATTTATTTTTTTCTCATACCATGTTCTAGAAAATATGTAAGATGAATAATAATGTTATAAAATTTAAAATGTGGTTAATACTATTTATAACGTCTTGTCCATAATAATATTATAACAATATATCTTTGTTTAGTGAAAACCGGTCCTGCGTACTACACACGCTATCGAGGAAGGTCGTGATTACGTGTAATGCAAGCCAAGTCAGGGTTGCCTATTGTGCAAGACTCCTTTGTTGTTTCGTATAACAGAATCCAACCATATTTCATTTATACATTGAATATATATATATATATACACACTCAATGATGCATATAATGACTACTATCAAACGAACTTGAAATTGTGTGTAACACAATCAAAGAATAGTGTTGCGTATACTACAAGATAATACTGTGTTTCATATGGAACTAGATAATCTAGGTGTAGCATAAAACAAATGACATCAAATAAATTAAAAAGAACACTTATCATAAAATCTCAGGGTGTTACAAAATCCCCTGGTCATCTAGATATAGACTAGCAAGATGGGTTGTAACTCCTCTTTTCCCATGATGCTCGGGTCCCGCTCCTCTCACCTAGACATCCCATTCACACTTATGAAGAAAATATCCACCCTATGTTGATATGAAACTCACCCTGTGGTGATAACACTTGGCCACTGCCTGAAAGGAAACTAGCCAGTCCATTACGAGAATGACATCATAGACTATCATATCTAGGATATAGAGGTCCCATAAAAAGTGACACCCACCACCTCTAGAGGGAACTCCTTGCACTAACATACACTCATCGTTCTAGTCCCCAACAGAGTGTATAGTGTTAATATATCAACAGAAGAAAAGATGCAGAGCCCAAGGTTCTCCACAACTGCAATAGATATAAAGCTATGGGAAGCCCCTGTATCGAAAAGAGCAAAAGCTAAAACTGTGGCTACTAAGATCGTACCACACACTGTAGAGGGTCTAAGATCCTTCTCCTGTTGGGTCTACTCCACTGAAAAATACTGACCTATACCGTGGCCCTATGACCCTGTCTAGACACCCTGAGCTGATCCGCCCTATTGTCGTTGAAAACTGGGTGACTGGCTACCTCAACCACAACCTCCACCATGGCCTAAACAGCTAGAAGAACTCCAGTTCCCAAACTGGAGAGAAACTAGTGGTGTTTCACCTAAATGAGGAGTCATAGAAGAAATCATGTCACCAACTTCTGGTAAGAAGATCTGATAGAAGTGCTGAAGAAGACCCATCTTGCTGCAATATCACCACTCCATTGGGTCTCTTGGGCAATGTGGCCTCATTTTTCCGCTCTTCCTGCACTAGAATAACACCACCTGATTACAAGAAGAAGTGTCTTGCCTTTTTGGATCATCACATGATGACTCCCTAAGGTGCTTCTTGTTTTTAGTAGGAGGGATACTAACTCCAGATGCCGAGCTTCTCTAGTTCACAACTCCAGAATTTCTTAGATTGCGCTCAGTGATCAGTACCTGGTTGATGATAAAAGTGATATAAGTAAACTAGAATATGTTCACTTGAGATTACATGTCACGCCTCAGACCATCCTCGAACTTCCTTGTTAGTAATAACTGATTACCTCCTAGAATAGGCGTGAAATGCTACAGATTGGTAAAGCGAGAGGAATACTCCATAACCATAATAGTACCCTACTCCAGACTCATAAACTCTCAGGCTCGATTGTCTCTCATGGTCTCTGGATATAAGTAGTCATATAAGATATGATAGAACTCATCCCATGCCATAACCTTCTGGCGTCCTACCTGTGATATCACATCCCACCACCTCTTGGCGGAATCCCAAAGAATGTACGCAATTACCTTCACCCTCCTCTCCAGAGGTATCTCCAGATCCTTGAAGATCATCAGCATGGATTACCGCCATGACTCTACAGTCGAGGGTCCACTATCCCCTAAGAAAGTGGGAGGATTCTACTGGTGAAAGACCTGTGTCAATTCTTCCATCGACGGGGTAGGAGTAGGTGCCCCCTGAAAGGTCTACATAATCCTCGTAAAGACTTCCCGGAACTGCGTATCATCACCTATGTCTAGTATAACGGCTGGTTCCAAGACTGGCACAATGGGAGGATCTTCAGGTAGTCCCTGATTAGCCATATCTGGTGTTCGATCACTACCATGAAACTGGCGTATAGCTAGAGGAAATCTTGGTGCCATGACTCTACAAGGTCAGATGCACACCTTAGATCATGATTATCAAGGATTGGGAACTGAAAGTATAGTAAGGGAACAAGAGAAAGAAAACTTTCAAGTTTTTCAGAACATGACTACATAGCATTTGTGTCCCATAAACGGAGTGTTCCCATAATCCAAACACATGGGTGTGTACTCATACCAAAACTGGTCGTGTAACATCCCAAACACACGGTGTGTAGTCCTAACACACGACGTGTACTTGAATCCTCTTTCCCTGCCTGGGTCTCTATACATGGCTAAGACACATGGTTCTCCTTGAAGAATACAACATGACATGTTCGCAACAGAGACATCATGTACTAGACGAGCTTCACCAACCCGTGTTGTTAGTGACATGGCTAGATACACGTCTCACACTACACGGCGTGTTCAATACTGACACAGCGTGCATTTCTTAAGTTTCTATCCATCTGTGCCATTAGTCACACAGGTGGACACATGGTCTACAAAACACGGCATGTAAAACTGGTATACAACGTGTTCCCCCAAGGATTTCCTAACCCCGTGTCTCTCCCCACACAGCCAGTGACACGGTTAGAGACTACACGGAGTGTACATACAGTACACGACGTGTACTTAAGAAAAATAGTTTATTCTTGAATAGAAGAACACATGGACTGTATTCCTCATCATATGTTGTGTATTCTGTGTTTTTTTAGATAATAAGCCTCAGAAACTACTCTGGAACCCAGAAAAACACTGAAACGAACATTAAAGTGCCAAATTCTGATCCGTGAGGGCCCATAACACCTCAAGAACCAATGTTTGGAATCCATTCAAACAAAACCTTACACCATCCAACACCCTATCAAAGAAATTGGAATTTTTATCAAGGCTTCTATCACAACAACATGCATATCTAAAATGACATCTATCCAGAAAACATGCAATCGATAATGAACCCTAAATGGCATGGAAAGAATGCATGACATGTGATTTTAGAAAGTGCCCATATGATGCATGAGATGGAATACCCTCATCTCATCGGGTTGAAACAGAAATAGAACCTCAATAACATCAACAATAACAGCACAAAACATGTGAATCACCCAACGGTGAAAATCAAATAAACTATAAAATTGAAAAACAAGAAAATTTGCAATAAATGAGGTAGATTGGGTTTTACCTGTACAAGAGTTAGCTACTCCCGAGCACAGCTTATTACCAAGTACCAATTTCTTCCTATCCCAATCTGTAGGCTTCATATAGTATGTCAAGAGAAAAAAACCTCATCTGATAACACTTTGTAACATCTCGATTCTGGAAGCCGCCCAGAGGATCCTTGTACTCAGTTGGTCACATGGCCTCAAGCACATTTCTTCGAATGCCAGAGGCTACTGACTAGCAGCTAGGGCCTTGGTTGTGATAGTGGGGAAACTATTCCCTCATTGGTAGAGTAACACAACGGAAGAGAACAATAACAATAGTGGAAGTAGTAATAATCCTTACAAGGTAAAAAAATAAAGACTGAAATATAATTAACTAGAGAACACACATATATATAAATTATGCATGATACATATGTCTAGGAAAGAAGACAATCAAATCACAATGTTGGAATAAAAACAGTACTAAACCAAAGTAGAAAAGAAAACTAATAATAGATCCTCAGCATCGAAAGCCGCAGCTTGGTCCCATGTTCTCTAGCTCAACAACAATCAAGTACTTGAAGTTTAAGGGAACTTTCCCTTACCTATACCTACAACAATATAATCTGTTTGTTCCCAAAAGCATGACCCAAATAGGGTGTGAGACTAAATCCCAGTAGGCAACCACCACAAGATCTGTGCCTAATAGTCAGTGAATATATGGTAGGTAATATGTAAAATAAATCAGTAAAAAATCCATAGTTTCAATGCATTTAGTTTCATATATTACACAACAGTTAATCAAAGCAGGTAATTACAAACAGGTAACCCTTTGGGAAAGTACTCACAACCTACCCCCTATGGTCCTACCTAGAAACACAAGCAAGAAACTAAACACAAAAGGTAACCCTTTGGGAAGTACTCATAGCCTATCCCATCTGGTCCTACCTAGTAACACAAATAACCCTATGGGCAGTACACTTAGTCTAACCCCTCTGGTTCAGCTTAATCATAGACTCTCCGAGGAAGGACTCGCCACCAATTCCTCCTATAGTCTCATATTGGTAACTAAAGGCGCTCTAGGGAAGTACTTACATCACATTACCTCTGTGTCCCATGTCGAATAACTATAGACACTCTGAGGAATCACTTATGTCAATTCCCCCTATGGTCTCACATCGTACGTATAACAGACACTCTGGAGAAGCCCTTACGTCCATTCTTCCTATGGACAACTACACCAGGTTCTCACGACCCTGTGTAAGTCAAGTAGGTATAACAACGTGTATCTGCCAATGTAAACCCGAAGAACCACTTGGCTAGCAGTCTACAACATATCAGCATATTAGAACAATCACACCATCTTACTACTAGGCATGGGTAAGTAAACAACAGTCTAGCAGGAAAACTAGACCCAACAATCAAAATAGGAAATCATGCATGGGAAAAAACTTCCAAAGCATAAAAATTAACCCTATTCACATTCAATCAACCTCTACTCAAGCATACGAGCATAGAAGGAATACAATAGGGCTAAAATGGTAAACGCACAATACCCTGTTCATTGGTATTGGGAAAATTGCACATATAAATCAAAGACTTTTAATAGAAAGGCACAAACTACCCACCTCGATGTTGGGAGATCAATATACTTGAGTCTCAGGGATTAAATCACCTTAGAACACTGAAGATCTACAAAAACATCTAAAATGTTCAACATAGGGTAACTTGAGAAAGAAGAGGAATCGGGAAACGAAGCTCAAGAAGAAGGAACAGCTTGCTGATGCAATCCCAACGCAATCGACGATGATCGAATCGGAGATTGGATGCTCGGTCGTGGGCTTGGAGTAAGATCATGGTCGTACGGGAGCTCTCAACTGAACCAAACCTAGAAGAAGTTGTTTCTGGCGATTAGACCTGACCTCGGTATGTTTAATGACAAAAAAAAGAAAATACACGGCGTGTACTTTGGAAGTACACGGCGTGTACTTTTCGTTTCCGTACTCCACCTTAGGCGGCCTCCAGGTCACCCCCCCCCCCATATGGTCATGTGCATGCCACTACAATTCCAGCACACGGCTACCCGCGGTAACCTAGTATGCGGTGTGTATTCAGAAAGTACACGGCGTGTACTTTGAAAATTTATAGAAATTCCTCTTTTTCTCAAAAACGTTCAAAAAAACATACCTGAAAAAGAAAATCCGGGTTCTTACAAAGACCCACAACACCCTGAAATATACTAAAGACCCTAGAAACCCTAAAACCCATGAAAACCCTCAATTCCCCAAGTCCTCTAAAAATAATAAAAATCCTAAACCCCCCCCCTAAATCCCATGATTACTTAAAAACCCTGAAAACCCTGAAAACTCCCAAAAACCATAAAAACCCATAAAAACCTTTGAAATCCCTAAAAACTCATAAAAAACCTCAAAACCACTAAAAACTCTAAGAACCCTTAAAATCACTCAAAATGTTAAAAAACAAGAAAAAACCATAAAACCCCTAAAAACTCAAAAATGCCATAAAACCCCAAAAAAAATCCTAAAAACCCCGAAATCCCTAAAAACACTACAAACCCTTAAAATCCCAAAATACGTAGAAAAACCATAAAACCCATAAAAATCTTAAAAACTCAAAATACTCATTAAACCCTAAAAGCCACTAAAATGTCCAAAAGCCCTTTAAACCAAACAAAAATGTTAAAAAAACTATAAAAACCTCAACAACCACAAAAAAAACTAAAAAAACCCTAAAAACCTAAAGACCCTAAAACCTTGAAAACCCCTAAAACCCCTAAAGACCCCTAAGAACTAAAAAACCCTAAAAACCCTAAAAACCCTAAAAACTATAAAAATCCTAAAACAATCCCTAAAAATACATGTAATAGTAAAAAAACATTAAAAACCCAGAAAACTCCTATAAACAATAAAACCCCCGAAAGCCTTAAAAACCCTAAAAACCCATAAAAACAAAAAAACACTAAAAACTCTAAAAACCCTTAAAATCCCTAAAAGGTTAAAAAATATAAAAACCCTAACCCCCCTGAAAAAACCCTAAAACCCATAAAAATCCCTAAAAACCCTCAAATACCCTAAATCCCAAAAAAAATCCAAAAAATCCCCTAAAATTCCATGAAAACATAAAATCCATAAAAATATTGAAAAATCCCTAAAAACCATAAGAACCACTACAAACCATTTAAGCCCCTAAAAACCCAAAAACACCCTAAATACTACTAAAAACACTAAAACCCATTAAACCCCTGAAAAACCCTAAAATCCCATAAAATTCCTAAAGATCCTAAAAAACTCTAAAAACCATAAAAACCCTAAAAACCCCTAAAATTCCATCAAAAATGTCAAAAAACTAAAAAACCATGGAAAAACCCTAAAAACAATAAAACCCCAAAGAAACATAAAAAACCCTAAAAACCAGTAAAACCCAAAAAAACCCAAAAAATTTACGAACCTTTTAAACCCCTAAAAATGTTAAAAAAACTCTAAAAAACCTTTAAAACCCTAAAAACTCAAAAAAAACCCTAAAACAGCAAAACAACCCTAAAACCCATGAATAACACAAATAACTATGAAAACCTTGAAAATCCCTCAAAATCCCAAAAAACTCTAAAAAAACACTAAAAACCATAAAAAATCTTTAAAAACCCTAAAAATACAGGAAAATGTAAAAGACCCTTAAAGCCTAGAAAACCCCCGGAAAACCACAAAACCCATAAAACCAAAAACCCATAAAAACTCTAAAAACCACTAAAAAATCTAAAAACACTTCAATACAATAAAAACATTAAAAAATATAAAAAATCCTAAAAGCCCAAAAGACCCGAAAAACCCTAAAACACCCAAAAAAATCTGGAAAAAGCACAAAACCCCACAAAAATACAAAAAACCCATACAACTTTAAATCCATAAAAATCAAAAAAACCCCTAAAATCCATGAAAACATAAGAATCCCCCAAAACCCAGAAATACAACTGAAAACCCTTAAAAACCATAAAAACTCCTAAAACCCATAAAAAACCTAAAAATCAACTAAAAACTCTATAAACCCTAAAATTTATAAAATCATTAAAAAAACTAGAAATCCTTTTAAAACCCTAAAACTCAAAAAAACCTCAAAATACAAAAAGAGCCTAAAACCCCTAAAAACCATAAAACCCCATGGAACCCCTAAAAACCCTCAAAATCTCAAAAAAACCCTAAAAACATTAAAAACCATAATAATCCTTAAAAAATACCAAAAAATCCATAAAAACGAAAAAACCCTAAGAACCCTGAAAACCCCCTAAAACCATAAAAACCCCTAAATCACATAAAACCCCCTAAAAACAATAAAATCCATAAAAACACTAAAAATATAAAAAACTTTAAAACTTCTAAAAATGTAACAAAATTGTAGAAGCCTTAAAAACCCAAAAAACGCAATAAAAATCCTAAAATCCCAAAAAGACCGTAAAACCTTAAATAACCCTAAAAATCATAAAAACTAACTAAAACCACTAAAACCCTAAAAATTCCTAAAATCAATAAAAACCTTAAAAAACATAGAAATCCTAAAAAACACTAAAAAACCTGCAAACCATACAAAGTGTAAAAATCCCATAAAAACCCTAAAAACCCACTAAAAAATCTAAAAACCCTTAAACCACTAAATAACATTAAAAAATAATAGATTAATTAAAGCCCGAAAAAATAAAAAAATAAACCCTAAAACCCCAAAAAGACCCTAAAACCCAAAAAAAACATAAAACCCCTGAAAACCTTCAAAATTTTTAAAAACCAAAAATATCCTAAAATACATAAAATTCCTTAAAAACCATAAAATCCTTAAAAACCTTGAACCCCCCCCCCCCTAAATCCCTACAAACACCTAAAAACAAATAAAAACATCTAAAAACCTTAAACCCACTAAAATCAGAAAAAAACCCCTAAAACTATTAAAATATGATAAAAACCCACAGAAAACTCTGAAAACCATTTAATCCCCTAAAAATGTTAAAAAAACTCTGAAAACCCATGAAAACAATAAAAGACTCAAAAACCCACTAAAATACCAAAAATACACTGAAAACCATGAAAATACCTAAAAACCCTAAAACCTGCAAAAAACCCTCAAAACCCCTAAAAACATTAAAATCCAAAAAACCATAAAAATTTTGAAAAATCTATGAAAACGTAAAAAAACCCAAAAACCCCTAAGACCCATAAAACCCCCCTAAAACCCTAAAACCCACAAAACTCAGAAAAACTCTGAAATTCATTAAAAATTATAAAGACCCTTAAACCCCCTAAAAATTACAAAACTATAAAAAACCTTAAAAATCCTGGAAAACTAAAAAAACCCTAAAAAGATAAAAAGTACCTAAAAATTAGAAAAACCACCAAAAAATTTCCAAAAAATCCTCATAATTCTCAAAATCCCTATAAAACATTAAAACCTAAAACCCATCAAAATCCTAAAAAAACCCTAAGAATCCATGAAAACGTAAAAAACCCTAAAAACCCCAGAAATCCATAAAAACCACTTAAAACCTTTAAAACTTATGAAATCCCTAAAAACAATATAAACTCAAAAAACCCTTAACCAAAAAATGTTAAATAAATATAAAAAACCTTAAAAACTCTAAAAAATATAAAAAAACATAAAATCCCAAAAAAATCTAAAAACCCAGAATAACCCTAAAAAACCCCTTAAAACAATAGAAACCCTAAAATCCATAAAAATCATAAAACTCCCTAAAAATCAATGAAGAGATAAAAAAACCCTTAAAAACACTAAAAAACTCCTAAAAATCATATAACCCCCTAAAACAATAAAAACTCAAAAAACCCATAAAACCCTTAAAAACTGATAAAAACTCTTAAAACTCTTAAAACCCCTTAAAACGTTAAAAACTCTAAAAAACCATAAAACCCTAAAAACACAAAAAAAATTCATAAAAACCCCAAAATACCCTAAAACCCTAAAAACCTCTAAAAACCCTAAAAACCTTTGAAAAATACTCAAAATCCCTAAAAACCCTAAAAAATTGTAAAAACCATAAAAATCCTAAGAAACCCCTAAAATTCCATGAAAATGTAAAAAACCATAAAAACCCTAAAAATCCTCAAAAACCATAAAAATCCCTAAAAACCATAAAAATCCTAAAAACAAATAAAGACCCTAAACCCCATTGAAACTCTAAAGACACTTAAAACCCCATAAAATGTAAAAAACTCTAAAAACATTAAAACCCTAAAAAACATAAAAAACCCTTAAAACCCCAAAAGAACCTAAAAACCCTGAAAAACCCCAAAACCCCCTGAAAATCCTAAAAACCCTCAAAATCCCTAAAAAAACCCAAAAAACCCTAAACACCATAAAAATCCTAAAAACCCCTAAAAATCCATGTAAATATAAAATACCCTAAAACATTAAAAATCACTTGAAAACCATAAACCCCTAAATATTCTTAAAACTCTAAAAAGCCTTAAAATCCCTATAAAACATAAAAAACCCTAAAAACCATAAAGGCCCTAAAAACCCTGAAAACCCCCTAAAACCACTAAAATCCCTAAATGCCAAAAAATTCCTAAAAAACCTAGAAAACCCTAAAAACATGAAAAATGCAAAAAAAAAACCCTAAAATCCATGAAACCATAAAAATCCTTAAAACACTAAAAAACCCCTAAAAACCATAAAACCCCTAAAAACCCTTAAAAACACTAAATACCTATAAAAACCCTAAAACCCCATAAAAAACTAAAAACCCACTAAAAACTATAAGAACCCTAAAAACCCCTAATAATTTCAAAAACTCTAAAAATACTTAAAACCCATAAAAAATTATAAAAAAAATCCTAAAACCCCCAAAAGACCCTAAAAACCTAGAAAACCCCAAAAAATTTCTGAAAAACCATAAAAACAATCAAAATCCATAAAAATAATAAATATTATAAAAACCATAAAAAAATAAATAACCCCCCTAAAAATACACGAAAATGTAAAAACCCCTAATATCTCTGAAAAAAACTAAGAACCATAAAAAATCTAAAAACCATAAAACACCCTAAAAACCAACAAAACCCTAAAACCCAATAATAATTACAAAAACCATTAAAACCCCTAAAAATTTTAAAAAACTCTAAAAACATTAAAAACCCTAAAAAACTCAATAAAACATTGAAAAGAAAAAAAGAACCTAAAAACCCTAAAAAACCTAAAAACACTAAAAACCCTTCAAACCCTTAAAACCTCTCAAAATCATTAGAAAACCTAAAAACCCATAAAAATACTAAAAAACCCCTAAAA
Source organism: Viscum album (assembly GCA_963277665.1). Classification (NCBI taxonomy): domain Eukaryota; kingdom Viridiplantae; phylum Streptophyta; class Magnoliopsida; order Santalales; family Viscaceae; genus Viscum; species Viscum album. The sequence goes on from OY728141.1 coordinate 1,898,556,887, forward strand.
TATATGAAAATGTAAAAAACCTAAGAACCTTGAAAAACCCCTAAAAACTATAAAAACCCCTAAAAACATTTAAAAACCCTAAAACACACTAAAAACCTAAAAACCCACTAAAAACTATAAAAAAACTTAAAACTCCTAAAAATTGTAAACAAATTATAAGAGACCTTCCTAAAACTAAATAAACCCTAAAACCCCAAAAGACCCTAAAACCCTAAAAATCCACAAAAAACTCTCTAAATCCCTAGAAAAACTAAAAAACCATGGAAACTATAAAATCATAAATAAACCCTAAAAATCCATGAAAATGTAAAAAAACCCTAAACAACCTATAAAACCCCCAAGGTGGTAGAGATGCTAGTTCATTATTGTTGGTGTCATGCTACTATTTTCTTCTTGTGTGGGGTGTGGGGGCCTACTTGGTTGATATAGGTGGGTTACAGGCTACCTGTGGCTAAGGTTGGAAGCATGGTTCATATGTTGTTTGGATGTGTGTTTGCTTGTGTAGGTTGCGGTGCTTGGCTATTGGTTGGTTGGTGCCTCTTTTGGCTTGGTTTCTACTTGGGACCTCAGTTGGTGGGGCAGTTGGTTGCGGGTTGTTGTTTGTAGGGTGTTTGTTGTTGTGGAAAGGGTAGGGAGCTGGGTTCATTCTATACTTTAGTTTTGGTGTGTTGGTTTCTATTGGATGAGGTGTGTGATTTGTAGTTTCCTCTTTGCTCTCTTGTTGGCGATACTCTCTTGGGTGGTTGCAGCTTATTTTGATTTGTGTGTGTATGGGGGGGGTGTGACTAGTGGTGTGTGTGTGCATGAGTGGTGGTACATGTGTGTGTGTTTGAATTATCCTTGTGGGAGATGCTCATTCTTATTTGGATTTCCTTGAGGACTTTGAGGTGTTTCCTCTTCTTCTTCTGGTTTGGAGGGGCTCGTTGACTTTTGTCATTTGCTTGGCTCATTTGCTATCATTGCGGGTCATCTTCCCTATTGGGTTGTATACTCTTTTTTGGTTTCTAGCAATGCAGGATGCGGTGTTTTTTCTACTTTCTTTCTTGGGTTTGGTTGCTTTTTGGACTTTTGTTGGTGTTGCCTTGGTGGGTGTGTTATTGTGCAGTCGTTCCGGTTGGTGGTGTCAACTTCTCGACTCTTGGGTTGCTGGTTTCGTGAAGCTTTGGGGCTTGTTCCACCCATCATTTTGCATGTTTTCCTGCTGATCCCTGGGTATTCCATGGGTTTCTTTGGCATTCTCTTCATTTGTTGCTTTCCTGGCCTTGAACCTCATGTTTGGGGTCATGTGGTTTTACCCATGGGTGATTTTTTTGTAATTAAATTTTCATTTATATACTTGGTATTTTCCCTATAAAAAATGTTAAAACTTTTTAAAAAACCTTAAAACCCCAAAAATACTCAATAAAACCCCTAAAAGCACAAAAATAACATCAGAACATTGAAAACCCCTTGAAAAACACTAAAAATATCAAAATCCCCCAAACCCCTAAAAATGCTTAAAACCCATAAAAATCATAAAAACCCACAAAAAATACATGAAAATGTAAAAAACCTGAAAAACCCCTAAAAACCTTAACCCCCCCTAAAAACCATAAACACCCTAAAACCCACCAAAAACTCTAAAAACCCTCTAAACCCCTAAAAACATTAAAATATCTAAAAAACCTTAAGAACCCTAAAAATACACAAAAAACCCTAAAATCCCAAAACATCTTAAAAACGTTGAAAAATCCTAAAAACCCCTAAAACCCCTCAAAATACCTATAAACCTTAAAAATCATAAAAACCACTAAAAAACTATGAAAACGTAAAAAACTCTAAAAACCCCTTGAAACCCATAAAAAACACTAAAAACCTTAAAACCCCCTAAAAATGATAACAACCATAAAAACCCACTAAAAACTATAAAAACCCATAAACCCCAAAAACATTAAAAAACTCTAAAAACCTTAAAACCCGTAAAAACTAAAAAACCCTTTAAAACCCCAAAAGACTCGAAAACCCTGAAAAACCATAAAAACCCTCAAAATTCCTAAAATTCCATAAAATCCCTAAAAACCATAAATATCCTAAAAACCCCCTAAAATTCATGAAAATGTAAAAACCCCTAAAAAACATGAAAACCCCCTGAAAAACATAAAAACACATTCAGGGTTTTTAGTGCCTTTTTGGTGTTTTGGGTTTTTTATGTTTTTTAGGGTTTTTAATTTTTTCTAGAGTATTCTATATTTTTTAAGGGTTTTTAGGGGTTTTATCAAGAAGAAAATAAAAAAAACAAATAGAAATAAGGACCTAGAATAAAAATATGCAAGCCTAAGGATAAAAACGAACGAACACCACAACAAGTGCCTCCTAAAAAAAGACAACAACACAACAACCAGCCATGTTAGCATCACAAAAACCCAACACAAAACCTATGTGGCCCGTTAGAAGAATCTGCAACACCACCAAATACCAAAGCAGCGAGTAATCCAATATGCAAAAAACCAAGGGAAGGCCCGAGCAGAAACAACACCCAGAGAGAAGTAAGGCCCGCAACAAACAACACATGTGCACATTCACACACACACATCCACCACCTAGGAGAACACACATGAAAACACACAACCATCGACCATGCACACACACACACACAGAAACACACAAACACCTAACCAAGGCGCAAAGCACCAAGTAAAGCCCAACATCAACCAAACCCGAAAGATCCAACAACCAAGACAGTTAAACCACAAGTAGCCCACAACCCTCTAGAAAAGTAGCCAAAATAAAAGAAGAAAAGGAAAACACCTCAACACCCAAAAACTAAAAAACCACCCAAGCCCACTACAAAACCTACAATGTCGGCCCAACTCTACCCTATCCAACTTGACAACCAGCACCCAATCATCCAGCCTCCATTTGGTAGTAAATCACGAAACTCTACCATTGCCTACTACGCCCAAACCATAGGATCCCTTCTTCACAAGAAGGCCAGACCATCCCCGACCCACCAACAGCACATATAATATCCATAAGAGTGGCTCATCCAAGCCCCAATCACCTATTGAAACCTCAAAATGTAGCCACTGTACCCATCAAACAAAGAAACCACAAACCACCTAGTCAGAAACCCCATCTCGCACCGCATGTAGCTTCCCTTTGAAATAGAAACTAGACACGCACCAACCAGTGATATGCCAAGATCTCCTAGTAGAAAAAGGCACCCCAACACCAAACACCCCCCCACCCAAGCACTAGTAGGCACCACCATGAGCACCCTATAGCCAGAACCATGAATAAAACCACTCCTACACCCATCCATCCACTACCTCCCACCACAACACTGGTATACACATACAAAACCACCCAACATGCACTAGTAGTAGACACAACCAAACCAACAACCACCAAGATGGTCCCAATACAACAGCACCCCACACAGCAAGACATCTTGAAGCTATGACCCACCAAAACCAACCGCAATGAAACGACACCAGCCCAACAGTAAAGATCCCATAAAGGAGAAACCCGAACAATAACCAGCCTTCAAAACCAACCAAACATCCACCCAGCTCCAGCCAAAATCATCAAACACCACTGTTAGCAGACGAACCATTAGAAGAATCCAAGGTCATGGTACCCTACATCATCACATCCCCAACACCCAGAAGCCAGAACACCATCACTAGGCAATCATGCATCAACACTGGCACCCAAAAATATCAGACCTGCGCCATTTCCTCCCCAACAACCACTTGAACCAACATCTGGAGACACCAGCCACGCTCTACAAGCCACTGAAACCCCCACATCAGTCAGTCCCCCAATAGAAAACATCTTCCTCCTACACAACCCACAACATGACTAAACAACCTTCAACCACAAACAAAAAAAATAGTCCTGAACACCTCTAGATCCAACAATACCATCCATCAAGCACCCTAACCATGTATCCCAACAACACCCAGATGAAAGCAACACATCACCCCTGTAACCCTTCAACCTCAATCTAAGAAGCAGGAACCCAATGAAAAACCAAAGACCAAGGTCTCCCAAAAGCAACCCCATTTAATAGTTACCTAATCCAAAAAATAGATCCCAAAAAATTATATCTTTGAGAAATCTCCATATTGGTCTCATTTTTGAAAATCTTCTAGAAAGGGGACAATCTAGACCAAATCACTAACTTATGTTTGATCTAGAAATAACTTCCACTATGTTGGGGAGAACCATGCAGCTGAGAATTAATCTCTTTCAAGAAAATATACATCATAACATCCACCCCAAGATAACCCAGGACACTTGTCAAATAATCCTCAGTAAACGATCCAAAACACCAATCAAGAAAGTCATAAAAATAGCTAGTAGAAAAATCAAAATTTAACAATCCCAGAAAAGAAAAAAAAGATGGTGAGAGAAGGAATAATTATATATCAAATGATCAATATTTTTAGAGTTCAATTCTTAAAGGAAAAAACAATTAGGGAATTCCAAATCAATAAACTACAGTCTATCCTAGTTAGGTAGTCGCTTTAGGATTTCTAACTACAAAATAGATGATAATCTAGAAAGCGAAAAACAAATCCACACAAAGGCAGCCCAAGGAACATCAAAAAATTTCAGTTTGAGGTCTTCCTAAACAAAGTGAATGGAGAAGTTAGGCTTTCCATTCTAAATAATCCCATACCTACCTCTACTAGGGTCGAAAAATGAGATAATATCCTACCTAAAATACCAAATCTCTATATATATAGTAAGTTGAGGATTCCAGCAGCCTCCCAAAATTAAACCTAAAACTGGAGTAAATTTGGCAATCCCCAAATCATAAATGACACTGTCATCCTTAGAGGATCAAATAGGTCCCATAGAAAGACAAGAATCAAACCGTAAGGAAATACTAGATCTATTTCCAACTGATAATTAGATATGATCCCAGAGAAAACCCGGAGCCCCAAAAACTTCCTCCAAGTCCATGACAAATTCCACGGGAATTGGGCCACCCAAAACATTGATCAACCAAGTAGAAAAATATGAGCCCAATCCACCCAAATGGAAGGATATTAAGTATTACATAGGTCCTAAACATATCTCCCCAAAGGATGTTTGTTCTAATCACTAACATGATTGATCCCTAAACCTCACTCACCATTCGTTATAGCCCCAAATCCCAAGACACCTTAGCCTCAAAAACCTCCAGAGAAAGAACATTCCATAAAAATCATCTAAACATAGCTTCAAAAGATTTAATGAAATTCTTAGGGAAAATAAATTGACAACACTGGTATGATTCCATACTAAAAAGAACATCCTATAAAAGATGTAAATGAACCGAAAAGGAAAGGAAGTTGTTTGTCCAAAACTTAATTCTCCTTATGATCCTCCCCTATAAGACAACATAGTCCACCAATCTTAATATGGTGGTAATAAGGGGTACTCCAACATAACAAATGTGAAGGGATGCATCCCTAATACCCATGACAACACCGATACTATCCTGAACCTCTTTAGAGATGATAACTGAAAACATATTGGATTTAAAAGGGTTGAAAGACATCCCATAAATTGAAGAGAAAGTATCCACCAATTTATTTAATACTAAAACGAATTCAAAATTTCCAAATGAGAACAATAAAAGGTCATCTAAAAAATAGATATGGGATATATAAGTCTTACCACATCTCTAGTGAAATTTAAAAGAGTTAGATGAAGTGATGAGATAATCTAGGATGCAAGACAAAACCTCCAAAAAATAAAAAAAAATGAAAGGGGGAAAAGGGATCCCCTTTTCTCGAGCCTCTCTTCCTAGAAAAAATATCCCTATAAACTCTCATTGATATTAACAGTAAACATAGAATAGCAAACATGCCTTTTAATCTAAGAGGAGAATCAAGATGGAAACTCAAGGAGATCCAAACCATCCTAAAGAAAGTACCATATAATAGAATCAAAATCCTTAAAAAGGGTCAATATTAAAGGCACACATAGAATCTCCCGAGTCTAGGTGATAAATAGACATAATCTCCTAGGAAATCCAAATATTATCAGAAATACGTCACCTTTGGATTAAAGTTGATTGGGCCTTGTTAATACAACTAAGGAGAACCAATATTAATATGGCCACCATAATCCTAGAGACACTCTTATAAATAGTATTAAAATAATAAATGGGTCTAAAATCATCAAGGAAATAGGCATTCGGCAGCTTCAGAATAAGATCGATAATCAAATCGTTAACTTCTCGTAGCAACTTCCGAGACCTGAAAAATTCTAAAACAAATTCTGTCACATAAAACCCAATAATAGACCAGACCTTATAAAAAAATAATCCATTAAAACCATCCAATATTGGATCTTTATTGGGATGAATAGAAAATATCTCCTTATATACATCCTTAGAAACCATGGGTTTATCTAGCATATCAGAAATATTTTGGTCAATAGAGTGTACTAGAAAAGGTTCCACGCAAGATCTTCCTAGATAGGCCACTATAGAAGGCTCCCTGAAATGATCCTAGAAAAAATATATAGTCTCGTTAATAGTACTACCATGATCAATGATATACATTCCATTAGGTCTTCACAAAAGAAGCAGTTTGGAAGAATTAAATCTAGATTTCACCGAGTTGAAGAAGAAGGTGGAATTCAAGTCCCCCTCCCTAAGAAATTGATCCCTACTCTTTTGTTTGGAAGAGAGGGAATATTTAAGAGTCAAGGATTTTAATATCTCTTTTAATATAACTTTCTTAATAATGAGATCTTTGAAAGACCCAATCTGAAAAAGGGAATAGTGGCATTCTGATAACTCTGATCTCGTGGAGGAAATTTTAGCATTAATCATTTCAGAATTTTGAGAATGTAAATCTCATAGAGATAATTAGACCATATTCAAATTTTTATAGACTTGAAACATATAACAACCATGAATCTCAACATTCCAGGCTAAGGAAACCATAGGAAGGAAATAATCTTAATCTGCCCAAAAATTTAAAAACATAAAATGCAGGTAATCTAGATTGCATAGAAGAATTATCCAAAGCCCTATCCAACTTCCTCAACACTTTGAAATTACCCCTCTTCCAAGAGAATCTCATCCTAGAGCAATAAAAGTACTCCATGTTTGAATTAACAATTGCATCATTATACTCATCCAGGGATGAGGGCCAATCCAAAAAACCTACAGATCTCTCCTCCGATAATCTCAACGCATTAAAATATCAAGGAAAAATGAAAGGCCTATCCTTAAAGCACTCAACATAGCTAGCCATATCCCTCAAAAGAATTATGTGATCCAAAAAGGAATTTGAACCATAAAAAAAGAGACCATTCAGGACATATCCACCATAACATCATTCGAGAGACATTCTACTAACTAAGCAGATTCAAAGTATGATTTAACAGTAAGCAACCGAGGGTTCCACAATACCAAAATAAAACCAGAAAGACAAGAAGAATAATTTGAAAGGTAGAACCAACCCGGCATAATATTACTCGGGATAATATTAAGGTTAAAACACTTAACCTTAGTTTCCACTAACCCTTGAAAATACAATTTATTGGATATAATAAGGTCCCCGACCTCCCTTTTTTTTAAGATTATTAAGGCATCTAACAACCCAAACACCAAATATAAACATTGGAAAATAAGGGAGGGGAAGGGATCCCATCCTTAGGCCCCACCTTAGCAGGAACCTTCTTAAAGTCACATTCATCAACCTTCTGAATTTTTTCCCTAATAGGATTATCACTCAAAAATAGAAGAAGTGGGGCTAACCTGGTCAGGAGGAACTAGGCAGGGTGAAGAAGAATCATCCATCCCTGAAGGGTTGGGTTGGTCAAATACAGGGCCTGCATCAGGAACTCAACTTGGGGAAAGGGACCCAACCTATTTGAAACAAGAAGAGATAAACACAACCAAACCAGCAAAATAGGACCATAAAATAGGAGCATCATCTAATCCCTGATCCAAAGAGTCCAAACAAGAAGAGGACACCCCATTTTCATAAATTCACTGGTGCTATCTAGAACCCTCAAACTTGCAAAAACATCCACAACCCTAATTCCAAGAGGTTGACAACTAGAATACTCTAATTTAAAATTATTGTCCCTCAACCCTATGGAGGCCACAAATGTAGGATAAGAGGAGACAACTAGAGTAGAAACCGAGGTTAGGTCGTAACTTGAAGCAACAACCCCAACTGAGGAGAAACCATGTGAGAGACAAGAAAGTATGATCTATGAAATCGTTAAACCAAAGGCATAACCCAACCCTAAGAAATAAATTGGTATCATAGAGGGTGCAGTAGTTACAAAAATCAAGGAAAAGGCATAAGAAGTAGCAGCTCCATCAGACTAATCCTCACTTAAATAACCAAAAAAATTATGAGTTGGGATACAGACTGCCTTATCCTGCCTAGGAGGAATTGTATTAGCTAGTATAGGGAAGAAGTCCCTTGCCGATGAAAACACGGTCCTAGAAGGGGTATCCTTAAATAAACCAATAAAAGGAGCAACAATGGAAAACATATCTTCCTTCACATAAGATATAAGAGGAAAATTGCCTTCTGGCTCATATGTAGCAGCCTGAACCAACTCCTTCCTCCTATAAACATGATTCTTCTTGGGGATCAATTTAGTCTAACCTGAATGAGAATCATCCATGGGATTCGTCTTACATTGATTTAAATGGTGACTTTTTTTTTTGAAAAAGCTTCAAGTATTAGAGATCCAGATGTACTCAACAATAATGTTGGTGTAAGAACCAAACCCTAGATCCACCTCAATCGCTTCCGAAAGATCTTGATTGGACAAAATCTGAACACATATATGGAAAAATATGATCATTATTATCTCATCAAAAGATTTATCATAAAAAAGAGGTCTTCCTAATACACTGATAATATAATTGAGGCCTTCAGCAGACCAGGCTTCTAGGGAAACATTCCAAAGGATCACCCAAACTAGAAACACAAAAAATGATCCTTTATCTAGTGATATACCTTATTTCCACAACATTATCACCATGGAGTGTCCTAAAAAGAACTAGGTGCCACAAGAGATTATATCAACAAGATTACATAAAGGGGTGAACTTGAAGATATATAATCCTTTATCATTGGAGAGAATCATGATCAAATCACTCCCCCTCAAATTGGAAACAATTCCAGACACAAACTAAAATAAAAACTTTTTCTCAAGGAAATATCCCACCAATGTATGACTCCATATAAAAGGAACCTTTTGGAGAATTGAAGAGGATAATAAAACTTTTGAAATTTTCCATCCATCTGATGAAGTATGGAAAACCAAATCCATAGAGAAACCTGAAGAAAAAGGATCCACCATAGCTGTGTCGAAGACCACTAAAGAATCTATAGCATGTCCGGATCCTCCCCAAAAAATAAAGTCATGTCCTCGAAGAACTAAACCATTATCAGCCACATCTGAAACAACAATAAGGCATGGGTTCATCGTGACACCCCCATCCTCCATCGTAACTTCTAAATCAATTACACCTGCAATACCCAATGAGGCCTTGGAGAAAACTGGGGCCTCCAGATCCAAAATCCTTACATCCACTAAATTATCAACTATAGAGACTCTTAAATTAGTTGTAGAACACTCATCCACAATAGTATTAGGGAATGAAGGGAAAACAACCTTTTAATAAGAAAAATTCACAATCCCATCAGAGGGATTAACCACAAGTTTCAAGTCCATAAAAATTGCATCAATAACTGTAGGGGGAACCATGACCTCAAAGAAACCCCAGAAACACAAATCCCACCCAAAATATGAGCAATTATCTCCTCTGAGCTCCCAAAATCATCATCGGTCATGGGAATCACCTTCAAAGCAGGATTCAAGTGAGGAGGAATCGAAACCTCAAGATGAGAAGATGCATTTGACAAAATTTGTTGATTAACACACGAAGAGATCCCACGATTGACAGAAGAAATCACATCCTTCCCAACAACCAAAACTTCAACTTCACCCCCCTTAGAAGCCAAATCCCTAACCATAGTGGTGGCTTCCTCAAAAGATTTATTCGCTGCTTTAACCTATTGTGCCCAGGGTAACCAACATGAAACCTATCCTACCTTAGCCGGGGAAGAACCAAAATTCTTCTTCTTTTGAGGACACCACTCCTTCAATGACTAGAATTAGAAGGAGAAAGCATGAAGGACACTCCCCATATCCATAGTCGCACACCAGACCCATTGGGAGGGAAGATAAGGAGAATACCTCAAGCACAAGATCCATTTTTTTGAGGGCTCGGTGATTTGTTTTAATGTTTTTAGGGGGTTTTACGTTTTTATGGATATAGTGGGTTTTTATTGATTTTTAGGGTTTTCAGGGTTTTTAGGGTCTTTTAGGGGTTTTAGGGTTTTTTTAGCCTTTTAGGGTTTTAATGTATTTTAGATTTTTTAACGCTTTTAAGGGTTTTAGAGTTTTTAGTGGGGTTTTATGATTTTTAGGTTTTTTAAGGTTTTTAGGGGTTTTTAGGGGTTTTTAGGGGTTTTTCAAAGTTTTTAGGTTTTTTTATGTTTTCATGGATTTTTAGGGTGTCTTAGTTTTTTATGGTTTTTAGGGTTTTTTATAGTTTTTAGGGATATTGAGGGATTTGGGGGTTTTTCATGGGTTTTAGGGTTTTTTGGGTTTTTAGGTTTTTGTAGGCTTTTAGGGGTTTTATGGTTTATAGAGTTTTTTTAATCATTTTTAGGGGTTTAAAAGATTTTTAGAGTTTTTAGTGTTTTTTCTGGTTTTGATGGGGTTTAAGGGGTTTTACGGTTTTTAGGGGTTTTCTAGTTTTCTGGTTATTTTGGTCATTTTAAAATTTTCATGGATTTTTAGGGGATTTTTAGGGGTTTTTTTAGTTTTTAGGGATTTTATGGTTTTTAGGGATCTTGAGGGTTTGAGGGTCTTTTGGGTTTTTAGGGTTTATTTAAAATTTTTAGGGTTTTTATGTTTTATAAACATTTTTAATGTTTTCATAGGTTTTAAGAGATTATAGAGTTTTTAGTGGGTTTTTAGGGGTTTTATTGGTTTTATGGGTTTTTATGGTTTTTAGGGGTTTTATGGTTTTCGGGGGTTTTAAGGGTTTTGTACATTTTTATGGAATTTAGTTGGTTTTTTATGACATTTTATAGTTTAGTTGTTTTTTGGGTTTTTAGGGATTTTGAAGGATTCTAGGGTTTTTAGGATCTGTTTGGTCTTTTAGGGTTTTTTAGAGTTTTTATGGGTTTAAATTTTTGTAGAGTTTTTAGATATTTTAAGTCTTTTAAGAGTTTTAAGAGTTTTTAGTGGTTTTAGGGGGTTTATGGGGTTTTAGGGGTTTTTATGGTTTTTATAGTTTTCCACATTTTCATAGATTATTAGGGGTATTTAGAATTTTTTATGGTTTTTAGGGTTTTTCACGTTTTCATTGATTTTTAGGGGTTTTTTGGTATTTTATGGTTTTTATGATTTTTAGGGATTTTTAGGATTTTTAGGGTTTTAGGGGTTTTTAGGTTACTTTGGGGTCTTTTCGGTTATTTTGGAGAGTATTAGGGTTTTTAGGGGTTTCAGTGTTTTTAACATCTTTAGGGGTTTTATGATTTTCAAGGGTTCTTCAGGTTTTTTGGGGTTCTTTAAGTTTTAATTAATTTTTAGAGTTTTTTTAGGAATTGTATGAATTTTCAGGGTCTTTAGGAATTTTGAGGGTTTTTTGTATTTTTAGAGGTTTTCAGGTTTTTATGGTTTAAAACTCTTTTTGGATTTTAGGAATTTTTAGTTTTTTATGGTTTTTAATGTTTTTTAGAGTTTTATAACATTTTTTGTTGTTTTAAGGGTTTTTTTGAGTTTTTATTGGTTTTAGGGATTTTAGGGGTTTTTAGGGTTTCTAAGGTTTTTTTACCATTTTATGGATTTTTATTAGTTTTTTATGATGTTTATGGATTTTTCATTTTTTAGGGTCTTTCGATATTTTGTGGGTTTAAAGGTTTTTCATCGGTTTTATGGTCTTTTGGGTTTTTATGATTTTTTTTATTTTATTGGCATTTTTATGGGTTTTTATAGTTTTTAACGTTTTTTGGAGTTTAATGGGTTTTTAGAGTTTTTGGTTGTTTTTAGGGTTTCTTTGGGGTTTAGGGTTTTTTTATGGTTTTCAGGGGTTTTATGGTTTTTAGGGGTTTTAGGTGTTTTTTAGGGTTTTTTGGGGTTTTAACGTTTTCAGGGACCTTTAGTGATTTTTTTGGATTTTTATGGTTTTTATGGGTTTTAGAGATTTTGGGGGTTTATGGTTTTTCTTGATTTTTAGTTTTTTTGGGGGTTTTCAATTCTTTTGGATTTTCTGGGTTTTTAGGGTTTTTTTTGTTTTTTAGGATTTTTTTGGTTTTTTAGGTGTTTTAGGTTTTTCAGATCTTTTAGCATTTTAAGAGTTTTAAGGGTTTTTAGAGTTTTTAGTGGGTTTTTAGGGGTTTTTAGGGGGAGTTTGGGGGGTTTTAGGGTTTGATACAGTTTTTAGGGGTTTTATGGTTTTTTAAGGAAAATAGAAGATGATATAAATCAAAAGTAAAAAATAATTGAAGTAAAACATAATCACCCGAGGGTGAACCAATTGCCCAAAGGCTGACAACAACATCAACATGAAAAACAAAACCAAATACAAGAATCCACAGGTGAAAAATCAACAAAAAGGCCTAAGAAACCTATCAAAGTCTCTCCAATCATTGCCACAAAAAAGTACCCAAGAACCCACATAAAGCCCATCAAAACCATAGTCTGGAAAAAGGACTAAGAAACCACATGAATCCCATCCAAACCACTTCCTGGAATGTGTCCCCAAATCCTCAGGAATTCTAAATTAAACAATGATTATAAAATGGCTCGAGGACCCTCGTAAAGCCCACCCAAACCACGGCCTATAAAGCAGCCTAAGAACCTCGTGAATCCCAACCAAACCAAAGACTGGAAAAGAGCCTGAGAATCCTTGTGATGTCCAACTCCCTACTACGACAACTAAGGTTTTAATTGGTTTTTATGGGTTTTTAATGTTTTAGGGGTTTTTGTGTTTTTAGGGGTTCTTCCATGTTTTATGGTTTTTTATACTTTAATGATATTTTATGGGTTTTTAGGTTTTTTATCATATTTAGTTTCTAGGGGTTTTTGGGATTTTGTGGGTTTATAGGGTTTTTGATGGGGTTTTAGGGTCTTTTGGGTTTTATAGTTTTTTTACTTTTTTAGGGATTTGAAGGTTTTTTAGAGTTTTTAATGTTTTAAGGGGGTTTTGGGTTTTTAGAGATTTTAGTTGTTATTATTATTTCTTCAGGGTTTTAGAGTTTTTTATGGTTTTATGGATTTTTATGGTTTTTAGGGATTTTCATGATTTTAGGTTATTTTAAATTTTCATGTATTTTTTTGGGGTTTCTTATGGTTTTAAGGTTTTTTGGGTTTTTAGGGGTTTGGAGGGTTTTAGAGTTTTTTATTGGGAGGGGGGGTACATGTTTTAAGGGTTTTTAGGGTTTTTAAGGTTTTTTGTGGTTTTAAGGTATTTTTTGATGTTTTTTTGTCTTTTTAAAGTTTTTATAATATTTTAAAGTCTTTAGGGGTTTAAGGGTTTTTATACTTTTAGTGGTTTTTAGGGGTTTTAAGGGTTTTTATGAATTTTATGGTTTTTAGGGTTCTTTAGGAATTTTGAGGGGTTTTAGGGTCATTAGAGTTTTTAGGGTTTTTAAAAGTTTTATAGGGGTTTTAAGGTTATTTATTGTTTTTAATGTTTCTAGGGATTTTATGGGGTTTTAGAGTTTTTAGTGGTTTCTAGAATTTTATGGATCTTATGAGTTTTTTAAGGTATTTACGGATTTTTTTTGGGAATTTTTGGTGTTTTAGTGTTTTTTGAGTTTTTCAGTTTTTTAAGGTTCTTTAGATTTTTTATCATTTTTAGAGTTTTAAAGGGTTTTTTAGTGTGTTGTTTTTTAGAGTTTTTTGGGATTTTAGGTTTTTTGGGTTTTTAGGGATTTTTATGGTTTTCAAGGGTCTTTTTTAGGTTTTTTAGTGTTTTTATTATTTTTAGGGGTTTTAAGGGTTTTTAAGGGTTTTTTTTGGGATTTTGAAGGGGTTTAGGGTTTTTAGGGGGTTTTAGGGCTTTGAGGGCCTTTCAGGAATTTTAGGGCCTTTTAGGTTTTTAGGGTTTTTTTAGTTTCTCAGAGTTTGAATGTTTTTTAGGGTCTTTAACATTGTTAGGGGTTTTAAGGGGTTTTATATTTTTTACTGGTTTTTTGGATTTTTATGGTGTTTTAGGGGTTTTAAGGTTTTTAGAGGATTTTATGGTTTTTAGTGGTTTTCAAAGATTTTAGGATTTTTTACGTTTTCATTGATTTTTTGGGGGGATTTAGGTATTTTGAGGGTTTTAAAGGTTTTCAGGGGGTTTTAGGGGTTTTAGGGGATTTCAATGATTGTATGGTATTTTTGGTTTTTGGGGGTTTTGAGTTTTTTGGGGTTTTCATGATTTTTAGAGTTTTGTAACAATTTTAGGAGTTTTAAGAGTTTTTAATGGGTTTTTAGGGTTTCTGTGGGTTTTTGGATGTTTTATGGTTTTAAGGGGTTTCATGGTTTTCAGGGTTTTTATGGATTTTTTGTTTTCATTGATATTTAGGTGTTTTTAAAATTTTTATGGTTTTTTGGGCTTTAGATATTTTTATAGTATTTAGGATTTTTCAGGGGTTTTTAGGGGTTTTTAGGGTTTTTAGTGTCTTTTGGGTTTTAGTGGTTTTTTGAGTTTTTTAGGGTTTTTAGGATTTTTTAGAGTTTTTAATGTTTAAGGGGTTTACTGGTTTTTTGAGTTTTTTGTAGGTTTTTAGGGTTTTTATGATGTTTTAGGATTTGATCGTTTTTTGGGGGTTTTATGGTTTTCAGGGATTTTTTTAGGATTTTTAGTGGTTTTTACATTTTTAACCATTTTTAGGGGTTTTTAGGATTTTTATGGGTTTTAGGGTTTTTTAGGGTTTGAGGGTTTTTGAGTGTTTTTGGGTTTTTCCTAGATTTTAGGGTTTTATGGGATTTCTAGGGATTTAAGGGTCTTTTGTCTTTTTAGGGGAATTTTTTAGTTTTTTTGGTTTTTATGGGGTTTTAGAGTTTTTTAACATTTTGAGGGTTTTTTGAGTTTTTAGTGGTTTTAGGGTTTTTAAGGGTTTTAGGGGTTTTTATGGTTTTTTGGTGTTTTCAGGGTTTTTTTGGTTTTTTACGTTCTAATGGATTTTTAGGTATTTTTTAGGATTTTTATGGATTTAGGAGATTTTGAGGGTTTTAGGGTTTTTATGGGTTTTATAGTTTGTAGGGATTTTCAGAGTTTTCAGGGTCTTTTGGGTTTTTAGGTTTTTTTGTGTTTTTATGTGTTTTATGGTTTTTTAGAGTTTTTAACATTTTTAAGTGTTTTATGGGTTTTTATAGTTTTTAAATGTTTTTTTAGTTTTTATAGGTTTTAATGTTTTTTATGGTTTTTAGGGGTTTAATGGTTTTCATGGTTTTAATGGTTTTCTCAGGGTTTTTAATGTTTTTTACATTTTCAATGTTTTTTAGGGATTTTTTATTATTTTTATTATTTTGGGGTTTTTAGAATTTTTTATTGTTTTGACGGTTTTTAGGGCTTTTTAGGGGTTTAGCGTTTTTAATGTTTTTTTATATTTTTTTAACGTTATATGGCTTTTAAGACATTTTAGTGATTTTTTTGTTTATTTAATTTCTTTTAGGGTTTTTATGGTTTTAAGGGGTTTTTTAGGATCTTAGGGAATTTTAGGTTTTCATGGATTTTTACTGGTTTTTTAGGATTTTTAGGTTTGTAGTGTTTTAAGGTTTTTTAGGATTCTGAAGGTTTTTGGGGGTTTTTATGCTTTTAGGATTTTTTTGTGTCTTCTTGGGTTTTTTGGTTTTCATGGGAATATTAGGGTTTTTTGATTTTTTATAGTTTTTAACGTTTTTAGGGGTTTAAGGGTTTTTAGTGTTTTTAGTCTTTTAGGGTTTTTATGGGTTTTTCAGGTTTTTAAGGTGTTTAGAGGTTTTTATGGTTGTCATGTTTTTGAGAGTTTTTTGGGTTTTTATGCTTCCATGGATTTTTAGGTGTTTTTTAGGATTTTTGTGGTATTTATGGGTTTTTAGGGTTTTTAGGGATTTTGAAGGTTTTTTGGTTTCTTAGGGGTTTTTAGGGGTTTTTAGTGATTTAGGGTCTTTTGGGTTTTAAGTTTTTTTTTGATATTTTAGGGTAATTAATGTTTTTAGATTTTTTTAACATTTTTTGTGGTTTTAAGGGTTTTTAGATTTTCTAGTATTTTTTAGGTTTTATAGGGATTTGGATGGATTTTAGGGATTTTAGGGATTTTTAGGGTTCTATGGTCTTTTGGGATTTCAGGGTTTTTTTAGTTTTTTAGGCTTTTATGTTTATAGATTTTTTAGCGTTTTTAGGGGGTTTAAGGGTTTTAGAGTTTTAATGGGTTTTGGGGGTTTTTATGGTTCTTATGGGGGTTTTATTGCACCTAGGGGTATGTAGGATATTTATTGCTTTTAGGGTTTTTTATGGATTTTATGTATTTGAGGGGTTTTAGGGTATTTCAGATTTTAGTGAATTTAGTGATTTTCATGGTTTTTGGGTTTTTATGGGTTTTTTGAGTTTTTAGTGTTTTTTAGGTTTTTTAGGTTTTTTAGAGTTTTTTAACATTTTTAGGGGTTTAAAGGGTTTGTAGAGTTTCTAGTTATTTTTGGTTTTTGTGGGGTTTTAGGGTTTTTATGGTTTTCAATGGGTTTTCAAGGTTTGTAGGATTTTTATGTTTTCATGGATTTTTAGTGTTTTTTAGGATTTTAGGTAATTTTATGGTTTTTAGGGATTTAGTGGCTTTTTAGTGTTTTAGGGTTTTTAGGGTTTTTCAAGGATTTTAGGTCTTTTGTGGGTTTTAGGGATTTTTTGTTTTTTAGGTGTTTTATGGTTTTTATAATTATTAAGGGTTTTAGGTCTTTTGGGGTTTTAGGGTTTTTTATAGTTTTTAGGTATATTGAGGGATTTGGGGGTTTTTCATGGGTTTTAGGGTTTTTTGGGTTTTTAGGTTTTTGTAGGATTTTAGGGGTTTTATGGTTTATAGTGTTTTTTTATAATTTTTAGGGGTTTAAACGATTTTTGGAGTTTTTAGAGTTTTTTTGGGTTTTGATGGGGTTTAAGGGGTTTTAAGGTTTTTAGGGGCTTTCTGGTTATTTTGGTATTTTTAAAAATTTCATGGATTTTTAGGGGATTTTTAGGGTTTTTTTAGTTTTTAGGGATTTTTTGGTTTTTAAGGATCTTGAGGGGTTTTGGGGTCTTTTGGGATTTTAGGGATTATTTAAATTTTTTAGGGTTTTTATGTTTTATAGACATTTTTAATGTTTTCATAGGTTTTAGGAGTTTAGAGAGTTTTTAGAGGGTTTTTAGGGGTTTTATTAGTTTTAGGGGTTTTTATGGTTTTTTAGGGGTTTTATGGTTTTCGGGGGTTTAAAGGGTTTTGTACATTTTTATGACTTTAGTTGGTTTTTTATGATAATTTATAGTTTTAGTTGTATTTTGGGTTTTTAGGGATTTTGAGGGATTCTAGGGTTTTTAGGATCTGTTTGGTCTTTCAGGGTTTTTTTTGAGTTTTTATGGGTTTAATGTTATTTAGAGTTCTTAGCGATTTAAGTGTTTTAATATTTTTTAGACTTTTTAGTGGTTTTAGTGGGATTATGTGGTTTTAGGGGTTTTATGGTTTTTATAGTTTTTCACATTTTCATCGATTTTTAGGGGTTCTTAGAATTTTTATGGTTTTAGGGTTTTTCACGTTTTCAATGATATTTAGCGGTTTTTTGGTATTTTATGGTTTTTATGATTTTTAGGGTTTTTTGGATATTTAGGGTTTTAGGGGTTTTAGGGTCCTTTGGGGTCTTTTCGGTTATTTTGGAGAGTATTAGGGTTTTTAGGGGTTTTAGTGTTTTTAACATCTTTAGGGGTTTTTTGCTTTTCATGGGTTCTTCAGGGTTTTTGGGGTTCTTTAAGTTTTAATTAATTTTTAGAGTTTTTTTAGGAATTCTATGAATTTTCAGGGTCTATAGGAATTTTGAGGTTTTTTTTATTTTTAGAGGTTTTCAGGTTTTTATGGTTTAAGGGACTTTTGGGGTTTTATGAATTTTTAGTTTTTTATAGTTTTTAATGTTTTTTAGAGTTTTATAACATTTTTTGTTGTTTTAAGGGTTTTTTGAGTTTTTAGTGGTTTTAGGGATTTTAGGGGGTTTTAGGGTTTCTAAGGTTTTTTACCATTTTATGGATTTTTATTAGTTTTTTATGATGTTTATGGATTTTATGTTTTTTAGGGTCTTTCGATATTTTGTGGGTTTAAAGGTTTTTCATCAATTTTATGGTCTTTTGGGTTTTTATGATTTTTTTATTTTATTAGGATTTTTCTGGTTTTTTAGAGTTTTTAATGTTTTTTTTGAGTTTAATGTGTTTTTAGAGTTTTTTGTTATTTTTAGGGTTTCTTTGGGGTTTTAGGGTTTTTTTATGGGTTTCAAGGGTTTTTATGGTTTTTAGGGGTTTTAGGTGTTTTTTAGGGTTTTTATGTTTTCAGGGACCTTTAGGGATTTTTTATATTTTTATGGTTTTTATGGGTTTTGGAGATTTTTGGGGTTTAAGGTTTTTCTATATTTTTAGTTTTTTTGGGGTTTTTAAATTTTTTAGTATTTTTTGGTTTTTAGGGTTTTTTTGTTTTTTAGGGTTTTGTTGGGTTTTTAGGTGTTTTAGGTTTTTCAGATCTTTTAGTGTTTTTAGGAGTTTAAAGGGTTTTTAGTGTTTTTAGTGGGTTTTTAGGGGTTTTTAGGTCGGTTTTTGGGGTTTTTAGGTTTTGTTACAGTTTTTAGCGGTTTTATGGTTTTTTTTAAGGAAAATAGAAGATGATATAAATCAAAAGTAAAAAAGAATTGATGTAAAACATAATCTCCTAAGGGTGAACCAATGGCCCAAAGGCTGACAACAACATCAACATGAAAAACAAACCAATTACAAGAATCCACTGGTGAAAAATCATCAAAAAGGCCTAAGAAACCTATCAAAGTCTCTCCTATTGTTGCCACACAAAAAAGTACCCAAGAACCCACATGAAGCCCATCAAAACCATAGTCTAGAAAAAGGCCTAAGAAACCATATGAAGCCCATCCAAACCACTTCCTGGAATGTGTCCCAAAGTCCTCATGAATTCTAAATTAAACAATGATTGTAAAATGGCCTGAGCACCCTCGTGAAGCCCACCCAAAGCATGGCCTATACAGCAGCCTTAGAACCTCACGATGCCCAACCAAACCAAACACTGGAAAAGATCCTGAGAAACCATGTGAAGTCCAACTCCCAGCTACGACAACTAAGGTTTTAATTGGTTTTTAGGGGTTTTTAAGGTTTTAGGGGTTTTTATGTTTTTAGGGGATGTTTTATGGTTTTTTATATTTTAATGGTATTTTATGGGTTTTTAGATTTTTTATCATTTTTAGGTTTTTAGGGGTTTTTGGGATTTTGTGGGTTTTTAGGGTTTTTCATGGGTTTTTAGGGTCTTTTGGGTTTTATAGTTTTTTTTGCTTTTTTAGGGTTTTGAAGGTTTATTAGAGTTTTTAATGTTTTAAGGGGGGTTTTGGGGTTTTTAGATATTTTAGTTTTTTTATTGTTTCTTCAAGGTTTTATT
The DNA here is from genome assembly GCA_963277665.1 of Viscum album. NCBI lineage: Eukaryota > Viridiplantae > Streptophyta > Magnoliopsida > Santalales > Viscaceae > Viscum > Viscum album. The sequence goes on from OY728141.1 coordinate 1,898,576,560, forward strand.
GTTTTTTATGGTTTTAGGGATTTTAATGGTTTTTAGGGGTTTTCATGATTTTAGGTTATTTTAAATTTTCATGATTTTTTTGGGTTTTTTATGGTTTTAGGGTTTTTTGGGTTTTTAGGGATTGGGAGGGTTTAGAGTTTTTTATTGGGGGTTACATGTTTTAAGGGTTTTAGGGTTTTACGATTTTTGGGGTTTTAGGGTCTTTTTTGATGTTTTTTGTCTTTTTAAGGTCTTTATAATTTTTAAAAGTCTTTAGGGGTTTAAGGGTCTATATTTTTAGTGGGTTTTTAGGGTTTTTTAGGGGTTTTAGGAATTTTATGGTTTTTAGGGTTCTTTAGGAATTTTGAGGGTTTTTAAGATCATAAGATTTTTTAGGGGTTTTAAAAGTTTTCAGGGGTTTTAAGGTTATTTATAGGTTTTAATGTTTCTAGGGAATTTATGGGGTTTTAGAGTTTTTAGTGGTTTCTAGAATTTTATGGATCTTTACAGTTTTTTAAGGTTTTAATGGGTTTTTTGGGACTTTTTTGTGTTTTAGTGTTTTAGTGTTTTTTGAGTTTTTCATGTTTTTAAGGATCTTTAGATTTTTTATCATTTTTCGAGGTTTAAAGGGTTTTTTAGTGTGTTTTGTGGTTTTTTAGAGTTTTATGGTATTTTAGGGTTTTTAGGGTTTTTAGGTATTTTTATGGTTTTTAAGGGTTTTTTAGGTTTTTTATTTTTTTTAGAATTTTTAGGGTTTTTAAGGGGTTTTTTTGGGATTTTGAAGGGGTTTAGGGTTTTTAGGGGGTTTTAGGGCTATGAGGGGCTTTCAAGATTTTTAGGGCCTTTTAGGTTTTTAGGGTTTTTTTGTTTTTAGGTTTTGAAGGTTTTTTAGAGTCTTTAACGTTGTTAGGGGTTTTAAGGGGTTTTAGAGTTTTTACTGGATTTTAGGGTCGTTATGGGGTTTTAGGGGTTTTAAGGTTTTTAGAGGATCTTATGGTTTTCAGTGGTTTTCAAGGATTTTAGGAATTTTTACGTTTTCATTGATTTTTTGGGGGTTTCAGGTATTTTGAGGGTTTTTAAGGTTTTCAGGGGGTTTTGGGGTTTTTAGGGGTTTTCATGGATTGTATGGTCCTTTTGGTTTTTTGGGGTTTTTGAGTTTTTTTGGTTTTTTCATGTTTTTTAGAGTTTTGTAACAATTTTAGGAGTTTTAAGAGTTTTCAATGGGTTTTTAGTGTTTCTATGGGTTTTTAGATGTTTTATGGTTTTTAGGGGTTTCATGGTTTTCAGGGTTTTTATAGATTTTTTGTTTTCATGGATATTTAGGTGTTTTTTGGATTTTTATGGTTTTTTGGGTTTTAGGTATTTTTATAGTTTTTATGATTTTTCAGGTGTTTCTAGGGGTTTTTAGGGGTTTTTCTGTCTTTTTGGGTTTTAGTGTTTTTTTGAGTTTTTTAGGGTTTTTAGGATTTTTTAGAGTTTTTAATGTTTAAGGGGTTTAAAGGTTATTAGAGTTTTTGGTAGGTTTTTAGGGTTTTTATGATGTTTTAGGTTTTATTGGTTTTTTGTGGTTTTTATGGTTCTCAGGGATTTTTCAGGATTTTTAGGTGTTTTTATATTTTTAACCATTTTTAGGGATTTTTAGGATTTTTATGGTTTTTACGGTTTTTTAGGGTTTGAGGGATTTTGAGGGGTTTTGGGTTTTTCATATATTTTTGGGTTTTAAGGGATTTCTAGGGCTTTAAGGGTCTTTTGTGTTTTTAGGGGATTTTTTAGTTTTTTGGTTTTTATGGTGTTTTAGAGTTTTTTAACATTTTAAGGGTTTTGAGGGTTTTTTGAGTTTTTAGTGGTTTTAGGGTTTTTAAGGGTTTTAGGGGTTTTTATGGTCTTTAGGGGTTTTCAGGATTTTTATAGTTTTTTACATTCTAATGGATTTTTAGGTTTTTTTTAGGATTTTTATGGTTTTATGAGATTTTGAGGATTTTTAGGGTTTTTAGGGGTTTTATAATTTTTTGGGGTTTTCAATGTTTTTAGGGTCTTTTGGGTTTTTAGGTTTTTTTGTGTTTTTAGGCGTTTTATGGTTTTCTAGAGTTTTTAACTTTTTTAAGAATTTTATGGTTTTTTATAGTTTTTATAGGTTTTTTTAAATTTTATAGGTTTTAATGTTTTTTAAGGTTTTAGGGGTTTAATGGTTTTCAGGGTTTTAAGGGTTTTCTCAGGGATTTTAATGTTTTTTACATTTTGAATTTTTTTAGGGATTTTTTAGGATTTTTATTATTTTTGGGTTTTTAGGGTTTTTTAGTGTTTTGAGGGGTTTTAGGGGTTTTTAGGGGTTTAGCGTTTTTAAGGTTTTTTTATATTTTTTTAACATTATATGGGTTTTAAGACTTTTTAGTGAGTTTTCGGGTTATTTAATTTCTTTAAGGGTTTTTATGGTTTTTAGGGGTTTTTTAGGATTTTAGGGTTTTTTAGGTTTTCATTGATTTTTAGGGGTTTTTTTGGATTTTCTGGTTTTTAGTGTTTTTATGGTTTTTTGGGATTCTGAAGGTTTTTAGGGGTTTTTATTCTTTTTAGGGTTTTTTGTGTCTTCTTGGTTTTTTAGGTTTTCTTCGGCGTTTTAGGGTTTTTATGATTTTTTATAGTTTTTACCGTTTTTAGGGGTTTAAGGGTTTTTAGAGTTTTTAGTTTTTTAGGGTTTTTATGAGTTTTTTAGGTTTTTAAGGTGTTAGAGGTTTTTATGGTTTTCATGGTTTTGAGAGTTTTTCGGGGTTTTTATGCTTCCATGGATTTTTAGGGGTTTTTTAGGATTTTTGTGGGTTTTATGGGTTTTTAGGGTTTTTAGGGATTCTGAGGGTTTTTTGGTTTCTTAGGGGTTTTTAGGGGTTTTTAGGGGTTTTTAGTATTTTAGGGTCTTTTTGGGTTTCAGGTTTTATGATATTTTAGGGCAATTAATGTTTTTAGATTTTTTTAACATTTTTTGTGGTTTTAAGGGTTTTAGATTTTCTAGTATTTTTTAGGTTTTATAGGGATTTGGATGGATTTTATGGATTTTAGGGCTTTTTAGTGTTTTATGGACTTTTGGGCATTCAGGGTTTTTTGAATTTTTTTAGGGTTTTAATTTTATAGAGTTTTTAGAATTTTTAGGGGGATAGGGGTTTTTAGATTTTTAATGGGCTTTGGGGGGTTTTAAGGTTCTTATGGGGGTTTTTATTATTTATAGGGGTATGTAGGATTTTTATTGATTTTAGGGTTTTTTAAGGGTTTTACGTATTTGAGGGTTTTTAGGGTATTTCATATTTTAGTGAATTTAGTTATTTTCATGGTTTTTGGGTTTTTAGGGGTTTTTTGAGATTTTAGGTTTCTTAGGTTTTATAGGTTTTTTAGTGTTTTTTAACATTTTTAGGGGTTTAAAGGGTTTTTAGAGTTTCTATTTATTTTTAGTTTTTTGTGGGGTTTTAGGGTTTCTATCGTTTTCAATGGGTTTTCAAGGTTTTTAGGATTTTTTATGTTTTCATGGATTTTTAGGTTTTTTAGGATTTTAAGTAATTTTATGGTTTTTAGGGATTTAGTGGCTTTATTGTGTTTTTAGGGTTTTTAGGGTTTTTAAAGGATTTTAGGTCTTTTGGGGTTGTAGGGATTTTATGTTTTTTAGGTGTTCTATGGATTTTATAATTTTTAACATTTTTAAGAGTTATAAGGGTTCTTAGAGTTTTTAGTGGGTTTTTAGGTTTTTTATGTTTTTTAGTTTTTTTAAGGTTTTTATGTTTTTTATGATTTTTAATATTTTTTACGGTTTTTAGAATTTTTATGATTTTAGGTATTTTTAGGGTTTTTATGGATTTTAGAGTTTTTAGGATTTTCAGGGGGTTTTAGGGTTTTTTAGATTTAATTAATATTTTTATTAATTTTAATGATTTTTAGAGTTTTTAGTGGTATTTTAGGGGGTTTTATGGGTTTTAGGATTTGTTATGAATTTTACGGGGTTTTATGGTTTTTAGGGGATTTTCAGGGATTTTAGGGATCTTTACGTTTTCAAGGATTTTGAGGGGGTTTATAGGTTTTTTAGGGTTTTTAGGGTTTTTACAGATTTTGAGGGATTTTAACGTTTTTAGGGGCTTTTAGGGGTTTTAAGAGTTTTTAGGGTTTTAGTGGGTTTTAAGGGCTTTCTAGGTTTTCTGGGATTTTAAATGGTTTTAGGGGTTTGTATAGTTTTTAGGTGGTTTTCAATGTTATTAGGGGTTTTTATGATGTTTTATGGTTTTTATGTATTTTGAGGGTTTTTTGTAGTTTTCAACATTTTTTATTGTTTTAGGTGTTTTTATGGGTTTTAGGGTCTTTTGGGGTTTTAGAGTTTTTTTAGTTTTTAGTGGGTTTATGGTTTTTTAGATTTTTATAACGTTTTCTAGGGTTTTAAGTGTTTGAAGAGTTTTTTGTAGTTTTTAGGGTTTTTATAGGTATTTAGGGTTTTTAAGTTTTTCATGTTTTTAAAGGTTTTTTACATTTTACTAGATTTTTGGGGGTTTTTTAGGATTTTTATGGTTTTTATGGTTATTTAGTGTTTTTAGGGATTTTAGGGGTTTTTTGGGTTTTTACGGGTTTTAAGGGGTTTTAGGGTATTTTTGGGATTTTACGGGTTTTTTCTTGAGTTTTATGGGTTTTATGGGTTTTTAGGGTTTTTTAAGGTTCTTAGGGTTTTTATTCTTTTTTCGGGGTTTTCAGGGTTTTTTAGGATTTTTATGATTTTGGGAATTTTTAGGTTTTTTCAGGGTTTTTTGGGGTTTTCTAGGGTTTTAGGGTTTTTTTGTTTCTTGGGGTTTTGAAGTTTTTTTAATTTTTAATTTTTTTCGAATTTTTTAGCATTTTTAGGGGTTTTGAGGGTTTTTAAAGTTTTTAGTGATTTTTAATTAGGGGTTTTATGGGTTTTTAAAATTTTAAATTATTTTAGGGGTTTTTATGGATTTCAGGGTTTTTTAGGGTTTTTAGGGAATTTTACATATTCATGGATTTTTATGGGGTTTTTAGGATTTTTATGGTTTTTAGGTTTTTTTAGGGTTTTTGATGACTTTGATGGTTTTAGGATTTTTTTAGAGGTTTTTTTGGTTTTAGGAGTTTTTGAGAGCTTTTAGGGTCTTTATTGTTTTTAGGGTTTTTTAATGTTTTTATGGTTTTAAAGGTTTTTTTGATTTGTTTAATGTTTTTTTGGTTTTCAGGGGTTTCCGAGTTTTTAAGGATTTTTAAGTTTTTCTGGATTTTGATGGTTTTTAGTTTTTTATGGTTTTTTGGGATTTTGTGGGGTTTTAGGTATTTTACTGGGGTTTTAGGGTCTTTTTGGTTTTCTATGGTTTTTTTATTTTTTTAACATTTTTCAGGTTTTTTAGAGTTTTTTATCATTTTTAGGGATTTTAAGGGTTTTTAGAGTTTTTAGTTATTTTTAGGGTTTCTTTGGGTTTCAGGGTTTTTTATAGTTTTTGGGGGTGTTTATGGTTTTCAGGGGGTTTTAGGGTTTTTAGGGTTCTTTTCATTTTCATTGATTTTTATGGTTTTTTAGGTTTTTTATGCTTTTAGGGGTTTCTTGGGGTTTTAGGGATTTTGAGGGCTTTTCTGGTGTTATTAGAGTTTTTATGGATTTTACGGTTTTTACAGTCTTTTTGGGTTTAAATGATTTTTAGAGTTTTTAACATTAAGGGGTCCTCAAGGATTTTTGAGTTTTAGTGGGTTTTTAGGGTTTCTATTATTTTTTAGGGTTTTAAACGTTTTTAGGATTTTTTTTGTTTTTAGGGGGTTTTCATGGATTTTAGGGTTTTTTTATGTTTTCATGGATTTTTAGGGGTTTTTAGATATTTTATGGGTTTTAGGCGTTTTTAAGATTTTTAGGAATTTTGAGGATTTTATGGGTTTTCATGGGTTTTCAGGGTCTTTTGGGTTTTTAGGGTTTTTTTTGAGTTTTCATGATTTTTATGGTTTTTTAGATTTGTTTAATGTTTTAGGGGGTTTAAGGGTTATTAGAGTTTTTAGTGGTTTTTATGATTTTTTAGGTTTTTTATGGTTTTAAAGGGGTTTTACGGTTTTTAGGGTCTTTAATGATTTTTACGTTATCTGGGATTTTTATGGTTTTTTGGTTCATTATGGGTTTTTACGATTTTGTGGGGTATTAAGTATTTTCATGGTTTTTAGGGTCTTTTTGTATTTCTATGGTTTTTTGAGTTTTTTAATGTTTTTCATGGTTTTTAGAGTTTTTAAAATTTTGGGATTTTAAGGGTTTTTTGAGTTTTTAGTTGTTTTTAGGGTTTCTTTGGGATTCAGGGTTTTTTTTATAGTTTTAGGGGTTTTATGTTTTCAAGGGGTTTCGAGGTTTTTAGGGTTCTTTACGTTTTTCTTGATTTTTAGCGGTTTTTAGGTTTTTTATGGTTTTTGGGGTTTTATGTGTTTTTAGGGATTTTGAGGGCTTTTCCAAGGTTATTAGAGTTTTTATGGTTTTCAGAGTTTTTACAGTCTTTTTGGGTTTCAAGATTTTTTATAGTTTTTATCATTTTTAGTGTTCCTCACGGTTTTTAGAATTTTAGTGTGTTTTTAGGGTTTCTTTGGTTTTTTTGGGTTTCTAAGGTTTTTTGGGTTTTTTGGTTTTAAGAGGGTTTTCAGGGCTTTAAGGGTTTTTTTATGTTTTCATGGATTTTTAGGGGTTTTTAGTACATTTATGGGTTTTAGGTATTTTTAGGATTTGTAGGAATTTTTAGGATTTTTTGGGGTTTTCATGGGTTTTTACTATCTTTAAGGTTTTTTTGAGTTTTTTAAGGTTTTAAGTTATTTAGAGTTTTTAACCTATTTAGAGAGTTTTAGGGGTTTATAGTTTTTAGTGGTTTAAGGGTGTTTAGGGAGTTTTAGGTTTTTTAGGGTTTTTAGGTATTTTATGGTTTTCAGGAACTTTTGGTGTTTTTAGGGTTTTTTACATTTTCATGAATTTTTAGGGGTTTTAAAGATTTTTTTGGTTTTTATTGGTTTTTATGGTTTTTAGGTATTTTGAAGGTTTTTAGGATTTTCTAGGGGGTTTTAGAGTTTTTAGGGTTTTTTAGGGTCATTTTGGGTTTTAGGTTTTTTTTTTGAGCTTTGTAGGCTTTTAAGGTTTTTTTGATTTATAAAATTTTTTAGGGGTTTTAAGGATTTTTTAGTATTTTTAGTGGGGTTTTAAGATTTTTAGTGGTTTAGGGTTTTTTTGTCATCATGTATTTTTAGGGGGTTTGGTATTTTATGGATTTTAGGGTTTTTAGGGTTTTCTTCGGATTTTTTGGGGTTTTAGGGGTTTTCAGGTGTATTTTGGTTTTTTAGGGTCAATTATGTGATTTAGGGTCTTTCGGAATTTTTTTGGGTTTTTTTTTATTTTTTAAGGTTTTAATGTTTTTTATAGTTTTTGAAAAATTTTAAGGATTTTAAAGGTTTTAATTTTTTTAATTATTATTAGGGGTTTTATGGGGTTTTAGGGTTTTTTTAGGTTTTAGGGGATTTATGGTTTTAGGGGTTTTTTAGGGGTTTTTTGATCTTTTACATTTTCATGAATTTTTAGGGGGTTTTAGGATTTTTATCAGGTTTTAGGGATTTTGAGGGGTTTTATGGTTTTTTTAGTAGGTTTTAGATTCTCGTTTTGATGATTTGAAGTCAATAAATAACGTACAAAACAATGGTGGTGTGCAGAATTACAGGTGAACCCCTGTGGACGAATGACGACTATTTTCCAGTAAGCAGCGGACCAGAACCGAGATTTCTGGGTAGATCCACCATTTTCACCAGAAGTGAAGCTATTTGGATAGATCCAAGTGTGAAGATCGAATCTAAAATTTCTATAGAAAACATGATTACACGTTGTGTAGTGGGATGAACACAGGGTGTGTAGCCCTTCAACAGTTGTGGCTAGGGTTTAGGAATCCTATAAGGATGGCATAGAGTGTACATCTCCAACATTCCATGTTCCACCTTCTCTGTGTGAGTGAGCCGTGTGATGAACCACACAGTCTGGTACATGGACACAAGGTCCTATACATGAACACAGTTAAGGACATAACTCAGTGGTGTAGGGGAATCACACACTATGTGGGTCCTCTCACAAGTCGTGTACCCCTTGATCTATTTTGAGGAAACTCAAAAGTTTCATATCTCCTTTGTTTGAACTTATATTTTATCCCTCGAGTAGCCTATCATGAGTTTTTTTCTACATAGACCATGTTGGTTCCCTCAGTTACGAATTTAGAGATATGATGTGAAATGTTCTAAAATCAACAGCTGATAAGACAATTCCCGATGATAGTAGTTATCGTGCAGGGTCACCAGAGACCTTTCGAGTGGCACCCTCCTCCGGTATCAGGGCATGGGTCCTCAATGATTTGACGAAAACCTCCAACTGATCTAGGCATGGGACCTCGACCATTCAAGTTGAACCCTCCTATGGTATCAGGGCCTGGGTCCTCGATGACCTAGAGTGGCACCTTCTAGTCGTGCTAGGCTTGGGTCCTCAACCTTCCAAATTGAATCCTCCTACGGTATCAGGGCATGAGTTCTCAACGGGCTAAAGTCGCACCCTCCAACTGTGCTGAGCATGGGTACTAAACATTCCAAGTGGCACCCTCCTATGGGGTTGGGAAAGGGTCCTCGATGACTTAGAGTGGAACCCTCCAGCCGGACTGGGTATGGGTCCTTGACCACCAATGTGGAACCCTCATGTTGTACCAGGTCATGGGTCATCTACCGGGCATCATTGATATACTTTTGAACAGTTGGCTACACTTCTTCCTGGGATGAGCTGTGAGATGGATACCCCCTTACTCTTTTGTTTGAGATTCTTTGACTGACCATATATATATATATATATATATATATATATCCTTCTTCTATATCCATAAGCAATCAGAGTAGCTCCAGGATGTGAACCAGCAAGCACGCTGAGTACCAACACCGCAAAGGCCACAAGAAGGACCAAGGCAAAACAATATCTCCACAAGGATGAGCCAACAAAAGCACACATTCACGTACACAACACTACCCATAAAAAAATGCACATGTGCATACATGCACCGCCTACCGCACACACACACACACGCAAACTAGAATCCCCATGCACACCCACCCAACTTAGCCAACCAACATCCTAAACTGCCCCTCTGAACAGTTCCTCCCATCTAAAAACCCTATCAAAAAACAACTAAAAAATCACCAAAGTAAAATATGTCTCCCTCAAAGCAAAAAAGCAACAAGCATACAACTAGCAGAACCACCCAACCAAGACAAACCAAAAAAAAGAACCTGGGAGCAGCACCTTCCACCTCTATAATATAGTCACCAGAAGACATCCTAACACCAACAAGACACTAACACCTCCATTCCAGTCCCTGCACTCACAACTCGTTGACCGCATGCACCCATCCACCTACAAAATGTAGCCTGCAACAACCAAATTCCAAATCCAAACTACCAGGTCCACCAAGACTGCCCCCACCTCATCTGCAAGCACCCAATCACCTACACAGGAAACCCGTAGCATCAATAGTAGCCCCATGAATCAAACCACTACAACAGCCAACCAACATTCTCCCATTGATCCCAAGTAACATCAACCAACCATTCCCAGGATAAGGACATCATCACCATTATTAGAACATAATATGCAAGCCCAAGCAGCCCTTAGAACATCAGCAACCAAGCTCCATGCAGCATGCACCCAATCAAACCAACACCAAGAACCAGAAAAAAGTAATAGATCCATAGAAGAATAACCAAAATAAGGAGGTCGGACCAACAACCCCAAAAAAAAACATTCCCATGCTCCACACAACCAGTCTGGAACATGAACCAAATAGAAGGAAGCCTCCAAGCCAACACAAGTCCCTTCCATCAGAATTTTGAACCAGAAGGTAACCCAAACCTAGAACCATGGATCATCCACACTCTCATAGCACATGAAACCAAAAAAGAAAATGACACTAAAACCCTAAAAACCTTAAAACCCCAAAAAATTACTAAAAACCCCAAACCCCCTCAAAATCATTAAAATACCTAAAACCCCATGAAAACCATAAAAATTTTAAAATCCCTATAAAAATATTTGAAAATGTAAAAAATCTTAAAAACCGTATGAACCCCCTAAAAACCATAAAAACCTAAAACCCCTAAAAACCCTAAAAACCCCTAAAACCCCTAAAAACCTAAAAACCCACTAAAAACTGTAAAACAAACTAAAATCCCTAAAAATGTTAAAAAAAACTATAAAAAACATTATAACCCTAAAATGAAGAAAATCCTAAAACCCCCAAAAGTCCCTAAAATCACTAAAAACACCTAAACCCATCAAAATACATAAATTTCATTATTAGAATTTATCTTTTTTAAATTAAGGGGACACAGTAGGTATATGATTTATTACTTTAGGGTATTAGACCCTTGGCCTTTTTACCACCCCTTGGTTATAAATAGCGACTCCTGGTATTGTATTCTCATTCAAGTTTATATTACTGAAACTTTGAGATTTCATTATCTCCATTATGTGGATATTTACTATATTCCATTACTCTTCTATATTCTTGAATTGTCAATCTATAATTTTGATTGGTGATCCAAGATCACAAAGCACACAATTTTGTGGCTCAACCCAAGTTCATTGTAGTGTGGATTGGTCATCTGACCCCTCCCTTGAGTGTGTTGTCTAAGTAGTAGGCCTCACTACTTATAGAATTGGTTGATTACTTTCATCCACTATCCATACCTATCATCCACCACTTAGATCTAAACCACATCCTTCTTCTGACGTCCTATGCTGTCGAGATCAGACCACCTCGAACATCTCTCATCAAAGGGTTTTTAGGGGGTTTTGCAAGTAAGAGGGTTTTTAAGGTTTTTAGAGGTTTTTAGGTTTCTTCAGGGTTTTAGGGTATCTTGTGGGTTTTAGGGTTTTTTAGAGGTTTTATGGGTTTCTGGAGTTTTATAATGTTTTTAGGGGTTTAAAGGGTTTATAGAGTTTTTAGTGGGTTTTTAGGGTTTTTATGGGTTCTTAAGGTTTTTAAGGTTTTTAGAGGGTTTTATGGTTTTCATGGTATTTAGGTTTTTTATGGTTTTCTGTGGTTTTAAATGTTTTTAGTGGATTTTGAGGGTTTTTCTAAGTTTTTAATATTTTTAGGGGTTTTATGGTTTTTAAGGTTTTTAGAGTTTTTTAATGTTTTTAGGTGTTTTAAGGTTTTTTAGAGTTTTAGTAGTTTTTAGGGTTTTTTGGGTTTTAAATGTTTTTAGGGGTTTTATGGTTTTCATGGGGTATTCATGGTTTTTAGGGACTTTTACATTTTCATGGATTATTAGGGTTTTTATGGTTTTTTCAGTTTTTAGGGTTTTTAGTGATTTTGAGGGTGTTTTTGGGTTTCTAGGGGTTTTATTGATTTTTTTGGGTTTTTAATATTTTCATATCTTTTTAAAGTTTCAACATTTTTAAATTGGTTTTAGAGTTTTTTGTGGGTTTTTAGGGTTTTTAGGGTTTTGTACATTTTCATGGATTTTTAGGGGGTTAGGATTTTTATAATTTTAGGGTCATTTGGTTTTTTAGGGATTTTAAGGGATTTTAGAGCATTTCAGGGTTTTTAGGGTCATTTTAGGATTTTAGGGTTTTTTGAGTTTTTTAGGGGTTTATTTTTTTTAGATTTTTTAGCATTTTTAAAAATTGAAAGGGTTTTTAGAGTTTTTAGTGGGGTTTTATGGTTTTAGGGTTTTTTTAGGGTTTTTAATGTTTTCATGGATTTTAGGGGGGTTTAGTATTTTTATGGTTTTTAGGGGTTTTAAGGGTTTTAGGGATTTTGAGGGGTTTTATGGTTTTTCAGGGGATTTTTAGGCGTTTTAAGGTCTTTTGGGGGTTTTACAGTTATTTTTATTTTTTAGGGGTTTTATGGTTTGTAGAGTTTTTTTAACATCTTTAGGGGTTTTTATAGTTTTCAGGGGTTCTTCAGGGTTTTAAATATTTTATATATTTTCATGGACTTTTGGAGGTTTTTTATGAATTTTATTATTTTTATGGTTTTTCAAGGTTTTTAGGGATTTTTAGTGTTTTTATTATTTTTAGGGGTTTTTAGGATTTCAGGTTTTTTCAAGGTTTTTAGGGTTTTTTTGGGTTTGTAGGTGTTTTTTTAGTTTTTTAGGCGTTTAATTTTTTTAGTTTTTTTAACATATATTGGGATTTTAAGTATTTTTAGTGGGTTTTAGGGTTTTTAGGGTTTTAGAGGTTTTTATAGTTTTTAGGTTTTTTCGGGCTTTTTAAGCTTTTTTACGTTTTGATGTATTTTTATGGGTTTTTTAGGATTTTTAAGGTTTTTTTGTTATTTTGTTTTTTTTAGGTTTTTTTGAGATTTTGTTGGGTTTTAGGGGTTTTTAGGGGTTTTCATGGGTTTTTAGGGTCTTTTGGGTTTTTATGTTTTTTGGATTTTTTAGGGTTCTTAAGGTTTTTTAGAGTTTTTTCACATTTTTAGGGTTTTAAAGGTTTTTAGAGGTTTTATTTTTTTTAAGGGTTTTTGGGTTTTTAGGGTTTTTAGTATTTTAGGGGGTTTTATGGTTTTTATGGGGTATTTAGGATTTTTAGGGTTTTTTACATTTTTTGTGGATTTTTAGGGATTTTTTAGGAATTTTTTGATTTCAGGGTTTTTAAGGATTTTTAGAGGATTATGGTTTTTAGGTTTTTTCTGGGATTTTTATATTTTTTAGCGGGTTTCAAGGTTTTTTGGGTATTTTGGGTTTTAGGGTTTTTTAATGATTTTTTTGGGGTTGTAAGGAGTTTTAATGGTTTTTAGAGTTTTAGTGGGTTTTAGGGTTTTATGGGTTTTATTGGTTTTTAGGGGGGTTTCGTTTTTAAGGTATTTTTCGGGTTTTTAGGGTTTTTTAAATTTTCAAGGATTTTTAGGGTGTTTTAGGACTTTAATTATTTTTAGGGGTTTTAGGGTTTTTATGAGTTTTGAGGGGTTTTAGGGATTTTCAAATGTTTTAGTGTCTTTTGGGTTTTTTGTGAGTTTTTAATGGTTACTATGGTTATGTAGAGTTTTTAACATTTTTAGGGGTTTTAATTGGTTTTATAATTTTTAGTGGTTTTACGATTTTTTATTGTTTTTAGGTTTTTTAAGGTTTTTATGTGTTTTTATGGTTTTTAGGGGTTTTTTGGAATTTTTAGGGTTTTTTATGTTTTCATGGATTTTAAGGTGTTTTTTAAGATTTTAATGGTTTTTATAGGGTTTCAGGGTTTTAGGCAAAGAAGGCTCGGGTCCAGGCTATTCCTGGCACCCCCCAAAATTTATTAAAAAAAAGACACAAAAACTGCAGAAAAGGGAGGGGAGGGGTCGAACGACCCACACCCAAAAACCCTTACAACCCACGCCAAAGAAAGAAAAACAAAGAAAGAAAAAGGCACAAAAACAGACAAAACTGCAGCATCATCACATCACATCTAGCCAGTACCAGCATCCAACCGCACTACATCCAGCGTTAACCAGCATCCAGTAGCTCACAGCTAACCAACAACCAGCATTCAGACTACAGCAGCAAACAACATCCAGCAGCAGCAACCAGCCAACCAGCATCCACAACAAACCAGCAACCAGCATCCTCATTTTCAGACAGCCAGCACCTCTTTCGACCACCAAACATCTCCCAGCATCCCACTTCCACTCCAGCAGCACAGCCACAAACTCATCCACAGCAGCAGCAAAAACCAAATAGCCACACGTCCTCACCAAGAACCAGCAAGCAGAGTACACTTCCATACAGCAGCCATCATCAAATTTCGTAAAATCCAGCATCCAACACCTTGCATCCTCCACCATGTCGCACACAGAGGTACCACCAACAGCACAACAGAAAATAGCACAGCGCCACCAGCACCTCGAATTAGATTCCACAGCTTCATCACAACCCAGCATGCCAGCAAACAGAGAATTCTCAGAACAGTCGCATCTTAACAACCAGCAGTCATGAGCTTCAAACCAGACAACTTTCAGCATTCCACACCTCTTAGTACAGCAAACCGCAATCCACAAAAATCGCCAAACACATCTCAGTAGACCCATAAACCAGCATCCTTTCAGAACCGAAAGCATGTAGGAGAACATGGAATACCAAAAGATCCGACCGAAACAAGCAGCAACAAACTGGAGCAAAGGTGAAGATGAAAGACAAGGTTGAGCACGCACCTGCAGCTGCTTCGCGAACCGACAGAAGAAACGAGATTCTGCAATGTAAGATCTAGAAGACCCCGACCAGTGTCGCCAGACCAGATCGTCACAACGAACCTGTTGTTCTTGTGAAAACCAACCACGAGCAGATCTCAACACTGAAATCTGAGAGGACCAGCCCATCCCACCACGAAGACGTCGGGGTGTCCGTCGCGCCTGCATGAGACCTTCACAAAGCCGAGGAAGCCACTTCAAATCTGTATCCAGCGTTGACTTCACCATCGACCTAGAAAATTGCCAATCCCGCATGCCGCAACAAGCCCACAGAGGCAGATCTTCAAAAGCCATGCCAAAAAACCACCAGATCCAGAGCAGACCGCTACCGCCCATGCCAGTATAGGGCCGCCAGATCCAGTCACCATTAAGCATGATCCTTGACTCCAACAAAAGCTCCCGAGGAGAGGACCGCCAGGACGCAGCCCCTTCCGCGTCTGAGGGAAGTTGTAGAAGATCAGCAAAGTCAACGGGGAGAAATCCGTGAGAAGACCCTGAAGGTCTCCGCGTCTGAGGGTTTTAGGGTTTTTCTGGTCATTTTAGAGTTTTTAGGGTTTTTAGGGTCTTTTTGGGTTTTTTGGGTTTTTTAGAGTTTTATTGTTTTTTTTTGGGTTTTTATGGGGTTTTATGGTTTTTTATGGTTTTAGGGGATTTTTTTTGTTTTTAGGGGGTTTTTCAGGGTTTTTAGTGTTTTTTTTTGTTTTCATGGATTTTTAGTCTGTTTTAGGATTTTTACTATTTTTAGGGATTTTGGGGGGTTTTATGGATTTTGATTTTTTTTATGGATTTTCAAGGGTTTTAAGGGTTTTCAAGGTTTTAGGGTATTTTGGGTTTTTACTATTTTTTTGAGTTTTTAGGTTTTTTAAGGTTTTTTGGATTTTTTTTTAATTTATTTTGGGGTTTTAAAGGTTTTTTGAGTTTTTAGTTGTTTTAGGGGTTTGATGTTTTTAGTGGTTTTCAATAATTTTAATGTTTTAAAATTTTCATGTATTTTTAGTGCATTTTAAATATTTTTAAGGGTTTTAGGGTTTTAGGGATTTGAGGGTTTTAGGGTTTTAAGCAGGTTTAGCGGTTTTCATGGCTTTTAGGGGTTTTTCCTGTTCTTATAGTTTTTTTAGTTTTTAGGGTTTTTTAGGTTTTTAGAGTTTTTCAACATTTTTAGGATTTTTATAGTGTTTAGTGGGTTTTTTTGGGTTTTTATAGTTTTTATGTATTTTAGAGATTTTGTTGGTTTTCATAGAATTTTCGAGGTTTTTATGGTTTTTTATGTTTTCATGGATCTTTAGAGGTTTTTTAGAATTTATATGGATTTTGTGGATTTTGAGGGTTTTTTTGGGTTTTCATGGGGTTAAAGGGTTTTTTGGGGTTTTTTGGACTTTTTGGGGTTTTTTATGATTTTTTGAGTTTTTTATCCCTTTAAAAATCATTTAATGTTTTTTAAATTTTTTTAAATATTTTTTACATTTTTTAGGGGTTTTAATGGGTTTTGGTGTTTTTAGTGGGTTTTTAGGATTTTTATAGTGTTTTAGGGTTTCATGATTTTTATGGTTTTCAGGGGTTTTTTGGTTTTTTAGTGTTTTTACATTTTCATGGATTTTTAGGGGTTTTTTAGGATTTTTATGGATTTTAGGGTTTTAGGGACTTTGAGGGGTTTTAGGGTTTTTTAGGGATTTTTAGAGCATTAAGGGTCGTTTTGTGTTTTTAGAAGTTTTTTATGGTTTTAGGGGTTTATGGTTTTTTAGAGTTTTTTTAACTTTTTAGGGGTTTATACGGTTTTTTGAGTTTTTAGTGGGTTTTTATGAGTTTTTGGGTTTTATAAGGTTTTTAGGAATATTTATGATTTTCAGGGGGTTTTTAGGGTTTTTAGGGTTTGTTATGTTTGAATTGATTTTAAGGGTTTTTTAGTTTTTTATGATTTTTTGGGTTTTTATTGTTTTTAGATATTTTGAGGGTTTTATGGATTTCAAGGGTTTTAGGGTTTTTAGGGGTTTTCAGAGTTTTTAGGGTATTTTGAGTTTTGGTTGTTTTTTTAAAAAAATTAGGGGTTTTAAGTGGTTTTAGTAGTTTTTTTGGTTTTTTATGGGTTTCTAGGTTTTTTAATTTTTTTATGGGTTGTATGGTTTTTAGGGGGTTTTGGGGTTTTTCATGTTTTCATGGATTTTTAGGAGTTTTTTAGGATTTTTACAGTTTTTATGTTTTTTAGGTTTTTTGGGGTTTTAATGTTATTAGGGTTTTTAAGGGGTTTATTTGGGTTTTTAGGGTTTTACATATTTTTTAGAGTTTTTTAAGATTTTATGGGTTTTAAGGCATTCTAGAGTCTTTAGTGGGTTATAGGGTTCTTATGGGTTTTATGATTTTTTTAATTCTTTTAGGGGTTTTATGGTTTTTAGAGGTTTTTCATAATTTTTAGGGTTTTTTATGTTTTCAAGGATTTTAAGTGGTTTTAGGCTTTTATTTTGTTTTTATGATTTTTTATGGTTTTTAGGGATTTGGGGAGGGGTTTAGGGGTGTTCTTGGGTTTTTTGGGTTTTTTGGGTTTTTTGGGTTTTTCGTGTCTTTTGGGTTTTTAGGGTTTTTTTAGTTTTTAGGGGTTTTAAGGTCTTTTATATTTTTTTTCATTTTTATGGGTTTAAGGGTTTTTAGACTTTTTAGGGTTTTTATGGGTTTTTTTTGCATTTTTATGGTTTTTTGAGGTTTTTATGGCTTTTAGTTGGTTTTAGGGTTTTTAAGATTTTTTTCATTTTCATGGATTTTAATGGTTTTTTGTATTTTATGGTTTTTAGGGTTTTTAGTGATTTTGAGGGATTTTGAACAGTTTTTAGGGGTTTTAGGGTTTTTAGGGACTTTTTTGGGGTCTTGTGGGTTTTTTTAAGTTTTTTTGGGTATTTAAGGTTTTTATAATTTTTTATAATTTTTAGTTGTTTTAATGGTTTTTAGAGTTTTTAGAGGTTTTAGATTTTTTGGGATTTTGGGGGTTTTTTAGGTTTTAGGGATTTTTAGGCTTTTAGGGTCTTTTTGCACTTTTATAGTTTTTTGAGTTTTTTATTGGGTTTATGTTTTATAGATTTTTTAATGTTTTTTGGGTTTAAAGGGTTTTTATAGTTTTTAGTGGGGTTTTAAGGTTTTTATGGGGGTTTAGGGGTTTTTATGGTTTTTAAGGGTTTTTGTGGTTTTTTGGGGGGGGTCATGGTTTTTAACATATTCATGGATTTTTTGTGGTTTTTTGAATATTTATGGTTTTTACATGTTTTAGGGTTTTTATAGCTTTTGAGGGTTTTTATGGTCTTTCAAGGGTTTGAATGTTTTTATAGATTTTCAGGGTTTTTAGGTTGTTTGATGGTTATAGGGGTTTTCAGGGTTTTCAGGGTTTTCAGGGTTTTTTGGTGTTTTTAGGGTTTTAGTGTTTTTTGGGGATTTTTTTGGCCTTTTAGGGTTTTTAAGGGTTTTTAGAGTTTTTATCAATTTTCAGGGTTTTAAGGGGTTTTAGTGGTTTTTAGTGGTTTTTAGGATTTTTATGGTTTTTAGGGGGTTTAATGGTTTTAGGGGGTTTTATAGTTTTCAAGGGGGTTTAAGGGTTTTTAGGGTTTTTTATGTTTTCATGGATTTTTAGGGGTTTTTAGGATTTTTATGGTTTTTAGTGTTTTTTAGGGTTATTAGTTATTTGAGGGGTTTTCTGGGTTTTCTGGGGTTTTTAGGGTTTTTCATAATTTTTAGGGTCTTTTAAGTATTTAAATATTTTGTTGAGTTTTTTGGGTTTTTAAGGGTTTTAGAGTTTTTTATCATTTTAAGGGGTTTAAGGGATTTTAGATTTTTTAGTGTTTTTTATGTTTTTTGGGTTTTTAGAGTATTTTAGATTTCTAGGGGCTTTATGGGTTTTTGGGGTTTTAAGGTTTTTTATGTTTTCATGGATTTTTAGGGGTTTTTAGTGTTTTTTAGGATTTTGAGAGTTTTATGATTTTTCAAGGGGATTTTGGGTTTTCAAGGGTTTTCCAGGTTTTTATGGTCTTTATGGGTATTGGTTTTTTTTTTTTGAGTTTTTAGGGTTTTTTAGGTTTTTTTGAGTTTTATATCATTCTAGGAGTTTTGAGGCTTTTTCAAGTTTTTTTTTGTTTTTTTGGGGTTTATGGGTTTTTAGGGGTTTTTAGTGATTTTTATGGTTTTGAGGTGGTTTTCAAGGTTGTTATGGTTTTTTATTTTTTTATGGATCTTTAGGTGTTTTAAGGATTTTTATGGAATTTCGGGGTTTTTAGGGATTTTGAGGGGTTTTAGGGTTTTTTAGTGGTTTTTAGGGGCTTTCAGCTTTTTAGAGTTTTTTAACAACTTAAGGGTTTTAATGTTTTTAGTGGTTTCTTAGGGTTTTTATTGATTTTTTTGGGGTTTTAAGGTTTTTAGTGTTTCTTTTTGGGATTTGAGAGGTTTTTCATGGTTTTTTGGATTTTTAATGTTTTTATGGATTTTTAGGGGGGTTTAGATTTTTGTGGTTTTTAGGGTTTGTATTGTTTTTAGAGATTTTTAGGTTTTTAGAGTTTTCAAGGTCTTTTTTGTATTTTGGGGGGTTTTTTGAGTTGTTAGGAGTTTTGACATTTTTTAGAGTTTTTAACATTTTTAGTGGTTTTAAGGGTTTTTAGAGTTTGTAGTGGGTTTTTAGTTTTTTAAGGTTTTAGGGGGTGTTTAATATTTTTAGGTGTTTTTAAGGTTTTCTGGGTTTATAGGATTTTTTGGGTTTTTTACATTTTCATGGATATTAGAGATTTCTATGGTTTTAGGGTATTTTAGAGTTTTTAAGGAATTCGATGGTTTTTAGGGTCTTTAGGGGTCATTTGGAGTTTTTTTACACATCTAGGTGTTTTAAGGGTTTTTAGAGTTTTTAGTGGTTTTTAGGGGTTTTATGGGATTTAGGGATTTTAACATTTTAGAGTTTTTTATGGTTCTCTGGGGGTTTTCAACATTTTCATGGTTTTCTACATTTTCATGAATCTTTATGGGTTTTTAGGATTGTTATGGTTTTTCGGGATTTCGTGTTTTTAGGGATTTTAAGGGGTTTTAGGGGTTTTCAGGGATTTTTTTGGTGTTTTTTGGGTTTTTAGAGTTTTTTAACAATTTTAGTGGTTTAAAGGGTTTTTAGTGTTTTAGTGGTTTCATAGGGTTTATATATATTTTTTAGGGTTTTTAATATTTTTAGTGTTTTTATAGTTTTTAGGTATTTTTCATGGTTTTTTGGGTTTTTTATGTTTTGATGGATTTTTAGGAGGTTTTAGGATTTTTGTGGTTTTTAGGGTTTTTAGACTTTTTATGGATTTTTTAGGGGTTTAGGGGTTTTCATGGGTTTTTAGGGTTTTCAATGTCTTTTTTGGTATTTTGGGTTTTTGAGTTTTAATATTTTTGAGGATTTTTAGAGATTTTAGCATTTTTATGGGTTTTAAGAGTTTTTAGCTTTTTTGTGGGTATTTAGTGTTTTTATGGGGGTTTAATGGTTTTTTGTGTTTTTAAGGTTTTTAAGGTTTTCAGAGTTTTTAGCGTTTTTTACACAAATTATGTTCTCATGGACTTTTTTAGGGTTTTTGGATTTTCATGGTTTTTTGGGTTTTTTGGGATTTTAGGGAATATGAGGGTTTTTAGGGTCATCAGGTTTTTTGGATTTTTAGTGTTTTTCAGGGTTTTTAGGGTATTTTTGGGTTTTTAGGGTTGTTTTTGAGTTTTTTGGGCTTTTTATGGATTGTTAGAGTTTTTAGGGGTTTAAAGGGTTTTCTAGTTTTTGTGATTTTTAGGATATTTATGGGGTTTAAGGGTTTTTATGGGTTTTTAAGAATTTTTAAGGGTTTTTAAGTGCATTACGGGTTTTATGGTTTTTAGGGGGTTTTCAGTGTTTTTTTGGGTTTTTATGTTTTCATTGATTTTTATGGGTTTTTAGAATTTTTTTGATTTAATGTTTTTAGTGTTTTTGGATTTTAGGGATTTTGACAGTTTTTAAGGGTTTATAGAGGACATATATTGTTTTTATGGTTTTTCTATTTTTTAGGGTCTTTTTGTATTTTTAAGGGGTTTTTAGAGTTTTTTAGGGGTTTTAAGTTATTTTTAGAGTTTTTAATGTTTTTATGTGTTTTGAGGATTTTTAGATTTTAAGCGGATTTTTAGGGTTTTTATTGTGTTTTAGGGTGTTTAAGTTTTTTATGGGTTTCAGGAATTTATAGGTTTTTTAGGGTTTTTTACGTTTTCATGGATTTTAGGGGTTTTTAGGATTTTTATGTGTTTTAGGGTTTTTAGAGATTTTGTGGGGTTTGGGGGGTTTTATGTATTTTTAGGGGATTAAGATTTTTTTTAGTGTTTTTAGGGTCTTTTTGGGTTTCTAAGGTTTTTTTAAGTTTCTAGGGTTTTATAGGATTTTTAGATCTTTCAACATTTTTAGGGATTTTAAGGGTTTTTATAATTTTTAGTGGTTTTTAGGGGTTTTATGGGCTGTTATGGGTTTTTAATGTTGTTGGGGTGTTTATGGTTTTCATGTATTTTTTGGGGTTTTTTGCATTTTAATGGATTTTTAGGGGTTTTTTAGGAATTATATGGTTTTTAGGGGTTTTAAGGTTTTTAGGGATTTTGGGGGGTTTTAGGGTTTTTTAGGGTTTTTAGTTTTTCAGGATTCTTTAGTGTTTTTTGGGACTTTTGGGGTTTTTAGGATTTTTTGTGATTTTAGGGGTTTATTGGTTTTTAGTGTTTTTAACAACTTTTGGGTTTTTAAGGGTTTTTAGAGTATTTAGTTGTTTTTTATGGTTTTTGTGGGTTTCAGGGTTTTTAAGGTTTTCAGGGGGTTTTATGATTTTTATGGTGTTTGAGGGTTTTAGAGTTTTTAGTAGTTTTTTTAAGGCCTATTAAGGTTCTTATGGGTTTATATGGTTTTTAAGGGTTTTTATAGTTTTTTAACGCTTTTATGTGTTTTAAGGGTTTTTAGTGTTTTTAAGGGTTTTTAGAGTTTTTAGTGTTTTTTCTTTGTAATTTTTGTGGTTTTTAGGGTTTTTATGGTCTTTAGGGGTTATTGTTAGGAGTTTTTAAAAGGCTTATAGGTTTTTACTTTTTCATGGATTTTCAGGGGTTTTATGATTTTTTTTATTTTAGTTTTTTGTGGTTCTTAGGGATTTTGAAGCTTTTAAGGCTTTTAGGAGTTTTTTGGGTTTGTAGGAGATTTTAGGATTTTTATGGTGTTTTGGTTTTTTAGGGGGTTTTTTGATTTTTTTTAGGGTTTTTAAGATATTTAGAGTTTTTGTGGGTTTTTTGGGGTTTTTTGGGTTTTTAGGGTTCTTAAATATTTTCTTGTTTTTAGGGTGGGTTTCAAGGTTATTTGGGTTTTTTATGTTTTCATGTATTTTTAGTGTTTTTTAATATTTTTATGATTTTTAGGGGGTTTTTTGTGGTTTTTAGGGATTTTGAGTGTTCTTAGGGGTTTTCAGGGGTTTTTTCATTGTTTTTAGGGTCCTTTGGGTTTTTCCGATTTTTTGAGTTATTTTGGATTTTAATGGTTTTTTAGAGTTTTTTTATGTTTTTAGGGATTTAAAGGGATCTTAGAATTTTTAGTGTTTTTTTGTTTTTATTAATTCGTTGGGTATTTTATACTTTTTAGGTGTTTTATGGTCTTCAGGGTTTTACGGTTTTTAGGTTTTTAGGTTTTTTAGAGTTTTTAGGGTTTTTAGGGTTTTTAGGGATTTTGAGGGTTTTTAGTGGTTTTATGCAGTTTTTTGGGGTTTAGTGTCTTTTAGGTTTTTAGGGTCTTTTTGGAATCTAAGGTTTTTTTTAATTTTTTAGGGTTTTAAAGGATTTTAGAGTTTTTCAATGTTTTTAGGAGTTTTAATGTTTTATAGAGTTTTTAGTGTTTTTAGGTGTCTATGGGTTTTTAAGGATTTTTAAGGGTTTTAGGGGTTTTGTAGTTTTGAGGGGTCTTAGAGGATTTTTTTAATTTATTATGATTTCATAAATTTTAGTGGGTTTTTAGGTTTTTTATGGTTTTAGGGTTTTTTAGGGTTTTGTGGGATTGGGGGGGGTTAGGGGTTTTCAGGGATTGTTGGGTTTTTAGGGCATTTCAGGGTTTTTAGGATGCTTTTGTATTTTTAGGATTTTTGTGGGTAATTTAGTGTTTTTAGTATTGTTTTGGGGTTTTAGGGATTTGTAATGTTTTTTAACATTTTTTGGGGCTTTAAGGGTTTTTGGAATTTTAGGGTTTTATGTGGTTTTGGGGTTTCTTTTAAAAATTTAGGGGTTTTTAGGATTTTATGGATTTTTGGGTTTTTAGGGGTTTTTAGGGGTTTTAGGGATTTCGATAGTTTGTAGGGGCTTTCAGGTGTTTTCAAGGTTAGGGGTTTTTGGGGTTTTTGGGGTCTTTTGAGTTTTTTATGGTGCTTATGGTTTTATTGAGTTTTTTTTAAGTTTTTTAAGGTTTTTTAGAATTTTTTATCATTTTTAGGGTTTTACAGGAATTTATAGGTTTTAGTGGGTTTTAGGGGTTTTATGGGTTTTTAGAGTTTTTAATATTTTTTGGGGATTTATGTTTTTCTTGGTTTTTTCACGGTTTTTTCGGTTTTTTACGTTTTTAGGGGTTTTTAGGGGGTTTTTTGGGTTTTTTGGTTTTTAGGGGTTTTTATTGTTTTTAGGGACATTGTGAGTTTTGCAGGATTTTTTTTGAGATTTTTATGGTTTTTAATGTTCCTAGGGTTTTTTAATGTTTTTTGGGGTTTAAGGGTTTTTAGTTGTTTTTAGGGGTTTTAGGGGTTTTATGGATTTTTAGGTGTTTTTATGGTTTTTGGGGGGTTTTATGATTTTCAGGGTTTTTAGGGTTTCTTTAGGTTTTTTAGATTTTTATGCGTTTTAGGCCTCTTATGGTTTTTAAAGGTTTTCAGAGCTTTTTTGTGTTTTTAGGGGTTTTTAAGGGTCTTTTGGGTTTTTAGGGTTTTTTCAATTTTTTATGATTTTTAAGGTTTTTAGAGTTTTAAAACATTTTTAGGGGTTTTAAGTGGTTTTAGAGTTTTTAGTGATTTATTAGTATTTTTATGTGTTTTTATGGTTTTTAAATTTTATGGGTTTTTACTTTTTTCAGAAGTTTTAGTGTTTTTTACGTTTTCATTGATTTTTTGGGGGTTTTTAGGATTCTTTTGATTTTTAGGATTTTTATGTATTTTTAGGGGTTTTAGGGGTTTTCAAGGGTTTTCAAGAGTTTTAGTGTTTTTAGGGTTTTTAGGATCTTTTTGGGGTTTTAGGGTTTTTGAGATTTTAGTGTTTTATAGGTTTTTTAAAGTTTTTAGTTTTTTTGGGTTTTTATCGATTTTTAGGGTTTTTAATGTTTTAGGGGATTTATGGTTTTTCGGGGGATTTTAGTTTTTTATGGTTTTTTACATTTTCATTGATTTTTAGGGGTTTTTAGTATTTTATGGGTTTTATGGTTTTTTGAGATTTCGGTGGTTTTTAGAGTTTTCAAGTGTTTTTAGGGTTTTTATGGTTCTTAGGGGTTTTCAGGGGCGCTTTGGGATCTTTTTGAGTTTTAGGGGGGTTTTCAAGTTTTTAGGCATTTTAAGGTTTGTTAGAGTTTTAAGCATTTTTGGGGTTTTAAGAATTTTTATAGTTTTTAGTGGTTTTAGTGTTTTTAGGTATTTTTCAGGTTTTTAATTGTTTTTATGGGGTTTATGGTTTTCAAGGGTTTTCCTGGTTTTTTGGTGTTTTTATTTTTTCATGGATTTTTAAAGGGTTTCAGGGGTTTTCAAGGGTTTTCTATGGTTTTTAGGGGCTTTTAGATTTTTTATGGATTCTGAGGGGTTTTAGGTTTTTTGGGGAAGTTTTAAAGTGTTTTTTGTGTTTTTTGGTTCTTTTTCGGTATTTAAGTTTTTTTGAGATTTTTTTGAGTTTTTTCAGAATTTGAATAGTTTTTAGAGTCTTTTTATTGATTTTTGGTCCCTATAGGGGTTTTATAGTTTTCAATTGTTTTTAGGGGTTTTAAGGGTTTTAATGGGATTTCTAGGTTTTTAGGGTTTTTCTTTATCACGGATTTTGAGGTGCTTTTTACGATTTTTATGTTTTTATGGGTTTTAGGGTTTTAGGGATTTTGAGGGGTTTTAGAGGATTTTTTGATTTTTGGGCTTTTAGGGTTTATTTGAAATTTTTTAGAGTTTTTAATGTTTTTAGTGTTTTTAGGGGTTTTATGGGTTTTTAAGGTTGTTATGGGTTTTTATGGATTTCATGGGGATTTCAGGGTTTTTAGGGAGTTTTAAGTTTTCATGGATTTTTAAGTAGTTTTTTGGATATTTGTGGTTTTTAGGGTTTTTAGATATTTTGATGGTGTTTTGGGGTTTTTTAGGGATTTTTGGGATTTTTGGGTTTTTATGTTTTCATTGATTTTTAGGGGGTTTTGAGATTTTTATGGTTTTAAAGGTTTTTAGGGTTTTGGGGATTGTATATGTTTTTAGGGGCTTTCAAGGCTTTTAGAGGTTTTCTGGTTTTCAGGTTTTCTCAGGGGTTTTAGCGTCTTTCTTAGATTTTAGTGTTTTTTTAGTTTTCCAGGGTTTTAAGGTTTTTAGAGTTTTTTGATGTTTTTAGGGATTTTAAGAGATTTTAGTTTTTTTTATTCAGTGTTTTTATGCTTTTTAGCTGTTTTTATGGTTTTCAAAAAGTATTCAGGGGTTTTTATGTTTTCATGGATTTTTAGATGCTTCTTAATATATTTATGTTTTTAGGGATTTTGGGGGTTTTAAGGGTTTTAAGGTGTTTTAGGGATTTTCAGTGATTTTTAATGGTTTTCAGGGTTTTTAAGGTCTTTGGGGTTTTAGGGTTTTTTGAGTTTTAAAGGGTTTAATTGTTTTTATAGTTTTTGAACATTTTTAGGGGTTTGAGGGCTTTTAGAGTTTTTAGTGGGTTTTTAAGGGTATTATGGTTTTAGGAGTGTTAGAAATTTTTATGGTTTTAGGGGGTTTTCACGGGTTTTAGGGTTTTTTACATTTTCATGGATTCATAGGAGTTTTTTAGAATTTTTATGGTTTTATAGCTTTTAGTTTTTTTAGGTATTTTGAGGGTTTTTAGGGTTTTTAGGGTTTTTAGGGGTTTTCTGGGTTTTTAGGGTTTTCTTGGTTTTTAAGGTCTTTTGAATTTTTACAGTTTTTTCTGATCTTTTTATACTTTTTATGCTTTTTTAGAGTTTTTAAAATTTTAAGGATTTATGTGTTTTATATCTTTTTGATGGTTTTTATGATTTTTATGGTTTTTATGGTTTTTATGGTTTTTATCATTTTTTGAGGTTTTTAGGCGGTTTTATGGTTTCATGGGTTTTTAGGGTTTTTAGGGGTTTTTTACTTTTTCTTGGATTTTTTTTAGTTTTGCAGGAGTTTTATAGTTTTTAGTGTTTTTAGGATTTTTAGGTATTTTGAGGGTTTCTAGGATTTTTTGATCTTTTTAATGATTTTAGGGGTTTTCAATGTTTTTAGGGTCTTCTGGGGGTTTTTATCTTTTTTTGGGGTTTTACGGTTTTTTAGATTTTTTTGAATAAAATTAAAGGTTTTATAGTATTTAGTGGGTTTTTAGGGTTTCTAGGGGTTTTATGGTTTTTAAGGTTTTTTGATATTTTATATTGTTTTGGGATTTATCAGGGTTTCTAGGGTTTTTAACGTTTTCAAGGATTTTTAGGGGTTTTTAGGATTTTATTATTTTTAGGGTTTTAGGGATTTTGAGGGTTTGGGGGGTTTTTAGGTGTTTTAGGGGGGTTTAGGGTCTTTTTCAGCTTTTTAGGTTTATTTTTGAGTTCTTTAGGGGATTTAATGGGTTTTAGAGTTTTTTATGATTATTAGGGGGTTTAATGGTTTTTAGGGTTTTTATTGGTTTTTTTTTGGATTTTTATGGGTTTTAGGGTATTTAAGGTCTTTAGGGGTTTATGGTTTTTAGGGATTTTTAGGGATTTTTATGTTTTCATGTATTTTTAGAGGTTTTTAAGATTTTTACAGTTTGTAGGGTTTTTAGGGTTTTGAGGGTTTATAGGGGTTTTCATGGTTTTTTGGATCTTTTGTGTGTTTTGGGTTTTTCTTGAGTTTTTTAGGGTTTTATGGTTTTTCTTTTGATTATTTATAACTTTTTTAGGGGATTTAATGGGTTTTACAGTTTCTAGTGGTGTAGGGTTTTTATGGGATTTTAGGGTTTTTTCATTTTTTAGGAGGTTTTATGGTTTTCAAAGGTTCCTATAAGTTATTAGTATTTTTTATGTTTTCATCGATTTTTAGGATTTTTAGGATTTTTTGTAAGGTAGGGTTTTTATGGTTTTTTTGGGGGTGTATAGTGTTTTTTTGGGCAAAGAAGGTGCAAGACCAGGCTGTTCATGGCCCCCAAAGATTTGGGATTTTTATGATTATGATAGTTTTGAGGGGTTTTCAATGGTTTTTAGGGGTTTGGGGGGGGGGGTTAAGGGTTTTAGGGTCTTTTGGGTTCTAGGGTTTTTTGATTTTTTTGGGTTTAAAGGTTTTTAGGTATTTTTAACATTTTTAGAGGTTTTGAGGGGTTTTACACTTTTTAGTGATTTTAAGGGTTTTTATGGGTATTTATGGGTTTTTTAGGCTTTTAGAGATTTTAATGGTTTTTAGTGACTTTATAAGGTTTTTAATGTATTTTACATTTTCATAGATTTTTGGGGGTTTTTTTTATTTTTATGTATTTTATGGTTTTTAGTGTTTTTAGGGATTTTGAGTGTTTAGGGTTTTCTATTTGATTTAGGGTTTTTAGAGTCTTTTGGGTTTTTAGTTTTTTTTTAGTTTTTTAGGGTTTCAATGTTTTTTAGAGTTTTTAACATTTTTAGGGGTTTATAGGGTTTTTAGTGTTTTTAGTGGGTTTTTAGAGTTTTTTATATGTTTTATGGGTTTTTTATGGTTTTTAGGGATTTTTAGGTTTTAGGGGTTTTTCATGGTTTTTAGGGTTTTTTACATTTTCATTGATTTTTAGGGTTTTTTGGGATTTTTATTGTTTTTAGGCTTTTTAGGTGTTTAATGGATTTTGAGTGTTTTTCAAGGGTTTTAGGGGTTTTCAGTGTTTTAGGGTATTTTTTTTTAAAGTTTTTTTTAATTTTTTAGGGGTTTTAAGGTTTTTATTGTTTTTAATGTTTTTAGGATTTTAGGGTGTTTTAGAGTTTTTCTTTGTTTTTTAAGGTTTTTGAGGGTTTTTATGGATTTCATAGATTTTTAGCTGTTTTTATGTTTTAAGAGGTTTTTAGGGTTTTGGGTTTTTTTATGTTTTCTTGGATTTTTACAGGGCTTTTAGGATTTTTTAGGTTTTTAGGATTTTTATGATTTTTTAGGGGTTTTCAGGGTTTTATAGGTTTTCATAGGTTTTTAGGGTTTTTAGGGTTTTTAGGGTATTTCTTGGGTTTTGGGGTTTGTTGGGGTTTTAGGGTTTATTTGAGTTTATAGGGTTTTTATTATTTTTAGTGTTTTTAACTTTTTTATGGGTTTTAAGGGTTTTTAGAGGTTTTTGTGGTTTTTGGGTTTTTGGGAGTTTTTAGGTGTTTTTTAATTTTTAATGGGTTTTTATGGTTTTAATGGGGTTTTTTGGGTTTTCAATGTTTTTTATGTTTTGATGTATTTTTAGGATTTTTAATTTTTTATGGTTTTAAGGATTTTTATGATTTTTATGGTTTTTAGGTGTTTTCTGGGGTGCTACGGGTTTTTCAAAAATTTTAGTATCTTTTTGGTATTTTGGGAGATTTTTTGAGATTTTTTAGGGTTTTTAAGGTCTTTTAGAGATATTTAACATTTTAGGGGTTTTACGATTTTCTAGTTTTTTTAGTGTTTTTGCGGTTTTTTCTGGGGTTTAAGGGTTTTTTAATTTTTAGATTTTTTTAGGGTTTGTAGGGTTTTTTAAGGTTTTTTACTTTTTCATGGATTTTTAGGGGTTTATTAGGATTTTTATGATTTTAGGGGTTTTTAGATTTTTTAGGGATTTTGAATGTTTTTGGGGTTCTCCATGGTTTTTTGGGTTTTCAGGGTTTTAGGATCTTTTTGGTTTATATAGTGTTTTTTTGAGTTTTAGGGTTTTTAATGTTTTTAGAGTCTTTTAAAAATTTTCAGGGCTTTAATGGGTTTTATAGTTTTTATTGGGTTTTTGGGTTTTATGGGGGTTTAGGGGTTTTAAAGGTGTTTAGGGGTTATTATGGTTTTCAGGGGTTTTTAGGTATTTTTTGGGGTTTTACGTTTTTATGATATTAAAGGGTTTTTAAGGTTTTTTAGGTTTTTATGGTTTTTAGGTATTTTTACAGTTTTTATTGGTTTTTAGGATTTATTAAGGGTTTTGGGGTTAAATGGTTTTCAGGGGTTTTTAGGGTATTTAGGGATTTTTACATTTTAATGTATTTTTTGGTGTTTTGAGGGTTTCAGGTTTTTTTTTGGGGGGGGGGGGTTCGGGTTTTCGAGTTTTTCAATGTTTTTAGGGTCTTTTGGTGTTTTAAGGGATTTTTTGAGTTTTTTAGGTTTTTTCAAGTATCTTAAAGTTTTTTTTAATTCTTTATGGATTTTAAGGGGTTTTAGGGTGTTTTTAGAGGTTTTACGGGTTTTTATGGTTTTTAAGGGTTTTATAGGTTTTATGGTATTCTAGGGTTTTTTAATTATTTTCATGTTTTTTTACGTTTTCAAGGATTTTTTGGGGTTTTTATGTATTTTTCAGTTTTTAGGTTTTTTTATTTTTAGGGTCTTTTTGGGTTTTTAGATTTTTTTTTGGTTTCATTAAAATTTTATACGTTTTGAGGTGTTTTAGGGGTTTTCAGGGGTTTAAAGGGTTTTTAGGGTTTTTTGAGGTTTGTTGGGGTTTTCATGGTTTTTTGGGGTCTTTAATGTTTTTTTGAGTTTTTTAACATTTTTAGGGGTTTTAACTATTTTTAGAGTTTTCAGTTTTTTAGGTTTTTTATGCAATTTTAGTTCTTTTTAAGGTTGTTATGGGGTTTTAGGGTTTTTTGTGGTTTTTAGGTTTTTTATGGTTTTTTATGAAATCATAGATATTTTGGGGTTTTTAGAATGTTTATGCTTATGAGGGGTTTTAGGGTTATTAGGTATTTTGAGGGTTTTATGGGTTTTTATGGTTTTTTGGGTTTTTATAGGATTCAGGAATTTTCAGGATTTTAGGGATTTTTGAGTTCTTTAGAGTTTTTACAGTTTTTTATAGGTTTTATTGTTTTTATTGGTTTTAACAGTTTTTAGAGTTTTTAGTGTTTTAATGGTTTTTATAGTTTTATGGTTTTTTATGTTTTTATGGGCGTTGATGGTTTTTATGGGGTTTTCAGGGTTTTTTACATATTTATGGATTTTTAGTGTTATTTGGTTTTTATGTGTTTTCGGGTTTTAAGGGTTTTTAGTTATTTAAAGGGTTTTATGGATTTTGGGGGGGTTTAGGGATTTTAAGGTTTTAGGGTTTTTAGGGGTTTTCAGGGTTTTTAGGGTCTTTTG
Organism: Viscum album; assembly: GCA_963277665.1. Lineage (NCBI taxonomy): Eukaryota > Viridiplantae > Streptophyta > Magnoliopsida > Santalales > Viscaceae > Viscum > Viscum album. The sequence goes on from OY728141.1 coordinate 1,898,606,198, forward strand.
GGTTTTAGGGGTTTTTCATATTTTTAAGGATTTTTAAATTTTTTTAACATTTTTATAGGTTTTAAGTGTTTTTAGAGTTTTTAGTTGGTTTTAGGGTTTTTATGGGTGTAACGCCCCGACCCCAGCTACCCAGAGTCGGTGCATTACTTCGTAACATTGGCATGATCACAAGAAAGATCAAATCTCGAAAGACCGATTGGTTTAGTAGCCTTGGAAACACTAGATATATTCATAGGTTTTACATTACATCATAAAATGAAAAACTACTACAACAACATAATGTCTCCATAATCCATACTCATATCCCCACATAATATCCCTGCAGGTCATTCATAATTTACTTCTTCACTTCCTGGGAAAAATAAAACATATAAAAGGGGTGAGCTCAAATGCCCAGTAAGGATAACAAAATAGCGGAAACTTTCATAAATAAGAATAAACTTTTAAGGCAATGTATAACTAAAACAAAAGCCTTTCAAACATGAAATTTCAACATGGTATGGCATAAATAAAATGAAATAATTCCATTTACTTATTCACAAGGATATTCTAATAATCGAATAATCACATGCAAAAATCAATAACCACTTTCATAATGTTGGAATGCATAATGCCAGACTATCATAACCACATAGCCAAGGCCTCGTGCCAAGACTACAAATAATATTTTGTCAAGGCCTTGTGCCAAGACACTAGTTTGTCTCATGAGACCTACCGATGCATCGAGGAGCTATAGCGGGCTCCACCCGTCACATATTAAGTCCAATGCATTCCCATATGAAAAGGTTTAAACATAACATAAACATTCGTATTAAAACTAGCATACGAAATGTCAATAATTTCACCATAAACTATGAATGGTATAAAAATAGCACATCCACAGTCAAACATATCACAAAACTTTCAATACAATATAGAAGCTTTGTATTACAATAAATCAACTTCAAATAAGCATAAAATCCATCAAAGGATGTTGACATAGATGAAATCAAAATTCTTTTTAAAGAAATATCTCTTTTTATTTTGAAATCATTTAAGATCCATATAAAATAAAAAAAATTTCTTTGAAAATATTCTTATAAGCTTGTAAGGGAGGCTTTGAAGATTTTATAACAGCGGAAAATAGACGCACCCGCCGTATAAGTAAAAAAAACATTCTTACCTTAATTCTGTCGAAAAGGTTAAAAAGGACCTTGTTTTGAAAACGACTGAAAGATTCCTTTATAAACCACTTATAAAAGTCAAAAAGGGTATAAATGACTTTAACTCATATTCTAGTAAATAGTAAAAATGTTTTGAAATGCATTTTTAAGAAACATGGATGTGGATGATAAAGAGATCCCAGTAGATTATTACGTATAAACAACCTCGGATAATGAAGAGATTGTGAAATAACCCTTACCTTGTACTTTTCCTTTGTTGGGGTAGGTTAACCTCCTGTATAATGGTGAAATAATTGTTATTAAATTATACAAGAATCATATATATTAATATGATATCATATATGATCTTTTAACATTGATTTGTTAATAATATCTTAGAATTATCGTCGTTTCGGGTGTTAACTTACTCATTTTATTTATATGTTTTGTTACATAAGCCATGGTTGTTGTATCTTATTCATATCCAGAATGATATCTAGTCCTTAAAAATCATTTTTAAATCATCAAATGATAATTATACTTGAATGGTTACAATGGAGAATGAATCTCATCACGTTCGTGGAGACGGTAGTCCGTACGTACGCACGAGCGACAATATCATTCTTTTGATATTAAAATAATATATAAATGAATGGTATATCATATATACAGAATCATTAACATGTTATATTTATTATTTACATGAGTTACACATCATTATTATACCCATCCAAATAATATTATATTGAATAACAATTACACCACGACGTGGAGACGGTAATCCGTACGTACGCACGTATGGTGACATGTTATTCAAAGGGTGGATAGAATACTGAATATGGTTGTACCATACTTATAATAACATCACAGTATATGTGAGATACTGGAGTTATTATTTTAGAATGGTAAGAACAAAGGAAGAAGAAGTGGAAGAAGAAATGAACTTAGAAAAGGGTGGTGAAATCATTACCTCTTCTTAGGGTTCTTCCTTTTGATTTGATCAAAAGGGCTCCTTAGGATGGCTTTCTGATCAAACTAAGGCCTCTAGGTTGTATTGAGGGATGTTGGGAGAGTATTTGGGCAGAGTTTGGCCGAACCAAAAGGCTTTAGAGGTGTGAAGAAATGAGAAGGAGGAGTGCCCTTTTATAAGAGGGGTGAGGGGCACCTTTGGAAAAGCTAGAAATATTAATTTATAATAAATTCATATTCGGTTTCTAATGGCTTCAAAGCTTATTATTCAAATTTTAAGGTGGGGATAGGTCGAAAACCACTCAACCAATAGAATTTAGACAGGTTTGGGTACTTATATTAACCTTATCTTTAAGTATTAACTCTAAGTTAATTAGTTTCACTTTTACAATGTCTCTTTGTATTTTTATATAATATGGTTAATAAACTTACTATATACATCCAAGAGACCCCCAAGTGGTACATTAATGATGAACCTATCATGATATAAGTCTCTTGGCCGAACCATAGATTTTTAGGAATTTAATATCAATTAATAATATAATATTTTTTTTAAGAACTCTTTTATGTCAATTTTGACACTATTCAATAGTTGATTTTTGTGAAACTCATAACAGATTGATTACTTCGAACAAAGTCAATTAAATCAATCCTAATATATCGTATTATCCTAGAAAATTAGTTTAATTCATTAAAAGTTTCATATTATATTTATTTGGGTACTTATAATATCAATTATTTTAATTTTTCACTATTATAGTAATTACTGCATCATCATTGTGTCATAAATAAAATAAATTATTTAATGTCTAAAAATTATAAATAAAATATAATTATGTAGGAAATCGTTTTGGCTTTCTAATGAATATTTATAATCTAAAATCAAACATATATAACCATATGTAACAATTGTTTTTCTAAAAGATATATGCTTGTGTCATTTTTGTATTCATTTTAACTTAATTAAAATAAAGTGTCATTATCACTTACAAGTGGATCCATGGGGTCCCCAAATAGACCCAAAGATTCCCATGGTCGACCATATATCAACCAATAGGGTTAAGACACGTTTTAGGGTAATTTAGTATTATTATAATATTATTTTTTAACCCTTATTTACTGGATTTACCCTTAACCATGGTAAATAAAATATTTACCGCAGTAATTATTCAAAATGTCTAAAAATAAAAGTTACCTATTTACACAATTTGAACATCCTGATTCCAAATATGGAATCCATTTTCCTAAATTCAAAACACAGAAGTGGAAGAAATTAATTTAAAATTAATTCCCGCTGTCAAAACAAAAAGCGTGTTTTTAAGAGATAATAACTATCAAAAGATTGACACTCGTTTATGTTCGGTTTAATTGTAAAATTATGTCCAATGACCAACATTATATTAAATGGTAAAAATATATTCTAAATATACTTTAAAACCACTCAAATTCATAATTTATCACTATTAATTATTTTGATTAAAAAAGTTGTTTTTAATTAAAACTTAATAATTTTCACTATTCATCAAAATATAAAAGTTATCCGAAAAGTACCAAAATTTCACCCTAGGCTAATTTTGATATTCTGAATCCAAAAATGAAGCCCATTTTGAAATATAAAATATATATAATTTCAAAAATTAGTTATTACTATTCATAACGGCTAGTTTAATTGGTTGTTAGAACTCGGTGTTGCGTACAACACACGCTATCACATTATTCAAAGAGAAGCGTACCGTAGAAGCTTGGGATGTTTCATTTTAAATTTTTGATGTCCCCATTTAGTCAAAAAGTTTAAAATATAGTATTTAAAAAGGGTTCACTATTAAAGTTGATAAAAGTGCAATACTGAAAATGAATTTATTCTTGCATTATATCTAAGAAACTCATAATATGGATTCTAAAATTATAAGGATTATATAAACATTAAAATTTATCTAATACTATTCATAACCTCTTTTGAACAGCTTGTTTGGTAAGTCATGGTGTGCTTGAACTTGGTGTTGCATGTAGTGAAAGTTATTGAATTATTTTGAAGAACTAACACACTATGAAATCTTGGGGTGTTACATTCTCCCCTCCTTCAATAAATTGCGTCCTCACAATTTGAAATTGTTCTTCGAAAATAAAAGGTTGAAAATAGATAATATATTTGTGGGAAACCCCACATCGGAAATTGGGTTACTAAAATTTAGTCTTAATATGAGGAAAAGAGAAATGAAAGGGTCACCACCAAATTATGATCTCGATTAGGAGAACATTGGTGGCAATTTGAGACATATAATTGGAGGAAAAATGTAAATATTTATAGGTAGTGATTGAGGTCATCAATCACAAACAAGTATAAAATTGAGGTCCTTAAATTCATCAATCTATGATGATTTGAAATACCATCGGTTCAACAAAACATAGGGTATTAGGATAACACATTTTTGAGGTTTCAAAATATCTTAGTTGAAATCCCACATCGAAAAATGAATTAATGAGGCCTCTATTTAAAATAAAGAGTCGAAAGTATGAAGATTACCGAAAATAACACATACTAGGGTTCCATGTAGTAAAATATGGATATGGAAGAAAAAACTAACCATCAATTACCTGATGGAGAGTGGTAGAGAACATGGCTATGAAAAGGCCAACAATCCCAAAGCCATAAATTAGTGATGATTTAAGGTACCATTTAGGAAAACATTTTTGTTCTAATTTTATTTTCTTAATATTGAGGAATTTTTTATGAGATTGGCTAAGATCATATAGAGATATACTTACTTTATAATTAGAGTTTTATCCATTAATAAATTTCTACCACATACTCATATTTCACTCTAAAAGATAATAGAATGTAAAAAAATTCTATTTACACTATTCGTATAGGGTTCCAAAATAAACGAATTTATAATTCATCTAAAAGATCTTTTAATAAAAACTACATTATTTAATCCAGGACATCTCGTGGGCCAGTGGTAGGTGATACACCCTTGTCGCCCTTCGGTTGCGGGTTCAAGTCTCGCAGCCTTACCGGACGCGACGGGTTGTCGCCCGACCTCCGGGTTGTCCTTTTATGGAAATCCAAAATAATCCAAACTAGAACTATCCAAAATACTTCTATCCAAACTCACAGTCCAACATTTATAAGGAAGGTAAACATAATATAGATCCTTTTTACCCCGTAATAGCATATGAATACCTTCATCATGTATTTACCATATTCCTTATTGATTACATTCATGTTCCCTTATTCCATATAGAATGCTGGATATACTTCATTAATCCAAAAATGTTTTAAACCCCAACAATGATGGAATATACAAATCATTAATCAGCTTCAAGGTAGTCAATAATATCCAATATAATTTATCCAAATCAATCATGTATTATTCTAAAATCACCACCTCGGTATCTGAACCATATTATGGTTTATCTTTCTCTCAACCATATATTTTCCAAACATTTAACCTGCTACTGAGTCACTTTTCTTTGTTCCACACCATCTCAAGTCCTTAATGAAATAGTACTGCAGTACAATCCTTATATACTCCATAATTATTATAACAAGTACATTGTTGATACAACACTCAATTGATATAATCAACATAATAACTCTAATCATTCCTCTTAATCTGTGGTAGTATCATAACTTGATTATTATCCAATAGCATTATTTGCGGCATAGTCTGATGACTGGGACATAGGTTCGCGTAGTGTCCAAACTCCTTGCAAATGAAGCATTGTACATTTGAAACCATTTTCTTACCCTTGTAGTCACGTACTTTGTGCCCTTTTCCTCCACACTTATAACAAACTCCCATTCCTTTCAGGAAAGTTCCGGGGTGTTTCTTTCCACAGTTACCACATATGGGAAAATTCTTCTTTTCCCTCTTCCCTTTATCCATCTTTCTCTCTTCTATCCTTTTCTTCTCTTACTTCCCTTCAAAGCCATAGGACTCAGTAATCTCTTTACTTATCTTATCAATACATGATATTATTTCTTCATATGATGATAATACATGGGAGACTATTTCTCTTATAAATTATAGCTTAAGACCATGAAAGATATGATCCTTCCTTCTCTTTGGATCATGTGCATTTCCGGAGTTCTCATTCCTTCTACTGGGTGCCATTTCTAAACAATGGCATAAACTAGATCAGTTTATGAATCAAAATACATAATCTCATACTTATAAAACACTTAACATAAATTGAACTATTTATGGATATAATCCATAATCATAAAAATGTTTTCTTTGAGGAAGTATATACTCATAAACCCTTCATAATGATTTGTAAAGAAAATGAGATTTATCCTTAGCATATCCCCCGGGAGTGTCGTAACCAAGAGTGCAGCAAGGCCCGTTGTCGTGCACCAATTCCCGTTCGAGTCTAGCTCAAAGTGGTGTTTTCGGGTTTTACCCCTAGGTACATCTGTGCCAGAGCCGCCTCTACCTACTCGTATCCAGACAGGGATGTATTGCTCGGAAAACTCACAAAATCTCTACAATACCAAAATTCTAGGAAGTTCTTCTATACTAATCCTCAAAGTTAATCTTAGGTATACATGCTCTAATCAGATTTTATCTAAATCTAGCTTCCAAGGTTTGTACTAAACTTCCTCTGATACCAACTGTAACGCCCCGACCCCAGCTACCCAGAGTCGGTGCATTACTTCGTAACATTGGCATGATCACAAGAAAGATCAAATCTCGAAAGACCGATTGGTTTAGTAGCCTTGTAAACACTAGATATATTCATAGGTTTTACATTACATCATAAAATGAAAAAATACTACAACAACATAATGTCTCCATAATCCGTACTCATATCCCCACATAATATCCCTGCAGGTCATTCATAATTTACTTCTTCACTTCCTGGGAAAAATAAAACATATAAAAGGGGTGAGCTCAAATGCCCAGTAAGGATAACAAAATAGCGGAAACTTTCATAAATAAGAATAAACTTTTAAGGCAATGTATAACTAAAACAAAAGCCTTTCAAACATGAAATTTCAACATGGTATGGCATAAATAAAATGAAATAATGCCATTTACTTATTCACATGGATATTCTACTAATCGAATAATCACATGCAAAAATCAATAACCACTTTCATAATGTTGGAATGTATAATGCCAGACTATCATAACCACATAGCCAAGGCATCATGCCAAGACTACAAATAATATTTTGTCAAGGACTTGTGCCAAGACACTAGTTTGTCTCATGAGACCTACCGATGCATCGAGGAGCTATAGCGGGCTCCACCCGTCACATATTAAGTCCAATGCATTCCCATATGAAAAGGTTTAAACATAACATAAACATTCGTATTAAAACTAGCATACGAAATGTCAATAATTTCACCATAAACTATGAATGGTATAAAAATAGCACATCCACAGTCAAACATATCACAAAACTTTTAATACAATATAGAAGCTTTGTATTACAATAAATCAACTTCAAATAAGCGTAAAATCCATCAAAGGATGTTGACATAGATGAAATCAAAATTCTTTTTAAAGAAATATCTCTTTTTATTTTGAAATCATTTAAGATCCATATAAAATAAAACATTTTCTTTGAAAATATTCTTATAAGCTTGTAAGGGAGGCTTTGAAGATTTTATAACAGCGGAAAATAGACGCACCTGCCGTATAAGTAAAAAAAACATTCTTACCTTAATTCTGTCGAAAAGGTTAAAAAGGACCTTGTTTTGAAAACGACCGAAAGATTCCTTTATAAACCACTTATAAAAGTCAAAAAGGGTATAAATGACTTTAACTCATATTATAGTAAATAGTAAAAATGTTTTGAAATGCATTTTTAAGAAACATGGATGTGGATGATAAAGAGATCTCAGTAGATTATTACGTATAAACAACCTCGGATAATGAAGAGATTGTGAAATAACCCTTACCTTGTACTTTTCCTTTGTTGGGGTAGGTTAACCTCCTGTATAATGGTGAAATAATTGTTATTAAATTATACAAGAATCATATATATTAATATGATATCATATATGATCTTTTAACATTGATTTGTTAATAATATCTTAGAATTATCGTCGTTTCGGGTGTTAACTTACTCATTTTATTTATATGTTTTGTTACATAATCCATGGTTGTTGTATCTTATTCATATCCAGAATGATATCTAGTCCTTAAAAATCATTTTTAAATCATCAAATGATAATTATACTTGAATGGTTACGATGGAGAATGAATCTCATCGCATTCGTGGAGACGGTAGTCCGTACGTACGCACGAGCGACAATATCATTCTTTTGATATTAAAATAATATATAAATGAATGGTATATCATATATACAGAATCATTAACATGTTATATTTATTATTTACATGAGTTACACATCATTATTATACCCATCCAAATAATATTATATTGAATAACAATTACACCACGACGTGGAGACGGTAAGCCGTACGTACGCACGTATGGTGACATGTTATTCAAAGGGTGGATAGAATACTGAATTTGGTTGTACCATACTTATAATAACATCACAGAATATGTGAGATACTGGAGTTATTATTTTAGAATGGTAAGAACAAAGGAAGAAGAAGTGGAAGAAGAAATGAACTTAGAAAAGGGTGGTGAAATCATTACCTCTTCTTCGGGTTCTTCCTTTTGATTTGATCAAAAGGGCTCCTTAGGTTGGCTTTATAATCAAACTAAGGACTCTATGTTGTAGTGAGGGATGTTGGGAGAGTATTTGGGCAGATTTTGGCCTAACCAAAAGTCTTTAGAGGTGTGAAGAAATGAGAAGGAGGAGTGCCCTTTTATAAGAGGGGTGAGGGGCACCTTTGGAAAAGCTAGAAATATTAATTTATAATAAATTTATATTCGGTTTCTAATGGCTCCAAAGCTTATTATTCAAAGGTTAAGGTGGGGATAGGTAGAAAACCACTCAACCAATAGAATTTAGACAGGTTTGGGTACTTATATTAACCTTATCTTTAAGTATTAACTCTAAGTTAATTAGTTTCACTTTTACAATGTCTCTTTGTATTTTTATATAATATGGTTAATAAACTTACTATATACATCCAAGATACCCCCAAGTGGTACATTAATGATGGACCTATCATGATATAAGTCTCTTGGCCGAACCTTAGATTTTTAGGAATTTAATATCAATTAATAATATAATATTTGTTTTAAGAACTCTTTTATGTCAATTTTGACACTATTCAATAGTTGATTTTTGTGAAACTCATAACAGATTGATTACTTCAAACAAAGTCAATTAAATCAATCCTAATATATCATATTATCCTAGAAAATTAGTTTAATTCATTAAAAGTATCATATTATATTTATTTGGTTGTTTATAATATCAATTATTTTAATTTTTCACTATTATAGTAATTACTGCATCATCATTGTGTCATAAATAAAATAAATTATTTAATGTCTAAAAATTATAAATAAAATATAATTATGTATGAAATCTTTTTATCTTTCTAATGAATATTTATAATCTAAAATCCAACATATATAACCATATGTAACAATTGTTTTTCTAAAAGATATATGCTTGTGTCATTTTTGTATTCATTTTAACTTAATTAAAATAAAGTGTCATTATCACTTACAAGTGGATTGATGGGGTCCCAAAATAGACCCAAAGATTCCCATGGTCGACCATGTATCAACCAATAGGGTTAAGACACGTTTTAGGGTAATTTAGTATTATTATAATATTATTTGTTAACCCTTATTTACCGGATTTACCCTTAACCATGGTAAATAAAATATTTACCGCAGTAATTATTCAAAATGTCTAAAAATAAAAGTTACCTATTTACACAATTTGAACATCCTGATTCCAAATATAGAATCCATTTTCCTAAATTCAAAACACAGAAGTGGCAGAAATTAATTTAAAATTAATTCCCGCTGTCAAAACAAAAAGCGTGTTTTTAAGAGATAATAACTATCAAAAGATTGACACTCGTTTATGTTCGGTTTAATTGTAAAATTATGTCCAATGACCAACATTATATTAAATGGTAAAAATATATTCTAAATATACTTTAAAACCACTCAAATTCATAATTTATCACTATTAATTATTTTGATTAAAAAAGTTGTTTTTAATTAAAACTTAATAATTTTCACTATTCATCAAAATATAAAAGTTATCCGAAAAGTACCAAAATTTCACCCTAGGATAATTTTGATATTATGAATCCAAAAATGAAGCCCATTTTGAAATATAAAATATATATAATTTCAAAAATTAGTTATTACTATTCATAACGGCTAGTTTAATTGGTTGTTAGAACTCGGTGTTGCGTACAACACACGCTATCACATTATTCAAAGAGAAGCGTACCGTAGAAGCTTGGGATGTTTCATTTTAAATTTTTTATGTCCCCATTTAGTCAAAAAGTTTAAAATATAGTATTTAAAAAGGGTTCAATATTAAAGTTGATAAAAGTGCAATACTGAAAATGAATTTATTCTTGCATTATATCTAAGAAACTCATAATATGGATTCTAAAATTATAAGGATTATATAAACATTAAAATTTATCTAATACTATTCATAACCTTTTTTGAACGGCTTGTTTGGTAAGTCATGGTGTGCTTGAACTTGGTGTTGCATGTAGTGAAAGTTATTGAATTTTTTTGAAGAACTAACACACTATGAAATCTTGGGGTGTTACAATGGGGTTTTAGTGTTTTTAAATATTTTAGGGGTTTTTTGGTTTTTTGGGCTTTATCTAGGTTTTTTGGGTTATTTTACATTTTCATGGATTTTTAGAGGTTTTAAGATTTTAATGGTTTTTAGGGATTTTGAAGGTCTTTAGGGTTTGGGGGGTTTGGGGTTTTTTAGGGGTTTTTTGGGTTTTTATGGTTTTTTGGGTTTTGGGGGTTTTTTTAGTTTTTTATGGTTTTAAAGGTTTTTAGAGTATTTTAATGTTTTTAGGCGTTTATAGATTTTTTTTAATGATTTTTTAGAGGTTTTATGGGTTTTTAATGTTTTTACGAATTTTTATTGTTTTCAGGTATTTTTTAGGGTTTTTAGGATTTTTTACATTTTCATAAATTTTTAGGGTTTTTTAGGATTTTTATAGTATTTAGGGGATTTAGGGTTTTATAGATTTTTAGGGTGATGAGAACCATGTCGAAGGCACTAAGTTGGTTTCCCGTGTGGAGGAGTTAGATTTGCAAGGTCCGATGACGTGAGGGAGATTAAAGAGGTTGAATGCTACAATGGGAACCCATTTCACTACATTAAAGGCCCAATGGATTTTTCCTTACATGGATGGAAAAAATGGGCCTATTATCTCAATTATTCAATCCCAAACATGATGTTTAAATATTGGCCTACTAAAAACTCTAAAAACCCTTAAAACGACTCAAAAAGTTAAAAACTCAAAAAAAACCGCAAACCCCTAAAAAACTCAAAATACCCCTCTAAAAAACCAAAAAGACCCTAAAAACCCTAAAAACCTGAAAAGAACCTGAAAAACCCTCAAAACTCTCAAAACCCCTAAACCCCTAAAAACCCTAAAAACTATAAAAATCCAAAAAACCCATAAAAATCTAGGAAATTGTAAAAATACTAAAACCCTAAAAAACCCTTATTTTCAATGGAAATGGGGATGACCTCATTTTTTTAAAGTTCAAACATTCCAATCGGTTTCTAACAGGTTTGTTCGTGGAACCGGAAACATCCAATGATTCTATATCCATTTGGACCTACTTTCTAAAGGTAGGTGCTCATTAGTTGTGGAACGATGAGGCTTAAGAATTTTCATTGGTCGAGAAGATGGGAGGTCAGACTCATCACACCTTTTTGAGGAGAATTGTTGTCTACTTCGGGGCTCTCTTTAAGATTTAAGTTATGTTCGTTAATCCTTATTAAATTACCAAATATGAAAATGAGCTTTCCTTTAGATCTAACAATCAATGATTGATATGTATGAGATTTAAAGAATATTTTATATATATTTGAGGTTCTTCATCAATAGAGAATCATCTATATTTGTTAGATATTCTTAGTCAGTGGGACCCTTCAACACATTATATAGAAATCTCTTGGTCATTATGTTAACCATACTGGTTTTAAAGCCAACTTGGATGTGGGCATATTGGGTGTGACAAACCTGTGCAGAGTTTTTTGAGGATTTGAAAGGAGCTGCAATATATGAAGTCGTCTGGGCTGGGTAGACATATGTATACCTTAATGAAGACTTTGTGCCGGAGTTAATCATTCTCAAGAGCCCAGAAACCAATTCTTTTCATCTGACTCATGGAGAAGTAGGCATTAGTTTGTGGGATGTCTACAAGATCTTGGGGGCTCCAAATTTTGGTGATATGTATGATGAATTCATTTCCCCCATGGCGACTTGGAATGCTTTAGAGAAGACTTCGGCTTTGGCTCGGGAGTTATTGAAAATTTTCTACAAGCTCAAGAACTCAAAGACCGCCAAAACTCATTATAGAAACAATATTCATCTAGAGGAGTGGATGGATATGTTTCTTACCAAGAAAGAGGTTAAGGGGCCCACTTGTACTCGTCCTACTACCTACCCCAGAACAGAGAAGAGGGGTGCATCTTGCACATTCTGGCCAACTCTAGAAGTAGGAGAATTTGAGAAGTGGGGGTACGAATTAGATTAGAGAATCCCAAAAAAGACCCATCTAGTGGGCATAATTGCCTTGTGGGTTAGTGTTTATCTTCTACCATTCAGGGATTCAAAGGGAGGTGTTAGACTAGGAACCTTAGTTATTGCATCCAAGTTGGCTGAGAAGAAAAATTTTGGGTTGGCCACCCCCATTTTGGCGAAGATTCACAGGAGCATACTCCATGTCTTTATGGGTGAGTCTCCTTTGAGAATAGTAGGACTATTCCATGTTTTGTGGGGATGCATCTCCACTCATTTTAGGACATATGTTGTACGGAATGGAGTACAGGTTCATGGATGTTCTTTCAGGTCATCATTGTAGGCATTTTATGGAGTCTCTCTGTTAGCCCTCAACATTTATGATATGAAGGTGAGGTTGAGCATGTTCAAGGAATTCAATTTATTTCGTTGTGGAAACCCGTCAACTGGGCGGTTTGTTGATGATGGAACAACTGGCCTGGAACTGAGGTCATAAATTCTAGCTTTCATAGATGGTGTATTGGCCACCAGGATTGACAAAGAGATTATATGCGAGGCCTATGCTCCATACAGATTTGCATGCCAATTTAAGTGTTTGCAGTAGACTGTTGTATCCCCTCATGTGAATGTCAGATCAGAGCAAAATTCAATGGTTGTCCGACAACTATGGTTGCTGACATCTATGGAAAAGACTGGGGTAGTGTCTGATCTACCAGTTTCTAAAGCGGCGAGTAACTTGACTACATAGTATTCCGAGAACTGGATAGCATCATACCCTGAAGGGGTATTTAATCAACCGGTTCATCGGGTGGGGAAAAATAAAAGAACTATAGAGAAAGAAACCCTTCATCTGGAAGGTGACTCTTCCCCACCTCGAGCTGATTCACCAGGTTCCTCACCTAGGGATGGCTTGTCGGATTCCCAAGATGGGGATGATGAGGCACAACATGAGGAAAAGTAGCCTAGTGCCAGATATAATCCTACTGTCAGAATCAAGAGACCCACTCCATCAACTCCTAGTGAGTTACTTCATTGAGCAAATTTAATCGCCATTACTTTATAAAGAAACAAGTTTCATTTTATTATTCTCTATCTGTAGTTGCAGGAGCTGGGAAGAAGCAGAAGTCTAAGATTGTAGGACCCTCCTCACAGCCTTCTGGTACACATGCTAAATATCTATGACTAGAGGCTACCCAGACATAGGAGAGTTTATATTGCGATGCTGAAACTACCTGGTTGGATCTGTGCGAGGGGATACACATCCCTAGAATAGGAAAACATTGGGCCTCTACCGATAGCTATTTTGAGGATAACCCCGATGAATTGTGGGCTTACATCAGAGAGCTAGAGGCGATCATATATGCCTCCAATGATTCCATTCATGTCACCAAGCGGGTGAAGGAAATGATAGATTGTGGCACCACTGAGGGGATGGGTGCTTCCGGAGATGAGGAGTGGCATGATTACATGGATCCTAAAGATTAAAGTCTCTTTCCTTATTTTCTTTCCAACATGATTTCAGTTAAAGCTTTGTTACTCAAGGAAATTACTTTCTTCATCCTGCATCTTGCAAAGAATGGAACTTTTGAGGTTCCTTCACCATAGTATAGCCCTAGTGGTATATCCATCGGGGCTAATGAATCTCCTCACGAGCCGGGCAAGGTATCTCCAGGACAGTAGGCCATGGAGGAGGAGTTATACATGGCTCTTCATTCTACAATTCCTGTATTTGGAGATGATGATGTCATCACTACCAAAAAGCCGAAGAAGAAAATGCATCGAAGGAAGAAGTCCACAGCTAAACGCTTCATTAGTAGTGGTAAGTCCTTCGGATAGTCATGAGTTTTAACCCATGAAAAGATTTCTTATCATTATTGGGATTGCAGGGGATTATTCATTTTACCCTTTGAGGAAGAGGGATGACCCTCCTTTGAGGACAACAGAGGGTGATGGTGAACAATCACAAGTTAATGGTGACTTGGCTGCTCTAGAAGAAGAACCAATGTCTGTTCTCAGTACCGCTCCTGCTGCTGCTGCAAGGAGAGAAGAGTCTGCTTATGGTAATTTAACAATGCTTCATGAAATGTTGAAATGAAAACATCAACTGATTTCAATTCTGTGATAAATTAGGTTCAACACCTGCACCCGAACATTTGGCATCCACTGCAACTGATGCCGTAAGTTTATCTAAAGAAACTATCTGGGGTTAGAGGCTGCAGGATGATTGTATCCAAGAAGATACATCGAATGCTCTCACTGGTGAGACTAACAAGGAATCTGAGATATCTTAGGATGAAATGATGAAACTCGGTGCATCTTTTGATTAAATTTTAAATCATGTTAAATTACCATGTAATTTAGAAGATTTTGGACGTGAGTGTTATCCTTCATCCAGTTAAAATAACTTATTATTACATCTCTGACCATGATTGGTTAAAATGTGCAGTTACCTATAAGAAAGCTGCTGAACCGTCAATGCTTGATGGGGGTATAGACAACCCTAATATTGTAGAGACACTAGCACAAGTGGAGCTGAACCTGGAAGAGCCTCCTGAAACTCATCCTGAAAATCCTGTTGAAGCTAGGAAAAACGGGGAGGAGCCGTCTCATGCTATTGATCTTCCATTGGGTAAGAGATAACAATATTTGTGGTTTCACTTAATTTGCAAGACAACTTAATAAACTTTTGTTATCCTTTGAAACTAACCAAAACATTCAATTGACTATGCAGGGCCATCAATTTCAGTGGCTAGATCTGGAGGTGAAGCCTTAGTCTCTGCCCCAACAGAAATATAAAGTGAAGTAACAAGGGTCGGGGGGAAAGAAGCAGATCAGGGCACTTCTTTAATTGCATTAATTCCAGATTATATCCCCCCTATGATAGTGATGCGGAATCAGACCCGAAGGTACAAAAGGTGCTCCAATTTTAATGATGCAAGGCATGGCAGAACATATGTAAGATCATATCTGAAGTGCCTCTTGAAGAGTTGTCATCGAAGATCCCCTGAATTCCATCCTTGTTTGTCATGTTGGGACTTGGTGGTTTTGGATATCAATATATCCAGGCCACGGTTAAACAAGTCATTTTAAGGAGGGAACAGGAACAGAAGTACCATCAAGATTTAACTAGAACAAGGTTATTGGACAATATCAATGAATTTGAGACTGCGTTGTCCCGATCTGTGGCAGATCATACTACCAAGTTGAAGGAGTTTAAGCATAAGATCAAGGAGAAAGTTTTCTAGCAGGTTCACCTCCAGCAACAAATAGATTTTGTTACTGGGAAAATTGACCAGCTTAACAATTCACTGGAAGGAATTCAAACGAATGGTATGAAATCCATTGCAGATTCCAAGAAATCACTCCATCATGCTGAAAAGAGTAAAGTTGGTTGAGTTCATGAGCTTCAAGTGGCTGCTGATGAAGCTTGGGATGCCGTAAATCAAATGAAGATTTATGTTGAAAGTCTCTTGTAATCCCTGAAAAAGAGAAGAGACTCCAGTTTGTGGATGTCCTTCTAATTCTTGTGCATCAATGAATAACACTTTTATCTTTAATCATTTGTGTCTGCATTCTTTTTCTACCTACTTTAAATCTTTACTTAAGCCAATGGGCCTAGTAAGCATAGTTTGATTTTTTCTAGGATTATAAAAATAACCCTACATACATGGAATCTTTTTAGTACTCAATATTACCTAAATCATACAAAATGTATGTTTAGTGAGCTGGGACTTGACTTTTGTTTATATTTCCCTTGTCTTTTTTGGGTAGTTTAAATTCATGCACGTCGGACATAAAAAGGCTAATGTTTAAGGTCCAAATAGATTTGACCAAATGGATTAAAACTGATTCAATTCCTTGATAATTTATTTGAAAAAATATTACCATATTCATGTATGGGGGAAGAAAAATGTAAACTATGACTTAGGAAATTTTGAATATGAGGAATGATATGAAAAAAGGGATAAAATTCATTAGAAGAAGTATTTCCCAAGAATGAAGTTACCACTATTTAACAAACCTGTTAGGTGGTTGAATTATGCAGGTCCACTTAAGGGAATTGGTTGCATAGTCAAATAAAAGCATCTTTTGGCTGACAGGTCTGTTATGTAGACTACTTATGCAAGGCCACCTAAGGGCACGTGCTACATAGTCCGGAAAAAGAACTCTCTGAAATTTTACTTTTCTATTACTAAAAATCCAGTGAATGTTTTTCGAGATTCAAATTTTCCAAAGCACGGAGTCTGCTATATGGAGAGAGATACTCGTATATAGAGAGGATATTTCCAATCAAGATTATCAATGAATTGGATGAATGTCACTCCTACAAAGGTATGACCCAAATGTAGGAAAGTGAAATATAAACCATAGACTTGAATACTTTTAGATCATGAAAAATAGTACGGGACAAATATGTTAAGGATGACTATTTTTGTGGATACCTATATATTTTTGTTAAGAAAAATAAGGACAAAATAGGTTTTCCTCTCAAGAATGAAGTTACCACTATTTTACAAACCCGTTAGGGGGTTCAATTATGCAGGGATTCTTAAGGGCATTGGATGCATAGTCAAATAATAGTATCTTTTGGCTGACAAGTCTGTTATGTAGACTATTTATGCAAGGCTGCCTAAGGGAACGTTTCGCATATTCAGGCAAAAGAACTCTCGAGTATCAATCATTTTGTGACTAGAAGTCAAGAAAAGGGTTATGGAGATCTTCAAGTATTTAAGGTTAAGAGTATGACACATGAAAATGAGTATTGTCCAATGCATGAAGGAAATACACAGACCAATGCTAACCAAAAGACCCTAAAACCCTGAGAAGCCATAAATAACCTAAAAACTCCAAAAAACTAATAAATCATTAAAATCTTTAAAACACTTAAAACCCTAAAAAGTATAAAAATACTAAAAACCCTAAAAATCCATGAAAATATAGAAAACCCAAAAACCCCTGAAAATGCCTAAAAACCAAAAAAGCCCTAAAAACCATAAAAATCCCTAAAAATCCTTAAAACCCATATAAAACTCTTAAAACCATTTAACCCATAAAAACACTAAAAACTCTAAAATAAATTAAAAATCAAAAAAATATAAAAAAAAACCCGTAAAAATATAAAAACACATTAAAAACTTTGAAAACTGCTAAAAATATGAGAAAATCCGAAAAAACAAAAAAGAATCCCTAAAAACCATAAAACATCTAAAAAATATAAAAATAAAAATAACTCTTAAAATTCCATGAAAACTTAAAAAACCCTTAAAACCTTCTGAAACCACTAAAAACCTTAAAAACCCTAAAAATCTAAAGTTCCCTATAAACCCACTTAAAACACTAAAAACCCTTAAAACCCCTAAAAGTGTTAAAAATCACTAAAAACCTTAAAAACCTCAGAAACCTAAAAAACTAAAAAAATTCCTAAAACCTGAAAAATACCCTAAGAAACTCAAAAAAAACCCAACAAAACCCTAAAAACCATAAAAATCCCTAAATAATTAAAAATCCCTAAAACTGATAAAATTCCAAAAAACCCATAAAAATCCTTGTGAATGTAAAAATCACTCAAAACCCTGAAAACCCCTAAAAACCATAAAAACCAATAAAAACATTAAAAAAGATAAAAACACAAAAAACCAGAAAAACCAATAAAAACTTTAAAAACCCTTGAAATCCCTAAAACGTTAAAAAACTCTAAAAAAATTTAAAACTGAAAAAATTACCCTCAATCCCCAAAAGGCCCTAAAAACCCTGAAAACCTCCAAAAAACCTTGAAAACCCCTAAAAACCCTGAAAACCCCTGAAAATCCATAAAACACTAAATAACACTAAAAACCATAAAAACCTAAAAACCGAACAAATCTCGAAATGTGTAAAAAATCCTAAAAACCCTGAGAACACCCTAAAAAACATAAAACCCCTAAAAACATAAAAAACTATAAAAATCCATAAAACCCTAAAAACCAACTAGAAATCATAAAACCATTAAAACCGCTAAAAATTTTAAAAACACTAAAAAACTTTAAAAATCCCTAAAAACTCAAAATAACCCGCTAAAATCCCAAAAAGGACTCTAAAACACTAAAAACACCTAAAAACCCACAAAACCCTTTAAAAACCCTAAACCATAAAAACCACTAAAAAACCTAAAAACCCTAAAAACAAGAAAAAACCTAAAAACCCCTAAAAATCCATGAAAACCCATAAAAAATCTCAAAATACCAAAAAACCCTAAAAACATAAAAATCCTAAAAACCCCTAAAAATCCATAAAAACATAAAAAACCCTAAAAACTCTGATGAACCCTTGAAAACCCTAAAACCCCTAAAAACATAAAATCCCATAAAAATCCTAAAAATCACTAAAAACTCTTCAATCCTCTAAAAACCCTTCAAACCTCTATAAATGTTAAAAAACACTAAAAAACCTTAAAACCCCTAAAAAACGAAAAAACACTAAAACACCCCAAAAGACCCTAAAATCTCTAAAATCCCTAAAAACACTAAAAACCATAAAAATCCTAATAAAACCCTAAAAATCCAAATAATAATGTAAAAAACTCTAAAAAACTCTAGAAAAATAAAAAACCCTAAAAATCCTAAAAACACATAAAACTCTTAAAACCACTAAAAAAATTAAAACCCTTAAAACCCCTAAAAATGTTAAAACACTAAAAACCTTTGTTGGGTCCTTAAAATTACTCATTAAAGAAGAAGAGAATTACATCAACTTGGAAAAGGGTAAAAATAAAACCCAAAACAAGATTGAAGAAAATATTCAAAGGCACAAGATCGTGAAGTGAAACTCCCTTCCCAGACTACTGCTCCGCATGACATTCTGACATTTCATGAAGTGTCCAGGAACTCAACAATTCGGAGGTAGTTTGGCATGCGCTTGCAAACAAAACGAAGTTATTTAGGGGATGAAGGTGGTGATTTCTACCCTTGTGAATGAATATCCCCCAAAAACTACGTAGTTCGCGGGATGAGGTGGCATTGTCAGCCCTCGCAAATGATGCCCCCTGCTGACAAAGTCATCCAAAGGCCAGGACATTCATCATGGGTTCTTGAAAATGGAGGCCCCATAGCCCATCAAAACTGGCCAACCTAGTATGTCATTCCTATATAAAAGGTTCTTGAGGGGGATCAAAAAAGGTACTTTATAATATATCTTTGAGATGAAGATCAAAGTATAGAGAAAACGATTGGGAAAGGGTGCAGAAGATATCCCTCTCAAACCCGAAGCACTTCGCAGATTTTATTCTGTGAACCATAGAAGATTACCCCTTCATAGACTCCATCCCGTAAAACATATGTAGAAGAACCTCTAAAAAAGGATGCCCTGTGAAGGCAGTTTCATTTTCAAAAACAAGGAATCATTTTCTAACCCCCACAAGGAATAAAAATTCTCAACGGATTAACCCTTAAATACCATCACTGACCCCCATGAAAAACAGCGAGTCGCACCCTGAACTTCTCAGGTAGGGTCGAAGACATTTTTTATTGTGATCTTATGTCGCCTCAACATCCATTCCATAAATACCATGATTTGAGCTAGTCCTTATGAGAATCCTAAAACCCTATCACTTGCCTCCTATGCAAGGTTTATCCAGAAAGGGTCGCTCCTACATAAGTCCAACACTAGCCATTTCTTGGAATCTTCCACCTAGTCGTCCTATCCACATGACATTAAACTATATAGAACATGTCATATCCACATTATGTTAAACTATATGGAACTAGACCATACAACATGACATTAAATTGGGATTCCTTCATCTGAGATACATGACTCTAAAATGTAGTAAAGCCTATATGGAAAACATAAGATACCTCATTCAATAATGATGAGATGACCATCAAACAACTGAGTAGGGCACTCATCCTGAGGTAAGATCCTAGCCATCCTTATGGGAGGTGGCACTTCTTTCTCATATTTTCCTCAACCCAGGATATAGATGGATAGATCATCGAATGTGACTATATTGATTACCAAAATAGAAGAGGAGACGGGCACACTCAAAGCCCACTTTCTATTTCCCTTTGGGCTTCAACATCACCCATCAGTGAATAGGGTAAGATCATGTGATCATCACATCCACTACTTCCTCTTGTTTCTCACACCGAGTGTGACTCACGTGGGCTTAGAGGTTAGTGTTGATCATGACATTTTCATGATCAAAAAACTCAAAAGGGACTCCTTTGCAGTATAAGCCGCAAAACCATACATCAACCTTCAAAGGGGCCATATTCCCAATGAAGTAGCACCAAGTGGGAAGCTTCTACACGTAATCCCCAACATGCCCCCTTTTGAGCCTCCTCTAAAGTGTAAGTATCAATCTACCGAACTACATGGGATTTGATTCCCAGTTTTTTTGCAAGGCAGATTTGATTCCCAACTATCTGGGACACATAGGAAACCTCTCTGAGGTCCAAACCCAATGCCCAAATCCACCCTTATGTTATCCAAGCCATATTACCATTAGGGACACATCAATATTAGGAGACTACCACTCTTCCGAGCCCCTTGGGACACCTTGGCATTAGTCCCACACCATCCTTGACCAGACACCTTTTTCCTGAGCCTCCTCACCATATGGTGTTAAAATACATGGAGGGGTCCTTTTCACACAACCTTAAAAGGTGATATGTCTAGTTGAGCGGCACCGAACTACGCAGGTTCTGGTTTCTCTCACAAGGATACGTAGCAAACCCATTTCATGGGTTCAATCCCAACATCAAAACAACTTATGTCCCCCTAGAAGATGATAAACTCTAGGGCACCCCATCATATGTCTTAAGACCAGTGTCGTCCTAACAAATGTCCAAGGAATCTATGATTTTTCTACTGAAGGGTAACATTGATGGACAACATCAGATACATAAAGATCCCTCTATCAATGAAGAACCTCAGATACATACATATGATTATAAACCCATGAATATTCATGATCAGTCTCAACCTAGGGGTAATCTGCAGACACATTCTTGGGAATGAACCGAGTATTCGTGAACATATGAACATGACATAAATCTATTACAGAGTCTCAGAATAAGAAATCGTTCCCCCCCCCCAAATGGTGTGATGACCCTCCCTTCCCATTCCCTGGACCAATGTGAGTTCTTAAGTGTCGTTGGGAAATTTACCCAACAAGTGTCTACCTTTGGAAATTAGGTCCATGAATCATGGATATAAGAGTCGTTGGACGTTTCCGGCTCTACGAACAAAACCTATTGGAGACCATCCGAAAATTTTGTATCCAATGTTAGGGATTTAGCACCATTCAACCCCCTACAATCAACCGTTCAGGCCAATAAAATGCCTTCATAAGAAAATGGTAACCTGATGTAAGCAACTTGACCACGATGCTTCATTCCTTATATAAAAAGGTTATACTACCCAATCCCCATTGGACCATTTCACTCATGACCTCAGACCAAAACTTTCAAGTGAAACAGCCTTAAAAACTCTGAAAACTCAAAAAAAACCCCAAAAAACCCAAGAGACACTAAAACCCCTATAAACCCTAAAACCACTCAAAATCCATAAAACCCTAAAACCCATAAAATGACCATAAGAATCCATGGAAAAGTAAAAAACCCTAAAAACCCTGAAAACCCCTAAAAAACCCTAAAAACATAAAAACCCCTAAAAATAAGTAAAATTTTTAAAGATGTTAAAAACTCTAAAAAATCTCAAGAAACCACAAAAACCTCAAAAACCCTAGAAAACTAAAAAACCCCAGAATCCCAAAAGACTCTAAAAACACATAAAAACCCTAAAAACACTTGAAATCCCCTCAAAATCCTTAAAAACCCTAAAACCCATAAAAACCATAAAAAACCTAAAAAACCCCTAAAATCCTTGAAAACATAAAAACACCTAAAAACCCTAAAAAACATTGAAAACCATAAAACCCCTAAAAACCTTAAAAAACCCTAAAAACCTATAAAAACTCAAAAGAACCACCAAAAACTCTAAAAACCCTATAAACTAAATAAAACATTAATAACCCAAATAGACCTTAAAACCCCTGAAAACTCCTAAAAACCCTCATAATCCATAAAAAACATAAAAACACTAAAAAACATAAAAATACTAAAACACTGAAAGAATCCATGAAAACATTAGAAACCCTGAAAAACCACCGCAAACCATAAAAACATCAAAAAGCCTTAAAAACCATAAAACCCCATAAAAATCTAAAAAATCTCTAAAAAACAGAAAACCCTTAAAACACCTAAAAATGTAAAAAAAACTCTAAAAACCATTAAAAACACTAAAAAACATTAAAAAGACTCCTAAAACCCCCAAAAAGACCCTAAAACACTGAAAACCCCAAAATACCCCTCAAACACCATAAAAACACTCAACATATCCAAAAACCATAAATGTCCTAAAAACCCTAAAAACCCATGAAAACGTAAAATGCCCTAAAAACCCCCTGAAAACTCTAGAAACCTTCAAAATTCTAAAAACCCATAAAAACCCTAAAAACCACTAAAAACTCTAAAAACCCATAAACCCCTAAAATGTTAAAAAAAACTCTAAAAAACATTAAAAACTAGAAAAAATTTAAAAAAATACGCTTAAAAAAGACCCTATAAACTCTTAAGAACCCTAAAAACCATAAAAACCCTGAAAAACCCTAAATCCCCTCAAAGTCTTTTAAAACCCTAAAAATCCATAAAACCATAAAAATCTTTAAAAAACCGTAAAAATCCATGAAAATGTAAAAACCAGAAAAACCCTGAACCCCTAAAACCCTAGAAACCACTAAAAACTCTAAATACACTTTAAACCCCTAAAAACGTTAAAAAACTCTAAAAACCTTAAAACCCAAAAAAACTAAAAAAACACAAAAAGTCCCTAAAACCATTAAAACCATTAAAATCCAAAATTCCACTAAAAATCAATGGAAACATAAAAACCCTAAAAACCCTAAAAGACCCCCGAAAACCATAAAAACACCTAAAACATTAAAAACACTAAAACCCTTGAGAGACCTAAAAATGTTAAAAAAAACTAAAAACCCCTAAAAACATTAACCCCCCCCCCCCAACCCTTAAAACCCCTCAAAATCCCCAAAAACCCAAAAACACCTAAAAATCCTAAAAACCACTAAAAACCCACGAAAACATAAAAACCCCTAAAAACCCTAAAACACCCATAAAACCATAAAAACCCGTAAAATTCTTTAAACCCCTAAAGTTGTAAAAATAATTTAAAACTCTAAAAACCCTTTAAACCCCTAAAAATGTTAAAAACACTAAAAAAACATTAAACCCCCAAAAAACTAAAACAAATACTTAAAACCCAAAAGACCCTCAAAACCATGGAAAACCCAAAATCCTAAAAAACCCTAAAAACATTAAAAACCATTAAAATACCGAAAAACCCAAAAAACCAAAAAACAATAAAAATCATAAAAATTCCATGAAAACGTAACCTGAAAACCATAAAACCCCTTAAAAACCATAAAAAACCCTAAATCCCCTAAAAACCACTAAAACTCTAAAAACCCTTAAAACCCTTAAAATTGTCAAAAACTCTAAAAATCTTAAAACTCTTAAGAAACTCAAAAAAACCCCTAAAAAGAAAAAAGGACCATAAATTCAAAAAAAACCTTAAAACTCCTAAAAATCACTAAAAACCCCTAAATACCCTCAAAATCACTAAAAACCTAAAAACCATAAAAACCCTAAATTCCCTAAAAATTCACAAGAATGTAAAAATCCTGAAAACCCCAAAAAAACCAAAAACATCACAAAAAACCATAGAAAACCCTAAAAACTGATAAAAAACCTAAAACCTACTAGAATCTCTATAAACCCTAAAAATTTTAAAAAAACACTAAAAACCTTAAAACCCCTGAAAAACATAAAAAAACCATAAAACCCCAAAGGGACCCCAAAAAACCTATAAAAACCTAAAAACCCTAAAATCCATCGAAATCAATAAAAATCATAAAAATCGATAAAAACCACAAAAATCCTAAAAAATCCTAAAAAATCCCTAAACATCCATTAAAACGTTAAAAACCCAAAAAATCCTAAAACCCCCTGGAAACCTTACAAACCCCTAAGAACATAAGAAAACCCTAAAAACCCATAAATTCCTAAATATTCTCCTAAAAATTTTAAAACCCTTTAAACCCCTAAAAATGTTAAAGATTCTAAAAAACATAAAAACCCTAAAAATTCAAATATATCCTAAAAACCAAAAAAGACCCTAAAAACCTTAAAACCCCCTTAAACCTCAAATTCCAAAAAACCCTGAAAACCATAAAAATCCTAAAACCAATCATAAATCCATGAATATGTAAAAAACCCTAAAAATCCTTAAAAACCCCTAAAATCCTTTAAAAGCCCTAAACCCCATAAAAACAAAAAAAAAATCCACTAAAACCACAAACATACCTTAAAACCCTAAAAAAGTCAAAAAAAAACACCTTGAAAACAAAAACATGCCTTAAAACCCTAAAAACCCCATAAAACTCTTAAAAACCCCTAATAACTCTCAATATTCTTAAAAACTGTAAAAAACTCAAAAACATAAAAATCCTAAAAATCCCCTAAAAATCCATGAAAACCTAAAAAACCCTAATAACCCTAAAAACACTCTAACAGACATAAAAAACCTATAAAAACCATAAAAACCCTAAAACCTACTAAAAACTCTAAAAACCATTAAAACTCATAAAAATGTTTAAAAAATCTTAAAAACCTTAAAAACTCAAAAACCCTAAAAACACACTAAAAACACCAAAAGACCCTTAAAGTCCTAAAAACCCCCAAAACCCATAAAAATCCTAAAAACCCATAAAAACCATGAAAATGTAAAAAACCTTAAAAATTATTAAAAAACATAAAAAATAATAAAAACACCAAAACCGCTAAAAACTCTAAATACCCTTTAAACACCTATAAATGTTAAAAAACATTGAAAAACCATAGAAACCCTAAAAAACACAAAAAAAAATCATAAAAAACCCAAATGAACCTACAAACCCTAAAATCTTGAAAACCCTGAAAACCATCAAAATCCCTAAAAAGCCTAAAAAACCCTAAAAATCATAAAAATATTAAAAAAATCCCCTAAAAATCCACAAAAATGTAGAAAACCGTAAAAATAATGAAGACCCTATGAAAAATATAAAACCCCTAAAAACTTAAAAAAGTCCTGGAAACCCATAAAAAACAAAAAAAAACTAAAATTTCTAAAAATTGTTAAAGCCCTGAAAACATGAAAACCTCTAAAGAACATTAAAACCCTTGAAAAATTCAAAAAACCCTAAAACCCCAAAAGGCCAAAAAACCCTGAAAAACCCTAAAAACAAAAGAAAACCCCCAAAACCCAGCAAAGTCCCTAAACTCGTAAAAACCCTAAAAACACCTGAAAAACATAAAACCCCTAAAAATATTAAAAACCTATAACCCCTAAAAATCCAAAAAAATCATCAAAAACTCTAAAAACCACAAAACCCCTAAAATGTTAAAAAAAACAACACTAAAAAATTATTAAAACCCCTAAAAACTAGAGAAAACCCTAAAAACACAAAAAATAACCTCAAAAACCCTAAAAACCCTAAAACCCCAAAACAATCCTAAAAATACTTTAAAACACAACAAAACCTAAAAAACACAAAAAACCATAAAATTCCTAAAAACGCCAAAAAATACATGAAAATGTAAACCCCCCTAAAAACCCTGAAACACCATTGAAAACAATAAAACCCAAGAAAACCTTAAAAGACCCTAAAACCCCATAAAACCCTAATTCCTCTAAAAACTATGAAAACCCTTTAAAACCCTAAAAAAGTAAGAAAAAACTCTAAAAACCTAAAATCTCTAAAAACCCATGAAAAACCCTAAAAACTCAAAAAGGCCCTCAAAAACCTAAAAACGCTGAAACCCTGAAAAAACCCTAAAAACCATCAAAATCCCTAAAAACCATAAAAAATTCCTAAAACCAATAAAAATTTTAAAATGTTCTTGAAAACCATAAAAACCTATAAAAACAGTAAAAACCCACGAAAGCTCTTCAACCCTTAAAAATCCCTAAAAAGGTTAAAAAACTCTAAAACCCTTAAAACCTCTAAAAAATTCAAAAAAACTAAAAAAATCCTAAAAACTATTAAAATCCTAAAAATCCATTAAATAACCAGGAAAACATAAAATACCATAAAAAACTAAAAACCACTAAAAACTATAAAAAACTTTAAAACCCCAAAAAATGTTAAGAAATCAAAAAAACCTAAAACCCATATAAACTCAGAAAAACCATAAAAACACAAAATTCCCTAAAAACCCTGAAAACCCCTAAAAACCATAAAAACCCATGAAAAACCATAAAGACTCACAAAATCCCAAAAAACACTAAAAGGTAATAAAACCATAAAAATCCTAAAAACCCCTAACAATCCATGTAAACATAAAACCCCATAAAACCCTGAAATGCCTTGAAACCCCCCTAAAATCCAGAAAAACCACTAAAAACCTTAAGAACACATAAAACCCTAAAAACCACTATAAACACTAAAACCACTAAAACCCCTAAAATCATTAAATAAATATATATAAAATCTTAAAAACCTAAAAAACTCAAACCCACCCTAAAAACTGAAAAGTACCTAAAACTCCTTAAAAACACAAAAAACCATAAAAACCTTTGAAAAACCATAAAACCATTCAAAATCCATAAAAACATAAAATATAAAAATCCTAAAACCCCCCTAAATCCCTGAAAAATTTAAAAACCCTAAAAAACCTTGAAAACCAATAAAAACCTTAAAAATCCTAAAAATCATAAAAACCATAAAAACCACTAAAAACTATAAAAACCTTAAAAATCCTAATACCCTGCATAATATAAACCTATTAGCCCGGTTCATAAATTGGCGTCCCCCGGTTGATGTTTTTGATAAATTTGTGTTTGAACACTGGGATATATGGCATCGTGCCACTGTTGGCTTGGTCGATTCCTCTCATATTTTGATTCAATTTACTTCCATGGAAGATCATATTTGGTCTTGGTCTGCGGTTCTTCGAAGATGTGATATTTCATGTTTCTCCATCTTTTAGTGGATCTTTGACTTCTATATACATCGTGATTCCCCATTGATGGCAATTTTGGTGAGGTTTTCTGAGTTCCCCCTTCCCTTTCAAAACCTTTCTATTATTTCAATGTTGGGAACTTTGGTTGGAAGGTTTTTTTGCATTGATAGCAAAACTAGGGCCCTTTGCCACCCACTTTCTCGGAGGGTCTATGTTGAAATCGATGTTTTGAAAGATCCGGTTGAATTTGTTTGAAGTGAAATTGGGGAGGAGCTTTAGTGGAAGCAACCAGCGGTGTTTGAATCTAGGGTGAGCTACTGTGAATATTTCAATATGCATGGCCATGTAAAAAGGGATTGCAGATGTAGGTGTAGTGAAAGTCTTGTGGATCAGAGTGAACAGCAGGCCATCTATCTGAAGTTGAGGTTGTCAACAGAGCATGAGGTTAGAAAAGTAACTCTACAGGATACCTTACTGGATGTAGGAAGGGATGCTAGGTTGGAAGAAGGGGGACCCTCCTCCCGAAAGGGTTTTTAGGGGAAAGCTACGGTTAAATACATCTTTAAGTGACAGAATGGTGAACTGAGACTTGTGGGTGATGCCCTTTCCACTACTAAGGTGGGGGATGAAGCTCTTGATGATGATGGGGCAGCAACCTTTAATTTTCTGGTTGATCTTTTCAAGGATGAAATTTAGCATCTGAGCCTCATTGGTGAAGGGATGGAGAGGGATCCACTTCCAAATTCTTCAGCAGTTGTTGCACAATGACTAATTTGGGGATAGGAGTTTTTCTTAACCTCTAATTGGTTTTGCAGCCTTAGAACCTACGGAACCTGTTGGCAATGAGGAGGGGGTCTTGTGAGTCAGTAATTGCAGGTCATGGAAGCAAAGGGTGATTTTGATCTCCTTGTTGACCTGTAGAATATGAATCTGCTTTCTTTTGTGAAGGAATGAGGCAAGTGGGAGCAAAGAATAATCCCTTACCTTTTTAGAAAATGTCAGAGCAGCTGCTGGCTGATGCTACTGTGCTTGGAGACGGTTCGATTGATGGCCCTCAGCCTGGGAAGCAGTCTGATTACATTCCTGTAGTTAGGAGGCCTATTGAGCAGCCTAATTCGAGCTTTACCCATTGTTCTATTTGAGAGTCTACTTCTGTGTGTTGAGTTGTCCGAAAAAATAATGTTGGACTGTTTGGAAATTCCTTTTGAGCAGTATCAAAAAGAGATCCTACAGAAGCCTGACATGTAACTGGTGTTCTTCCTTGGGGATGATAATGATGAACATATAAGTTTGGGGATATTTTCTGGGATCCTGAGGATATTATGTATGCTAATTTAGAAAGTATTAAGAGGGAGTGGGATTCTATGGGTCTCCCTGGTTCTTCTGGCTTGGACTCATGCCCCCATGAGAGGAAGTTGCGATCTGCCTATGACCCCTTTCCTAGACCTGGAAGTTAGGGAGGTGTGGTTGAGCCTGCCAGGATCACAGAAAGGATAAAAATATCAAGCCAAGGGCACTGAGTGCTGATGATGTGTGGAACAGAAAGAAGGTGGGGCTTGGTGCACCACAGTGAAGTAAAGAACATGGAGGGATTATTCCTCCCTTCCTAGGCCTATTGCTACCAAAGCCTCCTCTATGAAAAGAAAAGTTGAAGGAGATTCTCATGGCAGGGAAGGTCGGGCTGGCAAGGCTCAACCAAATGTGGATCTCAGGAAGTATTACAGAGCCTTCCTCAAGCAATATGAATCTTCTGAATGGGAGTCATTGGAGTCAGATGCTTCCTCTAGTTATGATGGTGATGGGGATCCTTATGGGGATGGAGAAGTCGATTGTAACTCATGTCGCTTTGTTTTTTTCTTTTGGGTCTTTTGGATTTTGGTGTGTGGGGCTTCATGGATTTCTGGTGTGGGTCGTTTGACCCCACCCGCCCTTGTATGCTTTTCTTTTCTTTTATAAATTTTGGGGGGTCAGGAATAGCCTGGCCTCACACCTTCCTTGCCCTAAACCCTCCAAAATACAAAACAAAACCTTAAAATCCCATAACCCCCTATAAATCCTAAAAATCATGAAAACTAAAAAACCCCAATAAACCTAACCCCCCTAAAAACCATAAAAGCCCCCAAAAACCTTAAAAAACTAAAATCCCCTAAAAACTCTAAAAATCCAATAAAAACTATAAAAACCCATAAAACCACTAAAACATTAAAAAACTCTAAAAACTCTAAGAACTCAAAAGCATCAAAAAACCAAAAAAGACCATAAAATCCATAAAAACCCGTAAAAGCTGAAACCCCCTGAAAACCCATAAAACCCATCAAAAACCCTAACAACCCTAAAAATTCATAAATATCCTTAAAACCCACTAAATTCCATGAAAACATAAAAAAACCTAAAAACCCTGAAAACCCCTTGAAAACCAAAAAACCCCTAAAAACACTAAAAACCACCAAAAACTATAAAACCCCTTAAAACCCTTAAAAACATTAAAATCATTGAAAAGATTTAAAAACACCAAAAACTCAAAAAGACCATAAAAACCCTAAAAAATCCTTAAAACCCAAAAAAACTCTTTAAAACCCTAGAAACTGACAAAATCCCAAGAAACCCTAAAAACCCATAAATATCCAAAAAAGCTCCTAAAACCTATGAAAACGTAAGAAACCCTTAAAACCCTTAAAACCCCATAAAACCCTAAACCCCCTAAAACCCTTTAAAACCCCTAAAATCTTATAAAACCCCAAAAAACTACTAAAATATCTTAAAATTCTTATAACCCCTAAAAATGTTAAAAAAAATTTAAAAACCATAAAACCCATAAAAACCCAAAAAATCCAAAAAAGCCCTAGAAAACACTAAAAACCCTAAACCCCCTTAAAACCCATTAAAATACATAAAAAATATAAAAAACCCTAAAACCCCTCAAAATCCTAAAAGACCCCTAAAAATCCATGAAAATGTAAAAAACCATAAAAACCCAGAAAAACCTTGAAAACCATTAAAACCCATAAAAACCATAAAAAACCCTAAAACACCATAAAAACCCCAAAACCTCTAAAAACTCTAAAAACATAAAACCCCTAAAAACATTAAAAAACCCAATAACACCTCAAAAATAATAAAAAAACTCTAAAAACAAAAAAGTCCCTAATTTCCCTAAAAACCCTTGAAAACCCCTCAAAATCCCCAAAACCCCCAAAAACATTAAAATCCTAAAAAATTCCTAAAAATCCTTGTTAATGTAAAAAACCCATAAAATCCCTAAAAACCATAAACCCCTAAAAACCATAAAAACCCTAAAACCCACTAAAAAATCTAAATACCCTAAAAATCCCTAAAAATCCAAAAAGACTATAAAAACCCTGAAAACCCCTAAAAACACATAAAACCACTAAAAAGTCTAAAAAACATACAAAAATTGCTAAAAACCCTAAAAACCATACAACCCATAACCATAAAAACCCCTTAAATCTTCAAAGACCCTAAAAACTGGAAAACCCATAAAAACTTCTGAAAACCCATAAAACCACCAAAAATATCTAAAAACCTTAAAAACCTCAAAAACCATAAAAATCCTAAGAGCCCTTAAGAATCTATGAAAACGTAGAAAACCCCTAAAACCCCTGAAAACCATAAATTCCCCTAAAAACCTTAAAACTCTAAAAATAATAAAAACCATTAAAACCGCTAAAAATGTTAAGAAACTATAAAAACCTTAAAACCCCTAAAAAACACAAAATAAAACCTAAAACCCAAATAAGATCCTAAAAACCCTAAAAACCCATGAAAAACCATAAAATCCCTCAAAATCCCTAGAAACCCTTAAAAACCTTAAAATACCCTAGAAACCTAAAAACCATTAAAAACTCTCGAAACACTTAAAACCCCTAAAAAAGTTAAAAGGCATTAAAAACCCTTAAACCCCTAAAAACCCAAAAAACACTTAAAAACCCCCAAACACCCTAAAAACCCTGAAAAACTGAAAAACCGAAAAACCCACTGAAAATCCCAAAACCCTATAAAATCCTTAAAAACCCTAAAAACTATAAAAATACTAAAACCCCCATAAAAATGCCTGAAAACAAAAAAAAACATAAAAACGCCAAAAAAACCCCTGAATACAATAAAAACACTAAAGACCCCCTATAAACTTTAAACCCCACAAGAAAACTCATAAAACCCTAAATACCCACTGAAAACTCTAGAAACCCTTTAAATCCAAAAAAACCATAAAATTTTCTAAAAAACTTTAAAATTCGAAAAAACTCAAGAAAACACTAAAAAACCAAAAGAACCTAAAAACACTAAATACCCTAAAACTCAAAACCCCCCAAAACCCATAAAAACCCCTAAAAACCATAAAATATCCTAAAATCCCATAAACATCCATTAAAACGTAAAACCCTAAAAATAAAGAAAAACCCCAGAAAACCATGAAAACCCTTAAAACCCTTAAAAACACTAAAACACAATAAAAACCCAAAAACAAATAAAAACTCTAAAAACCCTTAAAACCCCTAAAAACATTGAAGAACTCTAAAAAACATTAAACCATAAAAAACTCAAAAAAACCCCAAAAACACAAAAAGACTATAAAAACCCTTAAAAACCCTAAAAACCATAAAATCCCTCAAAATCTCTAAAAACCCTAACAAACCCAAAAACCCATAAAAACCAAAAAACCCCTAAAAATCAATGAAAATGTAAAAACCCCTAAAAACCAAGAAAAATCCCCCGAAAACCATAAAAACCCCTAAAACACTTTAAAACCCCTAAAACCCTAAAAAAATCACTAAAAATGATAAAAACCCCTAAAACCCTTCAAAAAACACTAAAAACCCATAAAACAGTAAAAACCACTATAAGATATAAAAACATTTAAAACCCATAGAAATGTTAAAAACTCCAAAAACATTAAAACACCCAAAAAACTCAAAAAACCCATAAAACACTAAAAAGAGACTAAAACCCTTCAAAAGCTATAAAAACCCTGTAAAACCTGAAAACACCTCAAAATCCCTAAAAACTCTAAAATCCAAGAAATAATAAACCACCAAAAAACCATGAAAATATAAAAAAACCTAAAACCCCTAAAAACTATGAAACACCTAAAACCTAAAAATTCATAAAAGTCCATAAAACCCATAAACCCACTAAAACTATAAAAACTCTTTAAACCCCTAAAAACGTTTAAAAACTCTAAAAACCCCTAAAAAACTGAAAAAACCCTAAAACCCCAAAAAGACCCTAAAAACACTGAAAACCCCTAAAACCCAAAAGACCCCTAAAATCCATCAACATCCCAAAAAACCCTCAAACACTCTAAAAACCATAAAAATCAAAAAACCCCCCTAAAATCCATGAAAATGTAAAAAACAATAGATACCTTGAAAACCCACTAAAAACCATAAAACCATAAAACCCTTAAAACCCCATAAACCCCTAAAAATGTTAAAAACTCTAAGAAACCTTATATCCCAAAAATCTCAAAAAAACCCTAAAAACCAAAAATGAACCCAAAAACACTGAAAACTTTTAAAAACCCTAAATAACTCTAGAAACACAAAAAACCACCAAAATCAATAAAACCCATAAAAAAGAAAAATTATTAAAAACCTTAAAACCGATAAAAATCCATGAGAAAAAAAACCATAAAAACCCAAAAAATCCTGAAAACCACAAGACCTTTAAAAACCGTAAAAAACCCTAAAAATCAATAAAAACCTTTAAAGACACTAAAAACACTAAAAACCCTTTAAACCCTTAAACATTAAAAATTATAAAAAACCATAAAACAATAAAAAACTCAAAATACCCTAAAATGGAAAAAAAATCCTACAAACCAAAAATACCCTAATAGCATAAAAATTCTAAAAACCAAATAAAAATCCATGAAAACGTAAAAAACCATAAAAACCACCTAAAAATCCTAAAGACCTTAAAAACCATAAAACCCCTAAATAACCATTAAAAATTCGAAAAACACATAAACCCCTAAAAATGATAAAAAACTCAAAAAAACCATAAAAACCTTAAAAACTTAAAAAACCCCTATAAACACAAAAAGACACTAAAACCCTGAAAACCCTAAAAACTTTAGAACCATTGAAAAATCCTAAAAACCCTCAAAATAAATAAAACCCCTAAAAATAAGAAAATACCAAAAAACCCTAAAAATCCATGAAAACATAAAAAAAACTTACAACTTTGAAAAACCCCTTAAAACCATAAAACGCCTTAAAACCTTAGAAAACCTTAAAACCCATAAAAACATAAAAAACAACTAAAATTTATATATACCCTTAAAACCCTTTAAAACAATAAAAAACTATAAAACCATAAAAAAACAAAAAAAAACCCTAAAACCACCAAAATACCCTAAAAGCTAGAAAAACCTGAAAAAACCTAAAAACAATTGAAAACCCTAAAACCCCTCAGAATCCATAAAAACCCTAAAAACCATAAAAATACTAGACCCCACTAAAAATCCATGAAATAGAAAACAAAACTCTAAAAACCCAGAAAAACAAATGAAAACCATAAAACCCCCTAAAATCCAAAAAAACCATAAAATCGCTAAAAATCACTAAAAACTCTTAAAACCCTAAAAACCAATTAAAATATTAGAAATCTCTAAAAACATTTAAAACTCAAAAAAAATCCCCCCTAAAAACCCAAAAATACCCTAAAAACTGAAAAACCCCAAAACACCTAAAACCCACTGAAACCCCATAAGAACACTCAAAATCCCTAAAAACCCTAAAAACCCAAAAATCCATAAAAATTATAATAAAACCCTAAAATCCATGAAAACTAAAAAAACCTAAGAAATCCAAAACCCTTGAAAATTATAAGATAATTAAAAACATTAAAAAACCCAAAAAACACTAAAAACTCTAAAAACACTTTAAGCCCTAGAAACATTAAAAAACTCCAAAAAATATAAAACCCATAAAAACTCAAAAAACACTAAAATCCTAAAAAGACCCTAAAAACCTTGAAAAACCTTAAAACCCCTAAAAAAACTTGAAAGCCCCTAAAACCACTCTAAACCCCTAAAAACCCAAAATACCCTATATCCCATAAAAATCCTAAAAACCCATAAAATATATGAAAATTTAAAAAACCCTAAAATCCTTGAAAACCTCATAATGACCATAACCCCCCCCCCCCCCAATACTTAAAAAACCCTAAAAACCGATAACATCCCAAAAAACTAGTAAAAACACTAAAAACCCTTAAAATCCCTAAAAATGTTAAGGAATTTTAAAAAACATTTAAAACCCTAAAAACTAACAAAAAAATAAAACTACTAAAAGACTCAAAAAAACCCTTAAAACCCCTAAAACCACTCAAAATACCTAAAACCCTAGAAAACCCTAAAACCATAAAAATCCTAAAAAATCCCTAAAAATCCATGAAAACATAAAAAGACCCTAAAACCCCTGAAAAATTCCTAAAAACATAAAAACACTACAAACCATTAAAAACCTAAAAATACATAAAAACCTAGAAAAGAAAAAAAAACTCTAAAGTCCCTCAAAACCACTAAAGGAGTTAAAAAAATATAAAAAACCTTAAAATCCCTAAAAAGCACAAAAAAACCATAAAACCAAAAAGTCCCTAAAACCCTTTAAACCTCTAAAAAATATGTAATAAATCTAAAACCACTCAAAATCCCTAAAACTATGAAAAACCCTAATAACCATAAGAATCGTAAAAACCCTAAAAATCCATGAAAATGTAAAAACCCCTAAAACCCTAAAAAACAAGTGGATACCATAAAATCCCCTAAAACCATAAGAACCCCTATCAACCATAAAACCCACTAAAAAGCCTAAAACCCCTTTAAACCCCTAAATGAGTTAAAATCACTAATACAACTTAAAACCCACAAGAATCTAAAAAATATATTAAAACCCCCAAAAGGCTGTAAAAACATTGAAAACACCTTAAACCCTAAAACACATGGAAACACCTAAAAATTTAAAAACCCCAAAAAACACAAAAGACCATAAAATCCCTGAAATACTCTAAAGCCCCAAAAAAATCATAAAAACCCACAAGATCAATAAAAACCCAAAAACTGTAATATTCCTAAAAATCACTAAAAATCCATGAAAACATAAAAGACCAGAAAAATCCTAAAAACCTTTTAAAATCTAAAAACCCATAAAAACACAAAAAACCCAATAAATACTCTAAAAACACTTTAAACCCCTAAAAAAATTAAAAATCATAAATACCAAAAAACACCTAAAAACTCCAAATAAAACCCAAAATCCCAAAAAAAAACCCTAAAATCAATGTAAAACCATAAAACTCCCTGAATACTCTAAAAACCATCAAAATTACAAAAAACTAAAAACCCTAACCCCCCCCCCCCCAAACCCTTAAAACCAACTAAAATTCTTAAAAATCCTCAAAATCCCTAAAAACATTAAAAACCCAAAAATCCTAAGAAATCCCTAAAAATCCCTGAAAGGATAAAAATCCCTAAAAAACTTGAAACCACCATAAAAACTATAAAACCCTAAAAATCATAAAAATCCCTAAACACCCAAAAATACCCTAAAACCCAAAAGTCCCTAAAACCCCAAACTCACCTAAAACACTTCAAAATCTATAAATACCCTAAAAAAACCTAAAAACCATAAAAATCCTAAAAAACCCTTAAAATCATTGAAAACGGAAAAAAAATCCTAAAAACCACAAAACCCATTAAAACCATTAAAACACTAAAAACCCATAAAACCCCTAAAAACACTAAAAAATCTAAAAACCCTTAAAACCACTAAAAATGTTAAAAACTCTAAATAACCATGAAAACCCTAAAAAACTAAAAAGACCCTAAAATCCTAAAAGGGTCTAAAAACCTTGAAAACCCCTAAAAACTCCTCA
This sequence comes from Viscum album, assembly GCA_963277665.1. Taxonomy (NCBI): domain Eukaryota; kingdom Viridiplantae; phylum Streptophyta; class Magnoliopsida; order Santalales; family Viscaceae; genus Viscum; species Viscum album. The sequence continues at coordinate 1,898,642,900 of OY728141.1, forward strand.
AAACTCTAAAAAACTCCCAAATTCCCTGAAAACCAAAAAAACCCTAAAAACCATAAAAATCCAAAAAAACCCCTAAAAATCCATCACAACATAAAAACGCCTAAAAACCGTGAAAAATCCCTAAAACCCATTAAAATCCTAAAAATCCATAAAAAACCCCTAAAACTACTAAAAGACCCTTTAAAACCATAAAAACATTTGAAAACTATAAAAAAAAACTTAAAAATCCTAAAATACTCAAAAAAACCTAAAAATCCCAAAACCCCCAAAAGACTATAAAATTCCTAACAACCTAAAAACCCTAAAAAATATTGAAAGCCTCTAAAAATAATCAAAATGACTAAAAACAAAAAAAATCACAAAAAACCCTAAAATTCCCTAAAAATAATAAAAATCCAAAAAAACCCCTAAAATCTACGAAAATGTAAAGAACCCTAAATTTCCTAAAAAATCCCTAAAAATCATAAGGTCCCCAAAACCCTAAAAACTCATAAAAACAATCCAAGTCATGAAAAACTATGAAAACCCTGAAAGCCCCTAAAATGTAAAAAAACTCTAAAAAACCTTGAAACCCCTAAAAAAGGGAAAAAACATCATCAAAACCAATAAAAACCTTAAAACCCATGAAAATACTAAGAACCATAAAAAACCTAAAACCCTAAAAGCCATAAAAATCCTAAAATTCCAAAAAAAAAATATAAATGAAAAAAATACTATAATCCTTGGAAAGCCTCTGAAAACCATAAAAACCCATAAAAACAAAAAACCCACAAAAACACTAAAAAACCTTATATCCTATAAAAACGTTAAAAACATTGAAAATCCTTCAAAACCCTAAAAACCTTAAAGAAAACCCTAAAAACCCAAATGACCCAAAAAACTCCTAAAACCCTCAAATCCCTAAGACCTTAAATAAGAAATAAGGAGATGGCTCCTCCGCTCTCTCACGATGGGGAATATACCTCCCTTCTATAAACTTGAAGATGACAACAAAATCTTTGCCTCAGCCTCCCCCCTCTACGGGGGAGGGGCCTCCCCTGGCCCTTAATTAAGATCGATCTTTTTTCCCATTCTCAGATCCTGATTCGCTTCCACCATTTTTGTGGATCGAGATTTTCTCTGAGGTTCTTGATTTGCATGAAGGTCATCTGAATCTTCAACTATCGATGGTGGAGTTCAACGAGGCTTTCTCTCTCTATAGGCTAACCCAGGTTGCTTTTTTTTGAATTGGAACCCTTCAGTTGATGTTTTTGATAAGTTCGTGTTTGAACATTGGGATCTTTTGTATTGTGCTACTGTGGGCCTTGTCGACACCTGCCACATTCTGATTCACTTTTTGTCTGAGTATGATCTTACTCATTCCTAGTCTACGGCTCCTCAAAGATGAGATGGTGCCCGCTTCTCCCTTTTCCAGTGGAGCTTTGATTTCCATTTGCACCATGATTCTCCGATGGTGGAAACTTGGGTGATATTTCCAGAACTCCCTCTCCCCTTCCAAAATCAATCAATTATTTCAATGTTGGGAATCTGGTAGGAAGGTTATTATGAATGAATAGTAGAACTAGATTTCTATGTCATCTGGTTGCCCCAAGGGTCTTTTTTGAAGTTGATGTATTGAAAAGGCTGGTTGATTTTGTTTGGATTATTATTGGTGAAGAGCTATGTTGGAAATAACATATAGTTTTTTTATCATGGGTGAGCTACTGTGATTCATGATTAATTCTTGGTCACGTGAAGAGTGATTGCAGGCATCAGGGTAGTGGGAGGGTTGTGGCAAGGATAGACCAGAGAGTTGCATCCCCGACGTTGGGTTTGGAACCTAATTTTGATGAAAGGATGAGAGCTCTAAGGGATGATCTTTTGGGCACATAGAGGGATGATAGGGTGGAAGCAGGGGGCTCTTTCTCTAGGCATGCTGGAGTAGGGTATCATTCAGAGGATAAGGTGAGTGAAATTATCGAGCGCTTGAGGTGTGAATTTGGAATTGAAGGCGATGTATATTCTTCTAGTGGGAAGGGGGATGAGGTTCCTAAAGAGGGCTATTGTCAATGACCTGCGACTCTTGATGTATGGGCAGTAGGTTGTTTAAACCTCCAACTGACTGGAGGGGTTGGGACCTGTAGATATCGTGGATAATGGGAGGGTGATGCGTGAGAGGCAGGAGCAGGGAGAGTGGTAGGTTGAAGCTATCAGCGATGAACATAGACAGTCTATGGAACTTCAGGAGGAGGTTCTATCCCCCATTCACGAAGGGATGGTATGAGAGGAGGTGGTTTAAAATCTATTATTATTTTTGGACCAAGTGAAAAAGTAGGGAGAGGTGCATGTTGATACTGTTGGTAATTGGGACAAGCAGTTTGAAGGATTTCAGTCTTGTGCGTCTAAATGTATGGAGATGCATGAAGTCCAAGGGGACATGTCCTCAAATTCTATAATGTGCAGGATGATCTAAGAACAAAAGGACTCAAACCTTGCTCTTGTTTTGTATGATATTGTTCCCCCATGTGTTGATCTTTTCAAACAGATAATGATGGACTACATAGAAATCACATATGAGAAACATCAAAAGAAAATCTTGTAGGAGACAGATCTAAAACATGATGTTCATTTTGTATGGTATGATGATGAGCCAGCTGCAAGATTAGGGAAAATATTTGCAGATGAAGATACGAAGATTAACTCTAACATGGATCAGATTAGGAGGGTGAAGGCTTTGATGGGTGACCCTCATGCTACAGGCATGGATTCAGGCCATTGGAAGAGGAAGTCGAGGTTTGACAATGCACATACTCCCAGCTCTAGAAGCCAGAAAGGTGGGGTGGATCTTGCTACTATTGAACACAAAAAGGATGGTAATTCCAAGTCTAAGGTAGTGAACGATGATGGCATGCTGCATGGAAGGAAGGTGAAGCTTGGAGGTATTTCCTCTGCCCTACTGAAGAGGAGGTAAAGGAGGGACTATTCCACTCTTCCAAGGCCAATTTCTACCAGATTCTCCTCCAAGGTCTCCTCTGTGGAGTAGAAGAGGCTTAGGGACATGTATACCAATCTTTCTTTTGATATGGAAAGTGCTATGAAGTTGCGTCGGAGTGGGAGACGACAGAGTCAGATGCGTCTTCGGGATATGGTGCGGATGGAGACCCTATGTGGATTGTGGAGAGGTCGACCTGTATGATATGTAGTTTCTTTTGGGTATGGGTTGTTTGACCTTACCCCAACCTTTTTTTTCACTTATTTTTTCTATTACATTTTAGGGGACCAGGAATTTCTTGGATTGTGTTGTCTTTGCTGTAAGACCTTGAATACCAAAAAAACCCTAAAAATACAAAAAAAAATCTCTAAAAATCAATGAAAACATAAAAAAAATCTTGAAAAAACTATAAAACCCCATAAAACACCTAAAAACCAAAAAACCCATAAAATCCCAAAAAACCCTAAAACCACTAAAATTTAAAAACACTTAAAATGCCTAAAAAAGTTAAAAAAAACTCTAAAAACCCTTAAAACCCCTAAATAACCCAAAACCCCCTAAACTACCAAAAGGCCCTTAAAACCCTAAAACCCTGGAAAATCCCTAAAAACAATCACAGTCACTAAAAACCTTAAAAAAACCCCTTAAAACAAAAAAAAATTATAAACCACCCAAAAATCTAGGAAAATGTAAAAATCCCTAAACCCCAGGAAAACCACAACCCCCCTCCCAAAAAAAACATCCAAACCCCCTAAAAACTTTAAAAACCCATAAAACCCAAAAAACCAAAAAGATCTGAAAAACCCTAAAGACCCCTAAAAACCGTAAACCCTCTGAAAAAACCAAAACCCCCCTAAAAATCCCTAAAACCCTCAAAACCCCTGACAAAACCCTAAAAACCAAAAAACCCCAAAACCCTTCAAAACCCTGAAAACCCATGAAATCCCTAAAAAATGTTTAAAAATCTAAAAAACCGTAAAAACCATAAAAAACTAAAAAAAGACCCAAAAATCCAAAAAAAGACACTAAAAACCATGAAGACCCCAAAAACATCTAAAAAATCCTCAAAACCCACAAGATAACCAAAAACCATAAAAACCATAAAAACCCTAAAAACACACAAAAAACCTAAAATCCCATAAAAAACCGCTAAAAATCAAAAAACCCTTTAAACCCCTAAAAAACCCTAAAAAACTAAAAAAACCTAAAAACCCAAAAAGCACTCTAAAATCCCTTAAAACACTAAACCCCTCAAAATCCATAAAAATTAAAAACCATGATAACCCCTAAAAACCCTAAAAACCCATAAAATCCTAAAAACCCATAAAAACCCAAAAAACCCACTAAAAACTCTAAAAGCCCGTTAAACCCCTAAAAATTTTAAAAACCCTAAAAACCTTAAAACCCTTAGAAAACTAAAAAAACCATCAAAACCCAAAAAACACCCTAAAATCCCTGAAAAACCATAATACTGCTCGAAAAACCCTAAAACCCCTCAAAATCCATAAAATCTAAAAAACATAAAAACACCTAAAAACATTAAAATCCCTTAAAACCCTAAAACCCCAAAAACCCTAAAAACATAAAAAACTCCCAAAAACAAAGAAAAAACCAAAAAACTCAAATAAATCAAAAAAACCCCAAAAGACCCTAAAAACTCAAACAAACCCCGAAAACCCCAAAAGACCCAAAAACCCCAAAGAAGACCTTACAACCCTAAAAACTGCTGACAACCATTAATACTTTAAAAATACCAAAAAACGATCAAAATCCCTAAAAACCTTAAAAACATAAAAAACATAAGAAACCCTTAAAGTCCATGAAAACATACAAAACCCCCAATAGAATGAAAACCCCTAAAAACCATAAAACCCATAAAACCTTAAAAACCCTTAAAACAAAAATGACCAAAAACCCATAAGATGTCCCTAAAAACAAGGAAAGAACCCTAAAACCCTTTAAAACCCCCAAAAAACCCTCAAAAGCCCTAAAAACTGCTAAAAATCATAAAAAACCTAAAAAACCTCTAATAATCCATGAAAACATAAAACACCATAAAACCCATGAAAAACCCCTGAAAACTACAAAACCCCTAAAAACCCTAAAACCCCAAAAAAACCAAAACAAACCCCTAAAAAATACGAAAAACACGAAAATCCCTTAAAATGTCAAAAAAATCTGCCCTTGAAAACTCAAAAATCCCTAATAACCCAAAAGGACCTAAAAACCCATGAAGACCCCTAAAACACCTAAAAAACCCTAAAAACCTTCAAATTCCCTAAAAAACCATAAAATTCCAAATAAACCCTAAAACCTTTAAAACCCATAAAACACTAAAAATCCTTAAAATCCCAAAAAACATTAAAAACCTCTAAAAAACCCTTAAAATCCTAAAATACTCAAAAACCCCTAAAAACCTAAAAAGACACTAAAAACACAAAAAACCCAAAAAAACCCTAAAACTCGTGAAAACCCCTAAAACCCTCAAATTCCCTAAAAAACCCCAAAAGCAATAAAAACCATAAAAATTTAAAAAAAACCCCTAAAAACTTTTAAAACCCATAAAAACACTAAAAATCCTTAAAATCCAAAAAACTTTAAAAACCTCTAAAAAACCTTAAATTCATAAAATACTCAAAAAACCCCCTAAAAACCCAAAAAGATGCTAAAAGCCCTAAAAACCCTAAAAACCTCTAAAACACCTAAAAAAGCCAAAAAATTCCTCGAATTCCCTTAAAATATGAAAAAGCACTAAAACCATAAAAATCCAAAAAAACCTAAAAACCTTTAAAAACCCTAAAAACACATAAAAACACTAAAAATACTTAAAATCCCACAAACGTTAAAAACCTCTAAAAACCTACAAAACCTAAAATACTCAAAAAAACCCCTAAAAACCCAAAAAGACACTAAAACCCCTAAAAACATGAAAAAACCCAAAAATACCCCTAAAACTCTAAAAAAATTTAAAAAATATAAAAAATGCTAAAAACCCTTGAATTCCATGAAAATGTAAAAACCCCTAAAGACCCATAAAATCCCTTGAAAACCATAAATACCCCAAAAACATTAAAAGTTCCTAAAATCTCAGAAAACCAAAATAATCATGAAAACTCTAAGACCCTTAAACCCCATAAAAATGTAAAAAACACTAAAAAATCTTAAAACCCCAAAAAAACTAAAACAAATATTGCAAAAAACTCCAAAATTCCCTAAAACCCCTTTAAACCCCTATAGAAAGATAAAACCCCTAAAAAATCCAAAAAACCCTCAAAATTCCTATAAACCATAAAAACCATAAAAATCCAAAAAAACGCAAAAAAATCAATGAAAATAAAAAAAACCATAAAAAGTTGAAAAACCCCTGAAAAACATAAAAACCCCTATAAAACTTAAAAAACCTTAAGACCTCATAAAAACCTAAAATCTTCTAAAACTCTAAAAAACCTTATAACCTATAAAAATGTTAAAAACACTGAAAAACCTTCAAACCCCTAAAAGTATTAAAGAAAGCCAAAAAATAATAGAAATACCTCTAAATCCCCTAAAACCCCCACAAAATCCCTAAAACCTTAAAACCCCAAAAAACATAAAAAACCATTAAAACATAAAAAAACCCCCAAAAACCCCCGAAACCCATAAAAACAGTAAAAACCCCTAAAAACAACTAAAAAATTAATAACACTTAAAACCCCTAAAAATGTCAAAAAAACTAAAAAAATCCTAAAAAACTCAAAAAAAGTTCTTATAAACCCAAAAAAATCCCAAAAACTTTGAAAACCCCAAAACAAATTAAAAGCCATGAAACCCACTAAAAACACTCAAAATCCATAAAACCCCCAAAACCCATTAAAACCATAAAAATCCTAAAAATCCCCTAAAAATTCAGGAAAATCTAAGAAAACCCTAAAACCGCCGAAAACACCCACAAAACCATAAAAGCCCTAAAAATTGTTAGACCCCATAAAACCATAAAAACCCCTAAAAACCCTAAAAATTTACTAACAACTCTAAAAACCCTTTAACCCATAAAAATATTAAAAACCTCTAAAGAACTTATAAACCCTAAAATACTCAAAATAACCCTAAAAATCAAAAATACCCTAAAAACCAGGAAATTATCTAAAAATCCTAAAAACACTAAAACCCTCAAAACCATAAAAATCATAAAAAATCCCTAAAAATAGATGAAAACATAAAAAACCCTAAAAACCCTAAAAACCACTAGAAATCATAGAACCTCAAAAAACCATAAAAAACCATAAAACCCACTAAAAACTCAAAAAACCCTTCAAAATTCTAAAAACCTTAAAAAACAAAATAATGAAAAACCCTAGAAAACTCAAAATAAACCATAAAAACCCAAAACTCCTAAAAACCTTAAAAAACCTAAAAACCTAAAAAACTCAAAATCCTTATAAATCCTAAAAAACCCAAAAAGCAATAAAATCCTAAAAATCCATAAAAATCCATTAAAATGTAAAAAACCCTAAAAACCATAAAAACCAAAAAAACATAAAACCCTAACAAACTCATAAAAACCCTAAAAACCCCACTAAAATTTTAAAAATCATTTAAACCACTAGAAATGATAAAAAAACTCTAAAAAAACATAAAACCCTAAAAAACTAAAAAATCCCCAAAATGCATAAAAGATGATAAAAACCTGGAAATCCACTCAAAATCATTAAAACACCTAAAAATCTAAAAAAAATAAAAAACCAAAATCCCTAAAAAACTCATTAAAAAGTAAAAACCCTAAAAACTCAGAAAAACTCCTAAAAAACATAAAAATTCCTAAAAACCTTAACAACACTAAAAACACATAAAACCCTAAAAACAACTAGAAAATCTAAAAACTCTTAAACCCCGTAAAATGTTAAAAACTCCAAAAAACCTAAAAACCCTAAAAAGTCAAAAAAGCCTTAAAACCCAAAATACCCTAAAAACCCTAAGAAACCCTAAAACACTAAAAGAACCTAAAAACACTACCCCCCCCCCACTAAAAAAACATTCTAAGCCAATAAAAACTATAAAAACCATGAAATCATATACCCCTCAAAAATATTCATGAAAACATAAAAACCCTAAAAACCCTGAAAAGCCCGGAAAACCATAAAATCCCCTAAAAATCGTTGAAACTATAAAACCCCTGAAAAACCCTAAAACCCCACTAAAAACAAGAAAACCTTTTAAAACATCTAAAAATGTTAAAAAAATCTAAAAACCAAAAAAACCCTAAAAGTCCCTAAAAATATAGAAAAACAGTAAAACCCATAAAACCCCCTAAAACATGAAAGCCCTCAAAATCCCTAAAACCCTAAAAACCATAAGAATCCTAAAAACCCACTAAAAATCCATGAAAATGTAAAAAATCCTGAAAACACCCTAAAAAGCATAAAACCCCTAAAAACCTTAAAAACCCAAAAAACCAATAATAACCCTAAAAACACTAAAAAATCTAAAATCCCTTTAAGCCTCTAAAAATTTTAAAAACTCTAAAAAAACATAAAAACCATAAAAAACTCAAGAAAACATTAAAAACCCTATAAATACCTTAAAACATAAAAAATAACCTAATACCATGAAAACCCACTAAAAAATAAAAACCCCTGAAACCCTAAAACTCTAAAAACTCATAAAAACCCTCAAAACAAGCAAAATATATAAAAACTTGTAAAACCCCAAAAAACATTAAAATAATCTAAAACAACTAAAACCCTAAAAATACAAAACATCCTAAGACCCTGGAAACCCAAAAAACCCTAAAACACCTGAGAAATCCAAAAATCCCTCAAAACCCAAAATACCATAAAAATCCAAAAAACCACTAAGAGTCCTAGAAATACTAAAATACCCTAAAAAATCTAAAAACCCATGAAAACCATAAAACACATGATAACCTTAAAATCCCAAAAATCCATAAAAACCAATAATGACTCTAAAAATCATTTATACCCCAAAAAACATTAAAAACTCCAAAACCCTTAAAATCTTAAAAGAACTCCAAAAAACCCTAAAAAAGACCCTACAAACCCAAAAAAACCCAAAAACCCTGAAACATCTTGAGAAACCCTAAAAACCCACAAAATCACTAAAAAACATAATAACTATAAAACCATAAAATTGTAACCCCCTAAAAATCCATGAAAACATAAAACCCCCAAAAAACCTCGAAAAAAACCATTAAAACCATAAACCCCTAAAAACCTTAAAAAACAAAAATCTCATAAGAACCCTAAAAACCCACTAAATACTCTAAAAACCCTTAAACCCCAAAAAACATTAAAAATCTCTAAAAAATATAAAACCCTAAAAAACTCAAAAAACCCTAAAAACAGTAAAAACCTAAAAAGACAATAAAAACACTAAAAAACCTCAAAAAACCTAAAAAACCTCTAAAAAACCTTAAACCCCTCAAAATACCTAAAAACCCTAAAAAACCCAAAAAACTATGAAAATAATAAAACCCCCTAAAAACCTATAAAAACTCTCAAATTACGAAATTACCATAAAACCCTAAAATCCATAAAAATTCAAAAAACCCCTAAAAACCATTAAAACCCCTAAAAAACAACCAAAAAGTCTAAAAACCCCTAAAAACATTAAAAGTCTCTAAAAATCCTAAACCCCAAAAATCTTAAAAGACCCTAAAAATCCAAAAGACCCAATGAAAAACCCTAAAAACACCTAAAATGTCCTAAAAACCCTCAAAATCCATAAAACCCTTAAAAACCCCAAAAACCAAAAAAAATCATAAGAACCCACTAATAGTCCAACAAAACCGAAAATTCCATAAAAAATCTAAAACTCCATGAAAACCATAAAACCCCTAAAAACCTTTTAAAACCAAAAAACCGAGAAACCCACTAAAGAAACTAAAACAATTAAAACTTTTAAGAACATAAAAAATTTCTAAAAACACTTAAAAATCATAAAAAACCTAAAAAAACCCTAAAATCTCCAAAAGACCCTAAAAACCCAACAAACCCCAAAAACCCTGAAACCCATGGAAAACCCTAAAAAATCACAAAATCACTAAATACCATAAAAACCATAAAAACTATAAAAATTCTAAAAACCACCTAAATATCGATGAAAACTTAAAAACCCTGAGAACCATTAACCCATAAAAACCTTAAAAAACCAAAAATCCCCACAAATAGAAAAATATAATATATCAATGGTTTGAAACCATTGGTACATGCCTCCAAACCGTTCGTATATCCTATACCAATGGTTTGGAGAACCGTTGGCTAGTTTTCCATGGGGATAGGTCTATACCAACGGTTTTCAAAACCATTGGTATAAGTAATATGAAAAATCAATACCAACGGTTCCATAAAACCATTGGTATATATATTTCAAAAAAGAAGCATTCTGTTGGTTTTGATCCCAGTACCTCCAGTTTATGATTGAACGACCAAACCACTAACCTAACTTGACTTTTGTGAACATAATTTCATATATATGTATATATATATATATATATTATCATAAATATTTTATATTTTGATTTATTTAATGTTCTCTGCAAGAAGATTCAAAAGAAATACATGTACCTATACCAACGGTTCTCGAAACCATTGGTATAGACTTATACCAACGGTTTTGAGAACCGTTGGTATAGATTTTTTGATTTTGGGACCTATTCCAACCGTTTTGGACAAACTGTTGGTATAGGGGGGACCTATGCGAACCGTTTTTCCAAAAAAATTGGTATAGGGTCTGTATTATGGACCTATACCAACAGTTTAGCCAAAACCGTTGGCATAGGTCCATAATAGAGACCCTATACCAACGGTTTTGGACAAACCGTTGGGATAGGTCCATATAAGTGACTTATACCAATGGTTTGTCCAAACCATTGGTATAGGCCCCCCCCATACCAATGGTTTTGGGCAAGCCGTTGGTATATGTCCAAATTAGTGACCTATACCAATGGTTTTAGGCAAACCGTTGGTATATGTCCGTATAAGGGAACTATACAAATGGTTTTCCCAAAACCGTTGGTATAGATTTTATTTCTAGTAGTTCCCATAAAAACCGTGAAAACCCACTAAAAACTCCAAAAACCCCTAAACCCCTAAAATGTTAAAAAACTCTAAAAAATCTTAAAACCCCTAAATAAATCAAAAAACCCTAAACACCAAAAAACCCAAAAAGACACTAAAATACATAAAAAAAACACGAAAACCCCAGAAAACCTGAAAACCCCCTAAAATACTTTAAACCCCTCAAAATCCCTAAAAACCCTAAAAACCATAAAAATCCTAAAAACCCCGAAAAACCCATGAGAACGTAAAAACCCCAAAAAACACCGAAAGACCCCTAAAAACCATAAGACCCCTAAAAACCATAAAAAACCCTGAAATCGCATAAAACCCATAAACCCCCTAAAAACATGAAAACCCCTTAAACCCCCTAAAAATGATAAAAAACTCTAAAAATCCTAAAACCCCAAAAGACCCTAAAAACATTAAATGTCCCTAAAAATCCAGAAAATCCCTAAAACCCCCCAAAAACATAAATACCCTAAAAAGTACTAAAAAGACTAAAAATCCTAAAAAACCCCCTTCAAATCCATGAAAACGTAAAAAAACCAAAAAAAAACAAAATAAACCTGAAACCCATAAAAAACAAAAAATTAGAAAACCCTAAAAACCGCTAAAACTCTAAAAACCCTCAAAACCCCTAAAATGTTAAAAAACACAAAACCCCTTAAAACCATAAAAACTCAAAAAAACCTAAAAACACTAAAAGGCCATAAAACCCTACAAAACCCTAAAATGCCTAAAAACCCTAAAACCCCAAAAAAACCCTAGAGAACCCTAAAAATCATAAAAAGTACAAACCCCCCCCAAAAAATCTATGAAAACATACAAAATAATAAAAACCATAAAATATATTCAAAACCATTAACACCCCTTAAAACATTAAAAACCCTAAAACCACGCAAAATCCATAAAAAACAACTAAAAACTTTAAAAACCCTAAGAAACCATAAAAATGTTAAAAATCTCTAAAAAACATAAAAACCCTAAAAAAGTAAAAAAACAATAAAAACAAAAAGAGACCCTAAAAACCCTGAAAACTCGCAAGATCCCTAAAACCCCAAAAATACCCTAAAAACCATAAAAATATTAAACGGCCCAAAAAATTCATGAAAACATAAAATACCCTAAAAACCATGAAAACCCCCTAAAAACCCTTAAAACCCAAAAAACATTTAAAAACCCTAAGAAACACTAAAAACTCTAAATACCCTTAAATCGCTAAAATCATTAAAACTCTAAAAAACTCAAAAAAAACCTTCAAACCCCAAAAGACCATAAAAAACATTAAAAACTCATAAAAGGCCCCTAAAAATAAAAAAAAAACCCTTAAAAATCCATGAAAACATAAAAAAAAGCCTAAAACCATGAAAAAACCATGAAAATCATAAAAATCCCTAAAAACCGTAAAAACCCCTAAAATTCCATAAAACCCCTAAAAACCACTCAAAACTCTAAAAACCATAAAAATATCAAAAATTATAAAAAAACTAAACCCCCTACCCCCTAAAACCTCAAAAAGAACCTAAAAATTGTGAAAAAACCTAAAATCCCTACAAACACTAAAACCCCATAAAACCCTAAAAACCCTAAAAACCCCTAAAAACCCTAAAAACTCTAAACCCATAAAAATAAGAAAAACCTTGAAATTCCAGGAAAACATAAAAGACCCTAAAAACCCCCGTAAAATCATAAAACCCCCTAAAACCTTAAAAACTCTAAAAACACATAAAACCCAATAAAAAATCAAAAACCACTTAAAATCCCTAAAATTGTTATAAAACGCTAAAAAAACATAAAACCTCTACAAGACGGAAAATACCCTAAACACCAAAATAGACCCTAAAAACCTTCAAAACCCTAAAACACCTAATAACCCTCAAAATACATAAGAACCAAAAAAACCAAAAAAACCTAAAAAAACTTCTAAAAATTCATGAAAACGTAAAAAACTCTAAGAAACACCTGAAAACCATAAAACCACCTCAAGACCCCAGGAACACAAAAAACTCATAAAAATCCTAATATACCACTAAAAACTCAAAAAACCATTAAAACCTAAAAAAATGTTATAAAACTCTATAAATACTAAAACCTCCAAAAAACTAAAAAAACCTGAAAATCCAATATGACCATTAAAACCCTGAAAATCCCTAAAAACCCTAAAAACAATAAAAATCCTAAAACCCCCCTTAAAAATCTATGAAAATGTAAAAAACCTTAAAAACCTTAAAAATCATTAAAACTTTAAAATTCCCTAAAACACCATAAAAACACTAAACTTAAAAGCCCTAAAAACACTAAAACCCCCTAAAACCCTAAAAACCCTAAAAACCCCTAAAAACCCTAAAAACTCTAAAACCATAAAAATAAGAAAATCCTTGAAATTCCAGGAAAACATAAAAGACCCTAAAAACCCCCAGAAAACCATAAAACCCCCTAAAACCTTAAAAAATCTAAAAACACATAAAACCCAATAAAAAATCAAAAACCACTTAAAATCCCTAAAATTGTTATAAAACTCTAAAAAACCTTAAAACCTATAAAAGACGGAAAAAACCCTAAACACCAAAAAAGACCCTAAAACCCTTGAAAACCCTAAAAATCATAAAACACCTAATAACCCTCAAAATACATAAGAACCATAAAAACCATAATAACCTAAAAAACTTCTAGAAATACATGAAAACGTAAAAAACTCTAAGAAACACCTGAAAATCATAAAACCACCTCAAGACCCCAAGAACACAAAAAACTCATAAAAATCCTAATATACCACTAAAAACTAAAAAAACCCTTAAAACCCCAAAAAATGTTATAAAACTCTATAAATAATAAAACCTCGAAAAAACTCAAAAAACCTGAAAATCCAATATGACCTTTAAAACCCTGAAAATCCCTAAAAATCCTAAAAACAAAAAAAAATCCTAAAACCCCCCTTAAAAATCTATGAAAATTTAAAAAACCATAAAAACATTAAAAAATCATTAAAACTATAAAAATCCCTAAAACACCATAAAAACACTAAACCACTAAAAAATAAAAAACCCCTAAAGCCGTTAAAAAACTCTAAAAACCCTTAATAACCCTAAAAAACTAAAAAAACACTAAAACACAAAAAGTCCATAAAAAATCTAAAAATGTAACAACCCTAAAAACCTTGAAAAATACCTAAATCAATAAACCCCCCCCCCCCAAAACTAAAAAACCCCCTAAAAACACTAAAACCCACTAAAAATATGTTTTGTAGTTCCTTGAAACGTGTGTTCTAGTTTTAAGAATCACTGTTTCAAGGCAGTTTCCATTGGATTTATTTATGGAAACAAGAAACTTCCAATAGTTATTTGTCCAAAGGGGACCTTCTTTCCAAAGGCAGGCATTCATTAAGTATGAAATTTATGATACTTAAGAACATGCATTGTCAAGAGGATGAGAGGTCAGACTCATCACACCCTTTTAGGGGGAATTATTGTATGCTCTGAGGTTCACTTTTTAAATTTAAGATATTTTCATGAATCCTTATTAATTCACCAAGTATATCACAAGTATATAATGGAATTTACTATCACTTATTAACATGTGTAAAATTTAGAATCATCAGTATGCATTCATGGTTCTTCATTAATGGAAATATATATATGTATTCGAGGTTTCCCATCAATGGTATCCCCTAATATACTGCTTATAGGTTCTTTTAATCATCGTTGTGATGATACTAGTTTTCAAGCCACATAGTGGGGAACTCTATAATTTATCATCATCCAGGGAGATGAATATTTGATTTGATTTTGGGATCGTGCCCATAAAACGGTCTACCTACGTATCATTGTGAAAGGAATCAGAACCCTTGCAGTTCGGTGTCGCTTAATAGGACACATCAAACCTTTTAAGGTCATGTGATGAGGACCTATAAGAAAAAGGTGCTTGGTCAAAAATTAGTGTGGGACTTATGTTGAAGTGGCCTAATGAACTTGGAAAGGATATGAGTTACTAAGTAAGATCAGACCCTGTTGGGAATATGGCCCAAGGAGAACAAGGTTGATTTGAAGTATTGGGTTTGAAGCTCAAGGAGGATTCCTATGTATCCCATATGGATGGGAATCAAATCCCACATAGTTCGATAAGTCTCATAGGATAGTATGGTCCTTTGAGAGAGATGAGTTTGGGTTTACTTACTGAAAAGGATGTCTTGATGATTTGGGGTTTAATTTGGGGAATATTCCTAAGGAGGATGCCCAGATTAAAGGAATTAGGATTGGGTTCCTGAAGAGGATGACCACTGAGATTGGGCCCTGAAAAGGCTTCTTCGTATCCTAGTTTTAATAGGAGTTAGAGTTCTCGTAGTTCATTCTATTGTGGAAATGTTGTGACCGTGAAAAATCTCTAAGACCATGTGATTCATTCTTTGTGTGAGAAACAAGAGGATGTAAAATATCCAAAAAAGGCACTCACACATTAAAATGTTTCCTCCTCATATAGTGGATGACGCCGCACCTATGGTGTCCAAGGTGAACAAGGTTGAGGTGACCGTGGAAGAGGGCGAGGCGACGGGCCTTCCCTCTGTTCTATTTAGATTGGACAAGGGTCCAATGTAAGGAGGAAGGGCTGAAGGTTCGGGGCTTACACCCAGATGGTTGTGCATGGTAACAAAGAACAGTGGGAGAGGGAAAGGGTAACAAGAGTCTATGTGCCTATCTCCCCTCTGGTCTTTGTCACCGAAGAAGAGAGGAGAAGCAATGATGCTATCTCCTTTAAGAAAAGCTAGGGGATTATGCCAAAATGGTTTCCCTAAAATTGATCCTGGTAGGGGAGTGAATAATTCTCCTTTATTTTTTAAAAGGAAAAGTAGGTATGAACTATACCTTCCCTACCAAAGACCTAAGGTTTCAGGTCATCTCTTCGAGAAGGGAGATGCAAGGACCCAACCATCCTCCAAACCGGGAACCTCCCAACACTATTTCTGGGAGAAAAGGTCCATGTTACTGTGGATATACAAACCCACAAACACTCCATTAAGCCTAACCCCATTGTGAAACAAATGTGGGAAACCTCTGGCGTGGAAATACAAACCCGAATTGGAGACACGCTAATGTGCCTTTCTCAAAGGTTTGATAAGTCGAGAGGTTTTGGTGGGGGTCTCAACAGAATCCCTTTCAGAAAAGGGATCTAATGAATAAGAATCCATGCCATGAATATCTTTGATTAAGGATTTCTAGCTTGTATACTGAAGAGAGTGAAGAAATTAAGTGAATCAAAGAGAGGCACCCAAGTAGAGAAGGGCGCGCAAGTATGGGCGCACAAGTGAGCATGGGAAACCTGATGTTCACTTAGGTGACGAACAACCTGTATCGTAATACTTGGTTGAGACCTTGCTCAAATCTTCAACAGTATTCACAGGTGATCCGAGAAGTGGGGCACTCATGTTCTAGTGAGAGTAATGGGCGGCGCACAAGTATTTCTGACATAGGGAGTTTGGGCACTTTAGGCGCAGAACTGTTATGGTTTTCAAACACTAAAAGGACTTAATTCCAATTATCCTCCATTAAATCCTCCGCTAAATGTGTTGAAGAATTACCTTTACTGTTTTGGAAGACTGGGGAGAAGTATTAGGGCGACCAGAGCAGCAATCAGGCTTCAAGTAAATTCCTTGTACAAATAGGGGCCCCAAGGGTCTATTTATAGGCAAATTGATGACCTTGGGTGAAATAAGTTGGGTGCACAATTGACTTGTGCACCAAATTGGGGCGCACAAGTACCTTGCACTCTGACGGTGTTTTGGCTAGACTAGGGTGACACCTTTAGGACTTAGCCAAAATACAGAGTCGTAGCGTGAACTTTTCGATCCCGGTTGAGGAAATTTTGAGTTGCGGCATACCGAAAACCATCTTCAATTGTGGGGAAGTTCATGCAACACATTTCATGGTTTCAACAATCTATAAAACCCCTCAAAACCACTAAAAATGTAAAAAAATATACAAAACCTTAAAAACCCTAAAAAATTCAAAAAACAACCATGGGACAAAAAAATACTCTAAAAACCCTAAAAACATAAAAAAAACCCTTGATGGTCATGGTGCACCGGTTTGCGTACTCACTAGCAATGTGACCCCTTCCTTGGTCGATGATGTTGCTGCTTATGGTCTGGTGTTGCTCTTTGCAGGTTCTGTTTGGTTTGGAGGTGATGCTGGGGTCTGTACTTTTTCTACTTTGTTTATTTTGTTTTCTTTTTGGCCTTTTGTGTTGGGTTTTTTGGGTGTGGGTTTGTTAGGGGTTTTTTCGGTGTGGGTCGTTTAACTCCTCTCCTCCCTTGTTTGTTGCATATTTTTGTCTAATAAATTTTGAGGGGGTCGGGAAGAGCCTGGCCTCTGTATCTTCCTAGCCCCTGAAAGGTATAAAAATTGTTAAAAACCTTAAAACCCCATAAAAAACCTGAAAACCCATAAAAACAAAAAAAAACCCACTAAAAACCTTAAGAAAATCAAGAAAAACTCTAAAACCCAAAAGACCCTAAAAACCCAGAAAACCCCAAAAAACCTTAAAAATCATCAAAATCTCTAAAAATCCTAGTAAATACCTAAATATTCTTGAAAACATAAAATATCATAAAAACCCTGAAAACCATGAAAACCATTCAAACCTGTATAAAACACAAAACCCCTAAAACCCCATAAAACCCATTAATCCCTAAACCAATAAAAACTCTAAAAACCTTTTAAACGCCTAAAAATATTAAAAATAGTAAAAAAACTAATAAAATAAAAAAATTAAAAACCAAAAAGACCTAAAATCCTTGAAAATCCCTAAAAAGCCCTCAAAACCATAAAAACCCCCAAAATGCTTAAAAACCCTAAAAAATAAAAATCCCAAAAAAACACCTAAAAACAATTAAAAATTAAAAACCCAAATAAATCCTTGGAAATCCTAAAACCCAAAAAAACTCTAAAAACCCTTAAAAACCTTAAATATGTTAAAAACTCTAAAAACCAAAAATATCCATAAAAAACATTAAAAAACCCAAAACCCCAAAAAGACCTTAAAATCCATGAAAAACACTAAAAACAATAAAAACCATTCAAACCCCCTAAACACCCACAAATCCCCAAAAACCATAATAACCTTAAAACCCATAAAATTCCTAAACAACCCATAAAAATCCATGAAAATGTAAAAACCCATAGAAACCCTAAACCCCTAAAACCCCCAATAAACCATAAAACCGTCTAAGAAAATTTAAAACCCTAAAAAACCATAAAAACCCTAAAAACCACTAAAAAATATGAAACTTCAACAGCCCTAAAAATGTTAAAAACACTAAAAAACCTAAATATCACTAAAAATAAAAAAAACACTAAAAACCCTAAAAAACCGTGAAAAGACATAAAACCCTCAAAATACCTACAAACCCTAAAATCCCTAGAAACCAAAAAAAAATCCTCAAAAACCTTATGAATCCATGAAAACATAAAAACCCCAAAAAAACCTTGAAAACCCTCTAAAATCCATAAAACCCCTAAAAAACATAAAAAACACCTAAAACCCATAAAGAGCCTAAAAAGACCCTCAAACCCTAAAAACCCATAAAACCCCTAAAACACCCTAAAACCCTTCAAAATCCCTAAATACCATCAAAACCAATAAAACCCATACAAATCCAAAAAAAACCTAGAAATCCATGAAAACATAACAAACCCAAAAAACCTTGAAAAACTATTGAAAACCATAAAACCCCATAAAAACCTAAAAAATCCTTAAAAACAAATAAAACCCCAGTAAAACTCTAAAACCCCTTAAACAGCTAAAAATGTTAAAAAAACATGATAAAACATTAAAAACCTAAAAAACCCAAAAAACTCAAAAAAACCCAAAAAACACAAAAAACATTAAAACCCCTAATCCCCTAAAAACCTTCCAAAACCATAAAAAACCAAAAAAACCATAAAAACGTAACCCCCTAAAAATCCAAGAAAATGTAAAATACCCTAAAACACTGAAAAAACCCAAAAAACCAAAAAAACCGATAAACAACTTAAAAACCCATAAAAACCCTAAAAAACAAAAAACTATAAAAACCCTCAAAACCCCAAAAAATGTTAAAAAATCAATCACTTTAAATACTTTTAAAAACTAAAAATAGCATCGAAAAACCCAAAATACCCTTAAAATCCTGAAAATTTCAAAAAAATCCTAAAGAACCCTAAAACCCCTCAAAATCCCTAAAAACCCTAAAAACCTAAAAATGTTAAAAATACTAAAAAACCAATCAATGAAAATGTAAAAAACCCAAAAATCCCTGAAAACCCCAAAAACTATAAAACCTCTAAAAACTATAAAAAACCCTAAAACCCATAAGAACTCTAAAAACCACTAGCTTTGCAAAAAACACTTAAAAATCACTAAAAAATCTAAAACCCCTCAAACCCCTTAAAACATTAAAAAAACTCTAAAAACCCTTAAAACCCCAAAAAACTCAAAATAAACCCAAAAAACCCAAAAAAGAACCTAAAATCCATAAAACCCAAATAACCCTTGAAATGTGCTAAACCCATCAAAATCCAAAAAACCATAAAAATCCTAAAAATCCACTTAAAATCAATGAAAACATAAAAAACCCTAAAACCTCGAAAACCATTAAAACGCCTAAAAAAATTAAAAACACCCAAAACCTATAAAAACTCTAAAAACACTAAAAGATGAAAAATATCCCCGGAAACAAAAACAAACCTAAAAAACCTTGAATGAACCTAAAAACCTAGAAACCCTAAAACCCATAAAGAAAAGAGAAAAGAAAGATGGCGGCGCACTCTCCAGGTTCTCTCTCTCGTCCGACGCTTCTTCCCCTGGTTTCGTCTAGGGTTTCTGGCATTGGTCTTCCTCGGCAGAGGTGTTCTCTGGGCGTGCTTTTCGGATCCAAGGTGACGGTGGCTTCCTATCTTCAGCACCTTATTTTTCCTCACCCCGTGATCTGGATTTCAGTTTCGGAAGGATTTTGTTGCAGGTGTGCTTGGAGTTCGTCGGGCTCGGCGCTTGTGCGGTTTCCTCTGGTCCATGATCGATCAGATCTGGTCTGCGGAGAAGTTTTTGACTCCATGGCGGTCAGGACCCTTGCTGGATGCATGTTGCGGCTTGGATGAGAGTGGAATGGTTGGGAGTTTTTGATTTCTGTGATGAAAATGCTAGTTGTTGGATTGGCTGTGATGCTGGATGTGTCTGGATGTTTGGATATGATTTACTGGTAGGGATGGCTTGCTGTGGCTGGTTTGGTAGTGATCTTTTAGTAGTGCTAGATGTTGGTAGGGAAGAAGAGTTGTTGGGGTCTGGAGGCTTGGTGTTATGGGATGCTTGCTCTGTTTGGCTAGGTGATGCTTGTTTTGTTTGGCTGGGTGATGCTATTGGTGGGAAGGTGATAGATGCTGGTACATGTGAGTTTGGAAGCTGGATTTCTCTTGGTAGTGGGATGGTGGTTGCTGGATGTTGTTGGATGATGGTGATGGTTTCTGCGTGTACCTAGGTGTTCTTGTTGGGTTTTTTATTTTCTTTTTTTGATTTTTCTTTTTTTTTGCGTGAGTTGTAAGGGGTTTTTGGGTGTGGGTCGTTTGACCCCTCCCCTCCCTTGTCTGTTGTGTCTCTATTTTGTTTCTAATAAATTTGGGGGGTCGGGAATAGCCATACCCTCGCACCTTCCTTGCCTAAAAACCATAAAAATCTCTTAAAACCCTAAAAACCCCTAAAAATCCTAAAACCCCTAAAAACTATAAAAATCCCAAACCCCCCATGCAATCCATGAAAACATAAAAAACCCTAAAAACCTTGAAAACCCTAAAACCATAAAAACCCCTAAAAATATAAAAAAAACCCTAAAAACTCATAACAACCTTAAAAAGCACTAAAACTCTAAAAAACCATTAACCCCCTAAAAACGTTAAACAAACTTAAAAAACATTAAAAACCCTAAAAAACTCAAAAAAAACTCTAAACAGTAAAAAAGAAATTAAAAACCCTAAAAAAATACTTAATACCCTAAAACATTTGAAAAATACTAGAAACCCTCAAAATCAATAAAAACCATAAAACCTTTAAAAATCCTAAAAAAAACCACAAAAATCCATGAATACATAAAAAACCCTTAAAACCTTGAAAACCCCCTGAAATCCATAAAACCCCATAAAAACCTTAAAAACCAAAAAAAAATCATAAATACCCACTAAAAAATCTAAAGCCCATAAACCCTAAAAACTATAAAAAACATTAAAAACCGTAAAAAACTAAAAAAACACTAAAAACTCAAAAAAACCCTAAAACTCTGAAAAATCCTAAAAACCCTTGAAATCCCTAAAAACCATAAAAATCATAAAACCCCTAAAAATCCATGAAAACATAAAAAACCCTAAAAACATAAAAATCAAAAAAAAATACCACTAAAAATATAGGAAAAAATAAAAATCCCTAAAAAACCCCTGAAAACCAAAAAACCACCTAAAAACCTTAAAACCTGTAAAACACCAAAAACTCTAAACACCTTAAAACCCTAAAATACTCTAAAAACATTAAAAACCCTAAAAAACTCAAAAAGACCTAAAAATGTAAATGACCCTAAAACCCCTAGAAACCCCTGAAAACACATAAACCTTCATAATAACTAAAAACCAGAACAATCCTAAAAACTATAAAATCCTAAAAAACCCATAAAAATCCAAGAAAATGTAAAAAACCCTAAAAACTTTGAATAGCACATAAAACCCTTTAAAACCCCTAAAACCTTTAAAACCCCTAAAAATCCAAAAAAAAATCTAAAAATACTCAAACCCCTAAAAATGTTAAAAACTCCAAATACTATTAAAAACCCAATAAAAAACTCAAAAAACCCTAAAAACCAAAAAAGACCCTAAAAACCCTGAAAACCCCTAAAACCCCGTAAATACCAAAAAACCCCCAAAAATCCATGAATATATAAAAAACCCCTGAAACCCTAAACCCTCCTGAAAATCATAAAAATCCCTAGAAACCAATAAAAACACTAAAAACCCTTTAAACCCCAAATAAGTTAAAAAAAACTCAAAAAACCTTAAAATCCTTAAAAATATCAAGAAAAATGCCATAAAACCCCTTAAAACCCCATAAAACCTACAAAATATAAAAACCCAAGAAAACCCCCAAAAACCCTAAAAAACCCAAAAACCCATAAACATCCTAAAACCCCTAAAAAACCCAAACACTAAAAACATTTAAAACCCCCAAAAACGGGAAAAATATTATAATAACCCTTAAATAACCTAAAAAACTCAAAACCCCTAAAATATTTGAAAAGCCCTTAAAACCATCAAAATGCCCAACAACCCTCAAAACCCAAAAAAATAAAAAACATAAAAACCACTAAAAATCCATGAAAACATAAAAAACACTAAAAATCCTAAAACCCCTAAAAACCCTTGAAAACCATAAAACCCATAAATACCTTAAATATAGTAAAAAACAAAAACACACACTAAAAACTCTAAAAACCCTTAAAACCAATAAAAACATTAAAATCTCTCAAAAACCATTAAAACCCTAAAAAACTCAAAAAAAACCTAAAAACCAAAAAGGCCCTCAAATCCCTTAAAGCCCCGAAAAACCCTAAAACCATTGAAAACCCTAAAACCCCTCAAAATCCCTAAAAACCCTAAAAAACCCAAAAAACCAAAAAAATCATAAAAACTCCATTAAATCCATGGAAATGTAAAATCCCTAAAAACACTAAAAACCCCTTGAAAACAATTAAAACCCCTAAAAACCTTAAAAACCGAAAAAAAAATTAAAGCTGTAAAAAATTTAAAAAAAGACCCATAAAAACCCAAAAGACAAAAAAAACATAAAAACCCTATAAACCTTAACTAACACCTGAAAATTATAAAAACCCAAAAAACCTTAAAAACCCAAATACCCATAAAAAACCTAAAAACAACTAAGAAATCTGAAAACACTTAAAAACTCAAAAAAAGTTTTAAAAAACTATAAAAACCTTAAAACCATAAAAAACACAAAAAAAAACACCTAAAGCCAAAAAAAATACCCTCAAAACCAAGAAGACACCTAAAAATCACTAAAAATCCTCCAAACCCGTAAAAATTCATAAAACCCAAAAGACCATAAAAATCCTAAAAAACCCCAAAAAACCTTGAAAACATAAAACCCCATAAAAGCCCTAAAAACCATAAAAACCTCTAAAAACATTAAAAACCCTAAAATTCCATAAAAACACTGATAAATAAAAAAACCTGCAAACCCATAAAAATATTAAAAAACTCTAAAAAACCTTAAAACCTGAAAAACTCAAAAAAAATCATCAAACCCCAAAAGAACCTAAAAAACCTGAAAACCCCTAAAACCTTGGAAAAAAGCTAAAAACACTCAAAAAATCTAAAAACCCCAAAAACATAAAAGTCATTAAAATCTGAAGAAAAACCCCCTAAAAATGAATGAAAACGTAAAAAATCCTAAAACCATAAAAACCCATCAAACACTATAGCCCATAAATACCTTAAAAAATATTAAAAACCCACCAAAGCCGCAAAAAAATGTTAAAACTATAAAAATGCATAATGCCCTAAAAAACAAAAAAAACCCTAAAAACCCCTCAAACCCCTCAAACCCCTAAATCCACACAAAATCCCCTTCCCCCACAAAATCATAAAAATCCTAAAAGACCCTTAAAAATACATTAAAATGTTAAAAACCCTAAAAACCATGAAAACCTCCAAAATCCCATAAAAACTACTAAAACCTTAATAACCCTAAAAACACATAAAATACCACTAAAAACACTAAAAATCCATAAACCCATACAAACACCCAAACCCCTAAAACCCTTAAAAACCCTTAAAACCCAAAAAAAACATTAAAGATACTCTAAAAACACAAAAAGATCTTGAAAACCCTAAAAATACATAAAATACTCTAAAACCCAACAAAATCCCTAAAACTCTAAAACCACAAAAAAACCATAAAAATACTAAAAACACCATAAATATCCATGAAAAGGTAAAAAACTATAAAAAATTGGTAAACCCAAGAAAACTATAAAAACCCTTAAAACCCCTTAAAAACCTAAGAAACCACTAAATACTCTAAAACACATAAAATTGTTAGAAAACTCTAAAACCCTTAAACCCCGTTATAAACTTAAAAATTCCCTAAAAACACAAAAATACACTAAAAACACAAAAATACCCTGAAAACACTAAAAAACCCTAAAACTCCTCAAAATCTCTAAAACCCCTAAAAACCCTAAAACCCAAAAAAACACCCTAAAAACCCCTAAAAATACATGAAAACATAAAATAACCTAAATACCACCCCCCCCCCCCCCCGAAAAATATAAAACCCGCTAAAAACCTTTAAAACCCCTAAAACCCATAAAAACTCTAAAACCCATAAAAATTACACTAAAAATCTACAAATCGTTAAAGAACGTAAAAACATTAAAAAACTCAAAAAAAACTTTAAAAACCCTAAAAAACTCAAAATAAATCTAAAATCCCAAAAGACCCTATAAACCCTGAAAAATCCTAAAAACCCTAAAACCCCTAAGAACCCCTAAATCCCAAAAATCCATAAAAACCCTTCAAAACCCTAAAACCATTAAAACCCTAAAAAACCCTACAAACCATTAAAATCCTAAAAAACACTAAAAATCCATGAAAACGTAAAAAAAACCTAAAAATGAAAAAATACCCAAAAACTTGAAATCTCCTAAAAAAACTCAAAAGCCCAGAAAACCCTAAAACCAATAAAAATCCTAAATAACCTCTAAACATTCATGAAAACTTAAAAAATTATGAAAACCATGAAAAACTGCCCTTAAAACCATAAACCCCTAAAAACATAAAAAACCCCTAGAAACTCATAAAACCCTAAAAACCCACTAAAAATGTTAAAACCCATAAAAAAGTCAAAAAAATCTCTAAAAAACCTATAAACCCTAAAAACTCAAAAAACCCCTACAAACCCAAAAGGACCATAAAGTCCCTAAAAACCATAAAAACCATAAAAACCCTCAATATCTCTAAAAACCCTAAACACCCCTGGAAACCCATAAAAATGTTAAAAACCCTAAAATCACTTGAAAACAGAAAAACCCCTAAAAACATTAAAAACCCTTCAAACCCCAAAAAATGTTAAAATACTCTAAAAAACATAAAACCCCTAAAAAACTCAAAAAAAATCCGAAAAACCAAAAAAGACCCAAAACCCCATGAAAACCCATAAAAAATCCTAAAACCCTTGAAAATCCTAAAACCTGTCAAAATCCCAAAAAACCCAAAAATCCCTAAAAACCCTTAAAACAATAAAAAGGCAAAGAAACCCCAAATATTCAATGAAAATCTAAAAACCCCTGAAAAAATCCTAAAAACCCAATAAAACCCCTAAAATCCTTATACCCTAAAAGCCCATAAAAACCCTAAAAACTCACAAAAAACTAAAAAACCAGCAATTAAAAATGTTAATCAACTCTAAAAAACCATAAAACCCCAAAAAATTGAAACCCCCCAAAAAACCATGAAAACCCCTAAAAACCTTAAAACCCCCTAAAAACCCCTAAAATCCATAAAAAACCTAAAATCCCAATAAAAACTCTTAAAACTCTATAAATCCATTATTATGTTAAAAATATATAAAAATGTGTTAAACCCCTAAAAACTCAACCCCCCCTAAAAACCCCAAAATACCCAAAAAAACCCAAAAAACCCCTGAAACTCTAAAATCCCTAGAAATCATTTAAAACCATAAAAGTCCATAAAAATAATAAAAATATTTAAATACCCCAAAAAATCCATGAAAGCATAAAAACCCCTAAAAATCTAGAAATACCCATGAAAAAGCATAAAATCCATAAATAACTTAAAAGGCCCTAAAAACCCTAAAACCCACTAAAAACTCTAAAACCCTTTAAACCCTAAAAATGTTAAAAAAAACTCTAAAAAACTTGTAAATCCCTAAAAACTCAAAAAAAAACCCCTAAAACCCCAAAAAGACCCTAAAACCCCTAAAAAACCTAAAAACCCAAAAAAAAACTTGAAAACCACTAAAAACAATCAAAATACCAAGAAAACCCCTAAAAATCAATGAAAATGTAAAAAACACTAAAAATCCTAAAAAACACCTTAAAACCATAGAACCCCTGAAAACCTTACAAAACACTAAATGCCCATAAAAACCTTGAAAACCCCTAAAACCCAAAAAACCCATAGAACTCCCCCCCCCAAAAAACCCCACTAAGTCCCTTTAAGGCTAGGTCGATTTAGCTACATCACACTGCTCTTCTTTGCTTACTTATTTTGAGCTTCCGACGACACATCAGTTAGTATCATATCAGCGATTCCAGTGAGTAAGTTCTATCACATTCTTCCTATTAATCTCCATCATGTCTCACAAGAGCAGATATTCTAATCATATTTCTCCTTGGGAAATATCCAACACATAGCTACAATCGTAAATTACTCATATTGGCGAACAACTTTCTCAACTTTTGAGAGGGTGAAGACCTAATTCCCCTCCACCGTAGCGGTGTCCTCAACATTTATCTCCATATAATAGGCGCAATCCAACAACATTTTATAAATATCGTGCAAATGTAGATGATTCTAGTGATTCAAAGGTGGATATTCAACGAAAAAGAGACAATGAAGGTATTGAAAGAGGGTTTAAAATTGAATTTCTAGATTTTGATGGGAGTATGAATCCAGATGATTTTCTGGATTGGATGTGTGATATTGAATGGTTCTTCGAATTTATGAATTGTTCTGATTAGAATAAGTGATAGGTATGCTTTCTGAAATTCAAATATTATGGATATCTTTGGTGGAAAAATCTAAAGAAACAACATGAATGCGACGAGACAGAAAAAATACGCTCATGGGAGAAGTTGAAAAATCTTTTGAAGAGATTATTTCTACCCAAGAATTATAAAAAAGAGATTTATTTATGAATGCATATCTTGATGCAAGAAGATAAATCTGTTAAAGAGTACATTTGGGAGTTTTACCATTTATTGATGCAAAGTAAAGTTCCAGAATATAAAGAGAAAACAATTGAAAGTTTTTTTGGAGGATTAAATGAATAAATTGAACATTCAGTGGAGATACAACCATTATTCTCACTTCATGATGTTTTCAAGTTAGAAATCAAGGTGGAAAATCAAAATTGGACCTCAAAGGCTCAAACACTAAAAAACTAAAATATAGGTACAAATTTTTATAAAGGTATTTCTTCTAATAAATCTAGTGTTGGTGATAAGTAATTTGGAAGGAACAAGATGTTGGATAAAGGGAAAGAGAAGGCTATGGACCAACCAAAAGGGAAGTTCAACTCCTTTTAATGTGGGAGTTGAAAATATTTCAAATGTCATGGGTATGGTCATTTTCTGGCCAATTTCCCTAACAATCAAATTACTACTATACATGATATCGAAGAGATTGAAGAGCCAATCAAAGAGGATGAACATGATGGTGAATGATCTAAAAATTAGGAACATGTTATAGAAGAAGCTGATGTGGGAAACATGCTTGTTCTATTAAGAGTATTACAAGCTCAGATCTTCCTTGAATAATATCAATGAAAAAACTTGTTCCAAACTTACTTTACCATTAATCAGTGGGTATGCATGGTGATTATTGATTGTGCAAAATGTACAAATGTGGCTTCAACAACACTAGTGTAGAAATTGAAGATTCCTACTCAAAACCATACTCACTCATATAAATTGAAATGGTTGAACAATGAGAGCAGACTCTAAGTTAACAAACAGGTTCTAATTTCATTAACCATTGGTACGAACTATGTTGACAAGGTATTATGTGATGTTATTCATATGGATTCTGGTCACGTGTTGTTAGGAAGGCCTTGCTAGTTTGATAAGGAAGTGAAAAATTATGGGAGGAAGAAAAAATATTCTTTTCGATCAAGGGAAAAGAATATCATAATTTCTCCTTTGAATCCATCCCAAACCCTTCAAGAAAAATATGTTTCGAAAGTTCCCAATGATAGTCTCTCTATCAATAAAGCTCAAGTGGAGAAAGCCATAAATTAGAAAAATCCAGTTTTTTCTTTATTGATGATGAAAAATTCTTTACATGAGGATAAGAGTCATCACCATCCATTAACTCATCCTTTATTGGGGAATATAATGAAATTTTTTCTTATGATCTTCCAGCATGATTACCACCATTTAGAGGCATTGAACACCATATTGATCTTTTATCGGGTGCACAATTGCCTAATAAACAAGTATATCAGTGTAATCCTGGAGAATCAAGGGAATTTCATAAGCAAGTGGATGAGTTGAAGGATCAAGGCTTTATATAAGGCCAATAATGATCCCTTGTTCTATTCTAACATTATTGGTGCTGAAGAAAGATGGTACGTATTTTATGTGCATTGATATCAGAGCTATAAATAATATTACCATCAAATACGGGTATCACATTCCACAATTTGATGATATGCTAGATGAATTTCATGGTTAATCAATCTTTTTGATGGTTTATCTTCGAGTGGATACCACCAGATTCAAATGAAGGAAGGGGATGAGTAGAGAATTACCTTCCAAATAGAAGGTGGATTGTTTGAGTGGATGGTCATGCTATTCGGCCTCTCAAATTTTCCTATCACATTCATGTGACTCATCAATGAAGTCTTAAAACCATTTATTGGTAAAATTTTTGTTGTTTATTTTGATGACAATTTGATTTATATCAAGGATTTGTGGATCCATGTGGATCATCTTCGACGAGTATTTGACATTTTATGAAAACCAAATCTATATAGAATGATGAAAAATTCGATTTATTTTTAGTAGAAGTGATGTTTTTGGGATATGTGGTAACCAAAGAAGACATCTTGGAGGATTAATCAAAAATGGAAGTAATAAAGTCAGGGCCACAACCAGAATCCATCACCAAAGTAAGAAGTTTCCATGGTTTGGAATCTTTTTATTGTTACTTTGTTTCCAATTTCAACACTATCTTGGAACCTATCACTGAATACTTGAAAAGGGTGTAATTTGAGTGGTCAAAGGTTGCAAATGAAGCATAATAAAATCCAAAAGAAAAAGTTATGTGAATCAAAAAATTTGACGTTACCTGACTTTGATCAAGTATTTGAAGTGGAATGTGATGCAAGTTGAGTTGGGACTGGTGTTGTTCGCATCCAAATCAAGATTCTTATTGCAAATTTCAGTGATAAATTGAATGATTCAAGGAGGAATTACAATAGTTATGATAAGGAATTTTATGCGGCTGTGAGAGCCCTAGATCATTGGTCTCATTATTTGAGACCAAAATGGTTTTTTCTTCATTCTGTCCATCAGGCATTGAGGTTTATAAATGGTCAACACAAGCTAATTTTGAGGCATGAAAAGTGGGTGTAATTCTTATAATCATTCTCATTTGTGTGAAAATAAAATAATGGGTAAGATAATCTGATGGAAGATGCTTTATCTCAAATGTATACACTACTTACCATTCTAGATGCTTGAATTCATGGATTTCAGCTTATGAAAGAATATTATCAGCATAATATGGAGTTTAATTATATTTTAATCCAATGTGAAAATGAATTTTTGGAGGATTATTCTCTATATTATGGGTTTTTCTTTAAGATAAACAAGTTTTGTGTTCCAAAGGATAATTACAGGGACTTTCTCATTCAGGAAGAACATGAAAGGGGACTTGCTTGTCATTTTGGCATCCATAAAACATTGGAGATAATAAAGTACAATTTCTAATGGTTAATGATGAAATGATATGTCCAACCAATTATTTCAAGATGTGGAACATTTTAATGTGATAAGAGCCATTTCAATCCTAGTTTATACATTGTGTTACCGATTCTGGAGTAGCCATAGGAAGATATCAGCATGGATTTTGTTATGGATTTACTAAAGAATCAGTGAGTTAAGGATTCAATAATGGTTTTTATTGATTGATTTTATAAGATGGATTATTTCATACCTATTCATAAGACTAAAGATGTGGTTAATGTGGCAGAATTTTTTTTGAAGGAGATTTTTTGCTATCATGGCATTACTGTCAGCATTGTTTCAGATAGAGACACTAAAATTCTCAGCCATTTTTTTAGGACATTATGGGGGAAATTTGGTACGAAAATTATTTTCATAACATCCCATCACCCTCAAACAGATGGGAAAATAGAAGATACCAATTTAACATTGGTCACTATTCCGAGAACATTGGTGAACCAGAGTATGAGAGATTGTGATTTACAGCTTGCATAAGCTGAATTTGCATACAATAGATATCCCAATGCTACCACTCAGCATTCTCTATTTAAAGTGGTCTATGGAATCAATCTGATCACTCCTATAGAATTATTCTATTTGCCTCTTGATTTTCAGGTGAATATTGATGCATAGGAGAAGACAAAGCATATGAAGAAGCTCCATGAAATTGTTCATGCTCAAATAGAGAGGTTGAATGAAGCATACAAGAGGCGAGAAAACAAGCATCAAAAGAAGAACATTTTACAATATAGAGACAATGTGTGGATTCACCTTGTTAGGGAAAGATTTACATTCAAAAGGAAGAGCAAGTTGGCACCATGAGTTGAAGGTCCATTCAATGTGCTTGAACAAGTGGGAACCAATTCCTACAAAATTGATTTACTAGATTATTTTGGTGGAGTTTATGCAATGTTCAACATTGGGGACTTATATACAAACATCAAAGATGACAATTCCATAGATTTGAGGGAAAATCCTCTTCAACCAGGGGGAATGATAGGATCAAATTCAGCCCAAGGAGAATAATTTGGGGCTTCCTAAAAATTTTAAGCTCAATTGTTATTCGAATTGGACAGCCCGCAATTTTTAACATCCAACACTATGGTGGGCCACAACACACTTATTTGGGGCCCAAAATTATTTATCCACATGGAAATGGATGTAAATACGTAGTATCACATTAAATAGGAGAGAGAAGGTGGATAAAAACATCATTAAGAGGGAATACTACTACTTTAGTTAGTGGGGTCATTAAATGGAATGGGGAAGTGGTTTTTGTGCTTTTTTATGTGTCATTTGAGTGTCCCCATGCCTTGTAACTCGAATTGGGTTATTTTTATATCTTTATTTTGTCTTTATAATGTATTTTTACCCCTTTGTAATGGTCTGACTTGAGTTGAATGAATTTTTGAAGTCTGATGTGCATTCTTTAAGGTTTAACCACTTCCCTTTCCCTGAAATTGGTGGTGAAACTCCATTGCCCGTGATGTGTTCTTTAAGCGTGGCTCATTTTGGGAGGAGTTGGACCTGTGTTGATGACTTTGATAGGTTTTTTTCTTCTTCGTGGAATATCCATGAACAAGATATTATAGGGTTTTTGGATGCTCGACACTTTTTGATCTGGTTTAGGAATTAAGAAGATTAGATTTCGGCCTAGGCTTTCGCACCACATATCGTTGATGACTTTTTTTATTTGTTATGATGAAATTTTGATTTTAATCTGTATCATGATCCCACAAGTGTGGCCCTATGGATTAATATTTTTGTGCTTGCCCTTCCCTTCCAAAAACCGACCATCCTCCACATCATTGGCAACCTCATCGATAGATTTATTTGTATGGATGCACAAACTAGTGATGCCTACCACCCTATTACACCATAGATATGCATAGAGGTGGATGTATCCATGGATCTGTTTAATTTTGTCTACGTTCGAAGGTGAGATCCAGTGGAATCAGAAGATCTGCTTTGAATTCTGGGTTTCTTTCTGTTCACACTTCCATAGACTAGGCCACGAAGCCTGTACCTATAAGCGCACTAATAGTTGTGTTAATACTACACTACAGCGGTCGACTTTTACAACTCATGGATTGCAACTAGATTCACCTATTTGGGGGGGGGGGTCATGGAGTGAATGGTGCACATAAACCTTCGGGATAGTCTAATGTGCCTCTGGCTAATGGTCATGCTGCTATAGTGGTTGGGGATGTTCCATTAAAGGTTGTTCAATAGCCTTCACCTAAACAGAGGGGTTGTGCTATGTTTTAAGGTCGAACTGTGAAATGTGAATTATGACTGGGAAGAGGGCGATGGAAACTGAGGAAGGATGTAGTAGTCTGGGGATAGTGTAGATACGATGGATGTCGCCACCTATGTTGTGCCTCAATTCTGGAGGTTTGGAGGAGGCCAAGGATTCTTCAAATCAACTGGCAGTGCATAATGACAGGGTTGGTGTCCCTTTGCATAATCACTTTAATGGATTGGTTTCTAAAGAGCTGGTTCATGAGTAGCAGGTTGTGAAACCGAAGCTGGCTGGTGACATTGAAGAAAATCCTGGGCAGACTGCTTGCTCTGGGCTTGAGGGTGCTGCTTTTGAAGACAACGATAACATTTTACAAGAGGTATTGACATGGTGTGATGTTTTGCTGGCTAGTACAGGGGATGAGGATTATGATACTATGCATGACGCCAGTGTTGCTGTAAATGGATCTCTGGTTCAGACCATAGTGGATGATTCTTTGGTGCTTGAGGGAGTGCATGCCGCTTGGTCTGCTTGTAATGAGAATGAGTTTCTAGGGGCTGATGCGCAGGTGCCCCTACCCTGTTGTGATTCATGCACTAGGAGTGGGACGGGGTCGAGTGAAGCTACCTTTGCTGCTCAGGAGGGAGTACATGCTGGGAAGGTTGCTTGGGGGAAGATGAGGGCCTCCATTTGATTTTGGTAAGTCCAGGTCGCATTGGCTTGGAGGTCGTTAGGAGTGGGACTGGTTTTGAGTAGGGGTCGGTGACTCTGAAGGCTCTTGGTGCTTACGGGATGGATGTTTTGCCTTTGGATCTGAATACTGGTGATCCTAGTCAATAGTTTATCGTCCCAGACATTATGAAAAAAAAAGTGTTGGCTGACTGCACTTTAAATCAGTAAGACACCTACATCCCTAGACATAAAAGTCTTTTCCAGGGGGAGGGTAGCAGGATGAGCTTTAACATGGATACAATCATTAAGGAGAGGGCTTTGATAGAGGAGGTCATTCCATATGGGAAGGAAAATAAATCTATAGGCGTCACATCAGATCCCTGAAAGAGTAATCTGAGGAATGATTACTCTAGTTTTCCAAAGATAGTGTCTGCCAGAGCCTCCTACAAGGCTCCAAAGAAAACATCTGACAAGGGAGGGTGGCCTACCAAGGTGCAGCTAAATGTAAAGCAGAAAAGGCTTAGAGAAAACTATATTTCCTTATTCAAGAAACATGAATCTTAATGGGAGTTGGCAGATACAGATGCATACTCTAGATATGGGGCTGATGGAGACACTTATGGTGCAGTTTCGTATTATGACAGTGGTGGGGATGTTGATTTTTATGATATATAACTCATTTTGGGTTGGTTAGTTTGACTTTTCCCCTTGTATTCTTTTTCTTCTTTCTAATATATTTTGGCAGACCAGGAATATCCCGGTCCTACACCTTCTTCGCCATAAAACCCACTAAAAATTTAACCCTTAAACCCCCTAAAAACATTAAAAACTCTAAAAAACATAAAACCCATAAAATCCATAAGGACCTTAAAAACCCTAAAAACCCCTGAAAAACCCTTGAAAACCATAAAACCCCAAAAAACCTTAAAAACCCATAAAATCCCATAAAATCCTGAAAAACCCTTGAAAACCATAAAACCCCCAAAAATCCTTAAAAACCCCTAAAAACCCATAAAAAAATAAAAACCCACTAAAACTCTAAAAACACTGAAAACCCATAAAAATGTTAAAAAAATCTAAAAACCATTCAAAAATCTAAAAAAACTCAAAAAATCATAAAAACCCAAAAGACCCTAAAAATCCTAAAAACCCTAAAACCCATGAAAAACCTTTAAAACCCTCGAAATACCTAAACACCCTGAAAACCATAAAAAAAAAGAAATCGTAAAAAACCCCTAAAATATCCATGAAGACGTAAAAAACCCAAAAAACTAGGAAAAGCCACTAAAAACCATAAAACCCCTAAAATCATTAAAAAACCTAAAAATATATAAAAACACACAAAAAACTCTAAACACCCTCAAAACTAGTAAATTTTTTAAAAAACTCTAAATAAATTTAAAAACTCTAAAAACTGAAAAAGATCCTAAAAACCTTAAAAAAAATATAAGACCCTAAAAACCTAAAAAACCCTAAAACCCCATAACTACCCTAAAACCTCACTAAAAACTAAACACCCTATTAAAACTCTTTAAAATGTTAAAAACCTCTAAAAACCATAAAAAATAAAAAAAAACCCCAAAACCCAAAAAGACTGTAAAACCCAACAAACTATAGAACCATTCACTTCAAAAAAATTATCTTTTTTGAACAAGGGTATATTTGTTGGTAAAAGTGTATTATCTGTTGGTAAAACGTTTTACCAACAAAAATTGTCCTGTTACTAAACTGTTGGTACAAACTCTGTCACTAAATGTTATTGTGACAGATAAAATAATTCTGTTTCAATTATAATAATACTAAAAGATAATATATATATGTTGGTCAAAATGATTAGCAACATATTTTTATGACAAATTTATCTGTTGGTAATATTATTAACTTTCATAACAAATACCAATAATTAATATATGTTTATAATTTATATTTTAAAAAAAAGATATTATGTTTAGGTATTTCAGTATTTATTGCTAAAATTTTATATTATATTTATTAATTTATTATATATAATACACATGTTTTAATTATCCTACATTATATTTTTCCCAATTTTTAATCTTAGAAAAAGATTAACCATATTAATAATGAAATTTAATACAATCAATACATACTTAATTATATATTTATTATTTAATAATTATAAAATTAACTTATGTGAAACTCAAAAAAACTGAAGGTTTGTTTGTATAAACATGTTCAAACATCATTTAAAAACATGGCATCAAAATAACAAGACAAAATTAAAAGCATGTCTGCTATGTTTACAAAATCACATGAACTAGCCACACAAAACTGACCCCATGAAAAGGAACCATCAACGGACTATCACAACATCTCCATCAACACAAAATCTTCCCCAGCAATAGACCAAATCAACAACCCCATCATCACAAGAAACCCAACACCACACAAGCTGGAATGGCCAAATCCAAGTGCCCGACAGCATCACAAGCAGTGGAAACCCTAAAGATGCATTAGACCAAAACTGGGGTGGCCTACAGTAGAATAAGGCCACCTGTTTGAAGGAGACTGCTCCAGAAGATCCCTCACTCATCATGGAGAAATAGTCTGCTTCCAAGAAGATAAAACTAGAAAATCACCCCTGTATGCATCCTCCAGCAGAAAATTGAGAAAAAATTGTAGGAAACTAATAGAAAAACAAGAAGTAACACAAAACAACATCATCAGAGGAATAGTCTAGGACAAAGATAGTCGTAGGTCAGATCAACCCCAGAAACAGACATCAACCCCTATAAAAAAACCACAACATGATAGAGAATAAAATTGTAATGTAAACCATGAACCAAAATTCAAACCATACCCTGTAGATCACTAAATCATGATATGAGACATGAAGAACAAAAACTGCAAGAAAAAAATACCCACAAATCAAGAACAGAAGGCCAAAAACCACCATCTTTTAAGATAAGAGTCTGGTAGGAAAGGACTAACTCAGAGCCGACCTATTATTTAATTTATAATTAATGGACTTACAAGATAATAGCCTCACGTAGATATCTAATTCTATATGAAGGAAAACTGATTTGATGCAAGAGGATGGGGAGTCATGTGGTACAACATATTTGGAAGTGATGTATTGTAGCTACATCAATACAAATGAGAATAAAAAATAAAAACTCTAAGATCAAAGTACTCAAAACCACTGTATTCCCATTTTAAGCCACAATATGAGAATGGGATGATGGGAATAAAGTGGTCAGTGTGATCACTAAAACAACAATTATTCCTCAATATATTACCATAAACATGCAGGCCACAACTACTCCGCACAGTCCATCACCAACTAAATCAAATTGTTCATTCACCATTAAAAAAATAGTTCAAGCAATAGTATGAGAATGATATAAGGGGAATAAAGAGGTTAGTGTGATCACTCAAATAGTAATTAATACTCAATATGTTACCTTAAACATGCAGGCCTCTACTACTCCATACACTCCATGACCTACTACTAATGAACCTACAACTCTAGATCTTCATGATACAGATTATTAAAGATTAAATGGAATATTGCACCTTCATGTCAATATTTTTAATAAAATTCTTCTTCTCATCCACAAGAGACATATGAATCTGCAAGTTAAAACACAAGTAATCATCATTCCAGTGTCATTATTATCATCACCCAACACATTGTAAAGGGAATTAATAAAACCAAACTCTTTTCCCACATCTATGCACTTATCCTATCATTTTATTGGTCACATTGAATTCAATTCAATGTGACCATGAGGAGAAATCATTTAAGTGTTTGTGACTTGGAAATTTATAATTGGCACATAATAGGGAATGTAATAATCTGACCATAACATCCTTGTTGAAGTCCAACTCATCCATAATTTCTGTGAAACTCAATCTCCTTGAGGTATTGAATAACAGAAGATAATATGACTATAAAATAAATTAAAATTTCAAACCACTGAAGCTTTGGAAATAATAATGCATCCTATAAAAATAAAAATAAGATTATATAAACAATGACCACAACAACACAGATAGTATTTTGTTTAAATTTCTTATTGACATTTCAAATTACTTATGAAAGGTTACCTACTTACTGCATGAATTATAGCTTGATTGGTCATGTTAAAGAAGAATGTTTTAAGAATATTTTCTGCTCATTTTTTTTGTAAAGGGTCATGCTGAAAGGATTTGTAAAAGGAAGTTGAGGAAGTAAAACTTGCATGGAAATAGTTGTTTGGTTATGGCTGGAACATGACAGGAGCAGAGTAATGTGAATGGTTCATAGGGCCATGAAGCTACAACTGATGTTGTTTTTCTAGCTCAGGGTAGGTACTTATGGTGTGGTGGATAGTGGCTAGGGACTGGATCATGCTGCCCAGGGGCCTGTGTTTGGGAAGGAGCAAGGAAAGGGTCAAGTTGTTGATGCTGTAGTAGGAGAGAGGATGGTTGAATTTGTTCAGACTTGTCAGTCTCCTAGGGAGTATGGACATATTTTGCCTATTAAATGTCAAGAAAGTTCAAAGCAGCAGATCCTAGAGGTTCATGGTCCATTTCCATTACCACCCTCTGAGGAAATTAGAAGACTGAGAATGGAAGTGAACCAGTTTCTATTTATCACTCACGAAAAAGGAGGGCAGAGGTTGTTAGTCTGCATTTTCAAAACAATGTTGATGCTTTTGTTAATCTGGAGCATGGGAAGGGTAGTCCTTCTGGATAGTGTGGGACTAACGCTTCACCTGGGAGGTCCGTCCTTCAATTACATTAGAAGCCTTTTCTGGATGCTTCTGATTCCACAAGTCTTGATCAAGCTGGCACACAAGGCAGGTCTGGTAATCAGGATGAGGGCTTGAATGCAGGTCTCATAGGGTAGTTTATGCTTACATCCACATTGGGGAGACTGTTTCCCCTCAGAATGAGTTTCCACTTGACATGTCTGGGTAGGTCAATGCTGAGAATCAGGAGGCTTTTCAGCATGACCATGCACAAATGCAACAAGGTATTGACTATCATAAATATATCCAGGATGCAATGAATAACTCTGGTGTCATTGGTAATTGGAGGGATTTATCTGATCTAAATAAAGGTAGAGAGGATGTAAATGTTAAGATATATAGTACTGCATACAGGGATGCATCTTCTAAAGGAAGGATGAAGGATGATGAGGGTTTCTCATCTGTGCCAAAGAAAAAGAGCATATCAAGGAATGAATAGTCGAAGCTAAAACCCACTATGAGTACCAGATCGAATCGTCTACCACAGGGATAGGGGAGGAAAAAATAGTCAAATATGTTCAGCTCCTTGAGATATGATTCAAATTGGTATGAAGATTATGAAACTAGTAATGAACTTGATTATTACATGTGATGTTTCTATTTATGATGTCTTCTGGTTTTTGCTTTGAAAGTGGGAAAGGTTGTAATGTCTAACCCCCTTTTCTTCCTTTCTCTTTTTATTTTCTACTTTTCAATAAAAGGGATCCCTGATTCAAGCATATTTCATTCTCACTGACATTTCAAGTGACAAGTAAGTCAATGTCAGTTTCTGATGCTTGGCTCTTTTGATGAATTTCCAAAAAAACATCAATACACTTGACCTAAGAAAATAAATAAGATATAATAGAGACA
Source organism: Viscum album (assembly GCA_963277665.1). Classification (NCBI taxonomy): domain Eukaryota; kingdom Viridiplantae; phylum Streptophyta; class Magnoliopsida; order Santalales; family Viscaceae; genus Viscum; species Viscum album. Next base: position 1,898,681,223 of record OY728141.1, read on the forward strand.
TATATCATCATCCAGTTAAAAAAAGTAGTAACTGTGATTTATGCATCAAATCTGAGTCCTTGACAGGATAGTCGGTGGTTTCACAAGTTTCAATGCAATATTGTTTCTTCGGAATAGAAGTAAAAGAAATAGATAGATATCTAGTATCAAATTATGTATTATAGTAATGCTACTTTTAATTGAGAATGAAACCTAACCCAATATATAACAAACCATTTAGTGAAATTAGAACCTTAAGTATTCAGTATATTGATTCAAATATGGTCTTAAAGGACCTTTTCAAATTTTATAAATATAACTGGGAACTTATTAAGGAGGATTATTATCAGACACTTGCAGATTCAATTTTTATCACAAGGAATATAAGAGAGTTGAAACTAGCAAGCTATATTATAGGTGGATGTTTGGTGTCAAGCCCATCTCCAATAGATTGTGTCCCGAAGAGCCGGATCCCCAGATTCAATCTATACTGCACAACTCAAAAGATTTGTTGATTGTTTATATAATGTGAAAATTGATTCTTAGAAGATGGATCATCACATTAAAACAATACAAACCATCATGATTTCAGTGATTCTATGATGCATCCAATGTTGATGGAAGTGAAGACCAATGCGCTGTCAATTTCACCTATTTTGGTTTCATCTCAAAAATAATCATGAAAAGATCCTTTCAATAGATTAGTGACATATCAAAGGATCTCAAAAAGGAATTATCATTAGTGGATGAATATTGGTTCTATGTTCTTGTCTAAATTCATTAACATCCCCCAAAATACAATCTAAAAAAATTCATATTTTCCTTTCTCATTATCTTAGGATGGTGAGGAATATTGTTGTCCAAGCGTAATGGTGATTGTTTTTCATTACAAATTCCTTATTCATATGCGCATGAAATAAGAGAATTGTATTATCCTTAAAATTTATTATTAAGAGAATAATTTCTAAGTGATTTCATTTCTATGAGTCAAATACAATAGATGTATCACTACTTCTATTGTAATAATATCTAACTATAGAGGCCAACAAACCATACACCCAATTAAATAGGGTCGAGTACATTGTTCAAACGACGCAAATCAACTCTATTGAAGAATGTTTTTTATAGAAACCATTTAGAACAAGATAATGTTATAAAAATGTTGTTGGACTGTGCGAGGGAAATATGATGAGAAAATTTATCAATTAATGCTGGATAAAGTGTGGATATATCATGAAATGTGAAAATTTAGTTGCATATAGAGGCGTTATATGCACTTTGATGAAATTAAAATTTTTTCATGTCTATACACTTGAGGAATTACCACCAGGTATATTTTATTATGAGTATATTGAGGAAATTTTAACCAACAATGGGTTTTATAAGAAAAATTAGCAGTGCAGATGAGAAATTCATCATTCCTTGTCTCATTTAATGCATACTAGGGTCCAAAGAATGATGTCGAGGTGAATTGTTTTGATGTAACATAATATGATAATATTAAGAGATTTGTGAACCACAATTCTATTGATGGGAACCTAAGCGAAGTTCTGGTTGTAATTCAGACTCCTGATCATCACTATCATCATGATGCATTCTTCAACACTAGAAAATTTAATTCTTTGGAAGAGCTAAGATGGGATTATAGGTATTAATTTTTATCATAATTTTCATCCTATCAAAGAATTTGAATGTAATTGTTGAAGAAAATGTTGTCATGAGAAGATGTGAGAGGCCACTAAATCAGACATGGGTGGAGGTTCTAGAAAGAACAAATGATGAGGAACCAATTAGTTTTTTTAATTCTATACAAGAATTCATATCCACAACTTATTAGGTGGGATAGTTTGGTTGGTTGACACTTGAATCACTGGTATATTTCTTGTTTACATTTCAATGCGACTTCCAAGAAATTTATGTTATTCATTCTGGATTTGTGATTCTAGACTTCTTGTTGAATTTTTTGTCACTTTAGAGGTCTTGTTCAGGAATTTATGTGTGACAATACACCTTTAATAGAACAAACATTACTTGTCTTTTCAAACTTCTTATTATAAATTATAGGTGTTGTAATAAAAAAAATAAAAAAACTAAAACTAAATTTCTATTTAGTGATACTATTCATCTATATGAAAAATATATGTAAACATTCAACTATAGTTTCTCTATATTTTCTTGCAATTAATTCATCTTTCCACTAATATGAAAATAAATTGGAAAAAAAGATCCACCCATAGAAAAAAATAACATGTCACTCTGCATATTAACATGCAATAAAGTATTGACCACTTCTATCATGAACATGGACATTTACAAATTATAAAAAAAATTGAATGGATATAATAGTTTAAAAAGGTTTTTAAATAGAAACAAAAGCATTGAAAAATATACCTTTCAATGGTTCTTTCCAAGATATGATTGCAGATTTACATAAGTTATTAAATGAATACTCTGTATAGATGAAACATCAGAAAACATAACTAGATTGCCTAAAAATATTGTATGTTAATGAGACTAACCATTATAAATTGTGGATATGAAAATAGTAATGAAAATGGTGTAATAAAGCATTAAATCAGGCCAAATATCAAATTATATATCCATTTAGCAACATTTTTAGCACTATATGGATAGTATAAATGAAACAGAGCATCAAAAGAAAAAAATATAGGACAACCTGATGTAAAATTAGAGAAAGCATTGTGTGACATGAATTCAATGATTTCACTGCTTACGTGCTCTGGTCTAGTACTATATTTCTACAATATTTGAATAAATTGGAAAGGTATTAAATGGGAATTCATGTGTACCAAGTACGGGGGGGGCTGACTCGATTAATTGAAGAGGAGCTAGAGAAGTATGGATTTAGCATTCTGAAATAAAGAGAGAGAGAGAGAGCTCATTTAATTATAATTTCTATGAAACCATAACTGCCAATCAATTCAAACACTAGATACCCAATATTTTAGGTTCATAAAACATGAATAGAAGAAACAAATACCCGATAAGAGGCTAAATCGTCGACTGATTGGGTAAGAAATAGGCTTATGTCCAGGCACCTCCTGACACCTCAACATTATATTTGAAAGAGGAAAAAATAAATCAACCATCAGTAGATGAGGAGTGTATGTGACGTCAAATAATCAAGGAGGGTGTGGGAGTTGGTGCAGGTGTGGGCGATGGAGACGGATCGGGAGTACGAGTGCAAGAAAAAATCACTGGTGTGCGGTGAAAGGGACGAAGACGTGGGAAGAGGGGAACCATGCGGGGGAAGTGAGGTTTGGGGAGGGATCTTAATTATCTTCGTTTTATTTTCATTTTTATATCTTCTATTATTTTTTTAATAATTAATATTAAACACTAATAACATATTTCATCCCAAAAAAAATGTATCTAAAATATAGTAATTATTGATGGGAAAAATATTTATTATTAATAACAGATTCAACTGTTAGTATTGATATGATAAAGTAATAGATTTAATTGTTGGTAAAAGATCTGCTGGTATTGAACAATCAATATCAACAGATATGTTTGTTGAGAAAAAAAGTGTTTGTACTTAAAATTAATATCAATAAAACAAAATATCTTTTGGAATTGGTCATTTTTACCAATAGTTATACTATCTGTCGATAAATTTATGTTGGTATAAATCATTTGTTTGTAGTGATTGAAAAACCCTAAATCCCTCTAAATCCCTAAAATCACTAAAAACCCTAAAAACCCTAAAAAACCAAAAAAAAACCCCTAAAAATACATGAAAATATAGATCCCTACAAATCTGAAAACCCCCTTAAAACCATAAAACCCCTAAAAACCTTAAAAACTATAAAACCCAAAAAACCCTAAAAAAAATAAGTTTCTATAAACCCATAAAACCCCTAAAACATTAATAACTCTAAAACCCTAAAAACACAAGAACCCCCCCCCCCCTAAAACCCACAAAAAACCTTAAAACCCTAAAAACCCATAAAAACCTTAAAATCCATTGAAAAAACCTAAAAAAAATTAAAATCCCTAAAAACCATAGAAATCATAAAAATCCTAAAACCCCCCAAAAAATCCATGAAAAAGTAAAAAATTATAAAAACCCAAAAAACCACTGATGATCATAAAAACCCCTATAAACCAATAAAAAGCTAAAAACCACTAAAATCTCTAAAACCCTTAAACCCCATAAGAACATTAGAAAACTATAAAAAAATATTTTAAACTCTAATAAACTATAAAAAAAGGTAAAAACCCAAAAAGACACTAAAAACATAGAAAAGCCCTAAGACCCCCTAAAAAATCTCAAGAACCCTCAAAATCTCTAAAAATCACAAAAACCATAAAAATCTTAATAAACCCCTCAAATCCATGAAAACATAAACAACCCTAGGAAACCATAAAACCCTTAAAAACCATAAAAACCCTAAAAACATTAAAAAAATCTAAAAACCGTAAAACCCATAAACAACTCAAAAAACACAAAAAACCCAAAAAGACCCTAAAAACATTGAAAAACCTTATAAAATCTGAAACAACTGAAGGACCCTAAAACCCATCAAAATTCCTAAAACCTCAAAAAACCCTAGAACCCATAAAATTTTTAAAAACCCATAAAATCCATGAAAACTTTAAAAACCTTGAAACCCCTTGAAAACCATAAAACCCCCAAAAACCTTTAATACCCTCAAAAACCATATGATCCCTATAAACTAGTAAAAACACTAAAATCCCTAAAAATGTTAAGCAACTCTAAAAAACATTAAAAGCCCAAAAAACTAACAAAAAATCATAAAAAAACCCAAGACCTAAAAAACCTTGAAAACCCCTAAGAACCGATGAAAACCATTAAACCCACAAATCCCTAAAACCCTATAAAACCCTAAAACCATAAAAATTCCAAAAAACATCTAAAAATCCATGAAAGCATAAAAACCCTGAAAAACTCTTAAAAACCATAAAAACACCTAAAACCATAAAAAACCTATAAATCCATAAAAACATAAAAACCCCAAAAGAACACTTAAGTCCGTCAAAACCACTGAAAACGTTAAAAACCTTAAAATCCCTAAAAATTCAAAAAACCCTTGAAACCAAAAAAGTTTATAAAACACTAAAAACCCCCAAAAAACCTAATAACTCTAAAACCCCTCAAAATCCCTAAAACCCTAAAAAACCAAAAAACCATAAGAATTATAAAAATCCCAAAAAATCCAAGAAATTATAAAAACCTCTAAAAACCCTAAAAAACACGCGGATACCAAAAAACCCCCTAAAACGCATAAAACCCCTTAAAAACCATAAAACCCACTAAAAATATGAAAACACTTTAAACCCCTAAAAGTTTTAAAAATGATAAAACACCTCAAAATCTCTAAAAAATTAAGAAAAACCATTAGAACCCAAAAGTATGTAAAAACCTCGAAAATACCTTAAACCCCAAGAAACCACTAAAAACCCAAAAAATTCAAAAAAAATACCCCAAAATACTCAAAAAAGAACATAAAATCCCAGAAAAACCATAAAATCCAGAAAAAAACTAAAAAACTCTCAAGATCACTAAAAAACCAAAAAACCATAAAATTCCTAAAAATCACTAAAAATCCAGGAAAACATAAAAGACACTAAAAACCCTAAACCACCTTACAACCATATAAAACCCTAAAACCGATAAAAACCCTAAAATCCCATAAAAAACCTACAAACCCATAAATACCATAAAACACACTAAAAACTCTAAAACCCTTTAAACCCCTAAAAACATTAAAAATTATAAAAAACCTAAAAGCCCCTAAAAACATAACCCCCCCCCCCCCAAACCCCCAAAACACCCTAAAATCCCTACAAACCCCTAAAACTCCTTAAAAACTCTAACAACTATCAAAATCCCAAAAAAACTAAAACCCTAAAAACCCCTGAAAACCATAAAAACCCAAAAAACCATAAAAAACATAAAACCCTAAAACCCTTAAAAACCCTAAAACCCCTAAAACACTTAAAAACCCTTAAAATCCCTAAAAATGGAAAAAACTCCTAAAAACCATAAAAAACTCTAAAAACTAAAAAAACCCTAAAACCCAAAAAGACCCTAAAACACCAAAAAAGACAATAAAATCCAAAAACAATCCTAAAAACACCTGAAAATCCATGAAAACGTAAATAAACCTAAAAACCTAAAAAAACCCATAAAACTGTAAAACCCCTATAAACCTTAAAAAACCCCAAAAGAGCCTAAAACACAAAAAGTCCCTAAAACCTGATAAAAACCCTAAAACCCCCTAAAAACCCCTAAAAACTTTCAAAATTACCAAATACCCTAAAAATACTAAAAGGCCCCTAAAAATCCATGAAAACATAAAAAACCCTAAAAACCACAATCCCCTAAAAACCATAAAAACACTAAAAAGCCATCAAAATTCTAAAAAACCACTAAAAAATCTAAAAACTGTTTAAACCCCTAAAAACATTAAAAAATCTAAAAAACTTTTTAAACCCTAACAACTCAAATAAAACCCTAAAAACCCAAAAGCCCTAAAAATATTAAAAACCCTAAAAACTTCTATAAACCCCTAAAACCACTCAAAATTCCCTAAAACCCCCAAAAAAACCTAAAAACCATAAAAATACAAAAAAACCCTAAAAATCCATGAAAAAGTAAAATACCTTAAATCCCCTGAAAAACCCCTGAAAACCATTAAACCCCTAAACCCATAAAAACCCTAAAAACCACAAAAAAGCCTTTAAAACCCTAAAAACATTAGAAAACTATAAGAAAACATAAAAATCCAAAAATACTAAAAAAACCATAAAACACCCAAAAGACCCTAAAACCCTAATGATGAGGTCATGAAACACATGGGAATCATGGAGTTGGAGGCATACTTGACAAGGAAGGCAGAATGCACACAAGTGGACAAGACCCATTACATAGAATTGGAGGCCCAATGACAAGGGATCAGACCAAGAGAATGAAGGAGGCCTTAAATGGATTAATCCTAGAATTCCATGAGGAGGCCCAACACCCTTGCTTGGGGGAAGCATCTGGGCATATAACTACATTAATTAAGGACCAAACATGCTTTTAAAAATCTAACCCAAGTGGTGCTACGAATTTTCAAGCCCACCCCACCATGGAATCTTCAATGTCAAAAGGTGGTGGGATACATGTCTTTACTTTTTCAAAAGGGGGTGCTACTTCTCTCATAAAGTCATGGTCAAGTTCCAAAGTTGTAAAAATCATTCTTGTGGCTATTTGAAAATGGGAAACTAGGTATTAGAATAATGTAAATATCCACACAATGTGTGATTCAAATTTCATGTTTCTTTGGCTATAAATAGCCACCCCTTGTACTCTTGGAAGATCACGAATGAAGGTAATGTTATTATGGTGAGATTTTCTTGAAAACATTGTGTTCTTGATTAATTCTTCACCTATCAAAGTATTGGTCATCCTTTGTGGTGTCTTGTGGATAGAGTTCTTAGAGACACGTTCTCTTTCGGTTCTACCTTGACAATTTCTCCCTTCCTTCTCATTTTCACTATCCACACACCACATTCACTTGTTTTCTTATAGTGATCAGGGTGATCAATGCGAGAACATTATACAAGTTTCCTAGGACGCTTGAAAGAAGGTCTTGCATCACGTATCATTTGGTATCAGATCCCATTTTCAAGAAATCATGTTCCTTATTTCTTATCCTTTCTTCCATTTTCATTTCTCTTCGAATCGGGCCGACATCAATTCTGGTCCATTTTCATCTTCATCTACAGACGTCATTACTTTATATTTTCAGACTTACAATATATCATTATTTTAGTTTAGAAGATCCTATTTCTTTTCCATTTGTAATCATCAAAATCCAAGTTATAAATCGTGAGATACAGTGGGTTCAAATTTTGCGATAAATTCTGCAAATTTTAAAACCACGTAAATCTCAAATTTATTCCATTTGATGTTAAAAATTATTTCTTTTCATGTATTTAAATATTAAAAAATTAATCCTATTGTTGTTTCATTTACTAAAAAAAGATTCCCCCAAAAAAATAAAAAAAATTAAGGCTAAAAAAATTGCAACTTTTTGAATTTTACGTCCAATTTTCAATCTTCTTCATCCATTTTCTTCCCCTCCCCACATGTTTCATCTTGAATCCATTTTTAATTTTATATTTGAAATCTAGTTTGGGATTCCTACATTTCAATGATCCTTTCGATTTGTTGAAATTGGGTAAGAATGCTATTGGATGAAAGTTGAGCAGTAAAAGGAAAGATTGTCACATTTTGATAAAAGACAAAAATTGAGTGTAAAAATGTTAGGGGGTGTGTGAGATCCATTTTCCTTTATTTTCAATTTTTCTCATAGGATTCCTAAATGGCAGAGTCGATTAAGACAAATTAAGTGGACATTAAGTTGTTCATGAGGGTTTTACAAGAATAATTCCAAAGGTTGAATGCGAGGATGGATGAACTTCAATCCCCTTCCAATTCTAGAGCACCACCAAGGAGGTGGGTTGTTGATGAAGAGAAGGAGTTATCCAATTTTCATGTGCCACTAATTTGGAGAAATCAACCACCATGGAAGAAAGACAACGATTTTGGAGGAGTAAAGTTGAGGATCCCTTCATTATAAGGTAAGAATGATCCTGAAACTTACTTGGAATGTGAAAGAAAGGCCAAACATGCTTTTGGTTGTCACACATTAAGGATAATAGGATGATTATTCATGAGAATATTTACTTCTTTCAGTCCTTGATTAGGTCTCCACACTCTTCGGTTTATCCGGGGAGAGAGATTTAGAGCCTTTCCTAGAGCATTCTATTGGTAGTTACCTTTCTGATATGTTGGATAAGATTGTGGAGCACATGGATGTATATAATTACTTTTTCTCTATTTTCCCCAATAAATCTCCTGATTCAGATGGTTTTACTGCTTTTTTCTTCCCCAAGGCCTTCTCTGTGGTGGGTTTGGATGTGACTGAAGTGGTTTTAGTGTTTTTTAGATTTGGGAAGACGCTACCAGAAGCCAATGGATCAATTGTTTCTTTGATTCCTTAGGTGTCTAATGCCTAATTACTTATGGAATTCATGCCTATCTCTTGCTACAACACTATATATAAGGATATTTCTAAGATTTTAGCACCTGTATTGAGATTATTTCTTCCATCCTGCGTCAACAAGGCTCGGTCTGCATTTATCAATGGGAAGAGGATATTTGAAAATATTCTAATTGCTCAAGAGTTGAGGAGGGGTTATCATTTGGATTCTAGAGTTCCTTGTTGTTCTATTAAGATTGATCTTTTCTATCTGATGAGATTATATGATGAATGCTCTGGATCTTCTTGGTTTTCTATCCATATTATCTTTCTAGATCTGAAGGTTCATTTCTTCTCCTATGTTCTTAGTGAATATTAATGGTTTCTTAAAGGGATATTTTCCTAGAAAAAAAAGGATTGAGGAAAGGGGATCCTCTTTCCCATTTCCTCTTTGTGATTTGTATGGAGGTCTTTTCATGCATTATGTACACTATTATTTCTGATTCTGGATCCTTTAAATTTCACCAGAGATGCGGTAAGACTTTTATTTCGCATATTTTCTTTGAGGATGACTTGTTTTTGTTTTTATATGGGGACTTGGATTCTATTTTAGTCTTGAAACATGCATTAGATCTGTTTTTTTCCATGTCCAGGATATCCATTAATTTTTTTAAATCCCGGATTTTCTCAGCTGGCATTTTCATTGAGGTTCATAAAAGTCCTAGGGTATCCATGGTTATTTGGGGTGGGACCTTACCTATTTTTTATCTTGGGGTGCCTATAAATACTACTAGGCTCCATGCTTCCGACTGTTCCATTTTGGAAGAAAAAAATTTCAAGAGAATTAAGGTCTGGAAAAACAACTTCCTTTCATTTGCAGGTCATCTTTAGTTAGTCCTGTCAGTGTTGTTCAACATGAAAACCTTTTGGTGTTATCATTTTATTTTTACCAAGAAGATTGTTATATCTATTGAAGCTAAGTTGTTGTGTTTTTTTCAAAGGTCATTCTCTTATGTTTTCTAGAGCCAAAGTGGCTTGGGAGTTAGTTGAAAGTTCTAAGGATGAGGGTGGGATAGGGATCAATCATGTTACTGATTGGAATAAAGTAGTTCTATCTAGACATGTTTGGGATATTTGTAATCTATCCTTATCTTCCACTTGGGTGGATTGGGCTTAGCATTTTTTGATTGGTTGTTCTCAATTTTGGGTGGTCAAATTTCATTGGAATTGTTCATGGATGTGGAGGAAATTTTTTGGTCTTTTGTAATTTCTTCAGGACGATTTATCCTTTTCAGTTGGGTTTGGTTCTAACAATTCCTTATGGTTTGATTATTGGCTTCCTAGGGGGAAAATTTGTTCCTCCATTTATGATCCTATCATGTATGATTCTGGTCTCTCTATTTCTAATAAGGTTTTTGATATTATCTGTAATGGTGAGTGGAACCCCCTGATTTCTATTTTTCTGAGATTTGGAATCTTCAAAATGAGATTCTTTCTCTTCTTGGGCCTGTTGGAGACAGAGATAGGGTTCTTTGGAATGGCCATCTGAACATCTCTATTCGCAAGGTGTGGGAGGACCTTAGGATGAATTCTATTAAGGTCCCTTGGTCTTATTTGGTTTGTAATTGGGTCTCCTTATCTAGATATTCATTATTTCTATGGTTAGTGATTCTCAAGAACCTTCCCACTCCAGGTGAGTTGCGTTGCTCAGGCTTGGCTTTCCCAAACATCTATTTTCTTTGTGAGGCGGAATCTGAAAGTTTTGATCACCTATTGTTTCCTTTTTGGATGGCCTAAGAAGCTTTGGTCATCCTTTTTGAGCCTCTTGAATGAGGACTTCCCTATTGGCTCTCTCTCCGATATTATTTCATGGTGCTCCTGCAACTTTAATGGGAACTCTATGACATGTGTCTTGGGATGACTCAGTCTACCATATTTCGTTTATCTCATTTCAAAGGAGAAAAAATCTTGGTTTCATGGTTTTTTTCCTCATAGTGGAAGCCATGCTTGGCTCAAATTTAATTTGGTGATTCATTCTAGAATCGCCTCTTATAAAATTTTCACAATAATTTGGAGAATTTGGATTTAGTTTGAAGATGGAACTTCCTAGGTTCCTTTTAGAGGAATGGTTGAGGGTTTGTTGTGTTAGTGGATTGGTTACTTGGATTATTATGGTTATTTCTATGTTGTTTCTGAGTTTCATGGTTTTCTACATGTGGTTCTATGTATTTCAGGCAGAGGGGTTTGTCTGGGTGATGGGGCATGTGGATGGATGGTGGCTTTCTTTGGCTGGTTGGGTGGAGGCTTTGACTACTGGATGGTTTCCTTAGGGAGGTGTGGCTATTATGAAAAGGGTTTGGTCTGGAAAGCTTGATTGGCTGGGGATGTGCAGGTGCAGGCCATGGACGGCTTGGTTTTTGGTGTGCTTATTTCTGTTTGAAGGGTTGATGGGGTCTGTTAGATGTATTCTGGGGTGGATTGTTTGGAATCTAGGGTGGCTGGTTGTTTGATCAGGTGGGAATTTCTGGAGGATGGACGATGCAGGGTTTCCTTGGTAGTGGTTTTGGCTAGTTTTCATGTTGATGTTTTCTTCTACGACTTGGCGATGGATCAGGCCGCCTGGTGTCATTGCAGGTGGTTCTTTAGGCTGTTGGAGGAGAAAAAGCTTTCAGGTCGGCTTGTGGGTTCCCATATGGTTACAGGCGATTTTGGTTGGGCTTGCGGGTTCCAATGATGTAGGGGCTGGTGGTTCCGGCTGTGCATGGTGTTGTGTTATACCAGCCGGGCTGGTGGTGTGAGTTTGTACGTGGACCGGTGGCGTGCTTGAGTGTGTGAGTGCTTGTGTGGGTGTGAGTGTGTGCATGTGTTGAGGTGGTATTCATGATTTCTTGGTTTTGGAGGTATTGAAGTGCTGATGTTACTGTGTTGTCGGGTGCATGGGGGATTTCCCTGTTTCCTTTCTCGAGAGCTTGTGGTGGAGACCTCTTACCCACTGGTGATAGGGGTGTTGTTGCTGGGTTCTAGTGTTGTTAGGTGGTTGAGGTTTTGGGCACTACTATTGGGTTTTGGTGTTGTTGGTGGGAAAGGTGATGAACTACCTTGATGGCGGTGCCTTCGCCTTCATTTGCTATTAGTTGTCCTCTAAAAACCTTAAAATGCCTAAAAATCTCAAAAAAAACCTAAAAAACCAAATAGACCCTAAAAACCCTAAAAAATAAAAGCAACCATAAATGCCCCTAAAAACCTCGAAAACCTAAAAACCTTAAAAACCATAAAAATCCTAACAAACCCCTAAATTCCATAAAAATGTAAAAACCATAAAAAACATGAAAACCCCCTAAAAGCCATAAAAACCCCTAAAACCCTAAAACCCAATAAAAACCAATAAAAACATTTAAAACCCATAAACCCATAAAAATGTTTAAAACTATAAAAAACAATATAACACCTAAAAATCTAAAAAAACACTTAAACACTAAAAAGGCCCTAAAAACCGTGAAAACCCTTGAAAACCCCTAAAAACTCTAAGACCACTAAAAATCCCTAAACGCCATCAAAATCCCTAAAATCCCTAAAAACTCTAAAAACCTTAAAAAATATTTAAAAACCCCTAAAAATCTATGAAAATGTAAAAAACCCTAAAACCCGGAAAACCCCCTAAAAACCAGAAAACCCCTAATAATCTTTAAAAAACCTAAAACTGCAAAAAAACTCTAAAAACCACTAAAAACACTAAAAACCTTTCAAACCCCTAAAAACATTAAAAACTTTAAAAAACCTAAAAAACTCTAAAAAAACTCCTAAAAACACAAAAGACCAAAAAAACAACAGAAAACCTGAAAACCATCAAAATTCAAAAAAGCCCCAAAACCATAAAAATCTTAAAACACCTAAAAAAATCCATGAATATGAAAAAGTATTTTAAAAAACTAAAAAACCCCTAAAAACCATAAAACCCCCTTAAAAATAAAAAACACTAAAAACCAAAAAATCATAAAAATCCTAAACACCCCTAAAAATCCTAAACACCCCTAAAAACCCTAAAAACCAATAAAAACTCTAAAAAACCTCAGAATCACAAAAGACCCTCAAAACCCTAAAAACCATAAAAACCCTAAAAACACTTAAAACCCCATGAAGAACATAAAAGCATAAAAAAACTTAAGGAAACCAAAAACGTCAAAAAAAGCACTTAAAAACAAATAAAACTATAAAACCCTGAAAACGTTAAAAAATCTAACGAACCTTTAAAACCATGAAAACCTCAAAAAACCCCTAAAAACTCAAAAGCCCAAAAACCCATGAAAACACTAAAAAACTCTAAAAACCCATGAAAACCCCTAAAAACCCCCAAAATCCATAAAAACCATAAAATACATAAAATTCCTAAAACCCCCGAAAAATTCATGAAAACATAAAAAACTCAAAGAACCTTGAAAACCCCTTGGAAACCATAAGAACCCATAAAACACTAAAAACCCCCTAAAAATATAAAAAACCTTTATACCACTAAATACATTAAAAAACTCTAAAAACCCTAAAAACCCTTAAAACACTTAAAATCCATGAAAACATAAAAACCCTAAAAACCTTTAAAACCCCTAAAAACAATAAAACCCCCTAAAAATTTAAAAACCCCTAAAAACCCATAAAAACTCTAAAAACCACTAAAAACTCCAAAAACACTTAAAACCACTAAAATCATTAAAAACACTAAAAAACTAAAAAACCATAAAAACTCAAAACCCCTAAAAACCCTAAAACCCCCCAAAAACCTTAAAAACCGTAAAAAACCCCAAACCCCTAAAAATCCCTAAAAAACCTAAAAACCCAAAAAAATAAACACCCTAAAACCCCCTAAAAATCCATGTAAATGTAAAAAACATTAAAATCATGAAAAACCCAAAAAACCAAAAAAAACCCTAGAAACCATTAAAAACTGTCAACAAACCTTAAAACCGCTAAAACCGAAAAAACCCCTAAAACGTTTAAAAACTCCAAAAATACCTTAAAACCACTAAAAAACTCAGTAAAACCCAAAAAACCAAAAAAAACAAAAAACCGCAAAAAACTCCTCAAAACCCCTAAAACACTAAAAATCCCCAAAACCTATAAAAACCTTAAAACGCATAAAAATCCCAGAACCGCCTAAAATTCCCCGAAACCTTAAAAAACCCTAAAAAGACTAAAAACCCCTAAAACCCAAAAAATTCCAGAAACCTTAAAAAACCCTAAAAACCCTAAAAACCCCCTGAAACCCATAAAACCCCTGGATACCTTAAAACCCCGAAAATACCATAAAAACACTTAAAACCCACTAAAAACTCTAAAACCCCTATAATGTTAAAAACCCTAAACACCATAAAACATTTAAAAACTAAAAAAACCCAAAATCCCCAAAAGACCCTAAAAACACTTAAAACCCCTAAAACCCTAAAACCCCTTGAAAATGCTAAAAACCCCTCAAAAAAAATCTAAAACCCCTAAAAAACCCTAAAGACCATAAAAATCCTAAAAAACCCATAAAAATCCATGAAAATGTAAAGAACCCTAAAAAACCAATGAGATCAATAAAAACTCATAAAGACCGTAAAAAACCAAAAAATTAAAAAAACAAAAAAAAACTACAGAAATGACATAAAACCCTCAATATCTCTAAAAACCCAAAAAAACCCAAAAATCCATAAAAATCCGAAAAAACCCTAAAAATCAAATAAAATGATAAAAATGTAAAAACCCTAAAAAACCCCTAAATATGTTAAAAACCTCTAAAAACATTAAAATCCTTAAAACCCCCTAAAAATCAATGAAAACGTAAAAACCCATAAGAACTCTATAAACCCTCAAAACCCTCAAAACCCATAAAAACCCTTAAAACCCCTAAATACTCAAAAACCCCTAAAAACCCAAAAAACCCAAAAAAAAACCCTGAGAATCCTAAAAGCCCCTAAAATCCCTCACAATCCCTAAAACCCCCAAAAACATGAAAATCCTAAAACCCCCCTAAAAACATTAGAAAATCCTAAAACCCCTTATAAATCATTAAAAAATCAAAAAAAAATCAAACCCCTAAAAACGTTAAAAAAATATATAATTCCAGAAAACCCTAAAAAACTCAAAAAGACAATAAAAACTCAAAAAGACCATAAAAACCCTGAAAATCCCTTAAAACCCTTAAAACCCCGAAAACCCCTAGAAACCCTCAAAATCTATAAAAACCCTAAAAATAAGAAAAAACCTAAAAACACCAAAAAATCATTGAAAAAGTAAAATCACCTAAAAACCCTAAAAACCTTAAAAAACCCTAAAACCCCCAAAAGTCCTTGAAACCACTAAAAACTCTAAAAACCCTTAAGACCCCTAAAAATGATAAAATTATCTAAAAAACCATAAAATCCCAAAAAAATCATAAAAAAAACATTAAAAACCAAATAGACTCTAAAAACCCTGAAACACCAAAACAACCATAATTGCCCCTAAAATCCCCCAAAACCTAAAAAACCCTAAAAACCATAAAAATCCTAAAACCCCCCAAAAAACCCATAAAAATCTAAAAAACCATAAAAACCCTTAAAACCCCCTGAATTCCATAAAAACCTCTAAAACCCTAAAAACCCACAAAAACCATAAAAACCCACTAAAAACTTTTAAAACTTATAAACCCCTGAAAATTTTTAAAAACTATAAAAAACAATATTAACCCAAAAAAATAAAAAAAAACACTAAAACCTCAAATAGGCCCTAAAAACCCTAAAACCCCCTAAAAACCCTAAGACCCCTAAAAACCACTAAATGCCATCAAAATCAATAAAATCCCTGAAAACCCTAAAATCCATAAAAAATCCTTAAATCCCCCTAAAATCCATGAAAATGTAAAAACCCCTAAAATCCTGAAAACTCCCAAAAAACCACAAAAAAACCTAAAAAGATTTAAAACCCCTAAAACCACATAAAAACCCAAAAAACCACTAAAAACTCTAAAAACCCTTTTATCCCCGAAAACATTAAAAACATAAAAACCCTAAAAAAAACTCTAAGAAAATCCTAAAAACAAAAAAAAGACCATAAAAACACAAAAAACACTGAAAACCATCAACATCCAAAAAATACCTAAAAACCATAAAAATTTTAAAATTCCTCTAAAAATCCATGAATATGAAAAAATCTTTAAAAAACATGAAAACCCTAGAAAACCATAAAAACCCCTATAACCATTAAAAACACTAAAAACCCATAATACCCTAAAAACAACTAATAACTCTAAAAAACCATAAAACTATTAAAACACTTTAAAAAATTATAGAAATAATTAAACCCCCTTAAAAACTCAAAAAACACTAAAAACAAAAAAAACCTAAAATCCTTCAACACCCCTAAAAACCCTAAATACCAATAAAAATTATAAAAACCTCGAAATCCCTAAAGACCACTTAAACCCTAAAAACCATAAAAACCCTAAAACATTAATAAACTCCTGAACACCATAATAGCCCAAGAAAACATAAAGAACCCAAAACCCCCATAAAAGTACTTAAAAACAACTAAAAACTCTAAAACCCCATAAAACCCCAAAACATTAAAACTCTAACTAACCTTAAAAACCATAAAAAACTCAAAAAACCCTAAAAACCCATCATACCTTAAAAACCATGAACACCTTTAAAAACTCTAAAAACCCATGAAAAACCCTAAAAACCCTAAAAACCCACAAAATCCATAAAAACCCTAAAACCCTAAAATCCATAAAATTCCTAAAACCCCCTAAAATTCTTTGAAAATATAAAAAACCCAAAGAACCTTGAAAACCCCTTGGAAACCATAAAATCCTTAAAAACACTAAAACCCTAAAAACCCACTAAAAACTATAAAAAACCTTTAAAACTATAAATACATTAAAAAACCCTAAAAAACCTTAACACCACTAAAAAACTCAAAATAATTTCAACAAACACAAAAAGACCCTAAAAACCTTGAAAACCCTAAAAATCTTAAAACCGCCTAAAAACATGTAAAAATCCTCAAAATCCATAATAAAATTAAATATCCATAAAACCATAAAAATACTGAAAAACCCTTAAAATCCATGAAAACATAAAAACCCTAAAAACCCAGAAAAACCCCTAAAAACAATAAAACCCCCTAAAAATTTTAGAAAACCCTAAAAACTCATAAAACCCTTAAAAGCCTTAAAACCACTAAAATAATAAAAACCCTAAAAATTCCCAAAACCCCTAAAAATCCCTAAAAACCCCAAAATTAATAAAAACCCTAACACCCCCTTATCATCAATGTAAATGTTAAAAAACATTAATATCCATGAAAACCCCCTGTAAACCATAGAAACCTTTAAAACCCATAAAAAAATCTAAAAACCACTATAAACAATAAATCCCATAAAAAACCTTAAAACCCCTCAAAAGCTCAATAAAACCCCTATATCCCCTAAAAACTCAATAAAACCCTTAAAACCCCAAAAAACCCTAAAACCCCTAAAAACTCCTAAAAACACCTAAACCCCCTAAAAATCCCTAAAACCCCTAAAAACCCATAAAACCCATAAAAAACCTAGAAACAACTAAAAATCCCTGAAAACATAAAAAACACTAAAATCATTGAAAAACCCCTAAGATTTTTAAAAAATCCCGAAACCTTAAAAAACCCTAAAATACTAAAAAACACCCGAAACCCATAAAAACCCCTAGAAACCATAAAAACCCTAAAATCACATAAAAACACTTAAAAACCAATAAAAACACTAAAACCCCTAAAATTTCAAAAAAAACCCCCAAAACCTAAAACCCCTTAAAAACTCAAAAAAAAACCCTAAAACCCCCGAAAGACCGTGAAAACACTGAAAATTCCTAAAACCCCAAACCCCCTAAAAATGCTTAAAAACCCTAAAAAATCCATAAAAACCTTAAAAACCCTAAAGATCATAAAAATCTATGAAAACATAAAAACCCCTAAAACCCTAAAAAACTAATGAGATCCATAAAACCCCAAAAAATCATAAAAATCCCAAAAAACGATAAAAACCCAAAAAACTGAAAAAACCCATAAAACCGCAGAAATGCCCTAATACCCTCAACATCTCTAAAACCCAAAAAAAACCCAAAAAACCCAAAAATTATTAAAAATCCTAAAAACCCATAAAAATACAATTAAAAAAAAAATTAAACCCTTAAAAACCCCTAAAAACGATAAAAACTCTAAAAACCTTAAAATCCTAAAAAAATAAAAAAACTAAAAACAAAAAAATCCTTACAAAACCCTAAAAATCCATGAAAATTTAAAAACCCATTAAAACACTAAAAGCCCTCAAAACCCTCAAAATCCATAAAAACCAATAAAAACTCTAAAAACCCATAAAACCCCGAAAAATGTTAAAAACACTAAAAACCCTTAAAAACACAAAAAACTGAAAAAAACCCAAAATACCCTAAAAATCCTATGAATCCTAGAAACTCCTCAAAACCACTAAGAGCTCTCAAAATCCCTAAAACCCCTAAAAACCATGAAAATCATAAAACCCCCCTAAAACCTTAGAAAACCCTAATTCCCCGTAAAAAGCATTATAGTTCAAACAAAATTAAACCCCTACAAATGTTAAAAATATATAAAATACCTGAAATACCCTAAAAAACTCAAAAAATCCCTTAAGACTCAAAAAGACCCTAAAAACCATGAAGAGCCCTTAAATCCATAAAAAACACAAAAAACCACAAAAAAACCGTAGAAACCCTCAAAATCCATAAAAACCCTAAAAATAACTCAAAAACCTAAAAAACCTAAAAATAATAAAAACCTAAAACCCCCAAAAAAATCCATTAAAATGTACAAACCCTTAAAAACCCTAAAAACCTTAAATCCCCCCCCCAAATCCTAAAAACCACTATAAACTCTAAAACCCATTAAGACCCCTAAAAACAAAAAAAACACTAAGAAACCTTAAAATATTTAAAAAAAATAAAAAAAACCTAAATAACCAAATAGACCCTAATAACCCTAAAAACCCATAACAACCATAAATGCCCATAAAACCCCAAAACCTTAAAAAACCATAAAATCCATAAAAATGTAAAAAACCATAAAAACCCTAAAAACCCCCTAAAATCCATAAAACCCCCTAAAACCCTAAAACCCCCCTAAAATCCATAAAACCCCCTAAAACACTAAAAACCCATAAAACCCATAAAAATGTTAAAAACTATAAAAAACATTATAACCCCTAAAAAACTAAAAAAACACTAAAACCCCAAAAAGTAAAAAAACTTGAAAACCCTTGCAAACCCATAAAAATCACAAAACCCCTAAAAACCCCTAGAAGCCATCAAAATCCCTAAAATCCCTAAAAACCCTAAAAATCATAAAAAAATCCTAAAAACCCCTAAAAATCAAGGAAAATGTAAAAAACCCTAAAACTTAGAACCCCCCCCCCCCTCTAAAAACCACAAAACCCCTAAAAATATTTAAAAAACCTAAAACCGCCTAAAAACCCTAAAAACCACTAAAAATCTAAAAACCCCTAAAAACATTAAAAACCCTAAAAAAACATTAAAAAACCCTAAAAAAGATCATAAAAACCACAGAATACCCTGAAAACCATCAAAATCCAAAAAATCCATAAAACCCATAAAAATCATAAAATACCTCTAAAAATCCATGAAGACGAAGACGATTACTGTGCCTCACCCTCCCCCTTACACGGGGGAGGGGCCTCCACTGGTTCTCGATGATGAGTGTGTGTTTGTCCTATTCTCGGTCCCTGATCTTCTTCCCCCTTTTCCTTGGGTTGAGATTTTCCCTAAAGTTCCTGACTTACATGAAGGGAATCCATGACTCCAACTATCGATGGTCAAATTCAACGAAGTCTCTTCCATGCACAGGCTGACCATGGTTTCTTACTTCTAGAATTGGAAACCACCGGTGGATGTTTTTGAAAGATTCGTGTTTGAACACTGGGACCTCCAAGATCGTGCCACGATAGGACTTGTTGATAGCAGACGCATCCAGATTCGCTTTGTGTCAGAGGTGCATATGATCCTTTCCTGGTCCATGACTCAAAGAAAATGTAATGGTGCTCGTTTTCCCCTCTCCTAGTGGAGCTTTGACCTGCATCTGAACCATGAATCACCGATGGTGGCATCTTGGGTTAAATTTCCTGAACTTCCCCTTCCCTTTTAGAATATCTCCATCATCTCCATGTTGGGAAACCTTGTGGGAAGGTTTTTATGTGTTGACAGTAGAACGAGGTCCATTTTTCACCCTATGATCCCAAGGGCCTTTGTTAATATTGATGCATCAAAAGATCTGGTTGACTTTGTTTGGATTTATGTTGGTTAGGAGGTGTGGTAGAAGTAACCTGTGTTTTTTGAATCGTGGACTGACTTTTTCCCCTTCTGTTGGAAACTGGGGCATAGTGATCGGGCTTGCAGGCATGACAGCAGTAATTGTGGTTCTTTGAAGCAAGTGCAGGAGGTGGATGGGGGGAGATCCATGATCGTGGTGAGGCACATGAGGCTATGTACATGGTTGCTCATCTGTTGAAGGTGGTTCAGGCTGAATTTGGTGATGAGGGTTAGGCTCGAGTGGGGGGGGGCATGCTAAGGAAGTTGCAATGACTGTTCCAAGTGGGCATGAGAGGAGTGGTGTTGAGCGGGTGACAACTTATTTTGGTCCTGGTTCTAGATCACTGGGCTAGAGGATTGTGTCGGATGCGTATTCTGGTTATGGTGCTGATGGGGAGCCTTATGGGGATGGAGACTTTGACTTGTTGGGTTGACATGTTGGATGAGAAGTGCTGAAGCTACAGCGATGTTTTTTCTTTTTTTTTGGGTATTTTGGGTCTTGGGTTGTAAAGGGTTTTTAGGTGTGGGTTGATTGACCCCTCCCCTCCCTTGTCTGCTATTTTTTTCATAATAAATTCTGAGGGGATCAGGAATAGCCTGGCCTCACACCTCTTCTTCCCAACAACCATTACAAACACTAAAAACCCATAAAACCCAAAAAAATAATAAATAACTCTAAAACCCATTAAAAAAAACTTTAAAAATTTCTAAAAAACATTAAAACACCTTAAAAACTCAAAAAAACACTAAAAAGAAAAAAACCCTAAACACCCATAAAAACCCAAAAAACCAATAAAAACTCTAAAAACATCAAAATCCCTAAGGAACCTCAAAACCCTAAAACACTGAAAACCCCATGAAGACCATAAAATCCCAAGAAAAAATAAAGAACCTAAAAATCCCATAAAAGAATTCAAAAAAAACTAAAAACTCTAAAACCCTGATAACGTTAAAAACTCTAACTAACCATAAAAACCTTAAAAAACTCAAAAAACCCCTAAAACACAAAAGAACCTAAAAACCATGAAAACCCATAAAAACATTAAAAACCCAGGAAAACCCAAAAAAACCTTTTAATCTATAAGACCCTAAAAACCATAAAATTCCTAAAACCCCCTAAAAATCCATGAAAACATAAAAAACCCAAAGAACCTGGAAGACCCCTTAGAAACAATAAAAATCCCTAAATACACTAAAAAACCTAAAACCCCATAAAATCCCTAAAAATCCACTAAAAACTATAAAAAACCTTAAAACCCCTAAAAAACTCAAAAAAACCTACAAACTGAAAAACACCTTAAAAAACGTGAAAGCCCTAAATACCATAAAACAACTTGAAAACCCATAAAAACCCTCAAAATCCCTAAATACCCTAAATACCCCTGAAACCCATAAAATTCCTAAAAAACACTTAAAAACCCTGAAAAATAAAAACCCTAAAACCCCTGAAAAACCCCTAAAAACAATAAAACCCCCTAAAAAACCTAAAAATCCCTAAAACCCATAATATAACCCTAAAACCCACTAAAAACATGAAACCCCTTAAAACTGATAAAATCATTAAAAAACCTAAAAAACAAAAAAAACCCAAAAAAATCAAAAAACCTAAAAACCCGTACCCCCCTAAAAACCTTAAAAACACTAAAAAACCCCCAAACCCCTCAAAATCCCTAAAAACAATAAAAAACCCAAAAAACAATAAAACCACTAAAAACCCATAAAAATCCATGTAAATTTAAAAGACATTAAAATCCATGAAAACCCCTTAAAAATAAAAAAAACCTAGAAGCCTTTAAAAACCCTCAAAAAACCTAAAAACCAATAAAACTAATAAACCCCCAAAAAAAGTTAAAAAACTCTAAAAATATTAAAACCACTAAAAAACTAAATAAAACCCCTAAAGACTCCTGAAAACCTCTAAAACCCTAAAAATACCAAAAACACCCAAAAAACCTTAAAAACCCTAAAACACTGAAATACCCCTAAAACCCAAAAAATTCCTAAAAACATAAAATACCCTAAAAACACTAAAAATCTCCTAAAACCCATAAAAACCTATAGAAACCGTAAAAAACACTAAAATCCCATAAAAACACATAAAACCCACTAAAAACTTTTAAACCCCTAAAAGGATAAAAAAAACCTAAAAACCCTTAAAAAACTCAAAAAACCCTAAAACCCCCCAAAACCCCTAAAAACACATAAGAGGCCTAAAACGTTAAATCCCCCGGAAAATGCTTAAAACCCCTGAAAAAATCATTAAAACCCTTAAAAACCCTAAAGACCATAAAAATACTCAAAAACCCCATAAAAATCAAGAAAAACATAAAAAACCCTAAAACCCCTAAAAACCAATGAGATCCATAAAAACGCATAAAAACCATAAAAACTGGAAATAACGGAAATAACCCATAACACTGCGGAAATGCCCTAAAACCCTAAAAATCTCTAAAAACAAAAAAACCCAAAAATCCCTAAAAATACTAAAAAACTGTAACAAATAAAATAAAATGAAAAAAATGTAAAACCTTTGAAAAAACACAAAAAATTCTATAAAACTCTAAAAACCTTTAAATCCTTAAAACCACTAAAAATCCATGAAAATGTAAAAACCCTTAAGAACTCTAAAAACCCTCAAAACCCTCAAAACCCATAAAAACAAATAAAAACTCTAAATACCTTTAAATCCTTAAAACCCATAAAAATCCCTGAAAATGTGAAAACCCATAAGAACTCTAAAAACCCTCAAAACCCTTAAAACCCATAAAAACCCATAAAAACCAAGAAAAATGCGAAAACCCCACTAAAAACCTTAAAAAACCCTAAATGTGCACATGGATCAGCTCCTACCGCCGGAATTTCAAGCTTTAAGAGGCCCTTTATCCCTCCAGCTCACTATTTGCTGCTCTAGAAGCTTTGGAAAAATTAATTGTCACTTCAAGGGCAATTGAAATGGGCTAGATACAGCCTGGACTCAGTTTGTTTCCTCTGTCTTGGTGCCAAGGAATCCATACAACATACCCTTCTTCAATGCATGTTTGCAGCTGCGATTTAGGACTATTTGAAGATGTTGTTCGGGTTCCCTTCCTGCTTGAACAAGCTTCTATTTGAGCTGCTGGATAGCCTGGTTAATTGGCCTTGCAGTAGGAAGGTGTCCAACCCCTTGATCATTGTCGTTACTACTATTAATTCTTATATCTGGGCTGCACGGAATGTGATAGATTTTAACAAAAAGCAACTCTCCTTCCATGGTGGTGTCGTTACCCTACATATGACAGTTCATGAAGCTCTCACATTCAGATAGGTCCAATGGAAAATGATGTTAATGATCTTATTCTCTTACAGATTCTTGGATTTTCTGGCTGGATAAAAAAACAACAGGTTCTCAAGTTTATCTGTCTGATTCTCCCGATCTCTTCATGGATCAAGGTTAATGTGGATGGTGTGACACTGGGAGCATCGGGACCCTCTAGGTGTGGAAGGGTCTTTCATACCCACTGAGGTTTCGTCAAAGGATGCTTTCAACAATTTATTAGCAATGGGTGTGCCCTTGAAGCTGAATTTTGGGCCATGATGAAGACGATTGAGTTTGCTATTCAATTTGGATGGAGTTCTCTCTAGCTTGAATCAGACTTGATGCTTGCCATGGAGGTCCTTAAAAACAAATCTAGGAGCACCCCTTGGAGGATTATTCCCAAATGTATGGAATGCCTTAACCTTTTTCAAAGGCTCAATCTCTATGTCACACATGCCTATCGAGAGGCAATCACGGTAGCAGATGCCCTTTCCACGCAGGCGATTTTGGTAAGGGGCTTGATGTGGTCTTTTGTCGCCCCATCCTGATGCCTACGGTTTGCGGAGTCTGATATGAGGGGTGAGTTGCACACCTAGGTTTGTAATCCCTCCTTGTAACATCTTTTCGGTTCCTTATCTTTTTTTAATAAATTTTGGGGGACCAGGCTCACCTTGTCTTGGGCTTTCTTTTCCCAAAAATCCATAAAAATGTAAAAAACCCAAAAAACGCTAAAACCCGCCCGAAAAGCCATAAAAAACCTAAAACCCTAAAAATCCATAAAAACCATAAAACCCATAAACCCCCTGAAAATGTTAAAAACTATAAAAAGAATATAACCCCTAAAAACTAGAAAAACACTAAAACCTCAAAAAATCCCTAAAAAACATGAAACCCCTTGAAAAACACTAAAAACCCCTAAAAGCCACAAAATCCCTAAAATCCCCGAAAACCCTAGAAAACATAAAAACCCTAAATACCCATTAAAACCATAAAAATCTTAAAAAAGCCTTAAATTCCATGAAAACATAAAAACCCTACAAAACCCATAAAACAATAAAACCCCCTAAAAAAACATAAAAATCCCTAAAAACCCATAAAAACCCTAAATACCACTAAAAAATCTAAAAAACCTTAAAACCACTAAAATCATCAAAAACCCTAAAAACCCTAAAACCCCCCTAAAACCTTAAAAACGCTAAAAAACCCCAAAACCCCTCAAAATCCCTTAAAACCCTAAAAAACCCAAAAAACAATAAATACCCTAAAACCCCATAAAAATCCATGTAAATGTAAAAAACAGTAAAATCCATGAAAAACCCCTGAAAAACAAAAAAACATAGAAACCTATAAAAACTCTGAAAAAACTAAAAAGCACTAAAACCAATAAAACCCCTAAAAACGTTAAAAAACTCTAAAAAACCGTAAAACCCCTAAATACTCAATAAAACCTCAAAAATTCCAAAACCCCCCAAAAACTACTATAAACCCCTAAACCCCTAGAAAACATTAAAACCGATAAAAATATTAGAAACCCCTAAAAATCCCCAAAACCTTAAAAAACCCTAAAAACACTGAGAAACCCCTAAAACCCTAAAAATTCCAGAAACCTAAAAAACCAAAAAACACTAAAAAAACCCCTGAAACCCATAAAAACACCTAGAAACCTTAAAAACTCTAAAATTTCATAAAAACACTTAAAAACCACAAAAAACTCTAAAAACCATTAAATGTTGAAAATCCCAAAAACCATTAAAACCATAAAAACTCAAAAAAAACCCTAAAACCCCTAAAAATTCTTAAAACCCCTAAAAAATCCTTAAAACCCTAAAAAACCATAATGAACATAAAAATCCTAAAAAACTAGTAAACATCCATGAAAACATAAAAAACCCTAAAAAACCAATGAGGTCCATAAAAACTGCCCTAAAACCCTCAAAATCTCTAAAAACCCAAAAGAAACCCAAAAATCCGTAAAAATCCTATAAAATACCTAAAAATAAAATAAAATAAAAAAATGTAAAAAACCTAAAAAACCCCTAAAAATGATAAAAAAATCTAAAAAGCCTTAAAATCCTAAAATAATAAAAAACACTAAAATGCAAAAAATCCTTAAAACCCCCTAAAAATCAAGGAAAATGTAAAAACCCATAAGAACTATAAAAACCCTCACAACGTATAAAAACCCATAAAAGCTCTAAAAACCCATAAAACCCTGAAAAACATTAAAAATATTAATAACACTTAAAACCCCTTAAAAACCACTTAAAAACCCCTTAAAACCCCTAAAAACTCAAAAAAACACCTTAAAACCAAAAAAACCCTAAAAACCCTGAGAATCCTAAAAACTTCAAAAAACCCAAAAAACCCTCTAAATCCCTAAAACCCCTAAAAACCATGAAAATCCTAAAACCCCCTAAAAACCAACGAAAATCTTAAAACACCTTAAGAGTCATTAAAATTTCAAAAAAAACCTTTAAAACGTTACAAAAATATAAAATACCAAAAAACCCCTAAAAACTCAAAAACCCCCTAAAAATCAAAAATACCCTATAAACCCTTGAAAGACATGAAAACCCTAAAAACCCTGAAAAACCCTAGAAACCCCCAAGATCCATAAAAACCCTAAAAATCATAAAAATTCCTAAAAATCCTAGAAAATGTAAAACCCCCGCAAAACCCAGAAAATCCATGAAAACCACAAACCCCTAAAAACCATAAAACCCATAAAACCCATAAAGATCCACTAAAAGCTCAAAAAACCCTTAAAATATATAGAAAGGTAAAAAATCTATAGAAACCTTTAAAACCATAAAAAACTAAAAAAACCCTCAAAATTCGGAAGAACCTTAAGACCCCAAAAACTCAAAATACCCTAAAACCCCTGAAAAACCCTAAAAACCTCAAAATCTCTAAAAATACTTAAAATCCTAAAATTTATAAAAACCCTAAAAACCCACTAAAAATCCATGAGAATGTAAAAAACCCAAAAAACCATAAAACCTATAAAAACCTTAAAAAACCCTAAAACCCCCTAAAACCCCAAAATACCACCATAAACTCTAAAAATCCTTAAACAACTAAAAACTTTAAAAATTCTATAAAACCATAAAAACCTAAAAACTCAAAAAAACCCCAAAACCCCAAAGTCCCTAAAAACCCAGAAAAATCCAAAAACCCTAAAAACCCCTCAAAACAGTCAAAATACCCAAAACCATGAAATTCTTTAAAAAAATAAAAATCCTAAAAAACCCTAAAAATCCATGAAAACATAAAGAACCATAAATCCCAAAAAAAACCATTGAAAACCGTAAAAAACCCTAAAAGCATTTAAAAACCCTAACAACCCTAAAAACACTAAAAACTCTAAAACCCCTAAAAACCCTAAAAAACCCTATAAATTTTAAAACCGCTTAAAAATGCTAAAAAAACTCAATAAAAACCCAAAAACTCAAAAGACCTTAAAACCCTGAAAACCCCTAAAAGTCCTAAAAATCCATCAAAACCCTAAAAACAATAAAATTCCTAAAATGCCCCTAAAAACCCATGAAAACATAAAAATCCAAAAAACATTGAAAAACCCCTAAAACCCATAAAATCTTTTAAAAACAAAAAAAATACTAAAAATGCTAAAAAAAATTAAAACTATAAAACTTCTAAAAAGGATTAAAAACTCTAAATAAATTTATAACCCTAAAAATCCAAGGCCCTAAAAACCCAAAAACCCTGAAAAACCCTAAAAACCCTCAAAATCCATAAAAAACATAAAGACCCTGAAAGTCCTTAAAACCCATAAAAATCATAAAAAAATCTAAAAATCCATGAAAATGTAATAACCTTAAAAACCCTAAACACCCGAAAGACCATAAAAACCCCTAAAAACCTTAAAACCCCATCAAAACCTCATAAAACCCATAAAATCACTGAAATGCTAAAACCCTTAAAATCCCTAAAAACATTGAAAAACTATAAAAACCACTAAAACCCCAAAAAACCAAAAAAAACATGGAAAACAATAAAACTCTAAAACCCCTAAAAAACTCTAAAATCCCTCAAAATTAAAAAAAACAGAAACAACCCTAAAAACAAAAAAAAAATCCTAAAAACGCCTAAAAATATAAGAAACCATGAAAACAGTAAAATCATTGAAAACACCCTGAAATCTATAAATGATCCCTATTCCCTGGAAGCACTATACGAAGCCGCTTGATATGGGTGGGCTAGGAATTAAGGACCTATGGCGATTCAATGATGCAATGATTGGTATGTTTACGTGGCGTTTGCTGAACCCTCAGAACGAAGGACTTGACTTTTTCAGGGAAAGATTCATGCACAGATTGTGTGATGGTTTTATGGCGTAACTTTCCTCCTCAGTTTGGCCAACGTTAAGGTCCTTGTACAAGGACATTATGTCAAAGGAAAAATGGATTGTGTCTCCGAATTATAGCATGAACTGCTGGTCGACACCATGGCTGGAACATCCCCTTGCAGATGTCATGACACCACCACTTGACCAGAAACAACTCACCATTGCTGAACTGGTTCGACAATGTGATGAATCAACTGCCCCCTACCGGACAGTGTGGTCATGAAAGTGCAACGATATACTTAAACTGACACTGATACTCTTATCTAGATGCCCAACATGGTCGGAAAATTTAACACCCGTGATTACTACCGGCTAGAGTGTCCGCCCGGCCTGACCTCGCCGTCATGGCTGACTAAATTCAAGACGTCCTTCATTCCTCCATCCCACTTTATTCTCCTCTGGAAAATTTGGCAAAACAGACTCCCAACACATGATCAGTTTTAAATTACAGTATGGAAAATCGATTCTGTTTTCTTCCTGTGTAGGAGAGATGGAGAGAGTTGCAGCCACATTTTCTTACACTATACTTTTGCTCCGGAGCTATGGAGCTACCTTTCACAGTGCTTTGGGATGACTTTCTATTCACATGGGTCGATCTGTGACTTCCTGCGTGGGCTGGTTGACGCCCTCTCCAAATAGGCGATTGCGGAGATCTCCTAAATGTGGTCCTTTATGGCCCCACCTTATTGTATTTCGTTCTTGCCTAGTCACGTACCTCTTCTGACCCTAAAATCTATAAACCCCTAAATACCTTAAAATCCATAAAACCCCATAAAACCCCTAAAACAACAAAAAACTCTAAAAACTCTTAAAATCCCTAGGATCGTTAAAAACTATAAAAACCATAAAACATGTAAAAAAACTCAAAAAAACCCTAGACGCCCAAAATGACCTTAAAAACCCTAAAAACCCCTAGAATCCATAAATCCTCAAAAACCCCTTGAAAACCCCCTGAAAACCCCTCAAAATCCATAAAAACCCTAAAACCCCTAAAACCCCTAAAATTCTTTAAATCCTAAAAGGCCCCTAAAAATTAATGAAAGCATAAAAAACCCTTAGAACCATAAAAATCCCATAAAACCGCTAAAAATCATAAAAACCCCTCAAAACCGTAAAAATCCAAAAACCCATAAAAACCCTAAAACCCCACTAAGAACACTAAAAACAACCAAAACCCCTAAAAATGTTACCAAAATCTAAACCCCTTAAAACCCCAAAGAAACTCAAGAAAACCCTAAAATCACAAAAAGACCCTAAAAACCTGGAAAATCCATAGAAACACTAAAAACCCTTTAAAACCCATAAAAACCCTCCACATCTCCAAAAATCATAAAATTCACTAAAAACCATAAAAATCATAAAACCCCTAACATCTATAAAAACGTAAAAAATCCAAAAAACGCTGAAAAAATCCAAAAAAACGATAAAAACATAAAACCATAAAAACCATAAAACACATAAATCTCTAAAAATAACAAAAAACACTAAAAACATTAAAATCCCTAAAAATGTTAAAAAAAACTCATAAAACCTTAAAAACCCAAAAAAACTCAAAAACCCCTAAAAATCAAAAAATACACTAAAAGCCCTAGAAAAACTTAAATTCCCTAAAACCCTTGAAAACCCCTAAATACCCTCACAATCCCCCCCAAAAAAATAAACACCCATTAAAACTAGAAAAATCCAAGAACTTTCTAAAAATCCATGAAAATGTAAAAAACCTTAAGAACCGTTAAAAACCCCTTAAAAATTATGAAAAACCTAAATAACCCTAAAAAACAAAAAAACTCTAAAACCCTAAAGAGATCCTAAAACCCCTAAAACCCAAAAAACCAGCAAAATGAGGTCCTCACAAAGGCCCCTTCTGATGGTGAAGTTAAGGTTGTATTCTTCTCTCTGAATATGAGCAGCGCTGCAGGTCTGGATGGTTTTGGCATTAAGTTATTCATGTTCTAATAGGATATTCTCTATGAGGATGTCACAAACGCGATCAGGGAGTTCTTTCACTTGGGCTCCATTCCCCATGGTGCCAATGCCAACCTCATCTCACTGATCTTGAAGAAAGGTAATTCCATTGCAATTAGTGACTTCTGACAAATTTCCATTAGCAACACAGTTCCTAAGATTATTAGTAAGATTCTCATCCTTAGGTTGGGTAAATGTTTGGGTGACATTGTGACTCCAAATCAGTTTGGATTCATCCCTGGGTGATGCATCGAATCTTTCTTATTCACTACCTAGAAGGGGATTAATATTATGAGGATGAAATGGAAAGAAAGTATCTTTACACTTAATCATGACATCTCAAAGGCTTTTGATACTTTGAAATGGAGCTTTATCTTTAAGGCCCTCAGAAGATATGGCTTTTCCAGAAGCTTCATCAAGATGATCTCTGTAATTAACCATAGTGCCCGAGTCTCGGTCCTGATCAATGGATCCCCCATGGCTTTTTCTATGGCTCCCGTGGAGTACAACAGGGTGACCCAATGTTGGGTTTTCTCTTTGCAATCAGGGAGGATTACATGAGTCGATGCCTCCTTGATCTTATACAAGAAGGGATGAATTCACCAATTAAGTTAGGTAGGGACCTGTGTGTCCCCTCATGCCTTCTCTATGCAGATGAAATCCTCCTGTTTGGGCAGGCTGATAGGAAAACTTTGTCCACAGTCATGCAGATCATCCGTCATTATGAAAGCGTGGCTGGGCAATCTATAAGTTGGATGAAATCATAAATTTTCTTTGGCAATGGGAACTCTCCCGCTAGACAGATTTGCATCGCCAATAGGCTTGGAGTTAAGCACGACTCCCTACTCTGTACGTATCTTGGTGTGTCCATTTTCTGGAAAAAATCCAAGTGTGGATACATTGAGAACATTTCTTCCAAGATTACGCTTCAAATGTCGAAATGGAAGGTCAAGTGTCTCTCCCAAGCTGGAAGGGTCTTCCTGGTTAACATAGTAATCACCTCTAAGTTCGTGCATGATTTCTCCATTTACAGATGGACGACTTCTCTCCTCAAAAGCCTGAATACCAAGATAATAAATTTTGTCTGGATTGGTTATACCAGTGAGAAGAAATTTATCTTGGTGGCCTAGAAGCATTGCACAAAGCCGCTTGAGTTGGGCGGGCTTGGTATCAAGGATTTTCGGTGGTTCAATGATGCAATGATTGGGAAGTTTACCTATAGTCTGCTTCGGCCTCAGAGTGGTGGCCTAGATTTCCTTGGGGAAAGATTCGAAAATAGGTTATGTGATGGTTTTGCTGGGTACATTTCATCCTCAGTCTGGCCATCTCTGTGATCTTATTACAAGGATATTATGTCTCAATCAAAATGAATCGTGTCACGGTCCTCAGCCCTAAACTGATGGTCTACCCCTTAGCAGGAATTGATCATCTCGAAGGTTATGATGCCTCCCCATGATATGTAGAATTTAAACATTACTAGCCTCATTCAGCAACAGAATGACCTAGGGACATTGCTCCCAAGCAATATTGCTATGAAAATTCAGCGCTATGCCTTTACTGACATTGATACCCTCATATGGTGGCCCAACATGGTGGATAAATTCAATACCCATGATTTTTACCGTCTGAAGTGACAGCATGAGATGACTCCCCCATCGTGGCTAGACAAATTCAGGGATCCTTTCATTCCCCCTTCACACTTTGTTCTGATCTGGAAAAGTTGACGGAATCGACTTCGAAATAATGCTCAGTTGAAAGTGGTTGGTTGACATATTGCTTCTTCTTCTTTTTTATGCAGGACTGTGGAAGATCACGGTGATCACATCTTCCTAAATTGTACCTTTTCCTCGGACCTTTGAATTTATCTACTGCAATGCTTATGCATGAACTGCTGCCTACAAGGACCGATTTGGGATTTTTTGTGTGGCCTGGTGGAGACAAAACGAAGTGATCAGGTTCATAACCTGCTACTTGCTGGTGTAGCAGAAATTATTCATTATGTCTGGGCTGCTCACAATGTTCCCACCTTCAATAGAAAACCCCTTACGCTGTATGGAGTCTTGGTCGCCATTCACAAGAAGATTCAAATTGCTTCTCAAATTCAAACAGGTTTGATGTGGAATGATTTTAATGATGTTAATGATCTAACGTTACTGTGCTCTCTTGGGGTTGTTGTCTGAATTAGGAAACCAATGGTCCTGAGGTTCATTGGATGGATTCCTCCAATTCCAACATGGTTGAATGTCAATGTTGATAGTGCGGCACTGGGAGCTTCGGGGCCCTCGAGGTGTGGTTGTGTCTTTCATACTTCTAGAAGGTTATTCAAGGGCTGCTTCTTTCATTTTATTAGAGATGGCTATGCCTATGAAGCGGATATTTGGGCCATTATAAAGGCTGTGAAATATGTGAGTTATTTTGGGTGGCAGAGGATTTGGATTGAGTCAGACTCGATGCTTGCGGTTTTGGCTCTTAAGAATTTTTCCAGAGATGCCCCGTGGCGACTACTCCCACATTGGATTGAGTCCCTTGATATCTTCAGTTCCTTGATCTTCAGTGTGTCTCATGTTAATAGGGAGTCCAACTCGGTGGCAGATTCTCTCTCAAAAAGGGCGATTGGTGAAAGATTCTTGATGTGGTCCTTCATGTCCCCATCTTTTTGTTCTCCCTTGGTTGACTCAAATATGAAGGGTGAGATTCACTCTCGCCCTTGTTGACCCATATTTTAATTCTATCTTTATGTTTTATTGATTTTTGGGGGGCTAGGAATGCCTAGCCCTGAACCTCTTCGACCATAAAATCCTTGAAAAATCCTAAAAACCGATAAAAACCCAAAAAACCAAACAAAAACTCTAAAAACCCTTAAACCCCTAACACATTAAAAAAACTCTAAAAACTCTAAAAACCCTAAAAAACACAAAAAAACACCTAAAAACCAAAAAGACAAAAGAACCCTGAAACCCCTAAATACCCTAAAAACCCATAAAACTCTCAAAATCCCTAAAACCCTAAAAATAACCATACAACCATAAAAATCCAAAAAACCCCTAGAATCCCTAAAAAACCCCTGAAAACCATATAAACACTTAAAACCATAGAAACCCTGCAAAAACCCAAAAAACCATAAAAACCCTTAAAGACCATAGAAACCCTAAAACCCCACAAACACCATAAAATAATTAAAAACTCTAAAAACCCTTAAAACACCTAAAACGTCAAAAACTCAAAAAACCTTTAAACCACTAAAAAACTAAAAAAACCTTAAAAATCCAAAAAAGACCCTACAATTTATTAAAACCCCTAATGACTCTAAAACCCCTAAAAAACTTGAAAACCCCCTAAAAACCTTTAAAAAACATAAAACCCATAAATCCTTAAAAACCCATTAAAAACTCTAAAAACCCTTAAAACCCCTAAAAATGTTAAAATACTCTAAAAAACCTTAAAACCCTAAAAACTCAAAAAAAAAATAAAACCACAAAAGACCCTAAAAACCCTAAAACCCTAAAAACCATGAAAAACCTTTAAAACCCTCAAAATCCCTAAACACCCTAAAAATCATAAGAACCATAAAATCCAAAACAAATCCCTAAAAAACAATGAAAACGTAAGAAAACAAAAAAACCATGAAAAACCACTAAAAACCATAAAACCCCTAAAAACATTTAAAAAATTATAAAAACAAATAAAAACCCATAAATCCACAAAAAAAACTCAAAAGAACTTCTCTATAATGGTTAAAAAAACTGTAAATAACTTTAAAAAACTCTAAAAACCGAAAATGATTCTAAAACCCCTAAAAACATAAAACCCATGAATACTTATAAAACCCCTAAAAATTCCCAAAAACCCAAAAAAATCAAAAAATTCCTTAAAATCCTAAAAAACCCTATAAATCCATGAAAATGTAAAAAATCCTAGAAACCCTAAAAACCCATTGAAAACCATAAAGACCCCTCAAATCCTTAAAAACCCTAAAATCCCTAAAAACTGATGACTATCCTAAAAACCACTAAAAACTCAACACCCCATTAAAACTCTTAAAGATGTTAAAAAACTCTTAAAAATCATTAAAACCGTAAAAACCATAAAAATAAAAAAACCATAAAAACCCAAAAGACCATAAAACCCTAAAAAACCCTAAAAAACCCTAAAAACTACAGAACCAATTAAAAACCCCAAAGAGCATTTAAATCCCTAAAATCCCTAAAAACCCATAAAAACTAGAAAAAAACAGCAAAAAATCCATGAAAATGTAAAAAAACCTACAACCTTGAAAGACCCCTTAAAACCATAAACCCCTAAAAACATTAAAAACCATAAAACCCATAGAAACCCATAAAAACCCTAAAAAGAAAATAAATTTCTAAAAAACCTTAAAACCCCTAAAAACATTAAAAAAATTTAAAACCCTAAAAAACACAAAAAAAACCGTAAAACCAAAAAGACCCTAAAACCCTAAAAACGATAAAACCCCTAAAAACCATTGAAAACGCCTAAAAAATCTCAGAATCCCTAATACCATAGAAACTATAAAAATCCTAAAACCCCCAAAAAAATCAATGAAAAGGTAAAACATTCTAAAAACACTAAAAAACCACTGAAAACCATAGACCCCTAAAAAGCTTAAAAACTCTAAAACCCACTAAAAACTCTAAAAACCCTTAAACCCCATAAAACATTTGAAAACCCTAAAAAACCATAAAAACCCAGAAGACCCTACAAACCCTGAAAAACCCTAAAAACCCTGAAACCAACTGAAAAATCCCAAGAACCCTAAAAATCCCTAAAAATACTAAAAACCAAAAAAAACCTATTGAACCCCTAAAATCCATGAAATCATAAAAACCCAAAGAAACCATAAAACCCTTGAAACCCATAAAACCCCTAAAAACTTTAAAAAACAAAAAACCCCCCAAAACCACTAAAATCACAAAAAAACTCTTAAAACCCCAAAAAACTTTAAAAAAATCTAAAAACCTTAAACCCCTAAAAAACTCATACAACACTGAAATCCCAAAAAGACCCAAAAAACGATGAAAACCCCTAAAAACCATAAAAACATGAATGCCCCTGAAACCCCTCAAAATCCCTAAAACCCCAAAAAAACCCAATAACCCATAAAAATTCTAAAAACTGCTAAAATCCATGAAAACATAAAAACCCCTAAAAACCTTGAAAAACACTAAAACCCCTAAAAATGTTAAGGAAATATAAAAAACCTTAAAATCCCTAAAAACTAACAGAAAAACTTAAAAACCCAAAAGACCCTAAAAACCCTAAAACACCTAAGAACCCATAAAAACCCAAAAAAAAACTCAAAATACCTAAAACCATAGAAAACCCTAAAACCATAAATGTCCTAAGAATCCCCTAAAAATCCATGAAAGCATAAAAAAACCCTAAATGCCCTGAAAAACTCCTAAAAACCTTAAAAAACATTAAAATCCATAAAAAACCTAAAACCCAAAAAAAACTAAAGTCCCTCAAAACCCTAAAAATTTAAAAAAACCTCAAAATCCCAAAAAAACTCAAAAAATAAACCCTTAAAACAAAATAGTCCCTAAAACCCTGAAATCCCTAAAAACCCTAAAAAAATCTAAAAACCCTAAAAATCCCTAAAACCCTAAAAAATAATAAAAACAATAAGAATCATAAAAAACTATAAAAATCCATGAAAATGTAAAACCCCTTAAAAACCTTGAAAAATCGTGGATACCATAAAAACCCCTAAAAATCATAAACCCCCTTAAAAACCATAAAAACTAATAAAAAATACGACCACTAAAAGTTTTAAAAACACTAAAACACCTTAAAACCTCTAAAAATCAAGAAAACCATTAAAACACCAAAAAGGCCGTAAAAATCTTGAAAACACCTTAAATCCTGGAAACCATAAAAAACACTAAAAAATCAAAAAAAAACCAAAAAACTCACAAAAAGACCATAAAATATCCAAAAAACCCTAAAATCCTGAAAAAATCCTATAAACCCCCCAAGATCACTAAAAACTATAAAAACTATAAAATTCCTAAAACACACTAAAAATCCATGAAAACTTAAAAGACCATAAAAACCCTAAATTCCTTAAAACCATAAAAACCCTAAAACCCATAAAATCCCTAAAATCCCATAAAAAAACCTACAAACCCATAAAAACCCTTCAAACCCCTAAAAACGTTAAAACCCCTAAAAAATTTAAAACCCCCTAAAAACTCAAAAAATACCCAAAAAACCCCAAAAAAACACCATAAAATCCCTAGAAAACCCTAAAACTCCCTAAAAAACTGAAAAACCCATCAAAATCCCAAAAAAACTAAAAACCCTAAAACCCATGAAAACCATAAAAACCCAAAAACCCATAAAAACCCAAAAACCCATAAATCCCCAAAAACTCTTAAAAACCATAAATACCATAAAAACCAAAAAAACACTAAAAACTTATAAAACCCCTAAAACCCTAAAAGACCCTAAAAACCTATGAAACACTTAAAAATACATGAAAATGTAAAAAACCCTAAAAAAACATAAAAACACATAAAATCCATAAAATGCGTAAAACCAAAAAAAGCCCTAAAACCCCAAAAAGACACAAAAACCCAAAAAATCCAAAAAAATCGGATAAAATCCCTAAAACCCCTAAAAACCCCTAAAAACCTTTAAAATTCCTAAATACCCAAAAAATCATAAAAAGCCCATAAAAACCCATGAAAACATTAAATACCCTAAAACCCCTGATAACCACAAAACCCCTAAAATCCTTAAAAACACTAAAAACCCATAAAAACCTTAAAAACCCACTAAAAACTCTAAAAACACTTAAAAAGTTAAAAATATCTTTGAAGATCTAAAAACTCAAATAAATCCCATAAAACTCCAAAAGTCCCTAAAAAATTTAAAAACCCAAAAAACATCTGAAAACCTTAAAAACCCTGAAATTCCATAAAAACCCAAAAAACCCGAAAAAAATTAAAATTCAGAAAAACCCTAAAAATCAATGAAAAAGTTAAAACCCTAAAAACTCAGAAAAACGCCTAAAAAGATTTAAAATCATGAAACCCATAAAAACCCTAAAAACCACCAAAACCCCTTAAAAACCCTAAAAACATTAGAATACTATAAAAAAACATAAAAAATCCTAAAATACTAAAAAACCCCAAAAAACCCAAAAGACCCTAAAACCCTAAAAACCCTAAAAAATACTAAAAACCCCTAAAAACACTCAAAATCCCCAAAACCCTAAAAAACCCTAAAAACCATAAAAATTAAAAAAAAACCCTATATTCTATGCCAACATAAAGAACCCTAAAATCCCTAAGAAATACCTGAAAAAAATAAGACACCAAAAATCCTTAAAAAACCCTAAAACTCTAAAAACCCTCAAACCCTCAAAACCATAAAAACCATAAAAATCCTAAAAAAAACAAAA
This sequence comes from Viscum album, assembly GCA_963277665.1. NCBI lineage: Eukaryota > Viridiplantae > Streptophyta > Magnoliopsida > Santalales > Viscaceae > Viscum > Viscum album. The sequence continues at coordinate 1,898,718,619 of OY728141.1, forward strand.
AAATAATGAAAATGAAAAAAAAACCATATAATCCTTGAAAGACCCCTGAAAATATAAAAAACCCTAAAAACCTTAAAAAACACTAAAACCCCAAAGAAACCCAAAACCCACTAAAACTCTAAAAAACCTCATAACCCCTAAAAATTTAAAAAACACTGAAAATCCTTCAAAAACCCCCAAAATAATTAAATAAAAACCTAAAACCCTAATGACCGTAAAAACAACTAAAAATCATCAAAATCCCTAAAACCTTAAAAACCCGAAAAAACATAAATATCTTTAAAAACCTCTAAAAATCAATGAAAGCTTAAAAACCCCTAAAAATCCCATTAACCCCTAAAAACGATAAAACCCAAAAAATATCATAATAACCCTAAAAACCAATAAAAACTAAAAAACACATAAAACCCTTAAAAAGGTTAAAAAACTCTAAAAACCTTAAAATACGTAAAAAACCCAAAAAATCACCTAAAACCCCAAAAGACCTTTAAAACCCAGAAAACCCAAAAAACTCTTGAAAATCCCTAAAAACACTCAATATCCCTAACAACCCTAGAACCCCTTTAAAACCAAAAAAAATCCTAAAACCCCCTAAAAATCCATGAAAATGTAAAAATCCCTAGAAATAATGAAAACCCCTAAAAACCATAAAAACCCATAAAAATGATTTAAACCCCATAAAAACCTTAAAACCCCCCCTTAAAACCCCATAAAACCCAAAATACCCAAAAAGATACTAAAAACCCTAAAACACCTAAAAACTCAAAACTCCCTCAAAAACCCTAAAAACCCTTAAAATCCCTAAAAACCCTAAAAAACCGTAAAACCAGTAAAAATCCTAAAAATCCTCTAAAAATTATTGAAAAACTAAAAAACACTAAAAACCCTTAGAACCCCCTGAAAACCATAAAACCCACAAAAATGTAAAACCCCATGAAAACCCTAAAAACGTTAAAAAACTATAAAAACATTAAAACCCATAAAAAACTAAAAAAGACCCAAAGAAACAAAAAAGACACTAAAAGACTGAAAAACCCTAAAACTGCTAAAAATATCTAAACAATCTAAAAATCCCAAAAGATCACTAAAAACTCTAAAAACGAATAAAAGTCCATGAAACCGTAAAAGACCCTAAAAACTCTGAAAACCCCCTGAAAACCATAAAACACCTAAAAACCCTTTAAACCCCTAAGAACGTTAAGAGTTACCACCCTACATATGGTAGTCCATGCGGCGTCTCACATTCAGATAGGTCCAATGACAAATGATGTTAATGATATCATTATCTTAAGGATTATTGGAGTCTCTAGCAGGATAAAAAATTGCATTTTCTCCAGTTCATCTGCTGGATTCCCTTGATCTCTTCCTGGATCAAGGATAAAGTGGATGGCGCGACACTCGGAGAACCGGGGCCCTCTTGGTGTGGCAGGGTCTTCCGTGCCCACTGAGGTTTCGAAAAAGGATGATTTCAACACGTTATTGGTAATAGGTGCGCCCTTGAAGCTGAATTTTGGGCCATGATGAAGGCGATTGAGTTTGCTGTTCAATTTGGATGGATTCCTCTCTGGCTTGAATCGGACTTGATGCTTTCCATGGAGGTCCTTAAAAACAAATATGGGAGAGTCCATTAGAGTATTCTTCCCCAATTTATGGAATGTATTACACGTTTTCAATGACTCAATCTCCATGTGACACATGCCTATCGAGAGGCGAACTCGGTTTTTGATGTCCTTTCCATGCAGGCGATTGTAGCAAGGGGCTCGATCTGGTCTTTTGTTGCACCATCCTCCTGCCTCCTGTTTGTGAGGTCTGATATAAGGGGTGATCTGCACACCCATGTTTTTAATCCCTCCTTGTAACGTTTTGTTTGTTCCTTCCCTTTTTTAATAAATTTTGGGGGACCAAGTTCACCTGATCTCGTGCCTTATTTTCCCTAAAAACCCAAAAATACCCCAAAAAACAACCTAAAATCCCTAAAAACCCTAAAAACCTAAAAACCAATAAAAACACATAAAACCCTAATATAAGTAAAAACTCTAAAAACCCATAAAACCCCTAAAAATGTTAAAAACTCCAAAATACCATGAAAAACCTTAAAAATTCAAACAAACCCAAAACCCCCAAAATACCCTAAAACTCCAAAAAAGACCCTAAAACCCTGAAAACAGCTAAAAACCATTAAAACCTATAAAAAAATCCTAAAACCCCTCAAAATACCTAAAAACATTAAAAAATTTACGAAACCCTAAAAATCCATGAAAACATAAAAAACCATAAAAATCCTGAAAATCCCTAAAAACCTTAAAAGGAAGTAAAAACTCAAAAGACCATAAAAACCCCATGTGTCCCTAAAAACCTGGAAAAAACCCTAAAAACCAATGAAATTGTTAAAAAAGTCTAGAAAATCATTAATAGCCTTAAAAACTCAAAAAACCAATAAAAACAATTAAAACCCCTAAAAACTCCTAAAAACCCCTAAAACCCCTCAAATTCCCTAAAAACCATCAAATTCATTAAAAACCCAAAAAACACTAAGAACAAACAAATCCAAAAAAACCCTAAAAATCCATAAAAACTCTAAAAAACCCTAAAACCCCTGAAACCCCCTGAAAGTCATAAAAACCGCTAAAAACTTTTAAAAAACAATAAAACCCGAAAAAACACTTAAACTGTTAAAAAACACTAAAACCATTAAAAATACTAAAATACTCAAAAAAATCCCTAAAACCCCCAAAAGTCTCTAAAAAACCTAAAAACATGAAAATCCCTAAAAGTCATAAAAAAATCCTTAAAACCCTAAAATTCTCTAAAAATATAATAATCCTAGACCCTAAAATCCATGAAAATGTAAAAAACCCCAAAAACCATGAAAAACTACTAAAAACCATAAATATCCCTGAAAACATTAAAAAACCCTAAAAAATCATAAAAAAACCGAAAAACCCATGAAAAAATCTAAAACCCTTAAACCCCTAAAAATGTAAAAAACATTAAAAAAGCTTAAAACTCGTAAAAACTGAAAAAAATGCTAAAAACTAAAAAAGTCCCTAAAAACCCATAAAACCCCTAAAAACTATAAAAACCCATAAAAATCCAAAAAACCCTCAAAATCTCTAAAAACCCTAAATACCATAAAAATCCTAAAACCCCATAAAAAGTTTAAAAACCCCTGAAAACCATAAAAAACCCTTATAAACCTTAAAAACCCTAAAACTCCATAAATACCCAAAATCAGCTAAAACTCTAAAAAATATTATAACCCATAAAAACGTTAAAAACATTGAAAACCTTAAAAACCCTAAAAAACTTAACGAAAACCCAAATAACCCAAAAGGACCATAGAAACCTCTAAAACCCCCCAAACCCCCTCAAAATCCCTAAAATCTTTAAACCCCCCAAAACCATAAAAATCCTAAAAAATATCAAAAATTACATTAAAACATAAAAAAACCCTAAAAACCCCTGAAAACCCATAAAAACCAATAAAACCCTAATAACCAATAAAAAATTAAAAAAAATTAAAACCACTAAAAATGTAAAAAAAGATTTAAAAACCCCTTAGAAACCTTTAAAAACTCGAAAATACGCATAAAAACCTTAAATACCCTAAAAACCCTGAAAACACCTCAAACCATTAAAAAACACTAAAAACACTCAGAATCCCTAAGAACCCAAAAACCATTAAAACCATAAAAATCCTAAAAACCTCCTAAAAATCCAGGAAAACTTAAAAATCCCTAAAACCCGGAAAACCCCCTAAAAACCTTAAAACCCACCATAACACATAAAACCCAAAAAAACTACTAAAAAATATAAAAACCCATAAAACACCAAAAAATGTTAAAAACCACTAAAAATATTATAAACCCTAAAAAACTCGTAAAAACCCTAAAAACACTAAAAGACCATAAAAACCCTGAAAATCCCAAAAAATCATAAAAAACCCTGAAAACCCCAAAAATCTAAAAGTACCTAAAAACCCTAAAACCCTAAAACCCTAAAAATCAAGAAAATCATAAAAAATCCCTAAAAATTGACGAAAATGCAAAAAACCTTGAAAACCCCCAAAAACCCAAAACCTTGAAAAACCTGGAAAAACCCAAAAATGCAGAAAATCCCTAAAATCCCACTAAAAATTCAAAACCCCCATTAAACCCCTAAAAATGTTTAAAAACATTAAAAACCCTTGAAAATCACTAAAAACTCAAAATAAAACCCTAAAACCCCCAAAATACCCTAAAAACGTTGAAACCCTAAAACCCCTCAAAATCCATCGAAATCCTAAAAAACCCTAAAAACAATAAAAATCCTAAAAATCCCTAAAAATACAAGAAAATATAAAAATCCCTGAAAACCATAAAAACTTAAAAAACCTACAAAACTCATAAAACCCCTGAAAACCTCACTAAAAACTCTAAAACCATTTAAAACACTAAAACTGTTAAAAAAAACTCTAAAAACCCATAAAACCCTAAAAAATAAAAAAAACCTAAAATCCCTGAAAACTCCTAAAAAACACTAAAGACTCTAAAAACCCTTCAAACCCCTAAATACGTTAAAATTATAAAAAACTTTAAACCCTTAAAAATCTAAAAAACCCTAAAAACTCAAAAAGATCCAACCCTAGAAACCCATGAAAACCCTAAAAATGGTAAAAAAAATGCTAACACCCTTAAAACCCCTAAAAACTAAAACAGAAACCGAAAAACCCAAAATACCCAAAATCCCTAAAACCCCAAAAACCCAAAAAATCAATGAAAACCCCTAAAGAACCTCAAAATCAATAAAATCCCAAATACTCCTAAACACTATAAAAATCCTAAAACCCCCAATAAATCCGTCAAAATGTAAAAATCCCTAAAAACACTGAAAAACCTTAGAAAACACAAAAAAAACTCTTACAAACATCAAAAACCCTAAAAACCCAAAAAAGAATAAAAATCCTAAAAATCCCTAAAAATCCATCAAAACATAAAAAACCCTAAAACCCTGAAAACACCCTAAAAACCAAAAGAAACCCTCAAAACCTTAAAACCCCATAAAAACTATAAAAAACACTAGAAACTCTAAAAACCCTTAAAACCCATAAAAATATAAAAGAACTCTCAAAACCATAAAAACCCTAAAAACTAAAAAACTAAAAAAACCCAAAAAGACCATAAAAACCTGAAAATACCTAAAACCCCTAAACCCCCCCAAAAAAATCCCTAAAGACCACAAAATCAATAAAATACCCAAAAAAACCCTAAACCCCATAAAAATCCAATGAAATTATTAAAAATCCAAAAAAACATAAAAAGCCTAAAAAACCCTGAAAAAACCTAAAACCCATAAAATCCCCTAAAAACCATAAAACCCTGAAAACCAATAAAAATACTAAAACCACTAAAAACTCTAAAAACCCTTAAAAACCCTAAAGATGTTAAAAAACTCCAAAACCCCTTAAAAAACTAAAAAACAAAAAAAAACCCTAAAAACCTCAAAATCCATAAAACCCATTAAAATCCTAAAAAACGTCTAAAAATCAATGAATATTTAAAAAAATGTAAAAACTATGAAAACATAAAAACCCTAAAACCCCCTAAAACCCATAAAATCACCTAAATTCATAAAATCTTAAAAACCCATGAAACCCGTAAAACCCACTAAAAATGTTAAAAAAACTTGAAAAAACTATAAATCCACTTAAAAACTCAAAACCCCTAAAAACAGAATGATAAAAAAAATCTAAAACCCTAAAAAATTCAAGAAAATAAAGAAAACTGTAAAAACGCAAAAACCCCCTAAATACTATAAAAACATAAAACTAGAAAAAACGTAAAAAAACTCTAAAAACATTAAAAACCCAAAGAAACTCAAAAAAACCAAAAAAACCCTAAAAAACTAAAAAATGTTGAAAACCCCTTAAAACCCTCAAATCCCAAAAAACCCCAAAAAACCCTAAAAACCATAACATACTAAAAAAACCCTAAAAATCCATGAAAATGAAAAAAACCATAAAACCCTAAAAACCCGTTGAAAACCATAAAACCCCCACCCCAAAACCTTAAAACCCCAAAAAATACATAAAAACCCTAAAAACCACTAAGAACTCCAAAAACCATTAAAACCCCTTAAAACGTGAAAAAAATCTAATAAACCCTAAAAACCTTGAAAAACATTAAAAAACCTAACACCCCATTGAAATCCCTAAAAATAATCAAAATCCCTAAAACCACTAAGAAACCCTAAAAATAATAAAAATCCTAAAACCCCCTAAAAATCCAAGAAAACAATAAATACCCTAAAAATCTGAAAAACCTTTGAAAGCCATACAACCCCCTAAAAATATTAATTTTTTTTGAAAAACCCATAAAAACTCTAGAAAACCACTAAAAACTATAAAACCCCTTTAAACCCCTAAAAAAATTAAAAACTTTAAAAAACCATATACACCCTAAAAAACTAAAAAAACCCTAAAAACCCAAAAAGTCCCTAAAACCCCGAAAACCCCCTAACCCCCCCCCCCCCCCCCCACCTCAAAAACCCTCAAATCCGTAAAAACCTTAAAAAAACTAAAAACTAACAAACCTAAAAACTAAAAAACATAAAAATCCCCTAAAAATCCATGAAAACATAGAAAAACCCTGAAGAACCACTAAAAACCATAAAAGCCCCAAAACCTTAAAAACTCATAAAAACCCTAAAAACCACTAAAAACTCTAAAACCCCGTAAAATCCCTGAAATTGTTAAAAACCTCTAATAAACCATAAAAACCATAAAAAAACAAAAATAAAATGGTAAAAATCCAAGAAACCCCTAAAACCCATGAAAAACCCTGAAAACCCTAAAAAACAAGGAAAAACCTATAACCCCTCAAAAGCCTAACTGCCAAGATTAGGAACTTTTCCTGGACAAGCTCAATTTTTGAACGGAAAATGATATATGTTGCCTTGAAGCACTATACGAAGCCACTTGATATGGGCGGGCTAGGCATTAAGGACCTACGACGATTCAATGATGTAATAATTGGTATGTTTACGTGGCGTTTGCTGAACCCTTAGAACGAAGGACTTGATTTTCTCTGGGAAAGATTCACCCGCAGATTGTGTGACGGTTTTAAGGGATATCTTTCCTCCTCGGTTTGGCCAACTTTAAGGTCCTCATAAAAGGACATTATGTCAAAGGAAAAATGGATTGTGTCTAGGAATTCTAGCCTGAACTGCTGGTCGAAACCATGGTTGGAACAACCCCTTGCAGATGTCCTGACACCGCCACTTGACCGACAGCACCTCACCATTGCTGAACTGGTTCGGCAATGTGATGAATCGACTTCCCCCCTCCCAGACAGTGTGTTCATGCAAGTGCATTGATATACTTATACTGACACTAATACTCTTATCTGTATGCCCATCATGGTCGGCAAATTTAACACCCGTGATTACTACCGGCTAAAGTGTCCGCCAGGCCCGACCTCACCGTCATGGCTGACTAAATTCAGGACGTCCTTCATTCCTCCATCCCACTTTATTCTCCTCTGGAAATTTTGGTGAAACAGACTCCCAACACATGATCAGCTTCAAATTTCTGGATGGAAACTCGCTTCTGTTTGCTCCCTGTGCAGGAGAGATGGAGAGAGCTGCAACCACATTTTCTTACACTGTACTTTTTCTGCAGAGCTGTGGATCAACCTTTCACATAGCTTTGGGCTGACCTGCTGTTTGCATGGGTCGATCTGTGACTTCCTGTGTGGGCTAGTTGACCTGCACCGGAATGACTAGATCCAGAACCTTCTGTTGGCTGGGGTGGCTACTACCATTCATTATATTTGGGCTGCCCGGAACGCAACAACTTTCTATCGGCAGCCACTCCCATTGCAGGGAGGGGTGGTGTCGATACACGAGGCTATTCACAGCGCCTCACGGCTTCATGGAGGTATGATTTTTAATGACATTGAGGATCTCACTGTACTGCGTGCTCTTGGTGTGGCTGGCAGGAGCCGAAAGCCGCTAGTCTTGAAATTTATTAGAATGATCCTGCCACTCCCGTGGGGCTTCTTGAAGGGCTGCTTCTTTTAGTTTCTTGGGGATGGCTGTGCTTATGAAGCGGAGTTGTGGGCGATCATAAAGTTCGTGAAGTTTGCATGCCAGTTCAACTAGTTATCGCTTTGAATTGAGTCTGACTTGATGGTTGTGGTTGATGCGTTAAAGGGACGCTCCAGGGATGTCCCCTAGAGACTCTTGCCACACTTGATCGAATTCCTTGAGCTGTCTCAGAACGTGAACCTCAATTTCTCACATGCCTACAGGGAAGCTAACTCGGTTGCTGATGCCCTCTCCAAACAGGCGATTGCGGAGAGCTCCTCAATGTGGCCCTTTTGGCCCCACCTTATTGTATTCCGTTCCTAGACTCGGATCCGAAGGGTGATGTTCATACTCGCTCTTTCAGGCCCATCTTGTAGTTGCCTTTTTCTTTTTAATTATGTTTGTGGGGCTAGTCTTGCCTAGTCCCGAACCTCTTCTGCCCTAAAAACCCCTAAAAATCCATGAAAACATAAAACCCATAAAAACGGGAAAACCCCTTAAAACCAAAAAACCACTAAAAACCTTAAAAACCCATAAAAACCACTAAAAATACTGAAAACCATTCAAACCACTAAGAACCTTCAAAAACTCTAAAAAACATTAAAACCCTAAAAACACTAAAAACACCTAAAACTCCAAAAAGACCCAAAAATCCTTCAAAACTCCTAAAAAATCCTAAATCCCTCAAAGTCCCAAAAACACTAAAAACATTAAAAAACATAAAAAACCTAAAAAACCCCTAAAAATCAATGAAAACGTAAATAACCCTAAAAACCCAAAAAACACCAAAACCCCCTAAAAACAATAAAAAACCCAAAATCCGTTACAACCTAATAAAACTATAGAAACACTTAAGACCCCTAAAAATGTTTAAAAAATCTAAAAAACATTAAAAACCTTAAAAAACACAAAAAAACCTAAAAACCGAAAAGACCCTAAATACCTAAAAAATCATAAAAACACTAAAAACACTAAAAACACTCATAATCCTTAATAACCCTATAAAACCCTAAAAACAAAAAAAAATCCTAAAAAATCCTAGAAATCTATGAAAATGTAAAAAAACCCTAAAGTCATGAAAACCTCTTGAAAACCATAAAAACACCAAAAAAAACCTCAGAAACCATAAAACCCATAAAAACAATAAATGCCCACTAAGAACTCTTAAAACACCGAAAACCCATAAAAATGTTTAAAAACTATATAAAACATTCAAAACCCTAAAAAACTCAATAAAACCCTAAAAAACTCAATAAATAGATTGCCAGTTCAAGAGAAATTGAAAAGAGTTGGGTGGTGTTTGCCCTCTGCTTGTCCGATCTGTCTTCAGGATGAGGAAAATCTGCAACACATTTTTCTTAAGTGCAGGTTAGTTGCAGGTCTTTGGGATCATTTGCAGGGCATGTTCCAGCTGAAAATCTGCACGGACAACACGCTGTCTGCTATTTTCAGCAGTGTCGTTGGCGTGCAATGCAGTCAACAAATTGCCAATCTGCTTCTTGCTGCCGCTGCGGCTCTTACTGCTTTTGTGTGGGTAGCTCGGAACAAAGTGGTTTTTGATAATGACGCATGCTGCCTCCAAAATGGTGTGGTGGCAATTCATCAAGCAGTCCATGCGGCGGCTCATATCCAGGATGGTACGATGGATAATGATATTAAGGACCTTATTGTGTTGAGAACTCTCGGTATTTCTGGAAGATGCAGGAAACCGAAGGACATTAAATTCATTCGGGGATTCCACCAATCCCAGAATGGATAAAAGTTAATGTGGATGGTGCATCCCTAGGCGTGCCTGGTCTCTCCGAGTGTGGTGGTGTTTTCCGGACGTATAGAGGTTTTGTTAAAGGATGCTTTTATCATTACATTGGGAATGGATGTGCTTATGAAGCGGAGTTATGGGCCATGATTAAGGTTGTACAGTTTGCGGTCCACTTCAAGTGGAAGCATCTTTGGATTGAATCTGACTTGATGTTGGCGGTGGAAGCCCTCAAAAGCAAAACAAGGACAATCCCATGGAGGCTCCTCCCACAATGGGTTAACTGTCTAAGAATCTCTCAGGGTATGAGCATTATGGTCACACATATATACAGGGAAGCGAACAAGGTGGCAGACATACTCTCCAAGAAAGCAATTGAGGATGGACGTTCCATGTGGTCATTTATTGCACCAGATTTCTTCCCTCCTCTTGTGGACTCAGACATGAAGGGTGAATTGCACACTCGGCTGTGAAAACCCTCCTTGTAATGACTTGTAACTTTATTTTATGTTATTGAATATTGTGGGGCTGGGATCCGCCTTACCCCAAACCTGTTTTTCCTAAAAAACTCAATAAAACCCTAAAAACCCAAAAGACCCTAAAAATTCTGAAAACCCTAATTTTTTTGAAAAACCTTTAAAACTCTCAAAATCCCTCAAAACTCTAAAAACCATCAAAAGCATAAATCCTCTAAAACCCTTTAAAAATCCATAAAAACATAAAACACCCTAAACCCCTAAAAAACCCATGAAATCCATAAACCCCTAAAAACCTTAAAAACCCTAAAACTCTAAAAGGCCTAAAATACCAAAATACCCTAAAAACTATAAAAAATCCATGCAAACCTTAAAACCCCTGAAAAACCTAAAAATTCTTTAAAAACCTAAAAATCCCTAAAATAAAAAAATATAAGAAACCCCTAAAAATCAATGAAAATGTAAAAAGCACTAAGAAATCACTAAAACCATAAAAACTCCTAAAAACATTAAAAAAATACAAAAACACCAAAACACCTAAAAACCACTAAAATCTATGAAAACCCTTATAACCCCTAAAAAGCATTAAAAACACTAAAAAACCCTTAAAAACACTAAAAAACTCAAAAAACCCCTAAAAACCCAAAAATCCCCTAAAACCCTAAAAACCCCTAAAACACCTAAAAAACCTAAAACCCTCAAATTCCCTATAATCCCTAAAAACTGTAAAAAGACTAAAAACCCCTAAAAATCCATAAAAAAATATAAACCCTAAAAAATCTCACAAACCTCACAAACCCCGAAAAACCATAAAAAACCCCTAAAACCATAAAAACCCTAAAACCCAATAAAACCCCCCAAAACAACTAAAAGCTATAAAAACCCCTTAAAACCTTATGATGATGAGTCACCCTCCAGTGAAACAGAGGGCTAGGAGGGACTAATCCTCCCTGCCTAAGCCAATGGCTACTAGGGTCTCCTCTAAGGATAGAAAATGTAAAGGAGATGCTCATGGCAGGAAAGACTAGGCTACCAAAGTGAAGCCGGATGTGGAAATCAGGAAGTATTGTACAACCTTTCTCAAGTAGTATGAATCTTCAGAATGGGAGATGGTGGACTCGGATGCTTCCTCGGACTATGGTGCTAATGGGGACCCCTATGGGGATGGTGATTTTGTTCCGTAGCTATCTCTCCTTTTGCACCTTGGGCTTTTTGGACTTTTGTTTGTGGGGGTTTCCAGGGTTTTGGGTGTGGGTTTTTTGACCCTGCCCCTCCCTTGTCTGTTATGTCTTTTTCTTTTCTTAATATATTTGCTGGGTCAGGAATAGCCTAGCCTCACACCTTCCTTTCCCTAACAATCCATCAAAACGTAAAACCCTAAAACCCTGAAAACTTATATCATAAAAACTTGTATAATCCATAATAAACAATAAAAACCCATAATGACCAGAAAACCCACTAAAATCTCTAAAAATCCTTTAATCCCAAAAATACATTAAAAACTCTAAAAACCCATAAAAACATAAAAAATTCAAAAACCCCTAGATACCCAAAACACCCTAAAAACCTTGAAAACCCCTAAAAACCCTAAAAATCCATAAAAACCCTAACCCCCAAACCCTAAAAACCTATAAAAACCATAAAAATCCTAAAAACATCTAAAAATCAATGAAAATGTAAAAAACCATAAAACACCAAAAACCCATAAAAACCTAAAAACCCATCAAATCCTAAAAAACCACAAAAAAACTCTAAAAACCCTCTAAACCCTTAAAAATATTAAAAACCTAAAAACCTTTGGTTCTCTAAAAACTCACAAAAAAACCTGAAACCCCAAAAAGATACTAAAAACTCGAAAAAACCATATATACCCTAAAACCCATGAAAAACTCTAAAAATCCAAAAAAATATCTAAAAATCTTAAAAACCATAAAAATAATAAAAACCCCTAAAAATCCCTTAAAATGTAAAAAAACCCTAAAAACCTTAAAAACCTAATGAAAACCCCTAAAACCCTTAAAAACCCTAAAAACCCATAAAACCCCAAAAAACCCACTAAAAACTATAAACCCCTCAAATCCCATAACAAAGATGAAGAACTCTAAAAAACTTAGAAATGCTAAAAAACTCACAAAAACCCCTAAAACCCCAAAAAAAACCATTAAACCCTGAATTCCCTAAAAATTATAAAAACCCTTGAAAACCCCTAAAACCCCTCAAAATCCCTAAAACCCATAAAAACCCCAAAAATCCATAAAAAATATATAAAAACCCAAAAAAATCCATGACAGTGTAAAAAACCCTAAAAACCCTAAAAACCCTAAAAAACTTTGAAAACCATGAAAGCCCCTAAAAACCCTAAAACACCATAAAACCCTAAAAACAATTAAAAACTCTAAAAGCTCTTACAATTTTAAAAAACTCCAAAAAATCTCAAAAACTATAAAAAAACTAAAAAACACCATAAAAACCCAAAAGATCGTAAAAACACCGAAAACCCCAAAAGTCTCTAAAAAAACCTAAAAACATGAAAAGCCCTAAAAGTCATAAAAAAATCCTTAAAACCCTAAAATTCTCTAAAAAATATAATAATCCTAGACCCTAAAATCCTTGAAAATGTAAAAAACCCCAAAAACCATGAAAAACTACTAAAAACCATAAATATCCCTGAAAACATTAAAAAACCCTAAAAATCATAAAAAAACCGAAAAACCCATGAAAAACTCTAAAACCCTTAAACCCCTAAAAATGTAAAAAACATTAAAAAAGCTTAAAACTCGTAAAAAACTGAAAAAAAATGCTAAAAACTAAAAAAGTCCCTAAAAACCCATAAAACCCCTAAAAACTATAAAAACCCATAAAAATCCAAAAAACCCTCAAAATCTCTAAAAACCCTAAATACCATAAAAATCCTAAAACCCCATAAAAAGTTTAAAAACCCCTGAAAACCATAAAAAACCCTTATAAACCTTAAAAACCCTAAAACTCCATAAATACCCAAAATCAGCTAAAACTCTAAAAAATATTATAACCCATAAAAACGTTAAAAACATTGAAAACCTTAAAAACCCTAAAAAACTTAACGAAAACCCAAATAACCCAAAAGGACCATAGAAACCTCTAAAACCCCCCAAACCCCCTCAAAATCCCTAAAATCTTTAAACCCCCCAAAACCATAAAAATCCTAAAAAATATCAAAAATTACATTAAAACATAAAAAAACCCTAAAAACCCCTGAAAACCCATAAAAACCAATAAAACCCTAATAACCAATAAAAAATTAAAAAAAAATTAAAACCACTAAAAATGTAAAAAAAGATTTAAAAACCCCTTAGAAACCTTAAAAAACTCGAAAATACGCATAAAAACCTTAAATACCCTAAAAACCCTGAAAACACCTCAAACCCTTAAAAAACACTAAAAACACTCAGATCCCTAAGAACCCAAAAACCATTAAAACCATAAAAATCCTAAAAACCTCCTAAAAATCCAGGAAAACTTAAAAATCCCTAAAACCCGGAAAACCCCCTAAAAACCTTAAAACCCACCATAACACATAAAACCCAAAAAAACTACTAAAAAATATAAAAACCCATAAAACACCAAAAAATGTTAAAAACCACTAAAAATCTTATAAACCCTAAAAAACTCGTAAAAACCCTAAAAACACTAAAAGACCATAAAAACCCTGAAAATCCCAAAAAAATCATAAAAAACCCTGAAAACCCCAAAAATCTAAAAGTACCTAAAAACCCTAAAACCCTAAAACCCTAAAAATCAAGAAAATCATAAAAAATCCCTAAAAATTGACGAAAATGCAAAAAACCTTGAAAACCCCCAAAAACCCAAAACCTTGAAAAACCTGGAAAAACCCAAAAATGCATAAAATCCCTAAAATCCCACTAAAAATTCAAAACCCCCATTAAACCCCTAAAAATGTTTAAAAACACTAAAAACCCTTGAAAATCACTAAAAACTCAAAATAAAACCTTAAAACCCCCAAAATACCCTAAAAACGTTGAAACCCTAAAACCCCTCAAAATCCATCGAAATCCTAAAAAACCCTAAAAACAATAAAAATCCTAAAAATCCCTAAAAATACAAGAAAATATAAAAATCCCTGAAAACCATAAAAACTTAAAAAACCTACAAAACTCATAAAACCCCTGAAAACCTCACTAAAAACTCTAAAACCATTTAAAACACTAAAACTGTTAAAAAAAACTCTAAAAACCCATAAAACCCTAAAAAATAAAAAACCCCCTAAAATCCTTGAAAACTCCTAAAAAACACTAAAGACTCTAAAAACCCTTCAAACCCCTAAATACGTTAAAATTATAAAAACCTTTAAACCCTTAAAAATCTAAAAAACCCTAAAAACTCAAAAAGATCCAACCCTAGAAACCCATGAAAACCCTAAAAATGGTAAAAAATGCTAAAACCCTTAAAACCCCTAAAAACTAAAACAGAAACCGAAAAACCCAAAATACCCAAAATCCCTAAAACCCCAAAAACCCAAAAAATCAATGAAAACCCCTAAAGAACCTCAAAATCAATAAAATCCCAAATACTCCTAAACACTATAAAAATCCTAAAACCCCCAATAAATCCGTCAAAATGTAAAAATCCCTAAAAACACTGAAAAACCTTAGAAAACACAAAAAAAACTCTTACAAACATCAAAAACCCTAAAACCCCAAAAAAGAATAAAAATCCTAAAAATCCCTAAAAATCCATCAAAACATAAAAAACCCTAAAACCCTGAAAACACCCTAAAAACCAAAAGAAACCCTCAAAACCTTAAAACCCCATAAAAACTATAAAAAACACTAGAAACTCTAAAAACCCTTAAAACCCATAAAAATATAAAAGAACTCTCAAAACCATAAAAACCCTAAAAACTAAAAAACTAAAAAAACCCAAAAAGACCATAAAAACCTGAAAATACCTAAAACCCCTAAACCCCCCCAAAAAATCCCTAAAGACCAAAAAATCAATAAAATACCCAAAAAAACCCTAAACCCCATAAAAATCCAATGAAATTAATAAAAATCCATAAAAACATAAAAAACCTAAAAACCCCTGAAAAAACCTAAAACCCATAAAATCCCCTAAAAACCATAAAACCCTGAAAACCAATAAAAATACTAAAACCACTAAAAACTCTAAAAACTCTTAAAAACCCTAAAGATGTTAAAAAATTCCAAAACCCCTTAAAAAACTAAAAAACAAAAAAAAAACCCTAAAAGCCTCAAAATCCATAAAACCCATTAAAATCCTAAAAAACGTCTAAAAATCAATGAATATTTAAAAAAATGTAAAAACTATGAAAACATAAAAACCCTAAAACCCCCTAAAACCCATAAAATCACCTAAATTCATAAAATCTTAAAAACCCATGAAACCCGTAAAACCCACTAAAAATGTTAAAAAAACTTGAAAAAACTATAAATCCACTAAAGAACTCAAAACCCCTAAAAACAGAATGATAAAAAAAATCTAAAACCCTAAAAAATTCAAGAAAATAAAGAAAACTGTAAAAACGCTAAAACCCCCTAAATACTATAAAAACATAAAACTAGAAAAAACGTAAAAAAACTCTAAAAACATTAAAAACCCAAAGAAATTCAAAAAAACCAAAAAAACCCTAAAAAACTAAAAAATGTTGAAAACCCCTTAAAACCCTCAAATGCCAAAAAACCCCAAAAAACCCTAAAAACCATAACATACTAAAAAAACCCTAAAAATCCATGAAAATGAAAAAAACCATAAAACCCTAAAAACCCGTTGAAAACCATAAAACCCCCACCCCAAAACCTTAAAACCCCAAAAAATACATAAAAACCCTAAAAACCACTAAGAACTCCAAAAACCATTAAAACCCCTTAAAACGTGAAAAAAATCTAATAAACCCTAAAAACCTTGAAAAACATTAAAAAACCTAACACCCCATTGAAATCCCTAAAAATAATCAAAATCCCTAAAACCACTAAGAAACCCTAAAAATAATAAAAATCCTAAAACCCCCTAAAAATCCAAGAAAACAATAAATACCCTAAAAATCTGAAAAACCTTTGAAAGCCATACAACCCCCTAAAAATATTAAATTTTTTTGAAAAATCGATACAAACTCTAGAAAACCACTAAAAACTCTAAAACCCCTTTAAACCCCTAAAAAAATTTAAAAACTTTAAAAAACTATATACACCCTAAAAAACTAAAAAAACCCTAAAAACCCAAAAAGTCCCTAAAACCCCGAAAACCCCCTAACCCCCCCCCCCCACCTCAAAAACCCTCAAATCCGTAAAAACCTTAAAAAAACTAAAAACTAACAAACCTAAAAACTAAAAAACATAAAAATCCCCTAAAAATCCATGAAAACATAGAAAAACCCTGAAGAACCACTAAAAACCATAAAAGCCCCAAAACCTTAAAAACTCATAAAAACCCTAAAAACCACTAAAAACTCTAAAACCCCGTAAAATCCCTAAAATTGTTAAAATCCTATAATAAACCATAAAAACCATAAAAAAACAAAAATAAAATTGTAAAAATCCAAGAAACCCCTAAAACCATTGAAAAACCCTGAAAACCCTAAAAAACTAGGAAAAACCTATAACCCCTCAAAAGCCTAACTGCCAAGATTAGGAACTTTTCCTGGACAAGCTCAATTTTTGAACGGAAAATGATATATGTTGCCTGGAAGCACTATACGAAGCCACTTGATATGGGCGGGCTAGGCATTAAGGACCTACGACGATTCAATGATGTAATAATTGGTATGTTTACGTGGCGTTTGTTGAACCCTTAGAACGAAGGACTTGATTTTCTCTGGGAAAGATTCACCCGCAGATTGTGTGACGGTTTTAAGGGATATCTTTCCTCCTCGGTTTGGCCAACTTTAAGGTCCTCATAAAAGGACATTATGTCAAAGGAAAAATGGATTGTGTCTAGGAATTCTAGCCTGAACTGCTGGTCGAAACCATGGATGGAACAACCCCTTGCAGATGTCCTGACACCGCCACTTGACCGACAGCACCTCACCATTGCTGAACTGGTTCGGCAATGTGATGAATCGACTTCCCCCCTCCCAGACAGTGTGTTCATGCAAGTGCATTGATATACTTATACTGACACTAATACTCTTATCTGTATGCCCATCATGGTCGGCAAATTTAACACCCGTGATTACTACCGGCTAAAGTGTCCACCAGGCCCGACCTCGCCGTCATGGCTGACTAAATTCAGGACGTCCTTCATTCTTCCATCCCACTTTATTCTCCTCTGGAAAATTTGGTGAAATAGACTCCCAACACATGATCAGCTTCAAATTGCTGGATGGAAACTCGCTTCTGTTTGCTCCCTGTGCAGGAGAGATGGAGAGAGCTGCAACCACATTTTCTTACACTGTACTTTTTCTGCAGAGCTGTGGATCAACCTTTCACATAGCTTTGGGCTGACCTGCTGTTTGCATGGGTCGATCTGTGACTTCCTGTGTGGGCTGGTTGACCTGCACCGGAATGACTAGATCCAGAACCTTCTGTTGGCTGGGGTGGCTACTACCATTCATTATATTTGGGCTGCCCGGAACGCAACAACTTTCTATCGGCAGCCACTCCCATTGCAGGGAGGGGTGGTGTCGATACACAAGGCTATTCACAGCGCCTCACGGCTTCATGGAGGTACGATTTTTAATGACATTGAGGATCTCACTGTACTGCGTGCTCTTGGTGTGGCTGGCAGGAGCCGAAAGCCGCTAGTCTTGAAATTTATTAGAATGATCCTGCCACTCCCGTGGGGCTTCTTGAAGGGATGCTTCTTTTAGTTTCTTGGGGATGGCTGTGCTTATGAAGCGGAGTTGTGGGCGATCATAAAGGTCGTGAAGTTTGCATGCCAGTTCAACTGGTCATCGCTTTGTATTGAGTCTGACTCGATGGTTGTGGTTGATGCGTTAAAGGGACGCTCCAGGGATGTCCCCTAGAGACTCTTGCCAAACTTGATCGAATTCCTTGAGCTGTCTCAGAACGTGAACCTCAATGTCTCACATGCCTACAGGGAAGCTAACTCGGTTGCTGATGCCCTCTCCAAACAGGCGATTGCGGAGAGCTCCTCAATGTGGTCCTTTATGGCCCCACCTTATTGTATTTCGTTCCTGGACTCGGATCCGAAGGGTGATGTTCATACTCGCTCTTTCAGGCCCATCTTGTAGTTGCCTTTTTCTTTTTAATTATGTTTGGGGGGCTAGTCTTGCCTAGTCCCGAACCTCTTCTGCCCTAAAAACCCCTAAAAATCCATGAAAACATAAAACCCATAAAAACGGGAAAACCCCTTAAAACCAAAAAACCACTAAAAACCTTAAAAACCCATAAAAACCACTAAAAATACTGAAAACCATTCAAACCACTAAGAACCTTCAAAAACTCTAAAAAACATTAAAACCCTAAAAACACTAAAAACACCTAAAACTCCAAAAAGACCCAAAAATCCTTCAAAACTCCTAAAAAATCCTAAATCCCTCAAAGTCCCAAAAACACTAAAAACTTTAAAAAACATAAAAAACCTAAAAAACCCCTAAAAATCAATGAAAACGTAAATAACCCTAAAAACCCAAAAAACACCAAAACCCCCTAAAAACAATAAAAAACCCAAAATCCGTTACAACCTAATAAAACTATAGAAACACTTAAGACCCCTAAAAATGTTTAAAAAATCTAAAAAACATTAAAAACCTTAAAAAACACAAAAAAACCTAAAAACCGAAAAGACCCTAAATACCTAAAAAATCATAAAAACACTAAAAACACTAAAAACACTCATAATCCTTAATAACCCTATAAAACCCTAAAAACAAAAAAAAATCCTAACAAATCCTAGAAATCTATGAAAATGTAAAAAAACCCCTAAAGTCATGAAAAACTCTTGAAAACCATAAAAACACCCAAAAAACCCTCAGAAACCATAAAACCCATAAAAACAATAAAAGCCCACTAAGAACTCTTAAAACACCGAAAACCAATAAAAATGTTTAAAAACTATATAAAACATTCAAAACCCTAAAAAACTCAATAAAACCCTAAAAAACTCAATAAATAGATTGCCAGTTCAAGAGAAATTGAAAAGAGTTGGGTGGTGTTTGGCCTCTGCTTGTCCGATCTGTCTTCAGGATGAGGAAAATCTGCAACACATTTTTCTTAAGTGCAGGTTGGTTGCAGGTCTTTGGGATCATTTGCAGGGCATGTTCCAGCTGAAAATCTGCACGGACAACACGCTGTTTGCTATTTTCAGCAGTGTCGTTGGCGTGCAATGCAGTCAACAAATTGCCAATCTGCTTCTTGCTGCCGCTGCGGCTCTTACTGCTTTTGTGTGGGCAGCTCGGAACAAAGTGGTTTTTGATAATGACGCATGCTGCCTCCAAAATGGTGTGGTGGAAATTCATCAAGCAGTCCATGCGGCGGCTCATATCCAGGATGGTACGATGGATAATGATATTAAGGACCTTATTATGTTGAGAACTCTCGGTATTTCTGGAAGATGCAGGAAACCAAAGGACATTAAATTCATTCGGTGGATTCCACCAATCCCAGAATGGATAAAAGTTAATGTGGATGGTGCAGCCCTAGGCGTGCCTGGTCTCTCCGAGTGTGGTGGTGTTTTCCGGACGTATAGAGGTTTTGTTAAAGGATGCTTTTATCATTACATTGGGAATGTATGTGCTTATGAAGCGGAGTTATGGGCCATGATTAAGGTTGTACAATTTGCGGTCCACTTCAGGTGGAAGCATCTTTGGATTGAATCTGACTTGATGTTGGCGGTGGAAGCCCTCAAAAGCAAAACAAGGACAATCCCATGGAGGCTCCTCCCACAATGGGTTAACTGTCTAAGAATCTCTCAGGGTATGAGCATTATGGTCACACATATATACAGGGAAGCGAACAAGGTGGCAGACATACTCTCCAAGAAAGCAATTGAGGATGGATGTTCCATGTGGTCATTTATTGCACCAGATTTCTGCCCTCCTCTTGTGGACTTAGACATGAAGGGTGAATTGCACACTCGGCTGTGAAAACCCTCCTTGTAATGACTTGTAACTTTATTTTATGTTATTGAATATTGTGGGGCTGGGATCCGCCTGGCCCCAAACCTGTTTTGCCTAAAAAACTCAATAAAACCCTAAAAACCCAAAAGACCCTAAAAATCCTGAAAACCCTAATTTTTTTGAAAAACCTTTAAAACTCTCAAAATCCCTCAAAACTCTAAAAACCATCAAAAGCATAAATCCTCTAAAACCCTTTAAAAATCCATAAAAACATAAAACACCCTAAACCCCTAAAAAACCCATGAAATCCATAAACCCCTAAAAACCTTAAAAACCCTAAAACTCTAAAAGGCCTAAAATACCAAAATACCCTAAAAACTATAAAAAAATCCATGCAAACCTTAAAACCCCTGAAAAACCTAAAAATTCTTAAAAAACCTAAAAATCCCTAAAATAAAAAAATATAAGAAACCCCTAAAAATCAATGAAAATGTAAAAAGCACTAAGAAATCACTAAAACCATAAAAACTCCTAAAAACATTAAAAAAATACAAAAACACCAAAACACCTAAAAACCACTAAAATCTATGAAAACCCTTATAACCCCTAAAAGCATTAAAAACACTAAAAAACCCTTAAAAACACTAAAAACTCAAAAAACCCCTAAAAACCCAAAAATCCCCTAAAACCCTAAAAACCCCTAAAACACCTAAAAAACCTAAAACCCTCAAATTCCCTATAATCCCTAAAAACTGTAAAAAGACTAAAAACCCCTAAAAATACATAAAAAAATATAAACCCTAAAAAATCTCACAAACCTCACAAACCCCGAAAAACCATAAAAAACCCCTAAAACCATAAAAACCCTAAAACCCAATAAAACCCCCCAAAACAACTAAAAGCTATAAAAATCCCTTAAAACCTTATGATGATGAGTCACCCTCCAGTGAAACAGAGGGCTAGGAGGGACTAATCCTCCCTGCCTAGGCCAATGGCTACTAGGGTCTCCTCCAAGGATAGAAAATGTAAAGGAGATGCTCATGGCAGGAAAGACTAGGCTACCAAAGTGAAGCCGGATGTAGAAATCATGAAGTATTGTACAACCTTTCTCAAGCAGTATGAATCTTCAGAATGGGAGATGGTGGAATCGGATGCTTCCTCGGACTATGGTGCTAATGGGGACCCCTATGGGGATGGTGATTTTGTTCCGTAGCTATCTCTCCTTTTGCACCTTGGGATTTTTGGACTTTTGTTTGTGGGGGTTTCCAGGGTTTTGGGTGTGGGTTTTTTGACCCTGCCCCTCCCTTGTCTGTTATGTCTTTTTCTTTTCTTAATATATTTGCTGGGTCAGGAATAGCCTAGCCTCACACCTTCCTTTCCCTAACAATCCATCAAAACGTAAAACCCTAAAACCCTGAAAACTTATATCATAAAAACTTGTATAATCCATAATAAACAATAAAAACCCATAATGACCAGAAAACCCACTAAAATCTCTAAAAATCCTTTAATCCCAAAAATACATTAAAAACTCTAAAAACCCATAAAAACATAAAAAATTCAAAAACCCCTAGATACCCAAAACACCCTAAAAACCTTGAAAACCCCTAAAAACCCTAAAAATCCATAAAAAACCTAACCCCCCAAACCCTAAAAACCTATAAAAACCATAAAAATCCTAAAAACATCTAAAAATCAATGAAAATGTAAAAAACCATAAAAACATTGAAAAACCTCTGAAAACCATAAAAACACCAAAAACCCATAAAAACCTAAAAACCCATCAAATCCTAAAAAACCACAAAAAAACTCTAAAAACCCTCTAAACCCTTAAAAATATTAAAAACCCTAAAAACCTTTGGTTCTCTAAAAACTCACAAAAAAACCTGAAACCCCAAAAAGATACTAAAAACTCGAAAAAACCATATATACCCTAAAACCCATGAAAAACTCTAAAAATCCAAAAAAATATCTAAAAATCTTAAAAACCATAAAAATAATAAAAACCCCTAAAAATCCCTTAAAATGTAAAAAACCCTAAAAACCTTAAAAACCTTAAAAACCTAATGAAAACCCCTAAAACCCTTAAAAACCCTAAAAACCCATAAAACCCCAAAAAACCCACTAAAAACTATAAAACCCCTCAAATCCCCTAACAAAGATGAAGAACTCTAAAAAACTTAGAAATGCTAAAAAAACTCACAAAAACCCCTAAAACCCCCAAAAAAACCATTAAACCCTGAATTCCCTAAAAATTATAAAAACCCTTGAAAACCCCTAAAACCCCTCAAAATCCCTAAAACCCATAAAAACCCCAAAAATCCATAAAAAATATATAAAAACCCAAAAAATCCATGACAGTGTAAAAAACCCTAAAAACCCTAAAAACCCTAAAAAACTTTGAAAACCATGAAAGCCCCTAAAAACCCTAAAACACCATAAAACCCTAAAAACAATTAAAAACTCTAAAAGCTCTTACAATTTTAAAAAACTCCAAAAAATCTCAAAAACTATAAAAAAACTAAAAAACACCATAAAAACCCAAAAGATCGTAAAAACACCGAAAACCCCAAGAAAACTCCAAACCCACTCAAAATACATTAAAACACTAAAAAACATAAAAAATCTAAAACCCCCTAAAAATCCCTAAATAAGTAAAAAACCCTTAAAACCCTAAAAACCCCCTAAAAACCATAAAAAACCTAAAACACACTAAAAAATTTATAATCCCTTAAAGATATTAGAAATGATAAAAAACTCTAAAAAATATTAAAAAACCAAAAATCTTACAAAACCCAAAACCCAAATGACCACAAAAACCCTAAAACCCCTAAAAACCTTAAAGACCCTTGAAAAAACCCTCAAAATATCTAGAAACCCTAAAAACCCAAAAATATCAGGAAAACCCCTCAAAATACAAGAAAATGTAAAAAACCCCTAAAACCCCCAAAACCCAAAAAACCACTAAAAACTCTAAAACCCATAAAACACCTAAAAACGTTAAAAATCGTAAAAATAATTAAAAAACTGAAAAAGCTCAAAAAACCCTAAAATCCAAAAAAAGACCCTAAAAACTCAAGAAAACTCTAAAAACCTGAAAACCCCTTGAAAACCCCTAAACCCCTCAAATCCCTCAAAACCCTATAAACCATACAAATCCTAAAAGACCCCTAAAAGTCTATAAAAATGTAAAAAACCCTAAAAACCATAAAAACCCCTAAACCCTTAAAAACCCTAAAAAAATCATAAAATCCTTGTAGGGTCCTAAAAATTCTACTAAGGAAAGAAAATACTCCCATAATCATACTGTAGAAGGAAGCAAGTACTCCTAAAAGTCTACAAAGGTGAATAGACTCAAATTGAGATGCAAATTTCTGAAAAAACTTGAATGAATTCAAGTATTCAAAGGACTTTAAATTTCCTATGTACCATCACCGAGATGGGTTTGCGGATCACCAGGATAAAAAACCACTGGTACGTGGAACGATCCATGAGGCGCTGACTCGTAGAGAAATGGTTTTCAAACACGATTGTCCACGAACCAAATTGTCTAAGGAATCATGTGCGCGAAGTCCATCTTCATGTCGTCTTGCGAACTCAGAAGTTCATAGATGAAGAGAACTAGGAGGGTTCTGCGAACCATGATCATGAACCACAACCTTCGCAAACATCGGTTGACCAAGTCTTCAGCAGGTCAGGATATCTCTTCATGGGCCTCCGCAAATGGTGTTTCAATCCTGTAATATTATTGTCTTGATGCTCTATAAAAGGAGCACAAAAGGAATTGAGAAAGTACGGACAAAAAAAGATCTAAGGGGACCCCATAGTTTGGAAGAAAGAACTAAGTGATGATTTGGGATTTAGTCTTAAATCATCAGCGAAGCCTGAATTGCAAACCACACTCTCCGTAGGTACATCCAGCCACGAACCATAAAACGGGGGAAATTAATAATAATAAGATAACCACAAACCTAATTGGTGAAACCGCGAAACCCATAATTCTCGCGGATGAACTCCTTGTGAACGATAATCCTCCGAAACCTCCTTCAAAATCATGTTCTATGTAGTGTATTGCTACAGAAATTTAACTCGGTGATGCATACTGTACACGTACATGGGAGGAACCCAAAGTAGTGTGGAGGACCACATCCAGAACAACATACTACTGTGGTGAATGGTGGTCAATACCCAATCTTGAATATCACATCGGTATACAGACGAACCCTCTGCCCACATACCACTGCGGTATGCAGAGTCCCCCCATTCCGCACAAAAAATTAGTACACAAAATGAGGTATTTTCAGGTATTTTTTCTTTCGATTACAATCTCACCCCTTCATTATTGTCCAGTCCTCCATAGTCCCTCCATGAACCAATCATCTAGCATCAGGACGAATCCCCCTCCAAAGCCACCGAACCCGTATGATCAAGCCATCTTTTGTATCAGTGTGCCCCTTTAAGTCAACATACCCATGGTAAATGGAGTCATGAAGGCCCTCCCTACAAAAGTGGGAGCTCTAAGGATGTTAGTGGGATGAGGATGAAACTCCTCCCCTTCCCAGAATGTGTTTCGGGGCACTCCCACTGAGGTAAGACCCCAATCATTCAAAGGCCAAGCCACATGACCTTTAATGTCATCTCACATTAAAAGTTTCATCGCTCTGCGCCTTTTCCCACAGTCGTCCCAACCTCTTCCGCCATAGGCTCACCCTCTCCCACTGGCAGAAGAGGAAGCATGTGGTTGGTTAGATCCCTCACATCCTCATGTTTCTCACACCGATCATGACTCATGTGGGCTTAGAGATTTGTGATGATTACAACATCCACACAAATATGAAATACGAGAACTCTGATTCCTAGTCAAACTAGGATACATAGGATGCCTACATGAAGTCCTGAGCTCAAAAGGGTACCCATCCAAAAGGGTTTACCCAATCATGTCCTCTTAAATGTAAAGCTTCTATACTTAAGCCCCAAAAATTCTAAACTACGAGAAATTTGATTCCTGATCAATCCAGGATATGTAAGATGCCTAATTGAAGTACTGTGCTCAAAGGGGTACCATTCCAAAAGGGTTTACACAATCATATCCTCTTAAGTGGGAAGCTTGTATGCATAAGCCCCAGTAATTATCTGAACTATGAGAACTATGATTCTTTATCAAACCAGGATACGTAGGATGCCTACTTGAAGGTCTGATCACAAAAGTGTGCCCTCCAAAAAAAAATTCACCCAATCATTTTCCCTAAATGGGCAGCTTCTATGTGTAAGCCCCAACAATTCTGAACTAAGAGAACTCTGATTCTTGATCAAACCAGGATACGTATGATGCCTACTTGAAGTCTCGAGCTCAAAAGTGTACCCTTCCAAAAGGGATTACCCAATCATGTCCTCTTGAATGAGAATCTTCTATCCATAAGCCCCGTCAATTATCTGAACTATGAGAACTCTGATTCCTCATCAAACTAGGATACATAGGAAGCCTACTCTAATGCCCGAGCTCAAAAGGGTTCTCTTTCAAATGGGCTCACCAAATGGGCAGCGTCCATGCGTAAGCCCTAGCTATTCTGAACTACGTGGGTTCTGATTCCTCTCTTTAGGATACATAGGAAACCCGTATTATGGGTCCAATCCCAACATCAAGTCACCTTTATTCCCTCCCAGATGACGATAAACTCCAGTGTGTCTTATTGCATGGCTTAAGTCAGCATTGCCTCTGTAGAATCAAATCCATGTATGGCTATGGCGATTCTGCAAACCAGGGGAAGCCCATAGACACACTCTATGGGAATGAACCAAGGATTCATGAACATATAAACATGACATAAATCTATAAGTGAGTCATGGAATATGAAATAATCCTACCCCAAAAGGGTGCGGTGAGCCCGACTTCCCATCCTCTCAACCAATGGAGTCCTTAAGTGACTTGAATGAATCATCAACCAACAAGCCACTGCCTTTGGAAAGTAGGTCTATGAATCATGGATACCAGGGTCATTGGGTGTTTCTGGACCTATAGATAAACCCTTTAGCGACCATCTGAGAAAGTTATATCTATGGAGAACCAATTGCACAAGTACCTGACCCCACACAATCACCCGCTGGGACCATCTGACTATGGTATCTCCTTCATAGTACGAAAGGGGTGAATTACCTAGTCCTCGCAGGGTTAATACAACCTTCCTTTAAAAGATAATGAAGCAAAACGGGTTGAAACAAAATAAATGGTTAATTTGAAAAGAAACCGTCTCTGGAAAAAGAGAAGGGTGATGATTCTCGTCAGACCATTTTATCATCACCCCAAATGTTCCACCTTAGAGGAGAAACAAAAATGGTGAACCCTACGTGAATCCTTAACCAAGGTTGAGGTTCTACCCCAATGATAATTGAAAAAAGGATGTTGCATGTTGATCCATCTGGTTTTACCATGTACATACCAAACACTCCACCTCAATGGTGAAATAGAAATAGTGAACCCAATGTGAATCCTTAACCAAGGTGGAATTTTTACCCTAATAAAAATAGAAAAAAGGATGTTGCACATCAGACCATTTTTTTGGCCATGTACGCACCAAACATGCCACCTCAGAGGTGAAACAAAAATGGTGAACTCGATGTGAATCCTTAAACAAGATGGTGGTTTTATCCCAACGATAATAGAAAAAAATGATGTTTCATGTTGGACCATTTTTTTTGCCCCTGTACAAGCCAAACGCACCACCTCTATGGAAAAACAAAAGATGGTGAACCTAATGTGAATCATTATCCAGGGTGGCGGTTCTACCCCAATGATAATATACAAAATAATGTTGCATGCTAGACCATTTTGTTCGCCCATGTATGCGCCAAATGCACCGCCTCAGAGGAAAAATAGAAATGGTGAACCCAGCGTGAATTCTTAACCAAGGTGACGGTTCAACCTCAATGATAGTAGAAAAAAGGATGTTGCATGATGGACCATTTTGTTCTCCCCTATATGCACTAAATGCGCCACCTTAGAGACGAAACAAAAATGGTGAACCCGATGTGAATCTATAACCAAGGTGGAGGTCTTACCCCACTCAAACACCTTTTCCCCAAAACAAAAAAAAAGAGGGGAAGGGGGCCAAGACGAATTTTTAAACATGAATATGTTTAAAATAATGCTAATTTGATGAGGTTTTGTGGTCTGTATGTCATATATGAATGTTTCAGGTTCATGAAGAGCAACCTTAGATCCAAATGACATCTCAACAACCGATGCAAACACACACATCAATGATCCCATAGGTATCCGAGATCCCAACAAAGAACAGGACCCCCTCGCCTACCCAACGTCTTCAATGCTTGGTATCCAACATGTTGATTAAAGAGTTCCACAAAAATGGTACTCTCCCCATGGTGGAGGCTATGAGACAAGCCCTCCATTCTGAAAAGGTTTGCCATCCGCCTCCTCAGCTGCAGCTAGCACCCCAGCATAAGACATCCCCGATGGTCATCTCAAACTATTTTTGGAGCATGTCCCTAGAATGTGATAATGAGTACCTACCTTATCTTATAGAGGCAGATGAAGTCGATGCTGACAAATTAATCTCAACTTCACAGGGGTCCTACTCATGAGCCCCTACCAAAGAACGTTGTCGCCGAAACTGGATGACCAAGACTCCTTACATTGAATAGGACCTTATGTCGAGGGAACCTGCTAAAGTCATGGAGACTTGGGCCCCTTGGGCTGCATGCCAAGGGAGGTGAATATATAATCAGGAACACGCTATCACCCTGGTTCATGAGGAGAAACTCCACCAAACTAATGTGGATCCATTCAATGGGAAGGCCACCCTAGAAATAGGGTGGCACAATATGAGAATGTGCATGTTATTGCTAGTACTCAGCGGTCCCTCCATACATACTTAGAAGAAAACTACAGGAAGATACATATATCTATCGATGCACAAGAACCCTGTCATCAAAATAGTGTGAAAACCAGCTACACGCATGCACAAATACCTGTTGCTGCGTATCAAGATCATCATCCAAATAGGGCAGAAAATAGCTACATGCATGTACAAATACCTGCTGATTCATATCAAACCTTCCATTCAAATAGGGCGACAATCAGCTATACGCATGCACAAATACATGTTGATGCATATCAAGCGTGTCATCCAAATAGGGTGGCAACTAGCTATGAGCAGAGTCAAATTTATGTGGATTCATATCAAGCCCGTCATCTAAATAGGGTTGCAAACAAATATGAGAGGAGTCAAATTCATGTGGATTCATTAAAAGCCTGTGAGAGAAATACAGCAACAAGCGAGCATATGAAAATCCCCGCTTGTGAATATAAAACCCACCAATCAAATATGGTGGAAAATGTAGAAGACAATAGGTGACAGACTTATTCCTCTATCCTAACATAGGAGAACTACCAATATATACTGGTAACTCATGGAGGACTGGAACTTGCACAAACTCCTGTTCCGATATCAGAATGAGCCTTCATACTCATTCCAGCCAAAGATGTATCACATCTCATCCGGTAGGATCACAAGACCCAATAAGACAGAGACCCTTATATGAAGGCTATTACCAACAACAAATGGACCCATTTACCCGCAAGAGAGCATTACAAAATAAAATGTTCCAAAGGAAACCAGAAAATGAAGAGCACATACATGATCCTGCACTACTGGAAGCTAGGGTTCTTGACGCCCTCAAATATATCAATAAATTCTCAAGACCATATCAGTCTAATAAAAAATTATGGAAGTGGAATTAGTAGTTTTGAAGGACCACCTCATAATTTCACTACCAGTAGCTCTGAAGGCCCTCCATAGAGCACCCACGGGGGCTCACTCTGTGGGCCAGGAATGATCGATCAAGAGAGTCTATTTTCTGATGCATGTCAGGGTATCCCTCCCCTAGACTTGATGATCAGATAGCAAGAAGGTCCTCCCCTTCCTGTCATCTTCCCTAATGGTCCTCCCTAGGGTATATGTTGCATATATGCTTCTCCCTGTAGTCAGAAATCATGTCATGATGGTAGTCCTCCCCATGATGATGGTCATTGAGAAGGTCCACCCCACAATGGAAGTTGATGTGAAGGTCATCCCCTCAGTGACATCAAGCAATGAGAAGGTCCTCCCCTCATTGCTATACAACCTTTAGTCCCTCCCTAGGATGTGCACTGCAGAAATTCTCCCTGTAGTGAAGTATCAAGCCATGATAGTAGTCCTCACCATCACAACAGTCTTTGAGAAGGTCCTCCCCTAACTGACATAAAGAAGAAAGAAGGTCCTCCCCTCACTATAGCCTTCCCTGAAGGTCCTCCCCCTGGGTATATGCTGTAAATACATTTCCTGTGGTCAGGAATCAAGTTGAAATATTAGACCTCACCATTGTATCACCAATTGTGAAGGTCCTCCCCACAACCAAAATTCATACTAGCAATAAGGCCCTCCCCTTTCTAGAACAAATGTGAGAAATCCCTCCTATGATGAGGTGCTCGAAAAGATGGAGTCTGACACATTGGGCCCATCTATAATGAGTGATACTCTTTCTCAGCCAGAGGATGACCTGGAGCCATGCTCATTTTTGAGCCACCCCGCGCCGTCCAAAAATCAATGAGGCTCTCACTGGTCCAATTGCTTAGAAAAAAATTATTAAGAATTAGTCGAGAAAGGCATATCAAGTAGAGGAGTCCTTGGAAGAGAAAAACTGGGATATGTTTCTCATGAGAAGAAAACTATCTATGGATAATATACCAGTGATGTATTTTTCTATGACCACTTCACACTTTGACATACCAAGAGAGTTGTATAGGGAATGTATACATGACATTCGACTCAATATATTGGTGACTCTTTGTCAGCTGAAATAAAAATTCCTACCCTATGAAGGGTATGTGGACCATGTCAACACGTTAGGGGAGATTCTCCATCTAATCGACTTAGAAGCCCTCTCGTCCGCATGACAACCATGATTAGAAAGGCGAAAGAAAAACCTGGAACCAGCTTGCCTCCATGAACTGCATAAGTTGTGTCACCTCATCAGTGATGCCCTGATTGAAGTTGACATTTGGGGATGGGGGAACATGGATCTCTACACTTCACCCCTCGTCCCATCTAGAAAACCCCATTGAAAATAACATCCTAAAATTTCATCATCCAAAGGCAGCAATCAAGTGAAACCCCTGCTCAGGAATGATGAGATACTCAACAAAAACTGGCCCAAAGTAAGTCTCAAAAGCATCAGGATCTAATAGATCAATCCATCGAAATGCTTCTAAGTCAGGCAACCAAGAACATCCAACTGGATTCCCACCTAAGGTAGGACAACCATAAAGTAGTGCTTATGTCTTCAAAAGGCCATAGTCTCCATACAGACCCAATTCCATACTTGACTTATACCCACGCAGGAGTGTGAGAAATTGAAAATGTGGAAGTAGTGGCAGTTACCCCTACAATGAGGGAACAACCCCAGGCCATAGGGCTGGGGCAATTTTTACCCCAAGTCCCTACACAGTGGACATCTGTCTTCTCCCATCAAGGAATAACTATGGGTAGAGGAGACACTTGTTCCACCCCTTCTCTTGGCTCTCAACAACCAAAGAAAGGGGTCACATATGAGTGGTACAATAATTTCCAAGATGTGTTCATCAATCTCAAAAGATATCTTCTAATCCCATAGGTGCTAATGCTCCTAGTTGATGGGATACCACTCATTTTGTATGTAACTGCCCTGAAACTGTCATTAGGCACCTTCTTCATGCAAAATAATAATGTTGGACGTGAGAAAAACCTCTATTACCCTAGCAGAACATTGATTGATGTTGAAACTGGTATTGAAAAATAAAAAAGAACTACCTAGCCCTAATCTTCATAGTTCAAAAACTCATGCATTACCTGCAGCACCATGAGGTCCACCTGGTCTCCCGCTGCAACCAACTCAAATATATCCTCAACCATACCATGCTAAATGGATGCCTATCACAATGGGAGTTCATCCTACAATAGTTCAGAATATGGTATGTACCCCGTAAGGCCATCAAAGGCTAGGCATTAGCAGAATTCTTAGCCAAGCACCCCTTAAAAGAAAAAACACCGTTAGATCTCGAATTTTCGGATGAAGAAGTGTTCTCCATACAAGATGACCCCCATACATGGGAAGTGTACTTCGATGGTACTTCTAGAAGCAGGACAAGGAAAATGATGGATGATCCCAAACACAACAATGTGGGGTTGAGAGTCATAATCGTATCCCCCGAAAAGGTTTTCCTTCCTTACTCTTTCCTAATTTCTGAAGGGTGTAAAAATAATGAAGGGTGATTCAGAGCTAGTCATAAAATAGGTCAATGGTGACTATGCCATTATAAATAATATATTGGCCCCCTTGACGAACCATGCTTGAGAACTGATGGAATAATTCCTATCAGATCCAACGTTGACCTATGTTTCATGGTCTCAAAATGCTCAAGCCGATGCTTTGAAAAAGGTAACCACGAAATTGGATGATCTAGACTGAAATGAAATAGTCATTAACATTTCCCACTGCGGAAGGGTCTTTCCAATTTTCCAGATCAATTCAGAGTAAATTGATGAAATTATCCCCGTTTCTGAGCCTCATGGTCACACCACTAGCTGGATGACACCCATTGCAAATTACCTTCAAAAGGGGGAACATCCACCAGATAGGGCTGGAAGGGAACATGTTAGAATATGGGAAGTCAACTTTGTCTTTTACAATGGGGTAAACCAAGAAAAGGTTATCCATAAATGAGGCCTTGATGGAGTCCTCATCAGGTGCATTTATAGAGAAGAGACTGTTTCCATCATGAAAGAAGTTCACGCCGAAGATTGTGGAGTACACCAATCAACAACAAATCTCTCTCATCAAATCCAAATACTTGGGTATTACTGGCCCACTATGATACATTATTGTGCCATATTCACTAATAATTTCCATTCCTATCATGTTCATGCTAACTTTATACACCAACCCCCGGAGTCACATCCTGCATTTAAATGCTTCTGTCCCTTTAACGCCTGGGGGTGGATGTTGTCGGACCATATCCCTCTACTACAACAAGATAGTTCAAGTTCATACTCACAGCAACCGACTTCTTTTCCAAATGGGCCGAAGCCATACCCCTTAAAGAAGTTGGGGCGAAAATCATTGTTAGCTTTGTGATGGACAACATCATCACCAAATTTGGTGTCCCTCATACAATACAGATGGATAATGGCACCAACTTCTGCTCTGCTAAGTTTGAAAAGTTATACCAGGAGTATGGAATCAAAGCCAACCATTTATCCCGCTACCACGCAGTGGCCAATAGGTAGATAGAGGATTTAAACAAGACTCTGTCTAACATACTTCAAAATATGGTAGATATGGACAAGAAATTGTGTCCAGACAATCTCTTTCATGCTTTATGGGCTTACCAGACCATGACCTGCACTGCCACCCAAGCGACCCCGTACTCACTAGTATACAGGGTAGAGGAGGTGTTGCCAATCAAAATTCAAGTGCCATAACTTCATGGGTCCATTTTCAATCAAATATCCATGGATGAGCAATTCCAGAGATGGTTTGAAGAGTTGGAGCAGCTAGATGAAAAAAGGCTGCACACTTTTTACCATTTGGAAATCTACCAAAATCAGATTGCATGAGCCTTCAACAAAAAGGTTCTCCTTCAGTCTTTCCTCGAAGGAGAAATGATGTTAGTCCTCAGAAACTCAATGATACTTGGGAAGAAGCCCCCAATTCTTGAACCAAAGTGGGAAGAACCATATGCCATATAGCTCCCACAAATGAAATGTTTTTGAAGAAGTATTTTGCATAATAGTAATACCATAAAGTCATGGTCCAAACTATAAGAACTTAAACTATGAGTACTAATACCGTGAAGTCATGTTCCAAACTCTATGACCTTAAACTATGAGTTTTAGCAATGAAAAGTCTTGGTAAAATCTCTAAGACCTTAAACTATGAGTTGTAATGCCACAAAGTCATGGTCCAAACTCTATGACCATAAACTATGAGTTGTAGCAACGCAAATTCATGGTCCAAACTCTAAGACCTTAAACTATGAGTAGTAATAATCATGAATTCACATTCCAAACTATATGATCTTAAAATATGAGTAATAGTACTATCCACATGACATTAAACTATAGAGAGCTCGTCCCTGAAACATGACATTAAATTGTGACTCTTTTCCTCACTGTAAGACTTTAAACTACATTGCACAAAGCATCCTAATCGCATGAGGATAAACTGCATGATCTCTCACACAACTATGTACGACTTGATTCTTTCCCCTATAGGATATGTAGTGATACCTCGATCCTCGATCATGGACCAACCCCCCCAAAAAATACCTCTATCATATCTTCTATTTCCCCACACTGGCATTGGAAACCCTTGTCAGTCCTTGTATCTCATGTCGAGTATAACTCATGTGAGCTTAGGATCAGTGGTAAGGATTTATTTATGCAAACAATTTATATAGAACTATAGTAGACCCAACACCCATAGAGAATTAAACAAAAATATTCCAACACATGGACCGAGCCAGATTAGTATGGTGAACTTTTAGAACTACATATGGCTTGATTCCTGCTCTTACAAGATACGTAGTGATGCCCAGATTTGGTATCCTGGCCTAGCCACTGAAAAAAATGATCTCACATGTTCCTACATATGGACCGAGCCAGATCGGTATAGGGAACATTCAAAACTATGTATGGATTGATTCCTGTCCTTGAAAGATATGTAGTGATGCCAGGATTTGACATCCCAAACCAGCCACCATAAAAAGATGCCCCTTCACTGATGCATAGGTTAGAATTGTACGGGATTCCTTAAAAGATCCTAACTGCATGACAATAAACTATAAAATTCTTCCATATTTATGTGTGGCCTAGCTCTCAGTTTTACGATATCCCGCACATGCCCCCCACTCATGAGAAGCCAAAAGATCTTGATTCCCCCTATACATATGAGTTAGATCTATGTGGAAGTTCCACTAGTTCATGGGTATTCATGATTTGGATATTTCCTCCATTCCCAGACACATCTTTCCCATTTTTAAAACTCCATACCCAGAGAAAATATGGATACCTATAATCATTCAATGCCATCTTAAATGGAAGGCCAGTGTCCTACAGACACCTTTGTTTGGATATGCGCATCATGCCCCAATGTATTTGCATATGTCGCCTACAAAATGGAAACCAATCAAAAGAAAATTCATCCTCCGGAGAGTCCTCTCCTATCTCAGTACGCCCAATGGATTCCAAGCCCCATGTCATCCTACCTGATTCAAGTTTCCCCTGATACTGTGGTTTACACCATCTATCATCATTCACATCTATGGAACGCCAGAACATCCTGATTGTGATTAACTCAAAGCTATTAATGATCTTTATGATATCTTAATCGTCCTCACTGCCTGACTCTAAACTGCATAGCCACATGTCATCACCGCATGACATTAAACTGCGAGGCTGAAGTCATCCTTGACGTACGACATCAAAATACATAGCAAAGGTTTAAGCCTAATGTTCCCTCTGATGATGATTTTTATATTCTTAGATAATGTCTCGGAATCCTCATAATCTCTTGTTTCCCACACCAATCATAGCTCATGTGAGCTTAGGGATCTTATCAAGAGATCCACCGTGACATTATGGCAAAATATTACAAGAATTTGGTCCTAGAATCCTAACCCTAAAAGGTGTATCATGGTTCCCTTCCCCATAAGGAACCTTATGTTCTGGCCATATGACATTAAATGATGGGGTACCCCGATGATGGAGCGAATGCCTCACCCTGCGTGTGAGTCAAATCAACGTAAGAGATATCTGATTCCATTAGTAAATCACAGCCCAAATGTTTCCAACACATCAGGATACACTCTTTTCATACCTAAAAATCCATTCTTTGAGTGATCTTGAATCCCCAAAACCCTCCATGTCCATCTGATATGGAAGGCCAGAGTCATGTGTACACCTTTGTTTGGATATACACATCTTTTTCTAGTGGCTTTGCATATGTCTCCTACAAAATGTTCATCAATCAAAGGAAAATTCATTCCCAAGAGAGTCCTCTCCTATCTCAGTACACCCAATGGATTCCAAGCCCCATAACATCCCTCCTGATTTATGGGCCCAAAAATTTATGGTTTACATTTTTCCTTCCTACATACATCCTGGATATATTAGAGAATATGAGGTCGATTCATCTCTGGTCTCTTTTGAGGTTTCTGAAGATACCCCATCCATATGCATGAAGTTGGTCCGCATAGAAAGGAAGAATTACCCCAGAGTTTCCCAGAGACGTTTAGCTAAAATTTCCCTTTTCAGGTTCAGGTGTACCCCTTATTAAAGGTTACATACCATATTCAGAAAGTTTACAATTGCCATAGCCATCGGAGATGGAAGGCCAGTGTCATGCAGACACCTTTGTTTGACTATGCACACCATGCCCTAGAATCTCTACATATACCACCTACAAAATTGTTGTCAATCAAAGGAAAATTTATTCTCAAGAGAGTTCTTTCTAGTTTCTATATGCTCAACTGTCCCTTATGAAAGTAATGACCATGTGGAATAGTATCCCACTCAAAGCCGATATTAATGTTCCTAATATTTTCAGACACCATTACTCAGACCATCCATCCATGGTGGCTCCCAACATCAAAATAAATTCAAAGTGTTGCAAGCCCTACCAGGCCATCAGAGATGGAATGTGGGTGTCTTGTGTACACCTATGTATGACTATGCGCATCATGTCCCAGTGGCTCTTCATATGTAACCTACAAAACAGCTGTCAATCAAAGGAAAATTCATCCTTAGGAGAGTCCTTTCCAAACTCTATTCACTTAAATCGGTTCCTGAGCCTCATGAATGTCCTAAATTCAAAAATTCAGGGTCATGAAAAATCCCTAATCCATGTCTGAAGGACATTAGAACATTCCTAGCTAACGAATCCTGAATTGGGGCCCCTTCCCCATTAATTTTGGTAAGAGCTGTTCAACCTAAAACATCAGTAATAAGTTTGATTGGTAGGACTATGAACTAACAGTGAAAAATATGTCATACTCAAGAGAGAGAAAATCCGTAAAACGCATCTCTAGATAAAAGTCTAGTATCAGTTCCTTAAACCTACACCATGTATGGTTTATTAAAAAAAGAGAGAACAAAAAAAAATTGAGCCATCAAAAGAGATGAAAATCTTGGTAGGTAAAAACCCCATAAAGGGCAACCGAAGAAAAAGTCATTTTATGCCTACTAAGCCTGGGTCTGGCAGGCTTAGGAAAAAATTAGGGTAATAATGAAAAATACATGAATGTTTGTGAGTTTTTTTCCATAAAACCTTAGCAATAGTCAAACTATGCTCACTGAGTCCCGCGGGTTAGGAAACAATTAGAGCCCGTGTCGATTATCATAGTTTACCAGGCATGGTTTAAAAATAATACTTGATCAAAATGATGTTTATATGATTTATTGTGATCATTTGATATGGAAGGAAAATACATATAAGAAGTATTCAAAGAAAAAACATTTCCATCATATTTCATAAAAATGTATGGTGGTCATCTACAACCTGGAGCCTCTCCTTGTAAGAAAGACATGACCTTTACAAGAGACATTCAGAAGAGTCATAGAGTTGCATTAATGATTGATGAGACTCCTAAAAAGATTTGAGAAGCTTCAATAAATTCATAGTCTAGGCCTCCGCACTCACCCGTAGAACCTCTGTATCCCTTATGGCTTGAAGGCCGGTCCTTTCTCCTTCTTGCATCTGCCATCACCCCTCTATGACGACACCTGTGGCTCGGGCCTGGTCCTATTTTAGCCACTTCAGTTTTTGGCTTTGTTGCTCTACTTCTGGGTCAATTTGTTCTATAAAATTCTCTTGCTTCATAAGTTTGTTTTTCAACCTTGTTATTGCTCCAGCATGAGTGGAAACTTCATCAAAAAGAATTTACCATGTAGCATCAAGATAAGCCATCGAATCTGCCGCAAAAAGTTGAGATTCAAGCACAACAGTTGCTTCCCAAGCAGCAACCACCTGCCTTACTATATCACAAATACCGTGATATTCAAATCCAATGAAATCCAGGACCAAAAAATGGTGGTGAAACTTTGGAAATTTCACTAGCATCTCAGCCAATGGAGTTTGAGAAATTAATTTCCAAATGTTCCTCAATGCATTTTACCGAATGGGAAGAAGATCAACCAAGCTTTCTTGATCAGTCTTGGAGTCACTCCCCAATGACTAAATGTAGTCAGGAATGAAAGTTACAAGAGATGGAATTGATTCAGTAGCTATAGCGTGGCTCGACCCTAAAACATCCTTGTCTCTGGTAATTACAGTGGAGGACAGAGCGGGGACATCTGCTGCTATTACTAAGGCTTGTCGTGGTGATTTTGAGGATAGGGAGGAGACGAATTCAGTACCTACCACCCCCGTAGTAGTACCACTATCTAAAATAGGTGGTTCTACATCTTAAATAATTAGTTTCACTCTATAGTTACTCAGGAATACTGAAGACCTGGGGCCATGCTTGGGCAAAACAGTTTCTCTCAAGGTGGACCTCAAAAGGATGCTGATTAATATAAGGCATGTAAGGATAGTCAGTCCAGATGAAGGTATAGGTCTCGAGATCTTGGGGGTAGAAAACTTAACTCCTCATAGAACTGGTGAAAAGGGAATGATAGCCCACTCCAAATTTTTAGGGGTTGGAACATTAGCCACCCTGATTGTGACTTCCCTAGAGCCACCATGAGTAGGCAGAATATCAATATCTAGAGTGACTCCCTCTATAGGGGAAAAGGTCGTTCAATCAAGATTGATTGGCTCCTCGATATTTTAAGTCCCTCCAAAATCCATAAAAGCTTGGGGACCGCCACTATACTCGGCCCTTGCTATAAATAATTCCCTATCTCTCTCCATGAGAGTCGGCATAACATTGTCAAGTTAGCCCTCAACTTATGCATGTCCTTCTATTATTGGGGTAGATATTGTTTGAGCAGGAGCAGGCACATCTGGGGGGTCAACATCACCCTCGGTCTCTTCAGATGCCCTTGTTTCCCTATTTCAGTCAGCCATAAGAAATTGTGACCCTTCCTATGCACTAAAAGGGACAAAATCTGTAGATTCCAGAGTGGTCATCATCTAGTTACCGATAGGCCCTGCATCAAAGTACATATATGTACTAGTGAGTTTACAAGATAAGGGTACTTGGTTCAATCACCAGGTGAAGAGATAATTACTCGTGATCCCCCTCCGCATATGATTTGACAGTTGGGAGGCTTGATTGCATTTCTTTGATTGTTATGGGGATGGATCCTGAAAAAGAGCACCAAGGGGAGCTAGATGGGGAAATCCCCTGGAAGGGTCCGCAATGACCGATTCCATGCGTTCTTGAGCTCCAGGGGATCCTTCTGTAGTACCCCCTAACATTTATAGGGCACACTCCACAACTGCAGTACCTCCAAGAGAATAAATCGAGGAAAAAGTCATCTCCCAAGACCCTGCAGGCCCTTGTAAAATAAAAAGGGGAGGGGGAACCTTTATCTTATAAGAATCAAAAGAATTTAAGGTTAGAGGTTGCAGATAAAACCACTCCAACCATCTACGGGAGTACTACCAACAAAGCCACACAATCTGACCAGTAAGGCCTGTTTGTGGGAGCATAGAGACACTTGTCAATTTTATTCAAGTAGGCAGCCACCTCCTCAGGCTCTTCGTCAGCCAAAATTCTGGTAGGAGCAATGGCTCCCCCAAAACCCAAAAGGTTGAAACTTACTTCCTGGAGAAGCCTCCATATAATTTTATTTGAGTCACTCACCCTCAATTCATCCCAGAATATTCAGGCCTCTGGAAATTTAGCCGTAATTGGGATGGGTAGTACTAGAGAGTTGGTACAAGGGAGAATAGCGGGTTTCGACAACCGCAAACATTTCCTGGGTGTCCCTATAAACTCAGGACCTCGAGAAGAGGAATGTTTACGAGATGATGAGAGTAAGTAAGAAGATTTTCTGTGGAATCCACAATAAGTGAGCCAATGACATCATCATCCTCTTTAATGGTTTCTGGTCATAGCATGAAAAGTATCTGATGTGAGTACTTGTGGTGACCCCTTTAGGATTGGATGAGGGTCTCGAGGTTCTTATGGTAGAAACTCACCCTATCTAGATCCTCATCAAAAGAAAAATCAATGGGTGCTAACACATAGCCAATGAAAATAATAGAAACTTCCCTAGTTCAAAGGATCTACCATAAATCATGAGGGGACTAGTCACGATTAGATAGATGACCTTTCAAAAGGTTCCATTGCCTCCATGCCACTGGAGAATCGGCCTCGGGAGGAATGGATGGTGGACTCCCGACAGCAGCTACAATAGCTTGTTCGGCCACCCATGAGGTCACAACCCCATCTTTCACAATTTTCATTGGGGGGGAGCCAAGAGGCCTTCGATGGACTTTTCCTGGTCGAGAGTGCTCAACAACTCCCTTTTGTTTCTTCTTTCCCTTTTCTCTAGATACCTTGGAAGTTGTCATGATATGAACCAAGTTGGATAATTTGACATCGGGATATGATTTAACCCATGACTCAGTGTAGTTTTTGGTAAGGATAGGAACAAAATCCCCATGATCTTGAAATCTATCATGGCACGAGGTGTCCTCCCGGGTGAAAATTTTCCATAGTTGATGGGATCTATGAGATCCCTTGATGTACTAGAACCAAACCAAGATCCATCATAAGGGGTCCAAGACATTTACCGTCGGCTCCACATGGCATCATATTCACAAACCAAATTCCTCCCAACCAAGGATTCCATTCCCCTCTACATCACCACAAAAAGTCATAAAATATAACAACCATGCATATCAGCAGAATTGAGCAAGGGAGTTTTCAGATTTAGCCAACACCATTCATTAAGTTTCTTCCCTCCATTTGGTTAGCCAGGGTGATCACACAAGTGTTATTATTCATTGGGAATTCATTTAATCAAGCACATTTACATGATTAATCAGTTTCTATTATACAGTCATTCAATCACAAGATCATCCAGGAATTAGAGCTTCATTAGTGCACAAGAAAGTACCACCAATGACCACAATTTTCAGTGGATACGATCCCGTACAATTCACAAAATAAAAATTAAGTTAAAATACAACAACATCATCATCTATCCCACCACATCATTTTTTAAAATTCTATTTATTATCTTTGTTAAAGTTGATTTCATCTACTTATGAGGGAACATCATCATACCCACCCCGCATGATGCACAATAAAGAGAGACGAAGGAAGAACCCCTACCTGGATGATCATGGAATGAAGTTTTCTCCTTGCGCCATGAACTAGGGATGACACGACTTGTTGGAAAGACTCTATGGATGAACCAAATTGGAGGGATTTCAAGAAGTCACGACTCATATCCAAAATAGGGACTTCAAAAATACTAAGGTAAAAGAAAGAGACCCAAGAAGAAGAAGATTTGGGTGTGATAAAAGGCATGATCCTATAGTTACAGGATGTGAAATCTCAAAGTGCTTTAAAATCAGATTGTGGATTGACCGTGCGGCTGGGTGGTTGCAAACTTTGGAATTAACTGAGATTTAAAAATTTTCTCAAAGACAGTGAGATAGACCATTGCAGTACAGAGAGTTGATAGGTTACATTTAAACGGTGAAAAATGTATAACAAGGGCCTAACAAGAAACACAAAAAATGGTGTGAAACTAATTAAAAGGACACACATTTAGGTAATTGATGGGTTCCCCAGCTCTTAAGGGATTTAAGATATCCTTTATCGGACTTAAAACGGTCTTAAACAACTTTAAAAGATGTATTAAAACTTAAAAGAGACCTTATGGGAGGGAAACTGGAAAAGGAAACCCAACACCCCAAAATGGCACCATTTGGGTGCGACATCGATCAGTGTGACCGATCTGTTAGACACCAATCAGTGGCATTGATTAGTGACACCACGACGACACCCTATCATCAACATTGATGCCCTAATGACTCAACGATGGTGTCCAGGACACCCCAAACACCATAATTGACATAGTAATGGACCAGGAAGGTCGAGGACATTACAAAAACATCTTGCATAGGTCTGATCTATACATAGGGAGGGGTATTTTTTAACATTGGTGGTGGCTAGACCAGGATGTAGAATCCAAGCTTCAGTACGTATCATGTGTTGACGGTAATCAATATATAGGTATTTCTTGAGTAACTGTGTAGTTTAATCACCATGATGTTAGGATAGTTATAATGCAATTAGAAAAAATTTCGTATAGTTTTTCATCATGTGGAAAGGAGAAAGATGTCATGTAGTTTATCATCATGCAGTGAGGATGAAATTTTCATTGAAATCATGAATAAAATGGAGGCTAATCAGGCCAAGATGTTCTGACATGAACCAGATGTGACGGGGGAGGAAATATAAACCATGATCCCTGAGGTTCTTGGATCTGGAGGAATAATATGGGGCATAGAAGTCATTGAGGCGTACGTAGGTAGGAAAAGTCTCTCCTAAGGATGAATTTTACTTTGGTTGATAGGTATTTTATGTGGGAAACTTATGCAGAGCCACTAGGGCATATTATGCATAGTCAAACAAAGGTATCCTCAGGAGACTGGCCTTCCATTTCTGATGGCCAGTGAAGATTAGGAAGATTCGAATTTTCCTAGCGAACAGAATTTAATGAATGAAAGGGATAAATCCAAATATGCAAGAAACATCTAGACCATAACTGGGTGTGAAGTATGAATTTCTCTTCATAGATCAGACTCATATATAGGGGGGATTTTTATTCCTTAACAGACCCGTGATGTGGAATCCAAACTTGAAACCTTCTGTATAGATCTATATTTACACAGAGAATATGGGGGAATTTCACTTTTTCTTTTCTCCATGTGTTATGAAGGGGAGATACCTAGTGTTCCTTTTTAGGTCTCGCTACCAAGACCATAGAAACCCAACTAAGAATTGATATTCCTTGATCATGCGGGGAATACCATATCAAAACTCCTAAGATCACATAAGTAGTGCTCAGTGTGAGAAATGGGAGGCGACAAAGGTTTATTCAACCATATAGGGGAAAGATAAGGACATGAATCAAATCGTACATAGTTCTTAGAAACTTCCATATGCATATCTGATTCGTACACAGGGGGGATTTTTTTGATCCTTTGTTATAGCGAGGTCTAGGACATAGGGTTTAGGTGTCACTACATATCTTGTTGTTACAAGAATAAAAAAAACCTTAAAAACCCCAAAAGACCCTGAAAACCCCAAA
Organism: Viscum album; assembly: GCA_963277665.1. NCBI lineage: Eukaryota > Viridiplantae > Streptophyta > Magnoliopsida > Santalales > Viscaceae > Viscum > Viscum album. The sequence continues at coordinate 1,898,761,261 of OY728141.1, forward strand.
AAACACTTGAAAAATCCTCAAAAACCCCTAAACCCCTCAAAATTCTTAAAAACCTAAAAACTATAAGAACCATAAAAATTCTAAACCCCCCTTAAAATCAATGAAAACATGAAAAACAATAAAAACCCTAAAAACCCCCTAAAAACCCCTGAAAACCATAAAACCGCCTCAAAACCATAAAACCCCTAAAAACCAATAAAAACCTTTAAAACAACTCAAAATACTAAAAATCGTTAAAACCTTAAAAAAACTAAAAAAACTAAAAAACCCTTAAAAGACCATAAAAACCTTCAAAATCCCTAAAACCTAAAAATACCTAAAAATCATAAAAATCCTTTGAAACCCATAAAAATCCATGAATATGTCAAAAACGCAAAAAACATTGAAGAAACTGTTAAACCCACAAAACCCTAAAAAATTAAAAACTATAAAACCCCTAAAAACAAAAAAAACTAAAAAGGTATAAACCCCCAAAAAATGTTAAAAATATCTAAAAACCCTTAAAACCATGTTAAAATAAGAAAAACCCTAAAAATCCCAAAAGAACCTAAAAACCTAGAAAAACCCCTAAAAAACCTTAAAACCCTCAAAATCCCTAAAAACCCAGAGAATCCTAAAAATCATAAAAAAAGACCAAAAAATCTACGATAACATAAAAAACCACAAAACCCTAAAAAACAACTGAAAATCATAAAAACCTCTAAAAACCATTAAAAGCCTAAAAACCCCTAAAAACCTTAACAAAACTCTCAAAACCCTTCAAACCTCTAAAAACATTAAAAACCCTAAAAACCCTTAAAAACCAGGAAATATAAATAATCCCTAAAACCCAAAAAGACCCTAAAAACACTAAAAACCCCTGAAAACCCCTAAAAACATCAAAATCCCAAAAACCAATAAAAACCCTAAAAATTCATGAAAACGTAAAAACCCTAAAAACCTTGAAAAATCCTTGAAAAGTATAAAACCCCTAAAAACCATATAAAAACCCAAAAAACCCATAGAACCCAAAAAAACAATACAAACTCTAAAAACCTTCAAAACCCCTAAAACATTAAAAATCTGTAAAAAACATTAAAATCCTAAAAAACATAGAAGAAACACTAAATACCCAAAAGGACAAAATACCCCTAAAAACACTAAAAGCCCTTGAAAATCATTAAAACCCTTCAAAATCACTAAAAACCCTAAAAACCCTAAAAACAAAAAAAACCTAAAACCCCCCAAAAAACCATGAAAATGTAAAAACCCTAAATACCCAGAAAAACCCCTAAAAACCATAAAAACCCTAAAAACCCATAAAAACCAAAAAACCAACTAAAAACTCAAAAAACCCTCAAATCCCCAAAAAACGTTCAAAACACTAAGAAACTTTAAAAACTCAAAAAATCATAAAATCCAAAAAAAGTCCCTAAAAAACCCTAAAACCCACTAAAAACCTTCAAAACCCTAAAACCCTAAACACCCCAAAAATCATAAAAATCCAAAAAAAACCCCTAAAAATCCAAGAAATCGTAAACAACCCTAAAAACCCTGACCCCCCCCCCCCACAAAAAAAACTATTAAAAACATAAAAACCCCTAAAAACCTATAAAAATACTAAGAACCCACTAACACCTCTAAAACCCCTTTAAACCCCAAAAATGTTTAAAAACTCTAAAAACCTAAAAGACCCTAAAAACACCAAAAGACCCTAAAAACCTAAAAACCCCTAAAAATGATAAAAATTTGAAAACCCCATGAAACCCCCTAAATCCCTAAAAACCCAAAAAAACTCCCTGAAAACCATAAACACGCCTAAAAACACTCAAAACCCTAAAATCCTCTAAAAAATTATAAACTATAGAAAACATTAAGAACCCTAAAAAATTCACAAAAAAACCCTAAAAACATAAAAGACCCTAAAAACTCAAAAAAGCCAAAACATGGAAAAAGCCCTAAAAATCCTAAAAACCCTAAAAATACATAAAATCCCTAAAATCCCAAAAAACCATAAAAATCCTAACAAATAAATAAAAATCCATGAAAACTTAAAAACCCATAAAACCCTGAAAAACCCCAGAAAACTATAAAGCCCTAAAAACCTTAAAATCCCTAAAACCCCCTTGAAACCCTAGCAAACCACTAAAAACTCAAAAAAACCTAAAGACCCTTAAAACATTAAAAAACCCTAAAAAATAATAAAAACTCAAAAAATACCCTAAAAATCCCGAAAACCCTTAAATACCCTAACACCCTTTGAAAACCCTAAAATCCATCAAAATCCAAAAAAACCTAAAAACCAAAAAATCCTAAAAAATCCATGAAAATGTAAACACCCCTAAAACCCTGAAAACCCATGAAAACCATAAACCCCCTAAAAACCATAAAAACATGAAAACACAACACAAACCCTAAAAAGCACTAAAAACTCTAAAAAACCTTAAAACACCTAAAAATGTTTAAAACTCTAAAAAACATTAAACACCCTAAAAACTCAAAAAACCCCTAAAAACCCAAAAGTCCCTAAACCCCCTTAAAACCCTAAAGCCCATGAAAACCCCACAAAATCCCTAAAAACACTAAAGACACCTAAAAAATATAAAAATCCTAAAAACCCCATAAAAATAGATGAATAAGTAAAAACCCTAAAAACCTTGAAACCCCATTAAAACCCTAAAACCTTAAATACTCATTCAAAACACTAAAAACCCACTAAAAAATCTAAAAACCATTAAAATCCCTAAAAATGTTAAAAAGCTCTAGAAAACCATAAAACCATAAAAACTTAAACAAAGCGATGAAAAACCCAAAATACCCTTAAATCTTGAAAACCCTAAAAACTCTAAGAACCCCCCCCCCCTAAAACCATAAAAAACATTAAAAACCTTTAAAGAACCCAAAAACCACATTAACACCATAAAAACGCACTAAAACCTCTAAAAACCCTCCAAACCCCTAAAACATTAAAAAACCCTAAAAACCCTTCAAAACCCTAAAAAACTAAAAAAACCATAAAAATACCTAAATACCCTAAAAACTCTAAAACCCCATAAAGCCCCTTAAAATCCTTGAAAACCCTAAAGATCAATAAAAAATATAAAAATCAAAAAAAAAACCTTGAAAATCCATGAAAATGTAAAAAATCAAAAAAACAATAAAAACTTTAAAACACTAAAAAAAATTGTAAACCCTAAAACCAAATAAAACCCTAAAAATCCACAAAAACTGTAAAAACCTTTAAAAACCCTAAAATGTTAAAAAACTCTAAAAAACTTTAAAACCTTAAAAAAATCAAAAAAACCCTAAAACCCCAAAGGACCATAAAAATCTAGAAAAACTCTAAAAACCCATAAAAACCTAAAAACCCTCAAAATCCCTAAAAACACTATAAAACCTTAAAAACCATAACAATCCTAAAAAACCCATAAAATCAATGAAAACGTAAAAAACCCAAAAAATACGGAAAATATTTTGAAAACTATAAAAACCCAAAAAAACTATAAAAACCCTAAAATACCATGAAAACCCTAAAAAACACTAAAAACTCTGAAAACCCTTTAAACCCATAAAAACATTAAAAAATCTAAAAAAACACTTATACCCCAAAAACACTAAAAACACTAAAAACACTAAAAAACCATAAAAACATCGAAAACCCTTAAAAATGACATAAAAACCCTCAAAATCCCTGAAAACCCTAAAAACCTAAAAAATTATAAAACCACATAAAATAAATTAATATTTAAAAACCTATAACCTTGAAAAACCCGCAAAATAATAAAACCCCTAAAAACCTTAAAAATTTCTAAAATCCCATAAAAACCCTAAAAACCACTAAAACCTCTAAAAACCCTTAAAACCACTATAAAATTTTAAATAATCTAAAAAACCTTAAAACCCATAAAACTAAAAAAACCTAAAACCCCCCAAAGACCCTAAAAATCTAAAACGACACCAAAACCATGAAAACCCCTAAAAACCCTTGAAAAATCCTAAAACCCCTCAAAATCCCCAAAACCCTAAAAATAAAAAAAAATCACGTAAAATCAATGAAGACCTAAACACCCCTAAGAATCTTGAAAAACGCTTGAAAACCATAGATACCCCAAAAGAACTTCAAAACTCTTAAAAACCCAGAAAACCCCTAAAAGTCCACTAAAACCCTAAAAACCCGAAAAACCATGATAACCATAAAAACCCCTAAAAACCATAAAAATGCCTAAAAACCCAAAAAATCCCACTAAAAACACTAAAACCCTTTAAAACCTCCAAAAACGTTAAAAACTGTAAAAATCCCTAAAAACCCTAAAAACTAAAAAAAATCAAAAAAGACCCCAAAAACTATGAAAATCCCTAAACACCCTAAAACTCCAAGAAAAAAACCCTAAAACCCATCAAAATCCTAAAAAATGGTAAAAAGCATAAAAATCCTAAAAATATTTAAAAACCCCTAAAAATCCATGAAAACTTGAAAACCCCTAAAAACCCTAAAACTCTAGAATACCTTTATAAACCCTAAAACCCATAAAAATTATAAAAACCACTAAAAACTCAAAAAAAACCATAAAACCCATTAAAACCATAAAAACCCATAAAAAATAAAATCTATTAAAAGCACAAAAAACATAAGAATCCCTAAAAAGCTAAAAACTCAATAAAACCTCAAAAACCCTTAAATGCTCAAGGAACCCCAAAACCCCAAAACCCCAAAACCCCAAAAGATCCAAAAGACCCTAGAAACCCTAAAAAACCTGAATGGCCCTAAAATTCTCAAAATTCCTAAAAACCATAAAACCCCTAAACCCCATAAAATTCCTAAAACCCCCTAAGAATCCCTGAAAATATAAGAAACCCTAAAAATGATGAAAAAAACCTAAAAACCATAAAACCCCAAAAAACATTAAAAAAATACTAAAAACCCAAAAATATCATAAAAAAATAAACTATAAAAACCCTTAAAACCCTTTAAAAGGTTAAAATACTCTAAAAACATTAAATGCCCAAAAAACTCAAAAAAAATCTTATAACCCAAAAAGACCTTGAAAACCAAAAAAGACACTAAAAACCCTCACAACCCCCAAAAATACCTAAAAACTCTAAACCCCCTAAAAATACATAAAAATTTAGAACCCCTAGAAACCATAAAAATCCTAAAAAAACCCTAAAAATCAATTAAAAGGTAAAAAAACCTAAAAACCCTAAAAACTTCCTAAAAACCATAAAACCCCTAAATCCCCGAAAAACCCATAAAAACCCTTAAAACCCACTAAAACTATAAAAAACCTTAAAATCCCGAAAAATATTAACTCTAAAAAACCATCAAACCCTTTAAAACCACTAAAAAGGTTAAAAATTCTAAAAAACCATAAGAACCCTAAAAACAAAAAAACACTAAAAACCCAAAAAGTCCCTATGACCAATGAAAAAACCTAAATCCCCAAACCCCCTAAAACCCCCTCAAAACCCCACAAAACCATAAAAATCCGAAAAGGCCTTTAAAAACCTAACAACGCTAAAAACCAAAAAAACCCTTAAAACCCTAAAAAAATTAAAAACCCTCAAAACCCTAAAAACTCAATAGAAACCCTAAAAATCCAAAAAAGTCCCAGAAAACCCTAAAAAACCTAAAACCCCTAAAAACCCACAAAATCTATAAAAACCTAAAAAACCTTAAAAAAATAAAATACCTAAAACCCCCTAAAAATCCAGGAAAATGAAAAAATTCCCGAAAAATGTTTGAAAATTCTAAAAAAACCTCAAAATCCCTAAAAACCTAAAAACCCCTAAAACCCTAAAAACCCCCTAAAACCATAAAAACCTAAAAGGCCCCAAAAATCCAAGAAAAAGTAAAAAACCTCAAAAACCATGACCATCACCAAAAAACAATTAAAACACCTAAAAACCTTAAAATAACCCTACAAACAAATAAAAACATTAAAAACCCTACAAACCAATAAAAACCATACAGACCAATAAAAACCCTAAACACCACTAAAAACTCAAAAAAACCATAAAAGCCCGAAAAATACTAAAAAACTCTAAAAACCTTAAAAACCCCAAAAAACTCAAAAAAACCCTAAACCCCCCCTAAAAACACCTAAAACTCCTCAAAATCCATAAAATCCCTAAAAACCATAATAATTCTAAAAAACCCAAAATATCCATGAAAACATAAAAAAATCTAAAAACACTAAAAAATACCTTAAAACATAAAACACTCTAAAAACCATAAAAACCATAAAAACCCTAAAAGCCACTAAAATATATAAAAACCCTTAAACACCCAAAAAATATTAACAAACTCTAAAAAACCTCAATACCCTATAAAATAAGAAATTCCCTAAAAACCCAAAAGACCCTAAAAACCCAGAAAAACCCTGAACACCACGGAAAAACCCTAAAAACCCTCAAAATCTATAAAAACCCTAAGAAACATAAAAATCTTAAAAATCTTAAAAAACCCCAAAATCCATGAAAATATAAAAAACTCTAAAACCCTAAAATACCTTGGAAACCAATAAAGCCTCTAAAACCCTTGAAAACCCTAAAACCCATAAAAACTCTAAAAACAACTAAAAAGTCTAAAAACCCTTTAAACCTATAAAAACATTAAAAATATAAAAAACCTTCAAAACCATGAAATATAAGAAATCCAAAATCCCAAAAAGACCCTAAAAGCCCTCAAAATAACTCAAAACCATAAGAACTGTAAAAATACTGATAACCCCAAAAAACCATAAACCCCGTAATACATAAAAACTCAAAAAACCCTAGAAACCCATAAAACCCCCAAAAAACACAAACCCTGTAACACATAAAAACTCAAAAAACCCAATAAAAACTATAAAAAACACTAAAAAATATAAAAACCCTTAAAACACCTAAAACGTTAAAAAAACTCTAAAAATCCATAAACCCCTAAAAACCCAGAAAAACCTAAAAACTCAAAAGACCCTAAAACCCCTAAAACGACAGAAACCCTTGAAAAACCATAAAACCCTTTAAATCCCTAAAAACCATAAAAATGTAAAAACCCTAAAATCCAGAAAAGCCATGAATACCATAAAACCCCTAAAAACCTTAAAAACCACATAAAAACCTAAAATACCAACGAAATGCTCTAAAAACTCTTAAAACCCTTAGAAACATTAAAAAACATAAAGAAACCTTAAAAATCTAAAAACTAAAAAAACCAAAAAATTCTTGAAGACCCTAGAAACACTAAAAACCTTCAAAAAACAAATAACCATAAAAATTGTAAGAACCCTAAATATCCAAAAAAACCCGTTAAATATCAAAGAAAGTGTAAACAACTATAAAAACCCAAAATATCCCCTAAAAACAAAAAAAAGAAAAACCCTAATATACAACTGGTAAATCTAAAAATCCTTTAAACCACAAAACATTTAAAAACTCTAAAAACATTTAAATCCCTGAAAACTCAAAAAACCCCAAAAATCCAAAAGGACCATAAAAACATGAAAAACCCGAATTCCCCGAAAAAACCATAAAACCCTAAAAATCCATAAAAACCCTAAAATAACCTAAAAACCGTAAAAATCCTAAAAACCAACTAAAAATTCATGAAAACGTAAAAATCCACAAAAAACCTGAAAACGCCTGAAAACCATAAATACCCCAAGAAACCTTTAAAAACCCAGAAAAACCAAAACAAACCTTAAAACTTCTAAGAACTCTAAAAACCCTCAAAACCCCTCAAAATGTTGAAAAACTCTAAAAAACATTGAAGCCCCTAAAAACAAAAAAAATTCTAAAAATAAAAAAGACCCCAAAACCGGAATAAAAAATCTTAAAACCCAGAAAACCCTCCAAAACCCTAAAACCCTCAAAATCCCCAAAAATCCTAAAAACCCCTAAAAACTATAAAATTACTAAAACCCCCTAAAAACTCAGGAATATATATAAACCATAAAAACTCTGAAAACCATAAAATCCCTAAAAACCTATACAAATCCAAACAAACCACTAAATGCTCTAAAACACTTTAAACCCCTTAAAACGTTAAAAACTCTAAAACACCTTCAAAACCCTAAAAACCCAAAAGACCCTAAAACACTTGAAAACCCCTAAAAACCCTAACACTCCCTTAAAAACCCTAAAATCCATGAAAATCCATAAAACCTTAATGAACGTAAAATTCCTAAAAAACCCCAAAAAATCCATAAAAACGTAAAAAACCCTAAAAACCCCTAAAATCCATAAAAATCCCTAAAAACATTAAAAAACTCGAAAACCCCATACAAACCCTAAAAACTAATAAAAACTCAAAAAACCATTAAAACCCTGAAAAACATTAAATGACTCTAAAAATTATTAAAAACCATAAAAACTCAAAAACCCCTAAAAATCCGAAAAGACCCAAAAAACTCTGAAATCCCTAAAAACTCATTAAAACCCTCAAAATCTCTAAAAATCCTAAAAATCCCTCAAAACTATAAAAATACTAAAAACCCCTAAAATCCATAAAAATTTAAAAAACCCCCAAAACCCCATGAAAATGATAGAAACCCTAAAACCTTAAAAACACGCAAAAAACTAAATACTCTAAAAACATTAAAACCCTTAAAAATGTTAAAAAAACTATAACAAACCATAAAAACCCTAATAAACTCAAAAAATGGTAAAAACCCAAAAGTACCACAAAAATCATGAAAACATCAAAAAACCCCTAAAAACAAAAAAAATCCCAAAAACCCATAAAAATCACTAAAACACTAAATACCATAAAACCATAAAAATCCTAAAAACCCCCAAAAAATCCTTGAAAACATAAAAAACCATAAAAACCTTGAAATCCCCCTTTAAACCATAACAAAACCCCTAAAAACCTTTAAAACCCTAAAAACCCATAAATCCTTAAAAATCCTAAAAACACACTAAAAACACCAAAAACCCACCCCAAAAAATTCCAAAATACTCTAAAAATATTAAATACCCTAAAAAACTCAAAAAACTCATAAAAGAAACACAAACCTCTCAAAATCCTGAAAAAACCTTCTATAACACTAAAAAACATAAAAATCTTTAAAAACCTTGAAAATCTAAGAAAACGTAAAAAACCCCAAAACCTAGAAAACCATAAAAATTCCTAAAAGCCTTAAAGAACCTAAAGACCCTAATACCCACTAGAAACTCTAAAAACCCTAAAACCGCTAAAAATGTTAAAAACTCTAAAAAAACCTTTAAAACCCTAAAAAACTAAAAAACCATTAAAAACCAAAAAAGACACTAAAACATAGAAAAACCCTAAAACCCCCTAAAAACCATCAAAATCCCTAAGAACCCTACAAAACCCCAAAAAATATAAAAATCCCAAGAAACCCATAACTTCCATGAAAACATAAAAGACCCTAAAAATCCTGAAAAACTCATGAAACCCATAATAAACAACTAAAAATCTAAAAGAACCCTAAAAACCCATAAAACCCATAGAAAACCACTAAAAACTATAAAAACCCTTAAAACCCAAAAAAAATTAAAAACAATAAAAAACCTATAAAAAACTAAATACATTAGAATCCAAAAAGACACTAAAAACCCTAAAAACCCATTAAAACACTTAAAACCCTCAAAATCCCTAAAAACCATAAAAATTATAAACCCCCCTAAAATCTATGAAAACTTAAAAACCCTAAAAACTGTGAAAGCTCCCTGAAAACCATAAAACCCCTAAAAACCATAAAAAATCCTAAACCCATCAGAACCATAAAAACCACTAAAATCTCTAAAAACCCTTAAAACCCCTAAAAATTTTAAAATAATTTAAAAAACCTAAAAACTCAAAAATAATCAAAAACCCCTAAAACCCCATAAAAATCCTTGAAAAATCCTAAAACACCTCAAAATCCCTAAAAAACCAAAAAAACCTAAAACCCATAAAAATCCTTAAATGTCCGTAAAAATCAATGATAATTTAAAAACACCTAAAAACCCCATAAAACCCCTAAAAACAATAAAAACCCTAAAAAACATACAACCCCCATGAAAACCATAAAACACCTAAAAACTCAATAAAAACATTAAAAACTCTTAAAACCCCCAAAACATTAAAAAAAACTTTAAAAAACATTAATACCCTTCAAATTAAAAAAAATAAAGTCCCAAAAAGACCCTAAAAACCCTAAAACCCCAAAAAGCATCAAAATCTGAAAAAACCCTAAAGGCCATAAAATCCTAAAAATCCTAAAAAATCCACAAATACACGAAATACCTTAAAACCCAAAAAAACCATAAAAACCCCTTAAAACCCTAAAAAGGATAAAAACTCTAAATAAAATATAAAACCCTAAAAAAATCCAAAAAATCCAAAAAAACCCCAAAAGACCCAAAAACCCTGAAAAACCCTAAAAACCCTTATAAATCTTCAAAATCAAAAAAATACTATAAAAACTCCTAAAAACCAAAAAATACTAAAAACCTTTTAAGATTCCATGAAAATGTAAGAAACCCTCCCTTTTTTTATGTGGACTGTTTTCTTTGTATACATTGGGGGGGGGGGGGTAGGGATAGCATGGTCGTGCACCTTCCTTACCCTAAAAACCTTAAAAACTCCAAAACCCATAAAAATCATAAAAACCACTAAAAACTCTAAAAACCCTTAAACCCCTTTAAACAGTTAAAATATTCTAAAAACACATAAAACCCTAAAAAACTCTAAAAAACCCTAAAAACCCAAAAAGACCATAAAACTGAAAACAAATCTTAAAACCCTGAAAACCTCTAAAAACACTTGAAACCCCCTAAAACCCGATAAATCTCAAAAAACCCTAAAACCCCTAGAAACCATAAAAATCCTAAAAAATGATAAAAATCAATGAAAAGGTAAAAATCCTAAAAACTCTGAAAAACCGCTTAAAACTATAAAAACATCAAAAAACCATAAAAACCCATAAAACCCCTAAAACCCCAATAAATTATGAAAATCATTAAAACCACTACAAATGTTAGAAAACTCTTAAAAATATTAAAAACCCAAAACTACCATAAAAACCCTGAAAACACTAGAACCCGCAAAACCCAAAAAAAACAGAACACCTTAAAAATCCTTAAAAATTTTATAAAAATTAAAAACAATAAAACACCTAAAATACCCTGAAAAATCGTTGAATACCTAAAAATCCAAAAATCCCCTGAAAACTGAAAAAAACCCCTAAAAAATTAAAAACCCTAAAAAACGAATAAAAACTCTAAAAACCCTTAAAGCCCTAAAAATGTTAAAAAACTCTAAAAACCCTACCAAACTAAAAAAAACCCTAAAACCCCAAAATACTCTAAAACCCCTCAAAATCCATAAAACCTAATAAACCCTAAAAACCCAAAAAAAATTAAAACCCCCTAAAAAACATGAAAATGGAAACCCCCCATAAAAACACTAAAACCCCTAAAAATTCATAGAAACCCTAAAAACCATTAAAATACTAAAACCCCCTAAAAATCCATGCAAAAGTAAAATACACAAAAAACACTAAAAAAACCATTGAAAACCATAAAACCCCTAAAAACATTAAAAACCATGAAAACCCATAAAAACACTAAAAACCAATAAAAATTCTAAAAACCCTCAAAACCCCAAAAAATGTTGAAAAACTATAACAAACATTAAAACCCCTAATGACTCAACAAAAACACTAAAAACCCAAAAAGACCCTAAAAACACTAAAAAACCCCAAAACCCCTAAAAACCATTGAAAACCTTAAATCCCTCAAAATCCCTAAAAAATCTAAAAATTCTAAAAATCATGAAATTCCTATTAATCCCCTAAAAATCCAGGACAACATAGAAAACCATAAAAACCCTGAAAACCACCAGCAAACAATAAAACCCCCTAAAAACCATAAAAACTAAAAAAACCCATGAAAAACCTAAAAACCACTTAAAACTCTAAAATCCATTAAAAACTCTAATAACGTTAAATACTCTAAAAACCTTGACCCCCCCCCCCCAAAAAAATCAAAACGACCCAAAAAGTCACTAAAACCCCTAAAAACACCCGAAAAATCCTAAAAACCCTCAAAATACCTAAAAACCCTAAAAAACCTAAAACCCATTAAGATCCTAAAACCCCCATAAAAATCCATGAAAATTAAAAAAAAAGAAAAAAAACCTGGAAAACCCGTAAAAACCAAAAACCCCTAAAAACCATAAAGTCACTAAAACCCATTAAAAACCCTTAAAACCCCTAAAAATGTTAAAAAACATTAAAATACCAGAAAACCTCTAAAAACTAAAAAAACACTAAAAACCTAAAAACACTAAAATACCCTAAAACCCCCAAAATCCCCAAAAAACCTCAAAATTCCTAAATAAACAAAAACCCTATTAAAAAACTTATGAAACCCCTAAAAATCCATGAAAACGTAAAAACCACTAAAAGCTCTGAAAAACCCTTGGAAACCATAAAACCCCCTAAAAACCTTCAAAACCCCAAAAAACCCTAAAAACCCACTGAAACTGTAAAAACCCTTAAAACCCCTAAAAATGATTAAAAAATATAAGAAAACCTTAAAATCCCTAAAAAACTAAAAAAATCCTAAATACCCCAAAACACCCCAAAAACCCTAGAAACCCCTAAAACCTAAAAACACCTTAAAACACTTGAAGAGTTCTAAAAACTCTCAAAATTCCTAAATTCCTAAAAACCATAAATGTCATAAAAACCCCCAAAATTCCATCAAAGCATAAAAAACCCTGAAAACCTTGAAAAACCTAGGAAATACTCTAAAAACCCCATGAAGACCCTAAAATCCACTAAGAACACTAAAAACCCTTTAAACGCCTAAAAAGGATAACAATATCTAAAAAAACCTTAAAAACCTTAAAAAACTTAAAAAATTAAAAAAACACCTAAAACCCCAAAAGACCATAAAATCCCTGAAAACCCCTAAAAGCCCTCAAAGCCATAAAAACCCTAAAAACCCTAAAAACTCAAAAAATCAATAAAAACTCTAAAAACCTTACAAAATATAAAAACTCTAAAAACCATAAAATAGAAACAGAACCTAAAAACCCTAAAAAACCCTGAAAACCCCTAAAAACACTTAAAATCCCTAAATAAACATATACCCCTATAAACCATAAAATCCTAAAAAACCCCTAAAAATCCATGAAAACGTGAAAAACCCTAAAAACACTAAAAAACCCCTAAAAATCATAAAAGACATAAATACCTTAGAAAACCCTAAACCCCCTAAAAACCCATATAACAACTAAAACACACTAAAAACTCTAAACCCCTAAAAAGCCCCCAAAAACCATAAAAATCCCTAAATACTCTAAAAACCATAAAAATACTCAAAACCCCTAAATGTTCATGAAAATCAAAAAACCCAGAAAATGAAGAAAAACCCCAAAAAATCATTAAAAACCTTAAAACACCACGAAACCACTAAAAATAATAAAAAATTAAAAAAAACCATTAAAACCCCTAAAAACATTAAAAAATATTATAAATTCCTAAAAAACTTATAAAACTAAAAAACCCACTAAAACCCCAAAAAACCCTGAAAAACCATAAAAACCCTCAAAATCACTAATAAACCTAAAAACCATAAAAATCCCAAAAACCTCCTGAAAATCCATGAAAACGTAAAAAATCCTAAAAACACTGAAAACTCCCTACAAACCATAAAAAGCACTTAAAACCATAAAAAACCCTAAAACCCCATGAGAAACCTAAAAACAACAAAAAAACACTAAAACCCCTTAAAACCCAAAAATACGTCAAAGAACTCTAAAAACCTTTAAACCCCTAAAAAACCAAAAAAACTATGAGAACTCAAAAAGACCATAAATACCCATGAAAAACCCGAAAACCCTAAAAATCCTAAAAAAACATAAAAACCTAAAAAACCCTAAAAACCATGAAAACATCAAAAAACCGAAAAACCCCTAAAAACCTTAAGAAGTCCTAAAAATCGAAAAAAAACCACTAAAAATCTAATAAATTTAAAACCCCTAAAACAATTTAAAAACATTAAAAACCCTTAAACCACTAAAAAGTCAAAAAATTCCAAAAAACCCAAATGGACCTTAAAACCCTCAAAATTCGAAAAAACTCTAAAAAACCCAAAAAATCATAAAAATACTAGAAAACCCCTAAAAATCCATGAAAATGGAATAAACCCTAAAAAACCCCTTAAAACCATAAATACCCAAAAGCCTTTAAAAACCTATAGAATCCACAAACCACTAAAAACACTAAAAAGCCTTAAACCCCTAAAAATGTTAAAAAGCTCTAAAAAAACTTAAACCCCTAATAAACTCATGAAAACCATAAAAACCTAAAAAGACCCTAAAACCCCTAAAAACCCCTAAAACCCCTAAAAACCCTTGAAAACCCCCAAAACCCATCAAAATACCTAAAAACCCTTAAACCCATAAAAATCCTAAAAACCCCTAAAAGTCCTTGAAAACGTAAAAAACTCTAAAAACCCTAAAACCCCACTTAAAATAACAAAAACCTCTAAAAACCTTTAAAACAATAAAAACTCATAAAAACGATAAAAACCCACAAAAAACATTAAAATCCCCAAAACCCCTAGAACGTTAAAAACTATAAAAGCCTTTAAAACCATACAAAACTTAAGAAAACCTAAAAACCTAGAAAAAACATAAAAACCATAAAAACCATTGAAAACCCCTAAAAACCCTAAATATCCACAGAAACATAAAAAACCCTAAAAACCAGGAAAAACCCTTGAAAACCATAAAACCACTAAAAACCCTAAAAACCCATTAAAAATGTTAAAACCACTTAAAACCCCTGAAAACCTAAAAAAACCCTCAAAATCCCCAAAAACCCTTAAAACCCTTAAAACCAAAAAATTCCAAAAAACCCTAAAAATCCTTTAAAATATAAAAAATCCAGAAAACCCATAAAAACCTTAAAACCCCTAAAACCCCATAAAACCCTGAAAACCCACAAAACCCCTCAAAATACTGAACGACCCTAAAAACCTAGAAATGCCCTAAAAACCCTAAAAATCCCTGAAAAACACTAAAACCCCATCAAAATCCCTAAAAAACCTAAAACCCATAAAAGCATAAAATTCGTAAAAATCCCCTAAAAACATAAAAACGTAGAAATCCCAAAAAAACATTGAAAAACCTCTAAAAACCATAATACTTCCTAAAATCCTTTGAAACCCCTAAATACCCATAAAAACCCTAAAAACCAACTAAAAACATAAAAAAACCGTAAACCCCACAAAACATTAAAAAACTCTAAAAATCTAAAAATCCTTAAAAAACTCCAAAATACCCTAAAAACGCAAAAAATACCCTAGAAACCCTAAAAAATCCTAAAAAATCTAAAAATAACTGAAAACCTCTAAAACCCTCAAATACCTAACACCCTAAAAACCTAAAAACCATTAAAATCCGAAAAATGACTAAATTTTCATGAAAACGTAAAACCCCCTACAAACCATGATAAACCCCTAAAAACCATAAAACCCTTAAAATCTAAAAAAACATAAAAATCCATAAAATTATAAACCACTAAAAACTCTAAAAACCATTAAACCCCCTAAAAATGTTAAAAAACTCTAAAAACCTTAAAAAGCCTTAAATACTAAACGAAACAATAAAAGCCCCAAAAGACCAAAAAAACCTAAAACCCCCTAAAAACCCTTGAAAACCCCTCAGAATCCATAAAATCCCTAAAACCCCAAAAAATCATAAAAACCCTAAAAACCCATGAAAATGTAAAAAACCCATGAAAACAATAAAAATCCCTAAAAAACACAAAAACCCATAAAAACCCATAAACACCCATAAAACCCATAAAATCCACTGAAAACTCTAAAACCCCTTTAAACCCCTAAAGGCCTTAAAAACCTTAATAACACTAAAAACTCAAAAAAAACCTAAAAAACCAAAAAGACTCTAAAACCCATTAAAAACTGTAAAAACCTTTAAAACCCCTAAAATGCCCTACAACCCCTCAAAATTCCAAAAAACCCTCAAAACCCAAAAAAACAAAAAATCCTAAAAAACCCGTAAAGATCCATGAAAATTTAAAAAACTGTAAAAACCCTGAAAACCCCTTGAATACAAAAAAATCCCTTAAAATACCTAAAAATGTTAAAAGCTCTAAGAACCATAAAAACCCTAAACACTCCAAAAAAACCATAAAAACAAAAAAAGACCCTAAAAACCCTGAAAACCCATAAAAACACTAAAACCCTAGATGACCCCTACAACCCTAAAAATCCTTAAAAACCCTAAAAACCCAAAAAACCAAAAAAACATAAAAACCCCAAAAAACCATGAAAATGTTAAAACCACTAAACACCCTAAAAACGCCTGAAAACTATAAATTCCCTTAAAAACAAAAAAAACCATAAAAACTGGTAAAAACCCTAAAAACCACTTGCCTTACGAGAAAACCCCCAAAACCACTAATAACACTAAAAACCCTTAATACACCTAAAAACGTTAAAAACTCTTAAAAAATTAAAATCCCTAAAAATCCTAAAACGCAAAAAGACCTTAAAAAACTTGAAAAACCATAAAAACCCTAAATACCCCTGAAGACCCCCAAAAGTTCCTAAAACAATAAAAATCCCAAAAAAACCCTAAAAATCCCCGATAATGTAAAAATCCCTAAAAACCTTGAAAGCCCCTCTGAAAAATATAAAAACCCATTAAAACCTCACAAAACCTTAAAACCCATAATAACTCTAAAAACAAACTAAAAACTGTAAAAACACATAAACCCGCTAAAAAATTTAAAAACCCCAAAAAACATTAAAAACCCTAAAAAAATCAAAAAAACCCTAAAAATACTAAAATCCCCATAAAAATATATGAAAATGTAGAATACACTAAAAACACTGAAAATCCTTTGAGAACCTTAAAAACCCCTAAATACATTAAAAAAACATAAAAATCCATAAAATCCCTAAAAGCCACTAAAACCCCTTAAAACACCTTAAAATGTTAAAAAATCTAAAAATCCAAAAAGACCTTAAAACCCTTAAAAACCTCAAAACTGTAAAACCCTTAAAAACCAAAAAAAATCCAAAAAACCCAAATAATCCATGAAAATTTAAAAGTCCATATAAACCTTGAAAACCCCATGAAAACCATGAAAACCATAAAAACATTAACAAAGTATGAAAACACTAAGAAACCACTAAAAACTCCTAAACCCCTTTTAAACCCTAAAACATTAAAAACTCTAAAAAACCATAATAACTCTAAAAACTCAAAAGAAACCTAAAAAACCCAAAAAGATCCTAAATTCCTTGAGAAACCATAAAACCCCCAAAACCCCATAGAACCACTAAAAACCCGCAAAATACCTAAAACCTTAAAATAACCCAAAAAACCAAAAATCCTAAACCCCCCTAAAAAATGAAAATAAAAACACTAAAAACATTAAAATAACATGAAACCCAAAAAAATCCTAACCCCTAAAAATCGATGAAAATTTTAAAAACCCTAAAAACCCTAAGAACTTTGAAAATCATAAAACCCCCTAAAAACCATAAAAAACCCTAAAACACCACAAAAAACTTTATAAACATTAAAACCTTGCTAACATTAACAAACTCAAAAAAACCTTAAAACCGTAAAAAAATCAAAAAAATCTAAAAACCCGAAAAGACCCTAAAAACCCTAAAAAGCACTAAAACGCAAAAAACACAAGAAAAAACCCTAAAACCCATCAAATTCAGTAAAAGAAAAAAAATCATAGAAACCCTCTAAAAATCCCTGAAAATATGAAAAACCATAAAAAAAACATGAAAAACCTCTGAAAACAATAAGGCCCCCAAAAAACATAAAAACCCATAAAAACCCCAAAAAAACACAAAAAACTCTAAAACCCGTAAAACCCCTAAAGTTAAGGAACTCCAAAAAAACCTTAAAAACCCTAAAACACTCAAAAAAACCCTAAAATCCCAAAAAGATCCAAAAAACCCTGAACAAATCTAAACACTCCTGAAAACCCCTAAACCCCTCGAAAATAATAAAACCCCCTAAAACTATAAAAATTCAAAAAACCCCTAAATATCTTTGAAAATATAAAAAACCTTGAAAACCCAAAAAAACCATAAAAACACAAAAAAAACCCATTAGAACCCTAAAACCCGAATAAAAGCTCTAAAAATCTTTTAATGCCTAAAAACATTAAAATATTCTAAAAACCACAAAACCCTATAAACTAAAAAAACCCTAAAACCCAAAAAAGACCCTAAAACCATAAAACCCCTAAAACACTTGAAAACCCATAAACCCCTCAAAATCACTAAAAACCCTTAAACTTTAAAAACCTAAAAACCCCTTAAACATCCTAGAAAATATAAAAAACCTTAAAAGCCTGAAAAGCCTCTGAAAACTATAAAACCCTCTAAAAACCTTAAAAACACTAAAAAACCATAAAAACATTAAAAACCCTCAATAAACTCCAAAAAAACCTTTTGAACCCTAACAACATTAAACAAATCTAAAAAAAATAAAATACCTAAAAACCTAAAAGACTTTAAACCCATGAAAAAAACTAAAAGCCACTGAAAACCCCATGAAACTACTAGAACCCTAAAAAACCATACAAACCATAAAAATCCTCAGAAACTCTAAAATCCATGAAAATGAAAAAAAACCCTAAAAACCTTGAAAAACCCCTGAAAACCATCAAAACCCCGAAAAATATTAAAAAACTATAAAAACCATTAAAACCATTAAAATCTCTAAAAACCTTTAAAACACTTGATTTTATTAAAAAACTCAAAAAAACGTTATAAACTAAAAAAAAATGAAAAAAGACCCAAAAACCCCAAAAGACCCAAAAACCCAAAAACAGCCTAAAACCCCCCTAAAACCCCTACAAACCAACCAAATCCCAAAAAACTCCTAAAAACCATAAAAATCATAAAAACCATAAAAATCTTAAAACACCTAAAAATCATTGACAATGTAAAAAACCAGAGGAATCACTAAAATTCGTAAAACCTCTAAAACCCATAAAACACTAAAACCCACTAAAACATTAAAAACCCTTTAAACCCCTAAAAACATCAAAAAACCCTAAAAGAACTTAAAACCCCTAAAAAACTCAAAAAACCCCTAAAAACCACCAAACCCTAAAAATCATAAAAACCCTCAAAATCCCTAAAAATGATAAAAACCCTAAAAATATTAAAAATCATTAAAAAACCCAAAATACTTTGAAAACGTAAAAAACCATAAAACCCTAAAAACCATAAAACCCCATAAAAACCCTAAAACCTCATTAAAATCCCATTAAAACCCTAAAACCCAATAAATACCGTAATAACCATTTAAACCACTAAAAATGTTAAAAACTTTAAAAAATCATAAAACCCCTAAAAACTAAAAAAAACCTAAGAACATGAAAATACCCTAAAACCCATAAAACCCTAAAAACCCACAAAACCACAATGAATGTTAAAAAAACTATAAAAACATTAAAAACACTGAAAAATTAAAAAAATATACTAAAATCCCACAAAAGACCCAAAAAACCCTGAATACCCCTAAAAACTGCTCAGAAAACCTAAAACCCCTTAAAATTACTCAAACCCATAAAATACCCAAAAATCAATAAAAAACATAAAATACTGCTAAAAATCCTTGAAAACATAAAAAAAACCTAAACACACTAATAACCCATAAAAACCCAAAAAACCCAAAAAGCCTTAATAACTCGAAAAGCCATAAAACCCTAAAAATCATTAAAAACTCTAAAAACCCTTAATCCCCTAAAACGTTAAAAAAATATAAAAACCATAAATATAAAAAAGACCCTAAAACCCAATAAAACCCCTAAAACCGCAAAAAACCATAAAACCCCAAAAAAACCTTGAAAAAACCTTAAAAACTGTCAAAATCACTAAAAACCCTATAAAACTCTAAAAACCATAAAAATCCTAAAAAAGCCCAAATAATCCAAGAAAATGCAAAAAAACCTTAAAACCCCTTAATAATATCTAAACACCATAAAACCCCTAAAACCGCAAAAATCCTAAAAGGCCAAAAATACTATAAAACCAATAAACATATTTATAAAATTTTAAAAACCTTAAAACCCTAAAAAACTCAAAAAAAAACCTTTAAAACCCCAAAAGACCATAAATCCCTTGAAACCCCCTAAAACCCCTAAAACCCTATGAAAACCCCTAACACCCCTTAAAATCCCTAAAAACCCAAAAAACTCAAAAAGCCATAAAAATCCTAATAACCCCCTAAAAATCAATGAAAACATAAAAAAACCTGAAAAACCAAAAAAAAATTACAGAACTCCTAAAATATTTAAAAAACCATAAAAACTCATAAAAACCCAAAAAACCACTAAAACTCTGAAAATGCTAAAAACACATAAAATTGTTAAAAAACTTCAATAAACAAAGAAACCATAAAAAACTAAAAAAAACCTATAAAACCCTAAAATACCCTAAAAACCCTAAAAAACCCAAAAACCCTAAAAACACCTAAAATTCCCTAAAACCCTCAGAGTACCTAAAGACCCCTAAAACCCATAAAAATCATAAAAAACCCCTTAAAACCCATGGAAACCCTAAAAAAAACCAAAAACCCCTAAAAACCCATGAAAACATAAAATCCCTTAAAAACGCTAAAAACCATGAGAACTCTGACACCCCTTAAAATCCCTAAAAACATTAAAAAACTCTAAAAAACCTCAAAAACTAACCCCCCCCCCCCCTTAAAACACAAAAAGACCCTAAAAACCTAAAAACCCCTAAAACCCCTTAAAACCCCTAAAAACCTTAAAATCCCTAAACATAGTAAAAACCAATAAAAACCATGCAAATCTTAAAATACCCCTAAAAATTCACGAAAACATAAAAACCCTAAAAACCCTTAAAAACCCCCAAAACAACGAAAAACTCTAAAAACCCTTTAAAGCCTTAAAATCGTTAAAAACTCTAGAAACCCTTAAAACCCCACAAAAACTCAAAAAACCCCCAAAAACATGAGAAGACCCTAAAAACCCTAAATCCCCTAAAAACCCTGAAAAAACCTAAAGGCCTTCCAAAACCCAAAACCCCTAAAAATACTAAAACCCCAGAAAAACCCTAAAAACCTCAAAATCCCTAAAAACACTAAAAAACCTTAAAAACGATGCAAATTCTAAAAAAACCCTAAAAATCGATGAAAACATAAAAATCCATAAAAACCCTAAAATCCATAAAAACCCCTAAAACCTTAAAAACCCTAAACAACTATAAAAACCATATAAACCAAAAAAACTCTAAAAACCCATAAAACCCCTAAAAATGATAAAAATATCTAATAAAGATTAAAAAAACCTAAAAACTCATAAAACCCATAAAAAACCAAAAAGATCTAAAAACCTTGAAAACCCCTAAGAACACTGAAAACCATAAAAACCCTCAAAGTCCCAAAAAAACAAAAAAAACCCCTAAAATCCCTAAAAATCATAAAAAACCCTCTAAAAATAAATGAAAATATAAAAAACCCTAAAATCCATGAAAACCCATTAAAAACCATAAAAAACTAAAAACACTAAAACCCTTAAATTTCCAAAAAAAAATTAAAACTATTATAAAAAACCTTAAAAACCATAAAAACTCAAAAAATCCCTAAAAACCCAAAAATACCCTAAAAACCTTGAAAACCATAAAATCCCTAAAACCCTAAAAACCATAAAAACCCTAAAAGACCCCTAAAAATCCATGAAAACGTAAAACCCCTAAATATGTGGGAAAACCCATGAAAAGAATTAAAAACTCCTAAAACCCTTAAAAGGACAATAAGAATCCATAAAATCCCTAAAAACCCACTAAAAATCGCAAACCCATAAACCCCCCAAAAAAGTAAAAAGACTCTAAAAACCATAAAAACCCTAAAAAACTCAAAAGCCCCAAAACCCCTAAAAAACACTAAAAACTCATAAATACCATAAAAACATAAAAATCCGAAAAAAAACCCTATAAATCCATGATAGCATTAAAAAACCCTAAAAACCACTAAAACTCTAAAAAAACCTTTAAACCCCACAAAACGTTAACAAACCGTTTAAACCCAAAAAATTCAAAAAAAATCAAAAACCGGAAAGAGATCCTAAAAACTCTGACAAGCCCTTACAACCCAAAAAACCCCTATAAAACCCTAAAAACCCTCAAAATCATTAAAAACACTAAAAACCTTCAAAACAAAAAAATCTGGAAAACCCCCTAAAATCCATGAAAACATAAAAAACCCTAAAATCCCATAAAACCCAAAAAATTACTAAAAACACTTAAAACCCCTAAAAACATTATAAAATCTAAAAAACCATAAAACCCCCAAAAATCTCAAAAATACCCTAAAAACCCTGAAAAATTCTAAAATCCCAAAAAAACCCTAAAAATCATAAAATCCCGCAAAATCTCAAAAAACACCCCAAACCCCTAAAACAATAACAATCCTAACCCCCCCCCCCCAATATATGAAAATATAAGAAACCCTACAGATCATGAAAACTGCTGAAAGCAATAAAACCCCTAAAAACATAAAAAACAAAAACACCCAAAAAACACAAAAACCCGCTAAAATCTCTAAAAACCCTTAAAACCATTAAAAATGATAAAAACCCTTAAAAACTTAAATCCCCCAAAAAATCAAAGAACCAAAAAATCCAAAAAAAACAAATAACCCTAAAAACCCCTAAAATCCCTAAAAACCCAAAAACAAATCCTTAAAACCATTAAAATTCCTAAATACCCTAAAAACCATACAAATCCTAAAAAACCAATGAAAATGTAAAACCCCTAAAAACCCTAGAAAACACATAATAATCATAAAACCCCCTAAAAACATAAAAACATTTAAAACCCATAAAAATCCAAAAACCACTAAAATATACAAAAACCCTTAATCCCTTAAAAATGTTAAAAAGTACTCAAAAGCATAAAAACCCTAAAAACTCAAAAAAAAATACTAAAATCCCAAAAGACCATAAACACCCTAAAACACCTAAAAATTCTATGAAAACTCCTAAAACCCCTAGAAATACCTAAAACCATAAAAACAATAATTTTTTTAAAAATCTAAACACCCCCTAAAAATCCATGAAAATTTAAAAACCCCCCAAAACATTTGGAAACCATAAAACCCCAAAAAACCAGAAAAACCGTAAAAACCCTAAATTTCACTAAAAACTGTAAAAACCATTTAAACCCCTAAAATTTTAAAAACTCTAAAAATAGTAAAAACCTAAAAGCTCAAAAGAAACCTAAAAACCTAAAAATACCCTAAAACCCTGAAAACTCCTTGAAACGCTAAAAAACCATAAAGAGCCATAAAATCATGATAATCCATAAAAACCAAAAAAACTATAAAACTCCTAAAACCCAAAAAATCAATGAAAATGTATGAAACCAAAAAAACCCAGAACACCCCTTGAAAACCATAACCCCCCCAAAGGGTAAAAAAAATAAAAACCCATGAAATCTCTATAAACCACTAAAAACCAAAAACAAACATAAAAACCCATAATGACTCTAAAAATTGTGGAAAGCCCTAAAATCCCCTAAAGACCATAAAACCACTCAAAATACCTAAAAACACTAAAACCCCTAGAAACCATTCAAATCCTAAAAAAGTCCAAAAAATCAATGAAATGGTAAAAACACTAAAAACCTTTGACAACTATAAACCCCCACCCCCAAAAAAAATCTTAAAAAACCCTAAAAATCAATGAAAAGTAATAAACACTAAAAACACTAAAACCCCCCTAAAGACTATAAAAACCCCCAAAAACCATAAAAACCATAAAACCTATAAAAACCATAAAAACCCACTAAAAAATCTAAAACCCCTTAAAACCCCTTACCTTGAAAAAAACCATTAAAACCCCTAAAAATATTAAAAATCTCAAAATAACCTTAAAACCCCTACCTTGTAAAAAACCATAAAAACCAACAAAACCAAAAAAACCCTAAAGACCCTATAAACCTAAAAAACACTAAAACCCCGGAAAACCCCTAAAACCCCTCAAAATTACTAAAATCAATTAAAAACATAAGACCATGAAAATATAAAAAAACCCATAAAAATCCATGAAAATGTAAAGCCCCACATAAAAAAAACTTAAAAACCCTAAAAAATAACCCCCAACCAAAAAGTTCCTAAAAACCCTAAAAACTCTAAAACACTAAAAACCCCTAAAAACCCTTATAAACCCTCAAATCCCTAGAAAAACTAAAAAACCCAAAAAACCACAAAAAAAATCAATAAAAATCCATGAAAATGTAAAAAAACCATAAAAACATTAAAAAACCCCTGAAACCAAAAAAATCAAAAAAACCACAAAACCCATAAAAACCATAAAAACTACTAAAAACAATAAAACTCTTAAACCCATAAAAAATGTTTAAAAACTCTAAATAACATAAAAAATCCAAAAAACACAAAAAAACCTTAAAACCCAAGAAGTCCGTAAAACCGTAAAACTCTAAATACCCCTAAAACCCCATAAAACCCTCAAATTCCCTAAAAACACTAAAAATACTAAAAAACTCTAAAAATTCATGAAAACATAAAAAAGCCCTAAAAACCCTGGAAACCCCTAGAAATCCATAAAACCACCCAAAACCCTTTAAAAACCCTAAAACCCATAAAAACCCTTAAAATAAAAAAAAACTAAAAAACCTTGAAAACCTCAAAATACATTAAAAGACCCTAAAAGCTCCTAAAACCCCCTAAAAATCCCTAAAAAGCCCTAAAAGCATGAAATTCCTAAACCCTCATAAAATACATTAAAATGTGAAAACCCCTAAAACCCCTAAAAACCCTAAAAACCCTCAAAATCCATAAAAACGAAAAAACCCATTAAAACCATAAAAATCCTAAAAACCCCAAAAAATAAATGAAAACAAATACCCAAAAAAACCTTGAACCCCCCCGAAATTCCTTAAAAATCCATATAAACCTTAAAAAATGTAAAGACCCTAAAAAACAATAAAAAACAACTTAAAACTCTAAAACCCCTTAAGTCTCCTAAAAAAATTAAAACTCTACAAAACCATAAATGCCCAAAAAACGAACAAAACTAAAAACCCCAAAAAACCTAAAACACCATAAAACCCAAAAAATCCTAAAAACCTCTAAAAACCATAAAAACCCTAAAAATATCTAAAACCCAAAAACCCTGAAAACCTCAAAAAATAAGAAAAAACCCTAAAAATCACAATCCCTCTAAAAACCATAAAAACCTTTAAAACCCACTAAAAACTCCAAAAACCCTTGAAACCCCTAAAAACCTAAAAAAACACAAAAAATACCTTAAAATTCTAAAAAATCAAAAAAACCCTCGAAACCCAAAATGACCCTAAAACCCTGAAAAACCTTAAAACAATAAAACCCCTAGAAAAATCATAAAAACCATAAAATACCTAAAAACATTAAAAACCCTAAAAACCCTAAAATCCTAAAAAACCTTAAAAATTCCTGAAAATGTAAGAAAACCCTAAAAACTCAAGTAACCCCTGAAAACCACAAATCCACTAAAAACCTAAGAGAACACTCAAAAACCATAAAAACTCTAAAACCCTAAAAACTCTAAAAAAACATAAAAACCCTAAAAAACTCACCCCCCTAAAACCCCTAACGAACTGAAAAACTCATAAAATATTTAAAAACCATAAAAGCACATGAAAACCTCTAAACCCCCTCAAAATCCCTAAAAACACTTAAAACCCTAAAAACCAAAAAAATCCTATAAAAACCTAAAAATCAATGAAAATGTAAAAACCCTAAAAACCCGGAAAAAAGCTGAAATCCATAAAAACTTTAAAAGCGTAAAAACCCATAAAACACTAAAAACCACTAAACACTATAAAAACCATTAAAACCCATAAATTTTTCAAAAAAATCTAAAGGAATTAAATACCCTAAAAACTTAAAAAACCCTTAAAACTCTAAAAAGGCCCTAAAAATATCAAAACACCCTAAAAACCCTTGAAAACCCTAAATGTCATCAAATTCACTAAAATCCTAAAAATCACAACAAATCATAAACATTCTTAAAAATACATGAAAACATAAAAAACCTTAAAACCCTAAAAACCCCAAACACCATTAAAACCCCTAGAAACCATAAAAACCCCTCAAATCACATAAAACCCCAAAATAACTGCATAAACCTTTAAAAACCCTAAAATCGTAAAAATCACTAAAAAATTCTAAAAACCCATAAAAACCTAAAAACCTTAAAAACCTTAAAAGAACTCAAAAAACCTTAAAACCCCCAAAATACCCTAAAAACCCTAAAATCCCTGAAAACCATAACACCCTAGAAAACCCCGAAAACTCTTTAAATCCTTAAAAACCCCAAAAACCTTAAAAACCACAAAAATCCTAAAGAAACCCTAAAAATCCATCAAAATGTAAAAAACTCTAAAAACCTTGAAAACCCCCTGAAAACCTAAAACCCCTAAGAATTTTAAAAACTCTAAAACACCATAAAAACCCTAAAAACTCAAACAAAAAACAAAAAACCAAAAAAAACCTTTGAAAACCCATGAAAATACCTAATAACCCTCACAGTCCCTAAAAAATCTAAAACATCCAATGATCCATAAAAATCCTAAAACCCACTAAAAATCCATGAAAACAAACACTGAAAACCCCCTCAAAACCATAAAACCCCCAAAAACCTTAAAAAACCCTTAAAATCCATAGAAACCCTAAAACCCTACTAAAAACGCTATAAATCCTAAAAATACCAAAAAACATTAAAAAACACTAAAAAACCTTTAAAACCCTAAAAACTAGAAAGACCCTAAAAACCTAAATAGACCCTAAAAACCATGAATACCCCTAAAACCACTAAAACCCAATAGAAACCCTAAGACCCCTTGAAATCCATAAAATCTATAAAAAACCAATTAAAATATTAAAAACTCCTAAATATACATGAATATAGAAACACTAAATCCCTTAAAAATCCAAGAAAACATAAAAATCCCTAAAAAACCCTAAAAACCGTAAAAACTCATAAAACCTTAAAACCCCTAAAAATTCATAAAACTCCTAAAATCCCAATTAAAACCCTAAAATCCATTAAAACCCCTAAAAACATTAAAAAAACTCTAAAACCTTAAAAAACCATAAGAACATAAAAACCCCTAAAACCCCAAAGGATCCTAAAAACCCTCCAAAACCCTACAAAACCCTAAGACCCCTAAAAACCCCTAAAAACCATAAAATTCCTAAAAAACCCCTAAAATCCCTACAAACATAAAACCCCCTGAAAGCTCCCTGAAAACTATAAAACCCACTAAAAACTCTAAAAACCATTAAAAACCCTAAAAACGTCAAAAAACTCTTATGTTGCAAAAATAGTTCAAAAACTGTCAAAAACCATAAAAACCGTAAAAAACTCAAAAAAACCCTAAAACCCAAAAAAAACCAAAAACCCCTAAAATACCTAAAAACACTAAGAAAACCTACAAACCCTAAAAAATCTCTAAATACCTAAAAACCATAAAAACCCTAAACCCCCCTAAAAATTCATGAAAACGTATAAAACCATAAAACCCCCTAAAAATTAAAAAAACCTTAAAATCCCTAAACACCCAGTAAAAAACCCAAAAACCCTTAAAAACATTAAAATCTCTAAAAAACCGCAATGCAGTAAAAATCAAAAAAAACCCTAAAACCCCCAAAAGACCATAAAACCATGAACAACCCAAAAAAACCCCTCAAAATCCCTAAAAACAACAAAACACCCTGAAAAACAAAACAAATCCTAAAAAATCCCTATAAATCAATGAAAATGTAAAAACCTTGAAGCACCTCTGAAAACCATAAAACACCCTAAAAACCTTAAAAATCCCTAAAATTCCATAAACCCCCCCACCCCCAAACCCACTAAAACCCCTATAAACCCTCAAAATGCCAAAAAACCCGAAAACCCATAAAAACCATAAAAATCCTAAAAACCCCTAAAATCCATAAAATATAAAAAACCCTAAAACCCCTGAAAACCCCCTGAAACATATAAACCCCCTAAAAATCTTAAAAAACTAAAAAAAGGCATAAAAATCCTAAAAACCCACTAAAAACTCTAAAAACCCTACAAACTCCTAAAAATGTTAAAAAAACACTAAAACCATTAAAACTCTTAAAAACCCAAAAAAAAACCCAAGACCCAAAAAACCCAAAAGTCCTTAAAAATCCCAACAAACCATAAAATCCTAGGAAAACCCTAAAACCCATAAAAATATTATAAAACCGTAAAAATTGATGAAAATGAAAAAATCCCTTAAAACCCAAAAAACCCCTTTAAAACCCTAAAAACCCATAAACACCTAAAAACCCTAAAAACTCATAAAAACACTATATAAAACTAAAAACTCTAAAACCCGTGTAAACCCCTAAAAATGTCAAAAAATCTAAACCATAAAAACATTAAAAAACCTAACAAACCCTAAAACACTAAAAGAACGTAAAAACCCTAAAAAACCTTAAGAACCCCTAAAAATCCTAAAAAACCTCAAAATCCCAAAAAACCTTAAAAACCATAAAAATCAAAAAAACCCCTTAAAATCCATCAAAACGTAAAAATTCTAAAAATCCATAAAACCCCCTAAAACCATAAAAACCCCTCAAGACTTTAAAAAACCCTAAAAGACCCTGAAAACCCACTAAAACCATTAAGACCTCGAAAATGTTAAAAACTCTAAAAAAATAAAATCCTACAAAAATCAAAAACCCTAAAAACCACTTAAACCCCCTAAAAACCCTCAAAATCCCTAAAAAACCTAAAAACATGTAAAACCCATAGAAATCATAAGAAACACCTAAAAATCCCCAAAAACATAATAACCCAAAAATCCTTGAAAAACCTTCGAGATCCCTCAAAACTCTAAAAAACTTAAAAAATCCTAAAACCCCATAAAAACCCTAAAAACACTAAAAACACTAGAAACTTGAAAAACCTGTAAAATGTTAAAAAGCTCCAAAAGACCTTAAAAACCCTAAAAAACTAAAAAAACCCCAAAATCCAAAAAAGATACTAAAAATCCTGAAAACCCCATAACACCCTAGAAGACCCCTAAAAACCCAAAAAATCCTTAACATCCTAAAAAAATAAAAAACCTAAAAATCCTAAAAAAACCCACTAAAACCCTAAATACCCATTGAAATTTTAAAAACCCCTTAAAACTCAAAAAAACACTAAAACCACAAAAAATCATAAAACCATTAAAACCCATAAAATTGTTAAATACTCAAAAAATAATAAAAACCCTAAAAACTCCAAAAAAAACCCTAAAACCCCAAAAAATCCTCCAAAACCCCAGAAATACCCTAAAACCCTAAAAACCCATGAATTCCCCTAAAATCCTGAAAACCCCTAAAAATGTTTAAAAATCCTAAAAACCATAAAAATCCTAAAACCCCTATTAAAATCCAAGAAAACGTAAAAAAACCCCAAAAATAAAAAAACCCCTTAAAACATAAAAACACCTAAAAATTTAAAGAATCCAAAAAAACCCACAGAACCTTAAAAAATAAGAAAAACTCTAAAACCCCCTAAAATCCTAAAAATGATAAAAACTACAAAAACCTTAAAACTGCCTAAAAACAATAAATACCTAAAAACACAAAAAAGACTGTAAAACCCTGAAAACCCTGAAAACCCCTTTCAAAACACTGAAAATCCATAAAACCCCTAAAAAACCTCAAAACCATAAAAATCCTAAAAAACCCAAAAATTCATTGAAAATGTAAAAACCCCTAAAAACCCTGAAAAACCCCTTAAATTGAAAAAAACCCTAAAACCCATAAAAACCCATAAAAACTCTAAATCCCACTAAAAACTCTAAAAACCCTATAAACCCCTAAAAATGTTAAAAACTCTACAAAACATTGATACCCTAAAAAACTAAAAAAACCTAAAAACCCTAAAACACATAGAAAACCCTCAAAATCCCTAAAAACACTAAAAACCATAAAATACAAAAAACTAAAAAACCCCCAAAAAACTATGAAAATGTAAAAGACATTAAAAACCTTAAAAAGTCACTGAAAACAATAAAAATCTCTAAAAGCCTTAAAAACCCCTAAATACCCATAAAAACCCAAAAAATCACTAAAAAGTCTAAAACCCCACGAACCCCCTAAAAATGTTAAAAATAGCTAAAAACCTTTAAACCCTAAAAAATAAAAAAACCCATTAAACCCAAAAGGTCCTAAAAACCCTTAACCTCCCAACCCCTAAAAACCATTGAAAACCCCTAAAAACTATCAAAATCCCAAAACCCATAATTTTTGGAGGCAAGGAATAGCCTGGTACAACACCTTGTTTTCCCCAAAAAACCCTAAACACCCCCAAAAAACCATAAAAACCCTACCTTACAAAAAAATCCTAAAAATCCTAAAAATCTATGAAAACCTAAAAAATCCTAATAACCTAGAGAACCCTCCAAAAACCATAAAACCTCCTAAAAATTGAAAAAACCCTAAAACCACATAAAAACCCTAAACCACTAGAAACTATAAAACCCCTTAAAACAATAAAAAACTCATAAAAACTCAAAAGAAAAACCTTAAAACTCCAAAAACCTCAATAAAAACCAAAAATACACAAACAGATCCTAAACACCATGAAAAACTCTATAGACCCTCAAAAACCCTAAAAACCCTACAAACTATTAAAATCCTAAAAACCTATAAAAAGACATGAAAACATAAAAATCTCTAAAAAGCCGTAAAAATCATAAACCCCTAAAAACCTTAAATACCATGAAAACCCTTAAAAATCCAAAAAACCAATAAAACCTCTAAAAACCCTAAAAACCCTAATAATCATAATAAACTTTAAAACCCCTTAAAACCCCTAAATAACTCTAAAATAAACCCGAAAAACCAAAAAAGACCCTAAAACCCCCCAAAACCCCCCAAAACCCTCAAAATCCCAAAAACCCAAAAACAATAAAATCTTAAAACCCCTAAAAATACATAAAAACATTTAAAAACCTAAAAAACCCTGATGAACACCAAAAAACTATAAAATATCCAAAACCCTTAAAAACCATAAAATCCCTAAAACCCTAAAAACCCACTAAAAACTTTAAAACCTCAAAAAACTTAGAAAAACTCTAAAAAACCTTAAAATCAGAAGAAGAAAAAAAGATTAAAAACCCCCAAAAGACCCTAAAAACCTTGAAAACCCCTAAAATCACTAAAAAACTCAAAACAAATCCTAGAAACACTCAAAATCCCTAAAACCCTAATAAACACTAAAAACATTATAAATCCTACAAAAATAAAAAAAATCCATGAAAACATAAAAAACCCTAAAAACCCATGAAAACCATAAAACCGCCTAAAAACCATAAAACCATAAAAAAGCACAAAAAGATATAAAACCCTTAAAATACTTAAAATGTTAAAAACTCTAAAAACCCATAAAAATCTCAGAAAAAAAATGATAAAATCCAAAAGTCCTTAAAAACCCAAGAAACCCCTAAAAACACTCAAAAAACCTAAAAACCATAAAATCCATAAAAAACCAAAAAAAACTCCTAAGAATCCATGAAAATGTAAAAAACCCTAAAACTTGTGAAAACCCCCTAAAATAACAAAACCCCCTAAAATCCCGAAAACCCCATAAAAACCTTAGAAACCCAATAAAAACTCTAAAAACCCTCCAAACCCATAAAAATGTTAAAAACTCTAAAAAATATTAAAACCCTTAAAAAATCAAGAAACCATAAATCCCCAAAGACCCTAAAACCCTGAAAACCCTTAAAAACCACTGAAAATCCCCAAAACACCTCAATATCCTTAAAACCCTCAAAAACCCTAAAAAACATAAAAATATTAAAAATCCCCTAAAAATCCATGAAAAATTTAAAAAACTTGGAAAACTCTTAAAAACCATAAAAATAGCTAAAGATCTTAAAAACAATAAAACAAAAAAAATTAAAAACTCTTAAAACCCTTAAAAACTTTAAAAAAACTCTAAAAACCATAAAACCCTGAAAAAACTCAAAAAAACCCTAAAAACCAAGAAAGACCCTAAAACCCTGAGAAAATTTGAAAACCCCTAAAACCCTTCGAAACCCCGAAAAACATAAATATCCCTATAACCCTAAAAACATTTAAAACCATAAAAATCCGTAAAAACCCCTAAAAGCCCAAAAAAACTAAAATCCCCTAAAACCCTTCAAAATCCCTAAAAACCCTAAAAACCATTAAAAACATAAAAATTGTAAAAAACACCTCAAAATCCATGAAAATGAAAAAAACCCTAAAAATCTATAAAACCCCCTAAAACCCCTAAGAATCTTAAATAACCACAAAAATTCTAAAAACCCCTAAAAATCAATGAAAAATCTAAAACGCCTATAGCACCTAAAAGCAATAAAAAACTCTAATAATCCATAAATTCCTAAAAAACTAAAAAATCCATAAATACCCAAAAAGATCCAAAAACCCAAAAAACACCTAAAACCCCCCAAAAACCTAAAATCCCTCAAAATCTCTAAAAACTCTAAAACCCCCTAAAAACCATAAAAACCCATGAAAACCCCTGAAACCCATTAAAAGTCCATGAAATCATAAAAACACCTAAAATCCATGAAAAAACCTTGAAAACCATAAACCCCCTAAAATCCTTTAAAAACCCAAAAAATAAATAAAAACCTTAAAACCAATAAAAACAATAAAATCCCTTAAAACCCTTAAACCCCTTAAAAATGCTAAAAACTCTGACAAACCTTAAAATGCTTACAAAACTCAAAAAAACCCCTAAAACTCAAAAAGTTCCCAAATCCCCTGAAAACCCATAAAAACCATAAAAACCGTAAAAGTACTGAAAACCCCTGGAAAACCATAAAACCTCGAAAAACCTTAAAAACCCCTAAAAATTGATAAAAACCCTAAAAAAGTAAAAACTTTAAAAACTCTTTAAACCCCTAAAAATGTTTAAAATCTTAAAAACCTATAATACCCTAAAATCAAAAAAACCCTAAAAACCCAAAAAGATCCTAAAAACCCTAAAAAACATAAAACCCCTGAAAGCCCCTATAAACCCTAAAAATCTATAAAAATCCTAAAAACCATAAGAATCCTAAAAACCCCCAAAGATCCATGAAAATGAAAAAAACACTAAAACTCCCAAAAATAGTAAAAACCCATAAAAAATTAAA
This sequence comes from Viscum album, assembly GCA_963277665.1. NCBI lineage: Eukaryota > Viridiplantae > Streptophyta > Magnoliopsida > Santalales > Viscaceae > Viscum > Viscum album. The sequence goes on from OY728141.1 coordinate 1,898,794,417, forward strand.
AACCCTAAAAACTAATAAAAATATTAAAAAATCACTAAAAACTCTAAAACACCTTAAAACCGTAATTTTTTATAAACTCTAAAAACCTTAAAAATCGTAAAAAATTAAAGAAACCCTAAAACCCCAAATGACCCTTAAAAACCCCTAAAACACAAAGGATAATTAAATTAAGATGGCGGCTCGACTCTCTCGTGATGGCGATTCTCTTCTCCCATAGAATACATGAAGACGAAGACTGCTCATGCACCTCCCCCCCCCCTCTGCGGCGGAGGGGCCTCCACTTATTCTTCATGATGGGCGTCCTTTTGTCTCGTTCTCGGTTCCTGATTTTCTTCCTCCTTTTCCGCTGATTGAGATATGTTCAAAGGTTTATGACATACATGAAGGATTTTCACAGCTTTGTTTATTGATTACGGAGTTTAGTGAGGCTTTCACCCTGCAGAGGCTGTCCTTGGTAGCTCATTTCTTGAACTGGTGACCCCCGGTGGATGTTTTTGACATATTTTTGTTCGAACAATGGGACCTCCAAGACCGTTCTATGGTAGGTCTTCTTTATAGCAATCACATTTTGATTCGATTTGTTTTGGAAGAGGATTTGGTTCATGCCTGGTCGACAACTCCATGAAGATGCAATGGAGCTCGCTTTTCCCTTTCTAGGTGGATCTTTGAACTGCACTTGAACCGTGATTCACCGATGGTGGCAACGTGGGTAAGATTTCGGGAACTACCACTCCCTTTCCAAAATTTATCCATTATATCAATGTTGGGGAATTTGGTGGGAAGGTTCTTATGCATCAATAGTAGAATAAGGGACCTTTTCCACCCAGTCTCCTGAAGGGTTTTTGTGGAGATTGATGCTTCTAATGGACTGGTTGATTTTGTTTGGATTGCTATTGGTGAGGAGCTTTGTTGAAAGTATCCTATGATCTTTGAGTCGTGGACGAATTTCTGCTCCTCATGCTGGCTTCTGGGTCATAATGTTTGGGCTTGTAGGTGTAGTGGAAGGAATTGTTGTTCTTTGAACCGATCTTAGGAGGTGACTGGTAAGGAGAATCAGAATCAGGGTGAGGTGCAGGAGGTTATCCAAAGGGAACCTCATGCACAAGTTGAGTCTGGTGACAGGGGGTAGGATTGAGTGGGGATGAATATGGTGGAGGTTGTAGTGATTTCTTTAATCGGGATTGGAAGGAATGATTCCGTGGGGGTGGATCAGGCATCTGGGCTTGGTTCTAGATCCCTGGATGTGATGATTGTGCTGGAGGGCCCCCAGTAGTGTCGAGGGGTCATGGATCTGCAGCTGAAGGAGGTAAAGTGGGTTTTCGGCGTCAACCGGAACCAAAGGTGACTGACATTTTCAAGCGATTGAGGAGTGACTTGAAGCTCTTGGATGTTGGAAGTCCCTTATACAGGGAGGTTTCTGCTTATGGGAAGTCAGTCTCCTCTAATAGCTGTCTGAAGCAGAGGTAGTAAGTCATCCCAATCTTCAATCGCCTTGAGGGGATGGAGCTTGAGGGAGAGGTGCAAGGGTCTCCACTTGTTGATGGGAATGAGAGGTATGATGCACAGGAGAGTGGGATGCATGCTGTTATTGCTGAGGGGGTGGAGGGAGTGTGTCCCAGAAGTCTTGTGAAGATGAGATACTATTAGACATCACTGGACAATCGGGTGGTGTTGATGAGTTGGAGATTTGGGAGTTACATGATCTTGGTCACAATTGTGATGATTATGATGTGAATGAGGGGAAGGTAAACACTACTCCTGGGAAGGAGGGGCAAGTGTCTCTATTTGCTGATGCTGGGAATGTAAGGCTGGATGTACAGATGCCATGTTAGGAGCAGGTTGTTGCAGCTAGGCGCAGTGGAGGCTGTGTGGTCCTTAATGGTGGCCAAGCTGAGTCGATGATGGATACTCTTGGGTCCTTGGATGGATCTGGGGAGCAGGGGATAAGGGAAATGCAGGAGATGGAGACTGCACGCTCTATCCAGGGGGATGAAAGCGAGCTACCTAGGGGGGCACTTGCAGCAGGCCCTAGCTGGTGGGGTACCCCATCTTTGTCTGACTTCTCAGGAACCTACGGTGGATCGTAACATGCTTCAAGGTGGGGTTCTGGTTGTATGTTCCCTCAATCAGGAAGCATCCTTTATTCTAGACCAAGATTTTATCCAGGGGGATCATAGAAGGATAGAGCAGAACATGAATATGGTCATCAAGGAGAGGGCCCTGCTGGAGATGGCCATTCATTATGGGAAGGGAAACAAATATGGGAAGGTCACTTCAGTTCCCTGTAGGAGGAATCCAAGGAAGGAATATTCAGCTTTTCTGAGGACAGTTTCCATGAGAGCCTCTTGTAAATCTAAGGAGGTTGACTCTGGCAGGGAAAGTCGGTCTAGCAAGGCACAACTGAATGTGGAACAACAACGTCTCAGGGAGTATTACATAACCTTCTTAAAGGAATATGATTCTTTTGAATGGGAGTCGGTGGAATCATATGCTTCCTCGGTTATGGTGTTGACGGGGACACTTTTAGGGAGGACGTTGATTTGTAGTTCTAGCCATTTTCCTTTTAGCTTTATGGGTCTTTTGGGGTTTTGGTGTCATAGGGGGTCGAGGGATTTTTGGTTGTGGGTTGTTTGGCCCCACCCCGCCCTTATCTTCTTTTCTTTTCCTTTAATAAACTTTGGGGGTGGGTAAGGAATAGCCTGGCCCTACACCTACCATCTCTCTAAAAACACAAAAAAGCTCTGAAAACCCATAAAAACAAAAAAAAATCCATAAAAACCCTAAAATACCTAAAACACATAAAAATCCAAAAAAACTAAAGAAACCATCAAAAACCTGAAATTCTTAAACCCCCCCAAAAACCTTAAAACCCCCTAAAAATCCATAAAACCCCTAATACCCCTAAAAACAACTAAAAACCCTTAAACCCCAAAAGGCATTAAAAAACTCTTGAAACCTTAAAAACGCTAAAAATCTCAAAAATATCCCTAAAATCTCACAAGGACCCTAAAAACAAAATACCCCTAAAAACCATAAAAAACATAAAAAACCCCTAAAAATCCATAAATACGCAAAAAAAACCGAAAACCTAAAAAAACATGGAAACCATAAAACCCCCAAGAAATATTAAAAACTCTATAAACCCATAAAAACCAAAAAACCCACTAAAACCAATAAAATCCCTTAAAACCCTTAAAAGTTTATAAAACTCTAAAAAACCTTAAAAACATTAAAACACTAAAAAAGACCTTAAAACCCAAAAAACCCCTAATAACCTTGAAAACCCCTTAAAAACCCTAAAAATAATCAACATCCCTAAAAACCCTAAAAATCCCTAAAAATCCCAAAATTCCCTAAAAATCCTAAAAACCCTTAAAAATCCATTTAAACATAAAAAACCCTAAAAACCATGAAAAACCCTTAAAAACCCTTAAAAACCATAAAACCCCTAAAAACATTAAAAAAACCCCAAAACCCCATAAATTCGTAAAACTATAAAAACCCATAAAGCCCCGAAAATGTTAAAAAACTTTAAAAATCCCAAATATCCCAAAACAATCCTAAAAACACTAAAATACACTCAAAATTCCTAAAAATACGACAACATCTTAAAAACCCTTAATTTCCCTAAAAACCCGAAAAACCCAAAACACCCCTTAAAAGCCCGAAAGACCCTAAAAAACCCTAAAACCCATAAAAAATCTAAAAAACTACTAAAATCAATGAAAATGTAAAAAATTCTAAAAACCCACTAAGACCCCTGAAACCCATAGAACCCCGAAAATCCTTAAAAAGCCTTAAAAACCCATAAAACACTTAAAAACACAAAAACTCAAAAAAACCATAAAACCCATAAAAACATTGAAAAACTCTAAAAAACAATAAAACCCAAAAAATTTAAAAAAACCTAAAATTCCAAAAAGACCATAAAAAATAAAAAACACTAAACCCCATAAAAGCACTAAAAACCCTAAAAACCCTAAAACCCTAAAAACCCTAAAACCCTAAAGACAATAAAACCCCTAAAAGTTTAAAATACCCAAATAACCAATAAAAACAAAAAACACTAAAAACTACAAAATCCCTATAAATCCTTAAAAATGAAAAAAAAACTCTTCAAAACATTTAAAATCCTAAATAACTCTAAAAACCTGAAAACCCCAAAGGACCTTAGAAACCATGAAAAACCCCTTGAAAACCCCTAAGAACACTCAAAATCCCTAAAAACACAAAAAACCCTAAAAATCATAATAATCCAAAAAACACTAAAAATACATGAAATCAAAAAAACCCTAAAAACCTAGAAAACCCCCTAAAAACCAGAAAAGAATTAAGAACACTAAAAACCCATAAAACGCATAAAAACCCACAAAAACTATAAAAATCTTAAAAACCCTAAAAAACTCAAAAAAACCCTAAAAACCTAAAAGACCCTAAAATCCTAAAATCCCCGACAAACTCGAAAAACTCTTGAAAAACCCTAAAAAACTTCAAAATCCCTAAGAACCATAAAAAAATACTAAAATCCAAAAAAATCCTAAAACCCCTGAGTATCACTGAAAAATTAAAAACATGAGAATCCTTTAAAAATCCCTTAAAACCATAACCCCTAAAGATCTCAAAAACCCTAAAAACCAAAAAAATAAAAAGAAAAAAACACTAAAAATTCCGAAAACACTTAAAACACATAAAAGCATTAAAAAACTATAAAAACTCTTAAAAACCATAAAAAATATAAGAACCTTAAAAAACATTAATAACCTCAAAACTACTAAAAACTCTTAAACACTTAAAAACCATAAAAATCTTAAAACCCCTAAAAACCATAAAAACCCCTAAAACCTTAAAAAACTCTAAAACCCACAAAACCCTAAAAAAACAACTAAAAACTCTAAAAACCCTTAAAACCAAATTTTTTTTAAAAATCTCTAAAAAACCTTAAAACCCCTAAAAAACTCAAAAATCTCTAAAGACCCCAAAAGACCCTAAAAACACTAAATAAACCTAAAAAACTAAAACCCCCTGAAAAAACATAAAACCCCCCAAAATCCATAAAAACCCTAAAACCCTACAAACCCTTAAATACCATATAATTCCTAAACAACCCCTAAAAATCCATGAAAATGTAAAAATCCCTAAAAAGATCGAAAAATACATGAAAACCATAAAACCTTAAAAACCCAAAAAAAACCCATAAAACCCCTAAAAACCACTAAAAATTATAAAAACCCCTAAAATCCATAAAACTTTTAAAAGCACTAAAAATCCTTTAACACCCTAAAAACTCAAAAAACCCCTAGAAAACCAAAAAGACCCAAAAACACTGAAAAACTCGAAAAACCCAAAAAACCCCTAAAACCCCTCAAAAACCCAAAAAACCCAAAAACCATAAAAATCCTAAAAACCCCTAAAAATCCATGAAAACGTAAAAAAACCCTAAAACCCATGAAAAATCTTTAAACCCATAAAAACCTTAAAACCCATTAAACACAATAAAAACCCTAAAAATACACTAAAAATATAAAAAACCTCAAAACACATAAAACATTAAAAACTCTAAAAAACCTTAAATCGCATAAAAAACTAAAAAACCCTAAAAATTCAAAAAGACCCTAAGACCTTGAAAACCCATAAAAACAATAAAATCCCCTAGAAACCCTTAAAACCCATCAAAATACCTAAAATACCTAAAACCCTAAAAAACATTAAAACCATAAAAATTCTAAAAACCCCTAAAAATCCATGAAAACGTAAAAAACCCAAAAAAAACACTAAAACACCCTAAAAACCATAAAACCCCTAATACCCTTAAAACCCAATAAAACCCCTTAAAACCCAAAAAATCCTAAAAAGTAACTAAAACTAGAAAAAACCATTAAACCCCTAAAAACTCTAAAAATCCATAAACCCCCAAAAAACTCAAAAACAACCCTACATACCCAAAAATACCCTAAAAACCCTGAAAACCCCTAAAAATCCAAAATAAAACCCTGAAGACCCTAAGAACCCTCAAATTCCATAAAAACAATGAAAATCGAAAAACCCTCAAAAAATCCATGAAAACATAAAAAATGTAAAAAACCCTAAAAAACCGTGAAAACCTTAAAACCCTTAAAAACCCTAAAAACCATTAAAACCCCATAAAAACACTAAAAACCCACTACAAAATCTAAAACCCCTTAAAACCCCTAAAAATGTTAAAAACTCTAAAAAACCACCAAAATCCTAAAAACTCAAAAACCCAAAATACCCAAAAGACCATGAAAACCCTAAAAAACAATGAAAACCCCTAAACCCCCTCAAAGTCCCTAAAAATTCTAAATACCCTAAAAACCACAAAATTCCTAAAACCTCTTAAAAATCCATAAAAATGTAAAAAACCCTAAAAACCATGAAAAATACCCAAAAACAATAAAAACCACTAAAAACCTTAAAACCCCAAAAAAATCCATAAAACCCTAAGAAATCACTAAAACACTAAAAACCCTTTAAACCACTAATATTGTTAAAAAATCTAAAACCCCCAAAACCCCTGAAAACCCATAAAACCCCTCAAAATCCCTAAAAACCTGAAAACCATAAAAATCGTAAAAACCCATAATTATCCATGAAAATGTAAAAAACCATAAAAACCTTGAAAACCCCATGATAACAATAAAAAATCTAAAAAATTAGAAGCCCTAAAACCCATAAAACCCTAAAAACCACTAAAACCACTAAAAACTCTAAAAACCCATAAAACTCTTAGAAATGTTACAAAACTCCAAAAAACCCCTAAAGACCCTAAAAACCCATCAAATTATTTAAAACCCCTAAAAAACCCTTTAAAATCCCAAAAATCAAGGAAAACGTAAAAAACCCAAAAAATCCAATAAACCATGAAGACCATAAAAACACCTAAAAACCTAAAAACCCCCCTAAAACCTAAAAAAAACTAAAAACACACTACAAACTCTAAAAACCCTTTAGACCCCTAAAAACGTTAAAAAATATAAAAAACCTCAAAACTCCTAAAAACTCAAAAAAAATACCCAAAACAATAAAAGAACTTGAAAACCCTAAAAACCTCAAAATCTCTAAAACCTCTAAAAACCAAAAAATTCACAAAAATCCAAAAAACACTAAAAATCCATAAAAACATAAAATATCCTAAAAACCATGAAAACCCCCTCAAATCCAAAAAAAACACTAAAAAACTTAAAAACCATAAGAAATCCATAAAAACCTTAAGAAACAACTAAAAAACCTTAAAACCCTTAAGTTTTTAAAAAACTCTAAAAACGCTGAAAACCTCTAAAAACCCCTAAAAACCCCTCAAAATCCCCAAAAACCACAAAAATCCAAAAAAAATACATAAAAACCCCTAAAGATCCACGAAAATATAAAAAACCAAAAAAAAACATTGAAAACCACCTCCATCCTATAAAAAAACTCTAAAACCCCTAAAAACCCATAAAAACCCAAAAAACACTAAAAACTGTGAAAAACCCTTAAAACTCCTAGAAATGTTAAAAAATACTCTAAAACCCTTAAAACTTAAAAAACTCAAAAAAACCAAAACCCATACAAACCCTAAAAACCTTGAAAACCCCTGAAAACCCTAAATCCCCTTGAAAAATCCTAAAACTCTCAAAATCCCAAAAAACACTAAACACCCATAAAAATTCTAAGAACCCCTCAAAATTCATGAAAACATAAAATACCCTAAAACCCCTAAAAACCATAAAATCCCGTAGAAACCTCAAATACTCTAAAAACCCAAAACACTAAAAAACTCTAAAATCCCTTAAACCCCTTAAAATGATAAAAAACACTAAAAACCCTAAAAACCCCAAAAAATCAACAAAAATTCTAAAATACCAAAAGACCCTAAAAATTCTAAAAACCCTTAAAAACCCTTGAAAACCCATAAAACCTCTCAAAATCCATAAAAACCATAAAAACACTAAAAACCATAAAAATTCTAAAAACCACTAAAAATCCATGAAAACTTAAAAAAACCCTAAAAACCCTAAAAACCCCATGAAAACCATAAAAACCCACAAAATCCTTTAAAATTCCTAAAAATCATAAAAACCTAAATAACCACTAAAAACCCTTAAAACCTAGAAAATTGTTAAAAACTCTAAAACCCTTAAAAACCTTATAAAGCTAAAAAATCACCAAAAAACACAAAAAACACAAAAAACCCTGAAAACCCCTAAAAACCATCAAATAACCTAAAAACCGTGAATATCCCTAAAAACCATAAAACACTTGAAAAAACCATAAAAACCCTCAAAATCCCTAAAACCCACAGAACCTATAAAGACTATAAAAATTCTAAAAACCCAAAAAAAATCAATGAATATGTTAAAAACCCTGAACCCCCCCCCCCCCCAGAAAACCATAAAACCCCTAAAAAGAGTAAAAACCCCTAAACCCCCCTAAGAGCCCTAAAACACACTAAAAACTATAAAACCCATTAAACCCTAAAAACGATAAAAAAATATAAAAAACTTAAACCCCTATAAAACTCAAAAAAAACAATAAAAGCGCTAAAGGACCCAAAAACCTAAAAATCCCTAAAAACAAAAAATCCCTCAAAATCCCAAAAAACCTAAAACCACTAAAAACTCTAAAAACCATTAAAACCGCTAAATTTTTAAAAAAACTATAAAAACCTTAAATACCCTAAAAACATAAAAAACCCCCAAAACCCCTAAAGACCCTAAAAACCATGAAAACCCATAAAAACTGCTGAGAATCCCTCAAAATCCCTAAAAACCCTAAAAACCATAAAAATACTAACCCCCCCCCTAAAACCCATGAAAATTAAAAAACTCTTAAAGACCCTAAAACCCACTAAAATCCATAAAAACCTCTAAAATCCATAAATACCAGAATTCCCATAAAATCTCTAAAAAGGTCTATAAACCCTTAAACCCATAATAACATTAAAAAATCTAAAAAACATTCAAACCCCCAAAAAACCCCTAAAACCCCAAAAAGACATGAAAAACCCAGAAAACCCTAAAAACCCATGAAAACCCCTAAAACCCCCCAAATCCCTAAAAACATGAGAATTCCTAAAATCCAAAAAAACCAAAAAAACACTTAAAATACATGAAAACATAAAAAAACCCTAAAAATCATGAAAGCCCTATGAAACCATAAAACCCCTAAAAGCATTAGAAAAACCTTAAAACCCAAAAGAACCCTGCAACCCACTAAAAACTCTAAAATACCTTAAAACCCCAAAAATATTAAAAAACACTAAAAAATATTTAAAACCCAAAAAAACCCTTAAAACATAAAAAAAATAAAAACTATAAAAATCCTAAAAACCCCTAAAAATCCATGAAAACGTAAAAAACCCCGAAACCCCCTAAAAACCATAAAACCCATCAAAAACCTAAAAAACCTAAAAACCCAAAAAAAACTACTAAACCCCCTTTTTTTTAAAAACCCCAAAAACTCAAAAGGCACTAAAAACCCTGAAAACCCTAAAACCCTTGAAATCCATAAAACCCTCATAATATCTAAAAACCATAAAACCCTAAAAATCATAAAAAAAATAAAAAACCGTAAAAATGAATTCAAACATAACAAGCCCTAAAAACAATTAAAACCCCCTGAAAACCATAAAAATTCCTAAAAACCTTATAAAACCCCAAACCCATAAAAACCATAAAAAACCACTAAAAAATCTAAAAACCCTATAAACCCCTAAAACGTTAAAAAACTCTAAAAAATCATAAAACCCATAAAAACTTAAAAACCCCCATAAAACACAAAAAAAAACCCTTAAATATCTGAAAATCCCTAAAAACCCCTAAAAACCCCTAACACCCCTCACTATCCCTAAAACCCTAAAACCCATAAAAATCCTAAAAAAATCCCTAAAAATCCATGAAAATGTAAAAACCCTAAAATATCAGAAAACCCCCTGAAAACCATAAAAATGATGAAACCCAAAAGCAATTTAAAAATCCTAAAACCCCACTAAAAACACCAAAACCCATTAAAAACCCTAAATGTTTTTAAAAACCATAAAAACTCAATAAATCACAAAAAACCCAAAAAGTCCCTAAAACCCTAAAAACACCTATAACCCCATGAAAACCCATAGAAACCCCCCAAATCCCTGAAAACCATAAAAATCTTAAACACCCACTAAAGATCAATGAAAACATAAAAAACCATAAAAATATCAAAAACCCTATGAAAACCATAAAATCCTCTAAAACCCATTAAAAACTCTAAAAACCCAAGAAACCCCACCTAACACCATAAAAATACTAAAAATGATAAAAAAAACTATAAAAAACCTAAAAATCCCTAAAAACTAAAGAACTCCAAGAATAGGGAAAACCACTAAAAAGCCGTGAAAACCCATAAAACCGCTTGAAAACCCGTAAAACCCTCAAGTCCATAAAACCCTAAAAACCCATAAAAATCCTTAAAATGCAATAAAAATCCATGAAAATTTAATAAAATTTAAAAATATGGAAAACCAATAAAAACAATCAAACCACTAAAAACTCAAGAACCCCTTAAAACTAAGAAATACATTCAAAAAATCTAAAAAACTTAAAACCCTAAAAACTAAAAAAAACCCTAAAAACCCAAAAGACCCTAAAAAACATGAAATACCCTCAAAAACCTAAAAACATAAAAATACCTAACCCCCCCCCCCCCCAAACCCCTAAAATCCATAAAAATACTAAAACCCCCTAAAAATCTATGAAAACAAAAAAAAACACTAAAAACCCTTAAAAGACCCCTGAAAACCCTAAAATCCCCTAAAACCTTAAAAAAACATAAAACCCCATAAAAAATAAAAAACCACACTAAAAACTCTAAAAATCCTTTAAATCCCTAAAAATGTTAAAATTTTTAAAAAACCTTAAACCCCCTAAAAAAATCAAAAAAATCCAAAAAACCAAGAAAGACCCTAAAAACCCAAAAAACCCTAAAAACTCTAAAATGCCGAAAAAAACCCTAAAACCCTCAAAAATCCCTAAAAACCCAAAAAACCAATAAAATCTATTAAAATATTAAAAAAAAAATTAAAATCTATGAAGATGTAAAAAAACCCTAAAATTCTAAAAAACCCCTGAAAACCATAAAAACCCCTAAAGACCACTAAAACCAATTAAAACCCCTTAAAACGATTAAAACTCTAAATAACCTTAATAACCATTAAAAAACAAAAAACCCAAAAGACACTAAAAACATATGAAAACCCCTAAACCCCTCAAAATTCCTAAAAACCATAAAATCCCTAAAATACATAAAAGTCCTAAAACCCCCTAAAAATCCATGAAAATGTAAAAAACCCTAAAAACCCAAAAAGATCCCTTAAAATGAAAAAAACCCCCAAAAACACAAAACACCTAAAAACGTTACAAAACATTAAAAAACCTTAAAAATCCAAAAAAATCTCTAAAAAACCCTAAAACCGAAAAGACCCTAAAAACCTTAAAAACCGCTAAAAACTCTAAATACCCCAGAAAAACCCCAAACCCCTAAAACCCCTAAAAATCCTTAAAAACTCCAAAATCATAAAATTCCTAAAAAATTCCTAAAAATCCATAAAATGTAAAAAACCCTAAAAACCCTAAAAACTCCTAGAAACCATAAAATCCCCTAAAATCCTAAAAACCCTAAAAACCCCTAAAAACAACTAAAAATTCTAAAAAACATTTAAACCCCTAAAAATGTGAAAAAAATTTAAAAACCGTTAAAAACACAAAAAAATGTAAAAAAACATAAAAACCCAAAAGACCCTAAAAACCCATGAAAAACCCTAAAAACCCACAAAATCTTAAAAAAACCTAAAAAACAAAAAAAACCATAATAATCCTAAAAACCCGATAAAAATACATCAAAACGTAAAAAACCTTAAAAATCACAAAAACCCCTGAAAACCATAAAATCCTCTAAAACCTTAAAAACCCTAAAAAACTCAAAAAATCCATGAAAATGTATAAAATCCTTAAACCCCTAAAGACCCCCTGAAAATTATAAAAACCCCTAATGATGTTAAAAAACTCTAAAAATCTTAAAACCCCTAAAAACTTGAAAATAGCCCTAAAAACCCTAAAAGTTTTTAAAACCCCAAAAAATCCCCTAAAAACCATAAAACCACTCAAAATATCTATAACCACTAAAAACCATAAAACCATAAAAATAATAAACCCCCATAAAAATCCATGAAAACATTAAAAACCCTAAAAAACCAATAAAACCATAAAACCCCCTAAAAATCATAAATACCCTAAAACCCCACATTACTCTCTAAAAACCCTTTAAACCCCTAAAAATACTAAAAAATCTAAAAAACATAAACCCCTAAAAACTCAAAAAAACCCCCTAAAATCCCAAAATGACCCTAAAAAACCTGAAATGCTCTAAAATCCTTAAAAAACCTAAAAACCCTAAAATTATAAAAATCCTAACACACTAAAAATCTATGATAATGTAGAAAACCATAAAAACCATAACCCCCCCGAAAACCATAAAAACCTTAAAAAACATTAAAAACCCTCAAAAAACACTAAACGCCATGTACACCTTTAAAAAGGTTTAAAAGATATAAAAATATTAAAAACCAAAAAATTCAAGAAAATCTCTAGAAACCCAAAAACCCCCTAAAAACCCTCAAAATCACTAAAAACCCTACAAACTGCAAAAAACCTAAAAAACCCCTAAATATCCATGAAACCGTAAAAATCCCTAAAAACCAAGAAAACCCCATGAAAAACATAAAACCCCTAAAAACATTTAAAACCCTAAAAACCCATCGAAACCATAAAAACTACTAAAACTCTAAAAACCCTTAAAACACCTAAAAACACCTAAAAACATTAAAAAACTCTAAATACCTTAAAAACAATAAATCCGCTAAAAATATTTTAAACATAAAAACACCCTAAAAAACACTAAATTTTTTGAAAACCCCAGAAAACAACAAAAAACCTAAAACCCTTAAAAACCAAAAAGCCCGCTAAAAACCTTAAAAACCCTAAAAACCCATAAAAACCCTAAAAACCAACTAAAAACTCTAAAAACATTAAAACCCCTAAAACATTATAAAACACCAAAAACACTTAAAACACCAAAAAAACCCTAAAACCAAAAAAAGACCCTAAAACCCTGAATAAATCTAAAAACCCTTTAAATCCCCTAAAACCCCTCTTACTTGAAAAAAAATCCCCTAAAAACCCTCTGATGAGAGATGTACGTGGTGGTCCGATCTCGACATAATAGGGTGACAGAAGAAGGATGTGGTTCAGAGCTAATTGGTGGATGATGGGTATGGATAGTGGATGCAAGTAATCAATCAATGTTATAAAAAGTGTGGCCTACTACATAGAAAACAAACGAAAGGGATTATTCAGATAAAAAATCCACACAACAACACACTTGGGTTGGGGCACAAAATTTCGGGCTTTGTGATCATGGATCACAAATCTAACTTGTAGATTGACAAGTCAGGAATGCTCAAGAGTAAGGGAATATTGTAAATATCCACATAATGGAGAGAATAAACTCTCGATGTTTCAGTAATACAAACTTGAATGAGAATACAATACCAGGGTGTGGCTATTTATAACCAAGGAGTGGTAAAAAGGTCAAGGGTCTAATACCCTAAAGTCATAAATCATATTCCTACCTTGTCCCCGTAATTTAAAAAAGTTAAATTCTAATAATTTCATTTAGATATTTTGATGGTTTTAGGAGTTTTAGGGGTTTTAGGGACTTTTGGGGGTTTTAGGGTTTTTTTAGTTTCAGGAGTTTTAATGGTTTTTAGAGTTTTTTAACATTTTTAGGGGTTTTAATGGGTTTTAGAGTTTTTAGTGGGGTTTTAGGGGTTTTATGGGTTTTTAGGGGTTTTATGGTTTTTATGGTTTTCAGGGGGTTCTTAGGGTTTTTAGCCTTTTTTACATTTTTATATATTTTTTTAAGGATTTTACATTTTTTATGGTTTTTAGGGTTTTTTAGGTATTTTTAGTGATTTTGAGGGTTTTTTGGGTTTTTAGTGATTTTTGGGGTTTTAGGGTTTTTAGGGTTTTAAGGTCTTTTTCATTATTGGTTGAATGTGCTATGTGAGTGTGGCTGGTGCATGGTACTAGGATTGGGTAACCAACTGGTTCAGAATGCTGATAGAAGTGACCTGTGCTGGCTTGTAGGCTTCCTTATGTTTGGTTCTTGATGTAGACTTGTTGTGTGGAGCTTGGGAATGTTGTTTATTTTTTTTTTTGGGTTGCAGGTCCAACCTTCTTTTTTTGGTTCTTCTTCTATGGATCTGTTGCTTTATTCTGGTTCTAGGTGTTGGTTTGATTGGGTGATTGCTGCATGGAGCTTGGCTGTTGATGTTCTAAAGGCTGCTTGGGCTTGCATATTATGTTCTGCTAATGGTGTTGATGTCCTTAGCTTGGGCATGGTTGGTTGATGTTACTAGATCTTTATCGGATCATTTTGGTTGTATGTTGTAGTGTTTTGATGCATGTGGATACTATTGATGCTACTGGTTGCCTATGTAGGTGATTGGGTGCTTTCAGATGAGGTGCGGGCAGTCTAGGTGGACCTGGGAGTTTGAATTTGGATTTCAGTTGTTGTAGGCTACGTTTTGCAGGTGGATGGGTCCATGCGGTCTACAGGTTGTGAGTGCAGTGGGTGGAATGGAGGTTTTGGTGTCTTGTTGGTGTTGAGATGTCTTCTGGTGGCTATATTATAGAGTTGGAAGGCGTTTTTTCCCAAGTTCTTTTTTTTTTGGTTTGGCTTGGTTGGATGGTTCTGCTGGTTGTTTTCTTGCTAATTTTTTGCTTTGAGGGAGACATATTCTACTTTTGTGATGTTGTTAGATTTTTTTTGTATTTGGTTTTTAGTCGGGAGGAACTATGCATAGGGGCGGTTTGGGATGTTGGTTGGCTAAATTGGGTGTGTGTGCATGGGGATTCTAGTTTGTTTTTGTGTGTGTGTGTGTGCGCGGTAGGTGGTGCATATGTGCATGCATGCATTTTTTCATGTGGGGGGGGGGTGCGTGCATGTGTGCTTGTGTTGGATCATCCTTGTGGAGTTGTTATTTTTCCTTGGGTCTTCTTGAGGCCTTTATGGTGTTGGTACTCAGCGTGCTTGCTGGTTTGCATCCTAGAGCTACTGCAATGTCTTATGGATATAGAAGAAAGATGTATATATATATATATATATATATATATATATATATATGGTCAGTCAAAGAATCTCAAACAAAAGAGTAAGGGGATATCCATCTCACAGCTCATCCCAGGAAGAAGAGTAGAAAACTAATAAAAAGTCCATCAATGATGCCCGACAGAGGACCCATGACCTGATATAACATGAGGGTTCCACATGGGTGGTCAATGACTCATATGCAGTCTAGTTGGAGGGTGCCACTCTAAGTCATCGAAGACCCATGCCCTGCCCCACAAGTGGGTGCCACTCGGAAGGTTGAGTACTTATGCCCAGCACGACCAGAGGGTGCCACTCTAGGCCATTGAGGACTAATGCCCTGATACCACAGGAGGGTTCCATTTGGAAGGTCGAGGACCCAAGCCTGGCCCTGTTATAGGGTGCCACTCTAGGTCATCGAGGACCCATACCCTGATACCATAGGAGGGTTCAACTTGCAAGGTTGAGTACCCATGCCTAGCTAGGTTGGAGGTTTTCATCTAATCATCGAAGACCCATGCCCTGATACCATAGGAGGGTGCCACTCGAAAGGTCTCTGGTGATCATGCATGATAACTACTGTCATCAGGCATTGCCTTATCAAGTGTTGCTTCCAGAACATTTCGCATCATATCTCTAAATTCCTAACCGAGGGAACCATCATGTTCTATGTAGAAAAACACTCATGATACGCTACTCGTGGTCCAAAATATATGTTCCAACAAATAAGATACTAAGATTTAGAGTTTCCTCAAAAGAGATCAAGGATAACATGGCTTGTGAGCGGACCCACAGAGTGTGTGGTTCCTCTACCCCACCTGGTCGTTTCCCTAACTAGTACATGACTCCCTTTCGATGTAGCAGTACATGCTATAATGGTGGACTACACAGCATGACCAAGCTTACTAGGACCAAGGCTATGTCTCTTCTAGTTGTGTTCATGTACGAGACCTTCTGTCCATGTACCCAACCTTGTGGTCCATCACACGGTTCACTCACATGTAAAAGGTTGAACATGGCATGTAGGAGATGTGCACTCCATGCCATCCTTATAGGATTCCAGAACCCTAGCCACTACCACTGAAGGGATACACACCGTGTGTTCATCCCACTACAAGTCATGTAATTGGTTTTTCTATAGAAATCCCAGATTCGATCTTCACACTTGTATCTATCCAAATAGATTCACTTCTGGTGGAAATGGTGGATCTACATAAAAATACTGGTTCCAGGCCACCGCTCATCGGAAATTTATCATCGTTCATCCACAGGGTTTCACCTTTAATTTTGCATGCCATCGTTGTTCCATGCTTGATTTATTGACTTCAAATTATGAAAATGAGCATCTACAACTCACAACATCTCAATATCCATGTTTGTTTCATCAAATTGTGCTTTATAAATCAATCTATTGCGGATCCAGGGGTCTGATCGGGCTCGGTACTGCTCGAAAAAGTTGAATTGGGACAAAGGGGTCTGATCGATGAAGAATAGGAAGCAATGAGGGAAAAATGCACAAAACCACTAAAAACTCTAAAACCCCTTAAAACCCCTAAAAACGTTAAAAAAACTCTAAAAAACATTAAAACCCCTAAAACCCTTAAAAACACATAAAAACCCCTCAAAACCGTAAAAACCGTAAAAACCCCTAAAAACCATAAAAATCCTAAAAGACCCCTATAATTATAAGAAAACATAAAAACCCCTCAAAACCATAAAAACCACTAAAAACATTAAAAAACATGGAAACCTAAAAACTAAAAACTCTAAAAACCCTCAAACCCCTAAAAATGTTTAAAAAATCTAAAAATCCTTAAAACCCCTAAAACCCTAAAAATTCTAAAACCCTAAAAACCATAAAAATCATAAAATGAACTACAAATCCATTAAAACGCAAAAAACCCTAAATCCCTTGAAAAACCCCTGAAAATCATAAAAACCCTAAAACTTATAAAAACTCCAAAAGACCACTAAAAAACCCTAAAAACATTAAAAAACTCTAAAAACCTTAAAAACATGAAAAAACTCAAAAAAAACCCTAGAACCCCATATTATCCTTATATCCCAAAAAATCGCTAAAAATCCTAAAACCCCTAAAACCACTCAAAGTCTCTAAAATCCCTAAAAAAACTAAAAACCATAATAATCCAAAAAACCCCTAAAAATCCATGAAAACCTAAAAAATGGTAAAACCCAAAAAACCCAAAAAACATAAAACCCCCCAAAAACCTTAAAAACCCTAAAACACTATAAAAACCCTAAAACCACAAGAAACTATAAAAACACTTACAAACCCTAAAACGTTAAAAACTATAAAAAACAGAAAAATCCAAAAAAACTCAAAAAAAAACCCCAAAAACCCTTAAAGGCCTGAAACCCCTAAAACCCCATGAAAAACCTGAAAACCCCTCAAAATCCCGAAAAACCTTAAAAACTAAAAAATCCTAAGAAACCCAAAAAGATTAATGAAAACATAGAAAACCATAAAAACCCCTAAAAACATTAAAAACCATAAAATCCCATAAAACCCAAAAAAATAATAAAAACTCTAAAAACAATTAAAACTCCTTAAAATGTAAAGAAAACTCTAAAAAACCTTTTAAACCCCAAAAAACCCTAAAACCTCTTGAAATCCCATAAAACCCCTCGAAACCCCTAAAACCACATAAAAATACTAAACCCCCTAAAAATTAATGAAAATGAAAAAGATCCTAAAACCCCTAAAAACAATAAAGCCCCTAAAAACCTTAAAAACCCTAAAACCCCATAAAAATCATGAAAATAACTAAAATTATAAAACCCTTTAAAACCCCTAAAAACGTTCAAAAACTTAAAAACACCTTAAAACCCTAAAAAATTTAAAAAACCCAAAAAAATCCTAAAACACCCTAAAACACCTAATAGACCCCCAAAACCCAAAAAAAACCTAAAAACCACTAAAACCCCAAAAAATTTCAAGAAAACCCTCAAATCACTAAAATCCATAAAAATCCCAAACCCCCTAAAAATCCATGAAAACTAAAAAATCCCTAAACTGCTAAAAATCCTAAAAACATACTATTAATTCGAAAAAACCTTTTAAATCCCTAAAAAGTTTAAAAAGTTGAAAAAACCTTAAAAATCCTAAAAACTAAAAAAAAACCCCAAAAAACCAAAAAGACCCAAAAAAATCCCTAAAAACTCTAAAACCCCCAGATAAATCCTAAAAACTCTCAAAATACCTAAAAACCCTAGAAAAACCATAAAAACCACAAAAAACTTTAAAAACCCCAAAAATTTCATGAAAATGTAAAAAACCAAAAAAACCCTAAAAACCCTTTAACCACTAAAAACTATAAAACCCCTTAAACCCCCTAAATAGGTTAAAAAATCTAAATAACCTTAAAAACCATTAAAAACTCAAAATAACCCTAAAAACCCAAAAGACCCTAAAAACCCATGAAAACCCCTAAAAATCCTCAAAATTCCTAAAAATTCTAAAAACACCTAAAACCATAAAAGTCCTAAAAACCCCTAGAAATCCATGAAAACATAAAAAACCCTAAAAGCACTGAAAACCTTCTAAAAACAAAAAAAAAACCCTAAAAACCTTTAAAACCATAAAAAACCATAGTAACCCTAAAAACACACTAAAACTCTAAAAAAATGAGGACCCATAAAAATGTTAAAAACTCTAAAAAACCTTAAAACCCAAAAAGATTGTAAAAACCCTAAAAACATTAAAAACTCTAATAACCTTGGAAAAACCCTCAAATCCCTAAAAACCCAAGAAACCACTAAACCATAAAAAACCTAAAAACCCCTAAAAATCAATGAAAATATAAAGAACCCTAAAAATCCTAAAACCCCCCTAAAAATCATAAAAACCCCCAAAATTATAAAAATCCCTGAAACCAAAAGAAACCCTAAAAACAACTTAAAAATAAAAAACCCCATTAAAATCCCTAAAAAACGTTAAAAAACTCTAAAAAACAGGAAAAACATTAAAAATCTCAAAAAACCATAGAAACCCAAAAGACCCTAAAAACCCATGAAAATCCCTAAAACCCCACAAAATCCCAAAAAACAATAAAAAACCTAAAAATAATAAAAAACCAAGAATGTATAAAAATCCTTAAACCCCCCCTGAAAACCGTAAAACACCCTTAAAACCATAAAAAACCTAAAAACTAAAAAGAACCACTAAAAACTCTAAAAACCCTTAAACCCCCTATAACATTAAACAAATCTAAAAAATCAAAAAAAACCTTGAAAAACTCAAAATACCTGAAAAACCCAAAAGAACCTAAAAACCCATGAAAACCCCCCAAAACCCTCAAAATTCCTAAAAATCCTAAAAATGCCTAAATCCCATAAAACTCCTAAAAACCCCTAAAAATTAATGAAAACATAAAAAACCCTGAAACCCATGAAAACCCCTTAAAAACCATAAACACCTAAAAAAATTAAAACCCTAAAAAATCATAGAAACCCTAAAAACCCACTAAAACTCTAAAAACCTTGAGGACGCCTAAAAATGTGAAAAACAATAAAAAAAAATTAAAACCCAAAAAGACAGTAAAAACAATAAAAACCATAAAACTCTAATAACCCTTGAAAATCCCTCAAAATCCCTAAAATCCCAAGAAACCCCTAAGACCATAAAAACCCTAACCCCCCCCCCCCCCCGAAAACTATAAAAAACTTAAAAAACATTAAAAACCCATAAAAAACTCTAAACGCCATGTACACCTTTAAAAACGTTTAAAAGATATAAAAATATTAAAAACCAAAAAAAAATCAAGAAAACCTCTAGAAACCCAAAAACACCCTAAAAACCCTCAAAATCACTAAAACCCCTAAAAACTGCAAAAAACCTAAAAAACCCCTAAATATCCATGAAAACGTAAAAATCCCTAAAAACCAAGAAAACCCCATGAAAACCATAAAACCCCAAAAAACATTTAAAACCCTAAAAACCCATAGAAACCATAAAAACTACTAAAACTCTAAAAACCCTTAAAATACCTAAAAACACCTAAAATCATTAAAAAAACTCTAAAAACCTTAAAAACAATAAATCCGCTAAAAATATTTTAAACATAGAAACACCCTAAAAACACTAAATTTTTTGAAAACCCCAGAAAACAACAAAAAACCTAAAACCCTTAAAAACCAAAAAACCCGCTAAAAACCTTAAAAACCCTAAAACCCCATAGAAACCCTAAAAACCAACTAAAAACTCTAAAAACATTAAAACCCCTAAAAACATTATAAAACACCAAAAACACATAAAACACCAAAAAAACACTAAAACCAAAAAAAAGACCCTAAAACCCTGAATAAACCTAAAAACCCTTTAAATCCCCTAAAACCCCTCTTACTTGCAAAAAAATCCCCTAAAAACCCTCTGATGAGAGATGTACGTGGTGGTCCGATCTTGACAGAATAGGGCGACAAAAGAAGGATGTGGTTCAGAGCTAATTGGTGGATGATGGGTATGGATAGTGGATGCAAGTAATCAATCAATGTTATAAAAAGTGTGGCCTACTACATAGAAAACAAACGAAAGGGATTTTTCAGATAAAAAATCCACACAACAACACACTTGGATTGGGGCACAAAATTTCGGGCTTTGTGATCATGGATCACAAATCTAACTTATAGATTGACAAGTCAGGAATGCTCAAGAGTAAGGGAATATTGTAAATATCCACATAATGGAGAGAATAAACTCTCAATGTTTCATTAATACAAACATGAATGAGAATACAATACCAGGGTGTGGCTATTTATAACCAAGGAGTGGTAAAAAGGTCAAGGGTCTAATACCCTAAAGTCATAAATCATATTCCTACCTTGTCCCCGTAATTTAAAAAAGTTAAATTCTAATAATTTCATTTAGGTATTTTGATGGTTTTATGGGATTTTAGGGGTTTTAGGGACTTTTGGGGGTTTTAGGGTTTTTTTAGTTTTAGGAGTTTTAATGGTTTTTAGAGTTTTTTAACATTTTTAGGGGTTTTAGAGTTTTTAGTGGGGTATTAGGGGTTTTATGGGTTTTTAGGGGGTTTTATGGTTCTTATGGTTTTCAGGGGGTTCTTAGGGTTTTTAGCCTTTTTTACATTTTTATATATTTTTTGAAGGATTTTACATTTTTTATGGTTTTCAGGGGGTTTTAGGTATTTTTAGTGATTTTGAGGGTTTTTTGGGGTTTTAGTGATTTTTGGGGTTTTAGGGTTCTTAGGGTTTTAAGGTATTTTTCATTATTGGTTGAATGTGCTATGTGAGTGTGGCTAGGGCATGGTACTAGGATTGGGTAACCAACTGGTTCAGAATGCTGATAGAAGTGACCTGTGTTGGCTTGTAGGCTTCCTTATGTTTGGTTCTTGATGTAGACTTGTTGTGTGGAGCATGGGAATGTTGTTTATTTTTTTTGGGTTGCAGGTCCAACCTTCTTTTTTTGGTTCTTATTCTATGGATCTGTTTCTTTATTCTGGTTCTAGGTGTTGGTTTGATTGGGTGATTGCTGCATGGAGCTTGGCTGTTGATGTTCTAAAGGCTGCTTGGGCTTGCATATTATGTTCTGCTAATGGTGTTGATATCCTTAGCTTGGGCATGGTTGGTTGATGTTACTAGATCTTGATGGGATCATGTTGGTTGTATGTTGTAGTGTTTTGATTCATGGGGATACTATTGATGCTACTGGTTGCCTATGTAGGTGATTGGGTGCTTTCAGATGAGGTTCGGGCTGTCTAGGTGGACCTGGGAGTTTGAATTTAGATTTTAGTTGTTGTAGGCTACATTTTGCAGGTGGATGGGTCCATGCGGTCAACAGGTTGTGAGTGCAGGGGGTGGAATGGAGGTATTGGTGTCTTGTTGGTGTTGGGATGTCTTCTGGTGGCTATATTATAGAGCTGGAAGGCGTTTTTTCCCAAGTTCTTTTTTTTGGTTTGGCTTGGTGGGATGGTTCTGCTCGTTGTTTTCTTGCTAATTTTTTTCTTTGAGGGAGACATATTATACTTTTGTGATGTTGTTAGATTTTTTTGTATTTGGTTTTTAGTCGGGAGGAACTATGCATAGGGGCGGTTTGGGATGTTGGTTGGAAAAATTGGGTGTGTGTGCATGGGGATTCTAGTTTGTTTTTGTGTGTGTGTGTGTGCGCGGTAGGTGGTGCATATGTGCATGCATGCATTTTTTTCATGTGTGGGGGGGGGTGCGTGCATGTGTGCTTGTGTTGGCTCATCCTTGTGGAGTTGTTATTTTTCCTTGGGCCTTCTTGAGGCCTTCACGGTGTTGGTACTCAGCGTGCTTGCTGGTTTGCATCCTAGAGCTACTGCGATGTCTTATGGATATAGAAGAAGGATATATATATAAATGGTCAGTCAAAGAATCTCAAACAAAAGAGTAAGGGGATATCCATCTCACAACTCATCCCAGGAAGAAGAGTAGAAAAATTATCAAAAGTCCATCAATGATGCCCGACAGAGGACCCATGACCGGATACAACATGAGGGTTCCACTTGGGTGGTCAAGGACCCATACGCAGTCTGGTTGGAGGGTTCCACTCTAAGTCATCGAAGACCCATGCCCTGCCCCACAAGAGGGTGCCACTCGGAAGGTTGAGTACTTATGCCCAGCACGACCAGAGGGTGCCACTCTAGGCCATTGAGGACTAACGCCCTGATACCATAGGAGGGTTCCATTTGGAAGGTCGAGGACCCAAGCCTTGCCCTACTATAGGGTGCCACTCTAGGTCATCGAGGACCCATACCCTGATACCATAGGAGGGTTCAACATGCAAGGTTGAGTACCCGTGCCTAGCTAGGTTGGAGGTTTTCACCTAATAATCGAGGACCCATGCCCTGATACCATAGGAGGGTGCCACTCGAAAGGTCTCTGGTGATCATGCATGATAACTACTGTCATCAGGCATTGCCTTATCAAGTGTTTCTTCCAGAACATTTCGCATCATATCTCTAAATTCCTAACCGAGGGAACCATCATTTTCTATGTAGAAAAACACTCATGATACGCTACTCGTGGTCCGAAATCTATGTTCAAACAAATAAGATACTAAGATTTAGAGTTTCCTCAAAAGAGATCAAGGGTAACATGGCTTGTGAGCGGACCCACAGAGTGTGTGGTTCCTCTACCCCACCTGTCCGTTTCCCTAACTAGTACATGACTCCCTTTTGATGTAGCAGTACATGCTATGGTGGTGGACTACACAGCATGACCAAGCTTACTAGGACCAGGGCTATGTCTCTTCTAGTTGTGTTCATGTACAAGACCTTCTGTCCATGTACCCAACCTTGTGGTCCATCACACGGCTCACTCACACGTAAAAGGTGGAACATGGCATGTATGAGATGTGCACTCCATGCCATCCTTATAGGATTCCAGAACCCTAGCCACTACCACTGAAGGGATACACACCGTGTGTTCATCCCACTACAAGGCATGTAATTGGGTTTTCTATAGAAATCCCAGATTCGATCTTCACACTTGTATCTATCCAAATAGCTTCACTTCTGGTGGAAATGGTGGATCTACTTAAAAATACTGGTTCCGGGCCACCGCTCATCGGAAATTTATCATCGTTCATCCACGGGGTTTCACCTTTAATTCTGCATGCCACCGTTGTTCCATGCTTGATTTATTGACTTCAAATTATGAAAATGAGCATCTACAACTCACAACATCTCCATATCCATGTTTGTTTCATCAAATTGTGCTTTATACATCAATCTATTGCGGATCCAGGGGTCTGATCGGGCTCGGTACTGCTCGAAAACGTTGAATTGGGACCAAGGGGTCCGATCGATGAAGAATAAGAAGCAATGAGGAAAAAATGCACAAAACCACTAAAAACTCTAAAACCCCTAAAAACGTTAAAAAAACTCTAAAAAACATTAAAACCCCTAAAAACCCTTAAAAGCACACAAAAAACCCTCAAAACCCTCAAAACCCTAAAACCCCTAAAAACCATAAAAATCCTAAAAGACCCCTAAAATTATATGAAAACATAAAAACCCCTCAAAACCATAAAAACCACTAAAAACATTAAAAAACATGAAAACCTAAAAACTAAAAACTCTAAAAACCCTCAAACCCCTAAAATTTTTTAAAAAATCTAAAAATCCTTAAAACCCCTAAAACCCTAAAGAAGTCTAAAACCCTAAAAACCACAAAAATCATAAAATGAACTAAAAATCCATTAAAACGCAAAAAACCCTAAATCCCTTAAAAAACCCCTGAAAACCATAAAAACCCTAAAACTTATAAAAACTCCAAAAGACCACTAAAAAACCCTAAAAACATTAAAAAACACTAAAAACCTTAAAAACATGAAAAAACGCAAAAAAACCCTAGAACCCCATATGATCCTTATATCCCAAAAAATCGCTAAAAATCCTAAAACCCCTAAAAACACTCAAAATCTCTAAAATCCCTAAAAAAACTAAAAACCATAATAATCCAAAAAACCCCTAAAAATCCATGAAAACCTAAAAAATGGTAAAACCCAAAAAACATAAAACCCCCCAAAAACCTTAAAAACCCTAAAACACTATAAAAACCATAAAACCACAATAAAATATAAAAACACTTACAAACCCTAAAACGTAAAAAACTATAAAAAACTTAAAAATCCTAAAAAACTCAAAAAAACCCCAAAACCCCTTAAAGCCCTGAACCCCTAAAACCCCATGAAAAACCTGAAAATCCCTCAAAATCCCGAAAAACCATAAAAACTAAAAAATCCTAAAAAACCCAAAAAGATTAATGAAAACATAGAAAACCATAAAAACCCCTAAAAACATTAAAAACCATAAAATCCCATAAAATCCAAAAAAAATAAAAACTCTAAAAACACTTAAAACTCCTTAAAATGTAACGAAAACTCTAAAAAACCTTTTAAACCCCAAAAAACCCTAAAACCTCTTGAAATCCCATAAAACCCCTCAAAATCCCTAAAACCACATAAAAATCCTAAAGCCCCTAAAAATTAATGAAAATGAAAAAGATCCTAAAACCCCTAAAAACCATAAAGCCCCTAAAAACCTTAAAAACCCTAAAACCCCATAAAAAACCTGAAGATAACTAAAATTATAAAACCCTTTAAAACCCCTAAAAACGTTCAAATACTTTAAAAAACCGTAAAACCCTAAAAAATTCAAAAAACCCAAAAAAATCCTAAAATACCCTAAAACACCTAATAGACCCCCAAAACCCAAAAAACCCCGAAAACCACTAAAACCCCAAAAAAATTTCAAGAAAAACCTAAAATCACTAAAAGCCATAAAAATCACAAACCCCCTAAAAATCCATGAAAACTAAAAAATTGCTAAACTGCTAAAAATCCTAAAAACATACTAAAAATTCGAAAAAAC
Source organism: Viscum album (assembly GCA_963277665.1). NCBI lineage: Eukaryota > Viridiplantae > Streptophyta > Magnoliopsida > Santalales > Viscaceae > Viscum > Viscum album. The sequence goes on from OY728141.1 coordinate 1,898,819,967, forward strand.
CTTTTAAATCCCTAAAAAGTTTAAAAAGATGAAAAAACCTTAAAAATCCTATAAACTAAAAAAAACCCCAAAAAACCAAAAAGACCCAAAAAATCCCTAAAAAATCTAAAACCCCCAGAAAAATCTTAAAAACTCTCAAAATACCTAAAAACCCTAGAAAAACCATAAAAACCATAAAAAACTTTAAAAACCCCAAATATTTCATGAAAATGTAAAAAACCTAAAAAACCTAAAAACCCTAAAAAACCCTAAAAACCCTTTAACCACTAAAAACTATAAAACCCCATTAAACCCCCTAAATAGGTTAAAAAATCTAAATAACCTTAAAAATCATTAAAAACTCAAAATTACCCTAAAAACCCAAAAGACCCTAAAAACCCATGAAAACCCCTAAAAATCCTCAAAATTCCTAAAAATTCTAAAAACACCTAAAACCATAAAAGTCCTAAAAACCCCTAGAAATACATGAAAACATAAAAAACCCTAAAAGCCCTGAAAACCTTCTAAAAACCAAAAAAACCCTAAAAACCTTTAAAACCCTAAAAAACCATAGTAACCCTAAAAACCCACTAAAACTCTAAAAAAATGAGGACCCCTAAAAATGTTAAAAACTCTAAAAAACCTTAAAACCCAAAAAGATTGTAAAAACCCTAAAAACCATAAAAACTCTAATAACCTTGGAAAAACCCTCAAATCCCTAAAAACCCAAGAAACCCCTAAAACATAAAAAACCTAAAAACCCCTAAAAATCAATGAAAATATAAAGAACCCTAAAAATATTAAACCCCCCCTAAAAACCATAAAACCCCCAAAATTATAAAAATCCTTGAAACCAAAAGAAACCCTAAAAACAACTTAAAACTAAAAAACCCCATTAAAATCCCTAAAAAATGTTAAAAAACTCTAAAAAACAGGAAAAACATTAAAAAAAATCAAAAAACCATAAAAACCCAAAAGACCCTAAAAACCCATGAAAATTCCTAAAACCCCACAAAATCCCAAAAAACCATAAAAACCCTAAAAATAATAAAAAACCAGGAAAGTATAAAAATCCTTAAAAACCCTAAAACCCCCTGAAAACCGTAAAACCCCCTTAAAACCATAAAAAACCTAAAAACTCAAAAGAACCACTAAAAACTCTAAAAACCCTTAAACCCCCTATAACATTAAACAAATCTAAAAAAATCAAAAAAACATTGAAAAACTCAAAATACCCGAAAAACCCAAAAGACCCTAAAAACCCATGAAAACCCCCCAAAACCCTCAAAATTCCTAAAAATCCTAAAAATGCCTGAATCCCATAAAAGTCCTAAAACCCCTAAAAATTAATGAAAACATAAAAAACCCTGAAACCCATGAAAACCTCTTAAAAACCATAAACACCTAAAAACATTTAAAACCCTAAAAAATCATAGAAACCCTAAAAACCCACTAAAACTCTAAAAACCTTGAGGACGCCTAAAAATGTGAAAAACACTAAAAAAAATTAAAAACCAAAAAGACAGTAAAAACAATAAAAACCATAAAACTCTAATAACCCTTGAAAATCCCTCAAAATCCCTAAAATCCAAAGAAACCCCTGAAAATAAAAGAAAATTTAAAGGATCCTAAAAACCATGAAACCCCCTTGAAAACCATAAAAACCCCTAAAACTATAAAAAAACCTTGAAACCCAAAAAAATCCTAAAAACAATTAAAAACTCTTAAAACCCTTAAAATCCCTAAAAATGTTAAAAAACACTTAAAAACTTGTAAAACATTAAATAACTCAAAAAACCATAGAAACCCAAAAAGACCCTAAAAGCCCATGAAAATACCTAAAACCACACAAAATCCCAAAAAACCCCAAACAACCTAAAAACCATAAAAATTTAGGAAGACATAAAAATCCATAAAAACATCGAAAACCCCCTGAAAACCGTAAAACCCCCTTAAAACCGTAAAAAGGATAAAAACTCATAAAAACCGCGAAAAAATCTAAAATCCCTTAAACCCCATAAAACATTAAAAAAATCTAAAAACCTTAAAACCCTTAAAAACTAAAAAAAACCCCATAAAACCCAAAAGACCCTAAAAACCCTAAAAACCCCAAAAACCAAAAAAACCTCTGAAAAATCCTAAAACCCTCAAAGTCATCAAAAACCCTAAAAAACATTCAGAACTATAAAATTCCTAAAAAACCCCTAAAAATCCATGAATACATAAAAATCCCTAAAACCCCTTAAAACCCTGAAATCCATAAAAACCCCAAATTAAAAACCACTAAAAATTCTAAAAAACCCCAAAATCCCTAAAAATGTTAAAAATATTAAAAACATTAAAAACCTGAAAAAATATTAAAACCACTAGAAACCCCAAAAAATACCCTAAAACCTTGGAAAACCCAAAAAAACCCTGAAAAACCATAACAAACCTAAAAATCCTAAAAATCCTAAAAAACCCTTAAAACCCCCTAAAACAATAAAAACCATAAGAACCTTAAAAAACCATAAAAACCTATAAAACCTATAAACACTCAAGGATAAAACCATATAATCCCAAAAATACCCTAAAACCTCTTAAAATCTCTAAAAACCCTAAAAACCCATAAAATCTCTAAAAACCATAAATAACCAAAAAACCGAAAAAATCCGAAAAAAACCTAAAAATCCATGAAAATGTAAAAAACCGTAAAAACCATGAAAAAAATAAAAACCCTAAAAACCTATAAAAACCCTAAAAACTACAAAAAAACACTTCAAACCCTTATAACCCCTGAAAATGTTATAAAACTCGAAAAAACCTTAAAACCCCTAAAACAATAAAATCCCCTAAAACCCCAAAAGACCCTAAAACCTTTAAAAACACCTAAAACACTAAAAATGTTAAAAAATATAAAAAACCCTCAAAATACCAAAAACCATAAACACCATAAAACCCTCAATAACATTGAAAACCACCTGAAGACAATACAAACCCCTAAAACCATTTTAAAACATAGAAACCCCATAAAAACCCTACAAACCCACTAAAAACTCTTAAAACACCTTAAATCCCCAAAAAAAGTTAAAAACCCTCAAAATAGGTAAAAACCCTAAAAACCATAAAAATCATAAAAAACCCCTCAAAATCCTTGAATATTTAAAGAACCATAAAATCCCCAAAACACCCCTAAAAACCATAAAAACCCCTAAAATCCTTAAAAAATATTAAAACCCATAAACCCCCTAAAATACTAAGGGGTTTTTTGTGTTTTCTAGGTCTTTTGGGGGTATTTAATGTTTTTTAGTGTTTTTAGAGTTTTTAAACAAATTTAGTGGTTTAAAGGGTTTTTATTGTTTTTAGTTGTTTTTATAGTTTTATGGGTTTTATGGGTTCTTATGGTTTTTAGGGGTTTTTAAGGTTTTGGGGGGGATTTTTGTGTTTTTAGGGTTTTTTATGTTTTCATCGAATTTCCGGGGATTTTAGGATTTTAATGGTTTTAAGGATTTTTTAGGATTTTTAGTGATTTTGAGGGGTTTTAGGGATTTTCAATGTTTTAGGGGCTTTTTTAGGTTTTTAGAACTTTCTTTAATTTTTCTGGGTTTTTAAGATTTTTGGAGTTTTTTTTAACATTTTTATGTTTTTAGTGGTTTTTAGAGTTTTTATGGTTTTTTCGAGTTTTTATGGGTTTTTAGGGGTTTTTAAGGTTTTAAGGGATTGTATGATTTTTATGGATTTTACAGAGGTTTTTTTGGGGTTTCTACATTTTCATGGTTTTTTATTGGTTTTTTAGGTTTTTTAGAGTTTTTAGGGGTTTAAAGGGTTTTTAGAGTTTTTTTGTTATTTTTTTTGTTTTTATGGGTTTTAAGGGGTTTTAAGTTTTTTAGGGGGTTTTATGGTTTCAATCCTATTTCAATGTTTTTAGTGTTTTTTACATTTTTAGGTTTTTTTGGTTTTTTTAGAATTTTTAGGGTTTTTAGAGATTTTAGTGGTTTTGGGATTTTGAGGGTGTTTAGATTTTTTTGAGAGTTTTGTTGGGTTTTAGGGGTTTTATTTGAGTTTTTTTGGGGTTTAAGGTTTTTTAAATTTTTTAATGTTTTTATGGGGTTTAAGGGTTTCATAGTTTTTAGTTTTTTAAATGATTTATGGGTTTTTAGGGATTTTAATATTTTTATGGGGATTTATAGTTTTTATGGGGTTCTCTGTGTTTTTAAAGTTTTTTTTGTTTTCATGGAAATTTATAGGTTTTTAGGGTTTTCATTGTTTTTAGGTTTTTTACCATTTTAAGGATTTTGAGGGTTTTAGGGGTTTTCAGGTCATCATTGGTTTTTATGGTCTTTTGGAACTTTTTGGTCTTTTAGGATTTTTTTTTGTTTTTAGGGGTTTTAAGAGTTTTTTGTTATTTTTTAGGGTTTTATGGTTTTTTAATGTTTTTAGGGGCTTTTATAGTTTTCTGGGTTTTTCAAGGTTTTTAGGGTTTTTTATGTTTTAAATGATTTTTAGGTTTTTTTTATGATTTTTATGTTTTTTGAATTTTTTAGGGTTTCAAGGGATTTTTGTGGTTATTGCAGATTTTTAGGGGTTGAGGGGGGTTTAGGGATTTTAGGTTTTTTAGGATATTTTTGGGTTTTATGTGTTTTTTTTTTTTGAGTTTTTTAGTGTTTTAAATGTTTTTTAGAGTTTTTTTTTACATTTTTAAGGGTTTTATGAGTTTTTAGTGGTTTTAGGGGTTTTCTAGGTTTTTTATGGTTTTAGGGGTTTTATGATTTTCTATGTTTTTTCATGGTTTTTACGGTTTTTTTACATTTTCATGTAATTTAGGGGGGTTTTATGATTTTTATAGTTTTTTGGTTTTTTTGTGTTTCTGGGGAATTTTTTGGGTTTATTGGGGTTTTAATGGGTTTTAGGGGTTTTTTTTGAGTTTTTTAGGGCTTTATGTTTTTTTAGAGTTTTTAAAGTTTTTTGGGGTTTAAAGGGGTTTTAGATTTTTCAGTGGGTTTTTTGGAGTTTTTTTGGTTTTTAGTGTTTTTTAAGTTTTCATGAATTTTGAGGGGGGGGGGGGTTGGGTTGTTTATGGTTTTTAAGGTTTTTATGGATTTGTAGAGATTTTAGAGATTCTGAGGGGTTTGGGGGGGGCTTCCGTAAGTTTAGGGGTTTTAGGGTCTTTTGGCTTTTTTGGATTTTTGACTTTTTAGGGGTTTTAAGGGGTTTTGAATTTTTTATTATTTTAGGGGTTTACATAGTTTTTAGAGTTTTTAGTGGTATTAAGGGTTTTGGGTTTTTACAGGCTTTGGGGGTTTTATGGTTTTCAAGGGGTTTTTCATGGTTTTTAGGGTTTTCACATTTTCATGGATTTTTGGGGGCTTTTAGGAATTTTATAGTTTTTAAGGGTTTGGGGATTTTGAGGGGTTTTATGGTATTTTTGAGTTGTTAGTGTTTTTTTGACTTTTTTACGAGTTTTAAGGGTTTTGGATTTTTTTACATTATTAGGGGTTTTAAGGGTTTTTATAGTTTCTAGTGGGTTTTTAGTGTTTTTATGGGTTTTTAGGGATTTAATGTTTTGTAGGGGTTTATAGTTTTCAGTGGTTTTAAGTGGTTTTTTGGTTTTTTATGTTTTTATGGATTTTTAGGATTCTTAGGAATTTTTATGGGGTTTAAAGGGTTTCAGGGTTTTTAAGGATTTTGAGGGGTTTAAAGGGGTTTAAAGGGTTTTATTTTGTGATTTCCATGGTTTTAAGGGTCTTTTTTAGTTTTTAGGGTTCTTTGTTTTTTTAGGGTTTTTATGGTTTTTAGAGTTTTTCAACGTTTTTATTGGTTTAAAGGGTTTTTATAATTTTAGTTGGTTTTTAGGGTTTTATGGGTATTTAATGTTTTTAGGGGGTTTTATGGGCTTATCAGGGTTTTTAGGGGGTTTTACATTTTTTATGGATTTGTAGGGGCTTTTTCATATTTTCATTATTTTTTGGGTTTTTAGGGATTTTGATGTGTTTATGAGTATTTAAATGGTTTTTTGGGTTTTTAGGGGGTTTGGGGTTTTTTTGGTTTTTTAGGGTCTTTTGGGTTTTCATTGCTTTTTTTTTTTGAGTTTTTATGGGTTTTATGGTTTTTTATAGTTTTTTAACGTTTTTAGGGGTTTTAATGGTTTTAGAGTTTTAGTGGGTTTTATAGTTTTTATGGGTTTTTAGGGTTTTTTTTGGGTTTTTATGGATTCTATAGTTTTCACAGGGCTTTTTGGATTTTTAGGGTTTTTTATGTTTTCACGGAATTTTATGCTTTTTTGGCTTCTTATGGTATTTAGGATTTTTAGGGATATTGAGGGTTTTTTGGGTCATTTTGGGTTTCTAGGGTTTTTTTGAGTTTTATAGGGGTTTAAAGGTTTTTTATTTTTAATGTTTTTAGGGGATTAAAGGATTTTTAGTGGTTTTTATATATTTTTAGTTTTATTAAGGTTTTTGGGGGTTTTGTGGTTTTTAGGGGGTTTTCAGCATTTCTTAGTTTTTTTAAGTTTTCATGTATTTTTAGGGGTTTTTATGATGTTTAGAAGTTTGGGGGGTTTTTTTGAGATTTTTATGGGTTTAGGTGTTATCAAGGGTTTTTTGGTGCTTTCAGAGTTTTTAGTGTCTGTTTGGTTTTTTTGTGTTTATTTAGTTTTTTTGGGTTTAAAGGTTTTTTTAGAGTTTTTTAACGTCTTTAGGAGTCTTAAGGGTTTTTAAGGGTTTTTGGGGTGTTTTGGTTTTAATGGGTTTTTTAGGGGGTTCAGGTTTTTTATGAGTTCATGGATTTATAGGGTTTTATAGTTTTTTTATGGTTTTTAGGGTTTTAAGGATTTTGAGTGTTTTAAATGTTTTTAGGGTTCTTTGGGTTTTTTAAGGTTTTTAGTGTCCTTTTGGGTTTTTAGGGTTTTCAGTGTTTTTAGGTGGTTTTAGGGGTTTTAAGGTATTTTAGAGTTTGTTAACATTTGTAGGGGTTTAAAGGGTTTTTTTGACTTTTTAGTGGTTTTTATGGCTTTTTGGGGGCTTTTTAGTTTTTTAGGGGTTTTTTATGTTTTTTATTATTTTTAGCATATTTAGGGGTTTGGGGGATTTTGAGGTGTTTTATGGTTTTTAGGAGTTTTTTGGGTTTTTTCAGGTTTTTATGGTATTTTTGTGTTTTTATGGTTTTTTTAGTTTTTAGGTTTTTTATAATTTTTTTTCAAGGTAAGGTTTTTTAGGATTTCTTATAACTTTTCGGGGTTATAAGGATTATTTTGTTTTTAGTGATTTTTATAAATTTTATGGAATTTTATGGATTTTTTATCGTTTTAAGGAGTTTTTATGGTTTTTGTAGGTTTTTAGAATTTTTTACATTTTCAGGGATTTTTAGGGTTTTTTGCGTTTTTGGGATTTTGAGGGGTTTTAAGTTTTTTTGAGTTTCTTAATCCTTTTAGGGGTTTTAAGGGGGTTTTGAGTTTTTAGTGAGTTATTACGGGGTTTTAGGGTTTTTTATGGTTTTGGGGGGTTTATGATTTTGGGGTTTTATTGTTTTTGGGTTTTTTTATTTTTTCAGTTGTTTTAAGGGTTTTTAATGTTTTTAACGTATTAGGGATTTTAAGGGATTTTATATTTTTTTACTTCTTTTTTGGGTTATCATTGGATTTTTGGGTTTTTAAGGTTTTAGGGGTTTTTACGGGTTTTAGGGGTTTTTCGAAAGTTTTTCAGTGTTTTTAAGGTTTTTTACATTTTCATGGATTTTTAGGGGCTTTTAGGATTTTTATGGTTTTAGGGTTTTTTTATGATTTTAAGGGATTTTGGGGGTTTTCCTTGTTTTTAGGGTCTTTCTAGGTTTTTAGGGTCTTTTTTGTTTTTAGAGTTATTTAAATATTTTTAGGGTTTTAAGGGTTTTTAGAGTTTTTTAATGTTTATAGGGTTTTAAGGGTTTTTAGAATTTTTAATGGTTTTGGGAGTTTTATGTATTTTTAGGGTTTTTAAGGTTTTTAGGGGGTTTCTCTCTTTAAGGGGGTTTTCAGGGGGTATAGGGTTTTTTACTATTTCATGAATTTAAGGGTTTTTAGGATAATTATGGGTTTTAGGGTTTTTAGGGTTAATAGGAATTTTGAGTGTTTTGGGGGGTTTTAAGTGATTATTTGGGTTTTATAATGTTTTTAGGGTATTTTTGGGGTTTTAGGTTTTTTTTAGTTTATAGGGATTTTAGCATCACCAGATAGCACCCAACACATCACATCAATTCCTATAACCAATGCCAGCAGCGACTCAAAACCATTCCAGGGTTTTTAGGCTTTTTTACATTTTCATGGATTTTTCAGGGTTTTTAGGATTTTTATGGTTTTTACGGTTCTAGGGGTGTTAGGGGTTTTAGGGATTTCGATGGGTTTTATGGGTTTTCATGTGTTTTATTGTTTTTCGGGTTTTTAGTGTCTTTTTTTTTTGGTTTTTAGGCTCTTTTTTTGGGTTTTTAAGGTTTTTAGAGTTTTTTAATGTTTTTAGGAGTTTTATGGGTTTTATAGTCTTTAATAGTTTTTAGGTTTTTTAGTGTTTTTGAAGGTTTTTTGGGATTTTTGTGGTATTCAGGGGGTTTTCTAGGGTTTTTATGGTTTTTTATGATTTCAAAATTTTTTAATAGTTTTATAGGAATTTTATGGTTTTTATGGTTTGTAGATATTTTGATGGTTATTAGAATTTTTTCATTGTTTTTTTTGTGTTTATCAGGGGTTTTAAGGATTTTTTGGGTTTTTAGGGTTATTTATTTTTCTATGGTTTTGATGTATTTTTAGATTTTTTAACATTTTTAGGGGTTTAAAGGGTTTTTAGAGTTTTTTTTTATGGGTTTTATGGGTTATTCGGGTTTTTCAAGGTTTTTAGAGGTTTTTATAGGTTTTCATGGATTTTTCATGGTTTTTAAGGTTTTTTACTTTTTCATTGATTTTAGGGGGGTTATGATTTTTAGGTCATTTTGGGTTTTTAGGGTTTTTTTGAGTTTTTTAGTGTTTTTATTATTTTTTAATGTTTTTTTGCAAGGCATTGTTTTTTAAGGTTTGTGACATTTTTAGAGTTTTTAAGTGTTTTTAGAGATTTTAGTTGGTTTTTATGGGTTTTATTGTTTATAGGGGATTTTATGGTTTTCAATGGGTTTCTAGGGTTTTTAGGGTTTTTTAGTTTTATTAAGGATTTTGAGGGGTTTTAGGGTTATTAGTGGTTTTTATCATTTTTAAAGATTTTCAGGGTTTTTAGGGTCTTTTGGGTTTATAGGGTTTTTTTGAGTATTTAGTGGTTTTAATTTTTTAGAGTGTTTAAACATTTTTAGGGGTTTTGATATTTTTAAATGTTTTTAGTGGTTTAAGGGTTTTTATGATTTTTAGGGGTTTTTAAGGTTTTGGGGTTTTTTATGTTTTTAATGATTTTCAGGGTCCTTAGGGTTTTTACGCTTTCATGGATATTTGGGGCGTTTTATGGTTTTTATGGTTTTTGTGGTTTCTTAGGGTTTTTAGGGATTTGGGGGGGGGGGGTTAGGGTTTTTTTAAGTTTTTTTATTTTTCAGTTTTTATGTCTTTTTGGGGTGTTTGTGTTTTTTGAGTTTTTTAGGTTTTTCAAGGTTTTCTAGAAGTTTTTAACATTTTTAGGTATTTTAGGAGTTTTTAGAGTTTTTAGTGGTTTTTAGGTTTTTATGGGTTTTTATGGGTTTTTAAGGTTTTTATTATTTTTAGGATAATTTTAGGGATTTCAGTGTTTTTTACCTTTTCATAGATTTTTAGTTGTTATTAGGATTTTTTGTTTCATTTTTTTAGGATTTTTAGGGATTTTGAGGGTTTTTAAGAGATTTCAAGGGTTTTAGGGTCTTTTGTTTGGTTTTTTATGATTTTTATGATTTTTAGTGTTTTTAATGTTTTTAGGGTTTTTATGGGTTTTTAGATTATTTAGTGGTTTTTAGAGGTTTTATGGGTTATTAAGGTTTTTAGGGTTTTAGGGGTTCTTATGGATTTTATGTTTTTTCAGGGGTTTTTCGGGTTTTTAGTGTTTTTAGTGTTTTTTACATTTTCCAGAATTTTTAGGGGTCTTTTAGGATTTTTTGGTTTTTCGGGTTTTTACGGTTTTTAGTGATATTGAGGGTTTTTAATATTTTTTAGAGGTTTTGGGGTATTGGGGGGTTTTTTGAGTTTTTATGGATTTTAAGGTTTTTTTAGTGTTTTTTAACATTTTTAGGTGTTTTAATAGTTTTTAGAATTTTTAGTGGTTTTTTGGGTTTTTATGGGGTTTTATGGTTTTATGGTTTTCAAGGGGTTTTCAGGGTGTTTTGGGTTTTTTTTCATTTTTATGGATTTTTTTGTGATTTTTTAGGATTTTTATGGCTTTAGGGCTTCTTATGGTTTTTAGGAATTTGAAGGTTTTTAGGGTCTTTTAGTGGGTTTAATGGGTTTTCAGTGTTTTCAGGGTATTTTGGGTTTTAGGGTTTTTTTGAGTTTTTTGGGGTTTTAGAGGTTTTTAACGTTTTTAAGGGATCTAATGGTTTTTATAGTTTTTAGTGGGATTTAGGGGTTTTAGGATTTTCCACAGTTTTAATTGTTTTGATTGTTTTTGGGGGGTTTTCTAAGATTTTTCAAGGTTTTTAGGGGTTATTATGTTTACATAGATTTTTAGGGGGTTTTAAGATGTTTTTTTCAAGGGATAAAGAATGATATATATATATATATATATATATATATATATATATAGAAAAGGAATTGAAGTACAAACAACAACCTGAGAGTGGAAAACAAATACTGAAGGCCAATAAACATAACAAAGAGTAAAAGCCCAAGGAACCACAGGCAGGACACTAGAGAATGACACCCAAGAATTAAAAGATGGTAGAAAGAAATTTCCCCAGCGACACAAAAGACTACCAGACCAGCCAGTAGGAAGTAAGCCAACAGAAGCCGAATAAGAGAGGTCAATAATAGAGTAACAACTATCATCTGCAGAAGAATAGCTGCTAGCAGCACGAATTCCAGCACAACCCAAGTGATATGTCGATCCTCTACATCACCACACACCAAACAAAGTGACAATAAAAAGTAGAATGGTCACATTAGCAAGCGGCTGCAGTAGTCCGGCAAGGAAAACCAATAGCAAATGAATGTGAAGCCACCATTAACATGACAGTTCATCACCTCGTCCACCAACAACACCAAAACCCAATAGCAGTGCCCAAAACCTCAACCACATAACAACAACATAACCCAGAAACAACACCCCTATCACCGGTAGGTAAGAAGTCACCACCACAAGCTACCAGGAAATGAAATGGTGATATCCCCCACACACCCGACAACATAGAAACACCGGCACTGCCATAACTCCAAAACCAATAAATCATGAACACCACCTCAACACACACACACTCACACCCACACACGTACTCACACACTCACGCACACCACCGGTCCATGTACACATTCACACCCACACACGCACACCACCAGCCCGTATAGTATAACACAACACCATGCATAGTCGGAACCACCAGCCTTTACATCACAGGAACCTGCAAGCCTAGACAAAATTGCATACAACCAAATGGTCACCCACAAGCCGACCTGCAATCTCCTCCTCCAACATCCCAAAGAACAACCTACAATGACACCAGGCAGCCGAATCTATCACCAAGTCGTAGAAGAAAACATAAATATGAAAACTAGACAAAACCACTACCAAGGAAACCATGCAACATCCATCCTCTAGAAAGCCCCACCTGACCAAACAACCAGCCACACAAGATTCCAAACAAGCCACCCCAGAACACATCAAACAAACCCCATCAACCCTCTGAAAAACAACAGGCACACCAAAAAGCAAGCCCTCCACAACCTTCACCTACACATCCCTAGCCAATCAAGCTTCCCAGACCAAACCATTTGCATAACAGCCACACCACCCCAAGGAAACCATCCAGTAGTCAAAGGCTCCACCCAACAAGATAAAGCATGACACCTTCCATCCACACACCCCACAACCCAAACAAACCCCTCTACCTGTAACACATAAAACCACCTGTATAAAACGATAAAACACTGCAACAACATAGAAATAACAATAACAATCCAAGTAACCAATCCACCAACAAAACAAACCCTCAACCATTCCTCAAAAAGGAACCTGGGAAGTTCCATCTTCGAACTAAATCCAAATTTTCTAAATTATTGTAAAAAAATTTACAAGAGGAGATTCTGGAAAGAATAACCGAATCAAATTTGAGCCAATCATGGCTTCCACTAGGAGGACCGACACCATGAATCCTAGAATTTGTCTCCTAAAAAATGAGATAAACCAAAGAAGGTAGACCATTTCTTCCCAAGAAAAATGTCATAGAGTTCCCATTTAGGGTTTTTTAAGGTTTTTTGTGGGATTTTAATTTTTTTAGAGTTTTTTATGTTTTCATCAAATTTCAGGGGTTTTAGGATTTTAATAGTTTTAAGTAATTTGTATGATTTTTAGTGATTTTGAGGGGTTTTAGGGATTTTCAATGTTTTAGGATCTTTTTTTGGTTTTTAGGGTTTTCTTTAGTTTTTCTGGTTTTTTAAGGTTTTTGGAGTTTTTTAATCATTTTTAAGGTTTTTAGGGGTGTTTAGAGTTTTTATTGTTTTTTTCGAGTGTTTATGGGTTTTTAGGGGTTTTTAAGGTTTTAGGGGATTGTATGATTTTTAGGGGTTTTATAGGTTTTTATGGGTTTTTGTGTTTTCATGGGTTCTTATTGGTTTTTTAGGTTTTTTAGAGTTTTTAGGGGTTTTAAGGGTTTTTAGAGTTTTTAGTTATTTTTTTTGTTTTTATGGGGTTCAAGGGGGTTTTAAGTGTTTTAGAGGGTTTTATGGTTTTCAATCCTTTTTCAATGTTTTTAGGGTTTTTTACATTTTCATGTTTTTTAGGTTTTTCTTAGAATTACTAGGGTTTTTATACTTTTTAGGGGTTTTGGGATTTTTGAGGGTTTTTAGAAATTTTCAGGGTTTTTTTGGGGACTTAGTGGTTTTATTTGAGTTTTTTTGGGTTTTAAGGGTTTTATAGTTTTTACTTTTTAAATTGTTTTATGGGTTTTTAGGGATTTTAAAGGTTTTTATGTGGTTTTATAGTTTTTACGGGGTTCTCTCTCTTTTTACGGTTTTTTATGTTTTCATGGAAATTTATAGGTTTTTAGGGTTTTCATTATTTTTAGGTTTTTTACCTTTTTAGGGATTTGAAGGGTTTTAGGGTTTTTCATGTCACCAGTGGTTTTTAATGTTTTTTGGATCTTTTTGGTCTTTTAGGATTTCTTTAGTTTTTAGGGGATTTAAGAGTTTTTATGGGCTTAAGGGTTTTTAGAGTTTTTTTGTTATTTTTAGGATTTTTAAGGGTTTTTATGGTTTTTTAATGTTTTTAAAGTTTTTTGGGTTTTTCAAGGTTATAAGATATTTTTTATGATTTTTATGTGTTTAGGATTTTTTAGGGTTTTAAGGTATTTTTGGGGTTATTAGGGATTTTTAGGGTTTTGGGGGCTTAGGGATTTTAGGGTTTTTTGGATATTTTTGGGTTTTTAATGTTTTTTTGAGTTTTTTTTTGTGTTTTAAATGTTTTTTAGAGTTTTTTTACATTTTTAGGGGTTTTAAGAGTTTTCAGAGTGTTTAGTGGTTTTTAGGGGTTTTCTGGGGTTTTTTATGGTTTTAGGGGTTTTATGGTTTTCAGTGTTTTTTCAAGGTTTTTAGGGATTTTTACATTTTCTTGGATTTTAGGGGGTTTTATGATTTTTATTGTTTTTTGTTTTTTTTTTTGTGTTTTTTGGGAATTTTGAGGTTTATTTGGGTTTTAGGTGTTTTATTTGGGGTTTTCATGGGTTTTAGGGTTTTATTTGAGTTTTTAGGGCTTTATTATTTTTAGAGTTTTAACATTTTTTGGGGTTTAAAGGGGTTTTAGATTTTTCAGTGGGATTTTTAGAGTTTTTTTGGTTTTAAGGGGTTTTTTACGGTTTTTAGAGTTGTTTATGTTTTCATAAATTTTGAGTGGGGGGGGGGGTTGTTTGTGGTTTTTATAGATTTTTAGGTATTTTAGGGATTTTGAGGGTTTGAGGGGTGGTTTCGGGGGTTTAGGGGTTTTAGGATCTTTTGGATTTTTGGGTTTTTTGACTTTATAAGGTTTTAAAGCGTTTTTTGTGTTTCTTTATCATTTTTAGGGGTTTACAGAGTTTTTAGAGTTTGTGGTGGTTTGTAGGGGTTTTGGGTTTTTACGGGCTTTAGGGGTTTTATGGTTTTCAAGGGGTTTTCAGGGTTTTTAGATTTTTCACATTTTCATGGATTTGGGGGGGGGGGGTAGGATTTTTATAGTTTTTAGGGGTTTGGGAATTTTGAGGATTTTTAGGGTATTTTTGAGTTTTTTTGAATTTTTTACGGGTTTTATGGTTTTTGGATTTTTAACAATATTAGGAGTTTTAAGGGTTTTTATTGTTTTTAGTGGTTTTTAGTGTTTTTATGGGTTTTTTGGGTTTTAATGTTTTTTAGGGGTTTATGGTTTTCAGGGGTTTTTAATGCGTTTTTGGGGTTTTTATGTTTTTATGGATTTTTAACATTTTTATGAATTTTTATGGTTTTTAAAGGGTTTTAGGATTTTTAAGGATTTTGAGGGTTTTCAAGTGTTTTTTTGGGATTTTTAGGGTTTTAAGGGTTATGTTTACTTTTTATGGATTTTTTTAGAATATTTATGGTTTTTAGAGTTTTTCAACGTTTTTAGTGGTTTAAAGGGTTTTTATAATTTTAATTGTTTTTTGGGTTTTTATGGGTTTTTAATGTTTTTAGGGGGTTTATGGGTTTTTAGGGGGTTTAGGGGTTTTTACATTTTCATGGTTTTTTATGGGATTTTTCATATTTTCATTATTTTTTGGGTTTTTAGGGATTTTGGGGTGTTTTAGGGTAATGCAATGGTTTTTAGGTATTTTAGGGGGTTTGGGGGGGGGGGGGTTTGGGTTTTTAGGGTCTTTTTGGGTTTTTTTTGTTTTTTGAGTTTTTATGGGTTTTTATGGTTTTTTAGAGATTTTTATCATCTTTAAGGGTTTTAAGGGTTTTAGAGTTTTAGTGGGTTTTATATTTTTTATGGGTTTTTAGGGATTTTTAAGGTTTTTAGGGATTCTATAGTTTTCACAGGGATTTTAGGGTTTTTAGGGTTTTTTACATTTTCATGGATTTTTATTCTTTTTTTGGGTTTTTATGGTTTTTAGGATTTTTAGTGATTTATGGTTTTTAGGGTCATTTTGGGTTTCTAGGGTTTTTTTGAGTTTTATAGGGGCTTAAAGGTTTTTTTTATTATTTTTAATGTTGTTAGGGGTTTAAACGGGTTTTAGTGGTTTTTATATATTTTGAGTTTTATTAAGGTTTTTGTGGGTTTGTGGATTTTAGGGGGTTTTCATCATTTTTTAGTTTTTTAAATTTTCATGGATTTTTAGGCGGGTTTTATGATGTTTAGGAGTTTATGGGTTTTTTTTGAGATTTTGAGGGGTTTTAGGGGTTCTCAAGGGTTTTTTGGTGCTTTCAGAGTTTTTAGTGTTGATTTGGTTTTTTGTGTTTTTTTTTGAGTTTTTTAGGGTTTAAGGTTATTTAGAGTTTTTTAACGTGTTTAGGGGTCTTAAGGGTTGTTAGATTTTTTAGTAGGTTTTTAGAGTTTTATGGGTTTTAGGGGTTTTTTTGGTTTTAATGCGTTTCTTCAGGGGGTTCAGGGTTTTTTACATGTTCATGGATTTATAGGGTTTTTATTATTTTTATGGTTTTCGGGGTTTTTTAGGGTTTTAGGGATTTTTAGTGTTTTAAATGTTTTTAGGGTTCTTTGGGGGTTTTTAAGGTTTTTAGTGACTTTTGGGTTTTTAGGGTTTTTCTGTGTTTTTAGGGTTTATAAGGGTTTTAAGGTATTTTAGAGTTTTTTACATTTTTAGGGGTTTAAAGGGTTTTTTTTTGTGTTTTTGTGGTTTTTATGGCTTTTTGGTGCCTTTTAGGTTTTAAAGGTTTTTTTATGTTTTCATGAATTTTTAGGGGTTTTTTAGGATTTTTATTATTTTTAGCATTTTTTGGGGTTTTGGTGATTCTGAGGTGTTTTATGGTTTTTAGGAGTTTTTAGTGTTTTTCAAGGATTTATGGTATTTTTGGGTTTTTAAGGTTTTCATAGTTTTTAGGTTTTTTAGATTTTTTTACAAGGTAAGGTTTTTTAGAGTTTCTTATAACTTTTAGGGGATATAAGGATTATTTGAGTTCTTAATGGTTTTTTGGAATTTTATGGGTTTTTTGGGTTTTAAGGGGTTTTTGTGGTTTTTGTGGGTTTTTAGAGTTTTTTATGTTTTCAGGGACTTTTAGGGTTTTTTAGGGTTTTTAGGGTTTTTCAGATTTTGAGGGGTTTTAGGGTTTTTTTAGCCTTTTAGGGGTTTTAGGGTTTTTATGTGTTTTTTAATCGTTTTAGGGGTTTTAAGGGGTTTTAGAGTTTTTAGTGGGTTATTACTGGTTTTTAGGGTTTTTATGGTTTAGGGGGGTTTTATGGTTTTGTGGTTTTATTGTTCTTGGTTTTTTTTTTATTTTTTCAGATGTTTTAAGGGTTTTAAATGTTTTTAACGTATTAGGGGTTTTAGGGTTTTATATATTTTTTACTTCTTTTTGAGTTATCATTGGATTTTTGGGTTTTTAAGGTTCTAGGGGGTTTTACCATTTTCAGGTGTTTTTCAATAAAAATTAGGGTTTTTAATGTTTTTTACATTTTCATGGATTTTTAGGGTTTTTTAGGATTTTTATGGTTTTAGGGGTTTTTTATGATTTTAAGGGATTTTGAGGGTTTCTAGGTTTTTATGGTCTTTCTAGGTTTTTAGGGTCTTTTTTGTTTTTAGGGTTATTTAAAGATTTTTAGGGTTTTTAAAGGTTTTTAGAGTTTTTTAATGTTTTTAGGGTTTTAAGGGTTTTTAGAATTTTTAGTGGTTTTGGAAATTTTATGTATTTTTTGGGTTTCAAGGTTTTAGGGGGTTTCTCGCTTTAAAGAGGTTTTAGGGGGTTTAGGGTTTTTTATGTTTTCATGAATTTTAGGGGTTTTTTAGGATAATTATGGGTTTTAGGGTTTTTAGGGTTAATAGGAATTTTGAGGTTTTGGGGGGGTTTTAGGAATTTTTTGGGTTTTTTAAAGTTTTTAGGGTCTTTGGGGGTTTTAGTTTTTTTTAGTTTATAGAGATTTTAGCATCACTAGATAGCACCCAACACCTCACATCAATTCCAATAACCAACGCCAATAGAAACTCACATCCATTCCAGAGTTTTTTGGGTTTTTACATTTTCATGGAATTTTAAGGTTTTTTAGGATTTTATTGGTTTTTAAGGTTCTAGGGGGTTTATGGGTTTTCGGGATTTTGATGGGTTTTAGTGGTTTTCAAGGGATTTATTGTTTTTATGGTATTATGATCTTTCTTTTTGGTTTTTAGGATCTTTTTTTTGTGTTTTTAAGGTTTTTTTTAGTTTTTAATGTTTTTAGGAGTTTTAAGGGGTTTTATAGTTTTTAATGCTTTTTAGGTTTTTTAGGGTTCTTTAAGGTTTTTAGGGATTTTTGTGGTTTTCAGGGGGGTTTCTAGGGTTTTATGGTTTTTTATGATTTCACAATTTTTTTGTAGTTTCTTAGGAATTTTATGGTTTGTAGAGATTTTGAGGGTTTTTTATATTTTTTTCATGGGTTTTTTGGGGTTTATCAGGGGTTTTAAGGTCATTTTGGGATTTTAGGGTTATTTATTTTTCTAGGGTTTTAAAGTATTTTTAGATTGTTTAAAAATTTTTAGGGGATTAAAGGGTTTTTTGAGTTTTTTTTGTTTTTATGGGTTTTATGGGTTATTCTGGTTTTTCAAGGTTTTTAGAGGTTTTTATGGTTTTCAGGAATTTTTAAGGGTTTTTAAGGTTTTTTACATTTTCAATGATTTTAGGGGGGGATTTTTAGGGTCATTTGGGGTTTTTAGGGTTTTTTTGAGTCTTTGAGTTTTTTTATTATTTTTTAATGCTTTTTTGCAAGGCATTGTTTTTTAAGGTTTGTAACATTTTTATAGGTTTTATGGGTTTTTAGAGATTTTAGTTGGTTTTTAGGGGTTTTATGGTTTATAGGGGAATTTATGGTTTTAAACAGGTTTTTAGGGTTTTTAGGGTTTTTAGGGTTTTTTACCTTTTCATGGATTTTTAGGGGTTTTATGGATTTTTATGGTTTTCAGGGATTTTTGTTTTTAAGGATTTTGATGGTTTTTAGGGTTTTTAGTGGTTTTTATCATTTTTAATGTTTTTCAAGGTTTTTAGGGTCTTTTGGGTTTATAGGGTTTTTTTGAGTATTTAGGGGTTTAAAGGTTTTTTAGAGTGTTAAAACATTTTTAGGGGTTATGATGTTTTTAAAAGTTTTTAGTGGGTTTTAGGGTTTTTATATTTTTTAGGGGTTTTGAAGGTTTTAGGGGTTTCTTATGTTTTTGAATGATTTTTAGGGTCTTTAGGATTTTTTACGCATTCATGGATATTTGGGGCGTTTTTAGGTTTTTGTGGTTTTTAGGGTTTTTAGGGATTTAGGGGGGTTGGGTTAGGGTTTTTTAGGTTTTTTTATTTTTCAGTTTTTTATGGCTTTCTGGGATTTTATTGTTTGTTGAGTTTTTTAGGTTTTTTAAGTTTTTCTAGATGTTTTTAACATTTTTATGTTTTTTACGAGTTTTTAGAGTTTTTAGTGGTTTTTTGGTTTTTATGGGTTGTTAAGGTTTTTTATGGTTTTTAGGTTTTTTATTGTTTTTCGGAGTGTTTTGGGGATTTCAGAGTTTTTTACATTTTCATAGATCTTTAGTGATTTTTAGGATTTTTTGTTTCATGTTTTTTGGGATTTTTAGGGATTTTGATGGTTTTAAGAGATTTAAATGGTTTTAGGGTCTTTTGTTTGATTTTATATGATTTTAATGATTTTTAGTGTTTTTAATGTTTTTAGGGGTTTTAAGGGTTTTTAGATTATTGAGTGTTTTTAGAGGTTTTATGGGTTTTTATGGTTTTTAAGGTTTTTGGGGTTTTTATGGTTTTCAGGTGTTTTCTAGGGGTTTTCATGTTTTTAGTGTTTTTAGTGTTTTTTACATTTTCCATAATTTTTAGGGGTCTTTTAGGATTTTTATGGTTTTTTGGGTTTTTACAGTTTTTAGTGATATTGAGGGTTTTTAATATTTTTAGAGGTTTTTAGGGTACTAGGGGAGTTTTGAGTTTTTAGGGCTTTTAATGTTTTTCAGTGATTTTTAACATTTTTAGGGGTTTTAATAGTTTTTAGAATTTTTAGTGGTTTTTTGGGTATCTATCGGGTTTTAGGGTTTTTTTAATGTTTTTTGGGGGTTTTATGGTTTTCAAGGTGTTTTTAGGGTCTTTAGGGTTTTTTTACATTTATTATGGATTTTTTGTGGTTTTTTTAGGATTTTTATGGCTTTAGGGCTTCCTAGGGTATTTAGGGATTTGAAGGTTTTTAGGGTCTTCAGAGGTTTTTATGGGTTTTCAGTGTTTTTTGGGAATTTTTGGGATTTAGGGTTTTTTTGAGTTTTTAGGGTTTTTAGAGTTTCTTAACGTGTTTAGCGGTTTTAATGGTTTTCATAGTTTTTAGTGGGTTTAAGGGTTTTTAGGATTTTCAAAGGTTTAAATGTTTTGATGGATTTTAGGGGGTTTACTGGGGTTTTTCAAGGTTTTGAGGGTTTTTTATGTTTATAGAGATTTTTAGGTATTTTTAAGATTTTTTTTGCAAGGGAGAAAGAATGATATATATATATATATATATATATATATATATATATATATATATATATAAAGAAAAGGAATTGAAGTACAAACAACCACCCGAGGGTGGAAAACAAAGACCGAAGGCCAATAAACATAACAAATAGGACAAGCCCAAGGAACCACGGGTAGGACACTAGAGAACGAAACACGATAATTGAAAGATGGTAGAAAGAAACCTCCCCAACAGCACAAGAGAGCACCAGACCAGCCAGTAGGAAGTAAGCCAGCAGAAGCCGAACAAGAGTGGTCAATAATAGAGGAACAATTGCCGTCTGTAGAAGAATAACTTCCAGTAGCTTGAAGTCCCGCACAAGCCAAGTGATACAACAGTCCACTACATCACCAGACACCAAGAAAAGCGAAATCAGCAGTAGAATGGTCACATCAGCAAGCGGCTGCAACAGTACGGTAAGGAAAACCCACAACAAACGAAGGCGAAGCCACCGTCAACATGATAGTTCATCACCTCGTCCACCAACAACACCAAAACCCAATAGTAGTGCCCAAAACCTCAACTACCTAACAACACCAATACCCAGCAAGAACACCCCTATCACTGGAAGGTAAGAAGAAACCACCACAAGCTTCTGAGAAAGGAAACGGTGAAATCCCCCACACACCCGACAACACAGCAACACCGACACTGCCATACATCAAAAACCAAGATATCATGAACACCACCTCAACACATGCATGCACTCACACCCACACACGCACTCACAAACTCACGCACACCATCGGTCCTCATACACACTCACACCCACACACGCACACCACCACCCCGCATGGTATAACACAACACCATGCACAGTCGGAACCACCAATCTTTACATCACAAGAACCCGCAAGCCCAACCAAAATCGCCTGCAACCAAATGGGCACCCACAAGCCGTCCTACATGCTCCTTCTCCTCCAACATCCCAAAGAACCACCTGCAATGACACCAGGTAGCCTGATCCATCACCAAGTCGAAGAAGAAAACACAAATATGAAAACTAGTCAATACCACTGCCAAGGAAACCCTGTACCATCCATCCTTCAGAATGCCCCACCTTATCAAACAACTGGCCACAACAGATTCCAAACAAGCCACCCCAAAACGCATCAAACAGACCCCATCAACCTTCCGAACAGAAATAGGCACTCCAAAAACCAATCCCCCCACAACCTTCACCTACACATCCATATCCAATCAAGCTTCCCAGAACAAACCCTTTGCATAATAGCCACACCACCCCAAGGAAACCATCCTGTAGTCAAAGACTCCACCCAACCAGCCAAAGCAATCCACCTTCCATCGACACGCCCCACAACCCAAACAAACCCCTCTACCTGTAATACATAGAACCACCTGTAGAAAACCATAAAACTCAGACACAACACAGAAATAACCATAACAATCCATGTAACCATTCCACCAACACAACAAACCCTCAATGATTCCTCAAAAATGATCCTGGGAAGTTCCATCTTTGAACTAAATCCAAATTTTCTTAATTAATGTAATAAAATTTACAAGACGATATTCTGGA
This sequence comes from Viscum album, assembly GCA_963277665.1. NCBI lineage: Eukaryota > Viridiplantae > Streptophyta > Magnoliopsida > Santalales > Viscaceae > Viscum > Viscum album. The sequence goes on from OY728141.1 coordinate 1,898,841,231, forward strand.
AAGAATAAACAAATCAAATTTGAGCCAATCATGACTTCCACTATGAGTACCATCACCATGAAACCTAGAATTTTTCTCCTTAAAAATGAGATAAACCAAAAAATGTATACCAAGTCTTCCCAAGACACATGTCATAGAGTTCCCATTTAAGTTGCAGAAGCACCAAGAAATAAAACCAGAGAGAGATCCAATAGGAAATTCCCCATTCAAGAGGCCCAAAAAGTATGACCAAAGCTTATTAAACCATACAAACATGAAAAAAATAGGTTATAAAAACTTTTAGATTCTACCGCACAATGAAAACTGATGTTTGGGATAACAAAGACTGAGCGTTGAAACTCATATTGAGTGGGAAGGTTCTTGAGAATCACTAACCATAAACAAAGGAATATCTAGATGGGATGTCCTGATTACAAACCAAATAAGTCCAAGGTACCTTAACAGAATTCAGCCTAAGGTCCTACCACACCTTTCCAATGGAGAAGTCTGGCTGCCCATTCCGAAGCACCCAATATTTGTCTCCAATAGGCCCATGAAGAGAAAGAATCTCATTTTGAACATCCCAAAGCTCAGAAAAAATAGAAATCGGGGGGATCCACTCACCATTATAGATAATATCAAAAACCTTATCAAAAATAGAGAGACCAAAATCATAAATGATATGATCATCAATGGAGGAAAAAATTTCCCCCCTAGGAATCCAATAATCAAACCACAAGGAAATGTTAGAACCAAACCCAACTGAAATGGATAAATGGTCCTTCAAAAATTACCAAAGACCAATAAATTTCCTCCACATCCATGAACAATTCCAAGGACCTTTGGACACCAAAAATTGAGAACAACCAATCAAAAAAAGCTGAGCCCAATCCACCAAAATGAAAGAGAAATATGGATTACAAATATCCCAAACATGTCTAGCCATAACTGCTTTATTCCAATCAATAACATGCTTGACCCCTAACCCACCCTCATCCTTATATCTTTCAAGTAAATCCCAAGCCTCTTTGGCTCTAGACAACATAATAGAATGGCCTTTCCAAATAAAACACCACAACTTAGCTTCAATATATTTAACAATATTCTTGGAAAAAATAAAGTGATAACACCAACATGATTTCATGTTGAACAACACTGACTGGACCAACTGAAGATGCCCTGCAAATGAAAATATGTTATTAGTCCAGAACTTAATTCTGTTGAAAATTTTTTCTTCCAAAATGGCATAGTCAGAAGCACGGAGCCTAGTAGTAATTAGTGGCACCCCAAGATAACTAATAGGTAAAGTCCCACCCCAAATACCCATGGATACCCCAAGAATATCATGAACCTCTATGGAAAGGCTAGCAGAGAACATCATGGATTTCAAAAAATTAATGGATAGCCTGGACATGGAAGAAAACAGATCTAATGCTTGTTTCAAGACTAAAATAGAATCCAAGTCTCCATATAAAAACAACAAAAAGTCAACCACAAAGCTAATATGGGAAATAAAAGTCTTACCACATCTCTGGAAAAATTTAAAGGATCCAGAATCAGAAATAATAGTGTACATAATGCATGAAAAGACCTCCATACAAATCACAAAGATGAAATAGGAAAGAGGATCCCCTTTCCTTAATCCTTTTTCCCAAGAAAATAGCAATGCAAGCAACCATTAATATTCACTCAGAACATAGGATAAGAAATTCACCTTCATATCCAAGATGATAATATGGAAAAAAACCAAGAATATCTAGAGCATCCATCATAAAATCCCATCAGATAGAAAAGATCAATCTGAATAGCACAAAAAGGAACTCTAGAATCCAAATGATAACCCCTCATCAACTCTTGAGAAATCAGAATAGTTTTAGAGATCCTCCACCCATGGATAAAGGTAGACCAAGCCTTATTGATGTAGGATAGAAGAACCAGTCTCAATTTGGCCGCTAAAATCTTAGAAATACCCTTGTAAATAGTGTTGCAGCAGAGATAGCCATGAAGTCCATAAGTAATCAGGAATTCGACACCTTAGGAATCACAGAAATAATCAATCCATTAGCTTCCCACAACATCTTCCCAAATCTAAAAAACACTAAAACAAATCTAGTCACATCCAAACCCACCATAGATCGGGCCTTTTGGAAGTAAAAAGCATTAAAAACATTTGACTTGGGAGCTTTATTGGATAAAATAGAGAAAAATGACTTATAGACATCCATGGGCTCGCCAATCTTATCCAACATATCACAAAGGGAACTACCAATTGAATTCTCCAGGAAAGTATCTAAATATCTCTCCCTAGATAAACCGAAGAGTGTGGAGACCTAATCAAGGACTGGAAGAATTCAACGGTCTCATGAATAATCATTCTAGGATCCGTAATAGACAAACCATTAGGTATTCTAAGAGAACCAGCTTGGAGGAGTTGAATATGACCTTAATTGAGTTGAAGAAAAAGGTAGAATTAATATTCCCATCTTTAAACAATTGGACCCTACTATTCTGCTTGGCTAAGAGGATTTCCTTTATAGAAATGGAATTCATCCTCTCGTTGAATCTATGATCCTTTTGGAAAATATCATTAGAAGGTCCCAACTGAAAAAAAGAAAATTGGCACTCGGTGATTTCAGATATAATGGAAACAATTTCTACATTATTCTAATAAAAAACCTAAGAATGAAAAATGAGGAGACTTTTCCTAACGCTTTTATTTTTCTGGTAAACCTAAAACAATTTACAATAAACAAACCTCAGCATTCCACACGGAAAGAACTAATGAGAGGAACCAGTCACAGTCATCCCAATAATTAAAAAATTTAAATGGAAGCTTCCTATAATGTAGACCACAACCAACCCTCATAAAAATAGGATAATGAATAGAAATACAAAAGAGGATGAAAATTAGTACTAGAATAAGGAAATCTAGACAGCCAAGCAGAATTAAAAAAAGGTTTGTCAAGCATCATCAAAACCATAGAGTTTCCCTTCCTCCAAGAGAACCTCAACCCAGAAAAATTCAAATCAACCAGATTAGACTTCAAAATAATAGCATTACAATACTCCATAGAAGTGTGCCAATATAAAAACCCCCCACTCTATCCTATGGAAAGAGAACTACATTAAAATTACTGAAAAAAATACCTGGAATAGCTGAATTAGATGCAGCCTGAGTGGCCATGACATCCCAAATCAATCTACAAACAACAACTAAATTTGAACCATATACAAATGAGATAATGCATGATAAATCCACATTCACTGCCCTAATAAGGCATTCAACAATTTGATCAGATTCAAACTACAAAACCACATCCAACAAATGAGGATCCCAGAGGACCAGAATATGCCCATAAGGTGATGAAGATAAGTTGTAGAGGAAAATCCATCTAGGTAAGATATTATTCACACTACCATCGAAATTATCCATTTTGAAATTAGTTTCCACTAGCCCAATATAAGAAAAATATTATAAAGAATGAGGTTATGAACTTCCCATTACATTCTAGGAGTATTGAGACCCCTAATATTCTAAACAGCAAAATTAAACATTGGAAATTGGGATAGAATCAGATCATGAAACCTCAGTTCCAATTCTGATTGGAATCCTCAAAAAAATCACATCCATCGACCTTAATAAGTTTATCGCTAAGAGGATTTGAACTTAAAGAGGATGTGCAAGGACTAACCTGATATGAAAACTCTAGGAAAGTGGAACCCCCAAGCTCCCTAACACCAGGAGTACTATGAGAAATAGAACTAGGAACAGTGCAAGGAACAATAAACTGATAACCAAGAGAATTATGGATTCTAGAAGAAATCTCATCAACTCCGACGACCCCATCAACTCCATCAGCTAAAGAACAAACCTTCGGCCCATCTCCAATAGTAAAACTTGTAACTGCATCATTCTGAGCAATGGAAACTGATTAGGGAGGGGGGGAAACCAGCCTCCCTAACAGTAGAAGAGAAAGGATAAGTCTCAAGATCTGGACACTCCAAACCTTCATAGGCCTTCAAATAAGGATGGGAAACACAAGGAGGAGAACCAACAACACCCCCATCACCTGAAGCAGATACAACAGAGGCATCATCAGAAGATGGATCCACCAGTAATAATCAAAAGGAATTGTGAATGGAAATGCCTCCAACACCCCCAGAAATGCCTGAAGAAGACTTGACCACACCAACCACATCAGGGGGTTCTGTGACCGATTGGGAAGATTCTCAAATATCCTAGAATAAGAATCAAACCTTGAATCCCTCACAATAACCTCAGGAAATCAAACTGGTTGTTTAACCTCCAGAGTAGGAGAAGATGCATGGGGCTGATCCTTTTTTTGGTAGACATGCTTCCTAGGGGTGACTTTAGACTAACCTGAAGAAGGAACAACCTTAGAATTATGTTTTCAATGGTTGAGATGGTGACTAAAAATTTTACAAGAAATGAAACTCTTAGGAACCCATAATCATTCCTGAGCATTTCAATCAGATACCCTCCCCACAGATCCACTGTAATTTTGGAAACCATCATGAAAGGAAATTTTTTCTCAAGAAAATATCCCACCATAGTGTTGCTTCAGCTAGAGGCACCCTTACAAACAATCGATGGTGTAATAAAAACCCTTGGGTTATTCCTACCTTTCACGAGAGGATGGAAAATGAGGTCTGAAGAGAAAGAACATGAATCCCCAGAATCCTCATCCACACCTGCAACAACATCTGGAAGAGGAGCAGCAACATCCTTCGAAGAACTGAAATCAATGCCTCTATCCACGGAACACTCAATCAATGAAAGAGATAAGTAATTATACATAGGATCTAGAGCTGAGATATCCTCCACATCAATCTTAGAAGAAGAGTCAACCGTAGGAGGAATAACAACCCCCAAAGATGAAACACCCTTAGAATATTCCTTCCCAGGATCAATCAATGAAACCTGAGTCACCAGAATTTCAGACACCTCTGAATAAAGAACTCTAACCACCTTCTAATTAGGGAAAAAACATGTTTCATCTGACAGAGGAGAACCACCAACCACGCCAACCAAGGAAGGCATAGTCCTCGTACTATCCTAAACTCCATAGGTTCTGTTCTCGAAATCCACGACCCAAACAAAGAGACCTTTTCCACCAAAAAAGAATATTTGTCTATCGCTTCATCTTCCGGAGCCCAATATAATCTACATGCAACCTTCCCTTCCACAGCTGATAAGGAAGTGAAATGCATCTCCTTTTGAGGATACCACTCCATCGAAGAATAGAGTGTGGATGAGCTAACATGAAGGTCGCTTACCCAAGCCATAGTCGACAGTACACGCCGCCATCGCCAAGGAAAGGTGGAAGCACATCTGAAGAGAAATCCATTTTTATCAATATTTTTATGGTTTTAGGTGTTTTTTGGTTTATTTGGATTTTGATGGTTTTTAGGTAATTTCAGGCGGTTTTGGGTTTTATAGGGTTTTTAGGTTCTTTTGTGTTTTTAGGGGTTTTTAGTGTTTTAGGGGGTTATGTTTTTTAGTGTTTTTAAATTTTTTTAGGGGTTACAAGGTATTTTTGAGTTTTTAGTGGTTTTATGGGTTTTTAGGGTTTTTAAAAGATTTTAGAAGTTTTGACGATTTTAGGGGTTTTTAGGGTTTTAGTGTTTTTTATGTTTTAATGGATTTTTAGGGTGTTTTATCATTTTTATAGTTTTTAGGGTTTTTTAGGTTTTTAGGGATTTTGAGGGTTTTTATGATTTTTCTGGGGTGTTTAGGGTTTTTAGGGGTTTTAGGGTCATTTGGGTTTTTAGGTATTTATTTTTTATTTTTTAGGGGTTTTAATGTTTTTATCGTTTTTTAAACATTTTTAGGAGTTTTAAGGGTTTTTAAAGTTTTTAGTGATTTTTAGGGGTTTTATTGGTTTTTATGGTTTTTATGGGTTTTTATGGTTTTCTAGGGTTTTTAGGGGTTTAAATGTCTTTTTGGTTTTAGGGTTTTTTTGAGTTATTTAGGTTTTAAAAGGTGTTTTAGAGTTTTTTTTTAATGTTTTAGGGGTTTAAATGTGTTTTAGAGTTTTTACTGGTTTTTAGGGTTTTATGGGGTTTTAGGGTTTTTTATGATTTTAGGGTTTTTTTGATTTTCATGATTTTTTAGGGTTTTTTATAGTATCATTGATATTTTGGGGTTTTTTTGGATTTTAAGGGTTTTGGAGTTATTTATGGTTTTTTAGAGTTTTGTAATGTTTTTTGGGGGTTTAAAGTGTTTTAGAGTTTTTATTGGGGTTTAAGGGTTTTTAGGGTTTTTAGGGTTTTTAAGGTTTTAGCGGTTTTATGGTTTATAGGGGTTTTTATGGATTAGATTTATTTTTACATTTTTTTGTCTTTTTTCTGGGGGGGTTTGTTGGGGGGGGGGGGTTTGTTAGTTTTATGGTTTTTAGGTTTTATTAATGTTTTTAGGGATTTGAGGGTTTTTAAGAGTTTTCATGGGTTTTTAGAGGTTTTATGGGTTTTTAGGGTTTTTAGGGGTGTTTTTTTTTTGAGTTTTTAAGGGTTTAAAGGGTTTAAAGATTTTATGAGTTTTTAGAAATTTTATGGTTTTTAGGATTTTTTAAGGATTTGGGGGGGTTTTTAGGGTTTTAGGGGTATTTAGGATTTTTTTGTGTTTTATGGTCTATTTGGGTTTTTAGGGTTTTTTTGAGTTTTTAGGGATTTTCACATTTTTTATAGTTTTTAACGTTTTAGGGGTTTTAAGGTTTTTTAGAGTTTTAGTGGTTTTATTGGGTTTTATGGGTTTTTATGGGTTTTTAGGGTTTTTAGGGGTTTAGGGGTTTATGGTTTTCATGAGGTTTTCAGGATTTCAAGGTATTTTAAGGTTTCAGGGATTTTAAGGGTTTTTAAAATTTTTATGGTTTTTAGGGTTTTTAGGTTTTTTGAGGATTTTTATGGATTTTTTGGGTTTTTAGTGTTTTTAGGGATTTTCATGGTTTTTATGGTTTTTTGTGTTTTTAGGGTTTTTGAGTTTTTTAGGGTTTTTAAGGTTTTTTTAGTATTTTTAATGTTTTTAGGGGATTAAATGGTTTTTAGAGTTTTTAGTGGTTTTAGGGGTTTTATGGTTTTGAGGGGGTTTTCTGGGATTTTTTACGTTTTCATGGATTTTTATGATTTTTTTAGCGTTTTTATGGAGTTTATCACGTTTTAGGGGTGTTAAGGTTTTTTAGAGTTTTTAGTGATTTTTTGGGTTTTTATGGCCCCTTAGGGGTTTTTATGGTTTTCATGGGTTTTATGGTTTTCAGGTATTTTAGGGTTTTTAGGGTATTTTACATTTAAATTGAATTTTAGTGGTTTTTATGATATTTATGGTATTTAGGGTTTTAGGGTTTTTAGGGATTTTGATTGATTTAGGGTTTTTCATGGTTTTTAGGTATTTTAGGGGGTTTCAAGGTTTTTAGGGTCTTTTGGGGTATTTTTTCAATTTTATGGTTTTATGGTTTTTTAGATTTTTTTAACGTTTTAATGTGTTTTAAGGGTTTTAAAGGATTTTAAGTGTATTTTTGGTTTTTATGTGTTTTTAGGGTTTTCTAGGGTTTAAAGTGTTTTTAGGGTTTTTTGTGTTTGTTTTTATTGTATATTTGATTTTTTTAACGTTTTTAAGGGATTTAAGAGTTTTTAGAGATTTTAGTCGGTTTTTTGCGTTTTCTGGATTTTCTAGGATTTTAGGTTTTATTTAATGTTTTAGGGGGATTATTAGGATTTTTAGGGTTTTAGGGGTTTTAAGGGATTTTGAGTATTTTAAGGTCTTTTGGGTCTTTAGGGTTTTGTTTGAGTTGTTATGGTTTTTAATGTTTTTTAGAGTTTTTTAACATTTTTTTGGGTTTTAAGGGATTTTAATGTTTTTAATTATTTTAGGGTTTTATATGTTTTGTATGGGTTTTTATTGGTTTTTATGGGTTTTTAGGGTTTTTAGGGGTTTTCATGGGTTTTTAGGATTTTTAGGATTTTTCATCATTTTTAGGGTCTTTTTCGGTGTTTTGGGTTTTTTGGGTTTTTTGAGTTTCTTAGTGTTTTTAATGTTTTTAGTGTTTTTTTAACATTTTTAGGTGTTTTAACGGTATTTAGAGTTTTTGGTTGGTTTTTAGGGTTTTTATGTGGTTTTAGGGTTTTTAAAGTTTTGAGGGGTTTTATGATTTTCAGGTGTTTTAGGGGTTTTAGGGACTTTTACCTTTTCTTGGATTTTTAGTGGTTTGTTAATATTTTAATGGTTTTTAGGGTTTTTAGGGTATTTATGGTTTTTGAGAGATTTTTTAAATTTAGGGGGGGGGGGGTTTAGCGTTTTTCTGGGTTTTTAGGGTCTTTTGGGTTTTTAGGGTCTTTTGGGTTTTTAGGGTTTTTAGGTTTTCCTAGATTTTTAGGGACTTTTAGGACTTTTATTGTTTTAAGGGTTTTTTAGGTTCTTATGGATTTTGAGGTTTATTAGGTGTTTCAGTGTTTTATAGTGTTTTTAGGGGTTTTCAAGGTTTTTAGGACCTTTTGAGGTTTTTATGTTTTTTTTGAGATTTTTAGGGTTTTTAACGATTTTTGACGTATAAGGGTTTTTCACGTCTTCAATTGTTATTAGGTTTTTAGGGGGTTTTAGGGTTTTTTAAGGTTTTGATGGTTTTGTATGGTTTTCAATGTTTTTTAAGTTTTTAGGGTGTCTTAAGTTGTTATGGATTTGTAGATGTTTTTTAGGATTTAGGGTTTTTAGGGGTTTCAAGGGGTTTTTCGGGTTTTTTGGGTTTCGTTGGTTTTTTTTCATTTTTTTATAGATTCAAGGTTTTTAGAGTTTTTTAACATTTTTTTGGTTTTAAAGTTTTTTTAGAGTTTTTAGTGGGTTTTAGGGTTTTTATGGTGTTTTATGGTTTTAATGGTTTTAGGGGTTTTATGGTTTTATGGTGTTTTCAATGTTTTTATGGTTTTTTACATTTTCATGTATTTTTTGTGGTTTTTTAGAATTTTAATGGATTTTAGTGTTTTTAGGGTTTTTATGGATTTTGATAGTTTTAGTGTTTTTTAGAGGTTTTCTGGGTTTTAGGGGTTTTTAGGGGTTTTCAGGGTTTCTATGGTCTTTTTGGGTTTAAAGGGTTTTTTTGAGTTTTTATGGTTTTATCAAATTTTTATGGTTTTTAGGGTCTTTTAGGGTTTTAGGTTATTTATGTTTTTTAGGTGTTTTAAGGTTTTTAGTGTTTTTAACGTTTTTAGGGGTTTTATGGGTTTTTAGTGATTTTATCGGTTTTTAGGATTTTTAGGTTATTAGCGGTTTTATGGTTTTTAGGGGTTTTTTAAGGTTTTAGTGTTTTTTAGGTTTTAATGGATTTTCAGGGGTCTTTCATGTTTTTTATGATTTTTAGAGTTTCATAGGGGTTTTAGGGATGTTGATGTTTTAGGGGGTTTTAGGGTTTTTAGGCTCTTTTGGGTTTTTGTGTTTTTTTTATTATTAAGGGTTTCATGGTTTTTATAGATTTTTAACATTTTTAGGGGGTTTTATATTTTTTAAGGTTTTCAGGGGTTTTTATGGTTTTTAGGGGTTTTTCAAGGTTTTTGGATTTTTTACATTTGCATGGATTTTTAAGTGATTATAGAATTTTTATGGTTTTTAGGGTTTTATGGGGTTTTAGGGTTTTTTAAAAGATTTTAGGGTTTTTAGGATCTTTTTGAGTTTTTAGGGGTTTTTTTGAGTTTTTATTTCATGTTTTTAATGTTTTTAATGTTTTTAGAGTTTTTTAACATTTTTAGGGGTTTAGAGGGTTTATAGAGTTTTAATTGGGTTTTTAGGGTTTTTAGGGTTTTTATGAGATTTTAGGGGGTGGGGGAATTACGATTTTCCGTGGTTTTTCAGGTTTTTTAGGGTTTTTTATGGCTTCATATATTTTTATAATTTTTAGTGTTTTTTGGGGTTTTAAATATTTTGAGGGTTTTTTGGGTTTTCAGACGTTTATTGGGTTTTTAGGGGTTTTGAGGATTTTTAGGGAATTTGTTTTTGGGTCTTAGGGATTTTTGGGATTTTTAGGGTTTTTAAGGTTTGTAGTTTTTTTTATCATTTTTATGGGTTTTAAGGTTTTTTTGTGTTTTTTGGGTTTTTTGGGGTTTTTAACGTTTTAGAGGTTTTTATGGTTTTAAGTGGTTTTTTAGGATTTTTAGGGATTTATATGTTTTCATGGATTTTTAATGGGTTTTTTGGATTTTTATGGTTTTTATGGGGTTTTAGAGTTGTTAGGGATTTTGGGGTTTTAGGTTTTTTTGACTTTTAAGACTTTTAATTTTTTTAGAGTTTTTAACGTTTTTAGGGGGTTTAAGGGATTTTATAGTTTTTAGTGGGGTTTTAGTGGGTTTTAAGTATTTTATGGGGTTTTAGGGTTTTTTATGGTCTTTAGGGGTTTTATGGTTACATGGTATTTAGTTTTTTCCATGTTTCATGTATTTTTAGGATTTCTTAGGATTTTTAAGGATTTTACAGTTTTTAGTGTTTTTTGATATTTTGAGGTTTTTACAGATTTTCAAGGGATTTAAGGGTTTCCAGTGTTTTAATGGGTTTTCAGGCCTTTTTTGGTTTCTAGGGTTTTTTTTGAGTTTTTAAGGGTATTTAAGGTTTTATAGAGTTTTTAAAATTTTTAGGGGTTTTGAGGTTTTTTATATTTTGAATGGGGTTTTAGGGTTTTTAGGGTTTTTTTCGGTTTTTTATGCATTTTTTCTTGGTTTCTTATAGCTTTTTGGTGGTTTAATGGTTTCCAATTGTTTTCAGGGTTTTTTTTGGGTATTTTAGGTTTTCAAGGATTTTATGGGGGTTTTTAGGATTTTTGTGTTTTTTAGTGTTTTCAGTGTTTTTTGGGACTTTTTGGATTTTGAGGGTTTTTAGGGGGGTTTTTATGTTTTTAGGGGTTTTCTAGGTTTTAGGGTCTTTTGGGTTTTTAGGTTTTTTTTTTGAATTTTATAGGTTTTCAAGGTTTTTTTGAATTTTTAATTTTTTTTTGGGTTTTAAGGTTTTTTAGAGATTTTAGTGGGGTTTGGGGTATTTATTGGTTTGTAGGGTTTTTTATGGATTTTATAGGTTTTTATGATAGGGGGTTTTAGGATTTTTAGTGTTTTTTACGTTTTCATAGGTTTTTAGGGTTTTTTATGATTTTAATGGTATTTAGGGTTTTTAGGGTTTTTGGGAATTTTTAGGATTTTTTTCAAAGGTTTTTGGGGATTTTTAGGGTTTTTAGGTTCTTCTAGGATTTTAGGGTTTTTTTTTGATATTTTTAGGTGTTCTAAATTTTTTTTAGAGTTTTTTAACATTTTAACGGTTTTTAGTGTTTTTAGTGGTTTTTAGGAGTTTTATTGGTTTTTAGGGATTTCAAGGTTTTAGGGGCTTTTATAGTTTTCTGGGGTTTGTGAGGGTTTTTAGGGGTTTTTATGTTTTCATGGATTTTTAGGGGGTTTTTAGGCTTTTATGGTTTTAAGGGTTTTTGGGATTTTGAGGGTTTTAGGGTTTTTCAGGTGTTTAAAAGTTTTTCATTGTTTTATGGGTTTTTTTGGGTGTTTAGGGGGAGTAGTGTTTTTAGTGTTTTAAGTTTTATTTGTGTTTGTTAATGTTTTTTAGGGTTTTAAGGGAAAGGAAGGTGTGGGGCCATGCTATTCCTGACCCTCCTAATCCTAGCCAAATTATCATACATAATGTCAACGTGATCCCCAAAATATCCCCCTAACCTTATATTTTATCATTCTCATCCCTAAGGATGAACACTGGTTCCAGGTCTGGATTTTTACAGGATCTCTTTATGAGGCTAATCAAATGGGATTTCCAAGCAGTCCTATATTAAATTTTCAGATTTAGGGTTTTAATGGTTTTCATAGTTTTTTGCAGTTTTTGGGGTTTTAGGGGTTTTGGGTTTCGTAATGTTTTTAGGAGTTTTTATAGTTTTCTGTGGTTTTCAGGGCTTTTTTACATTTTCATTGGTTTTTAGGGGTTTTTTATGTTTTTAGGGGTTTTTAGGTTTTTTCGGGGTTTTGAGTGGTTTTATGGGTTTCTACGGTTTGTAGGGGTTGTTTACAGTTTTTAGGTTATTTTGGTTTTAGTCTTTTTTTTTGAGTTTTTTAGGGTTTTTATGGTTTTTTTGAGTTTTTAGTGGGGTTTTATGGTTTTTAAGTGTTTTAATATTTTTAATGTTTTTACGCATTTTATGGATTTCAGGGGGTTTTTAGGGGTTTTAGGGTGTTTTTTGTTTCCCTGGATTTTTAAAATGGGTTTTTAGAGTTTTTATGGTTTTGAGGGTTTTTAGAGTTTTTAGGGATTTTGAGGGTTTTTAGGGATTTTGGAAAAACATTTTGTTTTTTAGGGTTGTTCAGGTTTTTTAGGATCATTTGGGTTTTTAGGGTTGTATTGAGTTTTTTAGGATTTTGAATGTTTTTTAGAGTTTTTAATATTTTTATTGGTTTTCAGTGTTTTTAGAGTTCTCTGTGGGTTTTTATTTTTTATGGGATTTTAGGATTTTTTATGGTTTTTTGGGGTTTTATGGTTTTCAATGGTGTTTATGGATTTTCGGGTTTTTTACGTTTTCATGGACTTTTAGGGGTCATTTGGATTTTTTTAGAGTTTTATAGGGTTATTAGGGATTATGAGTGGTTTTTGTGGTTTTTAGTGGTATTTAAGGTTTTTTAGGGTTTTATTGTCCTTTTCGGGTTTTAGTTTTTTTATGTTTTTAGGCGTTTTAGGATTATTTAGAGTTTTTATAACTTTTTAGGGGTTTTAAGGGTTTCTATATTAATATTATGTTTTTAGGTATTTTAGGTTTTTTATGGGTTTTTAGGATTTTTTAGGATTTTTAGGGGTTTTTTATGATTTTTATATTTTTTAATATTTTTGTGTTTTTTGGGATTTTGAGGTTTTTAGGGTCTCTCAGGTGTTTTTATGGGTTTAGGGTCTTTTGTGAGTTTAAGGGATTTTTTAGTGTTTTAGGGTTTTAAGGTTTTCTAGAGTTTTTTAATGTTTTTAGTGGTTTTAATGGTTTTTAGTGGGTTTTATGGTATTTTATGGTTTTTAGAATTTTTTTGGGTTTTAAGGGGGTTTTCTAGGTTTTTAGGGTTTTTTTACGTTTTTATGCATTTTTAAGGGGTTTTTAGGATTTTTAAGCGTTTTTTAGGATTTTTATGGTTTTAGGGTTTTCAGGGTTTTAGGGATTTTGAGGGGTTTTAGGTTGTTTCTTTGTTTTTTGGTTTTTAGGTGTTTTTAGGTGTTTTCAAGGTTTTTAGGGTATTTTTACCGTTTTTTTGTTTGTTATAGTTTTTTTGTTTGTTATCGTTTTTGCGGTTTGTTTGAGGTTTTTAACATTTTTAGGGGTTTTATGAGTTTTTTGATTTTTTAGTGGTTTTAGGGGTTTATGAGATTTTAAGGTTTTGGGGGTTTTATGGTTTTCAGGGTTTTTTTTTGTTTTCATGGATTTTTAGGGGATTTTTTGGTTTTTATAGTTTTTAGGTTTTTTGGGTTTTTAATGATTTTGAGGGTTTTTTCGGGGTGGGGGGGGTTGGGGATATATCAGTTTTTAGTGGCTTTTTTGGGTTTTAGGGGTTATTTAGTTTTTTAGGGTTTATATGGGTTTTTATAGTTTTTAAATGTTTTTAAGGGTTTAAAGGGTTTTTCGAGTTTTTAGTGATTTTTAGTGTTTTTATGGGGTTTTTCCAAGATTTTAGGGTTTTAGGGGTGTTTATGTTTTTCAAGGATTTTTCAGGGCTTTAGGGTATTTTCATTTTCCTATATTTTAGGGGGTTTAAATATTTTTAAGATTTTTATTGTTTCTTAGGGGTTTTAGGGATTTTGAGGGATTTTAGGGGTTTTAAGTTGGTGTTGGGGTTTTTTTAGTTTTTCAGGTTTTTTAGGATCTTTTTGGGTTTTTTATGGTTTATAAGGTTTTTTATATTTTTTCTTGTTTTTATGGGTTTTAAGGGATTTTAGAGTTTTTAGTGGGTTTTTAGGGTTTTAATGGATGTTTTGGAGTTTTAATGTTTTTAGGGTGTTTTATGGTTTTCAGGGGGGTTTCAGGGTTTTTATGGATTTTTATGTTTTCATGGATTTTTAGAGATTTTTTAGTATTTTATTATTTTTTTGGTTTTTTGAGGTTTTAGTGATTTTGAGGGTTTTAGGGGGGTTTTAGTGGTTTTTAGTGTTTTTCAGGGTTTTGTGGTCCTTTTAGGTTTTTAGGGTTTTTTTTGAGTTTTTTTGGGGTTTTAAGGTATTAGGCTTTTTTTACATTTTTATGGGTTTTATGTTTTTTACAGTCTTTAGTGGTTTTCCGGGTTTTAGGGTTTTCTTTGTTTCCATGAATATTTAGGGGTTTTTGATGTTTTGTATTATTTTTTAGTTTTTAAGGGTTTTGAGTTTTTTAGTGGTTTTAAGGGTTTTTTGTGTTTTCTTAACATTTTTAGTGGTTTTTAGGGGCTTATGGGTTTTATACTTTTAGGGGTTTTCTGGTTTTCATGTGTTTTTTTGGTTTTTCTGGTTTTTTTAGGTTTTTATTGATTTTTAATGGTTTTTTAGGATTTTTATGGTTTTTAGGGATTTTGAGGGATTTTTGTTTTTTTCTTTTTTAGGTTTTTACGGGTTTTAAGAGTTTTTTAACATTTTTAGGGGTTTTAAGGGGTTTAATGGATTTTTGATTTTTTAGTGGTTTTAGGGGTTATTATTGGTTTTTAGGGTTTTTATGGTTTTAGGGGATTTTATTGTTTTCAGGTTTTTTCCAGGGTTTTTATGGTTTTTTACTTTTTCATGGATTTCTAGGGCTTTCTTAGGATTTTTAGTGTTTTTAGGGGTTTTAGGTATTTTATGGATTTTGAGGGTTTTTAGGGATTTTCAAGGATTTTCAGGGGTTTTAGGGGTTTTAGGTATTTTTTTGGTTTTTAGGGTCTTTTTGGGTTTTTACGATTTTTTTAGTCTTTAGTATTTTTATGGTTTTGGGAGTTCTTTTACATTTTTAGGGGTTTTATGGGTTTTTAGAGTTTTTAGAGTTTTTAGAGTTTTTAGAGATTTTATGGGTTTTTATGGGTTTCTAAGGTTTGTTGGGGTTCTTTGTGTTTTTAGGGTTTTTTCTGGGGTTTTACTATTTTTTTTTGTTTTGATGGATTTATAGGGTTTTTTAGGGTTTTAGGGTGTTTTGTGTTTTGAGGTTTTTGTTTTATTTTTTATGAGTTTTGAGGGTTTTTAGAGTTTTTTAACGTTTTTAGGGTTTTCATGGGGTTTTAAGGGTGGATATTTTGTGTTTTTAGGGTTTTTTTAGTTTTTAAGGGTTTTAAGGTTTTTATAATTTTTAACGTTTTTAGGGGTTTAAGGGTTTTAGAGTTTTTAGTGGTTTTAGTGGTTTTATTTTTTTTATAGTTTTTATGGGTTTTATGGTTTTCCATGTTTTTTTGGGTTTTTAGGATTTTTCTGATTTTGTGGATTTTTAGGGGTTTTTAGGATTTTTATGGGTTTTAGGATATTTAGGGCTTTTGAGGGATTTAATGGTTTTTCAATGGTTTTAGGGGTCTTCATTGTTTTTTTGTGACTTCTAGGTATTATAGGGTTTTTTTAGTTTTTTAGTGTTGTATAGTTTTTTAGAGTTTGTTTACGTTTTTAGTGGTTTAAAGGGGGTTTATAATTTTTATTAGTTTAAATGGTTTTTAGAGTTTTTAGTGGGGGTTTTAGGGGTTTTATGAGTTTTTTAGGTTCTTAAGGGTTTTATTGGTTTTTATGGTTTTCAGGGTTTTTTACGTTTTCTTGGATTTTTAGGGCCTTTTAGTATTTTTATTGTTTTTCGGGTTTTTTAGGATTTTTATGGATTTTTAGGGTTTCAAGGTTTTTAGAGTCTTTTGGGGATTTTAGGGTTTTATTTTGAGTTTTTAGGGGTTTTTAGGGGTTTTTAGTGTTTTTGAACATTTTTTAGGATTTAAATTGTTTTTAGAGTTTTTAGTGGGTTTTTAGGGTTTTTATATATTTTTAGAGTTTTTTAAGGTTTTTAGAGGTTTTAGGGTTTTTAGGGTTTTTTCATGGTTTTTAGGGGTTTTTTTTATTTTAATTGATTTATAGGGTTTTTTAGGATTTTTTAGATTTTTTGGGTTTTAGGGTTTTAGGGGTTTTAGGTAATTTTAGGGTTTTTTGGTTTTTCAGGGGATGTCAGAATATTTAGGGATTCTCAAGGTTTTTTGGTTCGTTTGGGGTTTTTAGGGTTTTTAGGTTTTTTTTCAAGTTTTTTCGAGTTTTTTAGGTTTTATATGGTTTTATAGGTTTTCAACGTTTTTTTGATGTTTTGGGGATTTTTATAGTTATTAGTTTCTTTTAGTGTTTTATGAGTTTTTAGGCGTTTTTGAGGTTTTTAGGGGGTTTTATGGTTTTTAAGTGTTTTTCAGGGTTTTAGGGGTTTTTACATTTTCCTGGATTTTTAGGGGGGTTTTAAGATTCTTATAGTTTTAATGGTTTTTAGGGTTTTAGGTATTTTCAGTGTTTTTAGGGTTTTCCAAGGGTTTTATGTGTTTTTGGGTTTTTAGGGTATTTTGGATTTTTAAGGTGTTTTTTGAAATTTTTATGGGTTTTTAGGGTTTTTAAAGATTTTAGTGTTTTTCACGTTTTTAGATGTTTTAAGAGTTTTTAATTTTTTTAGTGGTTATTAGTGTTTTTATTGGTTTTATGGGTTTTAGGGGGTTTCAGGGTTTTTTAGCGTTTTAATGGATTTTATAGTGTTTTAATGGATTTTTATAGATTTTTTAGGTTTTTAAGGTTTTATGGTCTTTGAGGTTTTTATGGTCTTTTTGGTTTTTAGGGTCTTCTTTATATTTTTTTAGAGTTTTAGTTTATTTTGGGGTTTTATGGATTTTTTGGTTTTTTAATGTTTATAGGTGTTTTTATGGTTTTCTGGGGGTTTTAAACTTTTTTTTGGGGGTTTTAGTATTTTTTTTGTTTTTAGGGATTTTAGGTATTTTGAGGGTTTTTTGGATTTTAGGGGTTTTACAGTTTTTAGGGGCTTAAAGGGTTTTTAGGGACTTTTTGGGTTTTTAAGAGTATTTTTTTCATGTTTTTAGGGGTTTTATGGTTTTTTAGTGTTTATTTAAATTTTTAGGGGGTTTAAGGGTTTTTAGAGTTATTCTTGGGGTTTTAGGGTTTTTATGAGTTTTTAAGGTTTTTTAATGTTTTTTGGGGTCTTTATGGTTTCTAGGGGGTTTTCTGGGTTTTTAGGGTTTTTTACATATTCATGGATTTTAGGGGCTTTTAGGATTTTAATGGTTTTTATGGTTATTATGGATTTTTAGGGGTTTTAGGGATTTTTAGGATTTAGGGGGTTTTCAGGTATTTTTTGGGTTTTAGGGTCTTTTTGGGTTTTAGGGTTTTTTTTTTATTATTTTAGGATTTTTATGGTTTTTATAGTTTGTTAATATTTTTTTGGTTCTAAGGATTTTTAGTGGTTTTAGTGGTTTTAAGGTTTTTTAATGCTTTTCAGTGGTTTTAATGGTTTTTAGGGTGTTTTCATAGTTTTTTTGATTATTTTATAGTTTTCATAGATTTTTAGGGGTTTTTGGGTTTTTTATGGTTCTTAGTGTTTTTCGGGTTTTTAGGGAATTTGAGGGTTTTAGGGGTTTTCAGGAGTTCATAGGGGTTTTCATGGTTTTGTGGGATTTTTTTGGGTTTTTAGGGGTTTTTTTGAGTTTTTTAGGGTATTAATGTATTTAGAGTTTTTTTTAACAATTTAGGGGTTTTTTACATTTTTAGTTGTTTTTAGGGGTTTTATGGGTTTCTAAGATTTTTCGAGTTTTTTTGGTTTTTAGGGGTTTTCAGGCTTTTAGGGTTTTTTACATTTTCATGTATTTCTAGGGGTTTTTATGATTTTTATGTTTTTTTGGGTTTTTTGTTGTTTTTATGGATTTTGAGGGGTTTTAGGGGTTTTCATGGGTTTTAAGGGGTTTTCTAGGTTTTTAGGGACATATTGGGATTTTAGGGTCTTTGGGGTTTTTATGGGTTTTTATGGTTTTTAGGGGTTTTATGATTTTTAGGGGTTTTCAATCATTTTATGATTTTTTATTTTTCATGGATTTTTAGGGTTTCTTATGATTTTTAGGGTTTTGTGGTTTTTAGGGATATTGAGGGTTTTTAGGATTTTTTAGTGGTTTTAATGGGTTTTAGGGGTTTTCTGGGTTTTTAGGGTCTTTTTTGGGGTTTTAGGGCCTTTTGGGGTTTTTTGGGTTGATTGAGTTTTTAGGGGCTTTCTTGGCTTTTTGGAGTTTTTTAACGTTTTTAGGGGTTTTAAGGGTTTTTGGAGTTTTTAGTTATTTTTACGGTTTTTAGGGTTATTATTGGTTTTTACGGTTTTCAAGGGTTTTTAAGGTTTCTAGGGGTTTTCAGGGTTTTTAGTTTTTATGGATTTTGATGGGCTTTTGGAATTTTTACGGTTTTTAGGGATTTTAGTGTGTTTTTTTGGGTATTTATGGTTTTTTTATTTTTTGGGGGTTTAAAGGTTTTTAGGGTTTTTAAAATTTTTAGGGGTTTAATGGGTGTTTAATGGGTTTTTAGAGTTTTAGTGGGTTTTTATGGGTTTTGGGTGTTTTATTGGTTTTTAGGGATTTCTATAGTTTTTAAGGGGTTTTTAGGGTTTTTACGGTCTTTTAGGGTTTCATGGACTTTTAGTGGTTTTTTTGGGTTTTTATGGTTTTTAGGGTTTTTAGTGATCATGTGGGTTTTTAGGATTTTTTTAAGATGTTTTAAGGGGTTTTAGAGGTTTTCATGGTTTTTAGTGCCTTTTTTGGTTTATTGTGTCCTTTTTTAATTTTTATGGGTTTTAACATTTTTAGATTTTTTTTAATGTTTTTAGGGTTTTCATGGATTTTAATATTTATTTGAGGTTTTATGGTTTTTAGGGGTTTTCAAGGGGTTTTGGGGTTTTTTACATTTTCAATAATTGTTAGGGTGTTTTTTTGGATTTTTACAGGTTTTAGGGTTTTTTTGGGGTTTTTAGGGTTTTTTAGGGTTTTTAGGTTTTTTAGTGGGTTTAGGGTTTTTAGGGGTTTCAAGGTTTTTGGGGTTTTATGTGTTTTTAGAGGGTTTTAAGGTTTTTATGGAGTTTAAAGGTTTTTTTGTGTTTTTATGGTTTTCAGGGGTTTTTTAGGGTTTCAAGGGATTTTTATGTTTTCATGGATTTTTAAGGGGTTTTTAGGATTTTTGTGGTTTTAAGGGGATTTTTAGGGTTTTTAGGGATTTTGAGTGTTTTTAGGGATTTTCAAGGGTTTAAATGGTTTTCAGGGTTTTAACGGTGTTTTGGGGTTTTAGGTGTTTTTATGGGTTTTTAGGGTTTTTATGGGTTTTTAGAGGTTTTTAACTTTTTAGGGGGTTTTATGTGTTTTATATTTTTAATTTTTTTTATATTTTTTTGGGATTTTAGGGTTTTATGGTTTTTAGGGGGTTTTTAGGGTTTTTAGAGGTTTTTCATGGTTTTTTACATTTTCATTGATTTTTAGAGGTTTTTAGGATTTTTATGGTCTTTTGGGTTTTTATGGTTTTAGGTATTTTTAGGGGTTTTAGGTGTTTTAGGGTCCTTGGATTTTAGGGTTTTCTTTATGTTTTTAGGGTTTTGAATTATTTTCAATGTTTTTTAATGTATTTAGGGGATATAAGGTTTTTTGGAGTTTTAGTGGGTTTTGGGTTTCTATGATGTTTTGGGGTTTTAAGGTTTTTAGGGGTTTTAATGTTTTTCTGGGGTTTTTGAAGGTTTATAGGGTTTTTTTCATTTTCATGGTTTGTTTTGGTTTTTTAGGATTTTTATGGTTTTTATAGTTTTTAAGGTTTTAGGTTTTTAGTGTTTTTTGTGATTTTTCATGGTTTTTTAGGTTTTCAGGTTTTTATATAGTTTTTAGGAGTTTTTAGGGTTTTTAGGGTCTTTGGGTTTTTATGATTTCTTTTCATTTTTTAGGGTTTTCAAAGTTTTTAGGCATATTATTTAATTTTTAGGGTTTTTTTGGATTTTTAGAGTTTTTTATGGGTTTGAGGGTTTTTATGAGTTTAAGGGTTTTTTAAGGTTTTTGGGGGTTTTACGATTTTTAGGGATTTTCAAGGAATTTAGGGTACTTGAAGTTATCTTAGATTTTAGTGTTTTTTTGGATTTTTATGGTTTTAGGTATTTTTAGTGTTTTGGGGGATTTTGTGTGTTTTTAGGGGTTTTCTGTATTTTTTAGCGTTTTTATAGTTTTAGGGTCTTTTTGGGTTTTTTGGGTTTTTTTAGTATTTTTGAATTTTTAAGTTTTTATATAGTTTTCTATTTTTTTAGGGATTTAAAGGTTTTTTGGGTGGTTTTTAGGGTTTTTATGGGTTTTAGGGTTTTAAAGGGTTTTAGGGGGGGGGTTGAGTTTTTAGGGTATTTTACTTTTTCATTGATTTTTAGGGTTTTTTGGATTTTTAGGGTTTTTAGAGTTTTTTGGGGGTTATAAGGAATTTGAGGGGTTTTAGGGGTTTTTAGAAGTTTTCGGGTTTTTAATGATTTTAGGGCCTTTTGGGGTTTTAGGGTTTTTTTCGAGTTGTTAGGGTTTAAAAGGTTTTTTAGATTTTTTTAACGTTTTAAGGGGTTTAAACAGTTTTTAGAGTTAATAGTGGGTTTTCAGAGTTTTTATGGGCTTTTAGTGTTTTTAAGGTTTTTCGGGGTTTGTTGTTTTCAGGGTTTTAGGGATTTTTATGTTTTCATGGACTTTTAGGGTCTTTTTAGTGTGTTTTAGGGATTTTATGGGTTTGTAGGTTTTTATGGGATTTTAGGGTTTTTATGGATTATTATGGTTTTAAGGGGGGTTTTATGGTTTTTATGGTCTTTTAAGTATTCCAGGTTTTTTAGTGATTTTTAGGAATTTTATAATTTTTATGGTTTTTATTGATCTTTAGGGTTTTAGGATTTGTTCGTGATTTTATGGTTTTTTTCGGGATTTTATTGTCTTTTTTGTGTTTTTTGGGTATTTTTTGAATTTTTATGGTTTTTAGTGGTTTCTTGGGGTTTAAAGTATTTTCAGTGTTTTTACAACCTTTTTGGGTTTAAATGGGTTTTCTTGATTTTTTTGTGATTTTAAGGTGTTTTATCAGTTTTAACACTTTTAGGGGATTAAAGGGTTTTCATATTTTTAGTGGGTTTTATGGTTGTTAAGGGGTTTTATGGGGTTTGGGGGGGGGGGTTTGGTATCCACAAGTTTTTTAGGGTTTTTAGGGGTTTTTACATTTTCATATATTTTTTGGGTTTTGTACAATTCTTAAGGTTTTTATGTTTTATAGGTTTTTTAGGGTTTTAGGGATTTTGGGGGTTTTTAGTGTTTTCGGGGTTTTTAGGGGTTTTAGGGTTTTAGATACTTATTTGTTTTAAGGGGGTTTTTGAGTTTTTAGGGATTTTAAGGTTTTTAACATTTTTAGTGGTTTTGAGGGACTTTAGAGTTTTTTTGGGTTTTTTAGGATTTTATGGATGTTTAGGTTGTCTAAGGTTTTTAGGTGTTTTTCTTCTTTTTAGAGGTTTTTTGGGATTTTTATGGTTTTAGCGTTTTATAGGGTTTTAGGGATTTTGTGGGTTTAGGGGTTTTCATCGGTTCTTAGGGCGGAATAGGTTCAGGGCTAGGTGAGCCTACCCCCCCCCCAAATCAATAAAACATAAAGAGACCATTACAAGATGAAGCGACAGGGGCGCGAATGAGTCTCACCCTTCATATCTGAATCAACAAAGGTAGAACAAAAAGATGGGGACACGAAAGACCACATTGAGCATCTTTCATCAATCGCCCTTTTCGCGAGAGCGTCCGCCACCGAGTTTGCCTCCCTATAAACATGAGACACACTAAAGCTCGAGGATCTGGAGGTGTCAAGGCACTCAATCCACTATAGAAGTAATCGCCATGGGACCTCCCTGGAAGACTTCTTTAGAGCAGCAACCGCAAGCCTCGAGTCCGACACAATCCAGATCTTCTGCCACCCAAAATGACTCGTGTATCAAATAGCATTTATAATGGCCCAAATCTCCGCTTTGTAGGCACAGCCGTCCCCAATAAAATGAAAGAAGCATCCATTGACGAACCCTCTTGAAGTACGGAAGATGCCGCCACACCCCGAGGGCCCCAGAGATCCCAATGCAGCACCATCAACATTGACTTTAAACCATGCTAGAATTGGAAGAATCCATCTAACCAACTTCAGGGCCATTGGTTTCCTGCATCGGCCAGCAACCCCAAGAGAGTGAAGTAGGGTTAGATCATTAACATCATTCCACATCGAACCTGTTTGAATTCGCGAGGCATTCTGAATCATCTTGTGCACTGAAATCGTGCCTCTATACAGCGTAAGGGATTGCCGATTGTAGGGGGTGGCGTTACGAGCAGCCCAAACATAGTGAATGACTTCTTCCGCACTAGCAAGCAGTAGATTATGCACATGGTTACATTGTTTTGTCGCCACCATACCCCTCAAAAAATCACAGATCGATCCTTGGAGGCAGTAATTCATGCCGAATCATTACAGGAGATACCCACAAAGGTTGGAGGCGAAGGTGCAATTCAGGAATATGTGATCACATTGTTCTTCCACCACCCTGTATAAAAAACAAGCAGAAGAAATATGCCATCTAACTGCTTTTAGCTGGGCATGAGTTGGGAGCTGGTTCTGCCAGACATTCCAGATCATAACAAAGTGTGAAGGGGGAATGAAAGGAGCCCCGAATTTGGACATCCACGATGGACGAGTCATCCCATGTTGGCACTTCAGGAGGTAGAAATCACGTGTGCTGAAAATTCCCACCATGCTGGGCTTCCAAATGACAGTATCAATGTCTGCAAAGTCATATTACTGAATCTGTAGAATAATATCACTCGGGAACAAGAGCCCCAGATCATCCTGCTGCTGTATGAGGCCAACAATGGTTAAATTCTGCATTTCATGGGGAGGCATCATCACCTCTAAGAGGGTCTGATCCAGCCAGGGAGTAGACCGGCAGTTCAGAGTGGAGGACTGTGACACGATCCATTTTGATTGATTCATAATATCCTGGTAAGAGGATCGCAAAGCCGTCCAAACGGAGGATGACATGTACCCAGCAAAACCATCACATAACCTGTTTATGAATCTTTCCCCGATGAAATCCAGGCCACCACTCTGAGGCTGACGTAGACTTCAGGTATACTTCCTAATCATGGAATCATTAAAACGCCATAAATCCTTTATACCAATACCGCCCAAATCAATTGGATTTGTGCTATGTTTCCATGCAACCAAGATTAATTTCCGCTCGCTGGTTGAACCAGTCTAGACAAAATTACTTATTTTGATATTCAAGATTTTGAGGAGCGCTGCCGGCCATTTGTAGATGGAAAAAGCATGCACGAACATGGAGGTGATGACCGAGTCTACCAGGAAGACCCTACCATCTTAGGAGAGGCACTTTCCCTTCCATTTTGACATTTGCAGCGTAATCCTGGAAGCAATACTCTCAAAGTAGCAGCCCTTGGCTTTCCCCCAGAAGAGGGGCACACCTAGGTAAGTGCAGGGTAGGGAGCCATGCTTAACACCAAGCCTGGTTGTGATGCAGAGCTGCCTGGCATGAGAAATCCCATTTCTAAAGAAAATCGATGATTTCATCTAGCTTATAGCTTGCCTAGCCATGCATTCATAGTGGCGGAAGATCCGCTTGACAGTGGACAAGGTTTTCTTGTCCACCTGCCCAAACAGTAGTATGTCATCCACATAGAGAAGATGTGAGGGGACATATATGTCTCTGCCTACCTTAATTGGTGAATAAATCCATTCTTTTAAAAGATCCAGGAGGCATCAACTCATGTAATCCTCCACAATTGAAAAGAGAAATCTCGACACTCGATCACCATGTCTCACTCCATGGGAGCACTGAAAAAAACCATGGGGGGAGCCATTGATCAGAACCGAGACCCTGGCACTGTGGAGAATGATAGAGATTAGTTTGATAATTCTACTTGAGAAGTCATATCTTTCTAGGACCTTAAAGATGAAGCTCAATTTCATAGTATCAAAATCCTTCAAGATGTCACGCTTAAGTGCAAAGCTACCTTCTTTCAATTTTTTCCTCATAATATTAATCCCCTCCGAGGCAGTGAATAAGCAGGATTGGATGGATCGCCCAGGAATGAAACCAAACTGGTTTGGGGTCACTATGTTTCCCTGAATCGTACCCAACCTAAGGACCAGAATCTTGCTGATAATCTTCGGAACTGTGTTGCCAATGGAAACCGGTCAGAAGTCACACATTGAAATGGCATTATCTTTCTTCGGGATCAACGAGATGAAGTTGGAATTTTCACCATGGGGGAAGGAGCCCAAGTGAAAAAACTTCCTGACCGCATTTGTGACATTCTCATGGAGGATGTCCCAGTAGAACATAAATAACTTATTGCCAAAGCTATCTGGACCTGCAGCACTGTCCATATTTAGAGAAAATAGAGCAGCACTAACTTCTCCTTCAGAAGGGGCCTCTGTTAGGGTCTCATTTTGTTTTCCCATGATGCACATCGGTATGGTGTCAAAAAGCGCAGGGGACGCCTGCCCGTAATCAGTGTACAATCCCTGGAAGTACTCCACCGCAGTCTTCGCAATATCTCCCACCGAAGTTAGAGTTGAGTCCCCAACTCTAACAGTACCCAGATTACTCCTAACTCGCCATTCCTTATGTAAGCAGTGAAAGAACCTAGAATTATGATCCCCCTCCTGAAGCCATCTAACATTGAACTGCGCCTTCGAAATTTTCTCTTTGAGTGCAAGCAGCTCATCCAGCTTTGAGTGCAATCTAAGCTCTTCCTTCGGTGGAACATTGAGCCTCTTGTTTCTAATTTTACACTCGGAAAAGCTTGGATTCAACCACTTTGATCTCCCCATCCAACCCTAATAAGGAACGTTTCTCCAATCTTTCAACTAACACTTAAGTTCCCTCAGCTTGGAAATTAATATAAAGTGGGGACTACCAGAGAAGGTATTACTCCATGCTCCCAGCACCTCTTCTCTGCATCCTGGGACAGTGAGCCAGGCGTTGCTGAATCTAAACGGTAGAGGGGAAAACTTGGGACTCTCTCCCTTAGTTAAAGAACAAGAGGATTGTGATATGAGTTGAGTTTTGGGAGAGTGAAGCCAGAAAACACTGGCAAACCACTTCCTCCCATGTGTGAAAAACACCTGTCCATTTTGCTGGCCTGCCTTCCATTGATGGTGTGCCACCCCCAAGTTAATTCTGCCCCAGCAATAGAGATTTCTGAAAGATCACATTGGTCAAGGAAGGATGAAAAATCATCTTCTGTAGTGTGAGAAAAATGAGACCCTAGATTTTCTTCAGGCCTCAGGATCGTATTGAAATCATCAATAACCATCCAGTTGAGATCAATGTCGTTACTTGTCTGCACCAGCTCATTCCAGAGGGGCCTGCTGGAAGTGTATGAGCAAGAAGTGTAGACAAAATAGATTGTGAGAATCCCCTCTAATCCATGGATGGTAACAGAAATCATTTGTGGGCTTGAGACGAATGAGACAATCTGAACACTATGATGCATCAAGACCCATAAGGTTCTGATTCCATTTTCATCCTCATTCATTGAAATGAGTGAGTAACCAAGACCATCCCAGTTAAAACCTTTCCTACTATCAAACTTGATCATGGGTTCAACTAACCCAATAAGCATCGGCTTGTGTACAAGGAAGTTCCTGAGGGCTACAGTCGTAGGGGTGTTCCCCAGCCCTTGGCAGTTCCAGAACAAAGTCTTCATTGGGGCTTGGAGGTAACGGGAGAGGGGTTGTTAACCTTTCCCTTTCCCTTCCCTTTCCTTCCTTTCCTTTTGGGTTCAGTATCCTGCTTCTCGGTAGTTGGCAAGAGGTATTTCTCTAGCGAATCTTGGACAACAACTTCATGAGATTCAGTGGGGGCATTGACGAGCCCCTCATCCGCTTGCTCTTCTTCCACCGCGTCACTCCAGAAGACTCCACTAATTGGGTTAAATTTTTTCAGAGTGCAGATGGCCTCCTTTGGGGGAGCCTTCCTCACCTTCCACGCAACCTTATCTAAGGCCACAACTGAGAAGTTGGGTTCTACTACAGGGGCTGTGGGGAAAGATGATTCCCCCTTATCTAAGCAGGCCACAACCGGGGTGTCTGGAATGGCGCCAGGCTCCGCATCTGGGGTGCCCACATCACCCAGATCACCTCCTAAGCAACAATCTCTAGCCCCCATTTCAACTCCTAATGGATAAATCCTGTTGAAGAAAGGGGGTGACATCCAAACCCCCACAAGAACCCTCCGAGTCCACCTGGGGTGGGTGCGTGGGTAACTTCCACAGGGAGGGAAGAGGCATCACCCACATCCAGCTTCCCACCCTCTACAACCGTCTAAGCCCCATTCAGAGGCTTGGCCACAGTGGGGTCATCCATAATAGCATGAAGAGTTGTATTTGGAGGAACTATCCCATGGTTCCTCCTGCAATTGGATGCATCATGCCCCTTTAAGAGGAAGTTCGAGCAGGAAATCGACCTTTGGCATTCAGAAACCAGGTGGCCAAAGATCCCACAGGAGGAGCAAAATTTCGGGCACCTCTCATATTGGATCTCCAATGACAGGATATCTTCGAGAGTGTTGAAGACCACCTCTTCAAAAAGATTACTAGCCATGTCAACGTCGACCAACACTCTTTCATAATGCACATATCTTGGGTTATCGGTTTCCTTGTCAATTCTGATAGGAAATCCAACTGCAGAAGCAATATCCCATAGGATTCGCGGGTTCCAATAAAACCAATTCAACTTGAAAATGCGGATCCAGACTTGCGTAAAAGTGTTCTTGATGATGAATGGACCAAAATTGAGGTCCCAATATTGAATCCTCAACATCCCGGGTTTAAGGTGGAGAGACCCGAAGCCCCAGGCTCGCCTATTGGAGTCATCGAAGGGGAAGATAATATGAAAGAATCCTCGACCCATTGCTGTCATATTCCAATCCGAGAACCCCCATATCTCCGTAATATGCTTGGAAAGTTCCCCACTTTTCCACAAGTTTTCTCCTTTCGACACAATCACCCTTACAATGATGGAAAACCAGCATAGGCTCACCCGTTCTTCCAACGCTTCCCGATTTGCTGAGACATGCATAATCTGCCCCTTCCGAATGACATAGTCGGGCAAGGGAGCATCAAAGTCTGTGAAGGTGAGCGAGGCCACAGATTTCACAGCTTCCGCAAATTTCTTTTTGGACCCAGATGCTTCCAATACCTCGCAATTAGCTGTCGCCCTCGATTTCTTAGTACCACAGAGCTGAAAAATCTCTTTGTGCCCCACCAGATCAGGATACCTCAGAGGATCATCCACAACCTTCACCTTCACAGGGGTAGCCTTCGGAGGAAACATAGGCACCCCCTGGTCACCCTTCTCCCGCCCATATTCCATCTTCATCGGTTCTTAGGGGTGATCAGGGTTTTTAGGGTTTTTAGGTTCTTTTAGTTTTTTATGATTTTTTTTTAGTTTTTGGTATTTTATGGTTTTTAGAGTTCCTTAACATTTTTACGGGTTTTAGAGTTTTATTGGTTTTTAGAGATCTTATAGTTTTTTGGGGCATTAATGTTTTAGGGGTTTTTATGGTTTTCAAGGGGTTTTCAAGGTTTTTTAAGTTTTCATGGATTTTATGGGTTATAGGGTTTTTTGATGTTTTAGGAATTTTGAGGGGTTTTAGGGTCCTTCCTGTGTTTTAGGGTTTATAAGGGTTTTCAATGTTTTTAGGGTCTTTTTGGGGTTTTTTTTGAGTTTTTAGGGGTGTAAAGGTTTTTAAAGTTTTTTAACGTTTTTAGGTGTCTTAATGGTTTTTAGAGTTTTTAGTGAATTTTTTTGTTTTTTATTGTTTTTATGGTTTTCAATGGTTGTAAGGTTTCTTAAGGTTTTTTATGTTTTGATGGATTTTAGGGGTTTATTAGGATTTTTTGGTTTTTTGGTTTTTTAGGGATTTTGATGGTTCTTGAGATTTTTAGGGGGTTTAGGGGTTTTCTGGGTTTTTAGGATTTTTTATAGTTTTCTAGAGTTTTAAAGGTTTTTTAGAGTTTTCTAATGTTTTTATGGGGTTTAAGGGTTGTTAGAGTTTTTATTGGTTTTAGGGTTTTTAAGGTTTTTAGGTTTTTTATGGTCTTCAGTGGTTTTTCAGGGTTTTTAGAATATTTTACTTTTTCATGGATTTTTTGGGGGTTTTAGGATTTTTATGCTTTCTATGGTTTTTGGGGATTATAATAATTTTAGTTTTTTTAATGGTTTTTAGGGTTTTATGGGTTTTTAGGGTTTTAGGGCCTTTTGGGGGTTAAGGGTTTTTTTGGGTGTTTTTTAGTGTTTTATATTTTTTTAGGTTTTTAGGGGTTGTATGGGTTTTT
This sequence comes from Viscum album, assembly GCA_963277665.1. Taxonomy (NCBI): domain Eukaryota; kingdom Viridiplantae; phylum Streptophyta; class Magnoliopsida; order Santalales; family Viscaceae; genus Viscum; species Viscum album. The sequence continues at coordinate 1,898,869,581 of OY728141.1, forward strand.
AGAAACATTTATTTTTTTAGGGTTTTATGGGTTTTAGGGTTTTTATGGTTTTTAGGGGTTTTACGGTTTTAAGGGGTTTTTTCAGGGTTGTAGGGATTTATATTTTCATGGATTTTTGGGGTTTTTTCTTGGTTTTTAGGGTTTTTAGTGTTTTTAGTGATTTTAGGGATTTTGAGGGTTTGGGGGTTTCTCAATGGTTCTATAGTTTGTAGGGGTGTACAGTCTTTTTGGTTTTTGGTTTTTTTTTGAGTTTTTTGGGTTTTTTAGAGTTTTTTAACATTTTTAAGATTTTTAATGTGGTGATGAGTTTTTAGTGGGTTTTTAGGGTAGTTATGGGGTTTTAGGGTTTTTAAGGTTTTTATGGGTCTTTATGGTTTTCAATGGGTTTTCAGGGTTTTTATTATTTTTACATTTTCATGGATTTTTAGGGGTTTTTTTAGGATTTTTTGTATTTTTTGGATTTTTAGTGTTTTCAGGGTTTTTAGGGGTTTTAAGAGTTTTTAAGGGTTTTTAGGATCTTTTTCAGTTTTTAGAGTTTTTTAATGTTATTTAGAGTTCTTTAACATCTTTAGTGTTTTTGAATGTGTTTAGAGTATTTAGTGGTTTTTTATTTATTTTTATGGGTTTAAGGTTTTTAGGGGTTTTGTGGGTTTTAGTGGATTTTCATTGTTTTTTGAGTTTTTTACATTTTCATAAATTTTTAAGGTTTTTTTATGATTTTATGGTTTTTATGATTTTCAGGGTGTTTATGGATTTTGAGAGTTTTAAAGGATTTTCATGGGTTTTAGGGTTTTAGGGTTTTGAGGGTCTTTTGGGTTTTTAGGGTTTTATTAAGTTTCTTAGGGTTTTGAATTTTTTTAGATTTTTTTAACGTTTTTCTGGGTTTTCAGTCTTTTTAGAGTTTTTAGTGGGTTTTTATTTTTTATGAGTTTTTAGGGTTTTTTAAGGATTTTTGGGGTTTTTATGGTTTTCAAGGTTTTTTCAGGATTTTATGGGGTTTTGTGGGGTTTTGGGGGGTTTTATGGTTTTCAAGGTTTTTTCAGGGTTTTTTTCAGGGTTTTGAGGTCCTTTGGACTTTTATGGTTTTTTAGTTTTTATGGGTTTTATGTTTTCTAGAGTTTTTAATGTTTTTAGGGGTTTTAATGGATTTTATAGTTTGTTGTGGTTTTTAGGGCGAAGAAGGCACAAGACCAGGCAATTCCTGGTCCCCCATAATATATTAGAAAGAAGAAAAGGCATACAAGGAAGGAAAGAAGTCAAATGAACCAACCCAAAAGAAGTTAAATATCATATAAATCAACATCCCCAACACCGTCATAATAAGATGTTGCACCATAAGGGTATCCATCAGCACCATATCTAGAGTCCGCATTAGTATCTGCCAACTCCCATTAAGATTCATGTTGCTTGAATAACGCAATATAGTTTTCTCTAATCCTTTTATGCTATGCATTTAGCTGCACCTTGATAGGCCACTCTCCCCTGTTAGAACATTTCTTTGGAGCCTTGGAGGAGGCTCTGGCGGACACTGTCTTTGGAAAACTAGAGTAATCTTTCCTCAGCTTCCTCTTTTAGGGATCTGATGTGACTCCTGAAGATTCTTTTTCCTTCCTATATGGAATGAACCCCTCAATCAAATCCCTCTTCATAATGACTGTAGCCATGTTAAAGCTCATTCTACTACCCTCCCATAGAAAAGAATTTTATGTCCAGGGATGTATGTGTCTTCCTGATTTAAAGTACAGTCTGCCAGCACTTCATATTGCATCATGTCTTGGACCTCAAACTCTTAACTAGGATCACCAGCATTCTGATCGAATGGAAAAACATCCATCCCATAAGTACCAGGAGCCTTTAGAACCACCGCCCCCTACTCAAAACTAGTACCACTCCTAACAACATCCAATCCAATGTGACCTAGACCTACTGAAATAAGATGTAGGCCCTCATCCTCCTCACAGGCATCCTTCCCCACAAGTAATCCCTCCTGAGAAACAATGGCATCTTTTCCCAACCCCATCACACTCCCAGAACAAGCATCACAACTTGGCAGGGGCACTTGCACATCAACCACTACGAACGCATTCTCATTACAAGCAGACCAAGCGGCATGCACTCCCTCAAGCACCATAGAACCATCCACTATGGTCTGAACCAGAGATCTATTTACAGCAACACTGGAGTCATCAAAGAAGCATAATCTTCTTCCCCTATACCAGCCATCACAACATCACCACTGGTCAATACCTCTTGTAAATCGTTACCCTTGGCTTCAACAGAAGCCCCCTCAAGCCCAAAGGAAGCAGTCTTCCAGGATGTTCTTCAATATCACCGGACTGCTTCAGTTGCATAACCTGCTGCTCATGGACCAACTCCTTAGAAACCAATCCATCAAACTGATTATGCAAAGGGACACCAACATATCCCTTATTCACTTCCAGTTGATTCGAAGAATCCCTGGCCTCCTATAAACCTCCACAATTTCACAACATAGGTTGTGACGTCTGACATATCTCCACCATCCTCAGACTACTGCATCCTTCCTCAGTATCCATCACCCCCTTCCCAGTCATAATTCCTAGTTCATGATTCATCCTTAAAACATAGCACAAACCCTCGGTTTAGGTGAAGACTACTGAACAACCTTTAACAGAACATCCCCAACCAATATAATAGAATGACCATTATCCAGAGGCACATTAGACAGTCCAACAGGTATATGTGAGTCATGCACTCCATGACCTCCCCCCCTAAAGAGGTGAATTTGGTTGTAATCGATAAGTTGTAACAGTCGACCTCTGTAGTGTAGGCTTAACAAAACAATTAGTGCGCTTACAGGTAGAGGCATCATGGCCCAGTCTATAGAAGTGTGAACTGAAAGAAACCCATGGTTCAAAGAAGATCTTTTGATGCCATCAGAGCTCACCTTCAATCTCAATGCAGATAGAATTAACCAGATCCTTGGAAACATCCACCTCTATGCATATCTACGGCACAATTGGGTGGCCGACAACACCAGTCTGTGTATCCATACAAAGAAATATACTAATGAGGTTGCCAATGATGTAGAGGATGGTCGAGTTTTGGTAGGTCAGGGCAAGCCCAGGAAGAGTAATCCATAGGGCCACACTCGTGGGATCATGATATAGATGAAAATCAAAATTCTAGCAGAACAAATAAAAATGAAATCCATCATCGATCTGTGGTGCAAAAGCCTAGGCCAAAATCAAATCTATTTCATTCCTAAACCAGATAAAAAAGTGATGAGCATATAAAAACCCTATAATAGCTGTTCATAGATATTACAAGAAGAAGAAACAAACCTATCAAAGTCATCAACAGAGGTCAGACTCCTCCCAAAACAAGCCACGCTTAAAGACCACATCAGGAGCAATGGAGTTTCACCACCAATTTCAGGCAAAGGGAAGTGGATAATGTTAGAAAAATGAACCACAAGCTTTAAAAATTCATTCAACTCAAGTCTGACCATTACAAAGGGGTAAAAATACATTATAAAGAAAAAATAAAGAAATAAAAATAACCCGATTCTAGTTACAATTCATGGGAACACTCAAAGGACACACAAAAATCACAAAAACCACTTCCCCGTTCTATTTAATGACTCTACCAACTAAAGTAGTGGGATTACCTATTAATGATATTTTTATCCACCTTCTCTCTTCTATTTTATGTGCTACTATGAATTTCCATCCATTTCCATGTGGATAAATAATTTTGGGCCCCAAATAAGTGTGTTGTGGCCCACTATAGTGTTGGATGTCAAAAAGTGTGGGCTGGTCCAATTCAAATAATAATTGAGGTTAAATTTTTTATCAAGCCCCAAATTATTCTCCTTGGGCTGAATATGATCCCATCATTCCCCCTGGTTAGAGAGAATTTTCTATCAAATACATGGAATTGTCATCATTGATGTATGGAGATATTTCCCCAATGTCAAACATTTTAGAAACTCCACCGAAATCATCTGGAAAATCAATTATGTTGGCATTGTTTCCCACTCGTTCAAGCACTTTGAATGGACCTTTAGATCATGGATCAAACATTCTATTCCTTTTCGGTGGAAATCATTCATTGAGAAAGTGAATCCACACATTGTCTCTAGGTTGGAAAATGTCATTCTTTTGATTCTTGTTTGATCACCTCTTGTATGGTTCATTCAACCTCTCTATTTGAGCATGATTAAATTCACTAAGCTTCTTCATCTACTTTGTCTTCTACTCTGCATCAATATTCACCTGAAAATTAAGAGGCAAAGAGAAAAATTATATATGATTGATCAAATTGATGCCATAAACCACTTTGAATAATGAATCCTTAGTGGTAGCATTGGGAGATCTATTGTATTCAAATTTAGCTTGTGCAATATGTAAATCCCAATCTCTCATAATCTTGTTCACCAATGTTCTCAAAATAGTTACCGATGTACAATTGGTAACATCTATTTTACTATCTTTTTGAGGGTGGTGGGATGTGATGAAAATAATTTTCATACCAAATTTCCCCCATAATGTCCTCCAAAAATGGCTGAGAATTTTATGTCTCTATCTGAAACAATGCTGAGAGGAATGCCATGAAGGAGAATAATCTCTTTTAAAAACAATTCTTCCACTTTCATCGCATCTTTAGTCTTTTGACATGGTATGAAATGATCCATCTTAGAAAATCGATCAATGACAACCATTATTGAATCTTTACCTCACTGATTCTTTAGTAAATCCAAAACAAAATCCATGTTGATATCATCCTATGGATACTCTAGAATCAGTAATAGAGTGTATAATCTAGGATTGAAATGTCTCTTTTCTCTTTAACATATTCCACATCTTGATAGAATTGGTTAGACATATGATTGAATCTCCAGCCAGTAGAAATTCTCCTTTATTATCTCCAATGTTTTATGGATTCCAAAATGACAAGAAAATCCCCTTTCATGTGCTTCCCAAATGAGAAAGTCCCTGTAATTACCCTTTGGAACACACATCTTTTTTCTCATAAAGAAAAACCCATCACGTAGAGAATAATCTTCCACAAATTCATTTTCACATTGGATTAAAATAGAATTAATCTCTATATAATGCTGATAATATTCTTTCATAAGATGAAATCCAAGAATTTGAGCATCTAAAATGATAAGTAGTGCATACCTTTAAGATAAAGCATCTGCCACCAGATTATCATACCCGTTCTTGTATTTTGACACAAAGGAGAATGATAATAAGAATTACACCCACTTTTCATGCCTAAAAAACAGCTTGTTTTGACCATTGATAAAACTCAATGCCTAATGGTTAAAATAAAGAAAAAACTACTTTGGTCTCAAATAAAGAGACCAGTGATCTTGGGCTCTCACAAATGCATAAAATTACTTATCATAGGTGTTGTATTTATCCTAGAATCATTCAATTTCTCACTGAAATATGCAAAAGGACGCTTGATTTGGATGATAACAACGTCAATCCCAATCTAATTGCATCACATTCCACTTCAAAGAATTGATCATAGTTAGGTAACATCAAAACTTTTGATTCCCAGAACATTTTCATAATGATTTAATATGATTTATTTTCTGCCTTTGACCACTCATGTTACCCCCTTTTCATGTATTCAGTGATAGGTTCCATGATAGTGCTGAAATTAGAAACAAAGTGACGATTAAAAGATTATGAACCATGGAAACTTCTTAATTCGATGATGGATTCTAGTTGGGCCCTTACTTTATTACTTCCACTTTTGATTCAACACCATTAGGTCTTATTTGGTTACCACATATCCCAAAAACATCACTTTTGCTAAAAAGAAATCACGTTTTTCATCTTTCCATATAGCTTTGGTTTTCATAAAATGTCAAATACCCATTGAATATGATTGACATGGCTCTTCTCATCCTTGATATAAATCAAAATATCATCCAAATAAACAACAACAAATTTACCAATAAATGGTTTTAAGACTTCATTCATGAGTCACATGATTGTGCTAGGATAATTTGAGTGTCTGAATGGCATGACCAGCCACTCAAACAATCCAAATTTTTTTTGAAGGTCATTATCCACTCATCCCCTTCCTTCATTCGAATTTGGTTGTATCTACTATGAAGATAAACCTTCGAAAAGATTGATGAACCATGTAATTCATCAATCATATCATCCAATCATGGAATGTGATACCTGTATTTGAAGGTAATATTATTGATAGATCTACTATCAATGAACATGCGATAATTACCATCTTTCTTCAGAACCAATAATGATGGAATAGAACATGGGATCATGCTTGTCCTTATATAAATCCTTGATCCATCAAATCGTCCAATTGCTTATGTAATTCCCTTGATTCTCCAAGATTACACTGATATACTTGATTATTAGGCAATTGTGCACCCGATACAAGATCGATATGGTGTTCAATGCCTCTAAATGGTGGTAATCATGCTGGAAGAGCATTTGGAGAAATGTCATGATATTCCCCAATAAAGGAATGAGTTAACGGATAGTGATGACTCTTCTCCTCATGGAATTCCTTTTACATCATAAATAAATCAAAAACTATATTTTTCTTATTTATGGATTTCTCCACTCGAGCTTTATTGATAGAGAGAATATCTTTGGGCACTTCCAGAACAGATTTTTCTTGATGGGTTTGGGATGGGTTCAAAGGAGAAATTGTGATATTCTTTTCCCTAGTTCGAATGGAATATGTGTTCTTCCTCCCATCATTTTTCAATTCCCTATAGAACTACCAAAGCCTTCCTAACAACTAGTGACCAACATCTGTAGAGAATAACATCACATAATACCTCATAAACATAGTTCTTACCAATGGTGAATGAAATTAGAACCTGTTTTGTTGACATGGATTGTGCTCCCATTGTTCAACCATTGTAATTTATACGAGCGAGGATGGTTTTGAGTTGGAAGCTACAATTTCTCCACTAGTGTTGTTGAATCCACGTTTTTACAGATTCCACTATCAATAATCACCATACATACCTGCTAATTAATGGTGCAACAAGTTTAGAAAAAGTTTTCTCATTGATATTCTTCCATGAAGATTTGAGCTTGTAATGCTATTAATAGCACAAGCATGTTTCCCACATCAACTTCTTCCACAATATGTTCCTAATTTTTAGATTCTTTACCATCATGTTCATCCTCTTTGATTAACTCTTCAATATCTTTGATCTCATGTATAGTAGTAATTATATTGTTTAGGAAATTGGCCAGAAAATGACCATACCCCTGACATTTGAAATATTTTGAATTCCCATAATCAAAGGAGTTTGACTTACCTTTTGGTTGTTCCATAGCCTTCTATTTCCCTTTATCCAACATATTGTTCCTTCTAAATTAGTTATCACCAACACCAGATTTATTAGAAGAAACACCTTTATAAAAATTTGTACCACTGTTATAGTTTTTGAGTGTTTGATCCTTTGAGGTCTGCTTTTTCTTTTCTGCCTTGATTTCTAACTTGAAAACATTATCATGTGAGCAGAATGGTTGTAACACCACTGAATGTGCAATTTCATCATTTAATCCACCCAAGAACCTTTCAATTTTGTTTCTCTTTATATTTTGCTACATCAATTTGCATCAATAAATGATCAAACACCCAAATGTACTCTTCAACAGATTTATCTCCTTGTTGTAAGATATACATTCAGAAATAAAGATCTTACTTATAATTCTTGGGTAGAAATCATATCTTCAAAATATTTTTCAACTTTTCCCATGAGCATATTTTTTCAGTCTCATCATGTTCCAGCTGTTTCATCATATTTTCCCTCCAAAGATATGTATAATATTTAAATTTGAGAATGGATAACTTGCACTTCTTCTCATCAGAACAATTCTTAAATTTAAAGAACCATTCGATTTCCCACGTCCAATCTAGAAAATCATACGGATTCATACACCCATCAAAATATGGAATTTCAATTTTCAACCCTCTTTCAATACCTTCGTTATCTATTCTTCATCACATATCCACCTTTTAATCACTAGAATCATCTCCATTTGGATTATCTTTATAAAATGGTGTTGGATTGGGCCTGTTATGTGGAGATGAATATTGTGGATACCGCTATGGTGGAGGGGAATCAGGTCGTCGTGCTCTCAAAATTTGAGAAATTTTCTTGCCAAATTGAGTAATTTATGATTGTAGCAATGTGTTGGATATTTCTTAAGGAGAAATAAGAGTAGATGATCTGCTCTTGCGAGACATGATATATAGTAATAGGAAGAATGTGATAGAACTTACTCATTGGAACTGCAGATCTAATACCAACTAATGTGTCATCAGAAGTTCAAAACGAGTAAGCAAAGAGGAGAAATGTAATATAGTTGAATGGACCTAGGCTTAAAGGGTATTAGTGGGGTTTTGGGGGGGGGGGGGGGGTTCTTTGGGTTTTAGGCTTTTAAATCCTTTTAGGGTTTTTTTTGTTTTCAGTGTTTTTTCAGGGTATTTAGGATTTTTTATGTTTTTAGGGATTTTTAGGAGTTTTTTTTAATATTTTTATGATTTTTAGGGGTTTTTAGGGATATTATATATTTTTAGGGATTTTAGGGTTCTCATATTTTTTAGGGTTTTTCAGGCTTTTGTGTTTTTTTAATTTTTTACGGTTTTAATTTTTTTTTTGAGTTTTTTGATGTTTTTAGGGTTTTTGAGGGTTTTTATAAATTTTAATGGGTTTTATGGGGATTTTTAGGTTTTTAGGGGTTTTAAGGTTTTTTTATAGTTGTTAAACGTTTTTATGAGTTTTAAGGATTTTTAGAGTTTTTAGTGGTTTTCAAGGTTTCTTATGGGATTTTAGTGTTTTGTAAGGTTTTCGGGGGTTTAAATTTTTAATGGGTATTTCAAGATTTTTAGGGTTTTTTACATTTTCATTGATTTTTAATGGTTTTTTTGGTATTTTGACGGGTTTTAGTGGTTTTCATGGTTTTTTGGGTTTTTTGGTTTTTAGGTTTTTAGGTTCTTTTTGGGGTTTTAGGGGATTTTTTAGTTTTTAGGGATTTATAAAAATTTTAGAGTTTTTTAACATTTTTAGGGTTTTAAGGTTTTTAGAGTTTTTAGTGTGTTTTAGGATTTTTATGGGTATTTAGGGCTTTTTAAGGTATTTAGGGGTTTTTATGCTTTCATGGATTTTTTAGGGTCTTTAAATATTTCTATTGTTTTTATGGTCATTTATTGTTTTAAAGGATTTTGAGGGGTTTTAGGGGGTTTCAAGGGTTTTTAGAGTTTTAGGGGGTTTTTTGGTTTTTTGGGTTTTTTGGGATTTTTATAGTGGGGGTTTAGTTTTTGGGGGTTTAAAGGCTTTTTATATAATTTCTAACATATTTAGGTATTTATATAGTTTTAAGAGTTTTTATTGGGTATTTTGAATTTTTATGGCTTTTTATGGGTTTTAATGGGATTTTAAAGTTTTTAGTGGTTTTAAAAGTTTTTTTGGGAGGTTTCAGTTTTTTTGAGGTTTTAAGGTTTTTTAGAGTTGATTAACATTTTTAAGGGTTGATTTTATGAATTTTTAGTTAATTTTTAGGATTTTGTATGGGATTTTAGGGTATAATGCTTTTAGGGGTTCTTTTGGTTTTAGGATTTTTTTCAGGGTTTTTAGGTTTTCATTGATTTTTTGGGTTTTTGGAATTTTTATGGTTTTTTGGGATTTTGGGATTTTGAGGGGTTTTAGGATTCTTCAAGGGTTTTTATGATTTTTATGGGTTTTCAGGGGGTTTTGGGTCTTTGGGGGTTTTCATATTTTTTTGAGTTTTTTAGGGGTTTTATGTTTTTTAGAGTATTTTAACATTTTTTGGGGTTTGAAGGGTTTTTAAAGATTTTAGGGGTTTTTATGTTTTCAAGGATTTTTAGGGTTTTTTAGGATTTTTATCGGTGTTTAGGGTTTTTAGGGATTTTGAGGGTTTTTATGGTTTTTATGGTTTTTAGGATCTCTATGGTATTTGTGGGTTTGATGGGGTTTTTTTTAGTTTTTTGGGGTTTAAAGGTTTTTTAGAGTTTTTTTAGTTTCTTAGGGGTTTTAAGAGTTTTAGTGGGGTTTTATGGTTTTATGAGTTTCTATGGGTTTGAAGAGTTTTAGTGGGTTTTTATGATTTTCATGGATTTTGTGGGTTTTAGGAGTTCTTAGGGGTTTTAGGGTTTTTAGGATTTTAGGGTTTCTAGGGTCTTTTGGTGTTTTAGAGTATTTTTCTTTGAGTTATTTAGGATTTTAAAAAAATTTTAGAATTTTTTAATTTTTTAGGTTCTTTAACAGTTTGTAGTGTTTTTAGTGGAATTTTTATGGGTTAGAGAGTTTTTATGGGTTTTAGTTTATTTTATGGTTTTTAGCGTTTTTTATATTTTTCGGGGTGGGGGGTGTTATGGTTATTAGGGTTTTATTATGTTTTCATGGATTCTTAGTGGGGTTTTAGGGTTTTTATGGGTTTTATGGTTTTTTAGGGGTTTTAGAGAATTTGAGGGGTTTCAGGGTTTTTTTCAGGGTTTTCAGGGTCTTTTTGTGTTTTTAGGGTTTTTTTAAGTTTTGTTGGGTTGTTAAGGTTTTTTTGAATTTTTTAACATATTTAGGTGTTTTAGAGTTTTTAGTGGTTTCTTAGGTTTTTATGGGGTTTTAATTTTTTTTTATAGTTTTCTTTGATTTTTCAAGGTTTTTAATGTTTTTTAACCTTTCATGGATTTTTATAGTGTTTTTAGGACTTTTATGGTTTTTGGGGGGTTTTAGAGTTTGAGATATTTTGATGGTTTTTAGAGTTTTTCATGGATTTTTATGATTTTCGAGATCTTTTTGGGTTTTTAGAGTTTATTTAAATTTGTTTAGGGTTTTTAAGGGGTTTGTAGGGTTTTTAGTATTTATATGTGTTTAAGGATTTTTAGTGTTTTTAGTGGATTTTTAGGGTTTTAATGGATTTTAAGGGTTTTTATGGTTTTAGTGGTTTTTATTGGTTTTTGGAGGTGTTTCAGGGTTTTTAGGGTTTTCAACGTTTTCATGGATTTTTAAGTGTCTTATAGGATTTTTAAGGGTTTTTTGGGGGGTGGGGGATTTTGTGTGGCTTTTTGGGTTTTATGAGGTTTAGGGGTTTTTACAGTTTTTTTGAGTTTTTTAGGGTTTTAAGCTTTTTTAGATTTTTAGCATTTTTTGCGAATTTTTTGGGTTTTTAATATTTTTTAAGGTATTTAGGGGCTTTAGGGTTTTCAGGTTTTTTAGGGTTTTAGGTTTTTTTATGTTTTCATTGATTTTTATGGGTTTTTCATATTTTTATTATTTTTATGTTTTTTAGTGTTTTTAGATATTTTGAGGGGTATATGTTTTTTCGAGGGTTTTATGGGTTTTTAGGTTTTTTGGGGTCTTTTGGGGTTTGATGGATTTTTTTTTGATTTTTTATGGTATTAAGGTGGTTAGAGTTTTTAAAAATTTTTAGGGGTTTAATGGTTTTTTATTTATTAGTGTTTTTATAGATTTTTATGGTTTTTAATGTTTTTAGAGGTTTTTATGGTTTTTAGGGGTTTTCAGGGCATTGGAGGGTTTTACATTTTCATGGTTTTTAGGGGTTTTAGGATTTTTCTGGTCTTTAGATTTTTATGGATTTTTTGGGGTATGGGGGGGGGGGGTTAGTGGTTTTTTGGGGTTTTTCTTGGTTTTTAGGGTATTTTTTTGGGGGTTTAGGAATTTTTTCTGTTTTTTATGGTTTTATGGGGTTTTATAGTTTTTTTAACTTTTTTAGAGTTTTTAAGGGCTTTTGGATTTCTTTGTGTTTTTTAGGTTTTTATGGTTTTTTTGTTTTTTAAAGTTTTTTTATGTTTTTATAATTTTCAGCTGTTAGTTATGGTTTTTAGGGTTTTTTTACAATTACATGGACTTTTAGGGGGTTTGAAGGATTTTTATGGTTTTTAGGGGTTTTTAGTGTTTTTAGGGATTTTGAAGGTTTTTAGTGTTTTTGAGGGGGTTTTAGGGTTTTTATTTTTTAGGGTCTTTTGGGTTTTTAAGATTTTTTGAGTTTTTTACAAATTTAAATGTTTTTTTGGGTTTTTAAGGTTTTTAGGGGTTTTAATTGTTTTCATAGGTTTTTTGGTGTTTTTAGGGGTTTTTAGTGTTTTTAGGGATATAGAAGTGTTTTAGGGTTTTTAATGGTTTTAGGGGTTTTAGGGGTTTTTTTGTGTTTTTTAGGGGTTTAGAATATTTTTAGATCTTTTAATGTTTTTAGTGGTTTTAAGGGTTTTTAGGGATTTTAGGGATTTTTTTGGGGTTTTACTATTTTTTAGGCTTTTTGGGGGTTTTATGTTTTTCAAGAGTTTATGAATTTTTATAGTTTATTACGTTTTCATGTATTTTTATTGGTTTTTAGGTTTTTTAATTTTTTTGGTTTGAGGGTTGTTAGGCATTTTGATGGTTTTAAGGGGTTTTCAAAATTTTTAGGGGTTTTTTGGGATTCTGAGTTTTTTGGGGTTTTTAGGTGTTTCTTTGTTTTTTAGGTTATTTAAGGGTTGTTAGAGTATTTTTCACATTTTACGGGTTTTATATGTTTTTAGTGTTTGTGTTTTTAGGGGTTTTAGGATTTTTATGGGTTTTTGGGGTTTTTAGGGTTTTTGGGGTTTTGGGGGGTTTTAGGATTTTTAGGGTTTTCAGGGTTTTTATGATCTTTTTTCTTGAGTTTTTAAAGATTTTAAGGTTTTTTAGATTTTGTTTAACATTTTTAGGGTTTAAAGGGTTTTTAGAGTTTTTATTGCCTTTTAGGGGTTTTTATGATTTTCAGGGGGTTTTTACGGTTTTTATGTTTTTTACATATTAATGGCCTTTTAGGGTTTTTTGGATTTTAGGGCCTTTTAGGGTCTTTTGGGGTTTTAGGGTTTTTTGTGTGTTTTTTTGGGTTTTAATATTTTTAGAGTTTTTTAATATTTTTAGGGGTTTGAGTGTTTTTAGAGTTTTTTGTGGCTTTTAGGGTTTTTAAAGGTTATAGGGGTTTAATGGGTTTAATGTAATTTTCAAGGTTTTTAGTGTTTTTTACATTTTCTTTGATTTTTATGGGTTTTTTAGGATTTTATGGTTTTTAGGATTTTTATTGTTTTTAGGGATTTTGAAGGTTTAGGTGTTTTTCATGGGTTTCTAGGGTTTTTAGGGTAATTTTGGTTTTTAGGGGTTTTTGAGTTTTTTAAAGGTTTTTAATGTTTTTAGAGGTTTTTAAATTTTTTAGGGTTTTTAGAGTTTTTGGTGTTTTTAGGGTTTTAATGGATTTTAGGGTTTTTATGGTTTTTAGAGGGCTTTTTGGTTTTCAGGGGTTTTTAGGGTTTTTTGATGTTTTCCTATATTTTTAGGGGTTTTAGGATTTTTATGTTTTTAGGGTATTTCTTAAGTTTTCATGTATTTTTAGGGGTTTTATGATTTTTATGATTTTTAGGGATTCCGAGGGTTTTTAGGATTTTTCATCGTCATTGGGTATTTTTGAGTTTTTTAGGGTTTTTTATGGTTTTTAAAGTTTTTTATAATTTTTAAGTGTTTATGGGCTTTAGAGTTTTTAGTGTATTTTTATGATTTTTTTGGTTTCAAAGGTTTTCATTGGGTTTTATGGGTTTCGGGGGGGTTTCAGGGTTTTTATGGTTTTTTTTAATTTTCATGGATTTTTTGAGTTTTTAGGATTTTTATGGGTTTTATGGTTTTTAGTGTTTTTGAGGGTTTCTTGTATTTTTCAAGGGTTTGGGGTTTTTAGTATTTTTTTAGGGTTTTAGTGCCTTTTTTGGTTTTTAGAGTTTTTTTTGAGTTTTTAGGATTTTAATGTTTTTTGGAGTTGTGTAACGTTTTTAGGGCTTTAAAGGGTTTTTAGAGTTTTAGTGATTTTTTGGCAATTATTGGTTTTTAGAGTTTTTTTATATTTTTAGGGGTTTTTATCATTTTATTGTTTTCATGGTTTTTAGGGGTTTTTATGTTTTCAAGTATTTTACGGGAGGTTTTGGAATTTCTATAGTTTATAGGCTTTTTTAGGGTTTTTAGAGATTTTTATTGTTTTTAGGGTTTCTAGGTTTTTATGTTTTTTAGGGTTTTTAGGGTCGTTTTTGTTTTTAGGGTAATTTTTTTAAAAAAATGGGTTTTTTGGGTTTTAAGGGGTTTTTAGAGTTTTTAGTTTTTTTAGGTTTTTATAGGTTTTTAGTGTTTTTATTGTGTTTTGGTGTTTTAATGGTTTTCAGGGTTTTTGGGGTTTTTTACGTTTTCATTGATTTTAAGTGGATTTTTTTTGGATTTTATGGTTTTAATGGTTATTGAGGGGTTTATCACTTTTCATGGGTTATTTGTGTTTTAGGGGTTTTAGGGTCTTTTTTGGGGTTGTTGGGTTTATTTTGAGTTTTTAGGGGTTTTAAGGTTTTTTAGAGTTTTAAACGTTTTTAAGGGTTTTGAGGGGTTTCAGATTTCTTTGTTATTTTAAAGGGATTTTTTGCAAGGATAGTGGGTTTTAGGGTTTTTATGGTTTTTAGGGTTTTTATGGTTTTTAAGGGTTTGGTATTTTTAGGGGATTTTCATGGATTTTTATGTTTTTTACATTTTCATAGATTTTATGGGTTTTTTCAGATTTTTAGGGTTTTTAGGTTTTTAGGGTTTTTATGGATTTTGAGGGGTTTTAGGATTCTTTAGGTGGTTTTTTGCGTTTTCAGGATTTTAAGGGTGTTTTTATGTTTTTCAGTTTGTTTTGAGTTTTTTATGGTTTTTAAAGTGTTTGATTTTTTAACGTTTTTAGGGGTTTTGAGGGTTTTTAGAGTATTTAGTTTTTTAGGGTTTTATGGGTTTTTATGTTTTTTCGGGGTTTTTTGATTTTAGGGTTTTTTCAGTGTTTTAGGGTTTTTTATTTTTTCTTCGATTTTTAGGGGGTTATGATTTTTATGGTTTTTTATGTTTTTTAAGGTATTGGAGGGGTTTTAGGGGTTTTTAGAGTTTGTTGGGGTTTTAGGGTTTTTAGGGTATTTTAGGGTTTTTAGGTTTTTTTGAGTTTTTTAGGATTTTAAGGGTTTTTAGAGTTTTTTTAACTTTTTTAGGTGTTTTGAGGGGTTTTAGAGTTTTAGTTGGTTTTTATTGGGTTTTTAGGGCATTTTTAGTCTTTTATGGGGTTTTATTATTTTCAATGGTTTTTAAGGATTTTTTTGATTTTTTATGTTTTCATGGATTTTTAGGGTTTTTTAGAATTTGTATGGTTTTTAGAGGTTTTGATGGTTTTTAGGGATTTTGACGGGTTTTAGGAGTTTTTAGGGGTTTTTAGGGTTTTTAGGGGATTCTATGTTTCCATGGATTCTTAAGGGTTTTTAGGATTTTTTTGGTTTCTATGGATATTAGGGTTTGTAGGTAATTGAGTGTTTTAGGACTCTTCAGGGGTTTTCAGGGGTTTTAGGGGGTTTTTTGAGTTTTTAGGGTTTTTTGGTTTTTTTAGCATTTTTAACATTTTTAGGGTTGTTAAAGGTTTTAGAATTTTAGTGGTTTTTAGGGTTTTAATGGTTTTTGAGGGTTTTAAAGGATTTTAGGTGGTTTTTTTGTACTTTGATTACGTGAATATACACTTATTATATATTGTTCATTATTCTGTATGACTATAATAAAATAATGTCCTGGAATATTTGTTGCATTAATAAGGTCATGGAAGATCCCCTCTATGAGGAGAACCTTGAAATGGTATAACAATATTCTTAAATAAAGTTCTACGGTTGGATGACATACTATGATAGGACACATAGTATACAAACCATCATGTACGAGTACTCGTAAGAATACAAGACTCTCTCTCATGGAGTTCGCACTTGGTAATATCCAAGATGGGAGATTTTGAGAATAGAACAGCCAGTAGTAATTCTACATGTCTCAGTTTCATCGAAAATTACAATCTACGAGCGTGTGTAATGGTACTTAGACTGGAAGATTATCATTAACTCATGTCATGACTCGCGCACTTAGATTTACTGACAAAAACCATCACGAAGACAGTTTGCGGGAAGTAGGGTATGTTGGTTGAATCACGAATGACATGTTGTTAATGGATAAGTCGAGGAAGGATTTGTCCCTTCCATATTTGTGGAATTATATATCTTGGTCCCTTTGATTGAAATAGAACTATCGCGAAAATTTCATGGCCATGGTGTAACGACGAGTTTATTTCTGGTAGTCAAAGAATGACAGATCAAGCATATAGGTTTATGACACTTCCATGAAACCAGCTTGATGAGATATTGAGACAAAGGTATTAAATTACATGGTAATCGTTCGTATGAGGTGACACTTCAATGCAGGGTCAACTTCTTTCACTTAGGTGGCTTGACCTGTTTCCAGACAGTAATCTTGGACTTTAGGCAAGCCCGCCTAATGCCAATGAGAAAGATGCCTAGAGGGTCACACACTAAGTTTATCCAAGTATCTCAATTAGAATAAATATTATTCCCGTATGTGGTTTAATAATTATAAAGGAAGCCTAAATAATTTTAATGATGGAGGAAGAATGAAATGAGAACAAGATATACACGTCGTGTATTAATGATTACACGCCGTGTAGTTTTCATTTTGGAAGGTAAATGAAAAACAAGTACATGTCATGTATTAATGATTACATGTCATGTAGTTTTTTATGAAAAACAAGTACACACCGCGTCTTAATGATTACACTCCTTGTAGTTTTTCTAGTCGGGATTTGGAGGATATAATATTGTTTTATTAAATGATATTTATTATGATCAGGGTGGGAACATGTCAAAGAATTAATTATTCGACATGGGGTTTTCAATAAAAGTTAATCAAATAAATAAAACATGTAACACGTTTATTTATTCTCATAACTCTATAACATCAAACCCGATTATGAATATCCTCACAACACCAACACTTTTCCCCAATTTCTATGCACAACAATTCTGGAGAATTCTTTCAAGGCCGAAAGAACTACTTCATCGAAGAACGTCCTCAAGACTGAGAGTGATCCTCCTCCATTGGATTAGGATGATATAAGGTGGACAACACAAGCAAAGGCTTCTCCACGCTAGCACCAGGAGATTCCTTTGGCGACGTCCATAGATACGTGGTGCACGTGTAAATCACCGCTAGAGGAAGTCTACACTTGGCTTCTGCGATGCAACAAAAAATCACAACAGAACGTTATCAGAAATATCAATGAAGAAAGAACACCATAAAAGGTACTTCTTGTCAATTAATTAAATTAATTATAATCAACATGTGATGATCCTCGTTTGTGGTTCTGGGACTATTCTTCTTCTTTGTCTATTTCTGTGATTCGATCCATGGAGTCTGTCGTTTATCGGCATATTGATCTCGGATTGATCATTACTAATGACAATAATCCAAGTGGGAACATCCACCCATGAGCTTTCACTGGGCTCAGAACCATCAAATGTTATCATAGGGAGGTTACAACTTTGATTATAGTTATTTAATTTTCATTAATAATTTATGCATTTATATTTGATTCAATTCAAGATAAATCATTCTATAAATCTCAATGAACAAGATCTATTTTTCCATCTTCATTTCTCAATTCACATCACAGAAACGACCTTTTAATTTTAATTTTGATAAAAATAAAATCGAGGAACTCATCCGGAGGAGCCGCTCTTTCTGTTTGTACAACACAAGAATAAACGGTGTGTAGTGAAAACTAAACGCCCTGTACTTAGGTTCAATGAACTAGTATTGGTCCACCAAACCATGCCGTGTGAATTGAGTATACCTAAGTATTTATTACACCGTATTGACCATAACTGAATGGTGTGTGGAAATTGGAATACACGGTGTGTATGTTTAATCAACACACCATGTAGTCCGATCCGGCCCAGGTGAAATCGTGTACAAGGAGAAGCCGCGTACCACGTACACGAGATTTCCAGGCCGATAACTGCGTAACAAGGAAGTACACACCATGTTAGAGTAATCTACACACCATGTAGTCCAATATTTCCAAAGTACAGAAAACACACCAAAGCCTCTAACATGTACTTTGGTTAAAGGGTGAAAACAAATACATGCTCTGTAAACATAACCTACACGTAGTGTACTTTCCCAAATGGAATTTTACCAGGTTTCCTCCAAAGTACAAAGACCCATACAAGGAATATGGATGAGTAGAATCGCAAGGAAATTCAAAAATAAATTTAAGATAAAGAATTAATTAAATATAATTTCATAATTAATTTAATTCAAGCGCGACATAACTTAAATAAAAGAACAATTAAAAGAATTTGAATATTAAATATTCATAAATGTCGTTTCATGCTATGGATGATCATGAGCTAGACCAAAGACCCTTTGTGTGTGTATGGTTTCATTTAAATTTATTTAATTTAAATTTGTTGGCCTATGATCCTTCTTCTAATAATATGTTGGGCTTGCATGCCCATGGTTTCTATAATGTAAACCCCATGTAATGGACGATCTCCCAAGTCAGAGGAGATGTTTCAAAACCCGAAGCTGAGGCGAAACCAACCCAAGAAGATACAAAGGTGGACAAGTGGGAGCTGGAAAACCTGAACCATCAGGTTCATGGTGTCTTTTCCTAGGTCAGGGTTAGCTTATAAATACCTCTAGATAATATATCCAATAGAAGCTCATGATCATTCCATCTTATTTTATTTCTGTATGATTTCATGGTTTATTTATTATGTATGTGTAGTCGCAATCACAAAATTAATGAAATAAACAAGCATGAAAATATGGAATAAAATAAAAACTGGACTATGAGTAAACATTATCAGAACATGGTTAATCACTTAAGCAAGAATCACTTAATATTAACAAGCATTTGATAATTAAAAACAACGCATAAAGAATAAAATCCCTCAAATACCATATTAAGTCAGACCAAGCCTTCCGTTACTTGATTATGGTCAAGACTCAATAAATCTATGTGTTTGACCAACCCTTCTTGGGACACTTACTTTTATAAATGAATATCTTATGAAAGTTTCAGGATGACATAAACATTTTACATCAAGTGGAGTATCCCTTTCTATACTTGTTGTAAAATGGAGGTATGTTTTGAGGAAATCCAAGTCCGGATTTCATGATTGGGGAGTCCACTCAACAGATCAAGGAACTATAAGCTCACAGTTGGCAAAGACCTTCCTACCTAAATACCTTCAAATAGCTTGACTAACCCTTGTTGGGGTTATGTGAAGGGGAATATGGATCCTTTCCGCTAGAATGTCATGTCAACTAGACATTACAATTTCAATGGTGAGGGGCATTGGGACATGATAAAATAGTGGGAGATTTAATAAATTCATTTATTATTTTTCAAAAAATGTAATCAAAAGGTACTGATAAATATTCTCTTTTAATTTGTAGAATCCATATGAAAAACTCATCAACCACATTTTATCTGTGATCAATTCTGGATAAAGACAATATCGTCAATGACAGTAACATTATGCAATGGTTTAGGGGACTTCGGGTTGTCCTATGTCATGAACGAATCTTTTACGTGCTGGAGACCTCACTTACTAATTCGCCTGCCCAAGCATCAATTGATAAAGATTTTCTATTCTATGATCAACATTTGAAAGATGCACTTGACATTCAATGTTTGATGCTATCATCAATGTCTAGTGAGCTCATGAAGTCTCATGATGACATGGATTCCTATAGCATGCTCGAGTACCTATGTCTTCTATACCAGGAGAGAGAAAGACAGGAAAGGTTTGAGATATCTGGGGCTCTATTCCAGAGCAAGCATGGAGAGGGTGTCCCAACTGGGCCTCATGTAGTCAAGCTCATTGGATACATTGATCGCTTGGTGGTTTTAGGGTTTAAACTCCCCAAAGAACTCGGTATCGATGCCATTCTTGCATCACTCCCACAGAGCGTCTCTAAATTTTTAGTAAATTTCAACATGAACAACATTGATAAGTCTCTATTTGATATCCTTATCCTCATTTTCCATGTGGACATTGATATAAAGTGTGAAAATCCTTCTATCATTATATTGAATAAAAGGAAAGGGAAGGTGAAGAGATTTAAGCCCAAATCTTCTTCAAGGTTCAAGAAGAGGAAGATCAAAGGGGAGACAAAAGAATAGGAGGCTATCTGTTTTGCATGTGGCAAGAAGGTCCATTAGAAGAAAAACTACACCCATCCAAGGAAGAAATGAGAAGCTTCAGGTGCATTCGTTATCGAATGAAATATATCTATTTCTACTAATTGGGGATTAGATACTACTTTTGGTTCTCACATCTGTATCAAAATATAGGAACCAAGTAGATTCAGAATGATTGACGAAGTGAGGTGGATCTACGAGTAGCCAATGGAGCCAGACTCGTTGTTTTAGCTGTTGGAGACTACCACCTCACAATGCCTACTGGGATGGTCTTGGTATTGAAAGGATGTTATTAGGTACCCTCTATAACCAAAAACATTATTCCAGTATCCAAATTAGATATTGATGGATTCATCTTCATGTTTGGAAATGAATATTGCTACTTTTATGAAGATATCATTTGTTTCGGTAGGGAACATTTATATAATGACCTTTATGTGTTAGACTACACAAAACAAGTAATGGAAATCGATTACAAAGTTAATTCACATGACTCATACCACACCCAACTTTGGCATCACCGGCTAGGTCATGTCAATGAGAAACATTTGACCAAATTACATCAAGATGGGTATTTAGATTCTTTGGAACTAAAACCACTTGGTGTATGTCATGCATGTCTATAAGGAAAAATGACCAAAGACCCATTTAGTGGTAAAGGTGAAAGGGATAAAGAGCTTCTAGAATTATTTCACACAGATGTGTGTGGACCATATTCAGTTGAATCAAGGGGTGGGTTCTTGCACTTCATAACTTTTACTGATGATTTTAGTAGATATGGTTATATTTACTTAATGAGGTATAAGTTAGATTCATTTGATCGGTTCAAAGAATACAAGAATGAAGTTGAGAACCAGCTTGGTAAGAATATTATGAAACTCCACTCAGACAGAGGAGGAGAATATTTTAATTATACTTCATTGATTTCTTACGGGGGTTTGGGATTCTATCTCAACTCACTCCTCCTTACATACCTCAGTGGAATGGTGTAAGTGAAAGAAGGAACCGTACCCTATTGGAAATGGTGAGATCAATGGTTAGTCTTGCGAGTCTTCCATTATCCTTATGGGGATATTCATTACAAATAATAGTACACATACTAAATCATGTACCAACTAAATCAATAAATGGTATTCCACACGAGTTATGGAGTGGACACAAATCCATGTTATCAAATTTACATGTGTGGGGTAGTGAAGCATTTTTATTCCCTCTTCAGGTAACAAACATGCACCTCGAGGCACAAAGTGTATCTTTATAGGATATCCCCAGGAAACAAGGGGATATTACATATACAAACCATTAGATAAAAAGGTTACAGTGGAAAGACATGCCATATTCCTTGAGAGGGAGCACATCTCAAAAAGAGATAGTGGGCGCGAGATAGACTTTGATGAACTCGAGGCTCAAGATACACCGGAGTTTGTACAAGAACAAATTCCACAAAGCCCCAGGGAAGAAAAATATATTCTAGAGACATAAGAACTACATAAGAGCACAAGATAGGTGATAGAACCAGAACGATATGGTTTTCTTGTCCCCAAGTATGGTGACTCATTATTGGTTAACAATGATGATCCTCTTACCTAGAAGGATATTGTTGAAGGTACAGACATTTCCAAGTGGCAAGAATCCGTGAATTATGAAATGGATTCCATGTACCAAAACCAAGTCTAGATTTTGGAAGATCCTCCAGTTAATGTAAAGCATGTTGGTAATAAATTGGTATTCAAGAATAAACTGGACATAGAGGGACAAGTCAGCACATATAATGCATGACTGGTTGCAAAAGGTTTTAGACAGCATCAAGGAATTTCCTATGATGAAAACTTTTCACCGGTTGTGATGCTGAAATCCATCAGAATCCTATTGTCCATTGCTGCTTACCATGACTATGAAATTTGGAAAATGGATGTCTAAACAGCCTTCCTTAATGGGAACCTCTAGGAAAATGTCCACATGACACAACCTGAAGGTTTGTTACCCCAAAGGACGCCAACAAGATATGCAAGTTGTAAAAATCAATTTATGGATTAAATCAAGCATCAAGGTCATGGAACATTTGTTTTGATGAAGCCATAACAAAATTTGGATTTGTTAAGAATGAATGTGAGCCCTATGTCTATAAAAGGTTTAGTGGAAGTGCAGTCATTTTCCTAATAGTATATGTTGATGATATATTACTAATTGGAAATGAAGTACCTGTCTTATAGTCAGTTAAGGCATGGTTTCTTAAATTCTTCTCTATGAAATACTTGGTTGAGCTAGCATATATTCATGGGATCAATATCCATAAAGATAGATCCAAGAGAATGCTCGGCCTGAGTCAAAGTACATACATTGAAAAGATACTGAAGAGATTCAGTATGGAAAAGTCCAAGAGGGTGTTGTTTCCAATGTCACATGGAATTCATCTTTCCAAGAAAATGTGTCCTTAGACACATGAGGAAATAAAGAAAATTTCAAGGACCCATTATGCATCCCTGATTGGTTCAGGCATGTATGATATGCTATATACAAGGCTAGATGTTGCTTATGCATTATGTGTGGTTGGCAAATATCAAGCTGATGCAGGGGACCACCAATGGATGGAAGTGAAGACTATCCTTAAGTATCTGAGGCATACTAAGGATATGTTCCCAGTTTATGGAGGAGATGAGGAACTAGTCATCAGAGGACATGTAGATGCTAGGTTATAGATAGATCAAGATGACATGAAGTCGCAGACTGGATACATATTCAGTTTGAATGGAGGTGCAGTGAGCTAGAATAGCTCAAAGCAAGGTGTGGTCGCAGATTCTACAGTTGATTCTGAGTATAACGTAGCTTTTGAGGTAGCTAAAGAAGCAGTATGGATGTGAAGCTTCATCCAAGAGCTAGATGTAGTACCTAGTAGTAATGATCCTATCAAACTCTATTAGGATAATACTGCAGTGGTGGCACTTGCAAAAGAGCCAAGGTCACATCATTGGAAAAAGAACATACATAGGAAGTATCATCTCTTCAAGGATTTTTCTCATAGAGGTGAAGTTGTAGTGAGAAGTATTTCCATGGAAGACAACATGGAAGACCCCTTGACTAAAGCCTTGACTCAGCAGAAACATGATCATCATGTGAGGTCTAGCGGACTAAAATTTTTATGCAGTTTGCTCAAGTACAAGTGGGAGTTTGTTTGAGTTGGTGTCCTAAGAACCAACTGTTTGTACATTAATTATGCGAATACACACTTATTATATATTGTTAATTGTTCTGCATGACTATAATATAATAATGTCTTGGAATATTTGTTGTATTAATAATGTGATGGTAGATCCCCGCTATGATGAGAACCTTTAAATGCTATAACAATATTTTTAAATAATGTTATATGGTTGGATGACATACTATGATAGGACACATAGTATACAAGCCTTCACATGTGAGTACTCGTAATAAGACAATATTCTCTCTCATGGAGTTCTCACTTGGTAATCTCTAAGATGGGAGATTATGAGAACAGACCCGCCAGTAATAATTCTTCATATATTGGTGTCATCATACATTACTATCTATGAGTGTGTGTAATGGTCCTTAGACTAGAAGATTATCATTAACTCATGTCATGACTCACACACTTATATTTGCTGACAAAAACCGTCATGAAGACAGTTGGCGAGAAGTATGGTATTTTGGGTTCATCACAAACGACATGTTGTTAATGGATAAGTCGATGAAGGATTTTTCCCTTCCATATTTGTGGAAGTAGATATCTTGGGCCCTTTGATCGAAATAGAACTATCGCCCAAATTCCATGGCCATGGTGTAACTACAAGTTTATATCTGGAAGTCAAAGAATGATAGATCAAGCATATAGGTTTATGACACTGCCATGAAACCTACATGATGAGATATTGAGACAAAGGGATTAAATTACATGGTAATCATTCCTATGAGGTGACATGTCAATGTAGCGTCAACATCTTTCTCTTGGGTTCCTTGACCCATTGCTAGATAGTAATCTTTGAGTTTAGGCAAGCCCGCCTAATGCCAAAAAGAAAGAGACCTAGAGGGTCACACACTAAGTGTATCCAAGTATCTCAAGTAGAATAAAGACTATTCTCGTACATTGTTTAATAATTATTCACAGAAGCCTAAATTCTGTTAATGATGGAGGAAGAATAAAATGAAAACAAGATATACACGTTGTGTATTAATGATTACACACTGTGTAGTTTTTATGAAAAACAAGTACACGTTGTGTGTTAATGATTACACCCAGTGTCGTTTTTCCAATCGGTATTTTGAGGATATAATATTGTTTTATTAAATGATATTTATTATGATCAGCTTTGGTGAATGTCAAGGAATTAATTATTCGACATGGGGTTTTCAATAAGAGTTAATGAAATAAATAAAACACATAACGCGTTTATTTTTTGTCATAACTCTATCAAACCTGATTATAAAGTTCCTCACAACCCCAACACTTTTCCCCAATCGTTGTGCACAATAATTATGGAGAATTATTTCAAGGTCGAAAGAACTACTTCCTCTAAGAACGCTCTCAAGACCGAGAGAGAGCCTCCTCCCCCGGATCCGGACGATCTAAGGCGGACAACACAAGTAAAGGCTTCTCTATGCTAGAACCTAGATATTCCTTTGGTGATGTCCAGAGATATGTGGTGCACGTGTAGATCACTACTTGAGGAATTCTACATTTGTATTCTATGATGCACTGACAAATCACATCAGAACATGATCAGAAATTTCAAAGATGAAAGAACGCTATAAAAGGTACTTATTTTCAATTAATAAAATTAATTATAATCAACCTGTGATGATCCTCGTTTGTGGTTTTGGGACTATTATTCTTCTTTATATATTTCTTTGATTCGATCCGTGGAGTCTGGAATTTACCATCGTATTGATCCTAGATTGATCATTGCTAATGACAAAAATCCAAGTGGGAAAAAACACCCATGAGCTTCCATTGTGCCCGAAACCATCAGTTTTATGGGTTTCCAGGTGTTTCAGGGTTTCTATGGTTTTTTACATTTTCATGGACTTTTAAGTGTTGTTTAGGAATTTTATGGGTTTTTGAGTTATTATGGTTTTTAGGGATTTGTGGTTTTTTAGGGTTTTTGAAAGGTTTTTTTGGTTTTTTTCTGTTTTTGAGAGATTTTAAGGTCTTTTTGGGTTTTTTGGGGTTTTTTAACTTTTTTTTGGTTTTTTTGGTTTTTAGAGTTTTTTTTATCATTTTTAAGGTTTTTAAGGGGTTTTAAAGTTTTTTTGTGGGTTTTAGGGTTTTTATGGGGTTGTAAGGTTTCTTAAGGCTTTTAGTGGTTTTAGGGTTTCCAAGGATTTATTTGGGTTTTTCATTTTTAATTGATTTTAGGTGTTTTTTTGGGTTTTTTATTTTTTAGGGTTTTTAGGGATTTTGAGGGTTTTAGGGTCTTCATGGGTTTTTAGGGCTTTTCAGGGTTTTTAGGTCTTTTTGGTTTTTATGTTTTTAGTTTTTCAGTCGATTTAGTTTTTTTTAACATTTTTAGGGGTTTAAATAGTTTCTATAGTTTTTAGTGGTTTTAGGTTTTAATGGGTTTTATGGGTTTTTAGGGGTTTTATGTTTTATATGGGTTTGTATGGTTTTATGGGTTTCAATGGTTTTTAGGATATATCATGTTTTCATGAATTTTTAGGGGTTTACTAGGATTTTTTTTGGATTTTTATGGTTTTGTGGTTTTCTAGGGTTTTTGGGGTTTTTATGGTTTTTAGGGTCTTTTGGGTTTTAGGGTTTTTCTTGATTTTTTGGGTTTTTTCTTATTCTTGTTTTTATGGGATTTTAGGGTTTTTATGGGGTTTTATGTTTTTTTACTATTTTTATAGTTTGTAGGGGGTTTTCATGGTTTTTAGGGTTTTTTACATTTTCGTAAATTTTTAGGAGTTTTTTAGGATTTTTATTATTTTTAGGGATTCTAGGGGTTTTAGGGATTTTTATGGTTTTTAGGGTTTTCAAGGGTTTTTTGTGTTTTTTAGGGTTGTTTGAGTTGTTTTGGTTCCAAGGTTATTTTTTTTTGAATTTTTAGGAATTTTTAGGTTTTGTGTTGTTTTTTACATTTTTAGTGGCTTTGAGGTGTTTTAGAGTTTTAGTGGGGTTTAGGGTTTTTATGGGTTTCTAGGGTTTTTGTTAGTTTTTTAGGGTTTTTTGTTTGAGGTATTTTCAAGGTTTTTAGGGTTTGTTTACATTTTTAGGGTTTTAAGGTTTTTTTGGGTTTTAGTGTTTTTTAATTTTTCATGATTTTTAAGGGTTTCTAGATTTTTTTAACGTTTGAAGGTGTTTTAAGGGTTTTGGAGTTTTTAGTGGTTTAGGTTTTTATAGGGTTTTATGGGGTTTTATAGTTTTAATTAATTTTGAAGGGTTTTGGGGTTTTTTACATTTTCATTGATTTTTATGGGGTTTAGGATTTTTATGGGTTTTAGGGTTTTTAGGGATATTCAGGGTTTTTAAGGTCTTATTGGATTTTCATGGTTTTTTTGATTTTTTTAGAGTTTTAGTATTTATAGAGTTTGATAAAAAAAATTGGGGTATTAAGGGTTTTTTGAGTTTTTAGTGGTATATTAGGATCTTTATGAGTTTTCTAGGGATTTTGAGGGTTATTAGGTGCTTTCAAGGGGTTTTAGGGTTTTTAGGGTTTTTAGGGTTTTTAGGGTTTTAGGGTCTTTTGGTGTTTAGGGTTCTCTCAGTTTTTTAGAGGTTTTAAGGTTTCTTAGAGTTTTATAACCATTTTAGGGATTTTAAGCAGTTTTATATTTTTTTATTGGTTTTATGTGTTTTTAGAGTTTTTAAGGTTTTAGGGGGTTTTTCGGTTTTCTGGGGGGGGGGGGGGTTAGGGGTTTTAGGGTTTTTTATTTTTTTTTGGGAATTTTTGGGTTTTTCTAGGATTTTTATGGTTTTATTGTTTTTACGGTTTTTAGGGATTTTTATGGTTTTTAGGGTTTTAGGGGGTTTTAGTGTTTTTAGGGATTTTAAGGTATTTCATAATTTTTATGTTATTTTTTAGGTTTTAGGGTTTTTTAAGTTTTTAAAAAAATTTGAGGTTTTTAAGGGTTTATTGGGTTTTCAGTGGTTTTAGTGGTTTTATGGATTTTTAGGGGTTTTTAGGTTTTTAGGTATTTTTATGGTTTTCAAGGGTTTTTCATGGTTTTGAGGGTTTTTTATGTTTTTATGGATTTTTAAGGGTTTTTATGATTTTCAGGGGCTTTTATGGGTTTTTAATGTTTTTTATGGTCTTTTAGGGTTTCTGGGATTTTTTAGAGTTTTTTAGAGTTTTAAAATTTTTATTTATTTAAGGGTTTTTAGTGTTTTTAGTGTTTCTTAGGGTTTTTAAGTGTTTTTTGGGCTTTTAAGGTTTTCAGGGGTTTTTCAAGGTTTTTAGGGTTTTTATGTTTTCATGAATTTTTAGAGGGCTTTTAATATTTTTATGATTTTTAGTGTTTTTTTGGGTTTTTAGAGATTTTGAGGGGTTTCAGGGTTTTTAGGGTCTCTTTTGGTTTTTATGGTTTTTTTGACTTTTTAAGGGTTTCAGGGATTTATAACATTTTTAGGGATTCTAAGGGGTTTTAAAGTTGTTAGCGGGGTTTTATGGATTTTGCGGGGTTTTAGAATTTTTAAGGTTTTTGGGGTGTTTATGGTTTTCAATAATTTTTTTTTTGTTTTTTAGGATTTTGTATGTTTTCATATATTTTTGGGGGGATTTTATACTTTTTATGGTTTTTAGGGTTTTTTGGGATTTTGTGAGGTTTTAGGGTTTTTAGGCAATCTTGGGTTTTGTAGGGTTTTAGGGTCTTTAAGTGTTTTTAGGGTTTTTGAGTATTAATGTTTTTAAGTGGTTTTGAATTTTTAACGTTTTCAGTGGTTTTAAAGGTTTTTAGAGTTTTAGCGGTTTTTAGGGTTTCTAATGTTTATGGGTTTTTTTATGGTTTTCAGGGTTTTTTTAGTTTTTTTTGGTTTTTTTACGTTTTCATGGATTTTAAGTGTTTTTATTGGATATTTTGGGTTTTATGCATTTTGAGGGGTTTTAGGGTTTTCTTGGGATTTAGGGATTTATAATTTTTTAGGGTCTTTTTGGGTTTTTAGGGTTTTTTTATGCTCTTTAGGGTTTTTAGAGTTTTTAAAAAAATTTAGAGGTTTAAAGGGTTTTTCAGGTTTTTAGGGGTTTTATGGGTTTTCATGGGGTTTTATGGTTTTTAGGTGTTTTATGGTTTTTAGGGGTCTTTCGGAGGTTTTGGGTTTTTTACGATTTCATGGTTTTTTAGGAGTTTTTAGTATTTTTATGGTTTTTATGGTTTTTAGGGTTTTTCGGGTTTTCATGGATTTTGAGGGGTTTTAATGTTTTTAGGGGTTTTTAAGTATTTTTTGTTTTTTTAGGGTTTATAGTCTTTTTGAGTTTTTTGGTTTTTATGTTTTTTTTTTGATTTACTTAGGGGTTTTAAGATATTTTATAGTTTTTAACATTTTTAGGGGTTTAAGGGTTTTTAGTGTTTTTAATGGGTTTTTAGGGTTTTTATGGGATTTTGGGTTTTTAAGGTTATTTGTGGTTTATGGTTTTTAGGGTTTTTAAGTTTTCATTTATTTTTAGGTAGTTTTTAAAATTTTTATAATTATTACGGTTTTTAGGGTTTATTGTGATTTTGTGAGTTTTTAGGGTTTTTCCTGGGGTTTCAGTGTTTTTGGGGTTTTTAGGGTTTTTAGGGTTTTTTGAGTTTTTTTTTATGATTTTTAAGGTTTTTTAGAGTTTTTTAACGTTTTTAATAGTTTAAATGGTTTTTAGATTATTTAGTGGTTTTTTGTGTTTTTAGGGTTTTAAAAGGTTTTTAGGGGTTTTATGGTTTTCATGGGATTTTAGATTTTTTTATTGTATTTTTGGTTTTTTGGAACTGTAAGTGGGTTCTTAGATTTTTATGGTTTTTATAGTTTTTAGTGTTTTATGGATTTTGTGGGGTTTTAGGATATTTCATGTGTTTTTAGGGTTTTTCATAGGGACTTTTGGGTTTTTAGGGACTTTTATGTTCTTGTGGTTTAGGTTTTTAGAGTCCTTTAATGTTTTTAGGGGTTTTAGAATTTTTAGTTGTTTTTGAGGGGTTTTAATGGTTTTTAGGGGTTTTGGGAATTTTATGGATTTTAGGCTTTTGGTGAATTTGAGAGTTTTTATATGTTTTTAGGGGGTTTTTGGATTTTCACAGTATTTATGGTTTTTAGGGTATTTATGGATTTTGAGGTGTTTTAATGTTTTTAGTGTTTTTTCGGGGTTTTCGAATTTTTTAGTGTTTTTAGTGTCTTTTTAGGTTTTTAGAGTTATTTTTAGTTTTTTAGGGTTTTATGTTTTTTAGAGTTTTTTAACGTTTTTAGGGGTTTAAGGGTTTTTATTGTTTTTAGGGGTTTAGGATTTTTAAGCATTTTTATAGTTTTTTGACATTTTTAGGGCTTTTAGGTGCTTTTAATTTTTTTTATTGGTTTTTAGGGGTTTTTAATATTTTTATGGGTTTTTGGGGTTTTAGGGATTTTTTTATGTTTTCATTGTTTTTTATGTTTTTTTGGGTTTTAAGGATTTTGGGATTTAGAGGGGTTTTTAGAGGATTTAGAGATTTTTCTTGTCTTTTGGGTTTTAGGGTTTTCTTTAAGCTTTTTAGGGTTTCGAAGGTTTTCCAGTGCTTTTCACGTTTTTGGGGTTATAAGGTTTTTTAGAGTTTTAGCAGACTTTAGGTTTTTATGAGGTCTTATGGTTTTTTAAGGTTTATAAGGGTTTTTATGGTTTTCAGGGGTTTTTCAACTTTTTTATTGTTTTTTAATTTTTTTGGGGGGTTTTTAGGATTTTTATGGTTTTTAGGAATTTTGTTGGTTTTTTGATTTTTTAGGGGTTTTTATGGTTTTTAGGGGTTTAAAGGATTTTTAGGGACTTCTGGAGTTTTTTGGAATATTTGTTTTACTTTTTATGGGTTTTAAGATTTTTTAGTGTTTTATACATTTTTACGGAGTTTAAGGGTTTTTAGAGTTTTCATGATTGTTTGGGTTTTATGAGATTTTAGGACTTTTTAATGTTTTTGGGGGTCTTTTGGGTTTTCAGGGGTTTTTAAGGGTCTTTATGGTCATTTACATTTTCATATAATTTAAGGGTTTCTTAGGATTTTTATATTTTTAGGGATTTTTAGAGTTTTTAGGGGGATTTTAGGGGTTTTCGGGGTTTTAAGGGTTTTTAGTGACTTTTTGGATTTTTAGGGATTTTTTTGAATATTTTAGGGTTTTAAGGTTTTTTAGAGGTTTTTAACATTTTTGGGATTTTAAGGATTTTTTGTGCTTTATGGGTTTTTAGGGTTTTTAAACGTTTTTAGCGGTTGTTTGGATTTTTATAGTTTTACTTCTTTTTTGGGTTTTTAGGGAATTTGAGGGTTTTAGGCCTTTTTAAGAGTTTTTAGAGGTTTTCAGTGTTTTTACGGATTTTAACATCTTTTTGGGTTTTTAGGGGCTTTTTTTGAGTATTTTAGGATTCTAGGGTTTTTTAGAGGTTTTTAACATTTTTTGGGATTTTAAGGATTTTTAGTATTTTTATGGGTTTTTAGGGTTTTTAAAGGTTTTTAGGGGTTTTTTGGATTTTTATGGTTTTTAGTGATTTTTTGGGTTTTTAGGGAATTTGTGGGTTTTTAGGGGTTTTCATGAGTTTTAGTTTCTTTTTTGGGGGTTTAGGGGTTTTTTTGAGTATTTTCGTATTTTATGGTTTTTAGAGGTTTTTAACGTTTTTTGGGATTTTAAGGATTTTAGTGTTTTTATGGGGTTTTAGGGGTTTAAAATGTTTTTAGGTTTTTTTTATTTTTATAGTTTTTAGTGATTTTTTTGTTTATAGGGTATTTGAATGTTTTTAGGATTTTTTAGGAGTTTTATGGGGTTTTAAGGTTTTTAGGGCCTTTTTGGTCATTAGGGTTTTCTGAGTTTTTTGGGGTATTAAGGGTATTCAGAGTTTTTTAACATTTTAATGGATTTTTAGCATTTTTAGTGGTTATGGGTTTTTTTGGTTATTTGGGTTTTTAAGGGTTTTAGGGGTTTTCTGGTTTTTAAGGGTTTTTTAGGGTTGTTAGGGTTTTTTACGTTTTCAGGGATTTTTAGAGGTTTTTAAGATATTCATGGTTTTTAGGGTTTTTAGGGATTTTGAGGGGATTTGGGGGGTTTTTAAGCGTTTTTAGGGTTCTTTCCATGTTTTTTGGGGCTTCTTGGGGGTTTTGGGTCTTTTGGTTTTTCAGGGTTTTTAAGGTTTTTAGGGGTTTTATGTGTTTAGAGGTTTTCAGTCTTTTGGGGGTTTTGTATGTTTTCAGGTATTTTTAGGGTTTCTTTGGTTTTTTTTGTTTTTTAGTTTTTTAGGAATTTTGATGGTTTTTAGGTTTTTTCAAAGGATTAATGGTTTTCAGGGGTGTTATGGGTTTTAAGGTCTTCTTTGGGTTTTTAGGGTCTTTTTGGGGTTTTCGGGGTTTGTTTGAGTTTAGTGTCTTTTTGGGGGTTTTTGGTTTGTTTGAGTTTTTAAGGTTTTTCTTGGTTTTTGGGATTTTGTTTTTACATTTTAGGGTTTGTAGAGTTTTTATTGGGTTTTAGTGTTTTTTGGGTTTTAGGATTTTTAAGGGTTTTAGGTTTTTTCAGGGTTTTGAAGGTGTTTTTTTTGGTTTTGATAGTTTTTTGGCTTTTTAAAGGGTTTAAGGTTTTTAGGGTTTTAACATTTTTTTGGGTTTAAAGTGGTTTTAGAGTTTTTAGTTGGTTTTTTTTTGTTTTTATAGCCTTTTAGGTTTTCTATGGGTTTTTAGGGTTTTTAGGTGTTTTTAGGGTTTTTAGTTTTTATGGATTTTCTAGGGTTTTATTGTTTTAAGGGATTTTAGAGTGTTTTTTGGGTTTTTATGTTTTTTTAGATTTTTGGGGGTTTTAGGGGTTTGAATGTTTTTTAGATTTTTAGTGGGGTTTTATGGGTTTTAGGTTTTTTGATATGTTTTTAGGGTTTTTATGGGGTTTAGGGGTTTTTATGGGTTTTTAGGTTCTTTTACAATTTCTTGGATTTTTAGGTTTTTTTATATTTTTATGGTTTTTATGGATTTTAGTGATCTTGTGTGTTTTTAGGATTTATTTGGAGGTTTTAGGGGTTTTTGTAGTTTTTAGTTTCTTTTTTGGTTTTTGGGTCTTTTTTTAGTTTTTTACGGTTTTTATGGGGTTTTAGATTTTTTTAACGTGTTTAAGGTTTTCATGGGTTTTCAGGTTTTTTAGGGTTTTTTGGGGTTTTATGGTTTTCTGGGGTTTTTAGGGTTTTTAGGGTTTTTTATGTTTTCATTAATTTTTAGGAGGATTTTATGATTTTTATGGGTTTTAGGGTTTTTTAGGTTTTTAGGGATTTTTAGTGGGTTTTGGGTTTTTTTCAGGGGGTTTAGGGTTTTAGGGGTTTTTATGGTTATTTGGATCTTTTTCGGTTTTTAGGGTTTAATGGGTTTTTAAAGATCTTAGGGGGTTTGGCTATTTTTTTTTGGGTGGGCGGGTTATGGATTTCATGGGTTTTGGGGATTTTTACATTTTCATGGATTTTTTTGGAGGATTATGATTTTTTTTGATTTTTAGGGTTTTTAGTGATTGTGAATGTTTTTAGGGATTATCAAGGGTTTTTAGGGTTTTAATGATGTTTTGGTATTTTAGGGGTTTTTTTGGGTTTTAGGGGTTTTAAGAGATTTTAGACTTTTTTAAAAATTTTAGGGGTTTTAAGTGTTTTTAATTTTTTTTGGTTTTTAGGTTTTTATTGGATTTTAGGGGTTTTTTGGTTCTTTGGGGGTTTTACGGGGTTTTAGGGGTTTTTTAGGATTTTTTACGTTTTCTATGATTTTTATGGATTTTTTAGGTTTTTCTGGATTTTCTGGTTTTCAAGGTCTTAGGGAAAAGAAGGTGTAGGACCATGCTATTCTTGGTCACCCAAAATGTAATAGAAAAAACGTCAAACAAACAAGGTAGGGGTAGGTTCAAACAACCCATACCCAAAATAAACTACATTTCATACTGGTCAACCTCTCCACCATCCCCATATGGGTCTCCATCTGCACCATATCCCAAAGACGCATCTAAATCTTCCATCTCCCACTCTGACACAGCCTTCATAGCACTTTCCATGTCAAATGAAATATTGGTATACATGTCCCAATGCCTCTGCTGCTCCGCTGAGGAGGCCTTGGAGGAGGCTCTCGTATAAATTGGCCTTGGAAGAGTGGAATAGTCCCTCCTTTGCCTCCTCTTTAGTGTGGCATAGGAAAGACCTCCAAGATTCACATTCCTTCCATGCAGTATGCCATCATCATTAACAACCTTAGACTTGGAATTACCATCCTTTCTGTGTTCAACAGCAGGAAGATCCACCCCACCATTCTGGCTTCCAGAACTGGGAGTATGCGCATTGTCAAACCTCAACTTCCTCTTCCAAGGGCCTGAATCCAGGCCTGTAGTATGAGGGTCACCCATCAAAGCCTTGTCCCTCTTTATCCGAGCCATGTTAGCATTAATCTTTGTATATTCCTCCGCAAATAATTTTCCTAACCTTGCAGCTAGCTCATCATCATCCCAAACAAAATGAACATCCTGTTTCAGATCTGTCTCCTTCAAGATGTCCTTTTGATGTTGCTCATATGTGATTTCCAGGCAGTTCAACATTATCTGATCGGTCATATCAAAACATGGGGGAAACATCTCATACACAACAAGAGTGAGGTTTGAGTCCTGTTGTTCTTTGATCTTCCTGCACATTATAGAATTTGAGGACAGGTCCCCTTAGACTTTATTCATCTCCATACTTGCAGATGGACAATATTGAAAGCCTTTAACCTGCCTGTCCCCATTCCCAAAAGTATCAACATGAACCTCTCCCTACTCCACCACTTGGTCAAAAAAGATTAATGGATTTTGAACCACCTCCTCCTGTACCATCCCTTTGTGAATGGGGGACGAAACCTCCTCCTAATGTTCCACAGACTGTCATCTTTCATCCCTAATAGCTTAAACCTTCCCCCTCCCTGCTCCTGCGTCTCATGCCTCACCCTCCCTTATCCATGATATCCATAGGTCCCAACCCCTCCAGTCGATTGGATGTTTAAACGACCTCCGACCCCTACTTCAATAGTGACAGGTCATTAAAAACAGCTCTTCAGGAACATCTACCCCATTCCCACTGGAAGAAGCAACATCACCTGCCATTCCAAAGTCACACCTCAAGTGCTCGAAAATATCAGTCACCTTAGCCTCTGATTGATACCCCATTGTAGAATACCTAGATAATGAGCCCCTACTTCCACTCTATTATCCCTCTATGCACCCGAAAGATCAGCCCTTAGAGATCCCGACCTTTCATCAAAATCAAGTGCCAAACCCAACCTCAGGGAGTCAACTCTCTTGTCTATCCTTGCCACAACACTCCAACTGCCCCGATGCCTGCAATCAATCTCCATGTGACCAATAATTAAGCATGAATCATAGTAGCACACACATGATTCAAAAACCACATGCTATTTCCAACGGAGCTCTTCACCAATAATAATCCAAATAAAATCAATCGGCCTTTTCATTAAATCAACTTCAACAAAGAACCTCGGGGCAACCAGATGATAGAGACATCTAGTTATACTATTTATGCACAAGAACCTTCCTACCAGATTCCCCAACATTGAAAAAATATATAGATTTTGGAAGGGGATAGGGAGTTCTGGAAATATCACCCAAGTTGCCACCATCAGAGAATCACGAAGAAAATGGAAATCAAAGCTTCACTAGAAAAGGGAGAAGCGAGCACCGTCTCATCTTTGAGGAGTCGTAGATCCGACATGAATAAGATACTACTCAAAAAAAAGTGAATCATAATGTGGTAGGTATCGACAATTCCCATAGTAGCATAATCTTGAATATCCCAATGTTCAAACACGAACGTATCAAAAACATAAACTGGATGGTGCCAATCCAAAAAACGAGCAACCAGGGTCAGCCTATAGAGAGAGGAAGCCTCATTGAACACCACCATCTATAGTTGAAGATACAGATTACCTTCATGTAAATCATGAACCTCAGGGAAAATCTTGATCCATAGAAATGGTGGAAGTGAATCAAGATCTGATAATGAGAAAAAAGATCAATCTTCATCAAGGACCAATGGAGGCCCCTCCCCCACAGAGGAGGGAGGCCAAGGTGCCGATTCTATCGTCATATTCAAGCTTGAAGAAGGGTGGCAGAATCGCCACCCCGAGAGAGTGGAGGAGCCATATTCTTATGTATTCTTTAATGTCTTACGGATTTTGAGTGGTTTTAGGAGTTTTTAGGGTCATTTGGATTTTTAGTGTTTTAATTAAGGGTTTTAGGGGTTTTAAGTATTTTCAATGTTTTTAAAGTTTTTAGGGGTTAAAAGGTTTTTTTAGAGTTTTAGTGGATTTTGGGTTTTTATGGAGTTTTATGGTTTTCAGGGGATTTTCAACGTTTATAGAATTTTTTACATTTTCATTTTTTTGGGTTTTTTGGATTTTATGGCTTTAGGGTTTTAGGTTTTTTAGGGTTCTTAGGGATTTTCATGGTTTTTATGGTTTTTTCATGGGTTTTATGGTTTTTAGGGTCTTTTTGGTTTTTATGATGTTTTTTTCATTTTTTAAGGGTTTGATGGTTTTTTGGAGTTTTTTACATTTATCGGGGCATTCAGGGTTTTCAGAGTTTTTCATGACTTTTAGTGTTTTTATGAGTTTCTAGGGATTTTTATGGTTTTTGGGGGTCTTATGGTATTTGGGGATTTTTAGGGATTTAGGGTTCTTTACTTTTTTATATATTTAAGAGGGTTTTTTGGTTTTTTATTATTTTTTTGTATTTTTTGGGAGTTTTTGGGTTCTTTGTGTCTTTAGGCATTATTAGTGTTTTTTGGGGTTTTTAATATTTTTTAGGTTTTTCAGGTTATTAGGATTTTTAGGGTCCATTGGGGGTTTTGGGGTTTTTTTAGTATTTTATGTATTTTATGTTTTATTATAGTTTTCTAATGTTTTAGGGTCTTAAAAGGGTTCTTAGTAGTTTTAGGGTTTTTATGAGTTTTTAGGGTTTTAATGGTTTTTAGGGATTTTTCATTGTTTTTAGTGTTTTTAACATTCTCCTGGATTTTTTGGGTTTTTCTGGATTTTTAAGGTTTATAGGGTTTTTTGGGTTTTTATGGAATTTGAGGGTTTTTAGGGTTTTTCAATGTTTTAGGGCCTTTTACGAATCTAGGGTCTTTTGAGTTTTTTATGTTTTTAAAGGTTATTTAGAGTTTTTATCATTTTTAATGGTTTTAAGGGTTTTTAGAGTGTTTAGTGTTTTTAGGGTTTTTATGGGTTTTTAGTGTTTTAATGGTTTTAAGGGGTATTGTGGCTTTTAGGGTTTTTAATGTTTTTTCTATTTTCCTGGATTCTTATGTTATTTTTAGCATTTTTTGTGGTTTTTAGGGATTTTAGGGTATTTTGAGATTTTGATAGTTTTTAGGGGTTTTCAGGTGTTTTTTCGCGGTTTTAGGGACTTTTGGGTTTTCGGGTCTTTTCGGGTGTTTAGGGTTTTTAAAGATTTTTAGGGGTTTTATAGTTTTTATGGGGTTTTCAAAATTTTTAGGGTTTTTTACATTTTCATGGAATTTTAGGGGTTTCTTAGGATTTTTTGATTTATAGGATTTTTAGGGATTTTTAGGTTTTTTAGGATTTTTAGGATTTTTCAGAGGTTTTAATTGTTTGGGGGCAGGGGTTAGGGTTTTTTGGGTCTTTTCAGGTTTTTAGAGTCTTTTGGGTTTTTAGGATTTTTTTGAGTATTTAGGGGTTTTGTTATTTTTAGGGTTTTTTTTTGTTTTTTGGGAGTTTTTAACATTTTTAGGTGTTTTAAGGGCTTTTAAAAATTTTAGTCATTTTTAGGGTTTTTATGGGTTTTAGAGTTTTTAAGTGTTTTAGGGAGTTTTATGGTTTTGGGGGGTTTTAGTGTTTTTAGTATTTTGGAATTTTGATGGTTTTTAGAGTTTTTCAGTGAGTTATAGTGTTTTGTAGGGATTTTAGGGGCTTTTGGGGTTCTTGTGATTTTTTTGAGTTTTTTAAGGGTTTTAGGTTTTTAGGATTTTTAACGTTTTTAGGGGTTTAAAGTGTTTTTCGAGTTTTTTTTGGATATTTAGGGTTTTTAAGTTTTAATGGGGTTTTATGTTTTTAAGGTTTTTTAGGATTTTTAGGGTCTTTTATGTTTTCATGGATTTTTACTGATTTTTAGGAAAATTATGGTTTTAGGGTTTTTATTTATATTGAGGGTTTTTAGGATTTTTTTGGGTGGTATTATAGTTTTTAGGGATTTATGGCCTTTTTGGGGTTTTTTTAAATTTTTAGGGGTTTTTAAATGTTTTTAGGATTTTAAGGGGGTTTCAAGGTTTTTATATCCTTTTGGGGGGCTTAATTTTTTTTTTATTTTTTTGTGGGGTTTAAGGTGTTTTAGTGTTTTTAACACTTTTAGGGGTATAAAGGGTTTTTAGGTTTTTTAGTCGGTTTTAAGGTTGTTAGGGGTTTTTATGGTTTTATGGGTTTTTATGGCATCAACTAGTTTTTTAGGGATTTAGGGGTTCTTACATTTTCATGGATTTTTAGGGTTATTTTGATTCCTATGGTTCTTAGTGTTTTTTATAATTTTAGGGATTTTGAGTGGTTTTAGAGTTTTTTCATGGTTTATAGAGGTTTTCAGGGTTTTAGGAACTTTTTGGTTTTAAGTGTTTTTTGTGTTTTTTTGGTATTTTAAGGTATTTTAAATTTTTTAACTCTTTTAGTGGTTTTGAGGGACTATAGAGTTTTTTAGTTTTCTAGGTGTTTATGGATTTTCAGGTTTTTAAGGTTTTTAGGGGTTTTTATGTTATTAGGATTTTTTCAGGGGTATTAGGGTTTTTTACATTTTTATGGATTTTTAGAGATTTTCTAGGATGTTTATGGATTTAGGGTTTTCTTGGGTTTTGGGTATTTTGAGGAATTTTATGGGTCTTCATTGGTTCTTAGGGGTTTTCAAGGTTTTTAGGGTCTTTTTGAGGATTTATGGTG
Source organism: Viscum album (assembly GCA_963277665.1). NCBI lineage: Eukaryota > Viridiplantae > Streptophyta > Magnoliopsida > Santalales > Viscaceae > Viscum > Viscum album. Next base: position 1,898,907,755 of record OY728141.1, read on the forward strand.
TTTTGTTAGTTTTTAGGGTTTTTAAGGTTTTTTAGAGCTCCTTAACATTTTTATGGTTTTAAGGATTTTTAGAATTTTTTCTAGTTTTTAGGGATCTTATGGGTTTTTAGTGTTTTTAAGGTTTGGGGGGTTATGGTCTTTAGTGGGTTTTCAAGGTTTTAGGGATTTTTACATTTTTATGGAATTTAGGGGTTTTTAGGAATTTTATGGGTTATAGGGTTTTTTTGGGTTTTTAGGGATTTTGAGGGGTTTTAGGGGCTTTTACCTGTTTTAGGGATTTTAGGGTTTTCCAAGGTTTTTAGGTTCTTTTTTCGGTTGTAGTGTTTTTTTAGTTTTTAGGAGTTTTAATCTTTTTAGAGGTTTTTAACATTTTCCAGGGCTTTAAGGGTTTTAGAGTTTTTAGGGGGGGTTTTTTGGTTTTTTAATGTTCTTACTTGTCTTATGGTTTTCAAGGGTTTTTGGGTTTCTTGGGGTTTTTTACGTTTTCATGAATTTTAGGGGTTTATTATAATTTTTATGGCTTTTAGGGTTTATAGGGTTTTAGGGATTTTGAGGGTTTATAGGGGTTTTCAGGGTGTTTTAGGTATTTTAGGGGGTTTCAGGTTTTTAAGAGTCTTTTTCGGTTTTTTGGGAGGGGGGTTGCATTTTAAATGTTTTTAGAGATTTATAATGTATTTAGGGGTTTTGAGGATTGTAATAGTTTTTAGTGTTTTTAGTGTTTTTTTGATTTATTTGGTTTTTAGGGGTTTTTATGGGTTTCAGTTGTTTTTCCAGGTTTTTAGAGTTTTTTTACCCTTTCATGGATTTTTAGGGGGGTTTAGTATTTTTATGGTTTTTAGGGGTTTTACAGATTCTGAGGGGTTCTAGGGTTTTCAACTATTTTAGGGTTTTTATGGTTTTTCTGGCTTTTAGGGTTTTTGGGGGTCATAGGGTTTTTTTTGTGTTTTTTTATGGTTTTATAGTTTGTAATGTTTTAAGTGGTTTTAAGGGTTTTTAGAAATTTTAGTTGTTTTTTATGTTTTTATGGGTTTTAGGGTTTTCTAAGGTTTCAAGGGTTTTTATGGTTTTAACGGGCTTTTCAAGGTTGTAGGGTTTTTTTACGTTTTCATGGATTTTTAAGGTTTTTCTTGTTTTTAGGGGTTTTTAGGGGGTTTAGTGATTTTGAGGGGTTTAGGGTTTTTCAATGGTTCTAGATTTTTATGGGTTTTCAGGGTTTTAGTGTCTTTTTGGGTTTATAGGGTTATTTTGAGTTTTTATGGTTTTTATGTTTGTTTGGAGTTTTTTAACATTTTTAGGGTTTAAGTGTTTTTAGAATTTTTAGTGGTTTTTTAGGGGTTTTAGGGTTTTGAGTTGTTTAGTGATATTAGGGGGTTTTCAAGGTTTTTCTTAAATTTTCATGGATTTTTTTTTGGTTTTTAGCATTTTTATGCTATTAGGGTATTTTTGGTTTGTAGGATTTTTTGGCATTTTAGGGTTTTTTTGAGTTTTTTAGGGTTTTATTGTTTTTGGTAAATTATAAAAAATTTAGGGGTTTAAAGGGTTTTTAGAGTATTTAGAGGAATTGCAGGTTTTTATTGATTTTTAGGGGTTTTATGGTTTTCAGGGGTCTTATGGTTTTCAGGTTTTTTGGGTTTTTATTGTTTTTTTTGTTCTTATGGATTTTTATTAGTTTTTAGGTTTTTAATGGTTTTTAGTTTTTATGGGTTTTAGTGATTTTGGTGGGTTTTAGTGTTTCTAGAGGTTTTTAGGATTTTTAGCGATTTTCAGGGTTTTTAGTGATTTTTAGGGGTTTTCTGGTCATTTTGGGTTTTTAGGGTTTTTTTATTTTTTGGGATTTAAGGTTTCTTAGAGTTTTAAACATTTTAGGGGTTTTATGGATCTTAAGGGTTTTCTGGGTTTATGGTTTTCATTGGGCTTTCAATGTTTTTAGGGTTTTTTACATTTTCATGGATTTTTATTGGTTTTTTGGATTTTTATGGTTTTTAGAGTGTTTTAGGGTTTTTAGGAATATTTATGGGTTTTATGGGTTTTTAGAGTTTTGGGACTTTAGGGTTTTTAGGGTTTTTAGGGTCCTTTTTGGGTTTTTAGTGTTTTTATATTTTTTAGGGTTTTTTAATTTTTACGATATTTAAAGGTTTTTAGTGTTTTTAAACATTTTTTCTGGTTTAAAGAGTTTTTATAGTTTTATTGGGTTTTAGGGGTTTTATGGAGTTTTTGGGCTTTTTAGGTTTTTAGGGGTTTCATGGTTTTTAGGTGTTTTTAGGTTTTTTTATATTTTAATGTATTTTAGGGGGTTTTAGGATTTCATGGTTTTTAGAGTTTTTTGGGATTTTGAGGTGTTTTCGGGTTTTCAAGGGTTTTTATGGTTTTTGGGTTTTTATAGCTTATCAAGGGTTTTTTGATCTTTTTTAGGTTTTAGGGTTTTCTGAGTTTTTTGGGGGTTTTATGTTTTTTAGAGTTTTTTAACATTTCTATGGATTTTAAATGTTTTTTGAGTATATAGTGATTTTTATTATTTTTATGTGTTTTTAGTGTTTTTAGAAGGGTTTTAAGTGTTTTTACGATTTTTTGGGATTTTTAGGTTTTTTAGTGTTTTTAATGGGTTTTAGGGGTTTTCATGGAATTTTCATGGTTTTTAGGGTTTTTTATATTTTCATTGAGTTTTAGGGGATTTTTGGTTTTTTTGGGTTTTGGGGATTGTTAGGGTTTTTAAGGATTTTGAGGGATTTTTGGGATTTTAGGGTTTCTCAGGATTTTTATGGTCTTTTGGGTTTTTTTGGGTTTTTTTGAGTTTTTTATGGTTTAAGTTTTTTTAGAGTTCTTCAACATTTTTCGATTTTTTAAGGGTTCTTAGAGTTTTTGTGGTTATAGGGGTTTTATTGGCTTTTAGGGTTTTTAAGGGTTTTAAAGGTTTTCGTGGTTTACTGGGGGTTTTTCATTATTTTTAGGTTTTTTTGTTTTCAATGATGTTTAGGGGATTTTAAGATTTTTATGGTTTATAGAGGGTTTTAGGGTTTTTTTGGGTATTTTAGTGTTTTAAGGTTCTTTTGGATTTTTAGTGGTTTTTTTGTTCTTTTTGAAATTTTAAAGTTTTTTAGAAACCTTTACCATTTTTATGGATTTAAATGGTTTTTAGAGTTTCTAGTGGGTAATTATGGTTTTATAAATTTTTTTGGGGGGTGTAAGGTTTTTTGGAAGTTTTTAGTGTTTTTGTTGTATTCAGGGTTTTTTTTGGCATTTTTATGATTTTTTATGTTTTCATGGATTTTTAGGGGGTTTATTGTATTTTTATAGTTTTTAAGGGTTTTTAAGGATTTTTAGGGGGTTTTGGGGTTTTCAGTGCGCTTTAGGGTTTTTAAGATTTTTAGGGTTTTAGGGTCTTTTGGGGTTTTTAAGTGTTTTTTGGGTTTTTCGGGGTTTAATGGGTTTTATAGTTTTTAAACTTTTTTAGGGGTTTTAAAATTTTCTAGAGTTTTTAGTGGTTTTAGGTTTTTAGGGTATTTTAATGTTTCTAAGTGCTTTCTGGGATTCAAGATATTTTGAGGGCTTTTAGGGTTTCCCATGGGGATTCAGGTTTTTTTAGGATGTTTTTGGGTTTTTTGGTTTTATTTTGAGTTTTTTAGGGTTTTACGGTTTTTATAGTTTCTTATCATTTTTAGCAGTTTTAAGGATTTTTAGTCTTTTAAGATTTTTTAACGTTTTTAGGGGAATTTATGGTTTTCATGGGTATTTCAGGGTTTTATGGGTTTTTGATTTTTCATAGATTCTTAAGGTCTTTTAGGATTTTTATGGTTTATAAGGTTTTTTATGGTTTATAAGGTTTTTTATGGTTTTTAGATATTTTTGGGGCTTTTATAGGTTTTCAGATGTTTTAAAGGTTTTTTCCAATTTCTTAGGGACTTTTTGGTTTTGTAGGGTCTTTGTGGTTTTAGGGTTATTTTTAAGGTTTTAGGGGTTTTATGGTTTTTAATGGTTTTTTAGGTTTTTAGTGTTTTTTACATTTTTATGGATTTTTAGGGGTTGCAGTGGATTTTTTAGTTTGTAGTAGTTTTAGGGATTTGAGTGTTTTTTGGCCTTTTTAGTTTTTTTCAGGGGTTTTAGGGGTTTTTTGGGGTTTTAGAGTCATTTTGGATTTTTAGAGGTTTAAAGATTTTTTGGAGTTTTTAATGGGTTTTAGTTTATTTATGGTTTTTAGGGGTATTTATGGTTTTTAGGGTTTTTTTAAATTAACATGGGTTTTTAGGATTTTTAATGTTTTTACGGGTTTTGGGGATTTTGAGTGTTTTTCAAGGATTTCTAGGGAATTTAGCATCTTCTTTTTTTATAGTTTTTTATTATTTTTTAGGTGTTTTAGAGTTTTTAAATGTTTTTAGGAGATTTGAATTTTTAGAGGGTTTTAGGGTTTTTATTGCGTTTTAGGGGGTTCTATGGTTTTTATGGGTTTTAATGGTTTTCATGGTTTTTTTTGGGTATTTAAGGTTTTTTACATTTTCATGGATTTTTAGGGGTCTTTTAGGATTTTGAGGGGTTGTAGGGTTTTTATAGTTTTTAAGTGTTTTAAAGGATTTTATGGGGTTTTATGGTTTTTAGTGTTTTCAGGGATTTTTTTGGATTTTTAGGGTTTTTATGGGTTTTAAATTGTTTAATTTTTTTAACATTTTTTGTGGTTATAAGTATTTTTATATATTTTATTAGTTTTTGCGGTTTTATATGGTTTTAAGGTTTTTAAAGGGTTTTAGGGGGTTTTAGGGTTTTATGGGTTTTTAGGGTTTTAAGGGTTTCTTACGTTTTCATGGGTTTTAGGTGATTTGTTTTATTTTTATGGTTTTTAGGATTTTTAGGGATATTGTCTGTTTGTAGGGTTTTTAAGAGTTTTTTGAGTTTTTAGGATATGTTAGGGTTTTTATGGTCTTTTTGGGTTTCTAGAGTTTATTTTTGAGTTTTTAGCATTTTAAATTTTTTTTAGAGTTTTTAATGTTTTTATGGGTTTTTATAGTTTTTAGCATTTTTAGTGTTTTCAGGGGTTTTATGGTTTTCAAGGGGTTTTCAGGGTTTTTAGGGTTTTTTTATTTTATGGATTTTTAGTGGTTTTTAAGGATTTTCATGATTTTTAGGGTTGTTAGGGGTTTTGAAGGGTTTTATGGTTTTCGGGGGGGGGGGGGGGTTGGTTTTTACGAGTTTTTAGGGATTTTAGGGTCTTTTTGAGTTTTTTTGAGGTTTTTTTTGAGTTTTTAGAGTTTTTCAAGTTTTTTAATGTTTTAGAGGTTTTAAGGGTTTTTATAGTTTTTATTGGATTTTTAGATTTTTTTATGGGATTTTAGTTTTTTTAAGTTTTTTGGGGGATTTTATATTTTTTAGAGGGGTTTAGGTATATTAGGGTTTTTTACATTTTCATGATTTTTATGATTTTTAGGGGTTTTATGGCGTTCTATGGTTTTTAGGAATTTTGGAGGGTTATGGAAAGGAAGGTGTGAGGCCAAGCAATTCCCGACCCCCAAAAATTTATAAAAGATACGAAAATCAAACAAGGGTGGGTGGGGTCAAACAACCCACACCAAAAACCCCTAAAGCCCCACACAACAAAATTTGAAAGACCCCAAAGATAAAAGGAAAGAGGCAGGATCTACAAATCGAATTCTCCATCCACATAAGGATCCCTATCAGCACTATAACCAGAGGAAGCAACCAACTCCGCTGACTCCCATTCCGAAGATTCATATTTCTTGAGGAAGGACATGTAATACTTCAGGAGATCCACATTTTGCTGCACCTTGCCAGCCGCCCGACCTTCCCTGCCATGGGAATCTCCCTCAACTTTGCTTGCCTCAGAGGAGGCTCTGGTAGCAATTGGCCTAGGAAGGGAGGAATAGTCCCTCCTTGTTCTCCACTTCACTGGGGGTGCGCTAGGCCCCACCTTCTTTCTTTGCAGCACATCATTAACACTCAGTGCCCTTGTCTTGATATTTCCATCCTTTAAGTGATCTGCAGTGGTAGGCTCAACCTCACCTCCCTAACTACCTGTTCCAGGAAAGGGGTCATAGGCAGACTGTGGCTTCCTATTACAGGGGCATGAGTCCAAGTCAGAAGAACCAGGGAGACCCATTGAAGCTCACTCCATCCTAATCCTAGCCAAATTAGCATACATAATGCCATAATGATCCCTGAAAATATCCCCCCAACCTTATATGTTCATCATTGTTATCCCCAAGAAAGAACACCAGTTGTAGGTTAGGCTTCTGCAAGATCTCTTTTTGATACTGCTCAAAGGGGATTTCTGAACAGTCCAACGTTATCTTTTCGGAAAACTCAACACATGGAGGTAGATTCTCAAACATAACAATGGGCAGAGCTCATATCAGGTTTCTCAATAGGCCTCCTAACTATATTAATGTTATCAGACTGCTTCCCAGGCAGAGGGGCATCAATCAGATTATCCCCAAGCACAGCAGCATCAGCCAGTACCTACTCTGGCATTTTCTCAAAAGGTAAGGGATTATGCTTTTCTCCCACTAGCCTCATCCCTTCACAAAAGGTAAGCATAGCCCTATATTGTAGGTCAACAGGGAGATCTGAATCTTCTATAGCCTTCATGACCAGTAATTACTAGCTCACAACACCCCCTCATCATTTCCCACAGATTTTGTAGGGTCCAATGCTTAAAAACTGATTAGAGGTTAAGACCAACTCCTGTCCCCAGATTTTTCCTTGCGCAACAACTACTGAAGAATTTGGTGCTAGATCCCTCTCCATCCCTTCACCAATAAGGCTCAGATGCTCACTTTCATCCCTGACAGGATCAACTGGAAAATTAAAGGTTGTTGTCCCATCGTCATCAGTAGATTCATCCCCCACCTCAGTAGAGGAAGGGGCATCACCCACAAGTCCCACGTCACCCTACAGCCACTTGAAGATGTCCTTAACCTTAGCTTTCCCTTCAGCCCTCTATTGAGAGGAGGGTCCACCTTCTTCATCCCTCCCTATATCCAGCAAGGTATCATGCAAAGTTACTTTCCATGCCTCAAGCTATGTTTCCAACCCCAAATTTGGAGAGATGGCCTGCTGTTCACTCCCAGCCACGATACTTTCACTACCCCTACGTCTGCAATCCCTGATCACATGGACATGTGTAGAGGAAGATTCACAGTAGCTCACCCAAGATTCAAACACCACTGGTTGCTTCCACTGAAGTTCCTCCCCAATTTAAATCCAAACAAAGTCAAATGGCTCTTTTGAAACATCGATTTTAACACAGACCCTCGAAGAAACCAGGTGGCAAGGGGCCCTAGTTCTTCTATCAACACACCAAAACCATCCAACCAAATTTCCCAACATTGAAATAATAGATAGGTTTTGAAAGGGAAGGGGGAACTCAGGAAACCTCACCCAAATTTCCATCAATGGGGAATCACGATGTAGATAAAAGTTAAAGCTCCACCGGAAGAGGGAGAAGCACACAACATCACATTTAGATGATCCGTAGACCAATCCCAAATAAGAACTTCCTTGGAAGATAAATGAATCAAAATGTGAGAGGAATTGACCAAGCCAACAGTGGCATGAACCCAGAGATCCCAATGTTCAAACATAAACCTATCAAAAACATAAATCGAGGGACGCCAATTTAAGAACCCAGCTACTAGGGCCATATTATGTAGGGAAACAACCTTGTTGAAATCCAAAATCGACAGTGGATTTTTATTTTTTTTAGTATTTTTTATTTTTTTCGAGTGTTTTTCAGGGTTTTTAGTGTTTTTTATGTTTTAATGGATTTTTAGTGGATTTTATTGTATTTTTATTGCCATTAGGGTTTTTAGGGTTTTTAGGGATTTTAGGGGGTTTTATGATTTTTCAGAGGGTTTGAGGGTTTTTTGGATTTTTTAAGGTTTTTAGGGTCCTCTAGTTTTTAGGGTTATTTTTTTAGTTTTATATGGGTTTTAATGGTTTTTAGAGTTACTATCATTTTTAAGGGTCTTACGAATTTTTGGTGGGGTTTAGTGTTTTTAGGGGTTTTATGGTTTTTATGGGTTTTGGTGGTTTTATGGTTTTTAGGGGGTTTTCAACGTTTTTAGTGTTTTTTATGTTTTCATGGATTTTAGGGGTTTTCTGGATTTTATAGTTTTTTTTTGGGTTTTTAGGATTTTTAGGGGTTTTAGGGTTTTTAGGACTTTTTAGGCGTTTTACAGTCTTTTGGGGGATTTATGGTTATTTTCATGTTTTTTAAGGTTTGTAAGGTTTTTAGTGTTTTTAAATATTTTTAGAGATTTCAAGGGTTTTTTGACATTTTAGTGGTTTTTATGGTTTTTATGGTTTTTTGGGGGTTTGAGGGGTTTTATGGTTTTTAGGGGTTTTATGGGTGTTTAGTTTTTTTTAATGTTTTTGGTATTTTTATGGTTTTCAGGGTTTTTTCAGGGTTTTAGGGTTTTTATGTTTTTATGTTTTTAATGATTTTAAGGGGGTTTTTAGGATTTTTTTTGGTTTTTTGGTGTTTTTGGATTTGGAGGGATTTTGAGGCATTTTAGGGGTTTTAAGAGTTTTTTAGGGTTTTAAGGTTTTAATGTGGTTTTAGGGTCTTTTTATGTTTTTTTAGTTTTTTAGTGTTTTTAAGGTTTTTTATAGTTTTTTTAACGTTTTAGGGGTTTTATGGGTTTTTAGAGTTTGTAGTGGTTTTTTAGTGTTTTGATAGGTTTTTAGGATTTTTTAAGTGTTTTAAGGGGTTTCATGGTTTTCAGGGGTTTCTCGGGGTTTTAGGATTTCTTATGTTTTCATTGTTTTTAGGGGTTTTTTGGATTTTTATGGTTTTCAGGTTTTCTAGGGTTCTTAGGTTTTTTTACAATTTGTTGGGTTTTTATGGGTTTTAATGTCTTTTGTATTTTTAGGGGGGTTTTGAGTTTTTTTGGGATTTTTATGGTTTTTTAGAGTTTTAAACGTTTTTAGGAGTTTTAATGTTTTGCATAGTTTTTAGTTGTTTTTAGGGTTTTTATTGTTTTTTAGAATTTCTATGGTTTTTAGTGGTTTTCAGAGGTTTTTTTAGGGTTTTTAAAATTTCATGGATTTTAAGGGGTTTTTAGGTTTTTTATATTTTAGGGATTTTAGGGATTTTGAAGGGTTTTACGGGTTTTCAAGGGGTTTTATGGTTTTTTGTGTTTTTAAGGGGTTTAGGGTCTTTTCAGTTTTTAGGGGGATTTTGAGTTTTTTCACTTTTTAAGGTTATATATATATATTTAATGATTTTTGGGTTTTTATGGTTTTTAGGGTTTTTAGGGTTTATAGTGGTTTTTATGGTTTTTATGTGTTTTTAGGGTTTTAAAGGTTTTTAGGGGTTTTTATGGATTTTACGATGTTTTTAAGTGTTTTCAGGGTTTTTAGGGGTTTTATGTTTGCATGGATTTTTAGGGTATTTTTGGATTTTTATGGATTGAATGAATTTTTAGGGTTTTTAGGTATTTTGTGAGTTTTTATGGGTTTTCAGGGGGTTTTACAGTTTTTAGAGGTTTTCAGGGTTTTTAGGGTATTTTTGTGTTATTATGGTTTCTTTAAGTGTATATCATTTTTAAGATTTTTTTTGAGTTTTAAACAATTTTTGGGTTTTAATGGTTTTTAGAGTTTCTAGTGGTTTTTAGTTTTTTAGTGTTTTATATGTTTTTGAGGGTATTTAATGGTTTGTTTTGGATTTTAATGGTTTTCGGATTTTTTTAGTTTTTTTTGAGTTTTTTGGAGGGTTTAAAGTTTTAAGAGTTTTTTTTAACATTTTTAGGGGTTTTAAGGTTTTAAGAGTTTCAATGGGTTTTTAGGGTTTTATAGGTTTTTATGGTTTTCAAGGATTTTTTAAAATATTTAATCATTTTAGGATTTTTTTTGGGTTTTTAGGAATTTTGATGGTTTTTAGGGTTTCAAGGTTTTTAGGGTTTTGAGGGAATATTTGTGTTTTTAGGGTTTTCCCAATTTTTTAGGCTTTTTAGAGTTTTAGAGTTTTCTTAACATTTTTATAATTTTAAAGGGTTTTTATAGTTTTTAGTGGTTTTAGGCTTTTATGGCTTTTTAGGGTCTTTTAAGGTTTTTTAGGTTCTATAGTTTTTAGTGGTGTTTCAGGGTTTTTAGGGGTTTCTACATTTTCATGGATTTTTTGGGGTTTTTAGGATTTTTATGGTTTTTATGGTTTTTTAGGTTTTGTTTTGTTTTTAAAGTTCATTTAGGAATTTTCAAGGTTTTTAGGATTTTTAAGGTTTTTGAGGTTCTTTTTTTGTTTTTAGAGTTTTCTCGAGTTTTTAGGGGTTTTAATGTTTTTTTAGACCTTTTAGAAATTTTTAGGTGTTTTCATGGTTTTTAGAGTTTTTGTTGATTTTTTTTTGGGTTTTAGGGGGTTTAGGGTTATAATATTTTTAGGTGTTTTATGTTTTTCAGGGGTTTTAGGGTTTTTAGGGGTTTAAAGGACATTGATGGGTTTTAGTATTCTTCTATTGTTTTTAGGGATTTTCATGGTTTTTATGGCCTTTTTGGGGTTTTAGGGTTTTTTGAATTTTTCAGGGTTTTAAGGTCCTTTAGAGCTTTTCATGTTTTAAGGATTTATCTGTTTTTATAAATTTTACTGGTTTTATGTTTTTTATGTGTTTTTAGGATTTTTTTATGTTTTTAGTGGTTTTATTTTTTTCATAGGGTTTTCATTATTTTTGGGGTTTTTACATTTTTGTGGATTTTTTGGGGTTTTTAAAATTTTTATGGTTTTTAGGGTTTTTATGGGTTTTAAGGTTTTTTGATGGTTTTAAGGGTTTTTAGGTTTTTTAGGGTTTGCAGAGTCTTTTGGGGTTTTTAGTATTTTTTTAGGGTGTCTATGGTTTTCCAAAAAAAAAAACATTTTTAGGGGTTTAAAGGGTATTTAGAGTTTTTAGTGGTTTAGTGTTTTTATTGTTTTTTCAGTTTTTTAATATTTTTAGGGGTTTTATGGTTTTCATTGGTTGTCAAAAAATTCTAGGGTTTTTTACATTTTCATGGATTTTTATTGGTTTTTTTGGATTTTTATGGGTTGTGGGGGTTTTATGGATTGTAAGTGTCTTTTAGTGTTTTTAGTGTTTTTTGATGGTCTTTGAGTTTTTAAGGTTTCTATGATTTTTTAAACAGTTTTAGGAGTTTTAATGGTTTTTGGAGTTTTTAGTAGGTTTTAGAGTTTTTATAGGGTTAATCGGTTTTTATGGTTTTTATAGGTTTTTTAAGTTTGTTTGTTTTTTTGGGTTATTAGGGTTTTTTTTTATTTTCATGGTTTTTTTGTGGTTTTTTAGGATTTTTATGTTTTTATTTTTTTTATTGTTTTTAGGGATTTTGAGAGTTTTTAGGGTTTTTTGAGTTTTTTAGGGTTTTAGGGTATGTTTGTGGTTTTAGTGGATTTTTTTTTGTTTTATGGAGTTTTAGGGTTTTTTATGGTTTTTAGGTGTTTTTTTGGTTTTCAGGGGTTTTTAAGGATTTTTTTGGGGTTTTTACATTTTTAGGGATTTTAGTGGGTTTTTATGGTTTTCAGGGGTTTTTAGGGTTTTCAAGATTTTAAGGGTCTTTTGGGTTTTTCGGATATTTTCGAGTTTTATAGGGCTTTTATATTTTTTTAGTGTTTTAAAAAATTTTATGGGTTTAAAGGGTTTTAAAGATTTTAGAATATTTTTTAGGCTTTTATGGGTTTTTAGGGTTTTTTTTAGGTGGTTGTATGGTTTCGAGGGGTTTTTTGGATTTTTAGGGGTTTTAACGTTTTAATGGATGTTTAGGGGATTTTTCAGATTTTTGTGGTTTTATGGATTTTTAGGATTTTTAGTGATTTCGAGGTATTTTAGGGTATTTAGGTTTTTAGTGGATTTTTGGGGTCCTTTTGGGTTTTTAGTTTTTCTGTTATTTTTTCCAGGGTTTTAAGTTTTTTGGTGTTTTTTAACATTTTATGGGATTTTAGAGTTTCTTGTGGGTTTTTCGATTTTTTATCTGTTTTTAGGGTTTCTTTATGGATTTTTGTTTTTTTGGTTTTCATGGGGTTTTCAGGGTTTTTACATTCTCATGGATTTTAGGGGTTTTAGGGTTTTTATGGTTTTTATGGTTTTTAGGTTTTTAGGGATTTTAAGGGTATTTAGGGCTTTTCAGTGGTTTTTAGGGGTTTTAGGGTTTTTAAGAATTTATTGTCTTTTTAGGGGTTTTTGAGTTTCTTAAGGGTTTTAAGGTTTTTAGAGTTTTTCTGGCATTTTTAGTTGTTTTAGGGGGTTTTAGAGTTTTTAGAGGTTTTTAGGGGTTTTTGGGTTTTTATGGTTTTTAGGGGGTTTTAGGGTTTTCATGTTACATTTTCCTGGATTTTATGGATTTTTTAGGATATTTATTATTTTTTGGTTTTTTTCCTTTTTAGGGATTTTGAGGGTTTTAATTTTTTTTGGTTTTTTAGGATTTGGGATTTCCAGGGTTTTTAGGGTATTTTGGGTTTTAAGGATTTATTTTATCTTTTTAGGGGTTTAATGTTCTTTTAGAGTTTTTAAACATTTTTAGGGGTTTAAAGGGTTTTTGGAGTTTTATTTTATTTGTACGGTTTTTATAGGTTTTATGGGTTTTAAGGTTTTTAAGGGTTTCTATGGTTTTATGGGGGTTTTTTGGGTTTTTTTACATTTTCATATATTTTTAGAGGTTTTTAGGATTTTTGGTGTTTTTGGGTTTTTAGAGCTTTTGAGGGGTTTTATGGGGTTTTCGGGGGGTTAAGGTTTTTAGGGGTTTTAGGGTTTTAAGGATCTTCTTTGGTTTTTAGGGGCTTTTTTAGTTTTTTTAACTTTTTTAGGCATTTCAACGGTTTTACAATTTTTAGTGGATTTGTGGGTTTTTATGGGGTTTTAGTGTTTTTATGGTTTTAAGGGGTTTATGTGGTTTTCTGGGGTCTTTTAGCATTTTTAGGGATTTTTATGTCTCCATTGATTTTTAGTGGTATTTCTGGATTTTAATTGATTTAATGGTTTTTTTTGGACTTTTTGGGTTTTTTTTATTTTTTTAGCGTTTTAAGGGTTTTAGAGTTTTTTAATCTCTTTAGGGGTTTAAAGTGATTTTATAGTTTTTAGTGGTTTCTAGGGTTTTTATGTTTTTTGAGGTTTTTAGGTATTTTATGGTTTTTAATCATTTTATGGTTTTTAGGGCAGTGTTTAGGGTTTTTATGGTTTTTACGTTTTCTTGGATTTTTAAGGTTTTTTAGTAATTTTATGGTTTTATGGATTTTTAGTGTTTTTCGGGACATTGAGGAGTTTGGGGGTTTTCAGGGTTTTTTTTTGGGTTTTTTGGTTCTTAAGGGTTTATAGGGTATTTTTGTGTTTTGAGTGGATTTTTTTAAATTTTTTCTAGTTTTTAATTTTTTTAGAGTTTTTTTGCATTTTTAGGGGTTTTAATGTTTTTTAGAGTTTTTAGAGGTTTTTAGGGGTTTTATGGGTTTTTATAATTTTTAATTTTTTATGGTTTTGAGGGGTTTTCAGGGTATTTAGGGCATTTCCTATTTTCATGGTTTTTTAGGGGTTTTAAGGACTTTTATGGTTTTTAGAGATTTTGTGTGTTTTTATGGTGTTTGAGGGGTTTTTAAGGCGTTTCAGGGTTTTGGGGTCTTTTTTTGGTGTTTCGGGTCTTTTATTGTTTTTAGTGTTTTTAATGGTTTTTCGAGTTTTTTTTAACATTTTTAGGTGTTTTAAGGCTTTTCAAATTTTTAGTGATTTTTTATATTTTTATGGGGTTTTGGGGGTTTTTATGGTTTTTAGATGTTTTTTTGGTTTTCTGTGGTTTTTTAAGGTTTCTCATGTTTTCATGGATTTTTTTCTGCGTTTTACTAATTTTAAGGTTTTTAGTGTTTTTGGGCCTTTTATGGATAATGAGGGGTTTAGGAGTTTTTAGGGGTTTTAATGTCTTTTTGGGTTTTTAGGGTTTTATGTAGTTTTTAGGGTTCTTGGTGTTTATTGTGGTTCTTTAGAGTTTTTAATATTTTTTAGGTTTTTTAAGGATTGCATGGGTTTTTATGGTTTTTAGTGTTTTTTCAGGGTTTTTAGGTTTTCTTATGTTTTCAAGGCTTTTTAGGGGGGTTTTAGGTTTTTTATGGTTTTTAGGGATTTTTAGGGGTTTTAAGGATTTTGAGGGGCTTTCAGGTGATTTTAGGGTTTTTATGTGTTTTCAGGGTCTTTTGGGATTTTGGGGGTATTTTTAGTTTTTTTGGTTTTTGGAGGGTTTTTGAGGTTTTTAATTTTTTTGAACATTTTTAGAGTTTTTACTTATTTTTAGGGTTTTTTATGTTTTTAGGGTTTTTTATGGTTTTCAGGGGTTTTTAGGGTTTCTCAGAGTTTTTAGGGTTTTTCATTTTCCATGGATTTTTATGGGGTTTTTAGGGTTATATGGATTTTGAGGGGTTTAGGGTTTATAGGGGTTTTTAGGGTCATTTGGGTTTTAAGGGGTTTTTTAATGTTTTTAAGGTTGTTTCACCCTAAAGTGTTTGTCTAAGGTCAGGAGTGAAATGGTCCGATGGGGATTGGGCAATATATCATTTTTATATTTTCAATGAGGCATCGTAGTCAAGCTGCTTACATCAGGTTACCATATTTTTATGAAGGCATTTTTGTGGTCTTAATGGTTGATTTTAGGGGGTTGAATGGTGTGAAATCACTGACATTAGATACAAAATCATTGAATGGTCACCATCATGTTTTGTACTTATAGCTAGAAACATCCAACGACTCTTATATCCATGATTCATGGACCTAATTTCTAAAGGCAGACACTTGTTGGGTAAATTTCCCAACGACACTTAAGAACTCACATTGGTTAAGAGAATGGGAAGTCCAGGTCATCACACCCTTTAGGGGCAACAGTTTCTTATTTTGAGACTCTGTTATAGATTTAAGTCATGTTCATATGTTCATGAATACTCTGTTCATTCCCAAGAATGTGTCCACAGATTACCCAAAGGTCGCGACTGATCATGAATATGCATGGGTTTATAATCATATATATGTATGTGAGGTTCTTCATTGATAGAGAGATCTTTATGTATCTGATGATTTCCAACAATGTTAGCCTTTAGTGGACAAATCATAGATTCATTGGTAATTTTTTGGGACTACAATCGTCTTAAGAAGTATGATGGGGGGATCTCGATTTTATCGTCTTCCAGGGGACATAAGTTGTTTTGATGTTGGGATTGAAACCGTGAAATGGGATTGCTACATATCCTTGTGAGAAGAACTAGAACCCATGTAGTTTGGTTCCACTCAACTAGACACATCACCTTTTAAGGTCGTGTGAAAAAGACCCATCCATATATTTTAACGTCATATGGTGAGGAGGATCAGGAAAAAGGTGTCTGGTCAAGGATGGTGTGGGACTTACGCCGAGGCGTCCCGAGGGGCTCGGAAGAGTGGTGGTCTCTTGAGATGGATGTGACCCTAATAAGAATATGTCTTGGAGAAATTAGGGTGAATTTGGGTGTTGGGTATGGACCTCAGATAGGTTTCCTATGTATCCCAGATAGTGGGGAATCAAATCCGCTTTGCGAGAAAATTGGGAATCTAATCCCATGTAGTTCGGTAAATTGATACTTACACTTTAGTGGAGGCTCAAAATGGGGCATGATTGGGGATTACGTGTAAAAGTTTCCCACTTGGTGCCACTTCATTGGGAATATGCCCCCTTTAAAGGTTGAAGTATGGTTTTGGTTCTTATACTGCATAGGAGGCCCTTTTGAGGTCTGAGATCATGCAAATTTCATGATCACCACTAACCACTATCTCCATGTGAGTCACACTCACTGTGAGAAACAAGAGGAAGTAGTGGATCTGATGATCACATGATCTTACCATATCCTCTAATGGATGATGCTCAAGCCCAAAGGGAAAGAGAAAGAGGGCTTTGAGTGTGCATGTCTCCACTTCTATTTTGGTAACCAAGATAGTCACGTTCGGTGATCTATCCAACTATATCCCGGGTTTAGGCGAAGAGGAGAAAGAAGTGCCACCTCCCATTAGGAAGGCTAGGAGCTTACCTCAGGAAGAGTGCCCTACTAAGTTGTTTGATGGTCGTCTCATGATTATTGAATGAGGTATCTTATGTTTTCCATATAGGTTATATTACATTTTAGAGTAAGAGGCTGTGATGGGGTTTTAGGAGTCTCATAAAGACTATCTCAACTCATGATATTTATGGAACAAATGTTGGGGTGGGATAAGGGAAAAGTCGAAAATGTTTTCGACCATGCCCGAGAAGTTCGGGGTGCGACTGCCCATTTTTCATGGGGGTCAGTGATGGTATTAAAGGGTCCATCCACAAAGCATTTTTATTCATATTAGGGGTTATAAAATGATGCCCTTTTTTGAAAATGAAACTTCCTTCACAGGGAATCCTTTTGTGGGGGCCCTACAGCATATGTTTTATAGGATGGACTCTGTGAAGTGCCAATGGCCTATGGTTCGCGAAATGGAATCTGCGAAGTGATTCAGGTGCGGGATGGATTTATCCTACACCCTCCCCCAATATTTTTCTCTATCATTTGTTCTTCATTTAAAATATATCTTATCAATTCCCTTTTTTGATCCCCATCAGGGTCCTTTTATAGTGGAATTCCATACTAGGTTGGCCAGTTTTTATGGGCTATGGGGCCACCGTTTGCGAGAGCCCATAAAGAATGTCCTGGTATGTGGATGACTTTGTCAGTAGGGGCATCATTTGCGAGTTCTGAAAATGCTACCTCATCCGGTGAACTACTTAGTTTTTGGGGGATATTCATTTAGGAGGGCATAAATCACCGCCTCCATCCCCTAAATGACTTCCTTTTGTTTTTGAGCGCTTACAACACTACATAGGAATGGTTGAGTTCTTAGAAACTTCATGAAATGTTGGAATTCCATGCGGAGCGGAAGTCTGTGAAGGGAGTTACACTTCACAGTCATGTTCCTTTGAATATTTTCTTCAGTCTTCTTCTGAGTTTCATTTTTACCCTTTTCCTAGTTGATGAAATTCTCTTCTACTTGAATCCATAATTTTCAAGACCCAAAAAAGTTTTTTTAGTATTTTATCATTTTAGGGGTTTAAAATTTTTTAGTGGTTTTATGGGTTTTATGGGTTTTTTCAGGTTTTTAGGGATTTTATGGTTTTTAGGGTTTTTTAGGATTTTTTACATTTTTTTGGATTTTTAGGGTTTATTAGGAATTTTATGGTTTTTATGGGTTTTCGTGTTTTTTGGGATTTTGAGGGTTTTAGGGGTTTTAAGGGATTTATTGGGTTTGTTAGGGGTTTTAGTTGTTTTTATGGTTTTTAGGGTCTTTTGGGTTTTTAGGATTTTTTTGAGTTTTTTATGTTTTTCTGGTCTTTTAGAGTTTTAAACATTTTTGGTTTTTTAGGGTTTTTTGGAGTTTTTAAAATATTTTTTAAGGGGCAGGGAAGATGTGAGGGTTGGGATATTCCCCCCCCCCCAATTTATTAGCAATAAAAAAGGAGACACAGTAGACAAGGAGGGGAGGGGTCAAACGACCCGCACCCAAAAACCCTTACAACCCACACCAAAAAAAAAGAAAAACAATGAAAGAAAAAGACTCAAAAACATACACAACAGTGACATCACCACATCACATACATCCAGTACCAGCATCCAACAGCACCACATCCAATCATCATAGCAACATAGCAGCAGCAATACATCTAAACCAACCAGCCCCAATAACCAACAACACCAAATCCAGCATCACAGCCAAACACAACCAGCAGCATCAAACCACAGCACAAGCGCAACCGAATGCAGCAAACATCACCTTCCAGCAAATAGAAACCATCAACTAGAAGCAAAACAACATACTCATCCACAGTAGTATCAAAAACCAAACAACCACACATCATCCAGCACTCACTAGCAACCAGAAACTCATAACCAACCAAAGACCCGCATCCAATCTTACAAAGTCCAGAACCCAGCACCTTCTCACCAAGAAGGTCCCTCTCCAGCATCATAGAACCATCAGCATCAATAGAACAAAAATCAGAACCCCCCAAAAGAACTGATATCCAACATCCACATAGAAACCAAAACAGTAGCCAAAACGCATTCAGCAGAAACAACAACTCAAAACCAAGCCAGCCACCGGTCAAAAACACGCAGACCATATAATCAAAGTAAACACAACACAGTGTGACCATACCTTCGTCAGTAGCAAGATACAAGAACACGAAAGTATACCAAGAAGAGAAAACCATCATCCACTCCCTTTTCATCCACCAGGTCCCATTGAGAAGCCAGAGAAACTATCAAGACCTTCCTCAGGTTCGGACAAACAGCGTAGAACCAAGCGCAGAGCCATAAACGCAAGCGCGAAGAAGACGCAAAGCCTGTCGAACTTGAAAATCACCAAGGCGAAGCCAGAACTCCCCCTGACAAAACCACAAGAGTGACTTTCCGCACCAAAGAACCATCGGGCTGAGCACACCTCTGTCCATTCGTCGAAGCATCCATCGCGCCTACATTGACTTCACCATTAACCTCTTTGACTTCATCAAGATCACTAGAAAGGCATCGCTGCCGCCGCCAAGGAACGCAGAATCCAGATCTAGAAAATCCAATCCAAATCGAAGAAAAAACCAGACCAAGCCGTCACCACCACCACCTGAAAATACCGACCAGAAAACAGTGTCGTCGACCATCCGCCTTGAAAACCACTATCGCACCAGGGGAGAATGCATCTCGAATATCAAAGCATCCACATCGCAAAGATTGAAGAGGGAGAGATCAACAGAGCCACTGGAGAGGATTCCAAGATGGAACTCTTGAAATCACCGCGCTGGGAGAGGCCCAGGAGAGAGCAGCGGCATCCTCCCTTAACATATTTTTTATGTATTTTATGGGTTTTTAGAGATTTTAGGGTCTTTTGGGTTTTTAAGGGGTTTTTTTTTGAGTTTTTAGGGGTTTTGGGTTTTTTTAGGTTTTTAGGGGCTTTTAGGTTTTTTGAGTTTTTAAAAGAGTTTACGGGTTTTTAATGTTCTTAGTGGGGTTTTACGTTTTTTAAGTCGTTTTAGACTTTTTAAAAGTTTTTAGGGGATTTTATTCTTTTTAATTTTTTTTCTGTGATTTTTACGTTTTTGATGATTTTTTGAGGTTTTTTAGGATATATATTATTTTTAAGGGTTTAAGGTATTTTGAGGGGTGTTAGGGGTTTTTATGTGTTTTTAGTGTTTTTAGGGTTTTAGGGTTTTATGGACTTTTGGGTTTTTAGGGTTTTGTTTAGTTTTTTATGGTATTCAATGATATTTAGCATTTTTTGGTGTTTTCATGATTTTTAGAGTTTTTAGTGGATTTTTAGGGTTTTTATGAGATTTTATGGTTTTTAAGGTTTTTAGGGGGTTTTATGGATATTAGGTGGTTTTCATGTTTTTTAGGGTCCATTTCATTTTCATAGATTTTTAGGGGGTTTTCAAGGTTTTTAGAGTTTTTAGGGTTTTTTAGGGTTTTATGGACTTTTTTTTGGAATTTATGGTTTTTTGTAGTTATTAGGGGTTTAATATTTTTTAGAGTTTTTTAACGTTTTAGGATTTTATAGTGTTTTTAGAGTTTTTAGTAGTTTTTTGGGGTTTTATGGGTTTATTGTGTATTTATGGTTTTATGGGAATTTTTTGATTTTCAGGGATTTTTTTTAGATTTTTTGCATTTTTACGCCTTTATTGATTTTTAGGGAGTTTTTAGGATTTTTATGGTGTTCAGGATATTTTGGGATTTTGAGGAGTTTTAGGTTTTTACAGGGGTTTCAAGGGGTTTTCATGGTTTTTTGTGTCTTTTTTAGTTTTTAGGGTTTTTAGTGTTTTTAAGGTTTTTAATATATTAAGAGTTTTTTTTAACGTTTTGGGGATTTAAAGGTTTTTTAGAGTTTTTTGTGAGTTTTTATGGGGTATTTGGGTTTTTATAGGTTTTTAGGGGTTTTTATGCTTTTAGGGGGGTTTTCATGGTTTTTAGGGATTTTCAGTTTTTCATGGATTTTTAGGGGTTTTAGGATTTTTATGTTTATTAGGGTTTTTAGGGTTTTTTGTTTTTAGGGATTTTTGAGTTTTTTGGGGGTTTTAGGGTGTTTGGGGGTTTTTTGTTTTTTAGGATCGTTTGGGGGTTTTTAAGGGTTTTTGTGTTTTTACAGTTTTTTAGATTTCTTACAGTTTTTTAACATTTTTAGGGGTTTTAAGAGTGTTCAGTGGGGTTTTTTGGGTTTTTTGGGGTTTTATGGCTTTATGGGGTTTTAGGAATTTTTATGGATTTAATAAGTTTCTATGGTTTTCATGGGGTTTTTCAAGGATTTTATGGCTTTTTTACATTTTGATATATTTTTGGGGGGTTTAGGATATTTATGGTTTTTAGGGGTTTTAAGGTTTTTTAGGATTTTTTATTATTTTATTTATTTTTTAAAATTTTTTATGGTTTTTATGAGTTTTTAGAGTTTTTAAGGTTTTTAGGGGTGTTTATGTTTTCAAGGGGTTTTTTAGAGTTTTTAGGGTTTTTAACATTTTGTTTGCAAGGTTTAGGGTTTTTATGGTTTTTGGGTATTTTAAGGGTCTTTTGGGGTTTTCCATGAGTTTTTTGGGGTTTTCTGATTTTTCAGAGTTTGTATGGGCTTTTTGGGGATTTTAGGGTTTTTTTTTGAGTTTTTAGGTGTTTTAAGGGTTTTTAGAGTTTTTAAATGTTTTAGGGGTTTTAAGGGTTTTTAGAGTGTTTAACGTTTTTTTGGCTTTTAGAGTTTTTTATGTTTTAAGGGGGTTTTCAAGGTTTATATACATTTTTTACGTTTTCTGGCATTTTTAGGGGGTTTTGGGGTTTTTTTTTGTATTTTGGGGGATTTAAGGATTTTTTAGGTGTTTTTTAGGTATTTTTGTGTTTTTTAGGGTTTTCAAGGGTTTTTAAAGTTTTTAGTGGGTTTATGTTTTTTAGGGGTTTTCCATGTTTTTTACATTTTCATGGATTTTTATGTCTTTTAAGGGGTTTTTTTTGGGTATTTCAAGGGTTTTTAGGGTGTTTTGGTTTTTTTGAATTTTTAGGGTGTTTGGGGTTTTTGAAATTTGGAATTTTTAGGGGTTTTATAGGTTTTTAGTGTTTTTTTAACATTTTTTGGGCATTAAAGGGTTTTAATAGTTTTTAGTGGAGTTTTAGGGTTTTGTTGGTTTTTAGTGTGTTTTATGGTTTTTAGAGGTTTTTAAGTTTCCAAGGTTTTTAGTGAAAACTCATAAAAACTGAAAAATCCCTTGAAATCCCTGAAAAACCCTCAAAATCAATAAAAACCCTAAAGACCATAAAAATCCTAAAAACCCCTAAAAATCCTTGAAAAAAAACCCTCAAACCCCCTAAAAACCATAAAACGCCCCAAAAACCATTATAACCCCAAAAAAACCATTAAAAACCACTGAAAACTCATAAAACTTGCAAAAACCCAAAAATACCCTAAAACCCGCTAAACCCCCCCAAAAAATTCAAAATACCTAAAAATCGTAAAAACCCTAAAAAACCATAAAAATCCTTTAAAACATAAAAACCCCAAAAACCCTAAAAACCCTAAAAAACTCAAAAAACACTAAAACCCCAAAAGACCATAAAAACCTGAAAACCCCCAAAAATCCCTAAAAACCCTAAAAAACCCAAAAACCATAAAAATTCTATAAACCCTTAGAAATCCATGAAAACGTTAAAAATCCTAAAAACCATGAAAAACCATTGAAAACCTTAAAAACCCCTAAAAGTCATTAAAAACCCTAAAACGCCATAAAAACCCAAAAAACCACAAAAAATTCTAAAAACCGTTAAAACCACTAAAAACCCTCAAAATGCAAAAAACCAAAAAAACCCATTAAAACCATAAAAATTCTAAAACACCCCTAAAATCCATGAAAATGTAAAAAACCTAAAAAACCCAACCCCCCTTAAAATAATAAAAACCCCTAAAATTATTTAAAAACTATAAAAACCCATAAAACACATAAAAATTCACCAAAAAAAATGAAACCCCTTAAAATCATAAAAACAATAAAAAACACTAAAAAACATAAAACCTGAAAAAACTCAAAAAAAATTCCTGAAACCCTAAAAGTCTCTAAAAACCCTAAAAACCCCTAAAAACCCTAAACCCCCTGAAAATCCCTAAAAACACTCAAAATCACTAAAAACCAACAAAAACCATAAAACCATAAAAAAACTATAAAACCCCAAAAAATCCATAGAAATGTAAAATACCCTAAAACACCCAAAACCCCTTGAAAACCATAAAAAACCTTAAAACCCAAAAAACCCAGGAAAAGTTCTAATACCCTTTAAACCCCTAAAAATGTTAAAAACACGAAAAAACCATAAAAGCCCTAAAAATCTTAAGAACACCTAAAAACAAAAAAAAAAGACCCTAAAAAGCCTGATAACCACTAAAAACCCCATAAAACCCCAAATACACATGAAAAAATAAAAAAACCCTAAGAATCCATAAAACCCGCTAAAAACCATAAAACCCCCTCAAAAACATAAAAACCCTAAAAACTCATAAAAACCCTCAAAACCCACAAAAAACACTAAACAACATTAAAAAATCTAAAAAAATTAAAAAATTCTAATAAATAAAAACCCTAAAAAATCTAAAAACCCTAAAAACCCAAAAAAGACCCAAAAATCCCTAAAACCCAACAAAATATCTATAAAACTAAAACTCCCAAAAACCCATAAAAATCCTAAAAATCCCTTAAAACATAAAAAACCCAAAAAAACATGAAAAAACACTAAAAAACCATAAAACCCTAAAAACAATGAAAACTCTAAAAACCCTGAAAACCCCAAAAACATTAAAAAACTCGAAAAGCCCTTAAAAATCCTAAAAAACTAAAAAAAACCTAAAAACACAAAACGACTCTAAAAATCATGAAAAAACCATAAAACCCATAAAAACCATAAAAACCCAAAAAATACATAAAAACGTAAAAAACCATGAGAACCTTAAGAAACCCTGAAAACAATAAAAAGACATTAAACATTTAAAACACCCTAAAAACTCATAAAAACATGAAGACCACTAAAAACTCTAAAAACCCCTAAAACTCGCAAAAATGTTAAAAACTGTAAAAACCATAAAACCCCTAAAACCCCTAAAACCCACTAAAAATCATTGAAAACATAAAAAACCCCAAAAACAATAAAAACCAAATAAAAATTCCTAAAAATATAAAAAACCATAAAACCCCATAAAAACCCTAAAAACTACTAAAAACTCTAAAAACCCCTAGAACCCATAAAAAGTTAAAAAACTCTAAAAAACCTTAAAACCCCTAAAAACTCAAAAAACCATAAAAACCTAAAAAGAACCTAATACCCTGAAATCCTCTAAAACACATGAGAAACCCTAAAACCCATCAAATCTCTAAAAAATATAAAGAACCTGTAGAAACAATAACATCTTGAAAAACCCCTAAAAATCCTTGAAAATATAAAAACCCCTAAAAATACCAAAAACCATAAAAACCCCTAAAAACCATAATAAAACCTAAAAACCCATAAAAACTCTAAAAACCTACTAAAAATACTAAAGAACATTAAAAACCCTAAAAATGTTTAAAAACTCTAGAAAATATTAAAAATTCTAAAAACTAAAAAATAAGATCCCAAAAACTCAAAAGACCCTAAAAAACTAAAAATACCAAAAACCTCCCAAAATACCTAAACCACCATAAAAGCCATAAAAATCTAAAAAACCCCTAAAAAACCCAGAAAATGTAAAAAACCCAAAAAACCTTGAAAACGCCCTTAAAAACATAGAAACCCCTAAAAGCCTTAAAAACCTAAAAACCCCACGAAAAGCTCTAGAAAGCCTTTAAACCCCTAAAAATGTTAAATAAATCTAAAAACCTAAAAACTCTAAAAAACATAAAGAATCCCTAAAAACGAAAAAAGACCCTAAAAACCTTGAAAACCCCTAAAAACCCTCAAAATCTCAAAAAACCATAAACACCCCTAAATGCCATTAAAATCTAAAAAATCCCCGAAAAATCCATGAAAATGTAAAAAATCTTAAAAACATAGAGAAAAATATTAAAACCATAAAAACCTATCAAAACCATAACATCCCATAAAACCCATAAAAACCTTAATATCCCCTAAAACCCATAAAAACCATAAACCACTAAAAACTCTTAAAACCCTTAAAACACCTAAAATTGTTAAAAACTAAAGAAAATCCTTTAAAACCCTAAAAACTAAAAAATCCCAAAAAACCTAAACAGATCCTAAAAATCATGAAATCTTCTAAAAATCCTCAAAAACCATAAAAACCATAATAATACAAGAAAATCCCTAAAACCCATGAAAACATAAAAAACCCTAAAAAACCACTAAAAACATAAAAACTCCTAATAACCGTAAATACTCTAAGAACCCATAAAACTATAAAATACGAAAACACCCAAAGATACCTTAAAACCCCCAAAAACACTCAATATCCCTAAAAACACTGAAACCCCAAAAAATAATAAAAATCTTAAACCCCCTAAAAATCCTTGAAAAAGTTAAAAGCCTAGAAAACCCTGATAAGCCACTAAAAACTAGAAAACCTCAAAAAATTTTAAAAACACTAAAAAACCAAAAAAACACTTAAACCCAACTAAAAACACTAAAAACCCTCAAAACCCCTAAAATATTCAAAATCTCTAAAAAACCTTAAAAACACCAAAAAAAATAAAAAAACACTAACACCCTCAGAAAACCCTAAAAACCCTAAAAATATTTAAAGACCCTAAAAAACCATAAAAACCATAAAAATCCTAAATAAAAATTTAAATATCCAGGAAAAGATAAAAAATCCTAAAAACCCAGAACCCCCCCTCCCCAAAACAAAAAAAACCCATAAATACCGCAAAAACCCTAAAAACCCATAAAAACCATAAAACCTTAAAAACCCCAAAAACCCATAAAAACCATAAAATCCCACTAAAATCTGTATAAACCTTTAAACCCCCTAAAAACATCAAAAACTATAAAAAACCTTAGAACCCTAAAAACTGAAAAAACTATAAAAAACCAAAAAACCTTGAAAAAACCTGAAAACACTAAACACCCTATAAACCCTCAAAACCATAAAAATCCTAAAAAAACCCCTAAAAATCCATGAAAACATTAAAAGACCTAAAACCCTAGAAAAACACATAAACCATAAAAACCCCTAAAAACCCTTTGAACCAATATAACCCCAAGAAACCCACTAATAACATAAAACCCCTCTAAACCCATTAAAACCTTAAAACCCCTAAAAAAATCCTAAAACCCAAAATGACCATAAAACCCTAAAAAACCCAGAAAACCTTAAAATCCCTAGAAACCCCAAAAACATCTAAAAATCCATGAAGACGTAAAAAATCCTAAACACTAAAAAGAAAACTCCTGAAAAACTTAAAAACCATTAAAATGATTAAAAACCCCATAAATACCCTAAAACACCTAAAACTCTACAAAACCAAAAAAAATAAAAAATACACAAAAAACCTTAAAACCCCAAAAGACCCTAAAAACCCAAAAAACCAGAAAATTGTCCTAAAACCCCCGAAAACCCATAAAAATCCTCCAAATCCCTAAAAACCCAAAAAACCGCTAAAACTATAAAAATCCTAAAAAACTCCTAAAATTATATGAAAACATAAAAAAACCTAAAAAACATGAAAACCCTTAAAATTCATAAACCCCTTAAAAACCTTAAAAATCATATAAACCCATAAAAACCCCTAAAAACATTAAAAAATTCTAAAACCCTTAAAAACCCAAAAGACTATAAAAACACCTAAAAATACTAAAACCCCAAAAAACCCCAAAAAACCTTCAAAATATCTAAACCCCTATAAACCATAAAAATCATAAAAATCTATGAAAACGTAAAAAACCCTAAACACATAGAAAAATCCTTGAAATCCATAAAAACCCATAAAAACCTTAAAAACCAATAAAAATTGTAAAAAACTAAAAACTCTAAAAACTCTTAAACTACAAAATATGTTAAAAAATGTTAAAACCCCTTAAAGCCCTAAAAAACACCCAAAAATCCAAAAAGAAACCTTAAAACCATAAAATCCCCTAAAAACCTTTAAACCCTCAAAATCCCTAAAATCCCTAAAAAATGAAAACCATAGAAATCCTAAAAAACCTTTAAAATATGTGAAAATGTAAAAAAACCATAAAAATCATGAAAACCCCCTGAAAACCATAAAAACCACAAAAAACCATAAAAACCCTAAAACCACTAAAAACTCAAAAATTCATTTAAAACCCTCAAAATGTTAAAAAACTCTCAAAAACTTTAAAAATAAAAAACCCTAAATACGAAAAAAGTTCTAAAAACCATTAAAACTCCTAAAAATGATGAAAAAACAGAAAACCATTGAATATCTATAAAAACCATGAAACCCTGAAAACCATAAAAAAATTATAAAACCCTCAAAACCACTAAAAACATTAAAAAACTCCAAAAAACATTAAAAATCCTAAAAAGATAAAAAAACCCCTAAAACCCCAAAATGACCCAATGGTTTGCTGGTAAAATTGGTTTTGGATGGATTTTCTATCAGTGGCCTCCTTTAGCGATGTGTTTCATTTTTCTCACTTCATTGAATGTTCTGTCGGAGCTTGGTGCTTGTGCTTCATCATTTCATTAGCTGACCTGGTTAGAGGTGGGATGGGGCTGGGTGCTTTGGCTGGTTTGGGGTGGAGGTTATGTGTGCTTGGGTTGAGATTGGGAGCTGATTTTGTGATGTGATGTGGCTTGGTGTGCTTAATTGTTGTGTGATGTTGGGGGAGCTGGTGTAGTAGCATTTCATTGGAGTATTGTGGCACTGTTCTAGTTCTATGTGGCTATTGTGAGCTTTCATGGTTTCTGCATGGCTTGTGTGTTTCGATGGCAGAGGCATCGGAGTGTTGTGGTGCTTGCTAGAGCCTGGGAGGTGGATTTTCGTGGTGTTTGTCATGCTATGGTTGGTAGGTGATATTCTTGAGGCTAATATTGGAGGTGGGGAGTTGGGTGTTAGAGAATGGGTTATGGATTGGTGGTGCTGGGAGGTCCTAGGTTGTAGGCTTAATGTAGCTGATGCTGGGTTTTGAAGAGGGGTGCTGGACTGGGAGGTGTAGTAGGGTGCTATGAGTTGGGTCTATTGTTAGGTGTTGATTTGGTTTTGGTAGCTGGTGTTGGATGATGTTGGATCTTTTGTGGTGTTATGTGTTGCTGGAGCTACTGGGAGGTGTTGTTGGGTGCTGTTATGTGCCGCTGGGAGCTACTAGGTAATTGCTAAGTGTTATGTACTGTTGGGCACTACTGGTGTGATTTCTAGGTGAGGTTGATGTGGTACTGTTTGTAGAGATGGTTTTTGCTGGTGCTAGTGGATGTTGTAGCTGGGTTCAGAGGAGGAGCTATTGCTGGGATTTGGGAGCTGGGGCAGGGAGGCTAGATGGTGAATGGGAGATAGTTTTTTGTCGAGGGGTGGTGGGTGCTGGCATTGGGAGGTGGTGATGGGGTTTTTTGTTGTTGAAGCGGGAAGCAACAATTGGGAGATGGGCTGCGTGAGGCTTCTCGTGCCCGTTTTTCAGGCCTTACTTCTTTGGGCTTCATGAGGTTTTTTGGTCCATTTTTCAGGTTGTGGTTAGATGGGCTTCGCGAGGTTTTTTATCTTTCCCTATTTTATGTTTTGGTTTGCCTTCGTGTGGGTTCTCAGATCCTTTTTTAGGCAGTGATTAGAGGGGCTTCGTGAGGTTTCTTTCCCCTATATATTGATTGTTCTCCTCAGGTTTCTTGGCTATAGTTTATTTTATATTACCATTGATGTCTGTCTTTGGGCCATTGGTTCACCCTTCAGTGATTGTTTTGTACTTCAATTCCTTTCATTTTGATTTATACTACGTTCTATTTTCCTTGAAAAAAATATAAAAAACCCTAAAAACAATAAAAAAGCCATGAAAACCATAAAACCTCTAAAACCATAAAATATCCTAAAACCCTAAAAAATCACTAAAAACTCTAAAAACTATTTTAAAAACCTAAAAACATAAAAAAAACTAAAAAATCCTTAAAAACCCAAAAAATTCAAAAAACCTAAAACCCCAAAAGGACCATAAAAACCCTGAATACCCCTAAAAACCCCCTAAAAACCTCAAAATCAATAAAAATCATAAAAATCCCAAAAAACCCCTAAAAATCCATGAAAGCATAAAAAACACTAAAAACCCTGAAAAATCCCCTGAAAACCATAAAAACACATAACAAAATTAAAAACCAAAAAGACACCTAAAACCCTAAAAAATCACTAAAAACTCTAAAACCCCTTAAAACCCCTTAAAACATTAAAAGCGATAAAAAACCTTAAAAACCCAAAAAAAACCAACAACCCCCTAAAAACCCAAAAAAACCCTAAAATCCCCCAAACCCCTAAAAACCCTAAAAACATCTATAAAAGCCTAAAACCCTAAAATCCCTGAAAACCTTAAAAACCCAAAAAAAATCCCCATAAAAATCCATGAAATCTAAAACCATAAAAACCCAAAAAATCCCATCAAAATCATAAAACCCCCTAAAACATAAAAAAACCAAAAAACCCAAAAAATGCCTAAAACCCTACTAAAAACTAGAAAAACCCTTAGACCACAAAAAACATTAAAAAATCTAAAAACCCTTAAAACCGAAAAAAACCCCAAATACACCTCTAAAAACCCACAAGGACCCAAAAAACCTTAAAAACCCTAAAACCCTAAAAACCCAATAAAAACATTAAAAATCCCTAAAAACCCCTAATAACCATAATACATGAAAATTCCTAAGAACCCTAAAAACACCTTAAAATATAAAACACCTTAAAACTATAAAACACACCAAAATCTATAAAAACCATAAAACCCCCAAAAAACAATAAAAATGAGTTGAAAACCATAAAACCCCTAAAACTCCATAAAAACCGTAAAACATGTAACAACTCTAAAAATCCTTAAAACACTTAAAAATGTTAAAAACATAAAAAATTCTTAAAAACCCTAAAAGACTCAAATAAACCCAGAAAGACCAAAAAGACACTAAAAACCTTGAAAAACACTAAAAATCCTAGAAAACAGAAAACCAAAAAAATCCCTAAAATCCCTAAAATCACTAAAATCCATAAAAATCTTAAGATACCCCTCAAAAACATTGAGAAAGTAAAGAACCATAAAAACCCTGAAAAAAACCACTAATGACCAAAACCCCTAACGTCATAAAAAACCCTAAAACCCCTAAAACCCCTAAAATACCAAAAAAACTCTAAAAACTATTTAAACCCCTAAAAATGTTAAAATACTCTAAAAACATTTAAAACCATAAAAAACTCAAAAAAATCCTTAAAACCCCTAAAAGACCCTAAAAACCCTGAAAAAACCAAAAAATAAAAAAACCACCAAAAATCCTAAAAACCCTTAAAGTCCATAAAAACCCAAAAAAACCCATACAATCCATAAAAACCCTAAAAAACCCTAAAAACCTTAAAACCCCCTAAAAAACATAAAATCCCAAAAAACCCCATAAAAAACTAAAAATATACTAAAAAATCTAAGAACCCTTAAACCCCCTAAAAACATTAAATACACCAAAAACCATTTAAAACCCAAAAACTCAAAAAATCGTAAAACCCCAAAGACCCTAAAAACCCAAAAACCCAAAAACCCAAAAAACCAAAAAATCCCCAAAAAAATCCCACATAATTCATAGAAATCATAAAAACCATAAAACGCCTAAAAACCCTAAAAATTCATGGAAATGTAAAAAAATCTTTAAAAATACTAAAAACCATAAAAATCCTAAAAAACCCCTAAAATCCATAAAAATGTAAAAATCCCCCAAAATCCCTGAAGAACCCCAAAAACCATAAAATCCTCTAACAACCTTAAAAACCCATAAGAACCCTAAAAATCACTAGAAAATATAAAATGTCTTAAAACATTCCAAAACTTTGAAAAACTCTAAAAATCCTTTAAAACCCTAAACAACTAAAAAAACACTAAAAACCCAAAAGACCCTAAAAACCCGAAGGATCCTCAAAACTCTAAAAACCCCCAAAATCCTTCAAATCCCTAAATTCTCTAAAACCACAAAAATCTTAAACCCCCCCCCCCCAAAAAATTCCAAAAAATGAAAAAACCCCTAAAAATCCTAAAAAACCCCTCAAAACCATAAAAACCCCAAAAAATATTAAAACCCTAAAAACACATAAAACCCCTAAAACCAATAAAAGACCATGAAAACCCTAAAAACATTAAAAAAATCTAAAAAACATTTAAAACCCAAAAAAATCAAAAACAAAACATTAAAAAACCAAAAAAGACCCTAAAACCCTATAAAACCATTGCCTTGCAAAAAAACCCTATAAAACCCTAGAGGCTTGAAAAAATCCTAAAACCCTCAAAATCCTAAAAAACCCTAAAAACCAATAAAAAACTTTTAAACCCCCTCAAAATCCAGAAAACCCCTAAAAAAATTAAAATCCCTCAAACCCATAAAAATCCTAAAACCACTAAAAACACTAAACCCCTTAAAACCCCTAAAAATGTGAAATACACTAAATATCCTTAAAACCCCTAAAAACTCAAAAAAACCCTTAAAACAAAAAAGACCCTAAAAACCCATGAAATCCTCTAAAAACCCTCAAAATTCCTAAAAACCCTAAAACTCCTAAAAACCATAAAAGTCCAAAAAAACCCATAAAAATCCATGAAAATGTAAAAACCCTAAAAACCCCATAAAAACAAAAAAAACTCCTATAAATCATTATAACCCTAAAAAAATTAAAAAACCATAAAACCCTAAAAAAATTAAAAAGCACTAATAACAAAAAAGACCCTAAAAACCGTGAAAACCCCTAAAAATACATGAAATTGAAAATACCATAAAAACCCATAAACCCCCTGAAAATCATAAAAACCCCTAAAAACCTTAAGACCCTAAAACCCCATAAAACCCCTAAGAACCACTAAAAACTTTAAAGCATATTAAAACCCCAAAACATTAAAAACTCTAAAAAACATAAAAACCCTAAAAACTCAAAAAATCCTAAAATCCCAAAATGATTATAAAAATCATAAAAACCCCTAAAAACCCTCAAAATCTCTAAAAACCTAAATATCCCTAAAAAATAAAAAACCTAAAAAACCCCTAAAAATGCATGAAAAAGTAAAAAACCATAAAGACCCTGAAAACCCTGAGAACCATAAAAACCCCTAAAACATTAAAAAACCCTAAAAAAATCTAAAAACCACTAAAAACTCTAAAAACCCTTTAAACCCCTAAAAACCCTAAAAAAGTTCTAAAGAACATAAAACCCCAAAAACTCAAAAAACCCCAAAAAACTCAAAAAGATAGTAAAAGTACTAAAAACACCTATACAACCCCAAAATCACTAAAAACCCACAAAATCCCCTAAAACCATAGAATCTACCATTCAGGTTGATAACAACGATGACCTCAAAGCCTTCACTTCCCCTTGCTGGGGGGGCTCGCTGGTCCTCAATCAGTATCACTCTTTCACTCTGTTCTCGTCTCTTAATCTGATGCCCCCTTTTCCACGATCGGAGATTTGCATGAATGTTCCAGATCACTTAGAAGGATGTCTGGAGCTTCCGCTCTTGATCAAGGAGTTTAATGAATCCTTGGAACAGGATCATCTGACTCTTATTGTGAGTTTCATGAAGTGGATCCCTCCAGTGGACACTCTTGACGGGTTTGTTTTCAAACACTGGTACCTTCAAGAACGAGAAATGATATGCCTTGTTGACTATGAAAAAATCATGATTAGCTTCGCATCTCAGGAAGATCTTATTATTTCTTGGTCCACGACACCTCGAATCTACAATGGAACTTTCTTCTCCCTCTCCTGGTGGACTTTTGACCTATATATGAAGCGTGACTTCTTGATTTTTGCAACTTGGGTTAGATTCCCCGAATTCTCCCTCCCTTTCCAAAATATTTTCTATAATTTTAATGCTTGGGAATTTGGTTAGGCGGTTTATATTTGTGGATTGTAGGAAGAAGGATCTCTATCCTCCAGTTGTTCTAAGGGATTTTTTTTGAGGTCGATGCCTCTAAAGATCTGTCCGATTTTGTGTAGATTACTGCGACTGAGGAGCTCTGCTAGAAGCAACCAGTGGTGCTTGAATCTTGGGAATATTTCTAATATTATATTGGAATTTTGAGCATAATAAAGATAATTTTGGTTGTGGAACTAGTGGTAGGGGTTGTGTACGTCTAGTGTTGGCATGAAATGGAGAGTGCATCCAGGTAATGGAAGAGGTGAAAGAGAGCCTGAGTTTTCCCAGAACCCATCCATCGGTTGCTACATTTTTTGAGTAGC
Organism: Viscum album; assembly: GCA_963277665.1. Classification (NCBI taxonomy): domain Eukaryota; kingdom Viridiplantae; phylum Streptophyta; class Magnoliopsida; order Santalales; family Viscaceae; genus Viscum; species Viscum album. The sequence continues at coordinate 1,898,940,104 of OY728141.1, forward strand.
TTAGAAAGGATCTGAAGGTTGGGAGGGATTTGGGAGTTATAGGGGTGGCTTTAGATGGAATGAGATTGAATTTGGCTGGGAATTCATGTGATTTGGGGGTGATGGTGGTGAGGTGATGCCCATGAATGAAGGGGTGGCTCTGATTTGCTTTGGGGGGGGGGGAGATGAAAGTGGTGTGTTGTTAGGAGGGGGACAGAAGTAGGGGGGATTCTTAGAATGGTGGAATGACAGGGCCGAGGAACAAGGGGATCCCCCTGATGCAATACTCGGATGGCATTGCTGTGGACTGGAGGAGAAGCACTGGGCTGACAGGTGGCATCCAGTTGCTGGTTTCGTCAGATGTTTCTTTGAATGACAGGTTTTTAGATTTGGTCTTGACTAAGTTAGATGGTGGTGAGGCTGAGGAGGGGGGTGCCTGAGCAAGGGAAGGAGGCCAGGTAGGTGGAGATAGTTGGGACTGGGAAAGAGATGTTTCTGGTTGGGAAATAGCTGATTTTGGTGGGAAAATAGTTCAAGGAGGGATCCCTTGATTGGAGCATGGATGGCCCAGCGGTGTTTCATGCTGAGTGTTGAATTTCTAGGTGGGCTGGTAGGGGGATCTTATCACTACCCCATAGTGAGGTGACTGTTGTAGCGGAGGACCAGGGCAGGTGTCCACTACCAGGGACGGATAACTTAATTGGTGAAGGAGGCCTGACCCCGACCTTGTTGATGGCAATGGTGGTTCACAGAGTCCCTTCTGCGGAAGACCATTGTGTTGCCTTGCATGATATGGTGATGGTTGAATGGAAAAGGTTTCCCATTGAGGATGAGTATCATAGTTTAGGGAACATATTTTCTAATGATGGCCACAGAATAAACACAAATATGTCCCGGTTCATAGAAGCGGTTCAGCATGGAAATGCCTTAGGCGAGTCCTCTGAAGGGTGTAGGAACGATGTGGCTAGTGGCAGAGTTCTATTTGAGAGTACATCTCCTGTGGATAGTGTCATCTCTGCCCTAAACGGAGGCGGAGGAGGGATTATTTATCTATTCCAAGGCCCATGGCAACCAGGGCAGCTTCTAGGGTGGTGAAGTTGAAACTAAAAGAAAACAGGGGGAGCAGCCTTCGCACTCTACTGAAAAGGAGAGTCTCAGATAGAAGTACTTGTAGTTGTTTGTATTGTGGGATTATTTTGAATCAGGATGTGAATCCATGGACATGGGGGTTGACTCATACTATTGGTTTGATGATGTGACTACTAGATTGGGCTCAGATTATGATCCTTATATTGTTGGCTTGATGCATGACTTTGGGGGCGACATTGACTTACTTGTTCCTTTTTGAGTCTCTATTGGGTTTCAGGCTTTGTGTGTGTTTTGGGGGGGGGATTTTGGGTGTGGGACATTTGACCCTACCCATGCCTTGTCTTTTGCGTCTCTTTTTCTAATAAATATGGGGGGTGGGGGTTGGAAATTGCCTGACCCTATATCTATCTTGCCCCAAAATCCCTAAAAACCCTAAAAAAACCTTAAAAATATTAAAAATATTAAAAAATCCTAAATATCCATGAAAATATAAAAAACCCTAAAACCTTAAAAAACCATAAAAACCATTAAAACCCATTAAAACTTTAAAAAATGTAAAAATTCATAAAAATATTAGAACCACTAAAAACTCTAAAATCCCTTAAAACGCATTAAAATGTTAAAAACTCTACAAACCCTTTAAAACCGTTAAAACTCAAAAAACCCTAAAAACCAAAAAATACCCTATAACCCATAAAAAACCTAAAAATCACTGAAAAAATCTAAAACCCCTCAAAATCCATTAAAACCCTTAAATCCTCTAAAACCCCAAAAAATCCGTGAAAATGAAAAACCCCTAAAATTCAATGAAAATGAAAAACCCCCCAAAACCATAAAAAACCCTGAAAAACATAAAAACTCCAAAAAATATAAAAAAACCATAAAAACCCATGAAAACCCTAAAAACTACTAAAAAATCTAAAAACCACTAAAACATATAAAAATGTTAAAAAACTCAAAAATCCCTAAAAACTCAAAAAAAACCTTTAAACCCCCAAAAGACCCTAAAACCCTAAAAACACCTAAAAACCTTGAAAAACTCTAAAAACCATCAAAATTGATAAAAACTCTAAAACCCATAAAAATCCTTGAAAATCTAAAAACCCTAAAATCTCTAAAAAACCCTTGAAAACCGTAAAAACCCCTAAAACCCAGAAAAAAAAATTCCACAAAAACCCAATAAAATTTTTAAAAACCCTTTAAACACCTAAAAATGTTAAAAAAATCAAAAAAACTTTAAAATTTCTTAAAAACTCAAAAATAAAACCCTAAAGACCGTAAAAACCCTAAAAATCCCTAAAAGCCCTAAAAAACCCTAAATCCCCTCAAAATATCTAAAAACACCAAAAACCCTAAAAGAAAAAAATCTATAAAACCCCTAAAAATCCATGAAAACAAAAAAAATTCTAAAACCTTAAAAAGCCCCTTAAAACCATAGAAACCCCTAAAACCATAGAAAACCCTAAAACATATAAAATCCCTAAAGACCCATTAAAAACACTAAAAACCCTTCAATACCATAAAAATGTTAAAAAACTATAAAAAACTAAAATCTCCAAAAACCCTAAAAACCAAATAAGACCATAAAAACCCTAAAAAACCCTAAAACCCCCTTAAAACCCCTAAATCCCATCAAAATCTCAAAAAATCTTAAACACCCCTAAAAAACATAAAAATCCTAAAAATCCATGAAAACGTAAAAAATCCTAAAAACATAGAGATATATCTAAAAATCATAAAAACCCCTAAAAACCTAAAAAACCCCATAAAAACCCTAAAAACCACTAAAAACTCTTAAAACCAATAGAACCCCAAAAATTGTTAATCAAGATGGTCGCATCAATATTAAGCAGTGTTTGGGTCTCCATTCTCATTAATGGATCTTCTATAGGGTTTTTTCCCTTCTCTCGTGGGGTTAGACAGGGTGATCCGTTTTCAGGAGTTCTCTTTGTGATCGCTGAAGATTATTTGAGCAGGTGCCTCATTGATTTCAAGTATTATGGACTCTTCAATTAAATTAAGGCAGGGTGATCTATGTAGTGGTATATGCCGTGAAGGTGGAATACACAGCATGCTCAGGAAAGTTGAGATCTAGGCCATGTCTTTGCTAGACGTGCCCCTATGTCTGTGTAACTAGCCATGTGGCCCATCAGACGACTCACTCACATGGAGAAGGTGGTATACAATGTGTTGGAGAAGTATAGGTCGTGCCATCCTTATAGGATTCCAAAACCCTCGATGCCACTTCTAATGGGATACACAACGTGTGTTCATTCAACTACACAACATGTAGTTCGGTTTTCTGTATAAATCTCATATTCGATCTTCACACTTGAATCTGTCCAAACAACTTCAGATCTGGTGCTATCAATGGTTGAAAAATAATGTATCTTCCCAAAATTCACAGTTCTAGACCACCACTTTTTGGAAAATAATTTTCTCTCATCCCTAGGGGTTAACCTTTCATTTTTTACACCACCATGGATTTCATGCTTCATTTCATGATCACTAATCACCAAAACAAACATCTAAAACTCATAACAACTCTAGATCCATGCATGTTTCATCAATTCATGATTTATTCATCGATCTGTTGGGATCAAGCTATCCGATCTAGCTTGGTACCACCCAGAAATCTCGAACTGGGACCAGGGGGTTCAATCGGTGAAGAACGCAAAGCAATGTGAGAGAAAATCACGAAAACCCACCCAAAACTCTAAAACCCCTAAAAACATTAAAAAACACTAAAAACCCAAAAAACCCTAGAAAACCCCTAAAAACCATAAAAAATGCTAAAACCACTACAAAACCTAAAAAACTAAATGTCAAAAAAGCCCCTAAAAATCCATGAAAACATAAAAAACCCTAAAAACCCTGAAAACCCCCTGAAAACCATAAAAACCCTAATAAACCATTAAAAACCCTAAAATCCCATAAAAATAAAAAGACACAAAAAATTATAAAAACCCTTAAAAAACTAAAAAAATTTAAAACTCTTAAAACCCTTAAAACACCTAAAAAACTAAAAAAATATTAAAACACCCAAAAGATCCTAAAAGCATTGAAAACCCCTAAAACCAATGAAAACCCCAAAAATCCTCAAAATCTCTAAACACACATAAAATCCATTAAAACGTAAAAAACCATAAAAACCCCTAAAAACCATAAAACCACTAAAAACTCATAAAAATCCTTAAAACCCACTAAAAACTCTAGTACCCTTTTAACCCCTAAAAGTGTAAAAAACTCTAAAAACCCTAAAAAAAACTCAAAAAAATCCTAAAACCCCAAAAGATCCTTAAAGCCCGGAAAATCCCTAAAAACCCTATAACCCCATGAAAATCCCAAAAAAACCATCAAAATCCATAGAAACTCCAACAAACCTAAAAACAATAAGAATCATAAAAACCCATAAAAATCCATGTGAACATAGAAAAACCCTAAAATCGTTGAAAAACCTCTAAAAACTACAAAGCACCTAAAATAGATAAAAAACCCTAAAAACCCACAAAAACCCTAAAAACCATGAAAAATGGTAAAAACCCTCAAAAAACCCCAAAACAATCAAAAATACTAAAAACCATAAAACCCTAAAGAACAAAAAAACTCAAAAACCAAGAAGCCCCTAAAACTCCTAAGAACGCTAAAAACCTTTAAAAACCCTAATCCCCTCCAAAATCCTTAAAAACCCTAAACCCCCCCCAAAAACAATAAAAATATATAAAACCCCTAAAAATACATGAAAACAAAAAACCCTAAAAACCCAGAAAGCCCCTGAGAACCATAAAAATATTAAAAAACCTTAAAAACCCATAAAATCCTATAACCCACAAAAAACTATAAAAAACCCTTTAAACCCCTAAAAATGTAAAAAATTCTAAAAAACCTCAAAAACCATAAAAACAAAAAAAAAACCTCCAATAATAAAAAAGTCCCTAAAACCCCTAATAAACTATAAAAACCTAAAAAACCCTCAAAATCTCTCTAAAATTATAAAATTCATAGGAATCATAAGAAACCCCTGAAAATCCATGAAAACATAAAAACCCCTAAAAACTCTAAAAAAACCCCTAAAACCATAAAACCCCTAAAACCATAAACATCCCTAAAAACCCGTAAAACCCCCAAAACCACTAAAAACATCAAAACCCTAAAAATCCCAAAAAACGTTAAAAACTCAAAAAAACCCTAAAAACCCAAAAGACCCTAAAACCCCTTGAAAACCCCTAAAAACCCTGCAAATTCCAAAAAACCCAAAAAACCACTAAAAACCATAGAACTCCTAAAAACCCCATAAATTCCATGAAAACATAAAAAACCCTAAAAATATATAAAAAACGTAATAGCCCTAAAAACCCAAAAAACCCTCTAAACCAAAAAAACACTAAAACCGTAAAAAACGCTAAAACCCCATAAAATCACTAAAAACCCACTAAAACACTAAATTACCTTAAACCCCTAAAAATGTTAAAAATCTCCAAAGACATTACAAACCGAAAAATCCAAAAAAAAAGACCATAAAAACCCTTGAAAATCATAAAACAATCAAAAAAACCCTAAAAACACAAAATCCCCTAAAACCAATAAAACCCAAAAAACCCAAAAAACCCAAACAAACCTTAAAAGAAACTAAAAACTCAAAAACTCTTTTAAGCCCCTAAAAACATTAAAAAACTCTAAAACACCTTAAAATCCATAACAAACTCAAACAAAACCTTAAAAAGACCCTAAAACCCCATGAAAAAACATAAAAAACCCCCAAAATCTAGAAAAACCACAGTAATCCTAAAAACCCATAAAATCCATGAAAATTTTAAAAACATTAAAAACCCTAAAAAACCATTGAAAACCCTGAAACCTCTAAAAACCATAAAAAACCCTAAAAACCCATAAAAGGCTAAAACCCCATTAAATCCAAAAAGACACTTAAAACCCCTAAAAATGTTAAAAAAACTCTCAAAAACCTTAAAACCCTAAAAAATTAAAAATACCCTAAAAACAAAAAAATACCTCAAAAACCTTGAAAAACCCAAAACCCCGCAAACCCATGAAAAACCCTAAAACCCCTCAAATTCCCAAAAAAACTTGAAAGACAATAAAAACCATAAAATTCTCGGTAACCTCAAAAAATTCAATGAATACGTAAAAAACCCAAAAATCCCTGAAGAACCCCTGAAAACATAAAAACCCCTAATGACTTTAAAAACTCTAAAAACCATAAAACCCCTATTAAACTAAAAAATGACCCTAAAAACCCAAAAGACCCTAAAAACCCTGAATATCCCTAACCCCCCCTAAAACTGTCAAAATAAGTAAAAACCCTAAAAAACCCAAAGACCACATAAATACTAAAATCCCACTCAAAATCCATGAAATCATTAAAAACCCTGAAAACCCCTAAAAACCATAAAATCCCCTAAAACCGTAAAAAAAACTAAAAACCCCTAAACACCCTTAAAACCCCTAAAAATGCTAAAAAACACTAAATTTTTTTAAAGACCTACAAAACTCAAAAAATCATAAAATTCCAAAACAACCTAAAAACCCCCAAATCCCGATAAACCCGAAAATCCCTGAAAATCCCTAAAAATTCCTAAAAACACAAAAAGAAATCCCTAAAAACCAACCCCTAAAAATCCAGGAAAACGCACAAAATCCTAAAAACTCTGAAAACCCCTAAAATCCATAAAACCCCTAAAAACCCATAAAAACCCAAAACCCACTAAAAACTCTAAAAACCCTTAAACCCCCTAAAAAAATTAAAATGCTCTAAAATTATTAAAAACCCTAAAAAATTTAGAAAAACCCAAAAAAACCTGAAAACCCCCGAAAAACCATAAACCCCCTAAAAACCTTAAAAACCCTAAAACCCTAAAAAACTAGAAAACAAAAAAAACACAAAAATCCTTAAAAACTCTTAAAAAAAACTCTAAAAACTTTAAAAACCCTAAAAAACTCAAAAAAACCATAAAAACCCAAAAAACCCAAAAAACACATGAAAACCCTAAAACCCCTTAAAATCCACAAAAACACTAAAAACTAAAAAAACAATGAAAATGTAAAAATACCTTGAAACCCTGAATACCCCCTGAAAACCATAAAACCCCAAAAAACCATAAAAGCCCTAAAAATGAAATAAAGAATCTAAAAACCCAAAAAAACTCAACAACTCATAAAGGCCTAAAATACAAAAAATGACCTAAAAAAATCCTAAAACCCCTTGAAAAACACTAAAAACCCTTGAAATCCCTGAAAATCCTAAAAACCTGTAAAAACCATAAAAAACATGGAAACCCCTTAAAATCCATGAAAATATTTAAAACCCTAAAAACCCCATGAAAACCATAAAACCCCTAAAAACTGTAAAGAAACATAAAACCCCATAAAACCTAAAACCACTGAAAACTATAAAAACCCTTAAATCCCCAAAAAACGAAAAAAATTTAAAAACCATAAACCCCTAAAAAACTCAGGAAAAAACCCTTAAAACCCTAAACGAGGCAAAAAATCCTAAAAACACTAAAAACCCTAAAAACTCTAAAAACCCTAAAACCCCTAAAAACCCTCAAAATCCCTAAAATCCCAAAAAGATCCTAAAATCTATGAAAAACCCATAAAAACCAAAAACCATGAAAAGCCCTAAAACCCCCCAAAATCCGTAAAAACCCCTAAAAACAATAAAAATACTAAAGAACCCTAAACATCTATGAAAACATAAAAAACCAGAAAAACCCAAAAAACCCACTAAAGGCCACAAACTTCCCTAAAAATCATAGAAAATCCAAAAAACCAAAAAAAAATCTAAAAACTACTAAAAACACTAATAAACCTTAAAACCACTAAAACCCATAAAAACTCAAAAAAACCTTAAAACCCTAAAAAATAAAAAAAAATCCAAAAAGACCGCAAAACCCTAAAAAATAAAAATTTCAAAAATTCCAAAAAGACCCTAAAACCCTAAAACCCCTAAAACCCCTCAAAATCCCTAAAACCCCTAAAAATAATAATAATAATTAAACCCCCTAAAAATCAATGAAAACAAAAAAACCCCTTAAAACCTTGAAAACCTCTTCAAAACCTTTAAACCCCCAAAAAACCTAAAAAACCCTAAAAAACACTAAAAATTCTAAAAACCCTTTCAATCACTAAAAATGTGAAAATTTATAAAGAACCTTAAAAATCGTAAAGATACTCAGAAAGATCTTAAAAACCCAAAGAACCCTAAAAACCATTAAAAAAAACCTGAAAACCATAAAACCCTTAAAAATCCCTAGAAACCCTAAAAAACCCAATGATCCCATTTGATAACTGGATGGGATTTAGCTGGGGAAATCTTGGTTACTCCTGTTTTTCAAGGACTGCTAATGATAATGGTCTTGACACACATTGGGTGCTTAAGCATGATGACATTCAATTGACATCAATTGAGGTGTGTCCTCAAGTAATCACCTTATATGTCATGTACAACTATTACCCTCTCTCTTTGTCTTTTGTGTATGCCTCCTGCTCCTACTTGAGGAGATGGTCCTTATGGGAACAACTGACTACACTTCATGGGCTCATTGATAGAGGCTGGATTGTGATTGGGGATTTCAACACTATTTTGCATCTGGATGAGAGGATTGGCTCCAATTTCTCTCACTTGGCTACTGTGGACTTTTCCTTTTGTCTTGATGCCTGTGATCTCACAGAGGTCCCTGTTTCTAGAGACTCCTTCACTTGGGGCGTTCTACTATGAATGACAGGCATACTAGAAAGTTGGACAGGTGATTCTACAGGATCAATGATATGACCCTGCCCTTTGATGTCTCGGGCTTTACCTTTCCCATGTTCCACTCGAATCAAAATCCTTTGATTGTTGACTACACTATGGGTGTCTCAAGATCCTCACCCTTGACATTTAAGTTCAATAATGATTGGATTATGATTTTTGGTTGTAAAGAAATTGTTCTCAGTGGCTAGGATGAAGATTTTTGGGGCATTCATTACCATAGCATGGTTCTGAGGCTCAAAAAAATCAAAAACTTGCTTAAAGACTAGAGAAAGGGCTGCTTTTCTATTCTGGATAATGACATCCGAGAGGCTGAGCATTAACTTGCTATCCACAAAGAAGTCAACCTTCTCCTTCCCCAGCCATCTCGTGAGGAGCAACATCTCCATTCCAAACATGATGATCTTTTGGATCTCAAGGAAAATTTGGTCAGCAACCAATTCAGCATAATATGGATCAAGGATAAAGATTGCAACTCGAAATTCTTCCACCGTTTGCATAGGGAGAAAACAAATCCAAAAACTGTCTCAAGGATTTCCCCATCTTGGGTTCTACCTTCACTTCAGAGGATGATATCTCTTCTGCAATTGTTAATCATTTCCAAATGATTTATTCAGATAATGGTAGGGAGTACACTCTCCCATTGATGGACTCCATCCTTCCGTATGTTGATGAGCATCAGAACTGAGCTCTAATGATCCTACCTATTGTAGAGGAGGTTAGGGCTGCTCTGTTCTCTCTGAACATTGATAGTACAGTGGGACCAGATGGCTTCACCAACAAATTCTTTATGTTTTACTAGGAAATCCTTCATGAGGGCATCATCACTACTATTCGGGAATTATTTCTCCCTACTGTCTTCCCGCATGGGGTCAACTCTAACTTTATTTCCCTGATTCCTAAAAGGGAAAATGCCAATGAAATTGGTGACTTTCGATCGATGGCCATTGGAAACACTGTCCCCAAAATTATCATCAAGATTATAGTCATGCGACTTAGGAAATTCTTGGGGGATATCCTTACCCATTATCAGTTTGGGTTCGTTCCGAGGAGGAACATCCAGGACTGCCAATTCACAGCCTCAGAGAACATCAATGTTATGTAGAAGCAGTCCAATCAGGGAAACTTTGCGCTTAATATTGACATCTCCAAGGACTTTGACACCATCAAGTGGATATTTACCTCCCAGGTCCTATCTAAGTATGGCTTCTCGATCAATTTTATTAAGATCATCATGTCAATTATTATTGGTGGGTGGGTCTCTGTTCATTTAAATGGTTCCCCTAAGGGGTTTTTCCTCTGCTCCCGTGGGGTCAGACAGGGTGATCCTCTCTCAGGAATCCTCTTTGTGACTATAGAGGACTACTTAAGCAGGTGCCTCATTAAACTTTTCCAAGATGTTCTTTTCAATCCTATTCGGACAGGGAGGGATCTTCATGCACCATCTCATCTGCTGTATGCATAGGATATTCTCCTGTTTGTACAGGCTGATGAACAAACCTTTGGACTCCATCCGGATGATCTTCCAGCATTATAAATATGTGGTAGGACAATCCATCAACTAGAGAAAGTTTTTGATTGTCTTTGGGCAGGGGATCCCATGGTCTCGACAGATCTCCATTTCCATGTCCCTTAGTGTCAAGAGAGGGTCATTACCTTTCGACTGTCTGGGCATTCACATCTTTTGGGGAGGTGTCAAATGGTATTACCTTGAGAATATTGCCTCCAAAATCACTCAACAGTTGGTGAAATGGATAGGGGGATCCCTCTCACTAGCCTAAAGGGTCTTCCTTATCAACTCGGTGATTACCTCTATATTCACTTATGATTTCTCCATTTACAGGTTTCTAGTTAATCTCATCAAGGACCTGCAGGAAAAGATCAGGATCTTTTCTTGGACGTGGTGTATAACTCAAAGGAAATTGGTTACTGTGGCCTGGAAGGACTACACCAAGCCAATTGAGTTGGGTCGACTTGGTATCAAAGACCTCAGACGTTCCAGCAATGCCCTCCTTTCTAAATATACTTGGGGGATGCTAGGTCCTATGTATTAGGGTTTGGGCTTCACTTGGGAAAGATTTGTGCTTAAGCTCTATGATGGATATGAAGGGTACTTCTCCTCTTTTGTTTGGACAAAAATTGGAGCCTCATACAAGGCCATTGTCTCTCATTCTAAATGGTTTGTTTCGAAGCAATCAGACTTGAATATTTGGTCCACACCTTGGATTGACAGGCCCCTGCAAGAAATCATCAGCCCTCCTCCCGGCCTGAGGAGCCTGTCCATTGCGGAGTTCATCCCGAGGCTGGAAAAATTTCAGACTCTTCTCCCAGCTGCAGTCTCACTCCAAATCCAACCTTACCATTTCATCAGCTCTTATATCCTGATCTGGAAACCCAATCTGGTTGGGCGACTTACTACCAAGGATGACTATTGGTATAACATTGCCAGGGGATCCCCTCCACCGGCATGGCTCTCTAAGTTCAAGATTAATTGTATTCCTCCTACTAACCAAGTTCTTATCAAGAAAATCTGGAAGAATCAGCTGCCCGTGCAAATTTAGTTGTAGAGAGCTGGCCTTAACCATGCCTCTGTGTGTTTCCTTTTCCATGGTGCGGAAGAAAACATCCAACACACCTTCCTTCAATGTAGATTCAGTGCTGATCTTTGGGTATATTTGCAGCGGACTTTTGGGTTCTCAGCTTGCCTGGACTGGCCCCTTCATGAGCTCCTGGTGGACCTGCCTAACTTGGATTACAACGAGAAAGTCCGCAACCTTTTGCTGGCTGCAGTTGCAGATAGAAACCCCTTTATTTAGACTGCTTAGAATGCGGTCACCTATGATAAGAATTGACTTTACTTTCATGGTGGTGTTGTGGTGATCCACAGGTCTGTCTACACGACCTCCCGTATTCAGACATGACATATGGTGAATGACGTCTGTGAACTAATCATCCTTCGGTTGGTTGGTGTCTCTGGTAGGGAAAAAATCCCATGGTCCCCAGGTTCATTCGATGGATCCTTCCACTTCCCTCCTGGATTATGGTTAATGTGGATGGTGCAACCCATGGTGCCCCGGGCCCTGCTGGATGTGGTGGGGTATTCCACATCTACCGGGGCTTTTTCAAAGGATACATTCAGCACTTTATTAGTGATGGGTGTGCTCTTGAAGCTGAGTTATGGACCATGATAAAGACGATTGAGTATGCTTTCTGGTTTGGGTGGGGTTTCCTCTAGCTTGAGTCTGACTCCATGCTTGCTGTGAGTGCTCTTAAAAATAGATCTAGGTGCATCCCTTGGAGGCTCCTTACCCCATGGATGGACTGCCCTGCCATGTGCCAAAGGCTGAATCTCACTGTGACACATTCCTACCGGGATGCCAATGTGGTTTCAGATGCAATCTCTAAGCAGGCTATTGTGGAGCAGTGTTCGCTGTGGTACTTTGTTGCCACACCCCACTGCTTCTCTTTCGTCGTGTCTGACTTGACGGGTGACGTGCACACCCGGTTATGTAATCCCGCATGTAGCAATCTGTTTGTCCTTATCCTTTTTGGTTAATTTTTTTTTGGGGGGGGGGGCAGGCTTGCTTGGTCCCGAGCCTTCCTTAACCCAAAAGCCATGAAAATGTAAATATCCCTAGTATCCCTAAAAACACCCATAAAACCATAAAATCCCCTAAAAACCTTAAAAAACCTTTAACCCTATAAAACCCAAAAAACCACTAAAATCTATACAAAACCTTTAAACCCCAAAAATGTTCAAAAAGTCAAAAAAAACTTTAAAACCCTAAAAAACTCTAAAAACCCCCTAAAACCCAAAAGTACCCTAAAACCCCTTAATGAACCTCAAAATCCTAAAAACTGCGAAAACCCCTAAACCCCTCAAAATCCCTAAAAACACCCAAAAACCCATAAATATTCTAAACACCCATAAAGATCCATGAAAATGAAAAAACCCCTAAAAACACATTAAAACCCCTTAAAATGATGAAGACCCCTAGAAGATTAAAAATTACTAAAAACCCATAAAAACACTAAAACCAGTAAAAAAACTAAAAACCCCGTTAAACCCCTAAACACATTAAAAAAATTTAAAAAACCTTAAAATCCCTAAAATACTAAAAAAACCCAAAAAACTCAAAAGACCCTAAAAACCCTTAAAATCCTAAAAAAATATAAAAACCCTAGAGAAACACATAAAACCCTCAAAATACCTAAAAACCCTAAGAATCATAAAAACCATAAAATTTCAAAAAACCCCATGAAAACATCAAAACCCCTAAAAATACTAAAAATCCCTTAAAACCATAAAACCCCTAAAACCTTAAAAAACTCATAAAAACCATAAAACCATTAAAAACTATAAAATCTTTTAAAACAACTAGAATCATTTTAAACTCTAAATAACCTTAAAAACCCAAAAAACTAAAAGAACCCTAAAACCTCAAAAGACCCTAAAAACCACTGAATACCCCGAAAACCCCTCAAAGTTCCAAAAAATGCAAAACCCCCCCCCAAAAAACCCTTTAAAACCATAGAAGTCTTAAAAATCCCTAAAAATCCATTAAAACGTAAAAAACACTAAAACCCTGAAAATTCTCTGAAAACCAAAAAATCCCCTAAAATCCCCTAAAACCCTAAAAACCATTAAAAACCCTAAAACCCAACTAATACTTTAAAAACCATTAAAACCCCAAAAAATTGATTTAAAACTATACAAAACCTTAAAACCCCAAAAAATGTCAAAAAACCATAAAAATCCAAATAGACCGTCAAAACACTAAGAACCCTAGAATACCCCAAAAAAACCCTCAAAGTACTTAAAACCCTAAAATCCATGAAAACGTAAAAAACACTAAAATTCCTAGAAAAACCCTAAAAGCACTAAAAACCATAAAAACCCTAAAAACAAAAAAGACACCCAAATAAACAACTAAAAACTCTAAAACTACTTAAACCCCTAAAAACGTTAAAATTTCTAAAAAACATTAAAAACTTTAAAAAATAAAAAAAACAATAAAAACACAAAAAAGACCATTAAACCCCCTGAAAAATACCCAAAAACATAAAAAATCCCGAAATCCCTAAAAAACCTTAAAACCATAAAAATATTAAAAACCCCCCAAAAAATCAAGAAAACATAAAAATGCAAAAAACCCTGATAAATCCCTAAAAACCATAAACACCCCAAAAACCATAAAAACCCCTAAAACCCAAAAAAACCCCCTAAAATCCACTAAAATCTAAAACCTTTAAAACCCATAAAAATATTAAAAACTCAAAAAATCTTAAAACCCTAAAAAACTCAAAATAACCCAATGCTGGGATCTTCAGTGTTCCCTCGTGGAGCCCTCCTCGGTGGCGTCGCTGATTTCTTCCAGATTGAGCTTTTTGATATAGATGGGGTCTTATTAGAGTGGTCTTCTTCTATGCTGCCATGCTTGTGGGAGATCAGGCAGATGCTTGGCGGTGAAGGTATTTCATAGCTCTGTTCAGGTATGGGCGATGACTGATTGGCCTGGATCTTGCTGAGAAATGGATCAACATCAGCAGATTTGGATACCTCTATTCTGTTAGTGTCATCTCGCTAGTGGCGATGACTTCTTTGTCGTGGCGGAATCATTGGTCTACTATCTGGTCGGTGGGGATTCTCATCAACGAGGCTCAGATCCCTTCTTGATGACGAGGATAGATCTAGTTTTTAGGCGGCATCGTAGCATCTTGGGATAAACGACTTCAGGCGGCTTGTGATGAGTCGCGGCGAGGCAAGTTTCTGCGGGAACAATCTAGGGATTGGTTGATCTTGGTGGGTTTTCTAGCTTTGTGACAAAATTTGGTGAATGGTCCTCGATGCTGTGATGGGGGATTTCAGATCCTCTTAGAGGTTGCAAGATGTGCAGATGAGATCAGGTTAGCATCATTTTGTGCAGAAGATGTAGGTTTGTGTTTCTGGTTTCTCTCTCTCAGATCTATTTCATGTTGTTGTTGAAGGGCAGGTTAATTTGTTCTACGCTATGGCTGCTATGTTGTGGCTAGTTTGGTTTTGAAATGTTGTGGGTGCTGGATATTGGTTCTATTGAGTGGCGCTAGATGTTGTCTAGCCTTTGAGTGTTGTGGATGGGTTCTAGGAATGGGGGATGGTTGCCCTATGTTTCTGGTTGTTCTAGGTGTGAAATTCTTGAAGCTGGCTGGATAAGAGGTAATGGTTGTTGGATTCTATGTTTTTGGGTGATGGGTGCTGCTTGGCTGGGATGTGATGAAAGATGCTGTTTGCTGATTGGCTATGAGGTGCTGACGAAATTGATCCTGAATGTCTGGCTTTTATGTGTTTTTTTGGTGATGGTTGCTGCTTGGCTTCGATGTGATGAAGGTGAGAGTTATGAATCTGATGTTGGTGGTTCTGTGATACTGGTAGTGGATATGATTGGAAATAAGGAGATGGATGATGACAATGGTGTTACGTAATGCTAGTTGTTGTTTTGATGGGAGATGCTATTAGAGATGCTTCATTTTTTCTACTTTGTTTGCTTTTGTGTGCCTTTTAGGTTTTTGGATACTTTTAGGTTTTGTGGGGGTGTCCAAGGTTTTTGGGTGTGGGTTGATTGACCCCGACCCTCCCTTGTCTGATGTGGGTTGACTGTGACTTCCTTGCCTTAAAAACCCAAAAAAACCCTAAAAAACCCTAAAACCATAAAATTCCTAAAAAACCTATACAAATCAATGAAAATATAAAAAACCATTAAAATTCTGAAGATCCCCTGAAAAACATAAAATCCCTTAATGACGTTAAAAAACTCCAAAAAATCTAAAAAACATAAAAAAACTCAAAAATAACCCTAAACCCCAAAAAATGACAATAAAAACCCTTAAAAACACTAAAACCCCCTAAAAGACCCAAAAATCCTCAAAATCCCTAAAAACACTAAAAACCATAAAAATACTGAAAAACTAAAAAATCCATGAAAATGTTAAAAATCAGGAAAACCACAAACCCCCTAAAAAAAGTAAAAAACACTAAAAAGCCATAAAACCCAAAAAAAACTCTAATCACCCTATAAACCCCTAAAAATTATAAAAACTCTAAAAAAATCAAAACCACTAAAAACTCAAAAAAATCCTAAAAGCCCAAAAAGACACTAAAACCCCTAAAAATCCTTAAAACCCCTAAAATCTCTCAAAATACCTAATAAACCTAAAAACCATAAAACCATAAAAATCCTAAAAAACATCTAAAAATCCATGAAAATGTACAAAACATTAAAATCGATAAAAAAATAACGGAATACCATAAAACCCATAAAAAACAAAAAAAAACCTATAATAACCATAAAAAAGCTAAAAACCCACTAAATGCTTTAAAAACCATTAAATCCCGTAAAAATATTCAAAAGATCTAAAAAACATAAAAACCCTCAAAAAATAAAAAGAAAACCCAAAAAACCCTCAAAATCCCTAAAAACACCTGAAAATCACAAAAATCCTAAAACCACCCTAAAAATCCAGGAAAAGGAAAAAACCTAAAAAAAATCCTAATACCCCCTAAAACCCTTAAGAACCCCTAAAAAATTTAAAACCCTAAAAACGCATAAAACCCTAGAAAACCACTAAAAACTCTAAAAATCCTTAAAACCCCTAAAAACATTTAAAAAAATCCAAAAAACCTTAAAAACCATAAAAACTCAAAAAAAACCTAAAAACCTAGAAAACCCCCCAAAACCCTAAAAACCCAAAAAAACCTCAAAATACCTAAAAACCGTAAAAACACAAAAACCATAAAAACCATAAAAATACTAAAAAACCCGAAAAATCTATGAAAATGTAAAAAAACCTAAAAACACTTGGAATTCCCAAAAAACCAAAAAACCCCCCAAAAACCATAAAACGCGATAAAACCCAAAAAAGACTAAAAACCCACTAAAAACACTAAAAACTCTTTAAACCCCTAAAATTTTAAAAAACTCTAAAAAATATTAAAGCCCTTAAAAAGTCAAAAAAACCCTAAAACCCCTAATAACCAACAAATCCCTAAAAATCAATAAAAATCCCTAAAAACCATAAAAATCCTAAAAACTCCTAAAAATCCTTGAGAATGTAAAGAACCCTTGAAAACTATAAAAACACATAAAAACATTAAAGAACCCCAAAACCCCATAAAACCCTAAAAACCAAATAAAAACTCTAAAAACCCTAAAAAATTAAAAAGTTTAAAAACATTAAAACCCCAAAAAACTCCAAAAACCCAAAAAAATCCCAAAACCCCCTAAAAACCATCAAAATTCCAAAAAACCCAAAATAATTTTTAATACCCAAAAATCCTAAAAACCCAAAAATCCCTGGAAACCCTAAAAATACCTGAAAACCCTAAACCCATAAAAGTCCTAAAAACCCATAAAAATGCATGAAAAATGCAAAAAACCCTGAAAAGCCCCTGAAAACCACAAAACCCCCTAAAAACCTTAAAAACTAATAAAACCCTTAGAAAACCACTAAAATATCTAAAAATAACTAATATTCTAAAAAGAAAATAAAAACTCGAAAACCCCAAAAAATAATCAAAATACCTAAAAAACCCAAATTGCCGTAAAAATTCTAAAAACCCATTAAAAATTGATAAAAACATAAAAAACCCTAAAACCTCTGAAACCTTAAAAACCCTAAAAACCCATAAAAACCCTAAAAACACTATAAATTATAAAAAAACTTTAAACCCATAAAAAGTAAAAAAAGTCTAAAAAACATTTAAAATCCAAAAAAGCTCATAAAAACGCCAAAAATCATTAAAATTCTAATAAACCCTAAAAATCCTTGAAAACATAAAAAACTATAAAACCCTAAAAAACCCCTAAAACCTATAAAAAACAAAAAACCCCCTAAAAACTCTAAAAACCCTAAAAACCAATAAAAACATTAAACAAATCTAAAAACCCTTAAAACCCCTAAAAAAACTAAAAAAACCTAAAAATATAAAAATATCTTAAACATCTTAAAAACCATAAAAACCCATAAACCACTAAAATCCAAAAAAACCCAAAAAATCCCCTGAAAAACATTAAAAAACTCAAAAAAACCGTAAAAAACTAAAGTCTATAAAAACCCCTAAAACCCTTAAAAAACTATATAACCCCAAAATCCCCAAAAAACCACTAAAAATACAAAAAAATATAAAAAACATAGAAAAACATAAAAAACATTAATACATTGAAAACCCTTAAACCCCTAAAAACTCTAAAAACCACTAAAAACACTAAAAACAATTAAAATCCCTATGAAACATAAAAAACCCCTTAAAACACCAAAAGATCCTATAAACCCTCAAGAAACCTAAAAACCCAAAAAACCCAAAAAATCCTTAAAATCCCTCAAAATATCTAAAAACCCTAAATATAATATAAATCCTAACCCCCCCCCAAATCCATGAAAACATAAAAACCCCAAAAAACCCAAAAAAAATACCTAAAAACCCTTAAAACCTTAAAAAATAATAAAGACCCATAAAACCACATAAAACTAAAAAAACATTTAAAAACTATAAAACCACTAAAATCTCTAAAAATGTTAAAAAACTCTAAAAACCATAAAACACTTAAAAACATAAAATCCAAATAAAACCCTAGAAATCCAAAAAAATACTAGAAAAACTCCAAGAAAACCTAAAAAACATAAAAATCCTAAAAACCCCATAAAAATCCATGAAAAATTAAAAACCCATAGAAACCCTAAAATTTTAGTGTGTTTCAAGGGATTTAGGTTTTTTAGAGTTTTTCATGGTTTTGAGGATATTTTTGTGTTTTTAGTGTCTTTTTTTATTTTTAGGGTTTTTTATGGTTTTAGAGTTTTTTAATGTTTTTAGGTGTTTTGTGCTTTTTAGAGCTTCTTCATGGGATTAAGGGTTTTTTATGTTTTCATGGATTTTTAGAGGTTTTTTTTGGAATTTTATGGTTTTTAGGGATTTTAGGGTTTTTAGGTCTTTTGAGGGTTTAGGGATTTTCCGGGTTTAGGGTTTTAGGGTTTTCAGAGTATTTTTGGGTTTTTTGGGTTTTTTATTCTTCTAGTGTTTTTACGGTTTTTAGATTTTTTTAATGTTTCCGGGGATTTAAGGGGTTTTATAAATTTTAGTGGTTTTAGGGGTTTTATGGGTCTTTAGGGTTTTTCAAGGCTTTTAGGTTTTTTATCATTTTTAGGGGTTTTAAGTGTTTTTAAGGTTACTCATGTTTTGAAAGATTTTTATCGGTTTTTTAGGATTTTTATGATTTTTAGTTTTTGAGTTTTTTTTGGTATTTTGTGGGTTTTTGAATTATTCATGGTGTTTTAGGGTCTTTTTTAGTTTTTAGGGGGTTCTTGAATTTTTTAGGGTTTTTATAGTTTTTTAACATTTTTAGGTGTTTTAAGGATTTTTGGAGTTTTATTTTCTTTTAGGGTTTCTCTGGGTTTTTAAAGTTTTTATGGGTTTTAAGGGTTTTATGGGTTTCATTGGTTTTTCAGGGTTTTTAGGATTTTTTACGTTTTCATGGATTTTGAGGGGTTTTATGGTTTTAGTGGTTTTTAGGGTTTTTAGGGATTTTGAGGGGTTTTAGGGGTTTTGGGTTTGTTTTTGTTTCTTCAGGGATTTTAGGGTCCTTTTGGATTTTTGCGTTTTATGAGATTTTTTGGGGCTCTATGGTTTTCTAGAGTTTTTAACCTTTTTACAAGTTTTAGTGGTTTTATGGTTTTAATGGATTTTTAGGGTTTTTATGGTTTTTTGGGGCTTTTTTAATTTTCCTAGGATTTGCAGGGTTTTATGATTTTTACATTTTCATGGATTTTGATGGGTTTTTAGGACTTTTATGGTTTTTACGGGTTTTAGGAACTTTGAGGGGTTTTAGGGCTTTTGAGGATTTTTTAGGGTCTTTTGGGTTTTTAGGGGGTTTTTTTTGAGTTTTTAAGTGTTTAAAGGTTATTTAGAGTTTTTAACATTTTTAGGGGTTTTAAGGGTTTTTGAGTTTTTAGTGGTCTTTTGTTTTATGTGGTTTTAGGGGGTTTTAAGGGTTTTATGGGTTTTAGAGTTTTAGTGGATTTAGGATTTTATGGGTTTTTAGTGTTTTTTAAGGTTTTAAGGGTTTTTATGGGTTTTCGGGGTTTTTATGGTTTTTTAATATTTTTAGGGACTTTTGAGGGGTTTTAGAGTTTTTAGTGGGGTTTTAGAGTTTTTATGGGTTTGTTGGGTTTTGTAAATTTTTAGCAGCTTTTATGCTTTTCAGCATTTTTTTCATTTTCATGGATTTTTAGGGGGTTTTAGGATTTATTAAGTTTTTTTGTGGTTTTAGGGGTTTTAGGGATTTTTAGTGTTTTATGGTTTTTCATGGGTTTTTAGGGTTTTTACGATCTTTTAGTTTTTTAGGATTTTTTTGAGTTTTTTTTTGTGTTTTTAATGTTTTATAGAGTTTTTTAACATTTTGGGTGTTTTAAGGGTTTTTTTAGTGATTTAGTGTTTGTAGGGTTTTTATGGTTTTTTTATTGTTTTTTAAGGCTCTTAGTGTATTTTATTCTTTTTCGGGGGTTTTTAGGTATTTTTTGGTTATTTATGATTTCTTGGATTTTTAGAGGTTTTTTCGAATTTTTATTGGTTTTTTGGGGTTTTAGTGATTTTAGGGGTTTTTCATAATTTTTAGGGTATTTTTGGGTTTTGCAGGTTTTTTTGAGTTTTTAGTTTTTCTGGTTTTTTAGAGTTTTTAACATTTTCAAGAGTTTTTAGAGTTTTTTTTGGGTCTTTAGGGGTTTTAACGTTTTTAGGGGTTTTATGGTTTTTAGAGGTTTTTTAGGGTTTTTAGGGTTTTTTACATTTTCAGGGATTTTTAAGGGATTTTTATGATTTTTATGATTTTTAGTGTTTATAGGGATTTTTAGGGGTTTAAAGGTTTTTCATCAGTTTTAGGGGTTTTTGAGTTTTTAGGTTTTTTAAATATATTTTAGATTTTTTAATGATTTTAGGGCTATTGAGGCCTTTTGAGTTTTTAGTGGTTATAGGGTTTTTAGGGTGTTTTAGGTTTTTGTGGTGTTTTAGGGGTTTTTATGGTTTTTTGAGGGTGCTCAATATTTTTAGGGTTTTTTACATTTTCATTGATTTTAAGGGGATTTTTTATGTTTTTTATATTTTTTAGGATTTTTACACATTGTAATATTTTTTAGGGTTTTTAGGGATTTTTATGGGGTTTTAGGGGGTTTATGGATTTTTAGAACATTAAAGGGAATTTTGGGTTTTTAGGGGTTTTTTTAGTTTTTTGAGCTTTTAGTGGTTTTTTTGGGTTTTACGGCTTCCAAGGTTTTTAAGGGTTTTAATTATTTAAGGGATTTTTTAGGGTTTTAAGGGTTCTTTACGTTTTTAATGGATTTTTAGGGGGGTTAGTATTTTTATGGTTTTTAGAGATTTTGAGGGGTTTTTAAGTTTTTCAGCAGTTTTAGGATTTGTAGGGTTTTTTAGAACCATAAAAACCCCTAATACACTTAAAACCCTTAAAAACTATTCAAACCCCTTAAAAACTCTTAAAACCCCTTAAAACTCAAAAAGATCCAAAAAATCGCTAAAACTAGAAAACCCCTTTAAACCCCTAAAAACTCTAAAGAGTCATAAAACCCCAAAAAACATAAAAACCACCCTACAAACCCAAAAATACCCTAAAAACACTGAAAACCCCTTAAAAGTCAAAAAACCCCCAAAAAACCTCAAATTCCTAAAACCCCAAAAACCTTGAAAATCCAAAAGACCAGAAAAAAATCCTTGAAAACATAAAAAACGTAAAAAACCCTAAAAAACCCTAAAAACCTTAAAAACACATAAAAACCTTAATAACCATAAAAACCCCATAAAACACTAAAAACCCACTACAAAATCTAAAAACCCTTAAAACCCCTAAAAATGTTAAAAACTCTAAAAAACCTCAAAAATCCAAAAAACTCAAAAACCCAAAAATACCCAAAAGACCTTGAAAACCATAATAAACCATGAACACCCCAAAACCCCTCAAAATCCCTGAAAACTCTAAAAAGTCTAAAAACCACAAAAATCCTAAATCCTCCTAAAAATCCATAAAAATGTAAAAAACCGTAAAAACCATGAAAAATCTCTAAAAACTATAAAATCCAATTTAAACCATATAAACCCAAAAAAATCCATAAAACCCTATGAAACCACTAAAACACTAAAAACCATCTAAACCTCAAAAATTGTTAAAAATATCTAAAAACACAAAAAAACCCCAAAAACCCCTCAAAATCCCTAAAAACCCAAAAAACATAAAAATCCTAAAAACCCATAAAGATCCATGAAAATGTAAAAAAACATGAATACCTTGAAAACTCTCTGAGAACCATAAAAAACTCTAAAAACATTAAAATCCCTA
The DNA here is from genome assembly GCA_963277665.1 of Viscum album. Classification (NCBI taxonomy): domain Eukaryota; kingdom Viridiplantae; phylum Streptophyta; class Magnoliopsida; order Santalales; family Viscaceae; genus Viscum; species Viscum album. The sequence continues at coordinate 1,898,962,316 of OY728141.1, forward strand.
AAACCCATAAAACCCCATAAAACCACTAAATACAACTACAAACTCTAAAAACCCTTAAAACTCCTAGAGATGTTAAAAAAACACTAAAAACCCCTAAAGACCCTAAAAACAATCAAATTCATTTAAACCCCCAAAACCCCTAAAAATCCTAAAAACCATAAAAATCCCAAAAATCCATGAAAATGTAAAAAACTTAAAAAAACCTAAAAACCCTGAAAACCTTTAAAACACCTAAAAACCATAAAACCCCTTAAACATTAAAAAACTAAAAACCCACTACAAACTCTAAAAACCCTTAAACCCCCTAAAAATGTTAAAAACTGTAAAAAACCTAAAAACTCCAAAAACCTCAAAAAACCCAAAAAAATAAAAAAGACCTTAAAAACAATAAAAACATCAAAATCCCTAAAAACTCTAAAAACCCTAAAAACCACAAAAATCCAAAACCCCCTATAAATCCATAAAAACAAAAAAAATCCTAAAAACCATGAAAAACCCCTCAAATCTTAAAAAACCACTAAAAACATTAAAAACCCTGAAAAATCCATAAAAACCCTAAGAAACCACTAAAAACCTCAAAACCCTTAAGTTGTTAAAAAACTCTAAAACCCCGAAACACCCTAAAAACCCCTGAAAAATCCAAAAACCTCTCAAAATCCCTAAAAACCCTGAAAATCCATAAAAATGATTAAATACTCCTAATGATCCACAAAAATATAAAAACCAAAAAAACCATGAAAACCACCTGAGAACCATAAAAAACATTAAAACCCCTAAAAACCCAAAAAACCACTAAAAACTCGAAAAACCCCTAAAACTTCTAGAAAGGATAAAAAACTCTAAAAAAACTTAAAAAACATAAAAACTCAATACAAAAAACCCATAAAGAACCTAAAAACCTTGAAAACCCTAAATCCCCTTAAAAAATTGTTAAACTCTCAAAATCCCAAAAACCACTAAAAACCCATAAAAACACTAAAAACCCCTAAATATCCATGAAAACAAAATAAAACTTAAAACCCCTAAAAACTCTAAAATATTTGAAAACCCTTAAAATGATAAAAAATTATAAAGCCCTTAAAAACCCAAAAATCTCAACAAAAATTATAAAAACCCAAAAGACCCAAAAAATCCTGAAAACCCCTAAAAACTCTAGAAAAACCATAAAACCCCTCAAAAACCATAAAAATCCTAAAAAACACAAAAAAAATAAAAATAAAAAACCCCAAAATTTACATTATAATTTAAAAAACCGTAAAAACCCATGAAAACCATAAAAACCCCTAAAAACCTTTTAAAACCCTAAAAGGCTAAAAAATACCCTAAAAACCCTAAAAACCCCCCAAAACCCCCAAAAACCATAAAACAATCTAAAAACCATATAAATCCCTAAAAACCAGCAAACCCTTGAAAAACCATAAAAAACCTTCAAAATTCCTAAAAACCCTAAAAACCCCTAAAAACCATAAAAATTCTAAAAACACCCAAAAATCAATGAATATGTTAATAACCCTAACCACCCCCCCCGCTAAAAACCATAAAACCCCTAAAAACCTAAAAACCCCTAAACCCCCATAAAAAATCCACTAAAAACTATAAAAATGATTAAACCCTAAAAAATTCTAAAAAATTCTAAAATATTTAAACCCCTGAAAAACTCAAAAAAACCTTAAAAGCACAAAAGACCCTAAAAACCTAAAAATACCTAAAACCTTAAAATCCCTCAAAATCCCAAAAAATCTAAAAACCACTAAAACTCTATAAACCATGAAAACCACTAAAAATGTTAAAAAACTCAAAAAAACCTTAAAAACCTTTAAAAACATAAACCCACCCCCAAACCCCCAAAAAGACTCTAAAACCCCTGAAGAACCCTAAAAACTACAGAGAATCCCTCAAAATCTCTAAAAACGCTCAAAACCATCAAAATACTCAAATCCCCTAAAATCCATGAAAATGAAAAAAATCATAAAAACCCTGAAACCCACTAAAAGCCATAAAAACATCTAAAAACCATAAAAACCCAAAAAACCCAAAAAATTCTAAAAACCCTTAAACCCATTAAAATGTTATAAAATCTAAAAAACCCATAAAAACCTAAAAAGACACGAAAAACCTAGAAAACCCTAAAAACCCATGAAACCCCCTAAAACCCACCCAAATCCCTAAAATCCTTAAAAATCCTTAAAACAAAAAAACCCTAAAAAACCACTGAAAATCTATGAAAACATAAAAAACCCTAAAAAGCATGAAAAAACCCTGAAAACCATAAAACCCCTATAAGAATTAAAAAACCCTTAAAACACATAAGAACCATATAACCCACTAAAGACTCTAAAACGCCTTAAAACCCCTTAAAAACCCTAAAAACATTAAAACCCTGAAAAAACCTAAAAAACATAAAAAGTATAAAAATCATAAAAAACCCCGAAAAATCACTGTAAATGTAAAAAAAACTAAAAAACCCCCAAAACCAATAAAACTCATAAAAAACCTAAAAACCTAAAAACCCCTAAAAACCCAAAAATCCAATAAAACCCCTTAAAAACAAAAAAAATTTAAAAAAACCCAAAAACTAAAAAGGCCCTAAAAACTCTGAAAACCCCGTAAAAACCCTAAAACCCTTTAAATCCATAAAACCCACAAAATATCATAAAACCATAAAAAACCATAAAAATTCCTAAAAATATTATTAAACCCAAAAAACTAATAAAACCCATAAAACCACTAAAAACCACTAAAAACTCTAAAAATCTATAAACCCCTAAAATGTTAAAAAAACACAAAAAAACCTTAAAACCCCTAAGAACATAAAAAACCCATAAAAACAAAAAAATACCCTTAAAGATATGAAAATCCCTAAAAACCCCCTAAAAACCTCTAAAACCCATAAATCCACTCTATATCCCTAAAACCCTAAAATCCATAAAAATCCTAAAAACCCCCTAAAAATCCATGAAAATGTAAAAACCGTAAAAAACCAGAAAACCCCCCTAAAAGCCATAAAAACCATGAAACCCTAAAAGACTATAAAAATTCTAAAAACCCAATAAAAACACAAAAACCCATTAAAAACCCAAAAAACATTAAAAAAACTCTAATTTTTTTGGAAAACCATAGAAAACTCAAAAAATAACAAAAAACCCAAAAAGTACCTAAAACCTTAAAATCCCTATAACCCCATGAAAAACTATACAAACCCTAAAAATCCCTAAAAACCATAAAGATCCTAAAAAACATCTAAAGATCCATGAAATCATAAAAAACCACAAAACCTCAAAACCCTATGAAAACCATCAAAACCTCTAAAACATTAAAAAATTCTAAAAACCCAAATAACCCACTAAACACCGTAAAAATACTAAAAATGTTAAAAAACTCTAAAAAACTAAAAACCCCTAAAAAATAAAAAAACTACATGAACAAGAAAACCCCTAAATATCCATGAAGACCCTAAAACTTTTTGAAAAATCATAAAACACTAAAATACATAAAACCCTAAAAACCCCTAAAAATAATCATAATTCACTAAAAATCCATGAAAACATAAAAAACATTAAAATTATTGAAAACCCTATAAAAACCATCAGAAGAGGCCTCGAAGCGGCAACTTTCTTCTCCCCTTGCACCTCTAGGGTTCTTTTTCAACTCTTCCTACTTCCCCCTCCGTCGTCGTCCGACCTCAGTGTTCACGGCTGCTTGCTAGATCAACTTAGATAGAGGCTGCCCCTGCACGTCATGGACTTGGATTTGGCGTTTCATCGTGCCTTGTGGCCTCGAGATCTAGTTGCAGCTTCAGATCATTTGTTGCAATCTATGGTCCATGTAGAGATGACTCTGTATCTCCTGGCTTCAGGACCTCTTTCTGGCTTCGGTTTGCATCGCCTCTGTGTGCTTTGGATTCAGGTGCTTGGTCAGTGCTTGCCCTTCTTGATATTGGTCCTTTATGTGGCTTTGTGAGCTCAGTGTCAGGCATGGTGTTCTTAGCATTGGCTTTGAGTCTCCCCTGCCCTCCGGATCTTGTCGCGGTTTCTGTGCGCTCTTCACCAGATATAGATTGTTCATTTCCAGCTACAGACCTCCTTTGCTTTGATATTGGCCGCAGCTATGGTTTTCTTGGCTTCTGGATTTTTTCCCCAGCCCACATCTTCTCGGCCCGACGGTGGTCCAAGTGTACTTTGCCCAGCTCTGTCTCGGCTATTGGATTGGGGGGGGGGGATTCCTCTCCTTTTCTTTGGATTCTCATGCATCTGGGCCTTTATTTGTTGGTGATTTTTTTGGTTTGTGAATTTGGTGTGTGATGCTGCTGGTTGCTAGTCATTTTTTGCTGGAAGTTGATGATGTTGCTGGTTGATGAATGATGTGATGGTTGTGCTGAAGCTGGGCTGATGAAGTTGCTGCTTATGGTTTGGTGTTTCTAATTGCGGGCTCTATTTGGTTAAGAGGTGATGTTGGGGATCTTTCGTTTTTTTTGTTTCTTTTGTGTGCCTTTGGTTGTTTTCTTTTTTTTCTTTTCAGTATTTTGGGTTTGTGCTTGTTTTAGGATTTTTGGGTGTGGGTCATTTGACCCCTCCCCTCCCATGTCTGCTATCTTTTATTTATAATAATTGGGGGGGGGGGGGTTGGGAATAGCTTGACCCTTGCATGTTCCTTTCTCTAAAAACCATCAAACCCCTAAACCACTAAAAACTCAAAAAACCCTTAAAACCCCAAAATACATACAAAAAATCTAAAAAACCCTAAAAACTCAAAAAAAATCCAAAAGACCCAAAAAACACTAAAATACCCATGAAACTTTAAAAACCCTTGAAAAACCCTAAAAACATCAAAATCCCTGAAACCCTAAAAAAAACCCTAGAAACCATTAATATCCTAAAACCCCCTAAAAATTCATGAAATAAAAAAAAACACTAAAAATCCCCTAACACCTTAAAAAACCATAAAACCCCATAAATACCCAAAACCACACTAAAAACTCTAAAAAACCTTAAACCCCCTAAAAACTCAAAAAAACACAAAAAACTAAAAAAGACCCTAAAAACCATGAAAACCCCAAAAACATTAAAATTCCCAAAAAAACCCCTAAAAACCTCAAAAATACCCAAAAACCCTAAAAACCTATAAGAACCCATTAAAATATTAAAAATTCCTTAAAATACATGAAAACGTAAAAAACCCTAGAAATTATAAAAAACCTTGAAAACCATAAAAAACCCATAAAAACATTAAAAACACTAAAAACCATAATAACCACTAATATTTCTAAAACCAATTAAAACCCCTAAAAACGCTAAAAACTCTAAATAACCTTACCATTAAAAACTCAAAAAAACCCAAAAGACACTAAAACATCTGAAAACCCATAAAACCCCTCAAAATTCCAATAAACTATAAAATCCCTAAAAACCATAAAATTCCTCAAACCCCCTAAAAATCCCTAAAAATGTAAAAAACATTAAAAACCCCTAAAATACCTTAAAACATAAAACCCCCTAAAAACCCATAAAACCCATAAAACCCATAAAAACCCGTAAAACCCCTAAAACTCACTAAATCACTAAAAACCCTTGAAACTCTTAAAAACGTTAAAAAACACTAAAAAACCTTAAATCCCCAAAAAATATCAAAAACACCCTTAAACCCAAAAGGCCCTAAAAACCGTGAAAATCACTAAAAAATATAACAAACCAAGAAAAAACCTTAAAAACCCTGAAAATCCCTAAAAATCCTTAAAAACCCTAAAATCAAAAAACTTCTAAAAAATCCCTAAAAAACCACAAAAATGTAAAAAACCCTATACACCCTAAAAACCCCCAAAAAACCACAAACCCCCTAAAATCCTAAAAACCCGAAACCCCTAAAAACAACTTAAAACTCTAAAATTCCTTTAAACCCCTAAAAATGTGATAAAACTCTAAAAATCCTTAAGAACCCTAAAAAAGTCAAAAAACATAAAAGGCCAAAAGACCATAAAAACAAATGAAAACCCCAAAAAAATCCAAAAAATCTAAAAAACCCTAAAAAACCAAAAAACCATAAAAATCATAAAAAACCCATAAAAATACATCAAATCGTAAAAAACCTTAAAAATCCCGAAAACCCCTGAAACCAAAAAAACCTATAAAACCTTAAAACCCCTAAAAACCTGCTAAAACACTAAAAATACTCACATCCACAAAATATGTTAAAAAAACTGAAAAAATAAATTTCTAAAAAACTAAAAAAACCCTACAAACCAAAAAGATCCTAAAAATGCTGAATTCCTAAAAACCCCTAAAAAAATATAAAAACACTAAAAATCCCTAAAAACCATGAAAAATCCCAAAAACCATAAAATTCCTAAAAACATTAAAAAATACTTGAAAATGTATAAAATCCTTAAAACCCTGAAGAACCCCATAAAATTATAAAACCCCTAAAGATGTTAAAAAGAACTCAAAATACCTTAAAACCCCTAAAAACTAAAAAATAAACCTAAAACCCCCCAAAAGACATTAAAACCCCTAAAAATCCCCTGAAAACCCATAAAACCCCTAAAAATCACTAAATCCCCTAAAAACCCTAAAAACCATAATAATACTAAACCCCCTAAAAATCCATGAAAACATTAAAAAACCAAAAAACCCAACAAACCCATAAAACCCCACTAAAATTTCTAAAAACCCTTTAAACCCCTAAAAATGCTAAAAACTGTAAAAAACATAAAACCCCTAAAATCTCAAAAAAAAACCCTAAAATCCCAAAATTACCATAAAAACCCTGAAATTCTCTAGAATCCCTTAAAATCTATAAAAACCCTAAAATTATAAAAATCCTATCCCCGCTAAAAATCCATGAAAATGTACAAAACCCTAAAAACCCAACCCCCCGGAAAGCCATAAAAACCTTAATAAACCCTAAAAAACCAACAAAAATCTCTAAAACACATTAAAACCTGTAAAAAACATCCAAAAGATCTAAAAATCTTTAAAACCCAAAAAAATAGAAAACCCCTAGAAACCCAAAAACACCCTAAAAACCCTCAAAGTCACTAAGAACCCTAAAACTGCAAAAATCCTAAAAAACCCCTAAATATCCATGGAAAAGTAAAGAGCCCTAAAACAATGAAAAACCCATGAAAACCATAAAACCACTAAAAACATTTAAAACCCTAAAAACCCATAAAAACCATAAAAACTACTAAAACTCTAAAAACCCTTAAAACACCTAAAAATGATAAAAAAAACTCTAAAAACCCATAAAAACCATAAAACCCCCCAAAAATATTAAAAACCTAGAAAACCCTAAAAAAGCACTAAAAACATTGAAAACTCCAGAAATCCATAGAAAACCTAAAACCCTTGAAAACCATAAAATCCGCTAAAAACCTTAAAAACCAAAAAACCCATAAATACCCTAAAACCCCACTAAAAACTCTAAAAACCCTTAAACACCAAAAAACATTATAAAACTACAAAAACCCATAAAACCCCTAAAAAACCCTAAAAACCAAAAAGACCCTAAAACCCTAAAGAAACCTAAAAACCCATGAAACCCCATAAAACCCTCTTACTTGCAAAAACCCCTAAAACCCCTCGGTTGCGAGATAATCGAGGAGGTTCGATTTCGATGGCATAGGGTGGCAGAAGAAGGATGTGGTTTGGATCTAAGAGGTGGATGATTGGTATGGATAGTGGATGCAATTAATCAATCAATTCTATAATTAGTGTGGCCTACTACTTAGACCACACACTCAATGGATGTGTGAGACGACCAATCCACACAACAACGCACTTAGGTTGAGGCACAAAATTGCGGTCTTTGTGATCTGGGATCACCAATATAACTTGTATATAGACAAGTCAAGAATTAAAAATAGTAAGGGAATATAGTAAAGATCTACATAATGGGGAGAATAAACTCTCAATGTTTCAGTAATACAAACTTGAATGAGAATACAAAAACAGGGGTGGCAATTTATAACCAAGAGGTGGTAAAATGACCAATGGTCTAATACCTTAAAGTCATAAATCATATTCCTACGTTGTCCCCTTAAATTAAAATATTTTAAATTCTGATAATTAAATTTAGGTATTTTCATTTTTTAGGGTTTTTTCGGGGTTTTAGGGTCTTTTGGGGGGTTTTAGGTTTTTTTAGTTTTAGGATTTTTAATGTTTTGTAGAGTTTATTAACATTTTATGGGGATTAATGCGTTTTAGAGTTTTTAGTGGGTTTTTAGAATTTTTATGGGTTTTTAGGGGTTTTTAAGGTTTTTAGGGTTTTTATGGTTTTTAGGGGGTTTTCAAGGTTTTTAGGGTTTTTTATGTATTCATATATTTTAAGGGGGATTTTAAATTTTTTTGGTTTCATTGGGGTTTTAGGTATTTTTAGTGATTTTGAGGGGTTTTAGGTATTTTAGTGACTTTTCGGGGTTTTAGGGTTTTTTAGGGTTTTAGGGTCTTTTTCGTTGTTGGCTTCATGTGCCATGTGAGTGTGGCTGGTGCATGGTGCTTGGTTAGGGTTACCTTCTTGTTCAGAATGACGATGGATGGGACTTGTGTTGGCTTGGATGCTTCTTTCTGTTTTGTTCTTGTTGCAGACTGGTTCTGTGGAGCTTGGGAATGTTGTTTGTTTTTTGGGGTTGTAGGTTCGGCCTCCTTATTTTGGTTCTTATTATATCAATCTGTTTATTTTATTTGGTTCTAGGTGTTGGTTTGATTGGGTGCTTGCTGAATAGAGATTGGATGCTGATTTTCTAAAGGTTTCTTGGGCTTTCATATTTTGTTCTACTGATGGTGTTGATGTCCTTAGCTTGGGCATGGTTGGTTGATGTTAGTGGGGCTCGATGGTAGCATGTTGGTTGGATGTTGTAGTGGTTTGATGTATGTGGTTGCTATTGATGCTACTGGTTTCCTGTGTAGGTGATTGGGTGCTTGAAGATGAGGTGGGGATGTCTTGGTGGACTATGGAGTTTTTATTTCTCTTTCGGTTGTTATTGTTGTCTATGTTTTGCAGGTGGGTGGGTGCATGTGGTCTACAGGTTGTGAGTGCAGGGGAAGGAATGGAGGTTCGGGTGTCTTGTTGGTGTTGATACGTCTTCTGGTGGCTATATTATAGAGGTGGAAGCTGCTGCTGCCCATGTTCTTTTGTTGGTTTGGCTTGGATGGATGGTTCTGCTGGTTGTCTGCTTGCTACTTTTTTCTTTGAGTGAGACATATTCTACTTTGGTGATGTTGTTGGATGTTTTTGACCTAGGTTTTTAGTTGGGAGGAACTGTTCAGAGGGGAGGTTTGGGATGTTGGTTGGCTGATTTTGGTGGGTGTGCAAGGGGATTCTAGTTTGCGTGTGTGCATGTGTGTGTGTGTGCAGTAGGTGGTGCATTTATGCGTGCGTGCATTTTTTCATGGGTGGTGGTTTTTACATGCATGTGTGCTTGTGTTGGCTCATCCTTGTGGTGTTGTTGTTTTTCCTTGGGCCTTCTTGAGGCCTTTGCGGTGTTGGTACTCAATGTGCTTGCTAGTTTGGATCTTAGAGCTACTAAAATTGCTTATGGATATAGAAGAAGGATATATATATATATATATATGGTCAGTCAAATAATCTCAAACAAAAGAGTAAGGGGATATCCATCTCACAGCTCATCCAAGGAAGAAGAGTAGCCAACAGTTCAAAATTCCATCAATGATGCCCAGTAGAGGACCCATGACCCAGTACAACAAGAGGGTTCCACTTGGGTGGTCAAAGACCCATACCCTATCTGGCTGGAGGGTTCCACTCTAAGTTATCAAGGACCCATGCCCTTTCCCACATAATGGTGCCACTCGGAAGGTTGAGTATCCATGCCCAGCATAGCTGAAGGGTGCCACTCAAGGTTGTTGAGGACTCATGCCCCGATACCGCAAGAGGATTCCATTTGGAAGGTCGAGGACCCAAGCCTAGCCTGGCTAGAGGGTGCCACTCTAGGTCATCGAGGACCCATACCCTGATACCATAGGAGGGTTCAACATGAATGGTCGAGGACACATGCCTAGCTCGGTTAAAGGTTTTCATCTAGTCATCGAGGACCCATGCCCTGATACCACAAGAGGGTGCCACTCGAAAGGTCTCTGGTGATCCTGCACGATAACTACCATCATCAAGCATTTCCTTGTCAGTTGTTGTTTCCAAAACATTTCACATAATATCTGTAAATTCATAACTGAGGAAACCATCACATTATATGTAAAAAACACTCATTATAGGCTAGTCGTGGGCCAAAATCTATGTTCAAACAAAGGAGATACGAAACTTTAGTGTTTCATCAAAAGAGATCAAGGGGTAAACGGCTTGTGAGCAGACCCACACAGAATGTGGTTACTTTACACCACCTGTTCATGTCCCTAACTAGTACATGACTCCCTTTCCATGTAGTAGTACACGCCATGGTGGTGGACTACACGGCGTGACCAAGATACCTAGGACCAAGGCTATGTCTCTTCTGGCTGTGTTCATGTACATGACCTCGTGTCCATGTACCCGACTGTGTGGTCCGTCACACATCTCACACACATGGAGAAGGTGGAACATGGCATGTTGGAGATGTACACTCCATTCCATCCTTATAAGATTCCAGAACCCTAGAAACTACTTCTAATGGGCTACACACTGTGTGTTTATCCCATTACACGGTGTGTATTCAGGTTTTCAATTGAAACCCCAGACTTGATCATAACACTTGGATCTATCCAAATAGCTTCACATTTGGTGAAAATAGTGGATCTACCCATAAATCCTGGTTCCGGGCCATCGCTCACCGAAAAATAGTTGTCGTTCATCCATGGGGGTTCACCTTTAATTCCGCATGCCACCATTGTTCCATACTTGATTTATTGACTTCAAATTACCATAACTAGCATCTGCAATTCACAAAAACACCATATCTATGATCGTTTCATCAATCTATGCTTTATAAATCAATCTTTTTCGGATCTAGTGGTCTGATCGGGCTCGTTACTGCCCAAAAACGTTGATTGGGACCAAGGTGTTCGATTGAAGAACACATAACAATGAGGGAAAATGCACAAAAACCCAATAAAATCTCTAAAAACCATTTAAACCCCTAAAAATGTTAAAAAAACTCTAAAAACATTAAAAACCCTAAAAAACCTAAAAATCCTAAAAGAGCCCTAAAATTATATGAAAAAATAAAAACCCATAAAAAACCTAAAATCCCCTCAAAACTATAAAAACCACTAAAAATATTAAAAAACATAAAAACCTAAAAAACAATTAAAAAATCTAAAAACCCTTAAACACCTAAAAATGTTTAAAAAAATAAAATTCCGTAAAACCCCTAAAAACTCAAAAAAACCCAAAAAAATCCAAAAAATCCAAAAAAACCATAAAACCCCTAACAACCCTAAAAACCTCAAAAATCCTAAAAAGCCTAAAAACCATAAAAATCATAAAACGACCTAAAAATCCATTAAAACACAAAAAACCCTAAAACCCTTGAAAACCCTAAAATATCAAATAAGCACAAAAAACACGAAAAACTTACAAAAAATATAAAAGACCACTAAAAACCCCCAAAAACATTAAAAAACTCTAAAACACCTTTAAAACATTAAATAACACAACAAAACCCCTAAAACCCCAACAGATCCTTAAATCCCTGAAAATCGCTAAAAACCCTAAAACCCCTTAAAACCCCTAAAACCCATCAAATCTCTAAAATACCTAAAAAACTAAAAACCATAATAATCCAAAAAACCCCTAAAAATCCATGAAAACATAAAAAAGGGTAAAAACCAAAAAAACCCCTAAAACCATAAAACCCCCTAAAAACATAAAACACTACAAAAACCCTAAAACCACTAGAAACTCTAAAAACCATTAAAACACCTAAAGCGTTAAAAACTCAAAAAAACATAAAAATCCTAAAAAACTCATAAACCCCTAAAAACAAAAAATACCTCTTAAAACCATGAAAACCCCTAAAAACCCATGAAAAACACTAGAACCCTTCAAAATCCAAAAAAAAAACTAAAAACTAAAAAATCCTAAAAAACCCCAAAAGAATAATGAAAACAAAAAAACTATAAAAACCCAGAAAACCCCTGAAATCCATAAAACTCCCTAAAAACCTTAAAAACCATAAAAACCCGTAAAACCCTAAAAACATAATAAAAACTCTAAAAACTCTTAAAACTTATAAAAATGTAAAGAAAACTATAAAAAAACTTTAAATCCCCAAATAACTCCAAAAAACCCAAAAACCCAAAAACACAGAAAGACCAAAAAAACTTGAAAAGCCCAAAAAACCCTAAAACCTCTTGAAAAACCATAAAACCCCTCAAAATCCCTCAAATACCATAAAAATACTAAAACCCACAAAAAATTATAAAAATGTAAAAGATTTTAAAACCCCTAAAAACCATAAAAGCCCCTAAAAGCCTTAAAAAACCCTAAAGCCCCATAAAACCCCTAAAAATAACTATAAATCTAAAAACCATTAAATCCCCCAAAAACGTTCAAAAAATTTAAAAACTTTTAAAACCCTAAAAAAACAAAAAACCAAAAAAATCCCAAAAGACACTAAAACACCTAATAGACCCACAAAACCCACAAAACCCCGGAAAAACCCTAAAACCCCAAAAATTCCCAAGAAATCCCTAAAAACCCTAAAAGCCACAAAAATCCCAAACACCTTAAAAATCCATGAAAACGAAAAAATACCTAAACCCCTAAAAATCATAAGAACACACTAAAAATAATAATAAACCCTTTAAACCTCTAAAAAAGTTTAAAATGTCGAAAAAACCTTAAAAATCCTAAAAAACTCAAAAAAACCCCAAAACCCAAAAAGACCCTTAAAGGTCCTAAAAACTCTAAGACCCATAGAAAAAAACTAAAACCCCTTAAAATACATAATAACATTAAAAAATCATAAAACCATAAAAATCTTTAAAAACCCCTAAAAATTCATGAAAACGTAAAAAACCCCAAAAACTAAAAAAAGCACCTGAAAACCATAAAAATCCCTAAAAACTCTAAAAACCCTAAAAAACCTAAAAATCCCTAAAGACCCTTAAACCAATAAAAACTATAAAACCCCTTAAACCCCCTAAATAGTTTAAAAACACTAAATAACCTTAAAAACCTTTAAAAACTCAAAAAAAACTCTAAGAACCCAAAAGACCCTAAAAACCCTTGAAAACCCCTAAAACCCCAAAATATTCCTAAAAATTCTAAAAACCCCTAAAAACCATAAAATTCCTAATAACCCCTAAAAATCAATGAAAACATAAAAAACAAAAAAAGCCTTGAAAACCCCCTAAAAACCAAAAAACCCCTAAAAACATTTAAAACCCTAAAAAACCATAGAAACCCTAAAACCCCACTAAAACTCTAAAAACCATGAGGACCCCTAAAAATATTAAAAACTCTAAAAAACATTAAAACCCAAAAAGACTATAAAAACCATGAATACCATAAAAACTCTAATAAACTAGGAAAATCCCTGAAAATACCTAAAACCCCAATAAACCCCTAAAACCATAAAAAATGAAAAAACCCATAAAAATCAATGAAAAGTAAAGAACCCTAATAACCCTAAAACCCCCCTAAAAACCATTAAAAACCCCTAAAACTATAAAAATACCCTAAAACCCAATGAAACCCTAAAAACAAAATAAAACTCTAAAAATCCTTAAAATCCCTAAAAATGTTAAAAAACTCTAAAAAACTTGAAAAACATTAAAAAAATCAAAAAACCACAGCATCCGAAAAAGACCCTAAAAACCCATGAAATTCCATAAAACACCACAAAATCCCAAAAACACTTAAAAAAGCTAAAAACCATAAAAATCTAAGTAAACATAAATATCCTTAAAAACCCTAAAAAAACTCTGAGAACTGTAAACCCCCTTAAAACCTTAAAAAACCTAAAACTCCTAAAAAATACTAAATACTCTAAAAACCCTTAAACCACCTAAAACATTAAACAAATCTAAAAAACCTTAAAAACCTTAAAAAACTCCAAAAACCCCTAAAAACCCAAAATACCCTAAAAAACCAAAAAACCCCTAAAATCCAAAAAAACCCTGAAAAATCCAAAAAACCTCAAAGTCATCAAACACCCAGAAAAACCCTAAAGACCATAAAAATTCTGAAAAACCCATAAAAATCCATGAATACATAAAAATCCCTAAAAACCCTAAAATCCATAAAAACCAATAAAACATATAAAAATTTTAAAAACCCCTAAAACCCCTAATTAAAAACCACTAAAAACTCTAAAAACCCTCAAAACCCCTAAAAACGTTAAAAAATAAAAAAACATTAAAAACCGAAAAATACTTTAAAACCACTAGAAACCAAAAAAACACCCTAAAACACTGGAACCCCCAAAAAAACCCATGAAAGACCCTAACAAACATAAAAACCATAAAAATCCTAAAAAACTGCTAAAAATCCTTAAAAATGTAAAAAACCCTGAAAACCCCGTAGAAGGAATAAAAACCCAAAGAACCTTAAAAACCCTAAAAACACGCTAAAACCCCTTAAAACCCCTAAAAATCCATAAAATCCCTAAAACCCCAAAATAACCATAATAACTATAAAAATCCTAAAAATCCCAATAAATCAATGAAAATTTAAAAAACCTTAAAAACCTTGAAAACATAAAAATCCTAAAAACAAAAAAAAAACACTAAAAACTTCAAAAACTCTTAAACCCCATAAAAACCTAGAAAACGTTATAAAAATCTAAAAACCTTAAAACCCCTAAAAACTAAAAAGCCCATAAAACACCAGAAAGACCCTAAAACCCCTAAAAACGCCTTAGATGAAGGGAAGGCTGCTGTGATGGGCATCTAGAAATAAAATGTTGACGACCCCTGTGCTATGGATATGGAATGAGATGATATAGCTCAATTGAATGTTAATGAGACCACTGATGGATCCTTTCCAGTAATTTAGGGTGTTATGATTTCTCCAAACAACTCTCAGGTTGTAGCCTTTCCAGAGCCTATCGTGGTGGATGTGCAGGTGGCAGATGTAGTGAAGGAGGTAGTGGTTGCTCAGGGCCCAAAGACTGGGGATGAGTGGAGCTTGTCTTCAGCTGAGGGAAGGTCTATGGTGAATGACACGAACTTGCGTGATGCCCCTCTAGTTCTGTCTGGAAGTGTAGGTGTGGGGGGACCTGACATGAGGCCTAGATCACCTCCTCCCTCTGACAGTACAAGCTGTGCTGAGGAACCTCCAGGTGGCCATTTCTTTAGCCCGCTGCCGGGAAATGCTGACGACGCTGGTGGCCCATCCATGGATCTGCAGAGGGCTATGGTCCTTCATGGGGTCCTCTCTGCTGAATATTTTTGTGTGCAGTTTCATGAGATGGTGTGGGTCGAATGGGAAAGGTTCCCCCTTGAGGATGAAGCTGAAAGGCTTGGGGAGAGGTTTGCTGAGGCTGATTGTCGGATTAACGCTGCTATGGCCAGGACAAAGGAGAAAAGAAATGGAGGAAGTGCTGAAGCTCGTAGACCTGAATGTAAGAAATGTAAGCCACCATCGGCTATCAGTGATGGTGTCACTTGCGCGACGGTGGGTGCTGCAGCTGGATCCACTTCCCCCCCCTGAGACGAAGACGAAGGAGGGGTTACTCTGCCCTTCCACGTCCCATGGAAACTAGGGCCGCTCAAGACCTATAAGACTTAATCTAAAGGTGAATAAGCGAGAGAGACTTTCAATTTCTGCAAAGCAAGAGAAGGCTTGGATGAAGCTACTATCCAGGCCTGGCATGGAAGAGGATTTTGAGTCTGGATGGGACTCAACTGACATGGGTGCTGAATCAGACTTCATCTTTGCTGATGTGGGCAACGGCTTTGGTGTGGGCATGGGATTTTGAGGTGCAGAGCTGGAGGATTTTGGTGGCGATGTTTACTGATCCTCCCCTTGTGTGCTTTCCCTTTTGGACTTTTTGACTAGTTTGCTTTTTTTTTTCCTTTTCTTCCTTTCTTTTTTTGGCCTTCGAGCTTAGGTCGTAAGGGGTTTTGGGTGTCGATCGATGGATCCCTCCCCTCCATTTTCAGCAGTGTCTATGTCTCTTCTTTTAATAAATTTTGGGTGGTGCCCGGAATAGCCTGGACCCGAGCCTTCCTTTTCCCTAAAAACAAAAAATACACTAAAAACGTTGAAAACGATAAAAAACCCTCAAAATCCCTAAAAACCATTAGCACCATAAAAAACCCTAATAACCTTGAACACCACCTGAAAACAATACAAACCCCAAAATCCATTTAAAAACGCAGAAACCCCATAAAAACCCTAAAACCCACTAAAAACTCTAAAAACTCTTTAAACCCCTAAAAACCCCAAAACGTTATAAAACAAGAAAATACCTTTAAAACCCTAAAATACATAAAAAAATCCCTAAAACCCCAAAAGATCCAAAAAACCCTAAAAACAATTAAACCCCTGAAGAAAACTGAAAACCCTCAAAATCTATAGAAACCCTAAAAACCATAAAAATCCAAAAAAACCCTCAAAATCCGTGAAAATGTAAAGAACCCTAAAATCCCTGAAAACCCCCTGAAAACCATAAAACCCCCTAAAATTCTTAAAAAATCATAAAACCCATAAAACCCCTAAAATACCACTAAAAACTCTAAAAATAATTTAAAACCCCATAAATATTAAAAAAATATAAAAAACCCTAAAACCCCGTCAATATCCTAAAAACCATAAAAACCATAAAAACCCTAAAAAATCCCAAATACCATAAAACTCATAAACACCTTAAAAAATTATAAAATACTTAAAAAACCAAAAAAACCCACTAAAAACTCTGAGAACCCAAAAAACGCCTAAAAATGTTTAAAATTCTAAATACCTTAAAAACATTAAATAACTTTAAAAACCCAAAAACCCCGAATGGCCCTAAAATGCATGAAAAAACCTAAAAACCCTAAAAACACTAAAAAGTCACAAAATATCTTAAAACCAAAAAAACTATAAAATTACTAAAAAACCTAAAAACCACTAAAAATCAATGAAAACGTAAAAAACCTTAAAACCCCCCAAAAAACTAAAAATAAGTAAAAACTACTAATACACTTAAAACCCCTAAAAATGTAAAAAAACTCCAAAAAAACATAAAAACCCTAACAACTTAAAGAACCCCTAAAAACCATGAAAATCCCTAAAATAACTAAAACATGAAATACCCTAAAACCCCTCAAAATCTATAAAATCCCTAAAAACCCTAAAGCTATAAAAATCCTAAAAACCCAAAAAATATATGAAATTGTTAAAAACCCTAAAAACCCTAACAACCCCTAGAAACCATTAAAACCCCTAAGAAACTTAAAAACCCTAAAACCCCATTAAAAACTATAAAAACACTTAAAACCCCTAAAAATGCTATAAAAATATAAAAACATAGAACCCCAAAAAACTCAAAAAAAAACCTAAATTCCCAAAAGTCCCTAAAACCCAAAAAACCCCTAAAATCTCTAAAATCCCTTTAAATCCCTAAAAAACCAAAAAAATACTAAAAAGTCTAAAAACCCTTAAATCCACTAAAAATGTTAAAAAACAATAAAAATATTAAATACCCTAAAATCTTTAAAAAAACCTTAAATCCCAAAAGACCCTAAAAAAATAAAAACCCCTAAAAACCCCTAAGAATCCAAAAATACCAAAAATCCCTAAAAACCCTAAAAACCCATAAAAACCACAAAAATCCTAAAAAACCCCTAAAAATCTATGAAATCAAAAAAAACCCCAAAAACCCTCAAAACCATTGAAAACCATAAAACCCCCAAAAACCATAAAAACCTGAAAAACCCCCATAAAACCCTAAAAAACTAAATACTCTAAAAACACTTAAACCGCTAAAAATGTTAAAAACTCTAGAAAATCATAAAAACCCTAAAAAGCATAAGAAAACATAAAAACTCAAAAAGACACAAAAAACCCTAAAAAGTATAAGAACCCCTAAAAACATTCAAAATACCATGAATCCTTAAAAAAACTACATACCTAAAAATCCTAAAAATCCATGAAAACATAAAAAACCCTAAAACACCTAACACTCCCTAAAAACCATAAAAACCCCTAAATGAAATTAAAAAACCAAAAAACTCACTAAAAACTCTTAAAACCCATAAAACGTTATAAACTATAAAAATCCTTAAAAATCCTAAAACCCCTAAAAACCCTAAAAACCCTAAAAAACCAAAAAAACCATAAAAATACTAAAAAATCTCTAAAAACATTGAAAATGTAAAAAAACCCTAAAAACCCTAAAAACCCAGAAAAAACCCTGAAAACCCCTTCAAAATCACAAAACACCTAAAACCATAAAAAACAAAAAAAATATAAAAACTAAAAATACATCTAAAAACAATAAAAACCCTTGAAACACTTAAAAATGTTAAAAACTCTAAAAACCCTTAAAACCACAAAAAACAAAAAAAACCTAAAAACCCAAAAATACCCTAAAAACTCTGAAAACCCCTAAAAATTATAAAACCCCTAAAAACCATAAAACCCCTCAAAATATCCTAAAACCACAAAAATCATAAAAAAGACCAAAAAATACATTAGAACGTAAAAAACCTAAAAACCCTGAAAACCCCTGAAAACCATAAGAACCCCTAAAACCCTTAAAAACCCTAAAACCTCTAAAAACTCAAAAAAAAAACCCTCAAAACCCATAAAATGTTAAAAAAAACTCTAAAACCCCATAAAAATAAAAAAAAACTAAAGAAAGCACCTAAAAAACCAAAAGACCCTTAAAGCCATAAAATTCTCTAAAAACCCTAAAACCTCTGAAAACCCCTAAAACCCTCAAAATCCCTCAAACACTAAAAAACCCTAAAAACAATAAAATTCCCAAAAACCCCACAAAATGATTGAAAATGTAAAAACCCCTAAAAATCTTGAAAAATACCTAAAAACCATAAAACCCCCCAAAACCCAAAACCCCCAAAACATAATAAAAACCCTAAAAACATAAAAAAACTCTAAAAAACATTAAACCCATAAAACATTAAAAACTCTAGAAACCCCTAAAAACTCAAAAAAAACCTAAAAACCCAAAAGACACTATAAACCCTGAAAACTCCTAGAAACCCAAAACACACTAAAAACCCCTAGAAACCCATGAAAAATCATAAAAACTATAAAAATACCTAAAAACCCAAAAAAACAAAAAAATCTTAAAAACCCTAAATATCCATGAAAACAAAATATCCATAAAAACCCTAAAAACCATCAAACCCCTAAAACCATTAAACATCAAAAAACCCACAGAAAACCTAAAAACCCCTTAAAAACTCTAAAAATTATCAAAATTGTTACAAAACACTAAAAACATCAAAAAACCAAAAAAAACTCAAAAAACCCTAAAAAACTAGTAAGACCATAAAATCCTTGAAAACCCATAAAAACCCTAAAACCCCCTAAAACCCATAAAAACCCTCAAAATACCTAAAAACCATATAATCCAATAAAAATCCTAAAAACCCCCAAAAAATCTTTAAAATGGTAAAAAATCCAAAAATCCTTGAAAACCACTAACATCCAAAAAATCCTCTAAAAACGTTAAAACCCCTAAAACCCAATAAAAACCCTAAAACCCAGTAAAAACCCTAAAACCCCTTAAAACTGCTAAAAATGTTAAAAACTCTAAAAAACTTTTAAAACCTGTGAAACTAAAAAAATCCTAAAAACACAAAAGACCCTAAAAATCCAAAAAGGCCCTCAAAGTCGAAAAAACCCCTAAAAACCCTAAACCCCATCAAAATCCCTAAAAACCCCCAAAAACATAAAAATACAAAAAACTATAAATACCTAAAAAACCATTGAAAACCATAAAACCCTTAAAAATAATAAAAACCCTAAAATCCCATAAAACTCTAAAAAACACAAAAGAAACTAAAAATCCTTTAAACCTATAAAAATATTAAAAAATCTAAAGAACCTTAAAAAAATGAGAAACTCAAAAAACCCTAAAACACCAAAAAGACCCAAAAACACATAAAAACATTAAAAAACTCTTAAAATACATAAAATCCTAGAAACCACTAAAAACTCTAAAACCCCATAAAATCCCTAAAAACATTAAAAACTCTGAATAACCCTAAAACCCCTAAAAATATTTTAAAACTCTAAAAACCCAAAAGACCCTAAAAACCCCAAAAAACCCCTAAAAACCCTCAAAATTCAAAAAAAATCCTAAAAACCCTAAAATTCATAAAAACCCTTAAAAATCTATGAAAATTTTAAAATCCCTAAAAACCCTGAGAACCAAAAATTCGCTTAAAACCCCATAAAACCCTTAAAACCCCACTAAAAATATAAAAACACTTAAACCCCTAATGTACTTAAAAAATTATAAAAACCTTAAAAACCAAAAAATATAAAAAAAGACCCTAAAAACCCCAAAAAAACTTACAACACTAAAATCCCAAAAAGCTCTACCCCCCCCGAAAAACCCTAAAACCCTCAAAATCCCTAAAAACATTGAAAACCATAAAACCATAAAAACCCTTAAAAATCCATGAAAATGTAAAATAACCTAAAAACATGAAAACCCCTAAATACCATAAAAATACCTAAAACTATAAAAAACCCTAAATCCCCGAAGAATCCATTAACACAACTAAAATATATAAAAACCCTTAAACCCCTTCAAACATTAAAAACTCTAAAAAACCTTCAAGACCCTAAAAATGTAAAAAAAAAACCGTAAAACCCTAAAGACCCTAAAAACTCATGAAAAACCCTAAAAACCCACAAAATCCCAAAAACCCCTAAAAATTGTAAAGATGATAAAATCCTAAAAAACCCATAAAAATTTCATTAAAATATAAAAAACTATAAAAACATGGAAAAACCCTAAAAACAAAAAACCCCCTAATACCTTAAAAACCCCTAAAAACCGATTAAAATCTTAGTTGTCGTTACTGGGAGTTGGGCTTTATAAGGTTTCTCTGGCTCATTTTTAGGCTTTGGTTTGGTTGGGATTTGCGAGGTTATTAGGCTTCTTTACAGGTTATGGTTCGGGTGGGTTTCACAAGGGTTCTCGGGCCAATTTCCAGTTATTGTTTTATTCAGACATCGCGAGGATGTGGGGCCACTTTTTAGGAAGTGGTTTTGATGGGCTTCATGAGGTTTCTCAGGCATTTTTATAGGATATGGTTAGGATGGGATTCATATGAGTTCATAGGTCCTTTTTTTGTTGCAATGATTAGAGGGGTTTTGATAGGTTTCTTAGGAAGTGGTTTCGATGGGCTTCATGAGGTTTCTCAGGTGATTATGTTTTACTTCAATTCTTTTTTACTTTCAATTTATAACATGATCTATTTTCCTTTAAAAAACCATAAAACCCCTAAAAACTATAAAAAAACCTAAAAACCCAAAAAACCCCGTAAAACCCACTAAAAACTCTAAAACCCTTTAAACTCCTAAAAATGCTACAAAACTCTAAAACACCTAAAAAACCAACAAAACCCTAAAAAACTAAAAAAACCCTAAAACCCAAAAAATCCTAAAAAATCTGAAAAACCCAAAAACTCCAAAACCCTTGAAAAACCTTAAAACCCATAAAAACCTCTAAAACCCCTAAAAACAATAAAAATCCTATAAATCCCTAATGGTCCATAAAAAATTAAAGACCCCTAAAAACCCAGAAGAAAACCTAAAACCCCTAAAAACAATAAAAACCCCTAAAAACCATAAAAAACCCTGAAACCCCAAAGAAACCCAAAAAACAACCAAAAAACTCTAAAAACCCTTTAAACTCATAAAAATGATAAAAAATATAAAAAACCATAAACATCCTAAAAAACTAAAAAAACATAAAAACCCAAAAGACCCTAAAACCGATGAAAAACCATAAAACCAACAAAATATCGAAAGACCCTAAAAAACATAAAATCCATAAAAATCCTAAAAAACAAATAAAAATCCATAAAAATGTAAAAAAACATAGAAACCATAAAAACCCCTAAAAACCCTAAACCACTAAAAACTCAAAAAACCCTTAAAACCCCCAAAAACATTATAAAACTCTAAAAAAACATAAAAAACCTAAAAAACTAAAAAACCCGTAAAACCTGAAAGACAATAAAACCCTAAAAAACCCTTAAAACCTAAAAACCACTAAAAATCCAAAACCACTCAAAATTCCTAAAGACCCTGAAAAAATATTAAAATTCCTAAAAAAACTCTAAAAATAAATTAAAACCTAAAGAACCCTAAAAACCCTGAAAACCCCCTGAAATACATAAAACCCCTAAAGATTTTAAAAAACAATAAAACCCCTAAAAACCCTAAAACTCTCCAAAATTACCCAAAAAACACAAGAGAACCCTAAAAACCCCTAAAATCGCTAAAAATCCTCAAAATCCCTATGAATCATTAAAACCATAAAAAAACTAAAACCCCCCTAAAAATCCTTGAAAATGTGAAAACCCTAAAACCATAAAAAAACCAAACCCCCCCCAAAAAAAACCCTAAAACCACTAAAAACTATAAAAACCCATAAAACACCTAAAATCACTAAAAAGTCTAAAAAACTTTAAACCCCTAAAAACTCAAAAAAACCTAAAAGGCCAAATAGATCCTAAAAACACTAGAATCCCTCTAAATCCCTAAAAACCCAAAAAACAAATAAAACCATAAAAATCATAAAAAACCAATGAAAGTCCATAAAAATGTACAAAACCCTTAAAACCCTCAAAAACCATAAAACCCCTAAAAACCTTAAAATCCCCTAAAACCCATAAAAACCCTAAATACCCAATAAAAACTCAATAAACTCTTAAAACCCATACAAATGTTAAAAATGTCTATAAAACATAAAAACCCTAAATAATTATAATAAAACCTAAACCCCAAAAGACACTATAACCCCTAAAGATCCCTAAAAATCCAAAAATCTAAAAAAACCCCTAAAAATCCCCTAAGAATCAATGAAAATTTAAAAAAAACTAAAAATCCCAGAAAACCAAAAAACCCCTAAAAACCTAAAAACCCCTTAAATCCAATCCAAACCCAAAAAACACTAAAAAATCTACAAAAACTTAAAACCCATAAAAATGATAAAAAACTATATAATCCTTAAAACCCTTAAAAGCATACAAAAACCTAAAAACACCAAAAAAACCTAAAACATGTGAAATCCCCCAAAATCCCTCAATATACGTAAACACTATAAAAAACCCTAAAACCCATAAAAATATTAAAACCCCCCTAATCCATGAAAATGTAAAAAACCCTAAAAACTATGAAATACCCCAAAAACCATTAAAACCCCAAAAAACATTAAGAAACCTAAAAATCATAAAACCCCACTAAAAACTCTAAAACCCATAAAAGCGTTAAAAAATAGAAATACATTAAAACCCTAAAAGGATAAAGAACCATAATAGCACATAAAGACCCTAAAAACCCACTAAATCCCTAAAAAACAAAAACCCCCCTAAAAACCAATAAAAAAAAGCACCGAGCCATGAAAAAAATGGATCTTGTGCTTCAACTCTTCTCCTTATCTTCCCTCCTGACGGGTCTGGTGTGTTACTATGGATCGAGTGAGTGGCCTTCTGGCTTTCTCCTACTTATTAAAGTCATCGAAGGAGTGGTGTCCTCAAAAGAAGAAGAATTTTGGTTCTTTCCAGACTGAGGTAGGGAAGGTTTTGTGTGGGTTATCCTGGGCACAAAAGGTTAAAGTAGTGGATAAATCAAGGAATCTTCCACTACGGTTAGGGATTCGGCTTCTCAGGGGGGAGAAGGTGATGTTTATATTGTTGGGAAGGATGTGACTCATTTGGTCAATCGAGGGATCCCGTCGGGTGTTAATCAACAAATTGGGTCAAATGATTCTCATCATCTGGAGGTTTCGATTCCCCCTCACATGAATCCTTCTTTCAAGGTGATTTACATGACTGGTGATGCTTTTGGGAGCTCATAGGAGCTCATTTCTTTTCCTTTGGGTGGGATTTGTGTTTCTGGGGTTTCTACGGAGGTCATAGTTCCCCCTACTATTGCTGATAAAATTTTTATGGACTCGAAACTTATGGTTAATCCCTCAGATGGGATCATGAATTTTTGTTATTAATTTTTTTCCATTCATTCAATAATCGTATTGTAGATAAATGTTCCACAACTAATTTAAGAGGCTCTATTGTTGATAATTTAGTGGATGTAACAATTTTGGATCTGGAGGCCCCAGTTTTTCCAAGGATTCATTGGCTATTGCAGGTGTAATTTATGTAGCAGTTGTGGTGGAGGTGGGGGGTGTCACGACAGACCTATGCCTTATTGTTGTTTTTTATGTGGCTAAGAATGGTTCGTTTCTCTGAGGGTTGAACTTTATTTTTGGGGAGGATCTGGACAGGCTGTAGATTCTTCAGTGGTCGTCAACACAGCTATGGTGGGTCCTTTTTCTTTGGGTTGTCTATGGATTTGGTTTTCCATCCTCCATTGGATAAATGGAAAATTCTAAAAGTTTAATTATCCTATTCAATTCTCCAAAAGGCTTATTTGAGATGGAGTCATACATTGGTGGGATATTTCCTTGAGAAAAATATATTATTTCAGTTGGTTTCCAGAATTTCTTTTAGTTTGTGGGGGAATGATTTTATCAAGATTATCTCCAATGATAAAGGAATATATATCTTCAATTTCAACCTTTCATGTAATATTTTTGATATAATCTCTAATGGACACTAGTTATTTTTAGGTAAACCCATTGTGATCATGTTGTGGCAACTGGGTATGTCACTGGATAAAGGATAAATTTTTGTGTTTCCGGTTTGGATGATCCTTTGGAATGTTCCCCTAGGAGTTCGGTCTGTTGAAGGCCACAATTATATTATGAGTGTATTAGGAAGACCTATTTTTTACGATAAATCTATGGATGAGATAATAAAGATCATATTTTCCCAAATATGTGTTGAGATTTCAGCCAATCAAGATCTTTTAGAGGTGATTGAGGTGTATCTAGGGTTTCATTCTTCCACCCACATTGGTTTTGAGTACAGCTGGATCTCTAAGACTTGTAGCTTTTTCAAAAATATTAGTCACCATTTAAATAAATGTTAGAAGAATCCCATGGATGATTCTCATTCAGGTTGGACTAAAGTGAACCTATAGAAGAATCATGTTTTTAGAATAAAGGAGCTGGTTCAAGCTGCTACTTATGAGTTGTAAGGCATTGTGCCTCTTATCTCTTCTGTGAAGGAAGCTATGGTTTCCATTATTGCTCCTTTCATTGGTTTATTTGAGGTTACCACTTCCAAGACTGAGTTTTCATTGACAAGGGACTTCTCCCCTATACCAGCTAATACAATTCCTCCTAGGAAGGATAAGGTAGTTTGCATCACCACTCATAATTATTTTGGTTATTTAAGTGAAGATTAGTCTGATTGAGCTGCTACTTATTATGCCTTTTCCTCGATTTTTGTAACTACTGCACCCTCATTGATGTCGATTTCTTCCTTAGAGTTGGGTTATGCCTTTGGGACAATGATTTCAGAGATCATGCTTGCTTGTCTCTCACATGGTTTCCCCTCAGCTAGGGTTGTTGCTTTATGTTGGTCCATGACCTCAATTCCTACTCCATTGGTCTCCTCTTCTCCTACTTTGGTGTCCTCCATAGGGTTGATGGATGCTAATTTCATATTAGAGTATTCTGGTTTTCAACCTCTAGGAACCATAGTTGTGGATGTTTCTTGCAAGTCTGAGGGTTCCATCTTGCACCAATGAATTTATGAGAATGGGGTATCCTCTTATTGTTTGGACTTTTTGGATTAGGGCTTAGATGATGCTTATGTTTTAGGGTCTGATTTTGTTGGTTTTGTTGTGTTAAGAACTTCTGGTTTCAAATAGGTTGGGTCCCTTTCCCTAGGTTGAGTTCCTGATATAGGCCATGGATTTGACCCACCCAACCTTTCAGGGATGGATGATTCTTCTTCACCCTGCCTAGTTCCTCATAACCAGGTAAGACCCACTTCTATTTTTGAATGATAATCCTTTTAGGAACAAAATCTAGAAGGTTGATGAATGTGAACTTAAGAAGGTTACTACTATGGTGGGGACTAAGGATGTGATTCATTCCCCTCCCTTATTTTCCAAAGTATAACTTTGGTGTTTGGGGTGTTAGATGCCTTAATACTCCTAGGAAAAAAGGGAGGTTTTGGACCTTATTCTAACCAATAAATTGTATTTTCAATGGTTAGTGGGAAAAAAGGTTAAGTGTTTCAACCTTAGTATTATTCTAAAGAATATTATGTCGGTTTGGTGCTACCTTTCAAATTATTATGCTTGTCTTTATGGTTTCATTTTGTTCTTGTGGAACCCTTGGTTTCTTACCATTAAATCATAGTTTGAATATTCTAAGTTAGTGGAATGTCCCTCAAAAGATGTTATGGTGGAAATGTCTTGAATGGTCTCTTTTTTTATGGTTCAAATTCTTTTGTGGATCACATACTTCTTTGGATGGATATGGCTAGCCGTGTTGAGTGATTTAAGGATAGACCTTGCATTTTTCTTGGGTATTTTAATGCGTTGAGATTACCGGAGGATAGATCTGGAGGTTTTTTGGATTGGCCCTCATCCATGGATGAGTATAATTATGTAATTGTGAATTCAAAGTTGGAGTACTTTCAATGCTCTAGGATGATATTCTCTTAGAAGAGGGGTAATTTCAGAGTGTTGAGGAAGTTGAATAGGGATTTGGATAATTCTTCTTGGCAATCCAAATTCCATGCCATTTATGTTCATTAATTTTTGGGCTGATTATGATGATTTCCTTCCTATGGTTTATTTTTCTAGGAATGTTGAGATGCATGGTTGTAATATGTTTCAATTCTATCAAAATTTTAATAAGTATAAATTATCTCTATGAGATTTATATTCTCAAAATTCTAAAATGACTAATGCTAAAATTTCCTCCATGAGATCAGAGTTATCTAAATGAAAATCTTCCCTTGTTCAGAATGGGACTTTAAAAGATATCATTATTAAAGAAGTTAGATGAAAATAGAGATTAAAATCCTTGACTCTTAAATATTCCCTCTCTACCAAACAAAAGAGTAGGGTTCAATGTATTAGGGTGGGGGGGAATTGAATTCCACCTTCTTCTTCAACTCAATGAAAGCTAGATATAATTCTTCTAAGCTGGTTCTTTTGTGCCGACATGATGAGTTGTCTATCATTTATCATGGTACTATGATTAGTGAGACTATATATTTTTTCTCGGATAATTTTGGGGAGCCTCCTGTAGTGGCCTATCTGGGAAGATCTTGAATCAAACCTTTTCTAGCACACTCTATTGACCAGAATTTTTTTGATATGCTAGATAAACCCATGGTTTCTGAGGTTTTCTATATGGAGATATTTTATATTATTATCAATAAAGCACCAATACTTGATGTTTTTATTGGATTATTTTTTCATAAGGCTTGGTGTATTGTTGGTTTGGATGTGACAGAAGTTGATTTTGAAATTTTCAAGTCTTAGAAGTTGTTACAGGAAGCTAACGATTTGATTATCTATCTTACCTGAAGGTGCTGAGTGCCTATTTTATTTCTGATTTTAGACTCATTTATTATTTTAATACTATTTATAAGAGTATCTCTATGATTCAGGTGGCCAGATTGAGATTTGTTCTCCCTAGTTGTATTAACAAGGCCTAATCAGCTTTTATTCAAAGGTGATATATTTCTGATAATATTTTGATTTCCTAGGAGATTTTGTATATTTTTCACCAATATTATAGAAAATATATGTGTTCCTATAATATTTACCATTTTTAAGGATTTTGATTCTATTAGATGCTAGTTTCTTTGGGATGCTATGGATCTCGTTGGGTTTCCATCAAGATTATCCTCTTGGATTAAGAGGCTTGTTTCCTATTCTATGTTTACTGTTAATATCAATGGGAGTTTACAGGGCTATTTTTTCTAAGAAGAGAGGCTTGAGGAAAGGGGATCCCCATTCCCCCATTCATTTTTGTGATTTTTATGGAGGTTTCCTCTCGCATCCTAAATTCTCTCATCACTTCATCTAACTCCTTTAAATTTCACTAGATATGTGGTAAGAATTCTATATCCCATATCTGTTTTGTAGAATACCTTTTACTCTTCTCATTTGGAAAATTTTAATTGGTTTCAATCTTAAATAAAGTTGTGGATAATTTCTCTTCAATGTATGGGATGTATTTCAACCCTTTTAAATCCTTTATATTTTCAGCTAGCATCTCTAAAGAGGTTCAGGATAATATTAGTGTTGTCATGGGTATTAGGGATGCCTCCCTTCCCCTTTGTTATCTTGGAGTACCCATTATTACCACCATATTAAGAGCATTGGACTATGTTTTCTTGGATGGGAGGATCATAAGGATAATTAAGTTTTGTATGAACAACATCCTTTCCTTTTCTATTTTTTATAGCTTGTATAGGCTGTTCTTTTAAGTATGAAAGCATACCGATGCTATCAATTTATTTTTCCTTGGAATTTCATTAAATCTATTGAAGCTAAGATAAGATTATTTTTATGGAATGGTCCTTCTCTAGAGGTTTTCGAGGCTAAGGTGGCTTGGGATTTGGTGGCTAGAATGAATGGGGAGTGAGGTTTAAGGATCAACCATGTTAGTGATTGGAACAAAGATCCTATAGTGAGACATTCTTGGGACTTATGTAATCCTTCATATCCTTCCATTTGGGTGGATTGGGCTTTGATTTTTCTTCTAGGTTGATCACAATTCTGGGTGGTCAAAGTCCCTTGTAATTTCTCATGGACTTGGAGGAAGTTCTCGGGGCTTCAGGTTTTCTCAGGGATCATATCTCATTATCAGTTTGAAATAGATCTAGTATTTCCTTATGGTTTGATTCATGGATTACTAGGGGACCGATTTGATCTTCTGAGGATGATTGTATCATTTATGATTCTGGGACCACTAAATTTACTCTAGTTTTAGGTATTATTTTGGAAGGCTGTTTGAATCCTCACCTTACTATATCTACAGAGATTTGGGATTTTAGGTAAGATATTATCTCATTTCTGGGCCCTAGTGGAGGTAGGGATTGGATTATTTAAAATGGGAAGCCTAACTTCTCCATTGAATTCATTTGAGAGGACCTCCGACAAAAATTTGTTGATGTTCCTTAGGCAGCCTTTGTGTGGATTTGTTTTTCACTTTCCAGATTATCTGCTATTTTGTGGTTAGAAATCCTCAAGGGACTACCTACCCAGGATAGAATGTAGTGTACTAATTTGGACCTCCCTAATTATTGTTTTCTTTATGAAGTGAACTCTAAAAATATTGATCATTTGATATATAATTGTGCCTTCTCTTGCCACCTTTTTTTTTTATCTTTTTTGGGTTTGTTAAAAGTTGATTTTCTGACAGATCTTTATATGACTTTCTTGATTGGTGTGTTGGATTGTTTACTGGGTCTTCTTTTACAAGTGTCCTGGGTTATCTTGGGGTGGTTGTTATGGTGTATCTTATCTGGAAAGAGAATAATTCTCAGCTCCATGGTTCTCCCCATCATAGTGGAAGTTTTGTCTAGCTCAAATATAAGTTAGTGATTTGTTCTAGACTGTCCCCTTGCTTGCAGTTTCTCAAAAATGAGTCCAATATAGAGCTTTCTCAAAGATATAAATTTTCAAGATCTATTTTGTGGATTGGGTAACTATTAGATGTGGTTTATTTTTGGGATCCCTTGGTCTTTAGTTTTGCCTCGTGTTGCTGCTTCTTAGATTGAGGATAAAGGGTTATAGGGGTGATGTGTTGATTTCGTCTAGGTATTATTGGGTAGCTTGGTTAGTGTGCTTGATATGGATGGTCTTTTTGAAGGTAGAGGTTTTCAAGACTATTTTTTGGTTGCTGGTTGGAGGTTTTTTAGTCGTGTTGTGGGTTGTGTTGGAAGAAAAGCTTTCTATTGGGGGTCTGACTGATGTGGGGTTCTAGTGGCTTGTTGATCATGGCCAGTGTCTCCAGATGTTGGTGCAAGTGGTTTTTTGGGCTGGCCATGGTGCAGGTCGGCTATGGATGGGTGCTAGTGTTGCTGCAAAGTTTCCTAGTGATGGTGTTGTGCCTTCTGGGTGTTGGGGATGTGATGATGTAGGGTACCATGACCTTGGATTCTTCTAATGGTTCTTCTGCTAACAGTGGTGTTTGATGGTTTTGGGTGGAGCTGGGTGGATGTTTGGTTGGTGTTAAAGGCTGGTTATTGTTTGGTTTTCTCCTTATTGGGCTCTTTACTGCTGGACTAGTTTCATTTCATTGGAGTTGGTTCTTATGGGGGCATTGCTTCAGACTCTCTTGTTGTGTGGGGTTCTGTTGTAGTGGGACCATCTTGGAGGTTGTTGGTCTTGTTGTGTCTGCTGCTAGTGCATATTGGGTGGTTGTGTAGGTGTTTAAGGGTTTTGTGAAGGGAGGTAGTGGATGGCTGGATGTTGGGGTGGGTATGTTCTTGGTTCTAGCTACAGGTGGCTCATGGTGGTGCCTGCTGGTGCATGGGCAGGGGGGGGGTTCCTGCTATTGGGGTGCCTTTTGCTACTAGGCAAGCATGGTGTATCACTGGTTGGTGTGTGTCTAGTTTATTTTCCAAAGGGTGGCTGAAGGCAGTGCGAGATGGAGTTTCTGACTAGGTGGTTCATGGTTTCATGTTTAATGGGTGCAGTAGCTACTTTTCCATGTTTCAACAAGTGCTTGGGGCTAGGATGAGCCAATGTTCTGGCTATTCTATGTGCTTCTGGTGGGTTGGGGTTGGTCTGGTCATCTTATGCTGAACTTATCATATGGTTTGGGTGTAGTAGGGGATGGTATAGTTTCAGGATTTAATTCCAAATGGTGGT
Organism: Viscum album; assembly: GCA_963277665.1. Taxonomy (NCBI): domain Eukaryota; kingdom Viridiplantae; phylum Streptophyta; class Magnoliopsida; order Santalales; family Viscaceae; genus Viscum; species Viscum album. The sequence goes on from OY728141.1 coordinate 1,898,993,150, forward strand.
TGGATGATTGGGTGTTGGTGGTCTGGTTGGATGGGGTGGGGTTGGGCTGACGTGGTAGGTTTTGCAGGAGGTCTTGGGTGTTTTGTTGGTTTTTGGGTTTTTCAGTATTGTCCTTTTCATCTTTTGTTGTGGATACTTTGCAGGAGGGTTGTGAGCTACTTGTGGTTTCACTGTCTTGGTTGTTGGATCTTCTAGGTTCGGTTGATGTTGGGATTTACTTGGTGCTTTGTGCCTTGGTTGGGTGTTTGTGTGTGTGTATATGTGCAAGGGCGATGGGTGTGTGTTTTCATATGTGTGTTCCTGGGTGGTTGATGTGTGTGCGTGCGTGTGCATAGGTATTATTTGTTACGAGCATTACTTCTCCCAGTGTGTTGTTCCTGATCGAGCCTTCCATTGTTTTTCTGTATCTCGGATAACTCGCTACTTTGGTAACTGGCAGGGTCACATACTCTTCTAGAGGACCATAGAGGCTTTGTACTGGGCTTCCATGATTCTAGCATGGCTGGTTGTTGTGCTTTTGTCATATTGTATGAGGCACTCATTACAGTGTTCATTCTTTTTTTCCTTTGGCTTGCATATTTTTGTTGTGGGTCCTTGTTGCTGTTGGTTTTTTTCATTTCATCTGCTTGCTAAAAAACCTAAAAAACCCCTAAAAACTCTAAAAACCCTTGGATCCCCTAAAAATGTTAAAAAACTCTAAAAAACATTAAAAACCCTAAAAAACATAAAAAACCCAAAACTATAAAAAGACACTAAAACCCTGAATGTGTTTTTAGGTTTTTTAGGGGTTTTCATGTTTTTATGGGTTTTTACGTTTTCATTGATTTTTAGGGGTTTTTAGGTTTTTTTTATGGTTTTTAGGGTTTTTTGGAGTTTTTTGGATTTTGAGGGTTTTTATGGTTTTCAGGGTTTTCGAGTCTTTTGGGGTTTTAAGGTTTCTTAGTTTTTAGGGGTTTTACGGTTTTCTAGAGTTTTTTTGGGGTTTAAGGGTTTTTATAGTTTTTAGTGGTTTTTATGGTTGTTATCATTTTTAGGGGGTTTTATGGTTCGTAGGGTTTTTTATGGGTTTTCAAGGTTTTTTTGGGTTTTTTACGTTTTCATGGAATTTTAGGGGATTTTTAGGATCTTTAAGGTATATGGTTATGGTTTTTAGTGGTTTTCATGGTTATCTGGGGTTTTTCAGGTTTTTTAGGGTTTTTTATGTTTTCATGTATTTTTTTGGGATTTTTAGGATTTTTATGGGTTTTAAACATTTTTAGGGGTTTGAGGGATTTTGAGATTTTTAGGGGTTTTAAGGGGTTTTCATGGGTTTTATGATATTTTCGGGTTTTTAGGGGTTTTATTGAGTTTTTTTTTGGGGTTTTAAGCATTTTAGAGAGTTTTAACATTTTTTAGTAGGGAAAATAGTAATTATATAAATGAAAATTTAATTACAAAAAAATCACCCATGGGTGAAACCACATGACCCCAAACATGAGGTTCATGGCCAAACAAGCAACAAATGATGAGAAAGACAAATAAACCCATGGAATACCCGTGGAGAACCAGGAAAACAAGCAGGACGACAGATGGAAAAAGCCCAAAAGTAGAATGAAACCATCAACCCAAGAGTCGAGAAGCTGACACCACTAACCAGTACTGTTGCACAACAACACACCCAACAAGGCAGCACCAACACAAGTCCAACAAGCAACCAAACCCAAGAAATCTAGAAGCAAAAAACACTGCATTCTACATCACTAGAAACCAACCACAAGTACACAACCCAATAGGGAAGATGACCCGTAGTAATAGAAGATGATCCATGAAAATGAGAAAAGTCACTGAACCCCTCTAAACCAGGAGAAGAAGAGGCAGCACCTCCAATTCCTCAAGGAAACCCAAAAAATAATGATCATCTACCATAAGGATAAACCAAACACACACACATATGTACCACCACTCACACACACACACACACCACTAGTCGCACCCCCACACACATGCAAATCAAAACAAGCTGCATCCACCCGAGAGAGTATCGCCAACAAGAGAGCAAAGTGGAAACAACAAAGCACACACCTCATCCAATATACACCAACACAATGAAACTAATGGAAAACCCGAACCCACCTCCCTACTCTTTCCACAACCTTACACACCATGCAAACAACAACCCTCAACCAACTACCCCACAAACTGAGGTCCCAAGTAGAAACCAAGCCAAATGAAGCACCAACCAACCAATAGCCAAGCACCGCCACCTGCAAAAGCAAACAAACATCCAAAAAACATATGAACCTAGCTTCCAACCTTATCCAAAATTAGCCTACAACTGACTTATTGAAACTAAGCAAGCCACCACACCCCACATAAGAAGCAAACAGTAGCATGACACCAACAACAATGAACCACCAACTCTACCAGCTAGGGTTTTCTAGGGTGTTTAGGGTTTCTTACATTTTCATTGTTTTTAGGGTTTATTTAGGATTTTATGGTTTCTATGGTTTTTCCATTTTTCAAATTATTTTGATAGTTTTTAGGGGTTTTAATGGTTTTTTGGGTCTTTTGGGGTTTCAGGGTTTTTTAGTGTTAGGGAGGTCTCTTAATTTTTTTAACATTCTTAGATGTGTTAAAATTTCTAAGAGTTTTTAGTGTGTTTTTATAGTTTTTATGATGTTTTATGGTTTTTAAAAGTTTTTAGGGGTTTTTATAGTTTTTAGGGGGTTTTCAAGGCTCTTAGGTTTTTTACATTTTCATATATTTTTAGGGATTTTTTATGATTTTCATGGTTTTTAGGGTTTTTTATGTTTTCTAATGACTTTTGAGAATTTTATGGTGTTTTAAGAATTTTTTTAGGGTTTTTTGGTTTTTTGGGGTTTTTAGGTTCTTTTTTGGTGTTTATGGTTTTTTTGAGTTTTTAGGGTTTTGAATGTTTTTAGAGTTTTTTTTTCATTTTTAGGGGTTTTGATGGTTTTGATAAATTTTAGTGGGTTTTAGGGTTTTGTGGGATTTTAGAGTGTTTTAATGTTTTAGTGTTTTTAGGGTTTTTAGTGTTTTTTCATGGATATTAGGTTTTTTACATTTTCATGTATTTTTATGGGTGTTTATCTTTTTTATGATTCTTAGGGTTTTTATGGTTTTTATGGATTTTTAGGGGTTTTATGGGTTTTCATAGGAATTTAGGGGTTTTCTAGGTTTTTAGGGTCTTTTGGGGCTTTCAGGGGTTTTTTTGATTTTTTATGAGTTTTACATATTTTCATAGTTTTTAAAATTATTAGGGGTTTTATGGGTTCTTAGATTTTTTGGTGGTTTTTTCGGGTTTTTGTGGGGTTATAGGGTTTTTATGGATTTTTATCGTTTTTAAGGGTTTTTAGGTGTTTTATGGTTTTTAGTGGTTTTTTAGTGTTTTTAAGATTTTTATGTTTTCATGGATTTCTAGGGTTTTTTTTGAATTTTTTAGGTTTTTAGGGTATTTTTGGATTTTTAGAAACATTTAACCATTTTTGTATTTTAGGGATTTTAGGGATTTTCATGGTTTTTAGGGCCTTTATGTTTTTAGGGTTTTTTATGTTTAAAAGGTATTTAAAGCTTTTTAGAGTTTTTAGCATTTTTAAGGGTTTATGTTTTTTAGGGTGTTTTATGGTTTTTAGGTTATTTTAGGTATACATGGATTTTTAGGTGTTTAAAGTATTTTTATGGTGTTTAGGGTTCTTTTGGTTTTTATGTACTTTGAGGGTTTTTATGAATTTTCATGGGGTTTAAGGATTTTCAGGGTTTTTAGGTTCTTTTTGGGTTTTTAGGGTTTTTTTGTGTTTTTAGGGTTTTTGATGTTTTTAGAGTTTTTTAACGTTTTATGGGGTTTTAAGGGTCTTTAGAGTTTCTTTGGTTTTTTGGGTACTTATTTATTTTTAGGGTTTTTTATGGTTTTTAGGGGTTTTTATGGTTTTCAAGATTTTTTAATATTTTTATGGTTTTTTACATTTTCATGGAATTTTAGGGGTTTCTTAATATTTTTATGGTTTTTACGATTTTTAGGGATTTTAGGGGGATTTTTCAAAGGTTTTTAGGGTTTTTAGAGGTTTTCAGGGTTTTAGGCTCTTTTGGGTTATTTATGATTTTTTTTGTGTTTTTTAGGGTTTTATGGTTTTTTAGAGTTATTAACGTTTTTAGGGGTTTTAAGGGTTATTGGATTTTTTAGTGGTTTTTAAGGGTTTCATGGGTTTCATGGGTTTTTATGGTTTTTAGGGGGTTTATGGTTTTCATGGGTTTTTCAGTATTTTTATGGTTTTTTATCTCTTCATCGATTTTTTGGAGTTCTTTCGATTTTTATGGATTATTGGGATTTTAGGGTTTTATGGGATTTTGATGGTTTTTAGGGTTTTTAGGGTTGTTATGGGTTTTTATATTTCTTTTGGGATTTTATGTTTTTTTAGTTTTTTTGAGGTTTTAAGGCTTTTCATATTTCATTATAATTTTTATGTTAATGTTTTTTTGAGTTTATAGCGTTTTTAGGGTTTTGATGGGTTTTAAAGGGTTTTAGAGGTTTTTATGGATTTCTAGGGTTTTCGGGATTTTTTATATTTTCATGGATTTTTAGGGGTTTTATAGGATTTTGATGGGTTTTAGGTTTTTATGTTTTATAGGGATTTTGAGGATTTTGAGGTTTTTTAAGGATTTGATTGGGGGTTTTCAAAATTTTAGGGTCTTTTTAGCTTTTTAGGGTTTTTTAGATTTCTAGTATTTTTAAGGTTTTTTGTAGTTTTGTAATGTTTTTAGGTGGTTTTAAGGGTCTTTAAATTTTTTAATGAATTTCAGGGTTTTTCCATGTTTTATGGGTTTTATGGTTTTAGGGGGTTTTTATGGGTCTTAGGGGTTTTTAGGGGTTTTAGAGTTTTTTACATTTTCATGGATTTTTCAAAATTTTATGTTTTTTGGGATTTTAATGTTTTTAGGGATGTTGAGGGTTTTTTTGGGTGTTTAGGGGTTTTAAGGGTTTTCAAGGTTATTAGGTTCTTTTTGGTGTTTTGTGGGTTTTTAGTTTTTAGTTATTTCATGGGTTTTTAGTGTTTTTTAATGTTTTTTGATGTTTAAATGGTTTTTAGAGTTTTTAGTGGGTTTTAGGGTTTTTATCAGATTTTAGTGGGTTTTTGGGGTTTTATCTATTTTAGGGGTTCTTATGGTTTTTAGAAGTTTTTATTTATTTTTAAGTGTTTTTAGGGGTTTTAGGGATTTTTAGGGTTTTTAAGTATTTTAAGGTTTTTAGGGATTTTTTAGGGATTTTTAGGATTTTTGGTTTTTAACAATTTTGATGGGTTTTAGGTGTTTTTAAGGTTCTTTTGGTTTTTAGGGTCATTTTGGGTTTTTAGGTGTTATTTATTTTTTTAGTGCTTTAATGACTCTTTGAGTTTTTTAGGTTATTTAGTGGCTTAAGGGTTTTTAGATTTTCAGTGGTTTTTAGGGTTTTTATGGGATATTGAAGTTTTTATGGTTTTCCGGTGGTTTTCATGTATTTTAGTGTTTTTTAGGATTTTTATGGTTTTTAAGGTTTTTAGTTTTTTTTGGGATTTTTAGGTTTTTAGGGGGTTTAATTAGTTTTTAGGATTTTTAGGGTTATTTACGGGTTTTATGGTCTTTTGGGATTTTAGGGTTTTTATTTTGTTTTTTATGGGTTTTAAGGTTTTTTACAGTTTGTAACATTTTTAGAAGTTTTAAGGATTTTTATATTTTTAGTGGTTTTGTGGTTTTAGGAGATTTAGTGGTTTTTTAGTGTTTTAGGGGTTTTTATGATTTTCAGGGGTTTTTAGGGTTCGTAGGGTTTTTACGTTTTCATGTATTTTTAGGGATTTTTTAAGGATTTTTATGGTTTTTACGGTTTTAGGGTTTTTTTGGGATTTTGAGAGTTTTTAGGGTATTCAGGGGGTTTTATGGATTTTAGGGGTTTTAGGGGTTTTAGGCTCTTTTTGGACTTTTAGGTTTTCTTGAGTTTTAACATTTTAAAGGATTTTTAAAATTCTTTTATTGATTTTATTGGTTTTATGGGTTTTGGAGTTTTTAGTGGATTTCTATGTTTTTTAGGTTTTTAGAGGGTTTTAAGGATTTTAAGGGGTTTCAGTGGTATTTCTAGGTTTTTGGGGCTTTTTAAGTTTTCATGGATTTTTCAGGTTTTTTTATTTTTATGGATTTAGGGTTTTTTATTGTTTTTTTCTATTTTTTAGGGATTTTGGGGTTTTTTCGGAGTTTTTAGGGTGTTTTAGGTTTTTTAGTGTCTTTTGGGGTTTTAGGGTTTTTTTAGTTTTTTGGGGGGGTTTATGGTTTTTTAGAGTTTTTAATGTTTTTAGGGGTTTATATTTTTTTAGAGTTTTTTGTGGCTTTTACTGTTTTTATGGGTTTTATGGATTTTACGGGTTTTGTGGTTTTTAGGTTTTCTGGGTTTTAAGGGTCTTTTACATATTTCTGTATTTTTAGGGTTTTTAAAGATTTTTATGATTTTTAGAGTTTTTTTTGAGTTTTTTGAGATTTTGAGGGTTTTTTCAAAGTTTTCAGGGTTCCTTTTCTCTTTCAAGGTTTTTAGGTTCTTTTTGGTGTTTTAGGGTTTTTTTTGTTTTTTGAGTTTCAAAGGTTTTTTAGAGTTTTTTAACAGTTTTTGGGGTTTAAAAATTTCTTAATTATTTTGTGTTTTATAGGTTTTTAGAGATTTTTATGTTTTTAGGGGTTTTTACGGTTCTGAGGGGTTTTTCAAGTTTTTTAGGGTTTTTTCATTTTTGATGGATTTTTAGGGGTTTTAGTACTTTTATGGTTTTAATAGTTTTTTAGGATTTTTAGAGATTTTATTGGCTTTTAGGGTTTTTATGGGTTTTCTAGGTTTTAGGGTCATTTTTGGGTACGAGTTTTTTTTGAGTTTTTAAGATTTATAAGGATTCTTATAATTTTTAATGTTTTTTGGGATTTGAAAAGATTTTAATGATTTTAGTAGTATTTATGGTGTTTTTGGGTTTTAGGGGTTTTAAATGTTTTTAGGGGTTCTTATGGTTTTCAAGGATTTTTTAGGGTTTTTAGGGTTTTTATGTTTTCATGGATTTTTAGGGGGTCTTTTGGATTTTTAATGGGTTTTAGATTTTTCCTAGGTTTTCAGTGTTTTTTATTTTAAGGGTTTTTCATTTTTAGGGGTTTTATGGTTTTTAGGGATTTTTTAGGGTTTTTAGGGTTTTTATGTTTTCATTGATTTTTAGGGGATTTTTAGGATTTTTATGGGTTTTATAATTTCTTTACGGGTTTTTTGGATTCTGAGGGGTTTTAGGGTATTTAGGGGTTTTATGACTTTTTAGGGATTTTCAGGGGTTTTATGGTCTTTTTAATATTTTTGGTTTTTTTGAGTTTTTTAGGATTTTTTAGTTTTTTAGATTTTTTAAACATTTTTAGGGGTTTTAAGGGTTTTTAGAGTTTTTAGTAGGTTTTTAGGTTTTTATGGATTTTTAGGTTTTTTAATTTTTTTAAGGGTTTTTACAGCTTTTAGGGATTTTTTGGGTTTTCAAATTTTCATCGATTTTAGGGTTTTTTTAGGATTTCTATAGTGTTTAGTGGTTTTTATGTATTTTAGGGATTTCAAAGGTTTTTAGTGTTTTTAGGGCCTTTTGGGTTTTTTGAGTTTTTTAGGGTTTTTAAGGTTTATTAGAGTTTTTTTACGTTTTTAGGGGTTTAAGGGTTTTAGAGTTTTTATATGTTTTTATGGGTTTGTAGGGTTTTTAAGGTTTTTAAATGTTTGTATGGTTTTTAGGAGTATTTAGGGTCTTTTTACGTTTTCATGGATTTTTAGGGGTTTCTTAGGATTTTATGGTTTTTAGTGATTTTAGGGGTTTTAGCGATTCTGAGTGTTTTTAGAGTTTTCACGTTTTTTGTGGTTTTTAGTTTTTTTAGGGTTTTTAGGGTCTTTTTGGGATTTTAGGGATTTTTTTTCAGATTTTTAGGGTTTTCTAGAATTTTATAACATTTTTAGGGGTTTTAAGGGGTTTAGAGTTTTTAGTGAGTTTTAGGGTTTTTATGAATTCTAACAGATTTTTAAGGTTTTATGGGTTTTTAATGTTTTTAGGGGGTTTTAAAGATTTTTTTTATGGTTCTTTACCTTTTCATATATTTTTAGGGGTTTTTTAGTATATTTATGGTTTTAAGGTTTTTTTGGTTTTTTGGGATTTTGAGAGTTTTTGGGGATTTTTAGCGGTTTTTAGGGTATTTAGGATTTTTAAGGGTTTAGGGTATTGTGTTTTTAGGGTGTTTTAGAGTTTTTTAGGGTTTTAAAGGGGTTTTGGAGTTTTTAAGGTTTTTAGGGGTTTTAAGGATTTTTAGAGTTTTTAATGATTTTTTAGGGTTTTAATGGGTTTTTATGGTTTTTTAAGGTTTTATGGTTTTTATCTTTCTTAGGGATTTTCAGGGTTTTTAGGATTTTTTCAATTATCATGTATTTTGAGGGATTTTAAGGATTTTTTTGGTTTTTAGGTATTTTTAGGATTTTTATGGATTTTGAGGTGTTTTATGGGTTTTTAGAGGTCTTAAGGATTTTTATGGTGTTTCAGGTGTTTTAAGGTCTTTTGGGGTTTTATGGTTTTTTTAGAGTTTTTTTAGGGTTTTATGGTTTTTTAGAGTTTTTTATCATTTTAAGGCGTCTTAAGGGTTTTTGTGTGTGTGAGTGTGGGTGTTTACATCTTGTGTGTGTGATTATGTAAGTGTGTATCCTTGTATGTGTGAGTGTGTTCATCTCGTGTGTGTGTGTGTTTTAGTGTGTCTTTGCATATGTGAGTCTGTGTATCATTGTGTGTGTTTCTCCCGGTGCGTGTTAATTATCATGGTAGAAGATCGTGGAAACAGAATCACTCATGCTAGTGATGAAGGAAGTCAAAGTAGATCTCCCTCACCTAAGCTACAGAACTCAAAATACAAGCTTTGGTGAACCATTTTTAGAATCTTCTTGATAGGAATTTTGAAGCAGTTCATGGGAGGATTGATAACTTGGAGAATAAACCAAGCCCGAGGACAATCCCTGATAACCCATGGTGTGCTCCGACCCCACGTCGCCCCCACATCATGGACGAGGAGATGGTGAAATTTGATGATGATTTTGATGATATCCCACAAAGGAGGAGGTTGTACCAACAACCTTGAGAAGGCCAAAGAAGACCACATGATGATGACATGCTTGGAAGGATCAAGGTGAAGGATCCTTCATTTCAATTGAAAAGTGATTTGAAAGAAAACTCAGAGTGGGAGATGCGGATCGAGCATGTGTTTTCCTACCAAGCATATTCTGAGAAGAAAATGGTAAAAATTTCTTCCCTTAAATATTCTGATTATTCTTTAATTTGGTGGTATCAAATGCTAAAGGAGTGGGATAGATATGGTAGTTGTCCCAATAAAAACTCTAAAAACACTCAAAACCCCTAAAAATGTTAAAAAACTCTAAAAAACACTAAAAAAAATTAAAACCCCTAGAAAGAAAAAAAAGACCATAAAACCCCTGGAAAACCCAATAAACCGCTATAAATCCTAATACCCATCAAAATCTATAAAAACCATAAAAAACATGAAAACCCTAACAATCCTAAAAAAATCACTAAAAATCAATGAAAACATAAAAAACCAATAAACCCCCTGAAAACCATAAACACCCTAACAAACATAAAAAACCCTAAAAACCCATAAAAATCCATAAAACCACTAAAAACTCTAAAACACTTACAACCCCTAAAACATTTAAATATACTAAAAAACATTAAAACCCTAAAAAACTAAAAAAAATGATAAAACCCCAAAAATACCCTAAAACCCCTTAAAACCCCTGAAAATCCTTAAAAACACCTAAAAACCCATAAAATCCCTAAAAACCATAAAAATCTAAAAAACCCTAAAAATCCATGAAAACACAAAAAACCCTGAAAATATTGAAAACCAAAAAACCCCTAAAAACCATCAAAACCATCAAAATCTATAAAAACCCTAAAAACTGCTAAAAACTCTTAAAACCCTTAAAACCCTAGAAGACATTATAAAACTATAAAAACCCTAAAAACTGTAAAAAACACAAAAAACCCCTAAAAACCCAAAACACCCCAAACCCTTGAAAACACCTAAGAACACTAAAAACCCTTGAAAAACTAAAAAACCCCTCAAAATCCCAAAAAACCATAAAAACCCTAATAACCTTAAAAACCACATGAAAACCAAAGAAACCCTTAAAACCATTTAAAACCCCTAAAACCCCATAATACCCCCAAAACCCACTAAAAAATCTAAAAACCCTTTAAACCGCTAAAAATGTTAAAAAAGTTTTAAAAAACCACAAAACCCAAAAAAACTAAACAAAAAAAACCCCAAAAGACCCTAAAATCCCTGAAAACACTAAAAACCATGAAAAAACCTTAAAACAATTAAAATTCATAACAAAACCCAAAATACCCTAAAACCAATAAAAATACTAAACCCCCCACCAAAATCGTTCAAATGTAAAGAACCCTAAAATCCCTGAAACACCACTGAAATCCCTAAAAATCCCTAAATACCTAAATTTCCCTAAAAACCAAAAAACCCGCTAAAATACCACTAAAAACTCTAAAAATCATTAAAATACCTAAAAAACCTTGAAAAGTCCAAAAGACCCTCAAAGTCCCTAAAACCCCTGAAAACTATAAAACCCTGAAAAAACCCTTAAAACCCCTGAAAAATCCCAAAATCCTTCAAAGTCCCTAAAAACCCTAAAAACCATAAAAACCATAAAAAACCCTTAAACTATAAAACCAAAAAACATTAAAAAAACCCTTAAAATAAAAAAAACTAAAAAACCAGTAAAAACTCTAAGAACCCTTAAAATCCCTAAAAATGTTAAAAAAATTCTAAAAACCTTAAAACCCCTAAAAACGTAAAAAAACCCTTAAAATAAAAAATGACCCTAAAATCCCCAAAACCCCAAAAAACCCTAAAAATCCTAAAAATCCACAAAATCCTTAAAAACACTAAAACCCTAAAAACCATAAAAAACCTAAAAAGCCACTAAAAATCCATCAAAATGTAAAAAAACCCTAAAAACCTAGAAAAATATTGAAAACCAAAAAAACCACAAAAAACCTAAAAAACAACTAAAAATCCATCAAAATTTAAAAAACACTAAAAAACTAGAAAAAACATTGAAATCCATAAAAACCCATTAAAATCATAAAAAATCCTAAAAACCCACAAAAAACTAAAAGACAGCTAAAAATCTAAACACCCTTAAAACCCATAACAAGTTAAAAAAAATCTAAAAACCTTAAAAACCTAAATAATCAAATAAAATATAAAAACAAAAAACACTTAAAAATCATGAAAATTTATTAAAACCCTAAAACCTCTAAAATAACCTAAAAACCCTGAAAATCCCTTAAAACACTAAAAAATCCCAAATTCTATAAAAATCCTAAAAGCCTCTAAAAATCCAAGGAATATTTAAAAAACCTAAAAACCCTAAAAAACCAGGGAAACCATAAAAACCCATAAAAACTTTAAATACCCTAAAACCCATTAAAAACATTAAAAACCCTTAATACCCTTAAAACCCCTAAAAACTGGAAAAAAACTCTAAAATTCTTAAAACCCCTAAAAAATAAAAAAAATGCTAAAATCCCAAAACAGACCCTAAAAACCTCGAAAAGCACTAAAACCCAAAAATCACTCAAAATCCCCAAAAAACGGAAAAAACACTAAAAATAGTAAAATCCCTTAAAATCACTAAAAACATTAAAAACCCTAAAAAACACAAAAAAATCCTAAAACCCAAAAAGACCTTAAAAACACTAAAAACACCTAAAAACCTTGAGAAACAAAAAACCCTAAAAATCCCTAAAAACTCTTAAAAAATTAAAAACAAAATAAAAATAAAAACCCCTAAAAATACATGAAAACATAAAAAACACTAAAACCCCCCAAAACCACTAAAACCTATAAAAACCTCTAAAAACATTAAAAACCTGAAAGCCCCATAAAAACCCTAAAAAACTACAAACTCTAAAAACTCTTAAACCCCTAAACACATTAAAAAATCTAAAAACTCTTAAAAACCCCAAAAAACTCCAATGAAACCTAAAAACTCAAAATGACACCAAAAACCAAAAACCCCTAAATAATATAAAACCCTATAAAACCCTGAAAATCTCTAAAAACCTTAAAAACACTAAACCCATAAAAATCATAAAACCCCCAAATAATCCATGAAAACATAAAAAATGATAAAACACTTGAAAAATACCTAAAAACCATAAAAACCAATAAAAATATTAAGAAACCAAAAAAACCCTAAAAAACATTAAAAACTCTAAAAACCCTTAAAACCAATAAAAACGTTAAAAACTGTTAAAAAACATAAAAACCCATCAAAAATACCTAGAATCCTAAAGACCCTAAGACCCATTAAAAACCATAAAAATCAACAATATTTTCCTAAAAATACAAGATAATGAAAAAACTCCTAAAAACACTATAAAATCCCTAAAAACCATAAAACCCCTAAAACATTAAAAAACCTAAAAGCCCATAAAACCCAAAAAAATATCTAAAAACTGTAAAACCCCTTAAAAGCTGTGAAAACGTTAAAAAATCTAAAAACCCTTTAAACCCCTAAAAACTAAAAAAATCCTAAAAACCCAAAAAATCCCTAAATATAATGAAAAATCCATAAAAGCATAAAACCCCTAAAAACTCTCAAAATCTATAAAATCAATAAAAATCCAAAAAAATTCCTAAAAATACATTAAAACGTAAAAAACCCTAAAAATCCGGAAAACCCCTTGAAAGCCTTAAAAACCCAAAAAAACCTAAAAACCCTTAAAGTGTAAAGAACTCTAAAAAACCTTAAAAAAACTAAAAAACTCAAAAATCCCATAAAAACCCAAAAGACCATAAAATCCCTGAAAATCCCCCAAAACCCTATAAACCCATGAAAACCCCTAAAATCTTTCAAAATCTCTCAATCCCCTAAAAAACTCTAAAAACCATAAAATCCTAAAAAACCCCAGAAAATGCAAGAAAACGTTAAAACCCCTAAAACCCCTTAAAACCCCCTAATAACAAAAAAAATCCCTAATACCCCTAAAAACACAAAAAGAGCATAAAAATCCTAAACCCCCGCTAAAAACACTTAAAACCCCTAAAAATGTTAAAAACCCTAAAAAATCTAAAAAACCTTAAAATCTAAAAAAACGCCTAAAACCCCAAAAGACCCTAAAACCTTGAAAACCACTAAAAACCCATGAAAAATCGCAAAAAAATCCTAAAAACCCAAGAAACATAAAAATCCTAAAAAACCCTTAAAGATCCATGAAAACGTAAAAAACCATAAAAACCCGGAAAACCATAAAACCCCTAAAAACCTTAAATCCTTCCAAAAATAACTCATAAAAGCCTAAAAACACACTAAAAACTCTAAAAATCCTTAAAACTCTTAAAAATGTTAAAAAACTCTGAAAAAACCTTTAAAACCCAAAAAAACCAAAAAAACCCCCAAAAATCCAAAAAGTCCCTAAAATCCTTGACAAACCCTAAAAACCCTAAACCCCCCCCCCCTTAAAAATGTAAAAACCCTCAAAATCCCTCAAAATCCTATAAACCCATAAAAATCATAAAAACACTAAAAATCTATGAAAAATAAAAAATCCTAATATCCATGAAAACCACTAAAAACCATAAAAACCCCTAAAAACCTAAAAACCCTAAAACCCCATAAAAACCCAAAAACCCACTAAAAACTATAAAACCCCTAAAAATGTTAAAAAGTATAAAAAATCATAAAAACCCAAAGAAAATATAATAACTCTAAAAACTAAAAACACACTAAAATCCCTAAAAGGCCCTCAAATACGTAAAAAACCCTAAAACCCCCCAAACCCCTCAAAATCCCTAAAAACTCCTAAAAACTATAAAAATCCAATAAACCCAAAAAACCCAAAAAAAAACCCATTGAAAACCATATAACCATTTAAAAACCAAACCTTTAAAACCCCTAAAATCACATAAAAAATAAAAACCCATAAAACTCTAAAAACCCTTTAAACGCATAAATATGATAAAAAATCTAAAAAACCATAAAAACCATAAATAACTCAAAATAACCCTAAAACAACAAAAATACCCGAAATCCCATAAAACCTTAAAAACCCTAAATATACCTAAAACCCAAGAAACCACTAATACTCAAAAACCGAATAAAACCCCTAAAAATATTAAAAAATCTAAATAACCTTAAAACCACTACAAAATTTTAAAAATCCAAAAGACCCTAAAACCCATGAAACCCCTAAAACCCTTTAAATGTTTAAAAACACCCTAAAACCATAAAATTCCTAAAAACACTTAAAAATCCATGAAAATGTAAAAAATCCAAAAAATCCTGAAAATCCCCTGAAAACGAAAAAATCCCCTAAAACCCACTAAAAATATTAAAACCCTTAAAACCCCTAAAAACATTAAAAAACTATTAAAACCTTAAAACCCATTAAAATGTCAAAAAAACCTAAAGACCCAAAAAAACACCATAAAAACCCTAAAAACTCTAAAAACCTAAAAAAACCCTAAATCATCTTAAAATCCCTTAAAATCCTAAAACCATAAAAACCCCAACAAATCCATGAATATGTGAAGTACCCTAAAAACCCTAAAAACCCTAAAACCCCCTTTGAAAACCATAAAAATTCCTAAAAATGATGAAAAACCTAAAAACAAAAGGAAACCATAAAAAAACTAAGAACAATAAAAACCCCAAACCCATTGAAAATGTTAAAAACTCTAAAAAACCTTCAAAAAAAATCAAAAAAACCCTAAAACTCAAAAATCCCAAATAACTCATGAAAAACCCTAAAAACTCACAAAATCCAAAAAAAAACCCTAAAAATCTAAAAACAACAACAATCCTAAAAACCCCATAAAAATCCATGAAAACGTAAAAACCTTTAAAACCAAGAAAAAACTCCTAAAACCCATAAAAAACCAATAAAATCATAAAAACCCTAAAACCTCATAAAAAACCCTCATCGCTGCTATTGGTAGTTGGACTGTACAAGGTTTCTTGCTGCTATAGGCTATGGTTTTGGTGGGCTTCGTGAGGGTGCTCAGACCATTTTCCAGGCATTGTTTTGTTTGGTCATCATTAGGATTTTGGGATACTTTCCAAGAAGTGATTTGGATGGGCTTCACAAGGTTTCTCTGGCCCTTTTTCAAGGATATGGTTTGGATAGACTTCATGTGGGTTCTTGGATCCTTTTTTGTGTCAATGATTAGAGGGTCTTTGAGAGGTTTCTTAGGCCTTTCTGCTGATTGTTCACCTGTGGTTACTTGTCTTTGGTTTTGTTTTTATGTTGATGTTATTGTCATCATTCGGTCTAGGGGTTCACCCTGGGTGATTGTGTTGTACTTCAATTACTTTTTCCTTTTGATTTATAGCATGTTCTATTTTCCTTACAAAAAAAATCATAAAACCCCTTAAAAACCCTAACAAACCCTAAAAACCCATAAAAACAGGAAAAAACGACTAAAAACTCTAAAACCCTTAAAACACAAAAAAATTCCAAAAAACTATAAAAACCATAAAACCCCTAAAAATAGAAAAAAAACCTAAAACCCAAAAAGACCCTAAAAATTCTGAAAATCCAAAAAAACTCCTAAAATCCCCAAAAAGCCTTAAAACCCCAAAAATTCCTAAAAACCCTAAAAACCATTAAAATCGTAAAAATCCCCTAAAATTACATGAAAACATAAAACCCATAAAAATCCTAAAAACCCTGTAAACCATAAATCCCATAAAACCCATAAAAGCCATAAAACCCCATAAAACCACCAAAAAACCCTAAAAACAACTAAAAACATTAAAACCCCTTTAAACCCCTAAAAACGTTAAAAACATTAAAAAATATTTAAAACCCTAAAACACTAAAAAACATAAAAACCCAAAAGTCCCTAAAACCCCATGAAAAACCCTAAGACCCAAAAAAATTTGAAAACCCCTAAAAACCTAAAATCCAAAAAAATACTAAGAACCTCATAAAAATCCCTGAAAATTTTAAAAAGCATAGAAACCCTAAAAACCCATAAAACCATAAAAACATTAAAAACACTAAAAACCCATAAAACCCCTCAAAACATCTTAAAACTCCAAAAATCCTCAAAACCCCAAAAACATTATAAAACTCTAAAAACATTAAACCCCTAAAAAACCTAAAAACCCAAAAAGTTCCTAAAACCCTAAAAAACCCTAAAAACCCGAAAAAACCCATAAAACCCTCAAAATCCCTAAAAACCCTAAAGAACCCCAAAAATCATAAAATTTCTAAAAAAACTATTAAAATCAATGAAAATGTAAAAAACCCTAAAACCCTGAAGAATCCCTAAAAAATATAAAAACCCCTTAAGATGTTAAAAAACTATAATCCACCTAGAAACACTAAAAATTTAAAAAATAACCCAAAAGGACCCCAAAAATCCCAAAAAACCCTAAAAACCCTCACAATTCGCAAAAAACCTAAAAAGTATAAAAGTAATAAAAATACTAAAATTTCCTGAAAATCTATAAAAAGGTTAAGAACCCTAAAAACCATAAAAAACCCAAAAAATTGTAAAAAAACATAAAGCCCCATAGAAACCTGAAAACCAATAAAAACTATAAAAACCCTTTAAACCCTGAAAAAATCTAAAAAACTCTAAAAAAATTAAAACCCCTAAAAAATCATAAAAACACTAAAACAGCAAATGGATCCTAAAAACCCTAGAATCCATCAAAATCCATAAAAACCCTAAAACCCAAAAAACACCATAATATTCCTAAAACCCCCCTAAAAATCCATAAAAATATTCAAAACCCTAAAAAACCCCTGAAAACCATAAAAACCCTGAAAACCCTAAAAACCCCTAAAAACCCATAAAAAACATAAAATCCACTATAAACTCAAAAAACCCTTAAAAATCGTAAAAACGTTTAAAATATTTTAAAATTTTGAAAACCCTAAAAAAATTTAAAAAACACAAAAGACCGTAAAACCCCTAAAAATCCCTTAAAACTCTAAAATCCCTAAAAACTATAAAAACCTAAAAAACCCCTTAAAATCTATGAAAATGTTAAAAAACATAAAAACCATCAAAACCCTAAAACCCCCTAAAAACCTAAAAACCCCTTAAATCCCATAATAACCCTTAAACAACTAAAAACTCTAAGGAACCTTAAAACCCATAAAAATGATAAAAAACCCTAAAAACCATACAAACCTATGAATACACTAACAATCGTAAAACTCGTGAAAACCCCTCAAAACCTCAAAATCCCAAAAAACTATAAAAAACCCCAAAACCCATAAAAATACTAAAAAACCCCTCAAAATACTTAAAAATGTAAAGAATCCTAAAAAACCTAAAAAAACCCCTGAAAACCATTAAAACCCCTATAAAATTTTAAAAAACCTAAAAATCATAAAAAACCACTTAATACTCTAAAACACTTTAAACCCCTAAAAGTGATAAAAATTTATAAAAACCAATAAAACCCTAAAAAGCTCAAAAAATCCTTAAAAACCCAAAAAGTTCATAAAAACCCTAAACACCCCTAAAAACCCTGAAATCCCCTAAAACTCTCTAAAACCCTAAAAACAATAAAATTCCCTAAAAACCAAAAAAAAGCACCAGGCCTTAAAAAAATGGATCTCACACTTGATCTCTTCTCTTTATCCTTCCCCCCCGGCAGGTTTGAAGTGCTACTGTGGATCTAGTGAGTGGACTTTGGGATTTCTCCTTCTTGTTTTGGTCATTGAAGGAGTGGTATCCTTAAAATAAGATGAATTTTTGTTCATTCTTGACTGAGGTATGGATGGTTTCACGTAGGTTATCCTGGGCACAGGAGGTTAAAGCTGTAGATAAATCTTTTTAAGAAGCTACCACTACAGTAGGGGATTCAACATCTAAATGGGGTGGAGGTGATGTTTCTTTTTTTGGGAAGTATGTGATTTCCCTGATCGGTCAAAGGATCCCATCATGTGTTAATCAAAAAATTGGGTCAAATGCCTCTCCTCATATGGAGGTTTCAGTTCCTCCTCACTTTATTCCAGCTCTAAATCTGATTATCACAACTTGTGATGCTTTTGGGAGCTCGGAGGAGTTCATTTCTCATCCTTTTAGTAAAATTTGTGTTGTTGGGGTTTCTACGAAAGTCGTAGTTCCCCCTACTGTTGCTGATCCATTTTTTATGTACTCGACACCTGCGGTTAATCCCTCAGATGGGATCATAAATTTTTCTTATTAAAAGGTTGTTTTCAATTCATTAACTAATCCTTTTATGGATGGAGGTTCCACATCTAATTCAGGAGACTCTGTTGTTGGAAATTTAGTAGATCTGATGATTTTGTATTTGGAAGCCCCGATTTTCTCCAAGGCTTCATTGGGTATTGTAGGTGTAATTAATGTGGTCGTTACGGTGGAGGTCGTGGTGTCACGATGAACCCAGGCCTTATTGTTGTTTCAATTATGTCTATAAAGGGTTCAGTTCTCCAGGTGCCAAACTTTATTTGGGGGGGAGAATCTGGAAAAGTTATAGATTCTTCAGTGGTCTTCGACATAGATGGTGTGGATCCTTATTCCTCAAGTTGCTCTATGGATCTGGATTTCCATCCTCCATCAGATGGGGGGAAATTTCCAATTTTTATTACCATCTTTGGTTCTCCAAATTGGTGCTTCGAGATGGAGTCATACATTAGTGGAATATTTCCTTGAGAAAAATATTCTCTTTCAGTTGGTGTCTAGAATTTCTTCTAATATGTGGGGGAATTATTTGATCAAGATTCTCTCCAGTGATAAAGGATTATACTTCTTCAGGTTCTCCCCTTCCAGTAATATTTTTATTATACTTTCTCGTGGACCTGAGTTCATTTTATGTCAATCCATGGTGCTCGGGTTGTGGCAACTGGGTATGTCACTGGATAAAGGATCTTTTTCTGTGTTTCTAGTTTGGGTGAACCTTCATAATGTTCTCCTGAAATCCTGGTCTGCTGGAGGCCTCAGTTATATTCCATGTGTGGTGGGAATAACTCTTATTGTCAATAAATCTATGGCTAAGATAATCTAGAAAATATTTTCCCATACATGTGTTGATATTTCAGCTAAGTAATATATTCTGGAGGTGATTGAGGTGGATCTGGGGTTTGGTTCTTCCACCCACATTGGTGTTGAGTAAAACTGGGTCTCTAAGACTTATAGATTTTTCAAAAAAATTGGTCACCATTTCAATCAATGCAAGAAGAATTTCATGGATGATTCTCATTCAAGTTGGACTAATGTGACATCAAAGAAGAATCATATTTATTGGAGGAAGGAGCCTATATGGGCTGCTACTTCTGAGTTAGAAGGAACTTTTCCACCTTTCGCTTCTGCGATGGAAGCTATGGTTTCCATCATTTCCCCTTTCATTAGTTTATTTGAGGTTCAACCTTTGAGTACTGTGTTTTCTTCAGAAGGGGACTCATCCCCTATATTTGCTAAGACAATTCCTCCAAGGCACGATAAGGCTATCTACATCCCCAAGAATAATTCTTTTGGTTGTTTAAGTGAGGATCATTCTGATGGAGATTCTACTTCTTATTCCTTTTCCTAAATTTATACACCTACATCACCCTATATTATGTTGAATTCTTCTTTAGGGTTGGGTTTTTCCCTTGGGACAATGATTTCTGAGATCATTCCTGCTTTTCTCTCACATGGTTTCCCCTCAACGGGGTTGTTGCTTTGGGTTCGGCCCTAACCATGATTTCTGCTCTAGTTATATCCTCTTCTCCTTCATTGGTGTCCTCCACAAGGTTGATGGATGCTAATTTCATATCAGAGGATTCTGGTTGTCATCCTCTAGGAATCAGGGTTGTGGATGTTTCTTGAATGTATAAGGGTTTTGGGCAGCACCCAGGTGATTGTGAGAATGTGGCGACCTTTTATTTTTTGGATGCCTTGGATCGGGGCTAAGATGCTTCTCTTGTTTTAGGGTATAATTTTTATGGTTTGGTTGGGTTTATCTATTTTGGTTGCAAAGGGGTTGGGTCCCTTTCCCCAGGCCAAGTTCCTGATTCAGCCCCTGGATTTGACCCCAACTTTCCAGGGATGGATGATTCTTCTTCACCCTACCCAGTTCCTACTGACCAGGTTATCCCTACATCTTTTGTTTTTTAGTGATAATCCTCATAGGAAAAAAATTTGTAAGGTTTATGAATGTGACTTTAAGAAGCTTCCTACTAAGGCAGGGCTTGAGGATTTGATTTCTTCCCCTACCTTATTTTCCAACATTTATCTTTGGTTTTGGGAATGTTAGATTCCTTAATTCTCTTTGGAAACAAAGGGAGGTTAGGGACCTTATTCTTTCAAATAAATTAGAATGTCAAGGGTTAGTGGAAACAAAGGTTATGTGTGTAAACCTTATTATTGTTCTGAGGAATATTATACCGGTTCGGTGCTACCTTTTAAATTATTCTTCTTTTATTTATGGTTGTGTTTTGGTCTTATGGAACCCTCAGTTACTTACCATTGAATAAAAGTTTTAATATGATCAGTTATTGGAATGTATTTTGAATGCTGTTAAGGTGGATGTGTTCTGCATGGTCTCTTTTGTTTATTGTTAAAATTATTTTGTGGATCACGTACTTATTTGGATTTATATGGCTATCCATGTTGAGTGATTTAACGATAGGCCTTTAATTTTTCGTATGGATTTTAATGTGTTGAGATCCCCGTAGGACCGATCTAGAGGTTTTTTTTACTGGAACTCATCCATGGATGATGGTAATGATGCAATTTTGAATTCCAACATGGAGGAATTTTATTACTCTAGGTTGATCTTCTCTTGGAAGATGTTTAATTACAGAGTGTTGAAGAAGTTGGATAGGAATTTGGATAATTCTTCTTAGCTATCCAGATTCCTTACCATTTAAGTTCCTTAAATTTTAGGCTGATTATGATGGTTTCCTTCCCTTGTTTTCTTTATCCTACACTACTGGAAAAGGGGTTTGTCTCCACGCATCTATTCCAATGGTTTAAAGAACCATGGGGATATATGGTTTTTAGTTTTCTATACCCATGGTTTAATTAAAACTGTGGGTATTCAACCCCTAAGTATTAGGCTCCTCCTCACTCTTCCATCGTGCTCCCCCCACATCAACCCTACCTCCCCGACCTTTGACTCCCGACCTTGTCCTCTCCTCCTCGACCACCGCCTCTTGGCCATTCGACCTCTGCCTCTCGGCCCTCTCCTCCATTCTCTGACCTTCGCCTTCTGGCCATCCGACCTCCACCTCTCGGCTATCTCATCCCCTCCCCGGCCTCCACCTCCCGGCTCCGCCTTTGCTCCCGACCTGGACCTCCCGACCTTCGCCTCCACCTAAACATCCTGACCTTCACCATGCAGCCCCCAGCTCCAGTGACGTCCTCGCTTCCCCCCTCTTGGCTCCCTCTCCTCTAGGTATCATCAAATTCAACTCCTTCAACTTGAGAATAGTCTTTACACAATAATATAGATTTATTTCTCACTAATTCTCCTTTTTCATTCAATTTGATTCAAAACACCCACACTATCCTGATGAAATTCTTCTCTTTATGATTGGGTACCAACTCCCATGTCTTATTATTCTCAATATTTTATAATTAATCAATCATATCATTAAAACACTCCTGATTATTTAATGATTCTCTAGTATTTTTCAGTTCTTCTTATGAAAATAATGATGTATGATTTGTTATCCTTAAAGTTATCCTACATTGTACTTACTATATTTGGTCTTTAATGATATTTTGGAGCTTCACTTATATTCTCTACCTTGAATAAGATGAATTATGTTGTTCCTCATCACATGAAATTGATGAATCTTCATCTCCAACAAGTATACTCTCAAAACCTTCATCTCATCACTTGATTGTTATGATCAAGTCAGCCTTATTAATGTTATTCTTGTAAATTTTCAAGGTAAAACACCATTTATGAAACTTCACTCCCACGCTCAGATTACTATGTTTAAAAATTGTTATTTCCTACTAGTTGAGGCCATCATTTACCCCTATAAATAAATTATCTCTCATCATTACCCTTAATATGCCCCAATTCAAATTATCACATTCTAACAACTACATATGAAATGTCTATAATGTCCAATGATCATATTATGGACATGTAAAGTTCGGAATTTCTAATAATATTTTGTTTATTTTTTATGAAATATCACATATATAATTTATTCAATGGTAAATTCCCATATGAAAATTAGGAGGCTTGTGCTACCTCTTTCATGGTTGGATGTTGATTTTGGATGGCTTGGTATGTCTTTCTATGATACATATCCTAGTCTTGGGGTCTTGAGAACTGGGGCATGATGTTTGTTGGTTTTGTGGGGCTCAGTGTTGTGACAGGATCGGTCGGGGATATTGCTAGAAGCTTGTGTAGATGTGCCTGGTGGGGATTATTGGCTACTTCTTTTGATTGGGTTTGGTTGTTGGTTGCATGTGATATGCGAGTGTGTCTGGTGTAGTGTGTTAGGCTTGGGTTACCTTCTAGTTTGGCATGCTGATGGAAGAGGGCTCTTTTGGATTATAGGTTATCTTATATTTGGTTCTTGTAACATGATGGTTTCGTGTAACATGGGAATGATGTTTCTTTTTTGGGGTTATAGGTTCAAAATCTTTGTTTTGGTTCTTATTCTTTGGATATGATTCTTTTTTTTGGGTTTGGGGTATTGATTTGTTTGGGTTCTTGCTACATTGAGCTCGACTGCTGAGGTTTTGGAGGCTACATGGGCATGCATAGTATGTTCTTATAATAGTGTTGATATCCTTATCTTGGGCGTGGTTGGTTTATATTTCTAGGGCTAGAGGGGATCCAGTTGGTTGGCTGTTGAAATGGTCTGCTGCTAGGGGTGATTTCAGTGTTGTTGGTTTCTTGTGAAGGATATAAGGTTCTTGAAGATGAGGTGGGGCTATCTTGGTGGACCTGAAAGTCTGTCTTCGGATTTCAGTTGTTGTAGGAATCGTTTTGCAGGTGGATGGGTTCATATGGGCTGAGGATTGTGAGTGTAGGGGGTGGAAGGAGGATTATGTTTAGTGGCGGGGCTGTATTGGAAGTCTGGGTACCTTGTTGGTGTTGGGACATCTTCTGGTTGGTGGATTTCAGAGGTGCAAGGTGCTTCTTCCTAGGTTCTTTTGTTGGTTTGGCTTGGATGGATGGTTCTACTGGTTGTTGCTTGTTGTTTTTTTCTTTGAGGGTGATTTCTTATACTTTGGTGATGTTATTGGACATTTGTGGTCTGGGTTTTCATCTAGGAGGAAATGTTCAGTGGGGCATGTGGGGATTTTTCTTGGCTAAGTTGGGTGGGTGTGTGTGGGGATTCTAGTTTGTGTGTGTGTGTGTGTGTGTGGTAGGCAGTGTGTGCATGCATGTGTGTGTGTGTGTGCATGTTTGTGGCGGGTGGTGCATGCGCATGTGTTTGTGTGCGTGTGTGCTAGCGTGGTTTGTGGTGTATGCATGCATGAGTGATTGTGTTAGCTCATCCTTGTGGAGCTTTTGTTTTTCCTTGGGCCTTCTTAAGGCCTAGGCGATGTTACTACTCATCCCCCTTAGTGGTTCACGGTCATTGGTCATGTTGAATCATTTATATTTTGTGGATTTCTAGTGGAGGTGTTGCGTTGTTCGTTCCTACTTGTTTTCTTAGGAGTGGTTTCTTGTTGGACATGTGCACTGGTTGTTTTCTTTCTTTCCTGGATGCATGCTGGGTTGCTGAATTCTCTTTTGTGGGTTGTTGCTAAGTACCTCATGCTGCGTGCTTCGGTGCTTTTGGGTTTTTTGGAGTGCTTTCTTTCTTGTGATGCTTGGGGTTGGATGGGTTGGGCTTCACGAGCTTCAAGTCCCTTCCAGTTGGGTGCTTGTTTAAGGATGCTTTGGCTTGGTTTTTCTTGCTACTGTTGTTGGCCTTCAGGCCTTGGGTCAGTTGATTCACCCTTGGGTGGCCATTTGTACTTCCATTCCTTTTACCTTCTTTATACAATGTTCTAATTTCCTAGAAAAAAACTTGAAAACCCACTAAAAACTCTTAAAAAACATAAACCCCTAAAAATGTTAAAAAAACTCTAAAAAACCATAAAAACCCAAAAAACTAAAAAAAACCCTAAAAAACAAAAAATACCCAAAAAACACTAAAGACCCATAAAACCCCTGAAAACCATAAAATCCCCTAAAAATCCAGAAACCCCTAAAAACACTAAAAACTCTAAAAACCCTTACAACCCATAAAAGTGTTAAAAAACTCTAAAAATCCTTAAAACCCTTAAAACCATAAAAAAAATCTAAAAGCACAAGAAGACACTAAAAAATCTGAAAACCCTAAAAATCCTAAAACCCCCTGAAGTCCCCTAAAATCCCTGCAAAATCTCGAACAAACCTAAAAACCCTTAAAACCATAAAAATCCTAAAAATCCCATAAAATTATATGAATACCCTAAAAACCCTTAAAACCCTGAAAACCCCTTGAAAACATAAAAACCCCTAAGAACATTTAAAAATACTAAAATCCATAAAAACTCTAAAAAACCTCGAAAATCTCTAAAAACCATAAAACCCCTACAAACTTCAAAAAACTCTAAAAAAATTTAAAACTAAAAAAAACCCTAAAAACCCAAAAGGACCCTAAAAACAATGAAAAATCCTAAAAATCATAATAACTTATAAAAATAAAAATAAACCCATAAAAATCCTTAAAAATGTAAAAAACCCTAAAAACCATAAAAACCCCTTTAAAACCCTTAAAACCCCTAAAAACCATTAAAATTTTCAAAAAGCCAACAAAACCTATAAATACCCTAAAAACCAACAAAGAACTCTAAAACCCCTTTAATCGTTAAAAAACACTAAAAAACCTTAAAACCCTTAAAAACTCAAAAAAACTCTATAAACCCAAAAAAACCTGAAAACCCTTAAAAACCCCTGAAAAAACATCAAAACCTCAAAATACCTAAGGACACGAAAAAACTGAAAACCCATAAAAATACTAAAAAACCCTATAAATCCATGAAGCATAAAACATACTAAAAACCCCTAAGACCCAATGAAAACCATAAAGCCCCCTAAAAACCATAAAAATACCCATAAAAACCCTAAATGGAACTAAAAAATCTAAAAATCCTTAAACCCACTAAAACGTAAAAAAAAACTCTAAAAAACCTAAAAACCCTAAAAACCCAAAAAACTAAAAAAAACCCTAAAAACCCAAATAGACCCAAAAAACCTTGTAAACACTAAAAACCCTAAAAACCCTAAAACCCTTATAATCTTGAAAAAACCAAAAAACCCTAAAAACGATAAAAATCCTAAATCCCCTAAAATTTTGTTAAAAAAAACCTATAAAAGCCCTAAATAACCCCAACAAACTGTAAAATCCATAAAAACTCCAAAAACCCATAAAACCCTACAATACCACTAAAAAATTTATAAACCCTAAAAACCATAAAAACCCTAAAAATCCATAACAGTCAAAAAACCCCAATAAAAACTCTAAAAACCCTTTAAACCCCTAAAAATGTTAAAAAATTCTATAAACCTTAAAAAATAAAAAAAATAAAAAAACCTCTAAAAACCCAAAAGACCCTAAAAACCCTGAAAAACCCTAAAAACCTCAAAATCCTTAAAAACCCCCAAAAACTATAAAAATCCAAAAATCCTTGAAAACCCCTTGAAAACCATAAAACCCCCTAAAATCAGATAAAACCCTAAAATCACTAGAAACTCTAAAAACCCTTAAAACCCATAAAAACATTAAAAACTCTAAAAATCAAAAACCTTAAAAACCTAGAAAAACTAAAAAACCCTAAAAACCTAAAAAGACCTTAAAAATACTGAAAACCCCTAAAAACCCTAAAACCCCTAAAACCCCTGAAAACCCTAAAACCATCAAAATCCCTAAAAACCCTAGAAAACCCTAAAAACCATAAAAATCTTAAAAAATCCCTAAAAATACATGAAAACGTAAAAACCCCTAAAAACCCTGAAAAACACCTGAAAACTATAAAACCTCATAAAATCCTAAAAAACCTTAAAACCCCATAAAAACCCTAAAACCCCACTAAAACCCTTAAAACACCTATAAACTATATAAAAACTCTAAAAACATTAAAAACCCTAAAAACTAAAAAAGGAGCCCTAAAACCACAAAAGACCCTAAAAACCCTAAAAACCCCCCATGTAGGAATATGATTATGTTGTCACCATGGATCTCATGACTGGGTTCCCCTTTACTCCTCATGATGATTAGTCAATGATTTCTCAATTATGGAGTTGTTGAGCATCTTTTAGGTTTACTCTCCTTTGCTATAGTCTTTGATGGAGTGGTCTCCTCAAAAAGATATGTGGTTTGGATCCCTCCCCACTTTTGAAGATGGGAAGGTGTCATGTCGAATATCTTGGGACGAGGAAGTCATTATTGTAGAAAGGGTTTCTACTTCTAAGGTGTCTAGAGTTAATGTTTATTTTGTCAGGAAGGGTGATATCTCACCGACAGAGGATGATAAGGTTCCCTCCTTGACTGGTGCATTGGTTCCATGACCTTGTACGGATTTATCGGGGTTGATGTTGATTTTGGGAATTTGGTGAAGATGATAGGTCATCATATAGCTGCGATTGGGGAAACAAATAACAAACATCATTCAATTTGGGGGTTTGTTGATGTGATCCCAACTTTGGGTGGTGATGCAAGAGTCAAAGTTTCACCTAAACCTATCTCACTTCTAGATATTATTGAGGGATCCTTAGGCCAGGCTGTGGGTTATATGAATTCTTCTATTCCAACTATGGATAATGTTGATAATACATAAGAATTGTATATTACTATTCAGTCGATGGATCTGATGTTTCATCCCCTGATAAATGGGGGGAATAATCTGAGAGTTTTCTTACCTCCATTGATGATCAAAAGTGGTGAGACCAAATGGGATAACACATTAGTGGGGTATTTTCTCGACAATAGGATTCCATTCACTTTGGTTTAATAATTTCATTTGATCTTTAGGGGTGAAATATTATTTAGAAGTTATACAATGATGATTGATTCTTCTTTTTCAGGTTTATTCTTTCATGCAATCGGGTTAATCTTTTATCATGTGGCCCCGGGTTTTTTGTAGGACGATTTATGGTTATTTGTTCATCGCTTCCGGGTATGTGATTGAACAAGGAATCATTTTATATCTTTCCAATATAGGTCAATCTAAGGAATGTTACTTTGGAATATTGGATAGTGGGTGGGTTTAGTTATATAGTGAGTGATGTGTGTAAAATGGTTTTTTCTGATAAAGCCACAGTGGAGATTAGCAGAATTAATTTTTCCTATATTTGTGTTGAAATTTTGGCTGATCAAGTTCTCTCGGAGGAAATCAATGTCGATTTTATGTAGTGGAGATGAAATTATAGTTAAATTGGAGTATAGATGGGTATCTATGACTTTTAGTTTCTATAAGATAATTGGGAATCACTTTAATTAATGTAAGAAGACACTTGTGGATGACTATAATTCTTGATGTACTAATGTTACCCCAAAGAAGTGGGGTTTTAGGAAGAAGAATCCAACTAGAGATCCTACCTTGGATTCTAAGGTCACCTTGCCTACTAGGATTTCTGAGATGAAGGTTACAACAGTCAATTTTTATTCCATCTCAAGAAACCCTAGCTCCTAAGTTGAGGTTGATAAATCTATCATGGACAAGCATTCTTATTTGGCTCCAGTTGTGGATGGAACTTTTTCTTTGGCTAATCCATCTAGAAATTATGTTTTTATTCTTATTTTCAATTCCTTTGAATGTTTCTCAGATGATTTTACTGAGGTTGGAACTAGATCGAGCTTGGATTCTACTGACACTCCTAAACATCGTAAGGTAGTTGATGTTGCTTCTATTTTGGATGGTTTGGGGAATTCTGTTTGTTTTATTCTGGTTCAGGGTTTTGATTCCTCCAATTCTAATTCACTTTGATCAGATGGGATGGATAGTGAGGCTATCTATTTATGTTTATCCTTTTTTAGTCAGTATTCTGAGGTTTTAGTTATGGTGAATGTTGGAGTTAAGGCCTAATATGTTTCAGGTTCTTTTGTTGGGTATCTTGTATCAATTTTGGAGCAATGATGTTCATATATTATTATGGTGGATGGATCTCTTCCACTGAGTCAGGAAACCATGGATCAGGGTAGTCCTAATTCATCTACGTTAAGTGATAATCCTCCTAGAAATAATCTTATTAAAGTGGATGATTTTTATCTAAATAGGGATCCCATAAAAAATGGACCTAGTTCTGGTAGTTTGAATCCCTCTCTTAATTCCAATGTTTAATTTTTCTGTTTAGAATATTAGGGATCTTAATATTCCTAGTTAGAAAAGGGAGGTTCGAGATCTCATTTCATTCCATAAGATGGATTACATGGGTCTTCTCAAAACTAAGGTTAACAGTCAGAATTTGGACTCTATTTTGAAGAATATTATACCAGGATGCCTCAGCCTTAAAAATTCTTCCCCCCCCCTAGTTTTTGCATCTTCGTTTTATGGAAACCTCACTTGTTGATGATTGATCTTATGTTTGATTTGATACATTTTGTTGAATTCCTTGTTAGATCTATTAAGGTTGATATTTTTTGTTTGATTACCATTGTATATGGTTCAAATTCAATTACTGAGCAAAGGGATATTTGTAAATACATAGCTAGTTGGAATTCAGTAACACCTCAGACTCCTCATATTTTTATTGGCAACTTTAATGCAGTGAGGTTTTTTGAGGATAGGTGTTGTGGTTTTTTGGACTAGAATTTCTCCATAGAGGAATGAAATGCAAGTACTGTTGGATAAAGCCTTGGTTAGATCCTTCTATTTGTATAGGTTCTGTACTCTATTTTCTTATTTTTTCCTTTTGTATTTTTAGACCATACCCATATTATTATTAGTTTGGGTGAAGAGTTACACTCAGGTAAGATGCCTTTTAAATTCATTAACCATAGGGAGAAGTATTATGAGTTTATTTTTATTGTTTACAATGCTTTTAAGGTTTTGATTTCAGGTTTCAATATGTCCCAAGTCTACAAAAATCTTAAGAAGTTCAAATGGGCTCTTTGTATCTTACATTCTTAGGTGTCTGCTCATACTTCCCCTAAGGTTTCTTAGCTTAAGATGGACTTAGCACAATTGCAATCCTCTATGGTGATTAAAAGTTCCTCAGATTCCTTATCTCTAATTGAAGCTATGTGTAAGGATAGGATAAATATTTTGAACATGAAGGATACACTCTTGGTCGGGAAAAAAAATCAGGGTTCAGTGGCTAAAGGAATGGGACAAAAACTAGGCCTTTTTCTTCAATGCTGTGAAGGCTCGATTTAACTCTTCCAAACTGATTCTCCTCCGTCATGCTGATGGATCTGATACCATAGATCTAGGATCTATTATTGATGAAATGGTTTCTTTATTTTAGCTTTTTTTAGTTCTCTGTGTTATTTATCTTATGAGGGGAGGGTTGCTTTGTTGGATTTTTTGCATAACCCTATTAATCAGGGTAGTAGAGAGAATTTGGATAAGCCTATCTTGTTTTGGTATGTTCAGAGAGTTCTTTTTTATCATCATCCTAACAAAGTATTGGGTCAGTATTGATTAAATGATTTTTTTCTTTCGTAAGTCTGGGTTAGTGTTTGGTTCTGATGTGACTGAAGCTTTTTTGGAGTTTTTCAAAAAACTGGGAAGTTGCTATGTGAGGCCAATGGAGATATTGTT
The DNA here is from genome assembly GCA_963277665.1 of Viscum album. NCBI lineage: Eukaryota > Viridiplantae > Streptophyta > Magnoliopsida > Santalales > Viscaceae > Viscum > Viscum album. The sequence goes on from OY728141.1 coordinate 1,899,022,928, forward strand.
ACGATGGTTCCTAAGGTTCCCAATGCATGTTATCATTATGACTTTATACCCATATCTTGTTTCAATAATATTTACAAATTCATTTCCAATATTTTTTAGTCTACATTGGAATTGGTTCTCCTTGGGTGCATTAACAAATCCCAATCTTCATTCTTGGGATAAATATCTCTGATAATATTTTTGATGGATCAGTAGTTAATGAGGGTGTACCATGTTGATTCTGGGGTTCCTATATGTGCTTTAAATATTAACTTACTCAAGGCCTTTGACTCAGTAAGATGAGAGTTCCTATGGGATGGCTTGAAGCTTCTTGGCTTTCCTAATCAATTTATCTATTGGATTAAAATATGTATTTCTTAATCTATGTATTCAGTTAATATTAATGGATGCTTTCATGGTTATTATTTTGGAAAAAATGGATAAGATAGGGAAACCCTCTTTCTTCCTATCTTTTTGTCATATGCAAGGAAGTTTTATCATGAATCCTAGATTCTCTTATATAAAATTCTTCATCTTTTAAATTCCACAAGAGATGCAGTAAGACCTCTATATGTCATTTATTCTTTGCATATGATTTGAATATGTTCTCTTATGGTATTGTGGATACTTTTTTATTCTTGAAGAAGGTGTTGGATATTTTCTCTTCCTTGTCTGAGATATCTATTAATTTCTCCAAATCTATGATGTTTTCAGCTAGGTTTTCCATCGAGGTGAAGGAAAAATTGGTGTTGTTATGGGTATTATTTCTTGATTTCTTCCACTTAGTTATCTTGGGTTTCATCTTATCACCACAAAATTTAGAGCTGTGAATTGTTTAATTTTTGTGGAAAATATTTTTAGGATAATTAAGGTGTGGAAAAATAATTTTCATTCCTTTTTGAGTAGATTGCAGTTCATTTAGTCCATCTTATTTAGCATTGAAGAATTTTGGTGTTCTCATTTTATTTTTCCCAAGAAAGTGGTTACGTCCATTGAAGCTAAACTTATATGATTTCTATGGAAGGTTAATTCCCTTTCTATTTTTGGTGCTAAGTTAGAATAAGATTTTGTGGTGAGGACCAAAGAGGAAGGGGGCCTGGGTATTAAGAGTATTTTTTATTGGAATAGAGAGGCGATGACCAGAAAGGCCCAGGACCTATGAACCCCTTCCTTTTCTTCTATATGGGTGGACTAGGATCATACTTTTTTTGGTCGTTATCAATTTTGGGTATCCAAAGTTCCTTAGAATAACTCTTGGACTTCAAGAAAATTATTGAGGATTCATGATTTCCTTAAAGATCATATATCCTTCTATGTTAAGAGTGGTTCAACTATCTCCCTTTGGTTTGACTCTTCGTTTCCTAGTGTACCCATTTGTGGATTTGTTGAGGACCATGTCATTTATGATTCGAGTCTTTCTAGGCTTTCCTTAGTTTCTGAAATTATTTCTGATGGGGTTTGGAATCCACTTATGGTTATTTCAATTGAGTTATGGGGGGGGGGGTTAGACATGAGATTATTATGCTTTATTAGCCTTGTGTAGATCATGGTGGTATCCTTTGGAATAGATAGTCCAAGTTATCCATTTCAAATGTTTGGGAGGATCTTAGACTAATGTTTTCTATTGATCCTTGGAGCTCTTTGGTCTGGAACCAATTTATTCCTACCAGGTATGCTTTTGTTTTTCGGTTGGCTATTTTAAATCACTTACCTACTCAATATCATTTTCAATAGAGGGGTTTGATATTTCCTAATCAATTTTTGATTTTTGAGAATGATGTTGATGATCTGGATTATTAGTTTTTCATGTTTTCTTTTCCCTGAAAGATTTGGTATCCTTTTTTTTGAGTCTACAGGATGTTGGTTGTGGGGCTAGGTCCGGTCTAGATGTTACTGATTGGTGTAATGGTTCTTTTTTCTGGTGATTCCTTGAGGAGTGTTTTAGGGAATTTTTGTTTGGTGTCCTTGGTCAACATCATATGGAAGGAGTGTAATTATAGTTTTCATGGTTCTCCCCATGTTAGTGGAAGTATCATTTCTTAATGTTTTAATCTTGTTTTTCATTCTAGGATTTCTACCACAATATGTACCCTAACAGCTAGAAAATCCAAAATTGATTAGAAAATGGAATTTCATGGATTATTTTCTTCATGTTGGTTAATCCCCTCCTGTAATTGGGCTTGGAGATGAAATTTTTAGTTGTTTTTTACTTGTTTTGGCTATTCTGAAACTGGGATTTGCATAGGTGGTGGTTGGTTCGTAGAGATGGGTTGTGTGGTCAGGGAATGCTCAGGTGGGGGGATTTCTGCATGGTTTTTTTACAGACGCTTGGAGGATCATGAATGGTTCTCTACTAGTTTTGGGTGCTTGGGATTGAGTGTAGGTGCTCTAGGGGATTGGGGTGTAGGGTTTTTTTGGGGAAGGTTGGTTGGTGGATTTGTTTTTCTAGTGTTTTTGCAGATGTGTGGCTAGTGTTGTAGGGGTTGAAACAGCTGGTGTTGGGGTTGTTGGGTTTTGGTTGGATGTGGTGTGGGTGTCTTTTTGATGTGTGCTGATCTGGGATAGTCTCTTGTTGAATGGGTGTTTCTTCGGTTGTGGTTCAGTTGGTTGATGGCTTTTGGCTTAGTGATCTTGGTTTTCAGGATTCATCGTTTTGGTTTATTATACGTTTGGATAGACTATTAATTAGGGGGTAAGGTGGAGAGATCATGCATAGGGGTGGTTTTTCCAAAGTGTTGGGATGAATTTGGAGGCATTGATTTTTTATTGATTTTTTTTGCAGCATGATGGATCTGGTTGGGTTGAGGCTTGAGATGGATGCTGGGTTATGTTGGGTTGGCTTTTGTAGAGGATGGATGTGGTTTTTAGGGATTTTCAGTTGCAGTTGGTTGAAGGTTTCGGGTTTTTGGGGGGGTACGACTGGTGGTACTTTGCAAGGTGTTTTTTAGTGTTTGTTTTTTTGTTTGCAGGTGTCTTGAAGGGTGGTTTTTCTCCTTCTTTGGGTTGTTGGTTGTTCTAATTTTGGCTATTTTTTTGGGTTGTGTAGGTGTTGGTTAGAGTTTTGGGCTTACATGTGTCACTACTAGAAATTAAAGCTATATCCACAAATCTATAGCCATAGTTTTATAGATATGTGGCTATAGCATCTTTATATCCATGGTTTAATTAACGAACTATGGAAATTATTTTTTCCCCCATAAGCATTGGTATCCTCCTCCCCCGATACCCGACCCCTCCTCAATTGACCTCTCCACAACCTCCTCCTCCCTTGAGCTCTCCGCAACCTCCTCCTTGTCGAACGCCAATGATACTCCCCCGATCCTTGACCCTCTTCCTCCCTCTACCTCTCTTCACCCTCCTCCTCCCTCATCCTCTATGCACCCTCCTCCCCGCCAAACACCACCGCTTCTCCCCCGATTCGTGGCCCTCTAAACCCTCAGCCTCTCTCACAGTAGTGAAACTCATCTCCCATAGGGAAACCATTGTCCCTTGTCACCGACTAATCGATCCTACCTCATCCAATCCTCTCTGTATTCTCCATTCCATCCCACACCCTTCATCGGTCGATCCGTCATTTTAGATTTGGTGTATGATCTCTCCCCTACACTCCTTCTTCCTTTTCCATTATTTTTATATGATTTGGTTTTCTCACTCAGGGTTTCAAGGAAATGATTCCACCGAGCATGATGGAATCATCCCGCTTAAAGGGTAATTGGTGTATAGATTGAATAGGAGGTCCTTGGAGGTGATTATTATGTTTTATTTCATCATTCATCTTGATGTACATTTCTCGGTTGACTTATTTAGGGTTACTGAAGATTTTAGAATAAAATTAACATTGATTCAAGGATGTAAATTGGGGTTTTTTTGTGGATTAAGTCTAGGTTCATTTATGAGTTAGTTGAATCCTATTTTTTGTGGGTTTGGTGTCATGATTCAACCTAGTGATTTTTTAATGATTTATATAGATTTCAGTTTTTGGGTTTTAAAGTTCATTTTATTAATTTAACTATGTTTGTGAATGATATTATGATAAAATTAATGATCATAGATTCATGTATATGGATATGTTTCTACTATGTATCTTGTTCTTTAGGAAATTTTATATTCATGTTCAATCATTAAAATTAATTATGTTTATGTTACTTGTCTTGTTTATTTTTTCCCAATAAATTTATATGGGATCATGTCCTCCCAATATGCAACATGGAATCCATTTCTTTTTAAACAATTTACTAGTTTTCATGTGGTTGGTTGTGTTGTTAATGCATAAACATATCCATACATTTTAATTAATAAAATTGTTTGAATATTAAGATAGAGTGATTAAAATAGAATTTAGTTTGGTAAAATGGGTCACAGTGACTAATCCCCCCTCTATTTGAGTGATTTCATGCACTTATGGGAACTTCAGTTTTATGGATAAGTATAACAACTATTATTATTATATTATGTTATGTTTTTATCTTATTTAGGGTTGTAAATATTAAATATGTATAACATTTAAATGTGTTATCACTCCCTGTATCTGATGTTATGGTTATGAAGGATGAAATGTAGCCTATTTTAGTAATCTATACAGCTCTAGATTTAGTGTATCATGTTTCAAAAAACTAAAATAGAAAATTTAATATGGAATGTTTGGAATAATTATCCCATGTTTCTTCTACATATTGGATCAAATATCACCTTGTGACATTTTACTTATTCTAGAAAAAGTATATTAATGACGAACATGATCATTTGAGTTTTATTTTATGTTTAAAGTGAGTAGATAGAATAAAACTATCAAATTATCTTGTGGATCTAAACTCATTCAAATATTTTAAAGATTCATCTCAAGATACTATGATGGAATCTAGCATTATATAAATTTTCATATGAAAAAAGTCTAAATCTAACGCATCTATCATTAATTTTGAAAAATATGTGGTGAGAAAAAAGTCATTGAGAAAGAGGATTCATATTTGTAATCATATATTTGGATTGATGGGATATATTTCTAATAGTTCAATTCACTTTATATCTAAATCTTAGTGATAACCTAGAGATTTTTTATAAAAATCCATACTACACTAACATATCATGAAAAAAAATGTTAGATAATGCGTTCATGCCAATACTATCCTGAACTAACCCACACGGGCCTACTTAGTTAGTGGTATGTTGAGTATGACACCCCATGAATTACTCTAATAGTCCAGGGGCTAGGAATTATTTTTCATATAGGAATAACTCATACGCGGGAGGCCTTATCCAAAGGTACATGTACACATACACAAATCTCCATGATCTTATAATGATGTAAGGGAAGTTACAATTGATACCAATATACATGCATAAATCTAAATCTAACATCACAATATAAAACATGTATAAAAAATATTAAATTCCATATACGATCCCACCAAAATGGGAAACTAATCTAACATGCTAGTAAATATTCATATGTTGTCAAATGCTCACCTAGAACCAAACACGATATATATATCTCAACTATACTACATATAATATTAGTCTACCTAGAAATTTTCCATTAGGAATTTCTAAAATTTAAGACACTACATGTATGGGTATATGACATTTTTTTAGTATGACAGCCAGTAATACACTGTGAAATCACCAAACAAAAAGCATCAGGAGAGTTGGTATCTCATCTATATGAAGGAATCTCGATCAGAATATGTGATAATAACAATAATAACCCAAATATAATCAAGATAAACAAAAATTCACATGGTAAGGCCACAACCATACAACAATCCTAGGATTCTTATCAATGATTCAAGGTAACAAAAATCAAATATAACTCACTATGAATGTATAATTACACTGATATTTCTCTTCTGAGAATTCATTATCATCGAACCTATCCATGAATAATTACTGATTAAAACTCTCATGACGCGGATATGTGGATTGGGGATCACACCCAGAACCTATGGGGGATACCTGACCCTATCAGGGGTAGGCTTTCTACTATGGTGATAACATTCCATGGATGTTGGTAATGAGATTCCTTACAAAACATAGGGTAATGTGACCACTTCTATGAAGATATTTGCCGTTACTCCTTCACGAAAACTGCTCTCCCAGGAAATTCTTACCTATCTCTAGTGATTGTTTGGCCATACCTATGCAATTGATGGTGATTTTTAATGTTACCCCCTACTAAAAATGTTTCAATTGCAAAAAAATATTACTCTTGAAAAGTTTAGTTAGAAGTGTTATGAGTTTGTGTCAATTTAGTCGAAGGAAACATATTCTTATAATAATGTTTACATTTAGATTATTCTGCAATATTTGATGATTTTTTATTGCAGTTGGTGTTATGGTCTATTCTTAATAATTTGTTATTGTAGTTTTTTTATGTTAAGGTATGTTCTAATTTGTTTCCATTCCTGATTTTGTTGACTAATTTGATAACTATGATTTTGTAATCTGATTGTAGAATCATGCGATCTAACATGCTCCATAAGTTTAAAAGATTTGTATTTCTAGATAGCGATGCATTTTTGAGATAACATATATTATAGATAGCATTGAAAAGTATTCCTTTTTATGTTTTCAAGACATCATAATTATAGAATCAGTTGTTCAAGTGCCAATTTATTTTATTCGTAAATAGATATTTAACCACACATCGTTCAGTTGTCCATACACTAAGAAAATATCGATGCCCAATAATACATTATAATTCATATACTATTAATTCTGCACATATTTTCTTCAAATATCATGAGAGATTGAAATGGGGATCATTGATACTATTTAAAATAAATCATGCATGATAAATATTCAAATTGTAAATAAAATATGTTCTTGGGGAATTAGTTACTAGAAACATTGAATTAGTTGTTTCTTGGTTGTATTATTTTATGTTAATCATTCATTTCATCCATGCGTTCACGTGACACTGTGATAACCTCAATAAGATATTGTTTTCCAAATGTCGAAATCTTGCTAATGATGTTGCATGTTGATGAAATTATCATCATCACCTTTTCTATTATTACCTTTCTCATTAATCTTGTTCCTCCCAATTCAATTTTTAGGTCCAATTAATGATGATTCATCAAATCACTGGCATTTCATTGAAGTCTCTCGGGACCTGTTCGTGTGTGTTGTGGCGACCAAACTCAAAGGCAACTCACCGTGTATGCATATGTAAGAATATATATAATAATTTCTCTCATGATATGTATACCTACCCATGGAATCATGATTACATATAAGGGGATACGTGTACTTATGTATATATGTGGAAAATGTATACATGCATGAGTGATAACGGGCTTATGCATGTGAACATATATATAAGGATCCTCTTGTGTGTGTGCAAGGCCATGCAGAAACATACAAAGGGTTTAAGGTGTCCTTATGAATATGCAAAGGTGCATATGCCAATATGATGGATGAAACAGCTTAGAATTATCACAGATAAATGTGTCAAGCGTTGAGTGTGGCTTCGCTCATTTGAGGTAGGGTTCCTCTTTTAGCCTCTTTAATTCAAGAACCTTTTCAATTGCATCTAGTTTCCTTATTAATTCTACTTGTTTATATGAAATTGCAATTATTGAATTAGTGTTAGTTAAGATAATTGTTTTGTTTGACAAACAGGGCATGGTTTTGTAACAAAATCCCTCCAATGGAGGTGTGCTGTCTGCGAAAACTCATAGTGGTATACCTTTCTTGACATTATTGCATTGATTTCTTCCTTATACATGATGTCATGGTTAGTCGTAAAACACCCAATGTGCTACAACATTTTTATATCTATGAAGGGGGTTTTCCTCTTTTTATTAAAATGATTGTTTGATCCAAAACACCCTTTAAGTGTTGTGAGACTTTTAAGATGGAATTTCCCAAGTAGGCAAGGTTGTGATAACAAAGTCACCACTAAGTGTCCCCTTTGATATTATAAATGTAATTTCTATGTTTTAATGAATTGAATGAGTTAAATGTAACCTAACATGGTTAACATGGATCATGAGATGTATTGACTCATGTAGTGAATTATGTAACTGTTATGCTTCCTTTCTAAAGTTCAATTGAATTTCATTAATTAAATAGAGTGTCTTATTCATTGTGAATTTCAATCCATGTTTGAAATGTCTTAAGGGAAAGTTCTAAATTTCCAATTATAACCAAACACCTCCACTGTAGGGGGTGCATGGGGTGGCAAGGGGGGTGGGTAGGGGGTGAGAAGGGAGGGGGCAAGGGAGGGGGTTGGGGGTGCTGGGGGTAGGGGAGGGGGAAAGGGGTGTGCTGGGGGTAGGGGGAGGGGGTGTGCTGGGTTATTTTGCAAGGGGCTGAGGGAGGGTTCAAGGGGTAGTGGGAGCTTGCAAGGGGTGTGGGGGGTAGTGTTAATCCCACATATGAGACTATATTGTCATATCTTATTTGATCACATATTAAAACAAAGTCATATTTTAGATATTTGAATACATTTAGGAAAGAATTATGCACAAAATTTTCATATGACATTATAAGTCATACGACCACCAATGTTGTACAACATAACCACAATTTCCATATCATTTCGAGTGATTCTCAAGACTACACTCCTAGTGAAATAACCTTCTTCTTGACACCATAACATTGAGAAGTTAATAATCAAGAAAAACAACCATCTTCATAGCCACGTCACTATTTATTCGTACACCTCCTAAACATATATTCTCATCTTTCACAACTCTAATATGTCCACAAAAATTCCCATTGAGGGCTTCTAGTTTCTCACAATTCTGGTATAATGTTTTCTCCCAATGTTTGAGGGTGTTTATATGAAGATCGTATCAAAAAGACTTGGTATCATTTCATAGTGATTTTCAGTGATTTGAATAAAAATTATGATGCATATGTGAAAGATGTATATTATTATAAATATTCACCAAAGTATACGACATGATGTAGTAAAATCCATCATGTTGTGCTTTGTGTTATCAAATGATCCATGATATCACTCTGTGGTGTTTGTATTTGATGGAATTGGATGTCATTTGAATAAAAAACCTTTATTAATGATATTGTTATGTAGTATTCGGATGTACATATCAATATAAACCATAAAGCAAACAAGAAGGCATACATGAACACCTAGGCCACTATGACTCCCTACACCTGAGGTCTCCATGTGTCAACCAGGATACCACGACACCCGACCATTCCTGATTTAGTGCCATTCCAAAATTCCATCTACAATAGGTATGTGTGTGTGTGGGGGGGGGGGGGGGGGGTTGCAGGGGGCTATGTAGGGATGTGGAGTGGGGGTGTGCATGGGGGGGTGTAGGGTGGGGTGCAGGGGGGCTGTGTAGGGGAGGTGCAAGGGGGAGGGGTGTCGGTCTAGGGGGAGGGGGGATCTGTCCAGGAGGGGGTGTCTAGTAGGGGTGGTGCAAGGGATGGTGTAGTGGGGAAATGCAGGGTGTGTGTACAAGGGGAAAAGGGGGGGGGGGGTGTGGGGGGGGGGGGGGGGTCTATCCGGGAGGGCTGCTGTTCGGGGGGTGTATGTCATGGGGGGGGGGTCTGTCTAGGGGGAGGGGGTGTTTGTCTGGGGGGTTCTAGCAGGGGTGGTGAAAGGGGTGTCTACCTATGGGGGTGTTCAAGGGGATAAGGGGGTGCAGGAGGGGAGGGGGCTGTAGAGGTGTGTAAGGGGTGTCTAAGGGGGTGCTAGGGGGTGCAAGGGGGAATGGGTGTGCATGGGGTACAAGGGGTGTCCAGGGGGTGGGGGTGTCTCTCTATGGTGGCAGGGGGGGTCTATCTGGTGGGTGTAGTGGGGGTGTCTAGCAGAGGTGGTGCAAGGGGTGTGCATGGGGTGTGCAGGTGTGCAAGGGGGTGTGTTCAAGGGGACAAGGGGTGTGTAGGGGTGTGTGCAGGGGGGAGGTTCCTATCCGGGGGGGGGGGGGGTTGTCCAGGGGGTGGGGTCTATCCAGGGGGTGTCTAGGAGGGAGGGGGTGTCTAGGAGGGGGAGGGGGTCTATCCAGGGGGGTGCTATCTAGGGGGATTTAGGAGGGGGGAGTCTGTCTAGGGGGTGTCTGTCTAGAGGGCCCATGGGGTGTCCTGGATGAGGGTGTCTTGGAGGGGGGAGGGTCTGTCTGGGGGGTTGGGGTCTGTCTAGGGGGTGTCTAGGAGGGGGGGGGGGGGTCTGTCTAGGGGGTGGGTGGGGTTTGTCCAGGGGTGGGGGGAATTTGAATGGGGTCTGTCTGGGGTGGGGTCTGTCCAGGGGTGGTGGGGGGGTTGCAGGGTGGGAAGGGTAGCTATAAGGGGAGTGGGGGGGATTTGTAGGGGGAATTTTGGGTGTATTGTGAAATGGGGAGAGTGGGGGGGGGGGTCAGGGGTTGGTGAGGAGTGTGCAAGGGGCCAACACTGGATAAATCGTTCTAGTTTTTTAAGAAATGTAAAGGAATATAGCCACAATTTGCAACCGTGGATATAAGAGATGAGTGATTTTAGCCTATGCCACGATTTTCAAATTGTGGCTATAGGGTTGTTGCCACAATTTGAACCATGTATATAGGGCTATAGCCACGAGTTCAAATCATGGCTATAGGATTTACCCTATAGCATGCAAATACCATCCACAATTGAGAAAACCATGTCTATAACTTATATCCTCCATTTTTGTGCCTATAGCCATGGTTTAAAACCATGGCTATAGTCTTATTTTGTAGTAGTATGTGCTGGTGTTTCAGGCCTTGGGCCTTCTACTAGTTGGAGGAGCTTTGCGGTTAGGGGAGGGTTTTTGGATTGTGCAAGATATGTTTTTTATGGATGCTGGTGTTTTGTTTGTTGTAGTCTGTTTTATGGGAGTTTGGAGGGAATGTTGGGGCACTTTGCAGTGGGAGGTGATTTTTGGCTTGGATCTGGTTACTACGGGTGGCATGTTTTTTTGATGTGGTTGGTGTCATGCGGGCGTACATGAGTGTGTGTGAGAATGAGTGTGTGCGGGTGGGTGTGCGTTTATGGTACATGTACATGTGCGCGCGTGCGTGTGTGTGTGGGTGTGTGTGCACGTGCGTGTGGGTCTTGCCTATCCTTGTAGAAGCTGCTAGTTCTTCTTGGGTTTTTTTCCTTGGTCGTTTTGCCTCTTAAAGGGGGTTGGTTTCTTGATTCTAATTTATCTTGAGTTCCATTGTTTTTGGTTGCTTCACCGACTAGCTTAGACACTCTGTTTGGGCCTTTGTTGTTGCTGCTAGCCTTTTTTGTTTGGCCGCCTTTTGGGATCATTGTGGTGTTGTCTTGGTGGAATGCTGATGTGTTGTCATGTTGTTTGTTATTGGTGATGTTAGGTCCCACCTCTTTGGGTGGCTACGTTGGTGGTGTTTCCCTCATCTTGGTTGTTGGCTTGCTGTCTTGCTTGGTACTTCTTGGTGTTGGATGGGTTGGGCATCATGAGATTTCTCAGGCTTCTAGTTGGCTACTCGCCTATGGTATCTAGGTTTGATGTATTGACTGGATGGGGCTCGCATGGTTTCTCAGGGCCTACTGCTGGTTGTTTGCCTTTGGTAGTTCGGCTTTGATCTAGTTTTCACATTGTTACTGATGTCGACCTTTGGTCCACTAATTCACCCTCGGGTGATTGTGTTGTACTTCAATTTCTTCTTCTTTTGATATATACTTCATCCAACATACTTAGCAACAACCATGGAAAACCATAGAAAACCCTAAAACCACCTGAAAAACCCTAAAACCTCTCAAAATCCCTAAAAAACAAAAAAACCATGAAAACCATAAAAATCCTAAACCCCCTAAAAATCAATGAAAACATAAAAAACCCTAAAATCCTTGAAAAACACCAAAAAACCCCTAAAAACCTTCAAAAACCATAACTCCCATAAAACCCCTAAAACCCCACAAAAACCATACAAAACCACTAAAACATTAAAAAAATCTAAAAAATCATAAACATAAATAACTATAAAACCCCCAAAAAACCCAAAAAACCATGAAAATCCCTAAAAACACCAAAACCCCCTAAAACACCTCAAAATCCCTAGAAAAAATAAAAACCCTAAAACCCATCAAAATCCTAAAAAACCCCTAAAAATACTTGAAAACGTAAAAAATCTTAAAAACCCTGAAAAACTCCTAAAAACCATAAAAATCCCTAAAAACCTTAAAAACCCTAATAATCCATTAAAACCCTAAAAACCCACTAAAAACTCTAAAATCCTTTTAAACCCCTAATAACATTAAAAAACTCTAAAAAACCTCAAAAACCTAAAAAAACTAAAAAAAACCCAGAAACCCCCAAAAAACTCCTGAATACCCAAACAAACCCTAAAAACACTGCAAACCCCCAAAAATGCACAAAATCCCTAAAACCCTAAAAAAAATCCAAAAAACTATAAAAATTCTAAAAACCCACTAAAGAACCATGAAAACATTAAAACCCGTAAAAACCCTTAGAAGCCATGAAAACCATAAAAACCCTAAGAAACCACTAAAAACTCTAAAATCCCCTAAACCCCCTAAAAACATTAAAAAACTCAAAACAACCTTAAAATCCCTAAAAACCCAAAAGACCATAAATACCCTGGAAACCCCTAAAAACACTAAAACCCCCATATAACACCTAAAAATCCTCAAAGTACCTAAAATTTATAAAAACCATAAAAATCCAATAAAACCCTCCAAAAGATCCAAAAAACTTCAAAATCCCTAAAAACTCTGAAAAATACATGAAAACCATCAAAACCTCTAAAAACCTAAAGAAACCATTTAAACCCATAAAAACCCTAAAATCTCTAAAAACCTGAAAACCCCCTTAAAACACTTAAAACAATAAATAACTCTAAAAAACCTTTAAAACCGCAAAAAACTCAAAAAAAACCCCTAAAACCCAAAGGACCCAAAAACCCTAAAAACCCTAAAACCCTGAAAAACCCATGAAAACCCTAAAAAGTCCCCTCAAAACCATAAAAACACCTCAAAACCTCTGAAAGATCCTTAAAACCTCTAAAACCCCTAAAAACCCATAAAAACCATAAAACCCACAAAAAACTCTAAAACCCCTTTAATCCCCTAAAAATGTTAAAAACTCTAAAAATGAATTAAAACCCTAAAAACTAAAAAAACCCAAAAACCCAAAAGACCCTAAAACCCCTAAAACCCCATGAAAACCATTAAAACCCCTCAAAATCCCCCAAATCCATAAAAAACCCTAAAACCAAACAAAAATCCTAAAAACCCCAAAAATCCATAAAAACAAAAAAAACCCTAAAAACCTAGAAAAACATATGAAAAACCATAAAACCCCTAAATACCTTAAAATCACTAAAAACCCAAAAAAACCCAAAGAAAGTACTAAAAATGGATAAACCCTTAAAATCCCTAAAAATGTTAAAAAAGTATGAAAAATGTTAAAACCCCTAAAAACTCACAAAACACTAAAACCCCAAAAGAGCATGAAAACCTTGAAAAACCCTAAAACCCCTAAAAAACACAGAACCTCTCAAAATCTGTACAAACCCTTAAAAACCATAAAACCCACAAAATACTAAAAAAGTCCTAAAAATCCATGAAAACATAATAAACTCTAAAAATCTTGAAAAATCCAGGAAAACTATAAAACCCCCTAAAAACCTTAAACCCCCCAAAACCCATAAAAAACCAAAAACCACTAAAAACTCTAAAAGCCCTTAAAACCCCTAGATATGTTAAAAACTCAAAAAAACCTTAAATCTCTCGAAAAAACTCGAAAAAAATCTAAAAACAAAACCATACCCTCAGAACCCTAAACCCCTAAAAATCCTAAAAATCCCTGAAAACCCATAAAACCCCTCAAAATTCCTAAAAAGTCTAAAAACTCTAAAAACCATAAAAATAATAACCCCCCCTCAAAATCAATGAAAACTTGAAAAACACCAAAAACCCTCAAAACCCCTGAAAATCATAAAGCCCCTAGAAACCATAAAAACCCTAAATCTAAAAAAAACTCTAAAAACTCTTAAAACCCCAAAAAACATTAAAAACGTTTAAAACCATAGAAACCCTAAAAACACAAAAAAACCCATAAAACCCCAAAAAGATCTTAAAACCCCTAAAACCCTACCCCCCCCCAAACCCTCAAACTACATAAAAAAACTAAAAAACCTATAAACATAAAAAATCCTAAAAGCTCCCTAAAAAATCCATGAAAATGTAAAAAATCATAAAAAACATGAAAACCCCCTAAAACCCATAAAAACCCCTAAAAAACGTAAAAAACTAAAAACACATAATGACCCTAAAACCCACTAAAAGCTTGAAAAACCCTCAGAAACCCTAAAAACATTAAAAAATTCTAAAAGACATTAAAACACCAAAAAATCTCAAAAAAACCCCATAATCCCCCAAAATACCCTAAAAACCCCTTAAAACCCATAAAACCCCCTAAATCATTAAAAACCCACAAAACCCCTAAAAATCACTATAAACTATAAAACCCTTTAAACCCTTAAAAACATTCAAAAATTATAAAAACCTTAAAAAATATTTAAATTATCCAGAAGACCCCAGAAGACCTTTTAAACCCCTTAAAACACTAAAAACACCTGAAAACCCTGAAAAATCCTCAAAATCCCAAAAAACCTAAAATCCATAAAATTATTTAAAAACCCCTAAAAATCATTGAAACCATAAAACCACCCCTAAAAATCTGAAAAACACCTGAAAACCATATAAACCACTAAAATTCAAAAAAAACCCCAAAACAACATAAAACTAAAAAACCCTTAAAACCCATAAAAATGATAGAAAAATATAAAAACCATAAAAACCCAAAATAAATAAAAGTACCAAAAAACCCAAAAACCCCCGAATAACCTTGAAATCCCCCTAAAACCCTGAAATCCCTAAAAGACCATTAAAAACCAAAAAAACCTCAAAATCCCTAAAACCCCTCAAAAACATAAATCTAAAAAAAAATCTAAAAAACCCTAAAAACCATGAAAACAGAAAAACCCCAACCAAACTAGAAAACCATTGAAAACCATAAAATCCCTAAAAAGCATAAAAACCGAAAAAAACCCACTAAACTCTAAAAACCCTTAAAATCCCTAAAAAAATTATAAAATAAAAAAATTATAAAAACAATAAAAACTCAAAAAAACCCTATAAAAACCCCAAAACACCCCAAAACCCCAAAACCTCTAAAAATCCATAAAAATCCTAAAAATCCATAAAACACCTAAAAACCTTGAAAACCATAAAACCCAATCCATGAAACCTTAAAAAAACAAAAAAACCCTAAAATACCTCTAAAAACCATAAAAAATCATAAAAACATTATAAAATGCATAAAAACACTAAAAATAACTAATACTATAAAAACCTTTTAAACCAATAAAAACATTAAAAACTCTAATAAACCTTAAAAACCCCAAAAAACTAAAAAATCCCTAAAATCCCAAAAACACACAAAAAATCCTTAAAAACACTAAAGCCCCTTAAAACCCTAAAAACCCTAATAAATCTATACAAACCAAAAAAATAACCAAAAAACATAAAATTCCTAAAAACCCACTCAAAATCCATTTAAACAGAATGAATCCAAAAAACCTTGAATAACCCTGGAAACCCTAAAAACCCTAAAAACCTTATAAAACCCTGAAAGCCCAAAAAAACCATAAAAAATATAAACACCAATAAAAACCCTAAAAACATAAAAACTATTAAAAACCTTAAAACCCTAAAAAACCCAAAAATCCTTAAAACCCCCAAAGACCCTAAAAACATTTAAATCCCTAAAAACCAATGAAAAACCCTAAAAACCATCAAAATCCCTAAAAAAAACTAAAAGGAGAAAAATTCATAAAACCCCTAGAAATCCAAAAAAACGTAAAAACCCTTAAACCCCTGAAAACCCCTTGAAAACCATAAACACCCCTAAAAACCTTAAAAACCATAAAAACCCATAAAACCCCTTTAAAACCCTCAATTCATTAAGGTACTATAAAAACCGTTAAAAACCTAAAATACTCAAAAAAACACTAAAACCCCTAAAAAACCCTAAAACCCTAAAAAACCCTAAAACCCCTTGAAAACCCATAAACCCCCCAAATCCCTAAAATCCCATAAAAACACAAAAAATAATAAAAATACTAAAAACTCCTAAAACAATGAAAATGTAAAATAATTTAATTATCCTGAAAGCCCCTAAAAACCATAAAAATACATAAATATCTTGAAAACCCTAAAAACCAATAAATCCCTAAAACCCCATAAAAATAGTAAAAAGATAAAGATCAATAAAAACCCTTAAAAGCTCAAAAATACACTAAAACCCAAAAGAACCTAAAACCCTAAAAAACCCAAAAAAACCCTTAAACCCCTGAAATACCATAGAAACCCTCAAAATCCCTAAAAACCCAAAAACCAATAAAAATCAAAAAACCAACCTAAATATCAATAAAAACATTAAAAACACTAAAAACACTAAAAAACCCATGAAAACAATAAAACCCATAAAAACATTTAAAACTCAAAAAAACTATAAAAAACATTAAACCACTAAACACTCTAAAAACTCTTAAAACCCCTAAAATGATAAAAAACTCTAAAAAACCTTTAAAATACTAAATATCAAAAAACCCTTAAATCCTAGAAAGACCCTGAAACCCTGAAAACCACTGAAAACCCCTTAAAACTAAAAAAAAACATTGAACACCACTTAAAGACATCAATCAACATAAAACCCCTAGAACCCCTAAAAACTATAAAAAACCTAAAAATCCCTAAAAAACCAGGAAAACATAAAAAACCCTAAATACCATGAAACCCTCCCTGAAAACCATAAACCCGCCTAAAAGCCAGAAAAACCTAAAAACCCCTAAAGACCCTAAAAACCACTAAAATCACTAAAACCACCATAAACCCTAAAAACGTTAAAAAAACTCTACAAAGATTAAAAACCTGAAAAATAAATAAAAAACCCTAAACACCCAAAAGACCGTAAAACCCTGGAAAATACCCAAAATACCCCTGTAAAACATTAAAAACCCTCAAGATTCCTAAAAACCCTAAAAACTATAAAAATTCTAAAAACACCCAAAAATCCATGAAAATATAAAAAAAACTTAAAAACATAGAAAATAACCAGAATGCAATAAAACACCCTAAAAATATTAAAAACCCTAAAAATCATTAAACCCTAAACCCCACTAAAAATTCTAAAAACCCTTAAAAACATTGAGAATTTTAAAAAACTCTAAAAAACCATAAAAACCCTTAAATTTTAAAAATCTCTAAAAAACCCCCTCAAAATCCCTAAAAACCCTTAAAACCATAAAAATATTAAAAAACCCCCTAAAAATCCATTAAAATTTAAAAGACCCTAAAACCCCCTGAAAATCATAAAAACCCCTAGAAACATTAAAAAAACCCTAAAACCCTAAAAATCCACAAAAAACACAAAAAACCCTTTAAACCCTGAAAAACGTTAAAAAACTCTAAAAACCTTAAAAACCCTAAAAAACTCAAATAACCCCTTAATACCCAAAAAGATGTTAAAACCCCTAAAAACCCCAATAACTATTGAAAACACTAAAACCCCGCAAAGTCCCTAAAATCCCTAAAAAATCCTAAAAGCCATAAAAATACTAAAAACCATAAAATCTAAAACCACCCTAAAAATCCATGAAAAAGTAAAAAACCAAAAAAACCCTTAAGGTCCGTACAAAATCAGAAAACCCCTAAAAATAATATAAAATCCTAAAACCCCTAAAAACCAATAAAAACTCTCAAACCCCTTAAAAATCCTAAAAATGTTAAAAACTATAAAAAAACCTTCAAAATCCTAAAAACTCAAAAATAAACCCAAAACCCAAAAAACACTAAACCCCCCCTCAAAAAGTCTAAAAACCCTAAAAACCACCAAAAACATCAAAATCCCTAAAAACCCTATAAAACTCTAAAAACCATAAAATCCAAAAAAACACCAAAAAATCAATAAAAATTTAAAAATCCCGAAAAACCTTGAAAACCCCCTGAAAACCATAAACACCCATAAAACCCTTAAAAATAATAAAAACCCATAAAACTTCTATAAAGACACTAAAAACTCTAAAAACCCTTAAAACCCAAAAAAATGTTAAAAAACAATATAAAAAATTAAAACCCAAAAAACACTAAAAACCCCAAGAGACCCTAGAAATGTTGAAAAACCCTAAAAACCATAAACCCTCTGAAAACCCCAAAAAACAAAAAATTCCTAAAAACCCTTAAAAACCATAAAAATCCTATAAAAACGCATAAGAATCTGAAAAAATGTAAAAGTCCTTAAAAAGCCTGAAAAACCCCAGGAAAATAATAAAAACCCCTAGAAACCTTAAAAACCCCTAAAAACCCAAAATAACCCTAGAAAACCACTAAAAACACAAAACCCCCCTAAATCCGTAAAAATCACTAAAATACTCTAAAACATTAAAACACCAAAAAACTCAATGAAAAACCCAACACCCCCGTAAACCCAAAAAACCCAAAAAGCCCCCTAAAATCCCCTAAAAATCCTAAAAACCCTAAAAACCATAAAAATCCAAAAAAACCTCCAAAAATCCTTATAAATGTAAAAAAACCAAAAAACCAATACAACCCTTAAAACCCACTAAAAACACTAAAATCCCTTAAACCCCCTCAAAGCATTAAAAACTAAAAAAAAAATAAAATCCACAAAAAACTAAAAAACCCCTAAAACTCCAAAAAGACCCTAAATACCTTGAAACCCCCCAAAACCAAAAAAATCCATAAAAACATTAAAATACTCTTAAACCCCAAAAAGTCCTCAAAACCCACTAAAAATCCATGGAATCATATAAAAACCCTAAAATAAATAAAAACCCATAAAAACCATAATAACCCTTAAAGACCTTAAAAAACCCATAAAACCATGAAAAACCTAAAAATCCCACTAAAAACTCTATGTCCCATATAACCCTATAAAGTTAAAAACTCTATAAAATCATAAAACCACAAAAAACTAAAAAAAATATAGAAACCCAAAAGGACCTAAAAATCCAAAAAGCAATAAAAACCCGAAAAACCCCAGGACCCCCCAAATCCCTAAATAGTATTAAAACCCAAAAATCCATAAATATCCTAAAAAACCCCTAAAAATCCATGAAAACATAAAACCCCCTAAAAAACTTGAAAACCCCCTAAAACCAATAAAAATACCTAAAAACCATAGAACAACCAAAACTAATAAAAAATCGAAAAAACCACTAAAAACTCTAAAAACCCTTAAAACCCCTAAAGTGATAAAAAAATATAAAAAACCATTAAAACCATAAAAATTCACCCCCCCTAAAAACTATAAAAATCCTAAAAACCCTGAAAAATATTAAAAAACCTAAAAATCAATGAAGAACCTTGGAAAACATCGAAGTCCCTAAAACCATAAAAGAATCATAAAATACTAAAAAACCCCTAAAATCCAGGAAAACATAAAAAACCAAAAAACCCTTAAAACCTATGAAAACCATAAAACCCCGTAAAACCTAAAAAAACTAAAACCCATAAAAACACTAAAAAACTATGAAATACTCTAAAACCCTTTAATCCCCTAAAATGTCAAAAAACTCTAGAAAAATATTATACCCTAAAAAGTCAAAAAATACCCTAAAACTCCCAAAGGCCCTAAAACCCCTAAAAACCCATAAAAAATCTAAAACTCATGAAAAAATTTAAAAATGAAAAATCCCTAAAAAACCATAAAAACCCTAAAAACCATAAAAACCCTAAAAACCATAAAAAACTCATAAAATCAATGAAAATGTAAAAACCCCTAAAAACTCTGAAAACCCACTAAAAACCACAAGAAACCACTAAAATTCTTAAAAACCCTAAAAATCACTAAAAACTATCAAAATCATCAAAACTCCTAAAAATGTCAAAAAATCTAAATCGTAAAAACCCAAAAAAAACTAATAAACCACCAAAAACCCTCAAAATTCCTAAAACCCCTAAAAACCCTAAAAACCCTAAAAACAAAAAAAATCCTAAATACCCAAGAAATCCATGAAAATAAAAAAACCTTAAAAACCTTGAAAACCCCCTTGAAAACCCTAGGAACCCATGAAAAACCCTAAAACTGCACAAAATCCCTAAAAACCTAAAAAACCCTTAAAATGTTCTAAATATTAAAAGCACCTAAAAATCCATGAAAACAAGAAAAACCCCTTAAAACCCCTAAAAAAATAAAACCCATAAAGACCATTAAACCCCCTAAAACCCATAAACACCCTAAAATCCAATAAAAACTCTAAAAACACTTAAAACCCTTAAAATTTTCAAAAACTCTAAAAAACCTTTACAACACTAAAAAACTAAAAAAAAATCCCCCTTAAAACCCAAAAGACCTTAGAAACATTGAAAAGCCCTAATAACAACAAAACCCCAGAAAACCTTAAAATCCCCTAAAAACCTAATAACCATAAAAATCTTATAAAACTCACAAAAATACATGAAATTGTAAAAACCCTAAAAACCCTGAAAAATCTATGAAAACCCTAAACCACCCTAAAAACCTTAAATACCTAAAAACCCATCAAAATACTAAAAACCATCAAAAACCCTTCAAACCCCTAAAAATGTTAAAAAACTCTAAAAAACCTTAAAAATACTAAAATAATCAAAAAAATCCCTAAAAACCAAAAAAGACCCTAAAACCCTTAAAAACATTGAAAACCGCTAAAACCCCTGAAAAACAAAATAAAACCCTCAAAATACATAAAAACCATAAAAATCCTAAAACCCCCTAAATTCCATGATAACATAAAAAACCCTAAAAACCCTGAAAATCCCTTGAAAAACAAATAACCCCTAGAAACCATAAAACCCCTAAAAACCCATAAAACACTAAAAATTATAAAAACACTTTAAACCCCTAAAAACGTTAAAAAATAAGGAAAAACCTTAAAACCCTTCAAAAAATCAAAAAATACAAAAAACCCAAAAATACATTAAACTTAAAAACACTAAAAACCCTAAAACACCTAAAAACCCTAAAAGCCCTAAAAATATATAAAAACCATAAAATCCTAAAAACACCTAAAAACCAATTAAAAACCTCAAAACCTTTAAAAAAAATTAAAAACCCATAAAAACCAATAAAAATCCTAAAAACTAGTAAAAACTCTAGAAACCCTTTAAGCCCCCACCAAAATGTTAAAAACTCTATAAAACGTGGAAACCTTCAAAAACTCAAAAAAACCAATAAAAACCTAAAAGACCTTAAAAACCTTGAAAT
The DNA here is from genome assembly GCA_963277665.1 of Viscum album. Classification (NCBI taxonomy): domain Eukaryota; kingdom Viridiplantae; phylum Streptophyta; class Magnoliopsida; order Santalales; family Viscaceae; genus Viscum; species Viscum album. Next base: position 1,899,044,133 of record OY728141.1, read on the forward strand.
ACCCTAAATACTCTGAAAACCCCTAAGACCCCTCAAAATTCATCAAAACTCTAAAAGGATTTGAAAACCATAACAATGCAAAAAATCCCCTAAAATCCATGAAAACGTAAAACCCCTATAAACCCTAAAAAACCCCTAAAAAGCATAAAAACCCATAAAAACCTTAAAAAAATCTAAAAATCCATAAAAATACAAAAAACCCCTGAAAAATATAAAAACCATAAAAAACCCAATCCGTGAAACCGTAAAAAAACCCAAAAACCTCTGAAAAATCTCTGAAAACCATAAAAAACCCTAAAAACATAAAAAACATATAAAAACACTACAAATAACGAATACTCTAAAAATCTTTTAAACCCATAAAAATGTTAAGAAACACTAATAATCCTTAAATACCAAAAAAACTCAAATAACCTTAAAATCCCAAAAAGACACTAAAAACCTTTAAAAACCCAAAAATCCCTTGAAAACCGTAAAAACCATAAAAATCCATACAAACCCTAAAAATCCCCAAAAAACAAAAAATTCCTAAAACCCCCCTCAAAATGCATGAAAACATAAAGAATCCAAAAAACCTTGAAAAATCTACGAAAATTATAAAAACCCCAAAACAATAAAAACACCTTAAAACCCATAAGAAACTTAGAAAAATCTAAAAACCCATAAAACTCCTAAAAACATAAAAACTCTAAAAAACATGAAAAACCCTAAAAAAATAAAAAACCCTTAAAACCCCAAAAGACCCCAAAAAACCTTGAAATCTCTAAAAACCAGGGAAAAACCCTAAAAACTTCAAAATCCCTAAAAACCAAAAAACCTAAAATCATGAAAATCCTTAAAACCCCTAGAAATCCACAAAAATGTAAAAAACATTTAAAATGCTGAAAAACCCCTGAAAAACATAAAACCCCTAAAAAGCATAAAATCCATAACAACTTATAAAACCCCTTTAAAACCCTCAAAAGATTAAGGTACTCTAAAAACCCTTAAAACCTAAAATTCTCAAAAAAACCTAAAACCCCTAAATGACCCTAAAACCCTGAAAAACCCTACCCCCCTTGAAAACCCATAGACCCCCAAATCCCTAAAAGCCCTTAAAAACCTGAAAACCCATAAAATACTAAAAAACCCCTAAAACCATGAAAATGTAAAATACATAAAAAATTCTGAAAACCCCTAAAACCCATATAAACACATAAAAACCTTCAAAACCCTAAAAACCGATAAAAATAGTAAAAGGTTAAAAATATGTAAATACCCTTAAAAGCTCAAAAATACCCTAAAAACCCAAAAGACCCTAAAAACCCTGAAAACCCCTAAAAACCCTTAAACCCCTAAAAAACCATAAAAAACCTCAAAATCCCTAACAACCCTTAAAACCATAAAAATACTAAAACCCCCCTAAAAACCATAAAAACATAAAAAACCTAAAAACATTGAAAACCCCATGAAAACAATAAAACCCCTAAAAACCTTTAAAACTCTAAAAACCCATAAAAACCATAAAAACCACTAGAAACTCTAAAAACTCTTAAAACCCCTAAAATGTAAAAAAACACAAAAAAACATTACAACCCTAAAAATCTATAAAAACCTTAAAAACCACTAAAAGTCTAAAAACTCTTAAAACCCTTAAAATGTTAAAAAACCCTAAAAACCATAAAAACGCCTAAAAACCATAAAAACCATAAAAACCATAAAAACCCCTAAAAACCTTCAAAACCCCAAAAAACCCTAAAACCCACTAAAAATCTAAAAACCCTAAAAACCCCTAAAAACATTAAAAAACTCTAAAAACGTATAAATCCCTGAAAAACTCAAATGACCCTAAAATTCCAAGAAGTTCCTAAAAACCCTAAAATCAGCTAAAAAACCATAAAAACCCAAAAAACCCCCTAAAAACATCAAATTATTTCAAACCCCTAAAAACCCTAAATACCAAAGAAAATCTTAAATAACACCAAAAAAATCCATGAAAATGGTAAAAATCATGAAAACCCCCCAGAAAACCATAAAATCCCCTAAAAACATTAAAAACACTAAAAACCCATAAAACCCCAAAAAACTATTAAAACGATAAAAACCCTTTAAACTCCTATAATTTTTACCAAACTCTAAAAAACCAATAAAATCCTAAAAACATTGAAAAATCCCTAAAAACCTAAAAGATGCTGAAAACCTTGGAAATCCCTAAAAACCCTAAAAACCGTAAAAACCCCTAAAATCCATAAACTTCTTAAAAAAATCCTAAATATCCATAAAAATGAAAAAACCCTAAAACCCCTAAAAAACCTTTCAAAACCATAAAACCCCTAAAATCCTTAAAAACCCAAACAACCCATAAAAATTCAAAAAAGTTATTATAAACTCTAAAAACCATTTAAACCCCTAAAACATTAAAAAAATCTACAAAACCTTTAAACCCAACAAAAATTAAAAAACACCTAATGCCACAAAAGATCTTAAAAACCCTAAAAAAAACTTTAAACCCCAGAAAAAACCTACAACCCTCAAAATCATAAAAGTAATTGAAAAGGTAGAAACCCTAAAAATCGTTGAAAACCTTAAAAACCCTAAAACCCATGAAAACCCATCAAAACACCAAAAAACCTTCAAAAATCCAATAATCCCCCTAAAATACATAAAAAGCATAAAAAACCTAAAAAACCCCAGGAATATAAAAGCCGTAAAACCCTAGAAGTACCTAAAAACCCTAAATAACAATAATAACCATAATGGATATAAAAATCACTATAAATCCATGAAAACATAAAGAGATACTATGTATTAAAGAACTTGGTGATGTTTGAGATGGATTCTTCAGAATAGGAAGCCCGGGTTCTCCATTCATTTGATGTGGGAGGAACTTTGGACTAATTTTTTCACTTTTCCTTAGAAATCCTTGGATTGGAATCCGTTTATTCCTACTAATTTGTGGGATCTTCATCAAGATATTGTTTTTCTTGCTAAACCTAGAGATGGTTTCAATGAGATTCTTTGGAATAGCCATCCTGGGTTCTCCATTTGTTTGGTGTGAGAGGACTTTCAGTTTATATTTTCCTCCCTTCCATGGAAAACCTTGGTCTGGAATTAGTTTATTCCAGCTAGGTTCTTTTTCATTTTGTGGTTAGTGATCCTTAAGCTTCTTCCAACCCAGGATAGATTGCAACACAGAGGGCTTGTCTTACCTAATCCCTACTTTCTTTGTGAGGCTTTTTCTGAGTATTTGTATCATCTTTTCTTCATCTATGTTTTTTCTCAAAATATTTGCAACACCCTTTTGAGTTTCTCTAACATTGATTCACTGCCTTCTCCTTTCTCAACTATTATTTATGGGAGTCTACGTATCTTCATTAAGGACTCATTGTTGAATGTTTTGGGAATACTAGTGTTGGACTCTCTATTTTATATTAAAAAGGCAAAAAAAAATTCAAAATCCAAAAATACCCTAAAAGCCATGAAAACCCCTACAACCCTCAAAATCCTTAAAAACCCTAAAAACCATAAAATCCAAAAAAACACCAAAAAATACATGAAAAGGTAAAAAATCCTTAAAACCCTTGGAAATCATAAAAACCCCTAAAAACCATAAAACACTGTAAAAACCCATAAAAACCTTAAAACACCTCTAAAAACTCTAAAAACCCTTATAACATCTAAAAAAATTTAAAACTATAATAAACCTCAAAACCCCTAAAAACTCAAAAAACCTTAAATTCCAAAGACCCTAAAAACCATAAAAAACACTAAAAAACCCCAAATTCCCTAAAACCCCTAAAAACCTGAAAAAAATAAAAAACCTAAAAAACTCCTAAAAATCCATGAAAACCTAAAATATCCTAAAAACATGAAAACCTGCTAAATATTCTAAAACCCCTGAAAAACCTTAAAAACCCTAAAAACTGATAAAAATTCTAAACTTTCTAAAAACTATAAAAACCCTTAAACCCCCTAAAACCTCAAAAAACTCTAAAAAACCATAAAAACACAAAACCCCCTAAAAACCCAAAAAGTCCCTAAGACCCTAAAAATAATAAAAACACTAAAAACCCTTTAAACCCCTAAAAAAATTAAAAAACTAAAAACCTTAAAACCATAAAAATCCTTAAAAAACCCTAAAAATCCTAAAGACCTTAAAAAACCCAAAAAACCCTTAAAATCCCTAAAGACACTAAAGAAAATAGTAATACTAAAAAGCCACTAAAAATACTTGAAAACATAAAAACTCCTAAAAATCATGAAAAACCCCTGAAAACCATAAAACCCCTAAAAACCATAAACACCCTAAAATCCCATAAAAATTAAAAAAACTTCTTAAAATCCCTAAAAATTTTACAAAATTATAAAAAACATTAAAAACAGTAAAAAACTAAAAAAAACCAAAAAATAAAAAAATAACCTAAAACCAATGAAAACCCTAAAATCCATAAAAACCCATGAAAAAACCTTAAAACCCACAAAATCCATAAAAACCCTAAAAATCTCTCAAAACCTTAAAAATCCAAAAAAACCCCTAAAAGTCCATGAAAATGTAAAAAGTGCTAAAAAGCCTAAAACCCACCTGAAAATCATAAAACCCCTTAAAACATTAAAAATATCTAAAAACCCATAAACCCCCTAAAAACCACTAAAAACACTAAAAACCATTAAACTTCCTAAAACGTTAAAAAACTCTAAAAAATCTTAAAAAGGCTAAAAAACTCAAAAAACCCCCAAAATACCCTAAGAACCCTTAAAGCCCCTAAAGCCCCTAAAAATTCTACAAAACCCTAAAACCCTTAAAACCATAAAATCATAAACCCCCCCCCCAAAATTCACAAAATATAAAAAATATAAAACCCTAAAAACCCACTGAATACCATAAAAACCCCTAAAACCTTAAAAACCCTAAAAACCCATAAAAACCTATAAAACCATTAAAACCTATAAAATCCCTTAAAACGCGTACAATGTTAAAAACTATAAAAACCTTAAAAACCCTAAAAAGCAAAAAAACCCTATAATCCCTAAAAACCCAAAAGACTATAAATACCCGTAGAAACCCTAAAAACTACTTAAAACAATAAAAAACATAAAAAAAATAAAAAATCTAAAAACTCATAAAAATACATTAAAACATAACAATCCAAAAAACCATAAAAACAATACATATCCCTAAAAATCTTAAAAAACCTAAAAGCCCATAAAACCCCTTAAATACCTAAAAACTCTAAAAACTATTAAAACCTATAAATATGTTAAAACCATTTATTCTTCCAAAATTTTTCTTCTACGCAAGGAGGATGGATTGGTTATTTCTGATCCTAAGGAGATTATTTTGTGACTTTTGGGTTTTTTCAATCTCTTATTGGGACTCCACACTCCGCAAGTTATGCTGGATGGTCAATTCTGGAACCATTATTGTCTTGTTTTGTTGATCGTACCTTTGCTGACATGTCAAAAAAACTATGGGTCCTGTAGTGATTTGTGATAAATTTTTCTATTTTCACCTTAACATAGCACTGGGACCTAATGGATTTAATTATTTCTTACATTGTAAGGAATGATCGGAAGTTGGTCTGAATGTCACTGCACTTGATTTTTTCAAAACTGAGAAACTTATTCATGAATCCAATGGTTTTGTTATTTCTCTGGTTTTGAAGGTGAAAAATTCTAGTTCTTTATATGACTTCAGTCCTACATCATGTTGCAACACTATCTACAAATGTATTTACAATATTTTAGCAGCTATATTAAGAATAATTCTTCATAATTTCATTAACAAGGCACAATCTGCCTTTATCCAAGGGAGATTTATTTCTGATAACATTTTACTTGCTCAGGAGATGATGCAAGTCTATAATTTGGACTACGAGGCTCCCTATTGTGATTTGAAGATTTTCTTGTTCAAGGAATTTGACTTTGTCAAGTAGGAATTCTTATGGGACACTATGGATCTTCATGGGTTTCCTGCTATATTTTCTTCTTGGATTAGGATGTGCATTTATTCTTTCATGTTTTTATTTAATATTAATGAATTCCTTCATGGTTATTTTTTGGGAAGAGAGGGATGAGAAAAGAGGATCACCTTTCCCCTTTTCTTTTTGTGGATTTGTAGGATGTCTTCTCCCAGATTCTGTATTCTCTTTTCTAATCTTCAAGGACCTATAAATTCTAACGGAGATGTGGTAAGACCTTCATTTCTTCCCTTTTCTTTGTGGCTGATCATTTATTATTCTTATTTATTAATTTGGAATCTGTTTTGGTCTTGAATCAAGCTATGGATCTTTTTTGTTCACTATCTGGGTTGTCTACTAACCTCTCGAAGTCTATTCTGTTAACAAATAATATTTCTATTGAGTTTTGGAATAGTATTAGGGAATACATGGGTTTTAATCGTTACTCTCTCCCACATTGTTATCTTGGGGTTCCTCTAATCACCTATAGGCTTAGAGCTATTGATTGTTCTATTTTACAAGAGAGGATTATTAAAAGAATCAATGTCAGGACGAACAATTTTATCTTCTTTATAAGCTGGTTGCAGCTTTTTCAGTCCATCTTGTTCAGCATATAGGCTTATTGGTCCTATCATTTTATCTTGTCTATAATTGTGGTTAATTATATTTAATGTATGATTAGGATATTCTTTTGGAAGGGTCCATCTCTTGGATTATTTGGGAATAAGGTGGCCTGTGACTTGGTTTCCTGGTCTAAGGAGGAGGGAAGCCATGGGATTAAGTGAATCGGGGAATGAAATAAAGTGGATTTGGCTAGGCATGTCTGGTTCCATTGTAACCCATCCTTTTCTTCTATTTGGGTTTATTGGGTGCACTTATTTTCTGGGTCATTCTTGGTTTTGGGTTTCTAAAGTCCCTTGGAATATATCCTAGTCATGAAAGATGTTATTAGGGATACTAGATTTCCTTAAGGAACATATTTCCTTTTAGATTGGGAATGGATCTCTCATCTCCATTTGGTTCAATCCTTGTATTTCTAGGGGTTCTACTTGTTCATTCATTTAGGATTTTATCATTTATGACTCTGTATCCTTGATTATACTTTGGCCTCAGACATTATCCCAGATGGGAAATGGAACCCGCCTTTGTCTATTTCTACTGATATGTGGGGAATTCATCAATAGTTTTTTTAATAACATGGGAGGAGATTGTGATAAGATTATTTAGAACAGGAAGACAATATTTTTTGTTCACATATTATGGGATGATCTTTGGATGATATTTTTTCCTACACCATAGAATTATTTTCTTTGGAATCAGTTAAACCCATCTAGGTTGAATTTTATTTTGTGGTTAGAGACTCTTAATCAGCTTCCTACAAAGGATAGGTTATAGTGAAATGGTTTTTTCCCTAACTGGTGATTCCATTGTGAATTAGATTCTAAGAATTTGGATCATATTTCTTTCAACTGTGCTTTTCACAGAAGCTCTAGATTACCTTTTTGAGACTTTCTAATTTTGATTGGTTGACCTTGTCTTTTCCTGCTATCATTGATTGGTGCTTAGGGAACTTCATTGATGAATAGATGCCTAGTGTTTTGGGTAGGCTTGGGGTGACCTCTTTGGGTTACCTCATTTGGGTGGAGTGTAATTATCACTTACATGGACCCCCTTCAGTTGTGCAAGTCATGTGTGGTATTAGATGGAGACTACCTTATGTTATAAGATCTCATCGTGAAAGAGGTTTTGCAAAGTTATATCTGGTTAGGTTTTGGTTACTAATTAGAGTTTTTAGAGTTATTTTCATCATGGTGGATATTTGATTTGGTTTAGGGCAGGGTGGTTCAAGTTTCATTTATTGTAGGGTGTTGATGGTTGTGCAGTTGGGCCATCCTATAGGAATCCTGTAGTTTTTCTGATCAGAGAAGCATGGGATGCTTCTATCCTAGGGCTCCTGGCTTAGGTTCATTTTTTAGGGTGTCGTGGTTTCTTTGGTTTGGTTTGGTCTATTCATGTGTGATCTGGTTGTCTTGGTACGTGTGAAGAGTTTGATACTGGTACCGAGCCTGGTGGGGAGTTTTGGTCATACCAGATGTAGGGGGTCAGCTGGGGTTGGTTGGTTATTGGATGCTGTTCTACTGGCCCTAGTGCAGTTTCGGTTAGAGCTGGTCTATTGCTTGGTTTTATATAGAGCGGGTGTTTCTTGTGGTTGTGGATTCTCTTGTAGGGTTCTTGACTTTTTTTAGATCATGTGTTGTGTATTTTCAGTATTTTGGTTCCCTTCTATAGGTGTTGTGGCTGTTTGAGTTATCTTGGCTCTTTGTAGGTTCTGCATTGGTGTTTTGTGATCGGGTGATTGGTTGGTGCATGTGGATTCTTTGGATGGGTTGGTGCTGTATTTTTTTATGGGTGTGTTGGTTGTAGGTTTGGGTGACTGTAGGGATGTGGTGGCTGTATGTGGGGTTTGTATAGGTTGTAGCAGTTGAGAGGGAAGGGCGTAGGGTGAAGACTCTTCCAGTGGGTTCTTTCTCTCTGTGTTTCCTTACATGTTGGTAGGTTTTAGTTGGGGGTGATGTTATCTGGTGTTTGTAGATTGCTTAATGTGGCTAATTTGGTGGAGGGGTTTCTTTGGTGGCGTTGACCAACTAAGCTAGAGGGGAGCGGACTTTTCTTTCTGGGCTGGGGCTGATTTGATGTGGGAGAGGGCCGTTTGGAGGTGTACTAGGTTATTTTGTTGGGCATGTCTGGAGTTGGCTCTAGGGGGTTTCATATGGATTGGGTTTGGGATATTTTTTGTTTCTTTAGTTTCATTTCATATGCTTTAGAGGTGGTGTCTTGGGTCCTATGATTTGATTGATTTTGGCGTCATTTTTCTATTGGATAGTTTATGGTTGGATTGTTTGGTGTTTTATTGTCGAGATGGCCATTAGTATAGAGGTTGTGTTGGTGCCAGTGGTACTCAGGGACAAATTTTTGTGTGGTGCTGGTTGGTTATGGTGTGGTGATGGATGGGTTTTACATGCTCTGGTGGTGTTTCCTGCATGCCTGGATGTGTGTGTGTTTGGGTGTGTTTGTGTGTTCATGTGGGTTTGGGTGTGTGGGATAGTTGTTGCCGGTTCCTCAGGGTGTCTTCCTTGCTGGGTGGGATTTATTTGATGGATCTCTTTGGTTACTGGGTTTTTTTATCTTCCTTTAGGTGACGATTCCTTGCAGTGATCGTGCGGTGACGTGTGATGTTTGTCGCAGGGGGATTTTTGGCCTCTTGGAGTGTAAAATCTAAGCATTCAGCATTGTTGTCTTCCCTTGGGATTGGTTGGTTGTCTGGCTCGTTTCTTGGAGCCAGTTCATGTGCTTTGGTGGTGGTGCCAAATTCTTGTCTGCTTGGCTAGTGTTCTCTTGATGTTTATGCCAACTTCCTGACATGTGGTATCGTACACTACTCACTGGGAACTTTTTCCCGCATGATTGTGTGGTTATGGTGGTGTTGGATCCCTGTCTCTTGGGTTGCTAGCTTCTTGTAGCTTTTGGGCATGTTTGTTCTTTAAGCTTACTTGTTATCATGCTTGTCCATGGGTTTTCAATGTGTTTTCTTTAGTTTTTCTTCGTTTTGTTTCTTGTATGTCGTGAAACCTATTTTTTTCAGAAATCATGGTTCACCCTTGGGTGATCCATTTGTAATTCATCTTTCAACTTTATATACTTTCTATTTTCCTTGCAAAAAATCCCTAAAATGCATGAAAACCCTAAAAACCCATGAAAAATCATTAAAACCCTCAAAATATCTAAAAATACAAAAAGACCCTAGAAACCCTGAAAACCCCTAAAATCCCTGAAAACCATAAAAACCATTAAGATCCCCAAAAACCTAAAAACCTGAAAAAACCATAAAAATCCTAAAAACCCCTAAAATCCATGAAAACAAAAAATACATTAAAAACCTAAACCCCCCAAAAAACCATAAAAACCTCTAAAAACCTTAACAACCCATAAAAATCATAAGAAAGCACTAAAAACTCTACAAACCCTTTAAACCTCTAAAAACATTTAAAAACTCTAAAAAGCATTAAAAACCCAAAAAAAAACTCAAAAAAACCCTAAAAACCTAAGGAGTCCCTAAAAACCCAGAAAACCAAGAAAACCATTGAAAACCTTAAAACCCCTCAAAATCCCTAAAATTCCTAAAAACCCTAAAATCCCTAATAACCCTAAAATATTAAAAATCTTAAAAACACCTGAAAATTCATGAAAACGTAAAAACCCATAAACCCCTTTAAAAACACCTGAAACTCATAAACCCCCTAAAAAGTAATAAAAACCCAAAAAAATATATAAAAACACTAAAAACTAATAAAAAAATCTAAAACCCCTTAAAATCCCTAAAAATGTTAAAAAAACACTGAAACCCATAAAACCCTAAAAGGCAAAAAAAACCCTAAAAACCCAAAAGGACCCTAAAAACCCTGAAAACCCCAAAAAACTCAAAAAACCCATGAAAAAACCTAAAACCCCTTAAAATCCCTAGAAACCCCAAAAAATAAAAAAAATCATAAAAGTCCAAAAAAACCACTAAAAATCCATGAAAACTTAAGAAACCCAAAAGCACTAAAAACCCCATTAAATCCCTAAAAATGTTAAAAAAATCTAAAAGCCCTTAAAAACCATAAAACACTAGAAAAAACCCAAAAAACCGAAATTGACCATAAAAACACTAAAATCCCCTAAAAACCCTAAAACCCCTAAAACCCCTCAAAATCCCTAAAAACCCTAAAAACAAAAAAATTCAAAAAAACACTAAAAATCCATGAAAATGTAAAATCCCCTAAAACCCCTAAAAAACCTTTGGAAACCATAAACACCCCTAAAAACTATAAAAACCCAAAAAACCCAATAAAAACACTAAAAAACCTTAAATCCCTAAAAAATATAAAATCTCTAAAAAACCATTAAACCCCTAAAAACTAAAAAAACTAAATAACCAAATTGCTTCTAAAATCCCTGAAAACCCCTAAAAAATAAAAACCCTAAAAAATCCATTAAAATCCTAAAAACGCACTAAAAATCTATGAAAACCTAAAAAACCCTTAAACACTTGAAAACCCCCTAAAACCATAAACACCCCTAAAAGCATTAAAAAAACCGAAAACCCATAAAAACCCTAAAACCACATAAAAAAATCTAAAAACTCTCAAAGCCCCTAAAAATGTTAAAAAACATTTTAAAACCATAAAAACCCTAAAAGCCTTAAAAACCCCTAAAAACCCCAAAGACCCTAAAAACACTTAAAACCCCTAAATTACTCTAAAAATCCTTAAAATACCTAAAAACATAAAAATCACTAAAAAATATATCCAAAAAACCCACAAAAATCCATAAAAATGTATAAAACACTAAAAACCCTGAAAATCACTTAAAGACAATAAAAACCCATAAAACCTTAAAAAAACCTAGAAACCCATAAAAACATGAAAACCCCACTAAAAACATGAAAATCCCTTAAAACCCATAAACACATTAAAAACACTAAAAAACATTAAAAACCCTAAAAAACCTAAAACCCCTAATGACCATAAAAACCCAAAATACCCTAAAACTCTTAAAAAGCCCTGAAAATCCCTAAAACCCCACAAAAATCCCTAAATCCTAGAAAACCCTAAAACCCATAAAAATCCAAAAAACCCCCAAAAAATCCATGAAAACGTAAAAAACACTAAAACCCAAAAAAACAGCTGAAAACCATAAAAATCCTTAAAAATCTTAAAACCCCTAAAAATCCATGAAAACTCTAAAAATGCTAAAACACTAAAAACCCTTAAAACCTGTAAAGCATTAAAAAATCTAAATAACATTAAACACCCTATAAAAGCCAAAAAACCTAAAACCACAAAACAACCTAAAAACCTTGAAAACCCCTAAAAACACGTAAAACCACTCAAAATTCCTAAAACCCCTAAAAATCCCTGACCACCATAAAAATAAAAGAAAACATTAAAAACCCTTAAAACGTAAAAAACCCAGAAAAAAAATAAAAACCATAAGACCCCTAAAAACCATAAAAATATATATAAACTCAGAAAACTATAAAAATCCACTGAAAACTATAAAAACCTTTTAAACCCCTAATTTTTTTAAAAAAACTCTAAAAAACCGTAAAACCCCTTAAAATCTAAAAAAACTAAAAACCCCTAAAACCCCACAAAATCCCAAAAAACCCAAAAAACCCCAAAACAATAAAAATCCTAAAAACCCCAAAAAATCAATGAAATAATAAAAAACCCTACAAACCATAAAAAACTATAATAACCAAAAATACCTAAAAACTATAAAAACCTATAAAAACGTTAAAAAATCCAAAAATCATAAAACCTAAAAAAGACACAAAAAGCTCTGAAAAACCCTATAAACCACTGAAGCACCCAAATAGCCCTCAAAATACCTAAAAACTCAATAAAAATATGAAAACCATAAAAATCCTAAAAAACACCTAAAAATCCATGAAAATGTAAAAACCTTAAAAACCCTGAAAAAACCCATGAAAACCTTAAAAACACCTAAAACCCTAAAAACCCTAAAAACCCACTAAAACCTCTAAAAACCCTTAAAACCCTAAAAACGTTAAAAACCCCAAAGGACATTAAAAGCCTAAAAAAAATGAAAAATACCCTATAAACAAAAAAGATCGTAAAACCCAGAAAACCCTTAGAATCCCTAAAACCCACTAAAAACCAAAAAACCCTCAAAATAAAAAAACATAAAAACCCTAAAAATAGTAAAAATCATGAAAACCACTAAAATTCCATGAAAATGTAAAAAAACCCTCAAAACCCCATGAAAACCATAAAAACCACAAAACCCTAAAAACCCTAAAAACCCAAAAAACCACTTAAAACTCTAAAACCCCAAACAACATTAAAAAATCTAAAAACCATAAAACCCCTAAAAAACTAAAAAAAACCTAAAACCCCCCAAAACACCCTAAAACCCCTAAAACCTCCCAAAACCCCATGAAAATACTAAAACCCCTCAATATCCTCAAAACCCTACAAATCCTAGGAACCATAAAAATCCTAAAAAACCCCAAAAAATCCATGAAAACATTAAAAACTATAAAAACCCTGAAACCCCATGAAAACCATGAAAACCCCAAAAAACATTAAAAAAAATAAAAAACATTAAAACCCCTAAGAAACCACTAAAAACTATGTAGACCCATAAAACCCCTAAAACGTTAAAAAACGTTAAAAACCCTTTAAAAACCTAAAGAAAACTAAAAATCCTAAAAACTCATGAAAATCCATAAAAACCCTCAGAATTCATAAAATCCTAAAAATCCATAAAAAATATAAAAAATCCTAAAAACCACCTAAAATCCATTAAATAATAAAAGCCTAAAATCTTTAAAAATCCAAAAAACCCTTAAAAAACCCAAAAAATGATAAAACCCCTAAAACAATACGGAAGACTCTTAAAACTCTTAAAACCCCTAAAAATGTTAAAATACTAATACATGTTAAAAACCATAAAAATCAAAAAAATCCTAAAAATAAAAGACCCTAAAAACCCTTAAAAACACTAAAAAACGTAAAAACCCATGAAAAACCCTAAATACCCTCAAAATTCCTAAAAATCATAAAAACTATAAAAATTCTAAAATATCTCTAAAAAATCCATGAAAACGTAAAAAACCCTTGAAAACCATAAAAATCCATGAAATCCATAAAAATACATGAAAACCATAAAAACCTAAATCCCTATAAATCCCTAAAAACTATAGAAACCATTAAAAACCCTAAATTTTTTAACAAACTCTAAAAAACCTTTAAAACCCTAAAAACCTCAAAAAACCGTAAAACCTCCAAATGACCCTAAAAACCTCAAAATTTTTAAAAACCTTAAAGGCCTAGAAAATGCTAAAAAACTGAAAAACCCTAAAAACCCTAAAAACGTATACAAACCCTAAAAACCCAAAATTCCCTAAAAACCCTGAACAACCCTTGAAAAATCCTAAAACCCTCAAAATCCCTAAAAACCATAAAAATTATAAAATCCAAAAAATATTAAAAAAACATAAAAAACCAAGAAAATATAAAAAACCCTAAACCCCCTAAAAACCCCTATAAACCATAAAAACCACTAAAAACCTTCAAACCCTTAAAAACATATAAAAACCCTAAGAACATTAAAAATTCTAAAAACCCTTTAAACCATCCAAAACATTAAAAACTCTAAAATGCCTTAGAATTCTAGAAAACGAAAAAAACCCATAAAAACCCAAAAAGAAACAAAAAGCCCTAAAAACCCTTTAAAACCCTAAAACCACTAAAAACACTAAAAACATTCCATGTCCCTAAAACCTAAAAGCACTTAAGCCCATAAAACTTCTAAAAATCCATAAAAATCCATGAAAACCTTAAAACCCATTAGAACCATGAAAGACCCCTAAAAACCACAAAATACCCCTAAAAACCATAAAACCCCAAAAAACCTTACAAAATCTTAAAAATGCCTAAAATCCCTAAAAACCAATAAAAACTCTAAAAACCCATAAAAACCTCAAAAACTCAAAGCAACATTAAAAAACCTAAAAACACAAAAATAAACCTAGAAACCAAAAAATACCAAAAAAACCAGAAAAAACCCTAAAACTCCTAAAACCCCCTAAAAAACTCAAAGTCCCAAAAAACCCAAAAAACCCAAAAAACCATTAAATTCTTAAAAACCCCTAAAAATCAAAACATAAAATCTCTAAAAACCCTGAAAACCACCTAAAAACTCTAAAAACCACTAAATTTCTTAAACGACAATAAAACCCCATAAAACTCCTAAAAAGACTCTAATAACTCTAAAACCCTTAAACCCTTAAAAATGTTAAGAAAACTCTAAAACACTTAAAATCTCAAGAAAAACTAAAAAAAAACCCTAAAACCCCCAAAGGACCCTAAAAATTCTAAAAACCACTAAAATTCTAAAAGCCCCTAAAACACAAAAAAACCCCTCAAAATCCCTAAAAACCCTAACAAACCCTCAAACCATAAAAAATGAAAAAAATCCCATTAGAATCCATGAAAATGTAAAAATTCCTAAAAACCCATAAAGAACCTTGAAAACCCCCTAAAAACAATAAATCCCCCTAAAAACCATAAAACCCTAAAACCCATAAAAACCCATAAAAACCCTTAAACCCCTAAAAAACCATAAAAACCTCAAAATCCCTAAAAACCCTTAAAACCATAAAAATACTAAAACCTCCATAAAAAACCATAAAAACATAAAAAAACATAAAAACATTGAAAAACCCATGAAAACAATAAAACCCCTAAAAACCTTTAAAACTCTAAAAATCCATAAAAACCTTAAAAACCACTAGAAAGTCTAAAAACTCTTAAAACCCCTAAAATGTAAAAAAACTCAAAAAAACATTACAACCCTAAAAATATATAAAAACCATTAAAACCACTAAAACTCTAAAAACTCTTAAAACCCCTAAAATGTTAAAAAACCCTAAAAACCGTAAAAACAATAAAAACACCTAAAAACCATAAAAACCCCTAAAAACCTTCAAAACCCCTAAAACCGCCAAAACCCACTAAAAATCTAAAAACCCTAAAAACCCCTAAAAACATTAAAAAACTCTAAAAACGTATACATCCCTGAAAAACTCAAATGACCCTAAAATTCCAAGAAGTTCCTAAAAACCCTGAAATAAAATAAAAAACCATAAAAACCCACAAAACCCCTAAAAACCTCAAATTATTTCAAACCCCTAAAAACCAAAGAAATCGTAAAAAACCCAAAAAAAATCCATGAAAATGTAAAAAATCATGAAAACCCCCAGAAAACAATAAAATCCCCTAAAAACATTAAAAACACTAAAAACCCATAAAAACCCAAAAAACTATTAAAATGATAAAAACCCTTTAAACTCCAATAATTTTTACCAAACTCGAAAAAACCAATAAAATCCTAAAAACTTTGAAAAATCACTAAAAACCTAAAAGATGCTAAAAACCATAGAAATCGCTAAAAACCCTAAAAACCGTAAAAACCACTAAAATCCATAAACTTCTTAAAAAACTCCTAAATATCCATAAAAATGAAAAAACCCTAAAACCCCTAAAAAACCACTCAAAACCATAAAAACGCCTAAAAACCATAAAAACACAAACAAACCATAAAAACCCAAAAAAGTTATTATAAACTCTAAAAACCATTTAAACCCCTAAAACATTAAAAAAACTCTAAAAATCCTTTAAACCCAACAAAAATTAAAAAAACCCTAATGCCGCAAAAGATCTTAAAAACCCTGAAAAACACTTTAAACCCCAGAAAAAACCTATAACCCTCAAAATCATAAAAGTAATTGAAAAGGTAGAAACCCTAAAAATCGTTGAAAACCTTAAAAACCCTAAAAAGGCTCACCACCCCTAAAAACCAAAAATATCCTAAAACCCCTAAAAACCCATCAAAACACCAAAAAACCTTCAAAAATCCAATAATCCCCCTAAAATACGTAAAAAGCATAAAAACCCTAAAAAACCCCAAGAATATAAAAACCATAAAACCCTAGAAATACCTAAAAACCCTAAATAACAATAATAACCATAATGAATATAAAAATCACTATAAATCCATGAAAACATAAAGAGATACTATGTATTAAAGAACTTGGTGATGTTTGAGATGGATTCTTCAGAATAGGAATCCCGGGTTCTCCATTCATTTGATGTGGGAGGAACTTTGGACTAATTTTTCCACTTTTCCTTAGAAAACCTTGGATTGGAATCGGTTTATTCCTACTAATTTGTGGGATCTTCATCAAGAGATTGTTTTTATTGCTAAACCTAGAGATGGTTCAATGAGATTTAATGGAATAGCCTGCCTGGGTTCTCCATTTGTTTGGTGTGAGAGGACTTTCAGTTTATATTTTCCTCCCTTCCATGGAAAACCTTGGTCTGGAATTAGTTTATTCCAGCTAGGTTCTTTTTTATTTTGTGGTTAGAAATCCTTAAGCTTCTTCCAACCCAGGATAGATTGCAACACAGAGGTCTTGTCTTACCTAATCCCTACTTTCTTTGTGAGGCTTTTTTCGAGTATTTGTATCATCTTTTCTTCATCTATGGTTTTTCTCAAAATATTTGGAACACCCTTTTGAGTTTCTCTAACATTGATTCGATGCCTTCTCCTTTCTCGACTATTATTTATGGGAGTCTAAGTATCTTCATTAAGGAAACATTTTTGAATGTTTTGGGAAGACTTGGGTTGGATTCTCTGGTTTCTATTAAAAAGTCAAAAAAAAACATTAAAAATCCAAAAATACCCTAAAAGCCATGAAAACCCCTACAACCCTCAAAATCCTCAAAAGCCCTAAAAACCATAAAATCCAAAAAAACACCAAAAAATACATGAAAAGGTAAAAAATCCTTAAAACCCTTGGAAATCATAAAAACCCTAAAAACCATAAAACACCGTAAAAACCCATAAAAACCATAAAAAACCTCTAAAAACTCTAAAAACCCTTATAACGCCTAAAAACATTTAAAACTATAATAAACCTCAAACCCCTAAAAACTCAAAAAACTTTAAATTCCAAAGACCCTAAAAACCATAAAAAAACCCTAAAAAACCCCAATTTCCCTAAAACCCCTAAAAACCTGAAAAAAATAAAAAACCTAAAAAACTCCTAAAAATCCATGAAAACATAAAATATCCTAAAAACATGAAAACCCGCTAAAAATTCTAAAAACCCTGAAAAACCTTAAAAACCCTAAAAACTGATAAAAACCCTAAACTTGCTAAAAACTATAAAAACCCTTAAACCCCCTAAATCCTTAAAAACTCTAAAAAACCATAAAAACACAAAAACCCCTAAAAACCCAAAAAGTCCCAAAGACCCTAAAAATAATAAAAACTGTAAAAACCCTTTAAACCCCTCAATACATTAAAAAACTAAAAAACCTTAAAACCATAAAAATCCTTAAAAAACCCTAAAAATCCAAAAGACCCTAAAAACCCCAAAAAACCCTTAAAATACCTAAAGACACTAAACAACATAGAAATACTAAAAATCAACTAAAAATACTTGAAAACATAAAAACTCCTAAAAATCTTGAAAAACCCCTAAAAACCATAAAACCCCTAAAAACCATAAAAACCCTAAAATCCCATAAAAATTAAAAAAACTTCTTAAAATCCCTAAAAATGTTATAAAATTATAAAAAACCTTAAAAACACTAAAAAACTAAAAAAACCAAAAAATAAAAAAAATAACCTAAAACCAATCAAAACCCTAAAATCCATAAAAACCCATGAAAAAACCTAAAAACCCACAAAATCCATAAAAACCCTAAAAATCTCTCAAAACCATAAAAATCCAAAAAAACCCCTAAAAGTCCATGAAAATGTAAAAAGTGCTAAAAATCCTAAAACCCACCTTAAAATCATAAAAACACCTTAAAACATTAAAAATCTCTAAAAACCCATAAACCCCCTAAAAACCACTAAAAACTCTAAAAACAATTAAACTTCCTAAAAACGTTAAAAAACTCTAAAAAATCTTAAAAAGGCTAAAAACTCAAAAAACCCCCAAAAAACCCTAAGAACCCTTAAAGCCCCTAAAAAGCCTAAAAATTCTACAAAACCCTAAAACCCTTAAAACAATAAAATCATAAAAAAAACCCCAAAAATCCACAAAATATAAAAAATTTAAAACCCTAAAAACCCACTGAATACCATAAAACCCCCTAAAACCTTAAAAACACTAAAACCCATAAAAACCTATTAAACCATTAAAACCTCTAAAATCCCTTAAAACGCGTACAATGTTAATAACTATAAAAACCTTAAAAACCCTAAAAAGCAAAAAAAAACCTAAAATCCCTAAAAACCCAAAAGACCATAAATACCCATAGAAACCCTAAAAACTACTTAAAACCATAAAAAACATAAAAACAATAAAAAACATAAAAACTACTAAAAATACATTAAAACATAACAATCCAAAAAACCATAAAAACAATACATATCCCTATAAATCATAAAAAACCTAAAATCCCATAAAACCCCTTAAATACCTAAAAACTCTAAAAACTATTAAAACCTATAAATATGTTAAAACCATTTATTCTTCCAAAATTTTTCTTCTATGAAAGGAGGATGGATTGGTTATTTCTGATCCTAAGGAGATTATTTTGAGACTTTTGGGTTTTTTCAATCTCTTATTGGGACTCCACACTCCGCAAGTTATACTGGAAGGTCAATTCTGGAATCATTTTTGTCTTGTTTTGTTGATCGTACCTTTGCTGGAATGTCAAAAAAACAATGGGTCCTGCTGAGATTTGTCAGAAATTTTTCTATTTTCACCTTAACATAGCACTAGGACCTAATGGTTTTAATTATTTCTTACATTGTAAGGAATGATCAGAAGTTGGTCTAAATGTCACTGCACTTGATTTTTTCAAAACTGGGAAACTTCTTCATTAATCCAATGGTTTGGTTATTTCTCTGGTTTTGAAGGTGAAAAATGCTTGTTCTTTATATGAATTCAATCCTACATCATGTTGCAACACTATCTAAAAATGTATTTACTAGATTTTAGCAGCTATATTAAGAATAATTATTCATAATTTCATTAACGAGGCACAATCTGCCTTTATACAAGGGAGATTTATTTCTGATAACATTTTACTTGCTCAAGAGCTGATGCGAGTCTATAATTTGGACTTTGAGGCTCCCCATTGTGATTTGATGATTTTCTTGTTCATGGAATTTGACTCTGTCAGGTAGGAATTCTTATGGGACACTATGGATCTTCATGGGTTTCCAGCTATATTTTCTTATTGGATCAGGATGTGCATTTATTCTTTCATGTTTTTATTTAATATTAATGAATTCCTTCATGGTTATTTTTTGGGAAGAGAGGGATGAGAAAAGAGGATCCCCTTTCCCCTTTTCTTTTTGTGGATTTTTAGTATGTCTTCTCCCAGATTCTGTATTCTCTTTTCTAATCTTCAAGGGCCTATAAATTCTAATGGAGATGTGGTAAGACCTTCATTTATTCACTTTGCTTTGTGGGTGATCATTTATTATTCTTATTTATAAATTTGGAAACTGTTTTGGTCTTGAATCAAGCTATGGATCTTTTTTGTTCACTATCTGGGTTGTCTGCTAACCTCTCGAAGTCTATTATGTTAACAAATGATATTTCTATTTTGTTTTGGAATAGTATTAGGGCATAAATGGGTTTTAATCTTTAATCTCTCCCACATTGTTATCTTGGGGTTCCTCTAATCACCTATAGGCTTAGAGCTGTTGATTGTTCTATTTTACAAGATAGGATTATTAAAATAATCAATGTCTGGACGAACAATTTTATCTTCTTTATAGGCTGGTTACAGCTTTTTCAGTCCATCTTGTTCAGCATATAGGCTTATTGGTCATATCATTTTATCTTGTCTATAATGGTGGTTAATTATATTTATGTTATGATTAGGATGTTCCTTTGGTAGGGTCCATCGCTTGGATTATTTGGGAATAAGGTGGCCTGGGACTTGGTTTCCAGGACTAAGGAGGAGGGAAGCCATGGGATTAAGTGAATTGAGGAATGAAATAAAGTGGATTTGTCTAGGCATGTCTGGTTCCTTTGTAACCCATCCTTTTCTTCTATTTGGGTTGATTGGGTGCACTTATTTTCTTGGTCATTCTTGGTTTTGGGTTTCTAAAGTCCCTTGGAATAAATCCTAGTCATGAAGGAAGTTATTAGGGATACTAGATTTCCTTAAGGAACATATTTCCTTTTAGCTTGGGAATGGATCTCACATCTCCATTTGGTTCAATCCTTGGATTTCTAGGGGTTCTACTTGTTCATTCATTAAGGATTGTATCATTTATGACTCTTTATCCTTGATTATACTTTGGCCTCAGACATTATCCCTGATGGGAAATGGAACCCACCTTTGTCTATTTCTACTGATATGTGGGGAATTCGTCAATAGTTTTTTTGATAACACGGGAGGAGATTGTGATAAGATTCTTTAGAACAGGCAGCCAATAATTTTTGTTCACATATTCTGGGATGATCTTTGGATGATATTTTTTCCGACACCTTAGAATTATTTTCTTTGTAATCAGTTAAACCCATCTAGGTTGAATTTTATTTTGTGGTTAGAGACTCTTAATCAGCTTCCTACAAAGGATTGGTTATAGTGAAATGGTTTTTTCCCTAACTGGTGATTCCATTTTGAATTAGATTCTAAGAATTTGGATCATATTTCTTTCAACTCTGCTTTTGACAGAAGCTCTATATTACCTTTTTGAGACTTTCTAATTTTGATTGGATGACCTTGTCTTTTTTCTGCTATCATTGATTGGTGCTTAGGGAACTTCATTGATGAATAGATGCCTAGTGTTTTGGGTAGTCTAGGGGTGACCTCTTTGGTTTAATTCATTTGGGTGGAGCGTAATTATCACTTACATGGACCCCCTTCAGTTGTGCAAGTCATGTGTGGTCTTAGATGGAGACTACCTTATGTTATAGGATCTCATCGTGAAAGAGGTTTTGCGATGTTATATCTGGTTAGGTTTTGGTTACTAATTAGAGTTTTCAGATTTATTATCATCATGGTGGATATTTGATTTGGTTTAGGTCAGGGTGGATCAAGGTTCATTTATTGAAGGGTGTTGATGGTTGTGCGGTTGGGTCATCCTATAGGAGTCCTGTGGTTTTTCTGATCAGATAAGCATGGGATGCTTCTATCCTAGGATTGCTGGCTTAGGTTCATTTTTCAGGGTGTTGTAGTTTCTTTGGTTTGGTTTGGTCTATTCATGTGTGATCTGGTTGTCTTGGTACGTGTGAAGAGTTTGATACAGGTACCAAGCCTGGTGGGGAGTTTTGGTCATACCATATGTAGGGGGTCAGCTGGGGTTGGTTGGTTATTGGATGCTATTCTACTGGCCCTGGTGCAGTTTTGGTTAGAGCTGGCCTATTGCTTGGTTTTATATAGAGCTGGTGTTTCTTGTGGTTCTGGATTCTCTTGTAGGGTTCTTGACCTTTTCTAGGGCATGTGTTGTGTATTTTCAGTAGTTTGGTTCCCTTGTATAGGTGTTGTGGCTGTTTGGGTTATCTTGGCTCTTTGTAGGTTCTGCATTGGTGTTTTGTGGTCAGGTGATTGGTTGGTGCATGTGGATTCTTTGGTTGGGTTGGTGCGGTATTTTTTTTATGGGTGTGTTGGTTGTAGGTTTGGGTGACTGTAGGGATGTGGTGGATGTATGTGGGGTTTGTATAGGTTGTAGCAGTTGAGAGGGAAGGGCATAGGGTGAATACTCTTCCAGTGGGTTCTTTCTCTCTGTGTTTCCTTACATGTTGGTAGGTTTTAGTTGGGGGTGATGTTATTTGGTGTTTGTAGCATACTGCATGTGGCTAATTTGGTGGAGGGTTTTCTTTGGTGGCGTTGACCAACTAAGTTAAAGGGGAGCCGGCTTTTCTTTCTGTGCTGGGGCTGATTTGATGGGGGAGAGGGCTGCTTGGATGTGTACTTGGTTATTTTGTTGGGCATGTCTGGAGTTGGCTCTAGGGTGTTTCATATGGATTGGGTTTGGGATAATTTTTGTTTCTTCAGTTTCTTTTCATATGATTTAGAGGTGGTGTCTTGGGTCCTATAATTTGATTGCTTTTGGTGTCATTTTTCTATTGGATAGTTTCTGGTTGGCTTGTTTGGTGTTTTATTGTCGAGATGGCCATTAGTATAGAGGTTGTGTTGGTGCCAGTGGTACTCAGGGACAATTTTTGTGTGGTGGTGGTTGGTTATGGTGTGGTGATGGATGGTTTTTACATTCTCTGGTGGTGTTTCGTGCATGCCGGGATGTGTGTGTGTTTGGGTGTTCATGCGGGTTTGGGTGTGTGGGATAGTTATTGCTGGTTCCTCACGGTGTCTTCCTTGCTGGGTGGGATTTATTTGATGGATCTCCTGGGTTACTGGGTTTTTTATCTTCCTTTAGGTGACGGTTCCCTACAGTGATCGTGCGATGACGTGTGATGTTTGTCGCAGGGGGATTTTTGGCCTCTTGGAGTGTAAAAACTAAGCATTCAGCATTGTTGTCTTCCCTTGGGATTGGTCGGTTGTCTGGCTCGTTTCTTGGAGCTAGTTCATGTGCTTTGGTGGTGGTGCCAAATTCTTGTCTGCTTGGCTAGTGTTCTCTTGATGTTTATGCCAACTTCCTGACATGTGGTATCGTACACTAATCACTGGGAACTTTTTCCTACAAGATTGTGTGGTTCTGGTGGTGTTGGATCCCTGTCTCTTTGGTTGCTAGCTTCTTGCAGCTTTTGGGCATGTTTGTTCTTTAAGCTTACTTGTTAGCATGCTTGTCCATGGGTTTTCAATGTGTTTTCTTTAGTTTTTCTTCGTTTTGTTTCTTGTATGTCGTGAAACCTGTTTTTTCAGAAATCATGGTTCACCCTTGGGTGATTCATTTGTAATTCATCTTTCATCATTATATACTTTCTATTTTCCTTGCAAAAAACCCTAAAATGCATGAAAACCCTAATAACCCATGAAAAATCATTAAAACCCTCAAAATATCTAAAAATACAAAAAGACCCTAGAGACCCTGAAAATCCCTAAAATCCCTGAAAACCCTAAAAACCATTAAGATCCCCAAAAACCTAAAAACCTGAAAAAAACATAAAAATCCTAAAAACCCCTAACATCCATGAAAACAAAAAATACATTAAAAACCTGAACCCCCCTAAAAACCATAAAAACCTCTGAAAACCTTAAAACCCATAAAAATCATAAGAAAGCACTAAAAACTCTAAAACCCTTTAAACCTATAAAAACATTTTAAAACTCTAAAATGCAATAAAACCCCAAAAAACTCAAATGAAACCTAAAAACCTAAGGAGTCCCTCAAAACCCAGAAAACCCAGAAAACCATTGAAAACCTTAAAACCCCTCAAAATCCCTAAAATTCCTAAAAACCCTAAAATCCCTAATAACCCTAAAACATTAAAAATCTTAAAAACACCTGAAAATTCATGAAAACGTAAAAACCCCTAAAGCCCTTTAAAAACACCTAAAACTCATAAATCCCCTAAAAAGCAATAAAAAACCCAAAAAAATATATAAAAACCCTAAAAACTAATAAGAACTCTAAAACCCCTTAAAATCCCTAAAAATGTTAAAAAACACTAAAAACCATAAAACCCTAAAAGGCTAAAAAAACCCTAAAAACCCAAAAGGACACTTAAAACTCTGAAAACCCCAAAAAAAACTCAAAAAAACCATGAAAAAACCTAAAACCCCTTAAAATCCCAAGAAACCCCAAAAAATAAAAAAATCATAAAAGTCCAAAAAAACCACTAACAATCCATGAAAACATAAGAAACCCAAAAAGCACTAAAAACCCCATTAAATCCCTAAAAATGTTAAAAAACTCTAAAAACCCTTAAAAACCATAAAACACTAGGAAAAACCCAAAAAACCTAAATTGACAATAAAAACACTAAAACCCCCCTAAAAACACTAAAACCCCTAAAACCCCTCAAAATCCCTAAAAACCGTAAAAACAAAAAAAATTCAAAAAAACACTAAAAATCCATGAAAATGTAAACACCCCTAAAACCCCTGAAAAACCTTTGGAAACCATAAACACCCCTAAAAACTATAAAAACCCAAAAAACCCACTAAAAACACTAAAAACACTTAAATCCCTAAAAAATATAAAATCTCTAAAAAACCTTTCAACCACTAAAAACTAAAAAAAACTAAATAACCAAATTACTTCTAAAAACCCTGAAAAACCCTAAAAAACATAAATACCCTAAAAATCCATTAAAATCCTGAAAACGCACTAAAAATCTATGAAAACATAAAAACCCTTAAGCACTTGAAAACCCCCTAAAACCATAAACACCCCTAAAAGCATTAAAAAACTGAAAACCCATAAAAACCATAAAACCACATAAAAAAATCTAAAAACTCTCAAAGCCCCTAAAAATGTTAAAAAACATTTAAAAACCATAAAAAACCTAAAAGCCTTAAACACCCCTAAAACCCCCAAAGACCCTAAAAACACTGAAAATCCCTAAAACCCCTGAATGACTCTAAAAATCCTTAAAATACCTAAAACATAAAAAACACTGAAAAAAATATATCCAAAAAACCCATAAAAATCCATAAAAATGTTTAAAACACTAAAAACCGTGAAAATCACGTAAAAACAATAAAAACCCATACAACCTTAAAAAACCTAGAAACCCATAAAAACATGAAAACCCCACTAAAAACATGAAAATCCCTTAAAATCCATAAACACATTAAAAACACTAAAAACATTAAAAACCCTAAAAAACCTAAAACCCCAAATGACCATAAAAACCCCAAAAAACCCAAAAACTCTTAAAAACCCTTGAAAATCTCTAAAACCCCCACAAAAATCACTAAATCCTAGAAAACCCTAAAACCCATAAAAATCCAAAAAACCCCAAAAAATCCATGAAAACGTAAAAAACCCTAAAACCCCAAAAAATAGCTGAAAACCATAAAAATCCTTAAAAACCTTAAAACCCCTAAAATCCATGAAAACTCTAAAACTGCAAAAACACTAAAAAACCTTAAAACCTGTAAAGCATTAAAAAATCTAAATTACATTAAACACCCTAAAAAAGTCAAAAAAAAAACATAAAACCACAAAACAACCTAAAAACCTTGAAAACCCCTAAAAACCCATAAAACCACTGAAAATTCCTAAAGCCCCTAAAAATCCCTGACAACCATAAAAATACAAAAAAAAACATTAAAAACCCTTAAAACGTAAAAAACCCTGAAAAAACACTAAAAACCATAAGACCCCTAAAAACCATAAAAATCTATATTAACTCAGAAAACTATAAAAACCCACTGAAAACTATAAAAACCTTTTAAACCCCTAATATTTTTTAAAAAACTCTAAAAAACCATAAAACCCCTTAAAATCTAAAAAAACTAAAAACCCCTAAAACCCCACAAAATCCCAAAAAAACAAAAAAAACCCCAAAACAAAAAAAATCCTAAAAACCCCAAAAAATCAATGAAAAAATAAATACCCTACAGACCATAAAAAACTATAATAACCAAAAACCCCTAAAAACTATAAAATCCTATAAAAACATTAAAAAATCCAAAAATCATAAACCCTAAAAAAGACACAAAAAGCTCTGAAAACCCCTATAAACCCCTGAAGCACCCAAATATCCCTCAAAATACCTAAAAACGCAATAAAAATATGAAAACCACAAAAATCCTAAAAAACACCTAAAAATCCATGAAAATGTAAAAACCTTAAAAACCCTGAAAAACCCCATGAAAACCTTAAAAACACATAAAAACCCTAAAACCCCTAAAAACCCTAAAAACCCACTAAAACCTCTAAAAACCATTAAAACCCTAAAAACGTTAAAAACCAAAAAGGACCTTAAAATCCTAAAAAAGGAAAAAACCCTATAAACCAAAAAAGATCCTAAAACCCAGAAAACCCTTAGAATCTCTAAAACCCCCTAAAAACCAAAAAAACCCTCAAATTAAAAAAACATAAAAACCCTAAAAATATTAAAAATCATGAAAACCACTAAAATTCCATGAAAATGTTAAAAAACCCTCAAAACCCCATGAAAACCATAAAAACCATAAAACCCTAAAAACCCTAAAAACCACTTAAACTCTAAAACCCCAAACAACATTAAAAAATCTAAAAACCATAAAACCCCTAAAAAACTAAAAAAAACCTAAAACTCCAAAAGACCCTAAAACCCCTAAAAACTCCCAAAACCCCATGAAAATACTAAAACCCCTCAAGATCCTCAAAACCCTACAAAACCTAGGAACCATAAAAATCCTAAAAAACCCCAAAAAATCCATGAAAACATTAAAAACTATAAAAACCCTGAAACCCCATGAAAACCATGAAAACCCCAAAAAACCTTAAAAAAATAAAAAACATTAAAACCCCTAAGAAATCACTAAAAACTATCTAGACCCATAAAACCCCTAAAACGTTAAAAAACGTTAAAAACCATTTAAAACCCTAAAAAAACGTAAAAATCCTAAAAACTCATGGAAATCCCTAAAAAACCTCAGAATTCATAAAATCCTAAAAATCCATAAAAAACATAAAAAATCCTAAAAACCACCTAAAATCCATTAAATAATAAAACCCTAAAATCTTTAAAAATCCAAAAAACCCTTAAAAACCCAAAAAACGATAAAACCCCTAAAACAATACGAAAGACTCTTAAAACTCTTTAAACCCCTAAAAATGTTAAAAAACTAATACAAGTTAAAAACCAAAAAAATCAAAAAATCCTAAAAATAAAAGACCCTAAAAACCCTTAAAAACACTAAAAAACGTAAAAACCCATGAAAAACCCTAAATACCCTCAAAATTCCTAAAAATTATAAAAACTATAAAAATCCTAAAATATCTCTAAAAAATCCATGAAAATGTAAAAAACCCTTGCAAACCATAAAAATCCATGAAATCCATAAAAATACCTGAAACCATAAAAAC
Source organism: Viscum album (assembly GCA_963277665.1). Lineage (NCBI taxonomy): Eukaryota > Viridiplantae > Streptophyta > Magnoliopsida > Santalales > Viscaceae > Viscum > Viscum album. Next base: position 1,899,071,606 of record OY728141.1, read on the forward strand.
CTAAATCCCTATAAAACCCTAAAAACTATAGAAACCATTAAAAACCCTAAATTTTTTATCAAACTCTAAAAAACCTTTAAAACCCAAAAAACCTCAAAAAACCCTAAAACCTCCAAATGACCCTAAAAACCTCAAAATTTTTAAAAACCTTAAAGCCCTAGAAAACGCTAAAAAACTGAAAAACCCTAAAAAAACCCTAAAAACGTATACAAACCCTAAAAACACAAAATTCCCTAAAAACCCTGAACAACCCTTGAAAAATCCTAAAAATCCCCAAAATCCCTAAAAACCATAAAAATTCTAAAATCCAAAAAAATATTAAAAAAACATAAAAATCCAAGATAAAATAAAAAACCCTAAAAACCCCTAAAAACCCCTATAAACCATGTAAACCACTAAAAACCTTCAAACCCATAAAAACATATAAAAACCCTAAGAACATTAAAAATTATAAAAACCATTTAAACCATCCAAAACATTAAAAACTCTAAAATGCCTTAGAATTCTAGAAAACGAAAAAAAAACCCATAAAAACCCAAAAAGAAACAAAAAGCCCTGAAAACCCTTTAAAGCCCTAAAACCACTAAAAACACTAAAAACATTCCATGTCCCTAAAACCTATAAGAACTTAAACCCATAAAACTCCTAAAAATCCATAAAAATCCATGAAAACCTTAAAACCCATTAAAATCATGAAAGACCCCTAAAAACCACGAAATACCCCTAAAAACCATAAAACCTTACAAAATCGTAAAAATGCCTAAAAACCCTAAAAACCAATAAAAAACCTAAAAACACATAAAAACCTCAAAAACTAAAAGCAACATTAAAAAACCTAAAAACACAAAAATAAACCTAGAAACCAAAAAATACCCAAAAAACCAGAAAAAACCCTAAAACTCCTGAAACCCCCTAAAAAACTCAAAATCCCTAAAAACCCAAAAAACCCAAAAAACCATTAAATTCCTAAAAAACTATAAAAATCAAAATATAAAATCTCTAAAAACCCTGAAAACCACGTAAAAACCCTGAAAACCCCTAACTTTCTTAGACGACAATAAAACCCCATAAAACTCCTAAAAATACTCTAATAACTCTAAAACCCTTAAACCCTTAAAAATGTTAAGAAAACTCTAAAACACGTAAAATATCAAAAAAAAACTCAAAAAAACCATAAAACCCCAAAAGGACCCTAAAAATTCTAAAAACCACTAAAATTCTAAAAGCCCCTAAAACTCAAAAAACCCCTCAAAATCCCTAAAAACCTTAACAAACCCTCAAACCATAAAAAATTCAAAAAAATCCCATTAGAATCCATGAAAATGTAAAACTTCCTAAAAACCCGGGAAGAACCTTGAAAACCCCCTAAAAACAATGAACCCCCCTAAAAACCATAAACCCTAAAACCCATAAAAACTATAAAAACCACTAAAAAATGTAAAAATCCTTAAAACCCCTAAAAGTTTTAAAAACTCTAAAACTCCTTTAAACCCATAAAAAACTCAAAATAACTCTAAAACCCCAAAGGTCCTTAAAAACCATGAAAACCCGATAACACCGTAAAACCATGAAAACCCCACAAACCATCAAAATCCATAAAAACCCAAAAAAACACCTAAACATCGTAAAAACCCTTAAAACCCACTAAAAATCCACAAAACCTTAAAAAACCCTAAAACTCTAAAAACCCCCTGATAACCATAAAAAACCATAAAATCCCAGAAAACCACTAAAAACACACGAACAACTCTAAAAATCCTTGAAACCCCTGAAAGCATTAAAACATTCTAAAAAACCATACAACCATAAAAACTAAAAAAACCCCTAAAAACCCAAAAAAACACTAAAAACCCTTAAACCCTCGAAAACGCTAATGACACCTAAAAGCCCTAAAACCCTATCAACTAAAAATATCCTTAAAACCCCTAAAAATTCATAAAAATTTTAAAACCCAAAAAACCCTTAAAACCCCTTGAAAACCATAAAACCCCGAAAAACGTTAAAAAACCCCAAAACCCATGAAAATCCAAAAAACCACTAAAAACTCCAAAAACTCGTAAAAAACTAAAAAAACCCAAAAATCCATGAAAAACATTAAAAACCGTAAAACCATTGAAGAACCTTTAAACCCTCAAAATACCTGAAAACCCTAAAAGCCCATAAAAATACTAAAAAACCCCTACAAAAACCCCTAAAAACCCATGAAAACGTAAAAAACCTAAAACCCCGGAAAAATCCCTAAAAACCAGAAAAAAACCCCCAAAACCTTAAAAACCACTAAAAATTCATAAAAACCCAAAATCCCACTAAATATTCTAAAAACAATTAAAACCACTTAAAATGTTTAAAAAACTCTAAAAACCTTAAATCTGCTAAAAAATCAAAAGAAAAAACCGAAAACCCCCAAAATACCTAAAAAGCCCAGAAAACCCCAAAACCCCTCAAAATCCCAAAAAATACCTAAAAATCCCTAAAAATCAATGGAAACGTAAAAAACCCAAAAACCCCTAAGAAACCCTTGAAAACCATAAAAACCCCTAGAATATTTCAAAACTCTAATAATCTATAGAATCCATAAAAAATCGTTAAAAAATCTCAAAATCCTTAAAACCCCTAAAAACGTTAAATACTCTAAAATTCGTAAATAATTTAAAAAACTAAAAACATCCTAAAAACCCAAAATACCACAAAAAACCCTAAAAAACCTAGAAAACCTAAAAATCCTAAAAATCCCTAAAACCCCAAAAAAACCTAAAAATAATAAATGTCTTAACAACCCCTAAAAATCCACGAAAGCATAAAAAACCCTATAAACCATGAGACCCCCCTAAAAACCATTAATACCCCTAAAAACATTAAAAACCCATAAAACCCCTAAAAACCCAAAAAACCCCCTAAAAACTAAAAAATTACTTTAAACCACTAAAAATGTTAAAAAACACTAAAAAATCGGAAAACCCCTAAAACTCAAAAAAACCCTAAACACCCAAAAATACAATAGAAACCCTAAAAAAACCAAAACCCCTTGAAAACCCTAAAACCCCACAAAATCCCAAAAAATCCTAAAAACAATTTAAATCGTAAAAACAAATAAAAATCCATAGCAACGTAAAAAAACCTAAAAACCCTAAAAACGACTTCAAAACCCTAAAAACCACAAAAAACATAAAAACCCAAAAAACCCATAATCATACTAAAAAAACTGATAAAAACTCTAAAAAGCCTTAAAACCCCTAAAACATTAAAAACTCTAAAAACCTTAAAAACACTAAATAACCCTTAAAACCCAAACAAGTCTCTAAAAACCCTAAAACCCCCAAAACCCCCTAAAAACCCCTGAAAACCCCAAAAAACCTTAAAAAACCCAAAAAACCATAAAAACCTAAAACCATAAAAAAACTAAAAATCCAAAAAAATCATTGAAGACTAGAAAAACTCTAAAAACCCTAAAAACCCCTGAAAACCATAAAAACCCCTAAAAACCATAAAAAACCCTAAAACCCATAAAAATCCTAAAACCACCAATAACTAAAAACACACTTCAAACCCCAAAAAATGTTAAAAACCCATAAAAATTCTAAAATACTCACAACAATCGCTAAAACCCCCCAAAAACTTCAAAAACCATAAAAACCCCAAAAAATCCTTGAAAAATCATAAAAACCCTCAAAATCCCTAAAAGCACTAAAAAACCATAAAACCATAAAAATCATAAAAAACACCTAAAAATCCATGAAAACATAAAAAATACTAAAAATAATGAATATCCCTTGAAAATCATTAAAACTCTAAACCTTAAAACCCCTGAAACCCATAACAACCCTAAAACCACTAAAAACCATTAAAACCCATAAAACATTAAAAAACTCTAATAATCCTCAAAATCAAAAGAAACTAAAAAAACCCAAAAGATCCTAAAAACCCTAAAAACCCCTAAAACGTATAAAAACAATCAATACTATAAAAAAAATCTGAAAATGCTAGAAATAATATAAATTCTAAAAACCCACTAAAATCCATGAAAATGTAAAATACCCATGAAAACCATAAAACCCCTAAAAAGATTAAAACCCATAAAAACCCTGAAAATCAGGAAAATCTAAAAAAATAGGTAAAAACAATTAAAACTATAAAAAAATCTAAAAAACCATAAAAACCCTGAAAACTCAAAAGAATCCAAAAGACCCTCAAAACCCTGAAAACCCCTAAAAACATATGAAAACCCCTTAAAACGCTCAAAATCAATAAAACCCCTAAATTTCCCTAAAACCCATAAAAATCATAAAACCCTCATAAAATATATTAAATTGTAAAATACTATAATAATTCTTAAAAACAATAAAACCCAAAAAAAAACAAAAAATCCTTAAAAACCCTAAAACCACATAAAACCTAAAACCCACTAAAAACCCTTAAAACCCCAAAAATGTTTAAAAAACTCTAAAAAGCCCAAAAACCCTAAAAATATCAAAAAAACCATAATAACCCAAAATAAAAATTAAAACTCTTAAAACCCCTAGAAACCCTAAAAAACCTAGAAAACCATCAAAATCCCTAGTGACCCTAAAAACCCCCAAAACCATAAAAACCTAAAACCCCCCAAAAAATAAATAAAAATTTGAAAAAGACCTAAAAACCATGAAAAAAACATGAAAACTGTAAAATCCCTAAAAATCATTGAAAACCCTAAAACCTATAAAAACTATATGAAATCACTAAAAACTCTAAAAACCATTAAAATCCCTAAAAATATTAAAAACTCTAAAAAACCATAAAAACAAAAAAAACTAAAAAAACCATAAAATGCCAAAAAGTCTAAAAAACCCTGAAAACCACTAAAAACCCTAAAACCCCTAAAAACCATGAAATCCCAAAAAATCCCTAAAAACTCTAAAACTCCCTGAAAATCTATAAAAATACTAAAAACACTAAAAACCTTAAAAACCTCTAAAAATCCATGAAAACATAAAAAAACCAAAAAACTATAAAACCCTAGAAAATCCATTAAACCCCCTACAAACCATAAAAACCCAAAACCCCAATTAAAAACACTAAAAACCCTTAAAACTCTTAAAAATGATAAAAAACTCAAAAACGCATAATCCCCTAAAAAACGAAAAATACCATTGATACACGATGGAAGACCCGCTAGGAAGTGTCCCAGGAACCTTGTATAATGTTCAAACGTTGATCACCCGTATCACCGTAAGAAAAACAAGTGAATGTGGTGTGTAGATAGTAAAAATGAGAAGGAAGGGGGAAATTGTCAATGTAGAACCTAAAGAGAACTTTTCTCTAAGAACTCTCGCCACAAGATGCCACAAAGGATGAAAAGTCCTTTGATAAGTCAATAATTGAGAAATAACACAAAGGTTCCATGAAAAACTCACCATAATAACATTACCTTCATTCATGATCTACCAAGAGTACAAGGGGGTGGCTATTTATAGCCAAAGAAACTTGAAATTTTAATCACACATTGTCTGGATCTTTACATTAGTCTAATTCCTTGTTTCAATTTTTTAAAAGCTTAAAGAATGATTTTGACAACTTTGGCACTTGACCACGACTTTAAGAGACAAGTAGTACACCATTTTGGAGAAGTAAAGACATGTAGCCCACCACCATTTGATATTGAAGATTCTATGGTGGGGTGGGCTTGAAAATTTGTAGCACCACATGGGTTGGATTTTTAAAAGCATGTTTGGGGCTTAATTAATGTAATTATAGGCTTAGATGCTTCCTCCAAGAATGGGTGTTGGGACTCCTCTTAAAGTTCAATGATTAAAGAATTTAAGGCCTCCTCTATTCTCTTGGTCTGCTCCATTGTCATTGAGCCTCCAATTCCATGCAATGGGTCTTGTCCACTGGTTTACATTCTGACTTCCTCATCAAGTCTACCTCAAATCCAATGATTCCCATGTTTTCCATGATCCTCATCATCTCCTCCATCCTCAAAAAGATTCGTCCCCAAATCTAAAAATTCAAGTGAGAAAGATCAGAAACATTAAAGGTAGAACTAACATTCCCATACCTATCAGGTAACTCAATCTTGTAGGTATTATCATTGATCTTCTCTAAGACATGTAAAGGAACATCTCCTCATGGATGAAGTTTTGATTTTCATTTCTCCAGGAACCTCTCCTTCCTCAAGTGTACCCACACCCAATATCCAGGTTGAAACACCATTTTATGCCGACCTTTATTGGAATGCTTTGCTACTTGTTCATTATTCCACTCAATGTTGACCTTTACCAATGCATGTAACTCTTGCAAATACGTTTCCTTCTTTTCAAATTCAAGATTAGAAAATTGATAAGTAGGCAAAGGTAAACTATCGAGTGGAGTTAATGTGTTAAAACCATACACAACTTCAAACAGTGAAGCATTAGTAGTGGAGTGAACCACTCGATTACAAGAAAACTCAATGTGGGGTAGGCGTCTTTCCCAATGTATCATATTTTTTCTACGGATGGAACACAATAATGTGGAAAAGTGTTCTATTGACCACCTCATTTTTACCATCTTTTTGTGGGTGTGCAGTGGTGGGGAACAAAATTTTGGTTCCAAGTTTGTTCCACAATGTCCTCCAGAAGTGACAATGGAATTTTACATCCCTATCACTCAAAATTCTCTTGGCTAATCCATGAAACCTAATAGTTTCCTTGAAAGAAAAATCAGCGATATGGGTTTCATCATTGGTTTTAGAACAATAAATTAAATGTTCCATTTTAATAAACCTATCCACCCCCACAAAAATGCTATCTTTAACTGATTGTGATCTTGGCAAGCCGAGAACAAAATCCATTGAAATGTCAACCTAAGGATGTGATGCAACGGGCAAATGGGTGTATAATCCATGTGGAAGCACTTTTGACTTTTCATTTTTACACACATTACAATTTCCACAAACACTAACCACATCCCTACGCATGTGAGGCCAATAAAAATGTTCACTCAATAAGGACAAAGTTTTCTCAACCCCAAAATGCCCCATTAATCCACCACCATGAGTTTCTCTAACAAGCAATTCACGCATGGAACTAGATGGAACACACAATTTATTTTTCCAGAAAGTAAATCCATCATGTTTGTAAAAATTACTTTTTTCATGTTTTTCACACAACTTCCAAATTTCAGAAAAATCCACATCATTCTCATACATGCTTTTCAACATTTCAAAACCAACTATTTTAGCATGCATAGAATTGATAAGAGAGAATATCTTAGACAAAACATCAAAAAAAACATTTTATTTTCCTTGTTTATTATTAATGATGTAAGGAAATGTTTCAATGAATTCAATCCATCTTGCATGCCGCCTATTCAACTTTCCTTGTGACTTAAGAAATTTTTGGCCTTTGTGATCCAATTGAATCAAAAATTCCCTTAACCACAAGTAATGTTGCCAATTTTATAAAGTTCTATTGAGAAAATACAATTTCTGTTCATAGGTAGAGTATTTAAATGCATCCCCATTAAGATTCTCACTAAAGTAGGTGATAGTCTTAGATTCTTTTATTAAAAAAACCCCAATTCCTATTCCAGAGGCATCACACTCAACCTCAAAAACATTAAAAAAGTCTGGTATAATTAAGAGAGGTGAATTGGTCAACTTAACTTTGAGTGTGGAGAAGGAATATTATTGAGATTTTACCCACTTGAGATCACCCCTTTCTTGACCAACTCATTCAATGGTGCTACAATGGTTGAAAAGTCCCTCACGAACCTTCAGTAAAAACTTGCATGTCCATGGAAGCTCCTCACCTCGTTGACATTCTTTGGTGTTGGACAGTCCCAAATCGCCTTCACCTTCTCTTCATCAACCCTCATTCCATCATCTCCTACTAAAAAACCATGGAATAAAACCGAGTTTAAACAAAATGTACATTTTTATATGTTTTCAAACAACATATTTTTCCTAATATTCTCAAAAACATGTTTCAAATGTTCATGATGTTTATCGAGGCTCTTAGAATAAAAAAGGATTTCATAAAAATACACAACCACAAATTTCCCAATGAATGGACGGAAAACATGTTTCATTAACTTCATGAATATATTAGGGGCATTAGTTAGTCCGAAAGGCATAAATACCCATTCAAATAGTCCAAACATAGTTTTAAATGTGGGTTTCCATTCATCTCCCTCTTTCATTATAATATTATGGTATCCACTCCTTATGTCAGTTTTAGTAAACAAGAATGCACCATGGATTTAATCAATCATATCATCCAAAAAAGGTATGGGATAATGATACTTTATCATGATTTAGTTGATAGATCGACAGTTAACACACATTCTCCACTTACCATATTTTTTTGGGACAAGAATTCCTGGTACCGCACACAGACTCAAGCTCTATCGAACAAATCCATTCCTTAACAATTCATCCACTTGTCATTGGATTTCTCGAGTCTCCTCTAGGTTAGCCCGATTAGCTGGTCAATTGAGATGCATTGCTCTGAGGAGGAAGTCGATGTGGTGCTCGATACCCCGTAACCGTCAGGAATTCCTTCCGAAAACACATCGCAAAATTCCAGAAAAATGGATATAACACTAGAAGTCAATGAAGGGTTAGGAGAGTTAGTGGTAAAACATTCTCCCTTGCATAGAAGAGTGAGATTTTCTTACCCCTCTAAGGCTCTCTCTATCTCTATTTTCTTGAAAATAAGATCACTTTTCCCTCAACACTCTTTTTTCACTCTTATTTTCACTCTTGTCTTCATGTATTTTATTTTCCTCATTTTTTTCTTTCACTCAACACTTCTTTTTCACTCTTGATTTGCCGACTCTTTTCATTCCCTATATTTTTATCTCTCTTCCTTTTCTCTCTTCTCACAATCTCTCTCAATCCTCACCTGGTCTTCATAAGCATGCAAAGGCCTCTATGGTGTAAGAATATCCGTCCTCCAATTATACTCAAAAGAATATCGATTGGTGTATCCATCATGTATGACCCTACTATCAAATTTCCAAGGTCTTAAAAACAAAATGTGACTAGCATGAATTAGAACAACATCACACATCACCTTATCTTCATACATCTTAATAGAAATGGAACTTGTGCTTGCTTAGTCACTTTGACATCCCCACTATTATTTAACCATTACAATCTATAAGGCCTAGGATGTCTAGTCATATCCAATCACAATTTATCAACCATAAAACCACTTGCTACATTTGTACAACTATCCCCATCAATAATCCTAATACATACCTTATATTTGACGAGGCATCTAGTATAATAAATGTGCTCCCTTTACTCTTGATAATGTACTCCTTCGGGTTAAGAACTCAAAGAACACCTTGCCACAGGCATTTCTCCATGTACACTCTCTACTTCCACCTCCAAATCATCATCATGTGATGGAATTTCATCTTCACTTAAGCTAGCACTAAGATTATCTCCATCATTCAAAATAATCATTGTCTTCACATTTGGGCATTGTGATGAAATATGTCCAAATACTTGAAATTTAAAACATTTGATATCTCCTGATTTATAAACAACCTTACCCTGTATTTTATCTTTGGATTTCGGAAAGAATGGTTTTGGTTTTTGCAACTCATTTGAATCAGTTTTGTGTTCCCTTACATGCTCATGTGGTTTGGATTCCTTAATCTTGAAAGAAGGTCTATAATCCTTACCATAAGATGTAGGGTGCATCCTTCTTGCCTCTACTTGCCTCTCCGATTTAGTAGCCATGTGAAGTAGATCCTCCATGTCCAAGTAGTGGTGAATGTCCACTATGCCTCGAATGTCATGGTTAAGTCCATTCACAATCCTTGCCATGGTGGCCTCTCGGTCCTCCTCCATATTGGCCAGAATCATGATGTTCTCCATATCTTTGTGATACTCCCAACACTCATGGCCCCTTGTTTCAATCCCTACAACTTGAGGAAAAAATAACAATAATAATTGCTAGAAATGAACCACCTATGAATTACCACTTTCTTCTCCTTCCAAGTGCAGATGGGTCTTTCTCCAATTCGTCATCAATTCACTTGTAGTTGGTCCCACCAAATACTAGCATAGTCAGTGAACTCCACAGGTAAAAACTTCACTTATTTTTTTCTCTAAATAGGTGTGACAACCAAAAAGATGTTCGACCTTTCTTTCCCATTCCATGTAAGTTTTAGGATCATTCTTACCTTGGAATGAAGGGATCCTCAACTTTACTCCTCAACTTTCACATTCAATCGTTGGAATTGTTATTGTACAACCCTCATGAACAAAATAATGTATGGTTCATTTGTGTTACTTGAATTCACCATTTAGGAATCTTGTGAGAAAAATTGAAAAGAAAGGAAAATGGATCTCTAACACTCCCTCACGTGTTTACACTCAATTTTTGGCTTTTATCAAAATGTAACACTCTTCCCTTTTACCACTCAACTTGATTCCTATAGCATTTGTACCCAATTTCAACAAATTTAAAGGATCATTGAAATGTGACAATCCCAACCTATTATTCAAAGATAAAATTCAAAATGGATTCAAGATGAAAAATGTGGGAAGGGGAAGAAAATGGATGATGAAGAATGAAAAAGGGATGTAGAATTCAAAATGATGAAATTTTTGAGCCTTTAATTTTGTTTTGGATTTTTTGGGGGGATCTTTTGTTCCAATAAATGAAGTAGAAAAAAGTTGAATTTTTTCAATATTTAAAAGTAGGAGAAGAAATAATTTGTAACTTCAAATGAAATAAACGTGATATTTGTGTGGTTTTAAAATTTGCATAATTTGTCGCAAAATTTGAACCCGCTGTATCTTGAAATTTATAGCTTAGATTTCAATGATTTAAAATTGAAAAGAACAAGGAGCTTGTCAAATACAATAATGATATACTGTACATCAGAAATGAAAAAGTAATGACGTCCGTAGGAGAAGAAAAAAATGGACCAGAATTGATGTTGGCCTAATTCGAAGAGAAATGAAAATGGAAGAAACGATAAGAAACAAGGAACCTGATTATTTTGTAAATGGGCTCAGATACCAAATTATAAATGATGAAAGACCCGCTAGGTAGTTTCCTAAGAAACTTGTATAATGTTTACGCATTGATCACCCAGATTTCTGCAAGAAAACAAGTGAATGTGGTGTGCAGATAGTGAAAATTGGAAGGAAGGGAGAAATGGTTAAGGCAGAACCCAAAAAGAACTTGTCTCTAAGAACTCTAGCCACAAGATGCCAAAAAGGATGATCAATCCTTTTATAAGTCATGAATTAATAAAGAACATAGTGGTTCCCAGCAAAACTCACCATAATAACATTACCTTCATTCATGATCTTCCAAGAGTACAAGGGGGTGGCTATTTATAACCAAAGAAACTTGAAATTAGAGTCAAATATTGTGTGGCGCTTTAAATTAGTCTAATGCCTAGTTTTCAATTGTTAAAAAGGTTAAGGAATGAATTTGAAAACTTTAGAACTCGACCATGACTTTAGGATACAAGTAGTACACCCTTTTCGAAAAGTAAATACAAGTAGCCCACCACCTTTTGACTTTGAAGATTCCATGGTGGGGTGGGCTTGGAAATTCGTAGCACCACTTGGGTTGGATTTTTAAAAGCACGTTTGGACCTTAATAAATGTAATTATAGGCCCGAATGGTTCCCCCAAGAAAGGGTGTTGGGCTTCCTCTTTTAATTCAATGATTAATTCATTTAAGACCTCCTTCATTCTCTTGGTCCCCTCCCCTGTCATTGGGCATCCAATTCCACACAATGGCTCTTCTCCACTTGTGTGCATTCCGCCTTCCTCATCATGTCCACCTCCAACTCTGCGATGCCCATGTGATCCATGATCCTCATCAACCCTAGAAACCCAAAAATAATCTAAAAACCCTAAAATTCCTGAAAAACCATAAAAACCCTTAAAATACCTAAAAACTAATAAAACCATCAAAATTGTATAAAACCTCTAAAAATCCATGAAAATTTAAAAAACCCTAAAAACCCTGAAAAGCATCTAAAAACCTAAAAACCCCTGAAAGCCCCTAAAAACTCTCAAAATACCTAAAACCATAAAAATCATAAAAATCCTAAAAAACCCCTGAAAATCCATGAAATCCTAGAAAACCCTAAAACCCCCTAAAAACCCTAGAAACTATAAAATCCCCTAACACCTTTAAAACCCATAAGACCCCATAAAAACTCTAAGAAACTACAAAAAAACCTCAAAAAACCCTAAAAAAACAGAAAAAAATTATAAAATACAAAAATCTAAAACCCCTAAAAACCATAAAAATCCTAAAACCCCAAAAAAACTCTGAAAACCAAAAAACACCCTAAAATCCTTTAAAAACCCTAGGAACCCATAAAACCCTTAAAACTCACTAAAAACTATAAAAACCCTTTAAACACCTAAAAAATTAAGAAACTCTAAAACACCTTAAAACCCTAAAAACTGAAAAAAAACCCTAAAACCCCAAGAAGAAACTAAAAACACTTAAAACCGCTAAAACCCCTAAAATCATTGAAAACACTAAAAACCCTCAAAATCCCAAAAAATGCTAAAAAAATCCAAAAAACAATAAAAATCCAAAAAACCCCCCTAAAAATCCATAAAAGCATAACAAACCTTGAAAACCCATGGAAAACCATAAAAACCCATAAAATATTTATTAACCCTAAAAACATATAAATACCCAAAAAATCACTAAAAACCGTAAAAAACCTTTAAACCCCTAAAAACATTAAAAACATAAACACCTCAAAAACACTAAAAACTAAAAAAACCTAAAACCCATAAGACCCTAAAACCCATGAAAACCCTAAAAACCATCAAAATCTATAAAAACCCTAAAAACCTTTAAAAAAAATAAAAATGCTAAAAACACCTAAAAATCCATGAAAATGTAAAATACCTAAAAAACCACCTAGAAACCATGAAACCCCTAAAAACCTTAAAAACCCTAAAAATCCATAAAAACACTAAAAACCACTAAAAACTCTAAAATCCCTTTAAAACCCTAAAAATGTTAAGAAACTCTAAAAACCTTTTAAACACTAAAAACTCAAACCTCACCCCCCTAAAAGCCCAAAAAGACATTAAAACCCAAAAAAACACTCAAAACCCCTAAAAAACCCAAAAAACACTCAAAATCCCTAAAAACCATAAAAACCACAAAAATCCTAAAAAACCCTTAAATAACCCTAAAAATGTAAAAAACCCCCAAACCCCTAAAAACTCGGGAAAATCATAAAGAAACCAAAAATATTAAAAACCATAAAATATTATAAAAAACCAAAACACCATTAAAAACTCTAAAAACCTTGAAAATTCCTAAAAATCCCCAAAACCCCTAAAAATACCTAAAAAATCTCAAAATTATAAATACCATAAAAACCCTTAAAACCAAAAAAGTTATAGACACCCCTAAAAATACCTAAAAACATAAAAACCCTAAAAACTACCTAAAAACTATAAAACCCCCTAAAAACAATAAAAATATTTAAAAACAATAAACACTGTAAAAACCTACTAAAAGCACAATAAATCCTTTTCCCCTAAAAATGATAAAAATGTCTAAAAAACTATAAAACCCATAAAAACTAAAATACACTTAAAAACCAAAAGACCCTAAAACTGTAAAAACCCATTAAGCCATTGAAAAACCCTCAAACCCCTCAAATTCCTAAATATTATAAAAACCATAAAAACCCTAAAAAATAACTGAAAATCCATGAAAATGTAAAAAAACCTAAAACCCTTGAAATCTCTTTGAAAGCCATAAAACCTCAAAAAACCTTAAAAACACTAAAACCCAATATAAACCGTAAAAACCATTAAAATTTCCAAAAATCTTTCAAAACCTAAAACACATTAAAAAGATCTGAAAAACCTTAAAACCGCTAAAAACTCAAAATTTCCTTAAAAACACAAAATGATCTTAAAAAACATAAAAAACGCAAAAAAACCCTAAAAACCCAAAAGTCCCTAAAACCCCAAAAAACCCTAAAACCCCTAAAAACCCTAAAACCCCATGAAAAATTCTATAACCCTCAATATCTCTAAAAACGTAATACCATAAAAATCCTAAAAAACTCTAAAAATCCATGAAAATGTAAAAAATCATAAAAATCCCGAAAACTCTAGAAAACCACAAAGACACCTAAAAATCATTAAAGACCCAAAAAAACTATAAAAACAACTAAAAACTCTAAAAGACCTTCAAACCCTGAAAAACATCAAATAAATTCAAAAACCTTAAAAACCAAAATAAAACTAAAAAAACCCTAAAAACCCAAAAAGAGCATAAAACCTGAAAAACCCAAAAAAACTCGTAAAAACCCCTAAACCCCGTAAAAATCACCCAAATCCATAAAAAACCTCAAAATCATGAAAATACTCAAAACACCTAAAAACCATGAAAACATAATAAAACCTAAAACCCTGGAAAACCAACTGAGAACCATAAAATCCTATAAAAACCTTGAAAACCCCATGCAAACCATAAAATCCCTTAAAAACCATAAAAACCCTAAATACCCAAAAATTACTAAGTGCCCACTAATAACTCTAAAAAACCATGAAAACCCTTAATAAGTTATAATAAACTCTCAAAACCTTTAAAACCATAAAAAACCTAACAACCCAAAAGACCCTAAAAACCTTGAACACCCATAAAAACCCGTGAAAATCCCTATGTACCATCAAAATCACAAAAAACCCAAAAAACCCTATAACCAATAAAAATACTAAAAACCCCTAAAAATACATGAAAATATCAAAAACCATAAAAAAACCTAAAAATTATAAAGAACCCTAAAACCCCATGAAACCCTAAAAATCACTAAAAACACTAAAAACCCTTTGAACCCCTAAAAAATAAAAAAACTCTAAAACACCTAAAAAATCGAAAAAACTCAAAAAAACCCATAAAACCCCAACAAGAACCTAAAAACCCTGAATATTCCTAAAAACCCATGACAATCCCTCAAAACCCTCAAAATCTCTACAAACCCTAAAAACCCAAAAAATTTAAAAATCATAAAAACCCCTAAAAATCCATGAAAACTTAAAAAACACTAGAATCCCCTAAAAAAATTAAAAACACTAAAATCCCATAAAAACCCAAAAAAACACAAAAAAACACAAAAAAACTAAACCCTTAAAAACAATAAAAAACTATAAAAACCCTTAAAAACTCTAAAAAATGCAAAAAAATATAAAAATCATAAAACCCCTTAAAAATACGTGAAAATGTAAAAAACCCTAAAAAACCCTGAAAACCATAAAAACCTCTAAAAACCATAAAACCCCTAAAACAGAGTAATAACCCTAAAACCAACTAAAAACTCTAAAACCTTTTAAACCCAAAAAGCGTTATTACTCTAAAAACATAAAAACACTAAAAAACTCAAAAAAAGACATTAAAAACCCAAAAGACCCTAGAACTATGAAACCCCCTTAGAATCCCTGAAAACTCTTAAAACCCATCAAAATATCTAAAAACACTAAGAAATCCTAAAAACCATAAATACCCTCAAAAAACCTAAAAAACCACGAAGACATAAAAAACCCTAAAAACCATAAAACAGATAAAAACATTAAAAATACTAAATTCCAATAAAAACCTAAATAACTACTAAAAACAATATGAACCCTTTAAAACCCTAAAACATTAAAAATATCTAAAAAATTATAACCCCTAACACCTGAAAAAACCCCAAACCCCATAACTCCCTAAAACTCTAAAACCACTAAAACACCCAAAATCCCTAAAACCCATTAAAAACCTTAAAACCATCAGACTCTCTAAAAACCCTAAAAACCATTAAAATCATAAAACCCCTAAAAATCACTAAAAATGTAAAAAATCCTAAGAAACATAAAAAACTGTTGAAAACCAAAAAAATGAATAAAAAAGTTAAAAAATCCTAAATACAACTAAGAACTCTAAAAACACTTAAAATCCCTAAAATGTTCAAATAAAATAAAAAACATAAATCCCCTAAAGAACTCAGAAAAACCCTAAAAAACGAAATGACACTAAAAAACCTGAAAACCACTAAAAACTCTCAAAATCCCTCAAAACCCTAAAAACCATAAAAATCCTAAAAACCCCTAAAAATCACTAACAACCTAAAAACACCTAAAACCCATAAAACGCCTAAAAAAATTTAAAACCATAAAACCCTATAAAAATATATAACCACAAAAATATTAAAAACCTTTCAAACACCTAAAAACATTTAAAAACTCTAAAACATTAAAAACCATAAAAAACCCCCCCCCCCGAAAACCCAAATATATCCTAAAACACTAAAAACACTCAAACACCTGAAAATCCCTAAAACCCTACAAAATACAAAAAACCCATAAAAACCCCTAAAACCATAAAAATCATCAAAACCACCAAAAATCAATGAAAATGAAAAAACCGTTAGAACCACTAAAAATGTTTAAAAAACTTGAAAATTCAAAAAGTCTTTATAACCCAAAAAACCTTGAAAAACTCTAAAAATCCTAAGAACCCTAAAATCCCATGAAAACCCTCAAATTCAATAAAAACCCTAAAACCCCTAAAATTCATAAAATTCTCTAAAATCATAATGATATTCTTTTTATTACTGAACTTAGTGTTGTTTTCAATGGATTATTTGGAATATGTATCCTAGGTTATCCATTTGTTCAGTGTGGGAGGACCTTCAGCCTATGTTTTCCATATTTTCTTGGAAAACCATGGTTTGGAATCAATTTATTCTTGTTTATTTTTGGGATATTCATGAGGATATTGTTTTTCTTATTGAATGTGGTGATGTTTGAGATGGGATTCTATAGAATAGGTATCTTGGGTTCTCTATTCGTTTGGTGTGAGAGGACCTTCAGCATAAGATTTCCTCTATTCCTTGGAAAACCATGGTTTGTAATCGATTTATTTCTGCTAGGTTCTCCTTTGTTTTTTGGCTAGAGATCCTTAACCATCTTCCAACATAGGAAATTTTTCAGTGTAGTGGTCTTGTCTATCATAATCAATGAGTTTCTTATCAATGATTTTTCTGAGGATTTGTATAATATTTTTTTCCACTATGTTTTTTCTCGTAATCTCTGAAACACCTTTTTTAGTTTCTCCTATCTTGATTGTCAAGCTTCTTCTTTATCAGTTGTTATTGATCGGAGTCTGAGCATCTTCATTGGGGATTCATTTTTAAATGTTTTTAGAATACCTGGGATGGATTCTCAAGTTTATACCATTTAGAAGAAGCATAATTATTTACTATGCAATTCCCCTCACCACAGTGTTGGTTATATATAGAAAAAGATGGAATATTTTATTCATTTCAGGATCTCATTTCAAAAGTAATTTCCTAATCATATAAATAATCATGATTTGTTCAATATATAGCATTTTACAAACTCTTTTATTTGCAGTGGATGCTAGTATTGGCCTTATGGTTGGTTTAGTTTTTTTTCCCTTGACTTGTGTTAAATTCTGTGGCACTACTTGTTACAGGATGCAGGGTACTTGCAAGTGTTGAAGGTTCTGGGTATCAGAGATGTTTGGAGTGGATGTTATTTGTGGTGGGTGGTAGTTGTCTTATTGATGGCTGAATGTTGTCTTTTTTTACCTTTGTTTATGTGAGTTTTGATTCTAGTTGGAGACTTTAGGGGGATGGGAGGCTTATGATGCCTCTTCAGGGTTGTCTATTGATTTTGGATAGGTTGGTAAGTTCTATTGGGATGATTCTCCTGGTCTTGGGGTTTTACAGACTTGGGCAGGTTGTTTGCTGGTTTTATAGTACTCAATGATGTTGTAGGCTTGGTCGGGACTCTTGTTGGGAGCTAATGTCATTTCGTCGTGTGGGGATTTCTGCCTAACACTTTCAGTTTAGTTTGGATGTTGGTTACATATGTACTGTGATTGTGGATGGTGCTGGGTGATGGTTCCAGGTTACCTTCTTTTTTGATATGCTGATGGTAGGGGGTTGTGTTGGCTTGGAGGATTAATTCTGTTTAGTTCGTGTTGTCTACTGGTTGCATGGAGCGTGGGACTCGTGTTTGTTTTTTGGGGATGCAAGTTTGGACTCCTTGTTCAAGTTCTTCTTTTATAGATCTGGTGCTATTTACTAGTTCGAGCTATTATTTTGTTCGGTTGCTTACTGTAGGGATATTGGCTATTGTGGTTCTGGAGGTTTCTTGGGTTTGCATTGTATGCTTTTCTGGTGGTGTTGATGTCCTTAGCTTGGGTGTGGTTGGTTACTTTTTTTGGGGCTTGCTGGGAGCCTGTTGGTTGGTCGTTGCAATGGTCTGCTACTTAGGGCTGATTTTGGTGCTTCTAGTTGCTTGTGTAGGTGATAGAGTCCTTGCAGATGAGGTGGGGAAGGCTTGGTGGACCTGGGAGTTTGGATTCATGTTTTAGTTGTTGCAAGATACGTTTTTATGGTTTTTGGGTGCATGTAGGTTGTGGGTTGTGAGTGTTGGGGTTGGATGGAGGAGGATGTTTGGTGGCGGGGTTGGATTGAAGCTGCGGGTGCCTTGGTTAGTGTTGGGACGTCTTCCAGTGGCTGGATTGTAGAGGGGAAAGGTGCTATGGCCTGGGTTCTTTTGTTGGTTTGTCTTTGTTGGATGGTTCTGCTAGTAGCATGCTTTCTATGTTTTTCATTGAGGGGATGTCTTCTACTTTGGTGATGCAGTTTTATATTTGTATCCTGGGTTTTCAACTTGGAGGCTCTATCCATAGGGGTAGGCTGGGATGCAAGTTGGCTGAGTTGGATGTGTGTGCATAGGGATTCTAGTTTGGGTGTGCGTGTGTGTGTGTGTGCGTGTGTGCGGCAGGTGATGTGTGTGCGCAAGAATGTGTGTGTTCTTATGTGCGGTGAAAGGTGCCGGTGCACACACACATGCCTGTGCGTGTCTGTGTGCGTGTGCGTGTGTGCGTGCATGAGTGGTGGTGTGTGGATGTGTGTGTGCTTGTGTTGGCTCATCCTTGTGGAGATGTTGTTTTTTCCTTTGGACTTCTTGAGGCCTTGGAGGTATTGCTACTCAAAGCGCTTGCTGGTTTACAGCTTGGGGCTACTACGATTCCTTCTACTAGTTCGTTGGGATGTCTGCTTGGCTCATGTTGTCCGCTGCCAGTCATTGGTCCTACTGACCCATTTATTTTTTGTGGATTTCTATTGGAGATGTTGACGTGTTCATTTCTGCTGGTTTCCTTGGGAGAGACTACTTCTTGGGAACGTGCACTACCGGTTTACTTTACTTCCTAGGTGCGTGCAGCGTTGCTGGATTCTCTTTGGTGGGAAACTACATGGTGCCTCATGGTGGGTGTTTATATGATTCTAGGTTTCTATAGTTCCTGCTTACATGTGATTCTTGGTGATGGGGTGGTTGGGTTTTTCTAGATTCCCAGGCCTTCCAGTTGGTTTCTAGTCTATGGTCACTTTGGATTTGTATTTCTAGCTACTGTTGTTGGCCTTCGAGCCTTGGTTCAGTTGATTAACCCTTGGGTGATCATTTGTACCTCAATTCCTTTTCCATTTTACATATCATGTATTATTTTCATTGTAAAAAAATCGAATAACTCTAAAACCCGTTAAACCCCCTAAAAATGGTTTAGAACTATAAAAATCTTAAAAAGAAAAAAAAACTCAAAAAAACCCCTAAAACCCCTAAAAACCCTTTAAAATACCCTAAAACCCTCATAATCCCTCAAAACCCTAAAAAATCTCAAAAACCATAAAAATACTAAAAAACGATAAAAATCCATGAAAATGTAAAAACCCATATAAACCATGAAAACCACCTAAAAATGATAAAAACCCTTGAAAACATAAAAAAACACTACAACCCCATAAAACCCCTAACACCAATTAAAGACAATAATAGCCCTTTAAACACCTAAAAACATTAAGAAACTCTAAAAAACCTTAAAAACCCTCAAAAAATAAAAACCTTAAAACCCCCTAAAAACCCTAAAAGCCTCAAAATCCTTAAAAAACCTAAAAAACACAAAAAACCTAAAAAACCTAAAAACCCCTAAAAACCCATGAAAATGTAAAAAACCATAAAAACTTTGAAAACGCTGAAAACCATAAAACAACTAAAAACCATAAAATTCCCTTAAAACCCATAAAAACCCCAAAACTACTAAAAACTCTAAAAACCCTTAAAACCCATAAAAACATTAAAACACACTTAAAAACGTTAAAACCAAAAAAATCAAAAAACCAGAAATACCCAAATAGACCCTAAAAACTTGGAAAATCCCTAAAAACCCTAAAACCACTAAAATTCCAAAACCCTCTCAAAATCCCTAAAAACCCTAAAAAACCTAAAAAACCATAAAAATAATAAAAACCCCCAAAAAATCCATGAAAACATAAAAAAGGCCATAAAAACTTGAAAATATCTCCAATATACCATTAAAACCATAAAAATTCATAAAAATTGTAAAAACCCAAAACCCCCAAAAAACCATAAAACAACTAAAAAAATCTAAAAAACCTTAAAACCCCTAAAAACATTTAAAAAATCTAAAAAACATAAAAATACACAAAAAATAAGAAAAACACTAAAAACCTAGAAAGACCCAAAAAAACCTTAAAAAAACTAAAACCCCCAAAACCCTCAAAATTAATAAAAACCCCAAAAAACTGTAAAAACCATAAAAATCCTAAAACCCCATAAAAATCCATTAAAATGTAAAAAAACAAGATGACACCTTAAAAACAACAGAAAACCATAAAAACCCATAAATACCTTTAAAAACCAAAAAAACAGAAAAACCTTAAACCCCACTAAAAACTCTAAAAACCCTTAAAACCCCTAAAAACGTTAAAAAATTCTAAAATCCTTAAAACCCTTAAAAAACTAGAAAAAAACCCTAAAACCCCAAAGACCCTAAAAACAAACAATGACCCTTGAAAAACCCTAAAAACCCTAAAAAACCTAATAAACTCAAAATTTTTAAAAACCCTAAGAAACCATAAAAACCATAAAAATCCAAAAAACCGCTAAAAATCCAAGAAAATGTAAAAGCTCTAAAAAAATGACCCCCTGAAAACCATAAAACCTTTAAAAACCTATAATAATCCTAAAATACATAAAAAATACTAAAACTCTAAAACCCCTAAAAATGTTAAAAAACACCAAAAACCCATCAAAACCCTAAAAAACTCAAAAATCCCTAAAACACAAAACCGACTCTAAGAACCCTGAAAAAACATAAAAACACTGAAAAACCCTCAAAATACCTAAAACCCATAAAAACCATAAAAATCCAAAAAATGCCTAAAACCATGAAAAGGTAAAAAAATCCTAAAACCCCGTCAATACCTTAAACCCCCGAAAAAT
The DNA here is from genome assembly GCA_963277665.1 of Viscum album. NCBI lineage: Eukaryota > Viridiplantae > Streptophyta > Magnoliopsida > Santalales > Viscaceae > Viscum > Viscum album. Next base: position 1,899,092,910 of record OY728141.1, read on the forward strand.
CCTAAAAAACCACAAAAACAACAAAAACCAATAAAAACTCTAAAAATCCATAAAACCATAAAAACATTAAAAACTCAAAAAAGCCTTAAAAATCCTAAAAAATTGAAAAACCCCATAAAAACCAAAAAGACCCTAAAACCAATTAAAAATCCTAAAATCCCTTAAAAACCCTTATACCCCCCCCCCAATCACTAAAATCCTAAAATCCCTAAAACCATAAAAATCCTAAAAAACCCCTAAAATTCCATAAAATTTTTGGGGTTTTGGTGTCTTGGGGGTCCAGGGATTTTGGTGTGGGTTGTTTGGCCCCACCCCACCCTTGTCTTCTTTTATTTTCGGTTAATAAATTTTGGGGGGCTAGTAATAGACTGGCCTCACATCTTCCCTGACCTAAAAGTCCATAAAAACATTAAAAACTATAAAAAACCCCTAAAAATCATAAAAACACCAAAAAACCTTTTAAACCCCAAAAATACCAAAAGAACCATAAAAATTACTAAAAACTCTAAACACACTTGAAACCCCTAAAAAGTAAAAAACTCTAAAAACTATTAATCCTCTAAAAAACTCAAAAAAACCCAAAATCCCAAAATCCCAAAAGACCCTAAAAACCCTAAAATCCGTAAAATCGTTAAAATATCCTAAATAACCAAGAATCCCTCAAAACCCCTAAAAACCATAAAAATCATAAAACCGCTAAAACTCCTTGAAAACATAAAAAACCCTAAAAACGATAAAAAATCCTAAAAACCCTAAAAACCGTAAAACCCCTAAAAACCCAATAAATTATCTAAAAATCCATTAAAAACCTAAAATGTTACAAAACTCTAAAAAATATTATAACCCTAAAAACTCAATAAAACCTTAAAAACACAAAAGATCCTAAAACCCCTCAAAACCCTAAAATCCATAAAACCCCTGAAAAAAACCTAAGACCCCCCAAAATGCATAAAAACCCTAAATATAAAAAAAATCATAAAAGCCACTAAAAGTCCATGAAAATTTAAAAAATCTAAAAACCATAAAAACCCATGAAAACCATAAAACCCCTTAAAGAAATAAAAAAACATAAAGACCTATAAAACCCCCCAAACCACTAAAAACTCTCAAAATATTGAACCCCCCAAAACCTTAAAAACTATAAAAAAACCGTAGAAGCTTAAAAAACTAAAAAAACCCAAAAGACCCTAAGAACCTTGAAAAATCCTAAACCCCCCTAAAACCCCCATAAACATCATAAAAATCCCTAAAAACCTTAAAAAACATAAAATCCTAAAATCCGTTAAAATCCATGAAAACGTAAAATAGCCAAAATCCCTGAAATCCCCCTAAAAACCATAACACCTATAAAACCTTAAAAACCCATAAAAATCGAAAAACCCACGAAAAACTCTAAAATCCCTTAAAACCCCCAAAAATGGTAAAAAAATCCAAAATATCCTTTAAACCCCTCAAAAGAACAAAAAACCCTAACCCCCCCCCCCAAATACCCTAAAACCCATGAGAAACCCAAAAAACCCCAAAACTCAAAAAAAAACCCTAAAATCCCTTAAAATCTTGAAAAACTGTAAATACCCCTAAAAATAATAAAAATTCTAAAAAACCCTAAAAATCAATGCAAACATAACAAAACATAAAAACCCTTAAAAACACCTAAAATCCATAAAAACCCTAAAACCTTAAAAACACCTAAATGTACATAAAATCCCAAAAGCACCTAAAAACTATAGAAATCATTAAAACCCATAAAAACGTTAAAAACACTAAATAACCATAAAATCTCTAAAAACTCTAACAACCCAGAAAACCCAAAAAAAAAACAACAAAAACTCTGAAAACTCCTAAAATCCTCTGAAAACTGTAAATACCCCAAAATATATAAAAACTCTAATAACCAAAAAAATCCTACAGACCTCCTAAAAATATATGGAAATGTAAAAAACCTAAAAACCCTAAAAACCCCACGAAACGGATAAAAACCACTAAAAACCATTAAAACATCTAAAACCCATAAAACCCCTTAAAATATAAAAACCCATTAAACCCCTAAAAATGGTATAAAATTTTAAAAAAAATAACCCCCCCCAAAAGACCCAAAAAACCCATGAAATACCACTAAAACTTTCAAAATACCTATAAACCCAAAATGACCCTAAAAACATGGAAAGCACCTAAAATACCTGAAAATCCAAAAAACCCTCAAGATCCCCAAAAACCCTAAAAACACTAAACACCCTAAAAACTATAAAATCCTAAAAACCGTGAAATATACATGAAAATGAAAAAACCCAAAAAATCCCTGAAAACCACTAAAAACCACAAACCCCTAAAAACCTTATAAAACTCTAAAACCCATATAAAACATAACAAACCACTAAAATCTCTAAAAAAAATTAAACACCTAAAAAAGTTAAAAAAATCTAAAAGCATTAAAAACCCTAAAAATTCTAAAATAACCTAAAACCTTCTTAAAAGCCCTGAAAACCCCCAGAACCATTGAAAACCTTTTAAACCCTCAAAATACCTAATAACCCTAAAAACACTAAAAGCCATAAAAATCATTAAAAACAACTAAAAATCCATGAAGACATAAAAACCCCTAAAAACCATGAAAACCCCTTGAAAACCATAAAACCCATTAATGCCTTAAAATCCCCTAAAAACCCTATATACATACTAAAAACACTAAAAAACCTTAAAAACTATAAAATGTTAAAAAACACTAAAAACTTTAAAACCCTAAAAAAGCTCAAAAACCCCTAAAAAACCAAAAGACCCTAAATACCTTGAAAACCCCTAAAAATCCTAAAACCCCTAAAACCCTCAAAATCACTAAAAGCATTTTGAAACCCTAAAAACCCTAAAGACTATAAAACCCCAAACAACCTAAAAAGACCTTAAAGCCCATAAAAATCCTAAAAACCACTAAAAACTCTAAAACTCCTTACAACCCCTAAAAATATTAAAAATCTCTAAAACCCCTAAAAACTCAAAAAAACCCAAAAACTCAAAGACCCTAAAAACCATAAAAAACCCAAAATGCCTTAAAAACCCCTAAAACGCCTCAAAATTCATAAAAACCCTAAAAACCATAAAATTCTTAAAACCCCCCTAAAAATCCATGAAGATGTATAACCCCTATGAACCCTGTAAAATCCCAAAAAACCATAGAAACCCCTAAAAACAATTACAAACCCTGTAAAGACACTAAATAATCTAAAAGTCTTTTAACTCCTAAAAAGGTTAAAAAACAATAAAATACCTTTAAACCCCTCACAACTCAAAAAAACCCTAAAAACCCCAAAAGAGCATAGAATCCCTAAAAAACACAAAAAACCCAAAAAACCCTCAAAATCACAAAAAACATTAAAAACCATAAAAATCATAAAATTCCTAAAAAACTCCTAAAAATACATGAAAACGTAAAAAATCCTAAAATCCTTTGAAAACCTCGAAAACCAACAAAAACAACTAAAAACTATAAAACCCCTAAAACCCCATAAGACTCCTAAAAACCACTAAAAACACTAAATATCCTAAAAAATAATGACAATGAAAAAAAATATAAAAAACCTAAAAAACCTAAAAAACCCTAATAATTTCAAAAAACCCTAAAAGACCTTAAAACCCCCCCAAAACCCTAAAAATACCTAAAAACCCTGAAACCCCTCAAAATACATAATAACCCTAAAAATTTTTAAAAGAAAATAACCCTAAAAAACCCAAAAATATATATGAATATATAAAAAACCCTAAAAACCCTAGAAACCATAAAAACCCTATATATACCTTAAAAATCCGAAAAAACCCATAAAACTATAAAAACTATTAAAACCCCCAAAAAAATTTTAAAACTCTAAAAAATGTAAAAAAATAATTTTTTTTAAAAACCCTTAAAACCGCCAAAAGACCCTAAAACCCTGAAAACCCCTGACAACCCCTAAAACCCATGAAAACCCTCAAAATCCCTAAAAAATCTAAAATCCCTAAATATCCAAAAAACCCATAAAAACAAATGAAAATGTAGGAAACACTAAAACTCTAAAGAGCCCCTAAAAATATAAAAAAACTCTTAAAACATTAAAACCCTAAAAACTCAAAAAAATCTAAAAGCCCAAAAAACCCTAATAGCCCCCAAAACACAAAAAACCCCTAAAAACCCAAAAAAACTCATGAATCCCCTAAAATGCCTCAAAATTACAAAAAACCCTAAAACCCCCTAAAAACCATAAAAATCATAAAAATCCACTAAAAATCCACAAAAACGTAAAAAATATTAAAAACACAGAGAATCCTCATAAGACCATAAAACCACTAAAAATCGAAAAAAACCCTAAAAACCCTACAAACCCTTAAAATCACTAAAAACTCCAAAATACCTTAAAACCCCTCAAAATGTTAATAAACCTAAAAACCTTTAAAACCCTAAAAAATAAAAAAAGAAACCCCAAAACCCAAAAAGATCCTAAAAACCATGAAAACACTAAAAACCCCTCAAAGACCCTAAAACATTAAAAATCCTAAAAACTATAAAAAATCTACCCCCCAATCCATGAAAACATAAAAAACCCAGAAAACCCAAAAAAAAACCCAAAAAATCTTAAAAACCACTAAAACCGTAATACCCTAAAACCCATAAATCCATAAAAACCCTAAAAACCTTTTAATCCCCTAAATATTGTAAAAGAACTCCAAAAACCTTACAAAAACTAAAGAACTCCAAAATAAATCCTAAAAACTAAAATCCATGGCTCTTTTGTTGAGCTCCCCTCTTTCTCTCTTGATGGATATTGGGGCCTGCTTGGGCATAGAGGTGGTGACAAGCCAGCCTACTCTTCCTTGATTAGTCCATCAATGGAGTGGTCTCCTTATACTGAGCTTCACTTTGGGTTCTTTAGGGATTCTCAGGACATGATTGTTTCTTTTAGGATCTCTTAGGTGGAAGCCGGGGTTATAGATAATGGTATTGCTCAGTTTAATGATGGAGATGGAATCTCTTTGGTGGTGAAGTGTAATAATTCCTTGATTGATGTGGCTATAACGGATGTGGATCCCCAATTTGGGGATGATTCTTTCTCTCCTTCAGTGGATATTCCTTTTTTGTCCCTTAATCCTGTTGCAGGTGGGATTTTAGAGAAGGGTGCTTGTTCATGGGCTTAGATGATTTAGGTTTGCTGTAGTGGGATCCTTATTAGATATTCTATGGTTATTTCATCTACACAGTGTCTCGCTTTTACTTTTGGTGGTTTTTTATAACAGGGCTTTGGGAGGCTCGACAGAGTTCGATGCCCATCCTTCGGTTGTGGTGGCTCCTATTATGGATTCACCCCCTTCAGTTTGCTCTATGGATTAGGTTTTCCATCAACTATTTGTTGGAGGGGATTTCTGATGGTTTGTGTTCCTCGACTAGTTCTTTAGAATGGTGCATCCAAGTGGAGTAAAACCATGGTTGCGTATTTCATAGAGAATAAATTTACCCTTTTGTTGGTCTCTAGAATTACTTCAAACTTATGAGGAAGGGATCTTATAGAGAAGCTCATCGGTGATGAAGGTTTCTTTTTCTTCTCTTTCTATTCTTCGTGTGATATTGTGGATATTATTTCATCTAGTCCTTGGTTATTTATGTTGAAATAGTGGGTTCCTTAGACCCAACTATTCAGTGCTTTTGATTACCATATAATGTATACAATAACTATGCATGATGTCATCTTACCAATATATTGTAGACTTTTATGCATCCACTATTGAAATGGTAATATCCAAAGATTAATTGTCGCATTGAAAGGTTGTTGCAGTTCCCAGGTCATAATGATAACCTCTAGATACATTGAAATTAATCTTAAATATATGTTATATGGTCTAGATACATCTTAATAATTGGACTTAGTAGATTTCTGACCATCAGGTGCTGGGGGATCATAAGCATATAGACTTCTTCTAATGAAGTGCACACTTGGTGATCTCTAGTAGTGAGATCATGAGAACTGACCCGCCAATAGGAACTCCACATGTTTTGGGTGTCATTGTACGTTCCAATATATGATCATGTGTAATGGTCTCTTGACTTTAGATACCAATGCATGTCATTTGAGTGCGTATTTTGATGAAAGGTGAAAACCATGGAAATGAAGCCTTGGTGAGGTAGTTTGTGTCAGGTGTGTCATTGGTGGCATGGCCTTGGTTGAATGGTCAAGAAAGGATTTTTCACTTCCAGGTTATGGAAGTAATATATCTTATGCCATGTTGATATGGATGGCAGTACCTTTACAAGACCATGACCATTGCATTCAAGGGTAATTATGTCCAGTTAAATAAACAAACTATAAATCAAGAAAATAGAGATGACACGTGAGTGCGTCCTTCTTCATGATATATTATAGAGAAAGAAATTATATGACATAGTGTGTGTTCATAGGTTGGTTGTTGTTGCTGTGACAATCCCTATTTCTTCAGGGGCCATGATGGGTTGCTAGATCCCGCTCTTGGTCTGTGAATACTATTCAATGTTGTTGAAATAAGGTCCTAGAGGGTCACACACAATAGCGTATTCAAGAATCTTCCCTATTCAGTTGAATATGAGTTTTGGACATAGTGGGCCTTGCACAGGGGTACGAGATTTTTCCAAAGTTAAACGATCACAAATTCATTAAATAAATTCATATTATTCATGTTTAGAATAATGAGTATTGAATTTATTTATTAAATTTATTTACGAGTTTTAAGTAAATACATGAAAAATATTAATTGATGAATATTAAACTATTCAAGGATCAATTAATATTTATGGGAACAATGAGTTGATTTAATGACTTAATTATTATCATGTAATATATTTTAATATATTATAGGTAAGTGATAACAATATTTATGACTCAGACAAGTAGTCATAAAATGTCGTTGATAGTGTGTTAAGTATTCGGGGCTGGCGAGGTGATACTAGGTATTTTAATTAAGCACTATAAATAGAATAGGAGGGGAATTTTCCAAATACTATTCATGGAGCTTCTCTCTCCAATCCTCTCTCCCACACTCTAGAGAGAGATTCTATTGATCCATGGATCTCCGATGGAGCTCTCTCTCAGGCATAGCTAGCAAAGCGATGCGGTGATCATTGGAATGTTGAAGGTATCATTGGTATTCCATGCTAGAACCCGGACTACGAAGAACGGTGCTCCCACTGATTCTTTGAAGCGTGTGTGGACGATTTGGAGGAATTCAGCTTCGGATTCTTCAAGAAGTGATCACCAACAATGATCAGACATCATGTGCAGCTTCAGATCTAAACTAGGTATTTTATGGTTTATGTTTGTGCATAAAACCCTTCACCCATGTTCCTCAGCTTTGACCAGGCTGCTCTTCACTGACATCGGCAAGTTCACGTCGAATGAAGGTGGAAAAAATTTATGAAACCCACTTATTTGGGGCTTACACTGCTCACCTAGTTCCTGCAATTTATTGGTAGATCAATGATTCTTGTATCATGGAAGCCAGATATGTTGTTGGACAAAGATTCCATCTTTGTTTTTATGGTTTGTGTGAACTTTAGGATCATTCCACTTGAAATATGGTTAGTGGATGGTCTGAGCTACATGACAAGTGCTGTCTGTAAGCCCCACTTTTTTGATAAGTCTATGATCGAAATTAACAGGCTCATATATGCATACATTTGTGTTGCAATCATTTCTGAGCAGGAGTTATTGGAGGTTATCTCTCTTGATTTAGGTTCAATTTGTTCTACCACTATTAAGGTTGAGTACGGTTGGGTTCACCAAACATGCAATTCCTACAGAATTCTTGGGTACCAATTCAATCAATACAAGATGAACGTTAAGAAGGATTCTCAATCGGTTTGTATTAAGGTCACTCGGAGGAAGAATATTTATAAGAGGAAGGATTAGCCCTATGATGTTGTTCCTGACCTGAGTGGTGAGTTTCCTATTCATTCCCTGAAGAAGGTTGTGAAGGACTCCAAGGATGATTTATCCTCTACTGGTAAATTTGGTTTTATTCCTCATATTTTAGCGGATCCCTTAATAGTGAATATTTCAGCATGTTCGACTAAGTCGGTCCCCCTTGGGGGTTTAAAGGAATGTTACCTCCAGATTCATAATGATTTTGGTTGTTTATCGGAGAATATTCTTGGTGATGAGGCTAGTTTAGGGGTCATTGGTTATACTTTGATGCACTCTCCTGGTCATAGGGTGTATTGTTCAACTTCATTATGCTTGAGGTCCCATATCTTGGGTTCTTCTATTTTAATTGATAATCCATTGGGGGATATGCTTGTTAAGGTTGATGAATGCAACTCAAGGCGAGTTATTGTAAATATTGTACCCATGTTTTGTAGTTCTGATCCTCGCTTAGCTTCTAATGATTAGGTATTCATGGATAGAGGTTCATGGGTGTGGTTGCTCATCGGTTTTTTTGTTTGGGTTTAGAGTTTTTGCTCGATTGGTCTTTGTTGGCCATTGTGGGTAGTGGTTCTAGATTCCCTGGTTTCAATGGAGTTGGCAAGTGATGTCGATTTCTTTGTTTTGGTTCTTCAGTTGAATTGGAAGCATGGTTTCATCATTTCATGGCAGGTGTGCATGGGTAGTGATGGTTTTGAGGCTATGTGATAGGTTCTTTTTGAATTCATGGGTGAAGAGTCAATGTCAGGTTTCTTTTTTGGCTGATGTCTCTTTGAGTTCGATGGCACCTCAGCTATTTGTCAGCTTTTTTCTGGAGAGGGAGGTTCATCATTGTCTTGGTGTGATATCTTCAGACAACACTTCTAGCCCATCTAGTTTGACAGCCTATTTATTTTTTGGATTGTTTGCTGCTGATGCGTCATCCGACGACATTTTTTCTGTTAACCTTTCTTTGAGCTGGTGATTCAACATTTTTTTCAGTGTCAGAAATTTTTCATTGAAGAATTTTTTGTCATGTTGTGTGTTGATGACTATTGGTGTCAGTATTTGGTCATCTTGTATCAATTTGATGGATGTTCAACGAGACTCGTTCAGTGTACTTTCGTTAGTGATTGAGCTTAGAAGGTCCTTCTTCTTCATGAGTTTCCAGGTTTTCATCTCGACAGCAGGCAACATTGTTTTTGTTGGATTTTGTCCTGTGATGGGAAGTGGTGTGCTTGGTTTACCTTACTCATTGGCCTTTCTGGTCTCATCAACACTCCTAATTTTGGTTTATGTGGTGCTATTGGGTTTCACTTCAGGGTCAGCCTTTTGGGTCTGCTTCATCCATCACCATCATCTTTGGCTGATTGGAGGCTTTGCTGTGGGTGTGTGCCGTCGGGGGTTTGTTTCCTTCTTCATGCTCTCTCAGGTATCAGCTTCATTTCTCCAGGTCCGTATCTTGGCCGAACCTTGTCCCATGCATTTGTTTAGAAGGGTTTTTGGCTCTTATACTCTAGTGGTTCTTTGGTATGGTTTGATTATTGCTGGTATGCTATGGGTGCGGTTAATCTGATGGGATACTTGAAAACCATAAAACTGTAAAATCCCATAATAACCCTAAAAGTGTTAAAAAAACCCTAAAAACCCTTAAAAGATAAAAAACTCTAAAAACCCCAAAAACCAAAAAACCCTAAAAAACTATGAAAACCAATAAAATCCTTCAAAATCCCTTAAAATCATAAAAAGCATAAAAATCCTAAAAATCCCCTAAAAATCCATGAAACCGAAAAATCCCTAAAAAACTCTAAAAACCCTTAAAACCCCACAAAATGTTAAAAAACTCAAAAAAAAAACATAAAACCCCTAAAAACCCAAAAGACCCTAAAAACCCTGAAAACCCATAAAAACCCTAAGAAAACCTAAAACCACAAAAAACTCGCAAACTACCTATAAACCACCAAAAACCCAAAAACCTAATAAAATCCTAAAACCCACTAAAAATCCATGAGAACGTGAAAAACCTTAAATACCCTGAAAACCATAAAAATCACTAAAAACCCTAAAAACCCTAAAAACCCATGAGGACAATAACAAACCACTAAAAAGTCAAAAACCATTAGAACCCCTAAAAACGTTAAAAAACTCTAAAAAACTTCAAAAACCTATAAAATCTCAAAAAACCCTCTAAAAACCCAAAAGACCCTAAAAACCCTGAAAAACCCCTAAAAATCCTGAAAACCATTAAAAACCCTCAAAATTCCTAAATATCATAAAAACCCATAAAACCCATAAAAATCCTAAAAAAAATCCTAAAAATTCATGAAAACATAAAAAACCATAAAAACCCTGAAAACACTTAAAAGCCATAAAACCCCTAAAAATCCATAAAATCCTAAAAAGGCTACAAATCTCTTAAAAGCATTAAAACCTCTGAAAACATAAAAAAATCTAAAAAACATTAAAAATTCTAAAAAACTCAAAAAACCCTAAAAACTCAAAAGACCTTTAAATCCCTAAAAAACCCTAACAACCCCTGAAACTCAAAAAAACCCCAAAATCCTTAAAAACCATAATAACCATAAAAATCCTAAAAACCCCTAAAAATCCAAAAAAACATTAAAAACCCTAAAAAAACCCTGAAAACAACAGAACTCTAAAAACCATGAAAACCCCCAAAAATCAAAACAATCCCTAAAACCACAAAAAACTCTAAAACCCCTTTAGACCCCCCAAAACATTAAAAACTCAAAAATAACCTTTAAACCCCTAGAAAAGTAAAAAACCCCTAAAAACTCAAAAAGACCCTAAAACACCTAAAAACCCCTAAAAACACTAAAACCCATGAAAACATTAAAAACACTCAATGTCCATAAAAACCATAAAAATCATAAAAACCATTAAAATCCTACAAAATTACTTAAAAATCCATGAAAACGTAAAAAATCATAAAAACACTAAAATACCCATGGAAACTATAAATCCCCTAAAATCCTTAGAAAATATTTAAAACCCATAAAAACCCTAAAATCCATTATAAACACCAAAAACCGCTAAAACCCTTAAAAATGTTAAAAACTCTAAAAACCCTCTAAAACTCAAAAATAAACCTAGAAACCCAGAAACACTCAAAAAACCCTGAAAACCCCCAAAACCCCCAAAACCCCCAAAACCCCTAAACCACTCAAAAAACCTAAAAACACTAAAAACCCATAAAAATCCTAAAAAACCCTTAAAAATCAATGAAAACATAAAAATCCCTAAAAACCCCGAAAACCACATGAAAATCATAAAAACCACCAAAACCCTAAAAAAACTAAACACCCATAAACCCCTAATGACACTAAGAACTCTAAAAACCATTCAAACCCCAAAAAACGTTAAAAAAATCTAAAAAAATTAAAACCCCAAAAAACTAAAAAAACCCTAAAACTCAAAAAACACCCTAAAAACCCAAAAAAATCCCTAAAAACACTAAAAACCATTGAAAAACTCTAAACCCTAAAAATCTCATAATACCCAATAAACACTAAAAAGAATAAAAATCCTAAAAACCCTAAAAATCCCTGAACACGTAAAAAACCCTAAAAATCTGAAAACCCTTAAAACCTTAAAAACCTCTTAAAATCATTAAAAACCATTAAAAACCAATAAAAAACTTAGAAAAAAACTAAAACTCTAAAAACACTAAAAATACATAAGAGCGTTAAAAAACTCTAAAAAGCATTAAACCCCAAAAAAACTCAGAGAATATCCCCAAAAACACATAAGAGGCCCTAAAAACCCGTAAAAACCCTAAAAACCCTAAAAACCATAATAATCCACAAAACCCCTAAAACCATTTAAAAACCAAAAATCCCATAAAACCCCTAAAAAAACTAAAAACTATAAAAACCCTTAAAACCCCTAAAAGTGTAAAAACTCTAAAAAAACTGTAAAACCCATACAAAACTCAAAAAAAACCCAAAAAACTCAAAAGGCCCTAAAAAACTTGTAATCCCTAAAAACCCTAAAATCAAAGAAATACTAAAAAACACCTAAAAATTACTAAAAAGCATAAAAATCTTCAAAAACCACTTAATTCCATGAAATCGTTAAATATCCTAAAACACTAAAACCCCCCTGAAAAACAATAAAAACCCCTAAACCCCTAAAAAACCACAAAAAAATATAGAACCCTAATAACTTTAAAAAACTATACAAAATCATAAAAATTATAGAAACCTAAAAAATCCCTAAAATCGATAAAAAACACTAAAACTCTGAAAGTCCATAAAATCCCTAAAGACCCTCAAAATATCTAAAACCCTTAAAACCCCTAAAAATCCTAGACACCCTAAAAACCATATATTTAAAAAAGCCCTAAAATCTATAAAAGTGTAAAAAACCTTGAAAACCCCCTGAAAACCATAACACCCCCAAAATACCTTAAAAACCTAAAATCCCATAGAAATACTAAAAACCATTAAAAATTCTCAAATCCCTCAAAACCCATTAAAATGATAAAAAATCTAAAAAACCATAGAAACCATAAAAGAACTAAAAAACCCCTAAAAACCCTAAAAAACTTGAAAAACCTCAAACACCCCAAAACTCCTGAAGAACCAGAAAACCCCTCAAAATCCCTAAATACCATAAAAATCATTAAAATCCAAAAAAACCTCAAAAAATGCATGAAAACGTAAAAAACATAAAATATCTGAAAATCCCCTAAAAGCCATAAAACCCCTAAAACCTTAAAAAGTCCTAAAAACCAATAAAACCCCATAAAAACCCTAAAAACCAATTAAATACTATAAAAACCATTAAAACCCCTTAAAAGGTCAAAAAATGATAAAATCCTTAAAACCCCTAAAAAATAATAAACCCCCCAAAACCACAAAAAAAATCCTAAAAAACCCTAAAACCCGTAAAATTCCCTAAAAACCCTAAAAAACACTAAAACCCATAAAAACCTAAAAAACCTATAAAATCCATGAAAACATAAAAACCCTTAAAACCATGAAAAAACCCTCAAAACTATAAAAATCACAAAAATCATTAAAAAATCCCTAAAAACCCATAAAACCCTAAAAACCACTAAAAACTCTGAAAATTCTTAAAACCCCTAAAAACATCAAACACCCAAAAATCCTTAAAACCCCCCAAAAAAATTAAAAAAACCCTAAAACTCAAAAAAGACCCTAAAACCTTGAAAAACCGATGAAAATATAAAAACCCTCAAAATCCCTAAACCCCAAAAATACCCTACAAATAATAAAAATCCTAATAAACCCCAAATCATCCATGAAAACATAAAACCCCTAAAATCTTTGACAAACCCCTAAAAACCATAAATAACTTTAAAAACCTTAAAACCCCTAAAAACCGAAAACCCACTAAAAACTCTAAAGACCATTAAAACTCTAAAAATGTTTAAAAAACTCTTAAAACCTTAAATCCCCTATGAAACTAAAAAGAATCCTAAATACCCCAAAATACACTATAAACCTTGAAAACCCCTAAAAATTCAAAAAACCCATAAAAACCCTAAACCCCCTCAAAATCCCTAAAATCCTTAAAAAATCAAAAAATGATATAAATCTTAAAAACACATAATATCCACGAAAATGTAAAAACCCCTAAAAACCTTTAAAAACCCTTGAAAACCATAAAACCACTAAAAATCATAAAAAAAATATTAAAACCAAATAACTCCCAAAAAATAATAAAAAATCTAAAACCACCAAAAATGTTAAAAAACTCTAAAAAACCTAAAAAACACTAAAAACACCAAAAAAAACCTAAACACCGAAAAGACCAAAAAAACTACGAAAATCCCTAAAAACCCAAAAAAAAATCTTTGAAAACACATAAAACCCTCAAAACCCTAAAAAAGTCGAAAAAACCGTTAAAACCCAATAAAGCCTAACCCCCCCCCCCCCGCACAAAATCTATGAAAACATAAAAACCATATGAACCCAAAATACCCCCTGAAACCTTAAAAACCCATAAAAACCATAAAAAACCCAAAAAACCCATAAAAACCCTAAAACCAATAAAAATACTAAAAACCCTTCAGATCCCTAAATACAATAAAAACTCTGAATACACATTAAAACTCTATAATACTCAAAACAAAACTCCATAAAAACCCAAAAGACCCAAAAATCCCTAAAAACCCTAAAAACCAAAAAAACCACTAAAAACCCAAAGAAAAACATCAAAATCCCTAAAAACCCATAAAAATCCTAAAAAACCCCTAAAAATCATAGAAAATGGAAAATACCCTAAAAACCATGAAAAACCTTTAAAAATCTCAAAATCCCTAAAACCCTTAAAATCCCTAATCCCCTTAAAAAACACTAAAACCCACTAAAAACTGTACAAACCCTTAAAACTCCACAAAACGTTAAAAACTCTAAAAACCCTTTAAAACCATAAAAACTCAAAAAACCCTAAATATCTTAAAAACACTTTAATACCCTAAAAACCCTAAAACCCCTGAAAACCCATAAAACCCTCAAAATCTATAAATACTATAAAATTCCTAAACAACCCTCTAAAAATCCATGAAAACACAAAGAACCCTAAAAACTGTAAAACCTCCCAAAATACCATAAACCACTAAAAATCTTAAAAAACCCATATAATCCAAAAAACACCAAAAACCCAACAAAACTCCAAAAACCCAATAAAACCCAAAAAACCCTTTAAACCCCTCAAAACATTAAAAAACTTTAAAAACATTAAAATCCTTAAAAATAAAAAAACAATAAAAACCAAAAAGACCCTAAGAACCCTAAAAAACACTAAAAATCCTAAAAACCTCTTAAAACCCCTAAAAACCCACAAAATCCATAAAAACCCTAAATATCCAAAAAAACCAAAAAAATACTAAAAACAACATGAATACATGAAAATGTAAAAATCCCTAAAAAAGTTGAAAACCCCTTGAAAACTATAAAATCCCCTCAAAATCATAAAAAATCTCAAAACCCCATAAAAACCTTAAAAATCACTAAAACCCTTAAAACCTCAAAAAACGATAAAGATATCTAAAAACCATAATAAAAACTTAATAAACTAAAAAAACCATAAAAACCCAAAATGACCCTTAAAACCCTTTAAAACCCTAAAACCCCTGAAAACCCTAAAAACCCTTAAAATCCCTAGAAACCCTAAAAACCCTAAAAACCATAAAAATCCAAAAAACCACTAAAAATCAATGAAAAACAACCCTAAAAACCATTAAAATCCTAAAAAACCCCTAAAAATCCCTGAAAATGTAAAAAACTCTAAAAACCCGGAAAACCCCCTAAAAACCATAAATACCCTAAAAACATTAAAAAACTCTAAAACCCCTTAAAAACTATAATAAATCACTAAAAACTCTAAAAAACCTTTAAACCCCAAAAAAATAAAAAATACCCAAAAATACACTAAAAACCTTGAAAACCCTAAAACCCTAGAAAAACCCAGAAAACCATAAAAATCCCTCAAAACCCTAAAAACCATAAAACCCTAAAAATCCTAAAAGACTCTTATAAATCCTCAAAAAATTAAAAACATCTAAAGACCATGAAAACCACCTGAAAACCATAAAAACACCTAAAAATATTGAAAAACTCTAAAACCCCATAAAAACCCTAAAAACCAACTAAAAACTAAAAAAAACCCTTCAAACCCAAAAAAAACATTAAAATAGTATAAAAACATTAAAAACACTAAAAAACTCAAAAAACTCAAAAAACCCCAAAAGACCCTAAAAATCCCTAAAAATACCAAAAATCCCATGGAAACCCTAAAAATCTCTTAAAGCCATAAAAATACTAAAAACCCCAAAAAATCATTGAAACCATAAAAAACCCAAAAAACCTTGAAAAACCTCTAAAACCAAAAAAGACCACTAAAAACCTTGAAAAACCCTAAAAACCCAAAAAAAACCTTCAAGCCCCTAAAAATTTTAAAAAATCTATAAAACCTACCAAATCCTAAAAAACTAAAAAAACCCAAGAATCCCAAAAATAGCATAAAAACCCTAAAAACCCAAATAACCTTAAAACCCCATGAAAACCCTTAAACCCCTCAAAATACCTAAAACACCTAAAAACCATAAAAACCCTAAAAACCCTTAAACATCTATGATAACGTTGAAAACCCTTAAAACCTTGAAAAAACACAAAAAACCGTAAAACCCCATAAAAATATTAAAAATCCAAAAATCCAAAAAAAACACTAAAAACCATTAATAACTTTAAAAACCCTTAATACCCCTAAAAACATTAAAAAAACTCTAAAAACCCATAAAACCCTAAAAACTCAGAAAACCCCTAAAAACCCAAAAAGACTAGAAAACCCCCAAACCCCCTTGAAAACCCTAAAAATACTTAAAATCCCTAAAATCCCTAAAAACTCTAAAAACCCTAAAAACCATAAAAATCCAAAAATCCCCCAAAAATCCATGAAAACGTAAGAAACCCTAAAAATCTAGGAAACCCCTGAAAACCATAAAAATCCCCAAAAACCATAAAATCCCAAAAATCTCATAAAAACCCTATGAAAAGACAAAAATCTCTAAAAACCCGTCAAACCCCGAAGAAGTTAAAAAAACTAAACAAAAAAAACTTAAAACCCTAAAAGATCAAAACCCCCTACAAACCCAAAAAAGACGTCACATATGATGGTTTTTTTGTGGGTGCGCTTGGGTTTCGTCGGGCTTGGAGCTAGTTTGGGCTTCTCCAGTCTTTGATCGGTCAAATCTAGTTTGCGGCGAAGCTGATGACTTCATGGCGGGATTCCTTGATGAGAATCAGTCATGGCTCGAGGTTGACCTTGCAGATCTGGGTTTTCCTTGGGTTTATCAGAGCCAGGTGCCACAACAACGATGCGGTCTTGGTGAGGAGGTGCAAACGAGTTCGGAGTGGCAGCGGTTGGCACAGAGGATGCATTTCTAGATCCTCTGGATTTGCGATCACTAGATGTCGGTCAACTCTGCAGATTTTATGCATCGGTTCTTGGATGCTCTTTTGAAGTTGTTTCAAATATGGTATGCTTCCTCTTCCTTGGCGTCGATTTTGCGATCTTTCTATGGTTTTGGTGTTTCGTTGGATCATAGACTATTGCTCTGTGGGTCCAATCTGCTGCTATGGATCGTTTTGCTCGTGGCTTGGTTTGTTGGTTGTGTTTCTCATATGGTTATGGTTCCGAATGAGCTTCTGGTTGAGATGGTTATATTTTTTATGATGGTATTGACTCTTCTATGGGGCATGGTGTGGGTTGATGCTGGTAATAATTTCTGGAATTGGAGGTTTTGGATGCTTGATACGGCCTGGATGGATGTGGAATGGTTGGGTGGTTTTTATTCCTATGAAGACAATGCTGGTTCCTAGATTGGTTGTGATGCTAGAGATGGATGGATGTTTGGCTATGAGTTTCTGATAGAGATAGCTTGCTACGATTGGTTTGGTAGTGGGAATTTGCTGTTGCAGGCTGTTGGTAGGGAAGAAGAGTTGCTGGGGTCTGGAGGCTGGTTGGTGAAATCACTGCACGTTCTGTTTGGTTGGATGATGCTGTTGGAGATGTTGCTGAGGGATGTCGTGGCTGTAATGACTGGATTATGCTGGATGGTGGACTTTGTGAGGTTGAAGGCTGGTTGTTGCATGCTTTTGAGCTGCTGGATGCTGGTTGATGCTGCTGGTGATGATGGTGCTATTGTGTTTGGATTTGGGTGTCTTTTTTCCTTTTGATTTCCCTTTTTTGGTGGTCTATTGTGTCTTGGGTTGTAAGGATTTTTTGGGTGTGGGTTGATTGACCCCTCCCCTCCCTTGTCTGCAGAGTCTCCTTTTCTTTAATAAATTTTGCGGGGGTCGGGAATAGCCCGGCCTCACACCGCTTCTGCCCTAAAAAAGTTTAAAAAACTCTAAAAACCCTAAAAAACCCAATAAACTCTAAAAACCCAAAAAACCCAAGAAGAAACGAAAATCCTTTAAAACCTTAAACCCCAAACACCCCCAAAACCCATTAAAATCCCTAAAACCCCTCAATATCCCTAAAACCCTAAAATACACTAAAATCCAAATAATTTCAAAAAGCCCCTTAAAAATCCATGAAAACAAAAAAACATGAAATAAAAAAGAAAATCGTAAAAACCTCTAAAATCATTTTAAAACCCTAAAAGCACATAAAAACCTAAAAACCCCAAAAAACACAAAAAACCCATCAAACCCCAAAAACCATTAAAAAAGATAAATAATATTAAAAACCCTAAAAACCCCTAAAACCCACTCAAAACCATAAAAATCCTAAAAAAACCAAAAAATATTTGAAAATAAAAAGAATATAAAAAATATAAAAACCATCAAACACCCCTTAAAACCATAAAACCCCCTAAAAACTCTAAAAACCCGTTAAAACCATAAAAAAATCAAAAATACCCTAAAATCCCCAAAATACCCGAAATAGTCTAAAAAAATCTAAAAACCCCTAAAAACCCATAAAACCCCTCAAAATCCATTAAAACCCTAAAAAACCCTAAAACCCATAAAAATCTTAAAACCCCCTAAAAATATATGAAAATGTAAAAAAACCATAAAATCCTTAAACACCCCTAAAAACCTTAAAAAACATTAAAAACCAAAAACCCTAATATCCCAAAAAAACCCAAACAAAACTAAATCTCTAAAAACGCTTAAAACCCCCCAAAAATTAAAAAACTATAAAATCCTTAAAAACCCTAAAAAACTCAAAAAAACCCAAAAAATAAAAAATAACACTAAAAACTCTGAAACCCCCTAAAAACCCCAAACCCCATAAAGTCCCAAAAAACTCTCAAAATTCCTAAAAACCCTAAAAAATGATAAAACCCATAAAAATCCTAAAATCCCCCTAAAGATACATGAAAATGTAAAAACCCTGAAAGACCCCTAAAAACCAAAAAAAAAACCCTAAAAACCTTAAAAAAACCCTAAAACCCATAAAAACCCTAAAATCCAACTAAAACTCTAAAAACCCTTAAATCCCCTAAAACGTTAAAAACTCTTAAAATACTTTAAAAACCTAGAAGACTCAAAAAAAACCCAAAAAACCTAAAAAAACCCTAAAAGACTTGAAAAACTCTTAAAACCCCTAAAACCCCTAAAAACCAAAAAATCGATAAAAAATTTATGAAACAATAATAACCATAAATCCCTAAAAATCAATGAAAGCATAAAAACCCTAAAAACCCCTAAAAACCATAAGATGGTGGCTGGATCTTCAATTTCTCTCCCATTGTGATTCCCAGTACTCCCACCCTATCTCCCTGATGGGCCTCCACGGCTCCTTGGCGGTGTCGTATATGGATTCTCTATGGTCTGGGTGTGGTCGCAGAGGACCGACAGGCTCGGTGATTGCATTTGTTCATGTCAACGGTGTGATGTGAATGAATGGCGAGTTTGAATAGCCCCTTCTCAGTCGTTGGAGAGTCAGATATCAAAGATGGATCCAGATCTAAGAATGGGGTGGTTTCTCCAGTTTTGTGACGGTGAAAGGCAGGTACGATGGGCGTTTCGGCGACTTGGTGGTGCTCTGATCAGCCTGGAACTCAGATCTGTTTGTCAGATTTGGGTTTGGTCTTGGAAGTTCAGGTATCTTGGTGTTAGGAGAAACGATTCTCATCAAAGGTGTGGTGAGATAGTCTAGAGGCTTCGGATGGAACCATCTCAGTCGCTAGTGAAGCAGATGGTTCTAGGTTCAGGAGGTATGTGATGCTCTCTTCGACTTCACGATAGTGAAAGGTGGGCGTGGCGGGATTTGCAATGTCTTAGCGGTGGATTGCTCAGTCCTGTGCTCATATATGTGCTTTGAAATCTGAGTCTGGGAGGGGTTTGCTGGCTCTTCTACATTCATGATGGGTTACGGTGGATGCGGAGGACGAAGATGCAGGTTAATGTTTCTAGTTCCTCCAATTAATCTTTGGTTTATGCTGTTGATGAGGGTTTGGTCATTTTATGCTGTGTTATGGTTTCTATCTTGGACTGTGGCTTTCTGAGTTGTGGATAGATTAGTTTCGGGCCGTTGTTGGTGATTGATATTGGTTTTTTTGTGAGGTGTTGGGTGCTGTATAGCCACAGGGGCTGGCTGGTTCTAGTTTTGTACAAGGAGTTATGGGTGTTCCGGAATGGTTATAGGTGTGGGTGCTCATGGTCATGGGTTTCTGGCTGTGCTACTAGGTGTGAAATGCTGGAAGCTGTCTAGTCAAGAGGTGATGTTTGTTGGAATAAGAGTTGTTGGGTGATGGTTGTTTCTTGGCTGCGATGCGATGAAGGTGTTATTTATGATTTTGACATTGGTGGTTCTATGATGCTTGTAGTGGATATTCATGGAAGGAGGTGATGGATGCAGAAAACTGTGTTGTGGGATGCTGGTTGTTGATTGGATGGGAGATGCTGATGGAGATGACTTTGAATTTCTTCTTTGTCTGGTTTTGTGTGCCTTGCGGTTTCTTAGAGACTTTTGGGTTTTGTGGGGGTGTCTAGGGTTTTTAGGTGTGGGTTGATTGACCCTTCCCTCCCTTGTCTGTTGTTTCTTTTATCTAATAAATTGGGGGGGGGGGGGGGGTCAGGAATAGCCTAGCCATGCGCCTTCCTTTCCCTAAAAACCTTAAATCCTCTAAAAATCATAAAAAACCCCAAAAACCAATAAAACCCCTAAAAATCAACTAAAAATTATAAAAACCATTTAAAACTGTAAAATGTATAAAAGATATAAAAAACCTTTAAAAACCTAAAAAAATAAAAAATCCCCCTAAAAACCAGAAAGATATAAAACCCCCTAAAATCTAAAAAAACCCTAAAAATCCAAAAAGTCCCTAAAAACATTGAAAACCTCTAAGATCGCATTAAAAATCCTAAAAACCCCTCAAAATTCATAAAAACCCTAAAACCTTAAAAATTATAAACACCCTTAAAAATCCTTGAAAACATAAACCCCTAAAAATCCTAAAAATCAATGAAAAGACATAAAACCCCCTAAAAACCATAAAAATTCCTAAAAACCACTAAAAACTAAAAAACCCTTAAAATCCATAAAAACGTTAAAAAAATCCAAAAATCCAAAAAACCCCAAAAAAACTCTAAAAACCCCCTAAAAACCCAAAAGACCCTAAAACCCCATAAAAACTCTTAAAACCCTAAAACCCCTAAAAAACATAAAAATACAAATAAGACCCTAAAACCACTTGAAAACCTAATATCCCCTAAAAATGATGAATCTTTATCATTTTTTATGGTTTTAATTGTTTTATGGGTTTTAGCGGGTTTTCAGGGTCTTTTACATTTTCATGGATCTTTAGAATTTTTTTATGATTTTATGGTTTTATGGTTATTTATTTTATTGAGTGATTTTGAGGGTTTTTATTGGTTTTTTTACTTTTTTGGTCATTAGGGTTTTTCTGTGATTTTATATTCTTTTTGGGTTTTTTGGATTTTTTATGTTTTAGGGGTTTATTAGTTTTTAGGGGTTTGTAGAGTTTTGAAATTTTTTAGGGTTTTTAAAGGTTTTTAGGGGTTTTTATGGTTTTGAGTGAGTTTTTATAGTTTTTGGGGTTTTTTACGTTTTCATAGTTTTTTTTGAATTTTTTAGGATTTTTATGGTTTTTGGGTTTTTTAGTGTTTTTACGGATTTTGAGGGTTTTTAGGGGTTTTCAGGGTCTTTTTGTGTTTTAGGGTATTTGAGTTTTTTTAGGGTTTTATGTTTTTTTTAATGTTTTTTAACGTTTTTAGGTGGTTTGATGTGTTTTACAGTTTTTACTGGTTCTTAGGGGTTTTTAAAAATTTTAGTCATTTTTATTGTTTATACTTGTTTTCATGGTTTTTTGGGTTTGTTATGTTTTCATGGATTTTTAGGGTTTTTTTGAGTTTTTTTGGGTTTTTAAGGATTTTTAGAATTTTTTTAGCATTTTATGGGGTTTAATGGTTTTTAGAGTTTCTAATAGTTTTTAATGTTTTAAGGGTTTTTATGATTTTAGGGAGGTCTTTGGTTTATTAGGGTTTTTTTAAGTTTTCATGAATTTTTATTGGTTTTTTAGATTTTTCTATTTCTTAGGGTTTTAGGGATTTTAAGTGGTTTTTGGGGTTTTTAGGTGCTATGAAATTTTTTAGTGTTTTTACATGTTTTAGGGTCTTTTTGGGTTTTAGGTTTTATTTTCTATTTTTTAGGGTTTTAGTGTCATTAATAGATTTTTATATTTTTTAGGGGTTTAAATAGTTATTTAGGTTTTAGTGGATTTGTAGGGTTTTTATTGCTTTTTTCGGTTTTTAGAGGTTTTAGGGTTTTAAGTGTTTTTAGGGGTTTTAAGGTATTTTCCATTTTCATATATTTTTAGGGTTTATTTAGGATTTTTACGGATTTTAATGGTTTTAGGGATTTTGAGGTTTTTAGGGGCTTTCAGGGGTTTAAATTTTAGAGGGTCTTCAGTTCTTTTAGGGGGTTTTTTTCGGGGTTTTAGGAATTTTTTTGAGTTTTTTAGGGTTTTTAGGGTTTTAGGGTTTTTAGGATTTTTAACATTTTTAGGGGTTTTAAGGGTTTATAGAGTTGTTAGTGGGTTTTATGGATTGTATGGGTATTTAATATTTTTAGGGGTTTTTAGGTTTTCAATGGTTTTTCCGGGTTTCCAGTGATTTCTATGTTTTCAGGTATTTTGGGGGTTTTTAATTTTATTTGTGGTTTTTATGGATTTTTAGAGATTTTTTGGGGTTTTATGATTTTTAGCGGTTTTTAGGGTTTTTAGGGGTTTTAGGAGTTTTTAGGGTCCTTTGGGGTTTTTAGGGTTTTTTTGAGTTTTTCTTAGTTTTAAATTTTTTTGGATTGGCCAAAACCAAAGAATGTCAATGAAGTGAAAATCTTACATGGACTTGAGAGTTTTTACTAAAGGTTCGTGAGGGACTTTTTGACCACTGCAACACCACTGAATGAGTTGGTCAGGAATGGAATGAGCTTCAAGTGGGGAATAGTTCAAGAAGTTTCCTTCTCCACACTCAAAGGTAAGATGACCAATTCACCTCTATTAATTCTTCCTAACATTTTAAAGTATTTGAGGTAGGGTGTGATGCCTCTAGAATAGGGATTGTGGTTATTTTAATGTAAGACTCTAAGTCTATCACTTACTTTAGTGATAATGTTATCATGGCTATATTGAAGTACTCTACCTATGATAGGAAATTATATGCTCTCAAAATAACATTAGAAAATTGGAAATATTACTTGTGGCTAAGGGAATGTGTGATTCATTCGGATCACAAAAGCCTAAAATTTCTTAATCCATAAGGAAATTTGAATAGGCAGCATGCAATATGGCTTAAATTCATTGAAACATTTCCATACATCTTTAATCATAAACAAGGAATATAACATTTTGTCTCCGATTTTTTGTCTAAGAGATACTCTCTTATCACTTCTACTCATGCTAAAATACATGTGTTTGAAATGGTGAAAAGAATGTATGAAAATGATGTGGATTTTTTTGAAATTTTTAAGTTGTGTGAAAAATATGGGAAAAGTGATTTTAAAAAAACATGATGTATTTCTTTTTGGGATAATAAATTTTGTGTTCAATTTTATTCCATGCGTGAATTGATTTTTAGAGAAACTCATGCTGGTGGATTAATGGGGAATTTTGGGGCTGAGAAAACTTTTTCCTTATTGAGTGAACATTTTTATGGACCTCACGTACATAGGGATGTGGTTATTGTTTGTGGAAATTGTAATGTGTGTAAAAATGATAAGTCGAAAGTTCTTCCATGTGGCTGATACACCCATTTTACCATTTCTTCTCATCCTTGGGTTGACATTTCAATGGATTTTGTGCTCAATTTTCCAATATCACAATCAGGTAAGGATAACATCTTTGTGGTGGTGGAAAGTTTTAGTAAAATACAATATTTTATTTCTTGTTTTAAAAAAATAATGCAAATCATATCACTGATTTATTTTTTAGGGAAATTGTTATGTTTCATGGCTTACCCAAGATAATTTTGAGGGATAGGGATTTCAAATTCCCTAGTCACTTCTGAAGGACATTATGGAACAAACTTGGAATCAAATTTTTGTTCTCCACCACTGCACACCCACAAATAGATGGCCAAACTAAGGAGGTCAATTGAAAACATTCTACATTGTTGTGTGCCATCCTTGTAAAAAATTTGAAACATTGGGAAATATGCTTGCCTCACAGTGAATTTTCTTATAATTGAGTGGTTCACTCCACTACTAATGCTTAACTATTTGAAGTGGTGCATGGTTTTAACCAATTAACTCCACTTGATATTTTACCTTTTCTGACTAATCAATTTTCTAATTTTAAAGTTGAAAAAATGGAAAAGTTTTTGAAAGAGTTTTATGAAATGGTAAAGACCAACATTGAATGGAAGAATGAACAAGTAACAAGGTACACCAACAAAGGATGGTGGAAAATTGTGTTTCGACTTAGATAATGGGTGTGGGTACACTTGAGGAAGGAGAGGATCCATGAACAAAAAAATCAAAACATTATCCTTGAGGATATGGTCCATTCCAAGTCATAGAAAACATAAATTATAATGCCTACAAGACTGAGTTACGAGACATGTATGGAAATGTAAGTGCCACCTTTATTGTTTCTGATCTTTCTCCCTTTGAATTCTCAGATTTGAGGACGAATCCTTTTTAGGAGGGAGTATATGATGAGGATCATGGAACAAATGGGAATCGATGGGTTGGAGGAATACTTGATGATGAGGGAAGAAGGGACATGATTGTACGAGACCCATTGTGAGGAATTGGTGGCCCAATGAAAAGAGAACGGACCAAGCGAATGAAGAAGGCCTTAAATGGTTTAATCATGGAATTTCAAGAGGAGGCCCAACACCCTTTCTTGGGGGAAGCATCTAGGCCTATAATTACATTAATTAAGTCCCAAACATTCTTTTAAAAATCCATCCCAAGTGGTGATATGAATTTTCAAGCCCATTCCCATGGAATCTTCAAGGTCAAAAGCTGGTGTGCTACTTGTCTTTACTTTTCCAAAAGGGGGAGCTACTTGTTTCCTATTGTGATGGGCAAGTTCCAAAATTGTCAAAAGCATTATTGAGGCTTTTTGACTTGTGGAAACAAGTTGTTAGAATTTTATATCACTCTTTGGCTATAAATAGCAAACCCTTGTACTCTTTGGACATGTTGTATGAAGGTAATGTTATTATGGTGAGTTTATATTGAAACCTCTTTGTTTTTTCTTAATTCATGAATTAACAAAGGATTGGTAATCTTTTGTGGCATCTTGTGGCTGGAGTTCTTATAGAAAAGTTCTATGTGGGTTCTACCTGGTCTATTTACTCTCATTATTATCATTTTTCACCATCCGCACACCACATTCACTTGTTTTCTTGCGGTGATCTGGGTGCTCAACATGCAAACTTTGAATATGGTTACTAGGACACTTCCTAGCCGACCTTGCACTGTATATCATGTTTTAAGGGGTGTTTTTGAATTTTTATTCTTTTTATGGGGTTTAGGGTATTTAGCGATTTAGAGAGATTTTGTGGTTTTGTAGGGGGTTTTAGGGTTTTTAGTTTTTTTTAAAATTTTTATGGGGTTTCAGGGTTTTTATGGTTTTTATGGTTTTGAAGGGTTTTTAGGGGTTTTTAGTATTTTTTTCCATTTTAAGGGATTTTTTGGAATTTTATGGTTTTTAGGGGTTTTATTGTTTTTAGGTATTTTGAGGGGTTTTAGGGTGTTTTCGGGGGTTTTAGGATTTTCAGGGGTTTTATGGTCTTTTTGGGTTTTAGGGTTGCTTTTTGAATTTTTTTGGGTTTTCAAGGTTTTTTAGAGTTTTTTTAATATTTTTAATGGTTTTAATAGGTTTTTATGTTTTTAGTGGTTTTTAGGGTATTTATGGGTTTTCATTGTTTTTTAATGTTTTGGGGGGTTTTTATGGTTTTTAATGGTTTTCATGGTTTTTAAATTTTTCATGGATTTTGAGGAGTTTTTAGGTTTTTATGGTTTTTAGGGTTTTTAGGGATTTTGAGGGTTTTTTTAGAGTTTTAGGGCTTTTAATCTTTTTAGCGATTTTAGTGTGTTTCGGGGTTTTAGGGTTTTTTGAGTTTTTAGGGTTTTTAGAGTTTTAACATTATTAGGGGTTTTAAAAAAATTTAGTCTTTAGTGGTTTTTGGGATTTTAAATGTTTTTAGGGGTTTTATGGTTTTCATTGGTTTTTAGGGTTTTTATGAGTTTTTATGTTTTAATGGAGTTTTTGGGGTTTTAGGATTTTTATGATTTTTAAGGGTTTTTAGGGATTTTGATGTTTTTAGGCTATTTACTGGTTTTCTGGGATTTAACAGTTTTTTAGAGTTTCTTGGGTCTTTTTGGATTTTTAGGCTCTTTTTGGGATTTTTACAGTTATTATTGGTTTTTTAGACTATTTTTTATCTTTCTAGGAGTTTTAAGGGGTTTTAGTGTTTTAGTGGTTTTATGGGTTTTTAGGGTTTTTTCAAATTTTTGGGGTTTTTATGGGTTTCAAGGGATTTTCAAGAATTTTAGGGGTTTTTTTGTTTTCATAGATTTGTAGGGTTTTTAAAGGTTTTATGGTTTTTAAGAATTTTTAGAGATTTTTGAGGGGTTTTGGGTTTTTTCAAGCATTTTTCAGTGTTTATAGGTTTTTAGGGTTTTTAGGGTCTTTAGGCGGTTTTTTACTAATTTATGGGTTTTAAGGACTTGTAGATTTCTTTTATATTTTTAGTGGTTTTACGGGGTTTTAGTGGGTTTTAGTGTTTTTATGGGTTTTAGGGTCTTTAAGTATTTTTGGGGGATTTTATGGTTTTCAAGAGGGTTTTATTTTTTTTTATGTTGTCATGGATTATTTGTTTTTTTTATTTTTATGGCTTTTAGGGTTTTTAGAGATTTTGAGGGTTTTAGGTGTTTTTTTAGGGGTTTGGGGTTTTTTATGTTTTCATGGATTTATTATGGTATTCTTAGAATTTTTAAGGGTTTTAGGGTGTTTTAATGTTTTTAGGGTTTTTAGGGTTTTCATGTGGTTTTAGGAATTTTGGGGTTTTTAGGTTTATTATGGTCTTTTTTGGGTTTTAGGGTGTTTTTTGAGTTGTTTTGTGTGTTTTCAGGATTTTATAGTTTTTAACATTTTAGGGGTTTAAGGTGTTTTTATGGTTTTTAGGGGTTTTTAGGGTTTTATGGTTTTTTATGTTTTCATGTATTTTTTTTATTTTTTAGGTTTTTTTTTGTTTTTAGGGTATTTTTGGTATTTTAGTATTTTTAGGCGTTTTAGAGTTTTTTTAGGGTTTTTAGGGTTTTGTGAGTTTTTTAGTGTTTCTAGTGGTTTTAAGGGTTTTTAGAGTTGTAGTTTTTTTGGGTTGTATGGGTTTTTAGATTTTTTTAAGGATTCTAGGGGTTTTCCTGGTTTTCAGGGGTTTCTCGGGGTTTTTGGGGTTTTTACGATTTTAGTGATTTCAGGGGGTTTTTAAGATTTTCATGGTTTTTAGGGTTTTTAGGGATTTTAGGGATTTTTGAGGATTTTGGGGGGGCTTCATGGGGTTTTAGGGGTTTTAGGGTTATTAGGGGTTTTTAGTTTTTTTAGGACCTTTCAGGGTTTTTAGGGGTTTTTTGAGTTTTCTAGGGTTTTTAAGGGTTTTTTAGACATTTTTTTAACATTTTTAGGGGTTTAAAGGGTTATTATAGTTTTTAGAGGTTTTTATAGTTTTTATTGGTTTTTAGTGCTTTTATGGTTTTTGGGTTCATTAAATTTTTTTTTTCAGGGGGTTTTAGGGATTTTTGGGGTTTTTACATTTTCATGAATTTTTATGTTTTTATGGTTTTTAGTGTTTTTAGTGATTTTGAGGGTTCTTATGGGTTTTATGGTTTTTATGGTTTTTAGGGGTTTTCAGTGTTTTAGTGTTTTTAGTGTCTTTTTAGGTTTTTCGTGTTTTTTTTGACTTTTTTAGGTTTTAGAGGGTTTTAATTTTTTTTAACATTTTTAGAGGTTTGAAGGTGTTTTAGAGTTTTAAATTTGTTTTTAATGTTTTTATGGATTTTTAGCATTTTGTATGATTTTTGAGGGTTTTTATGTTTTTTTGGGTTTTTAATGTTTTTACGTTTTCATGGATTTTTATGGATTTTTATGATTTTTATGGGTTTTAAGGTTTTTTTTTATTATTTTAGGGATTTTGAGAGTTATTATGTGTTTACACAGGTTTAATGATTTTTTATGGGTTTTCCATGTTTTTAGGTCCCTTATGGGTTTTTATGTTTTTTTTGAGTTTTCTAAGGGTTTTCTGGTTTTTTGGAGTGTTTTAACCATTTTTGGGGTTTAAAGGGATTTTAGAGTATTTAGTATTTTTTATGTTTTTATTGGTTTTAAGGTTTTTTGGGGTTTTTTGTTTTCCAGGGTTTTTCAGGGTTTTTAGTGTTTTTTATGTTTTCATGGATTTTTAGGAGGGGTTAGGATGTTTGGAGTTTTTAGGATTATTTGGGTTTTTAGGGATTTTGAGGGGTTTCAGCATTTTCATGGATTTTTTGGGTTTTTAGGGGTTTTCTTTTTTGGGTTTTATATTTTTGTTTGAGTTGTTTATGGTTTTTTAGGTTTTTTAGAGTTTTTAAACTCTTTTAGGGGTTTAAAAGTTTTTTTGAGTTTTTAGTGGTTATTAGTTTATTATGGGTTTTAGGGGTTTTCAATGTTTTATGTGTTTTTATTGTATTCATGGGTTTCTCTGGGTTTTTTTGGTTTTTATGTTTTCATCAGTTTTTGGGGGTTTTTAGGATTTTTAGGATTTTAGATTTTTTGTTGGTTTTTAGGTTTTTTCAGGGGTTCTTAGGGATTTTCTGGGTTTTTAGGGTCCTTTGGGTTTTTATGGGTTTTTTTTTTCAGTTTTTAGAGTTTTTATGGTTTTTTAGAGTTTAAAATGTTTTAGGGGATTTTAAGGTTTTTAGAGTTTTTAGAGTGTTTTTAGGGTTTTGAAAGGTTTTCAGGGATTTTTATGGTTTTCAGCGGTTTTTAAGGGTTTTAGGGGTTTTATGTTTTCATGGATATAAGGGGGGGTTTTAGGATGTTTTTGTTTTTTATGGGTTTTAGGATTTTCAAGTTGTTTTTAAGGTTTTTAGGGTCTTTTGGGTTTTTACTGATTTTTTATAGTTTTTTGGGTTTAAGAGGGTTTTTAGTGTTTTTTAACGTTTTAAGGGTTTAAATGGTTTTTATAAATTTTAGTTGTTTTTTAGGTTATATATTTTTTAGGGTTTTAGGGGTTTTATGGGGTTTTGTGGTTTTTAGGATATTTTCATCATTTTTAGGGTTTTTTATGTTTTAAGGGGTTTTAGGGTGTTTTTAAGTTTTTAATGGTTTTTAGGATTTTTTTAGGATTTTTATGGGTTTTAGAGGGTTTTTTGAGTATTTAGGGGTTTCAAGGATTTTTAGAGTTTTTAACATTTTTAGTGTTTTATGGGTTCTTTATGTTTTTAGGGGTTCTTTAAGGTTTTTATGGTTTTTTTCGATTTTTAAGGTTTTTAGGGGTTTTATTGTTTTTAGAGTTTTTTTAGGGTTTTAGGGGATTTTTTTACGTTTTGATGGGTCTTTAGTATTTTATTATGGTTTTTATGGTTTTTAAGGGTTTTAGGGAATTTGAGGGTTTTTGAGAGTTTTTCAGAAGTTTTTTGGGTCATTAGGGTTTTCAAGGTTTTTAGGACCTTTTAGGTTTTCATGGTTTTTTTAGGATTTTAAAGGTTTTTAGGGGTTTTATTGTTCTTTGGGTGTTTCAGTGTTTTTTGGAGTTTTTTAGGTTTTCATGGATTTTTAGTTGTTTTTAGGATTTTTATGGTTTTGGGGTTTATTAGGGGTTTGGGGGGTTTTCATAGTTTATTAGGGTTTTTAGGGTTCTTAGGGTTTTTAGGGACTTTTTGGTTTTTTGAGCTATTAGGGTTTTTAAGGTTTTTTAGATATTTTTCATTTTTAGGGTTTTCAAGGGTTTTTAGAGCGTTTAGTGGCTCTTTAGGTTTTTTATTGTTCTTTTCGATTTTTGTTTATGTTTTTAGAGTTTTTGTGGTTTTCAGAAGTTTTTCAGCGTTTTTCGGATTTTTTACATTTTAAAGGATTTTTAGGGATTTTTAGCATTTTTATGGTTTTAGTATGTTTATGGTTTTTATGCTTTTAAGGGACTTTTTGATTTTTAATGTTTTTTAGGGTTTTTGGGGTTTTTTAAAAAAATTAATTTTTTAGGGTTTTAAATGGTTTTTAGAGTTTTTAGGGGTTTTAAGGGTTTTGGGGGTATTTAGGGTTTTTAGGGGTTGTCAGGGTTGTAAGCATCTTTTGGGTTCTTTAAGTTTTTTTTCATGTTTTTTGCAGTTTTAAGGGTCTTTAGAAACTTTCATCATTTTTAGGGGTTTTGAGGGATTTTAGAGTTTTCAATGGGTTTTTAGAGATTTTATGGGTTTTTAGGATTTTATAGATTTTTAGGGGGTTTTATGGATTCCATGGGGTTTTCAGGGTTTTTAAGGTATTATAAATATTCATTGATTTTAATGGGTTTTTAGGATTTTATGGTTTGTAATGTTTTTAGAGGTTTTCAAGGGAATTAGGGCTTTTATGGTTTTTTGGGGTTATTTGGGTCTTTTGGGGTTTTAGGCTTGTTTTCAGTTTTTAGGGGTTTTATGGTTTTTTAGTGTTTTTTATAACATTTTTAGTGGTTTAAAGAGATTTCATAGATTTATTGGGTTTTTATGGATTTTTAGGATTTTTAGGATTTTTTGCATTTTCATGTATTTTTAGAGGTTTTTTGAGGTTTTAATGGTTTTTAGGGGTTTTTAGGATTTAGATGGTTTTAGAATTTTTAGGGGGTTTTAGGATTTTTAGGGGTTTCCATGGGTTTTAGGATCTTTTGGGAGGTTTTAGGCTTATTTTTTCATTTTTTTAGTGTTTTTAAGGTTTCATAGAGTTTTTAACGAATTTATGGGTTTTAAGGGTTTTTAGAGTTTTAGCAGGGTTTTAAAGGTTTTAGGGTTTTTAAGTATTTTTGGGGGTTTGATGGTTTTATGGGTTTTTAGGGTTTTTTACATTTTCATGGATTTTTAGGGTTTTTTTTGGTTTTTATGGTTTTTAGGTTTTTAGGGGTTTTAGGGATTTTAAGGTTTTTTTGGGGGGTTTTTAGAGTCTTTTTGGGATCAGAGTTTTTTTTAGTTTTTTTTGGGTTTTAAGGTTTTTTAGAGATTTTTTTATCAATTTTAGGTGGTTTAAGTTTTTCTTCTTTATTTTTATATTTTTATGGTTTTAAGGGGTTTTGGAGTTTTTTAAGGTTTTTAGGGATTTTATGGTATTCAAGTGCTTTTTATGATTTGTAGTGTTTTTACGTTTACATGGATTTTTATTTGTTTTAGGATTTTTATGGGTTTTAGTTTTTTAATGTTTTTTAAGTATTTTGAGTGGTTTTTTTGGGTTTTTTAGAGGTTTTTTCGTTTTTAATTATTTTTATAGTTTTTAATGTGTTTTAAGGGTTTTGGAGTGTTTAATGAGATTTTAGTGGGGTTTTATGGTTTTTAGAGGTTTTTATGTTTCTAGGTTTTTCAGGGTTTTTAAGGTTTCTAATGTTTTTAGGAGTTTTTTAATGTTTTTATGG
Source organism: Viscum album (assembly GCA_963277665.1). Taxonomy (NCBI): domain Eukaryota; kingdom Viridiplantae; phylum Streptophyta; class Magnoliopsida; order Santalales; family Viscaceae; genus Viscum; species Viscum album. The sequence continues at coordinate 1,899,124,402 of OY728141.1, forward strand.
GTTTTTTGGGATTTTCAAGTTTTTAGGGGTTTTATGTGTTTTTGGAGTTTTCTATGGTTTATAGGTGTTTTGTGGCATTCAAGGGGTTTATAGGTTTTTTTGGGTTTTTTACGCTTTCATGGATTTTTAGCGGTTTATTACGATATTTATGTTTTTATGGGTTTTATGATTTTGAAGGGGTTTAGGGGTTTTCTAGGTTTTGGGGGTCTTAGGGGTTTTTAGGCTTTTTTCGGGATTTTAGGGTTTTATTAGTTTTTTGGTTTTATTGGGTTTTAGGTTTTTAAGGTTTTTAGAGGTTTTAATGGTTTTCACAGGATTTAAGTGTTTCTCAGGGCTTTAAGGGAGGTTTAGGGGTTTCGATATTTTCATGGATTTTTAGGTGGTTTTATGATTTTAATTTTTTTTAGGATTTTTTTGGTTTATAGAGTTTTTTAATGTTTTAAGGGTTTTAAGGGTTTTAATGATTTTTAGGGTTTTTAGTGGGTTTTTAGGGGTTTTATGGGTTTTTAGAGTTTTGAAGGTTTTTATTGGTTTATATTGTTTTTTTGGGTCTTTACGTGAATTCTGGGTTTTTAGAGTTTTTTAGAGTTTTTGTGGTTTAAATTTTTTTTTGAGTATTTTAAAGATTTTATGGGATTTTAGGGTTTTTATTGTTTTCAATTGTTTTTAGGGTTTTTACGGTTTTCTAGTTTTTACGTTTTTAGTGGTTTTATAGTTTTCAGCGGCTTATTAGGCTTTTTGGGGTCTTTACGTTTTCATCGTTTTTAGAGTATTTTTGTCATTTTATGGTGTTTATGGTTTTTATGGATTTTGAGAGTTTTTAGGGGTTTTAGGGTTTTTAGTGTTTTTTGTGGTTTTTGGGGATTTTTGTTGAGTTTTTTAGGGTTGTATGTCTTTTAGAGTTTTTTTAATGTTTTGTGGGCAAGGAAGGCTCGACACCCGGAAAGCCTGGCCCCCCAAAAATTATACCAAAAGCAAACAACAAAAAAAGTGCTACAAGAAGGGGTTACCTAACCAAGTTTTATTTTTTTTAATGTTTTTTTAATGTTTTAGGGGTTTAAAGGTTTTTAGAGTTTATATTGGGTTTTAGGGGTTTTTAGGGTTTTTATGTTTTTTATGGTTTTTAGGGGTTTTAAGGTTTTCTGAGGTTTTCTGGGTTTTTTACATTTTCAAGGATTTGTTTTTGGTTTTTTGAAGGTTTTTATGGATTTTTATGGTTTTTAGGGTGTTTGGAAAATTTGAGGGTTTTAGGGGGTTTCAAGGGATTTTAGGATTGTTTATGATTTTTAGGGTCATTTAAGGTTTTTAAAGGTTTGGATATTTTATTCTCAATTTTATGGGTTTAAAGGGTTTTAGAAGTTTTTAGGGGCTTTTTAGGGTTCTTATATGGTTTTAAGGTTTTTAAGGTTTCTAGGGGGTTTTTGGGTTCTTAAGGAGTTTTTGGGTTTTTAATGTATTTAGGGATTTTATGGTTTTTAGGGGTTTTCTGGGTTTTTATGATTTTTAGGGTTTTTATGGATTCTATGGGTTTTTAGGGGTTTCTAGGGTTTCTAGGGTTTCTAGGGGTTTTTTGAGTTTTTTTAGGACTTCAATGGTTTTTTAGAGTTTTTAACATTTTTTGGTGGTTTGGGGGGTTTTTAGAGTTTTATTGGGTTTTTTGGGTTTTTATGTATTTTAGGGTTTTTTATGAATTTTACTGGTTTTTATGGATTTAGGGGGTTTTTAGGGTTTTTAGGATTTTTATGGTTTTTAGGATTTTTAGTTTTTTAGGGTTTTTAGGTGTTTTATGGTATTTTGGGATTTTTTTGGTTTTTAGGGTTTTTGAGATTTTTTGTTAAGGTTTTATAGAGTTTTTTTAAAAAAAATTCTTGTTTTATGGGTTTTTAGTCTTTTTAGTGGTTTTTAGGGGTCTTATGAGTTTTTAGGGTTTTTTACGTTGTTTTATGGTTTTTTCTGTTTTTCAAGGGGTTTTTCTGGGTTTTAGGGTTTTTTTCATTTTCAAGGATTATTTGGTGTTTGTAATATTTTTATGGGTTTTAGAATTTTTTTTGGGTCTGTATGGATTTTTAGGGTTTTCTGGGTTTTTAGCGTGTTTTAGTGTTTTCAGATATTTTCATGGTTTTTTCTGGTTTTTTAGGGTTTTTATTATTTTAAGAGTTTTTTAACATTTTATACAAGTTCTAACGGTTTTTTTTCGAGTTTTAGTGATCTTTAGGGTAGTATGGATTTATAGTGTTTTCTTAGGTTTTTACTTGTTTTGCGGTTTTAAGGGGTTATTAGGATTTTTTGGGTTCTTGATAATTTCATGGATTTTTATTGGTTTAAAACATTTTTATGGTTTTTTGGGTTTTCTAGTGTTTTAAGAGGTTTTTATTGGTTTATGGGTTTTTTTAGGGTTTTTAGGATTTTTAGGGTTTTAATGGTTTTCGTGGAGTTTTTAGGTTTTTAATGTTTTCAGGGATTTTTAGGTGGTTTTGGGATTTTAATGGTTCTTATCATTTTTTAGGGTTTTAGTGATTATGATGATTTTAGCGATTTTAGGGTTTTTTTAGTTTTTAGGGGTTTTAATGTTTTATAGCTTTTTAACATTTTTAGGGGGTTTAAGGGTTTTTAGAGTTTTTGCGGGGTTTTAGGAGTTTTATGGGGTTTTAGGGTGATTTAAGGTTTTAAGGTTTTTATGGGTTTTCAGTGTTTTTCATGGTTTTTTATGTTTTCATGGATTTTTAGGGGGTTTTAAGGATTTTTATGGTTTTTAGGGTTTTTGGGGTTTTCATCGTTTTTACTGTTTTTAGGGTTTTTTATGAATTTTTAGTTTCGTTTTGGATTTTAGGGTTTTGTTTTCAGTTTTTAAGTGTTTAATGGTATTTAGAGTTTTTAACATTTTTTTGGATTTTAAGGGTTTTAGAGTTTTAGTTGTCCTTTTTGGTTTTTATGTGTTTTAAAGTTTATTAAGGTTTTTAAGGGGTTTTATGATTTTCTAGGGATTTTCAGGGTTTTTTTACATTTTCATTGATATTTAGTGGGTTTTCGGATTTTTATGGTTTTTATGGTTTTTATGTATTTTGAGGTTTTTTAGGGTTTTTAGGGTTTTTAGGGGTTGTCAGGGGTTTTTTGGGTCTTTTGAATTTTTAGCATTTTTTGAGTTTTTTAGGGTTTTTAATATTTTTATATGTTTTAGAGATTCTGAGGCTTTTTAGGGATTTTCATGGGGTTTTTTTTGATTTTTAGGGTTTTTTAGGGTTTTAAGGGTCTTTTGTGGTTTTAGTGTTTTTTTTTTGTTTTTTAGGGTTTAAAGGTTTTTAAATAAATTTAAGGTTTTTAGGGGTTTTAAGGGTTTTTATGGTTTTTAGGGTTTTATGTGTTTTGAGGGGATATTATGGTTTTAGGGGTTTTTATTTTTTTTCGGGGAGGGGGGGGGGGGGGTTCAGTGTTTTTAGGGGGTTTTGCGTTTTCAAGGATTTTTTAGGGATTTTAAGATATTTATGGGGTTTTAGAATTATTAAATATTTTGAGAGGTTTTAGTGGTTTTAGGGATTTTTAGGGGGTTTTAGGGGTTTTATGGGTTTTTAGGGTTTTTAGGTCTTTTGGGTTTTTTGGGTTTTTTTAGGATTTTAAAGGTTTTTAGAGTTTTTCCAATTTTTAGGGGTCATAAAAAACCTTAAAAAACATAAAACCCATAAAAACCCATAAATATCCTAATAAACCACTAAAAACAATTAAATCCCTTTAAACCCCTAAAGATGATAAAAATCTCTAAAACCATAAAACCCCTAAAAAATACAAAAAATCCTAAAAACCCAAAAAGACCCTAAAAACCCTGAAAACCCCCAAAAACCCAAAAACCCTATATAACCTTAAAAAACACCTAAAACCACTAAAAACTCTAAACAGACACAAAATCCTAAAAAACTAGAAAAAACTATAAAAACCCCTAAAAATGTTAAAAAAACATGAAAAACCCATTAAAAACCTAAAAACTCATAAAAACCCCTAAAACCCAAAATAACCCTAAAAACATTGAAAAAAACCCCTAAAACGAAAAACCATCAAAATCCCTAAAAACCCTAAAAAACCCTAAAAACATAAAAATCATGGAAAAAACATAAAAATCCATGAAAATATAAAAAACCCCCAAACCCCTGAAAAACCCATGAAAACCAAAAACCCCCCTAAATTCCATAAAATACCCTAAAACCCATAAAAACTCTAAAACCCCCTAAAAATATATAAACCCATAAAATCCCTAAGACGTTAAAAAACAATAAAACCTAAAAAACCTGAAAAAACTCAAATAAAACCGTAAAAACATAAAAAGATCTGAAAACCCTGAAAAATTCTAAAACTTTGAAAACCCATGAAAAATCATAAAACCCAAAAAATCCCTAAAAACCATAAAATTCATAAAAAACCCCTAAAAATCCCTGAAAACGTTAAAAACTCTAAAAACCATAAACCCCCTAAAAATCTAAAAACGCTAATAACCTTAACCACTCTAAAAACCAATAAATCCCACTAAAACTCTAAAACCCATTTAAACCCCTAAAATTTTGAAAAACATTAAAAAGCATCAAAAACCATAAAAAACACAAAAATCCTAAAACTATGAAAACCCCTAAAAATCCATGAAAAACCCTAAAACCCTCAAAATCCTTAAAAACCCTAAAAAACCTAAAAACCCTAAGAACCCTAAAAATCATAAAAATACTAAAAATCCATGAAAACGTAAAACCCCCTAAAAACCTGAAAAACCCCTGAACTCCAAATATCCCCTAAAAACCTTAAAAACTCTAAAACCCATAAAGACAATAAAAAACCATTAAAAACTCTAAAAACACTTAAAACACTAGAAATATTTAAAAAAAATTAAAAAACTGAAAAACACTAAAAAACATAAAAAATTCCTAAAAACCTTAAAAGAATCTAAAAATACTAAAAAACCCTAAAAATATTTGAATACCCCGAAACCCTAAAAATCCTTAAAAACCCTAAAAACCCGAAAAACCCTAAAAACCATAAAAATTATAAAAAATCCCTACAGATCCTGGAAAACATAAAAAACCATAAAAACCCTAAGAAACCCAAAAAATCCAAAATAACACATAAAAACCTTAAAAATCCCAAAAACACATAAAACCTTAAAGCCTAAATAAAATCTATAAACTCTTAAAACCCCTAAAAATATTAAAATACTTTAGAAACCTGAGTAAAAAAAATCCTTGAAAAAAAACCTAAGAACCCAAAATGCCCCTAGAAACCCTAAAACGCCCTGAAAACCCATAAACCCTCAAAATCCCTTAGAACCCTTAAAACCTTAAAAAATATAAAAAACCTAAAAACCAATAATAATCTATAAAAAGGTAAAAAAACCTTAAAAAAACTAAAAACCATTGAAACCATAAAATCACTAAAAACCATAAAAACACAAAAACCCCATTAAAACCCTAAAAACCCAATAAAAACTCTAAAACCCCTTTAAACTCCTATTTGTTTTTTTTAAACTCTAAGAACCTTAAGAAATCTAAAAAAACTAAAAACCCAAAAAGATCCTCAAAACCTTGAAATCCCCTAAAATCCTCTGAAAAACCCTAAAAATAGTAAAAACCATAAAAATCTTAAAAACCCCTAAGAAACCATGAAAGCATAAAAACCCCTAAAAACCTTGAAAACCCTCGAAAAACAATAAAAACACCTAAAAACCTTAAAAACCCCTAAAAACCCATAAAAACAAAAAATATCCTAAAAACCCTTAAAGCCCTTAAAACCCCTAAAACATTAAAAACCCCTAAAAACCTTATGGAACAAATGGATCGCATAGTGGTGGTGCTCCCCTTACCTCTTGACAGCGATGGGAGGATCGATCATGGGTGGAGGTTTTGAGTGTCCATCGGGCCTACTTCCACTCTCCCTTTTTGGACAAGGAGGGGTCCCTTGCTATTGTTCAAATTGGTGGAGAAGGTGTCTTGAATCCTTTCTTGGGTGGATAAAGTTCAATATTTCGAAAAGGATCCTCCCTTTCCATGTGATGTTGGGTTCGTGGAGGATTCAAAGGATGATATGTTTTCAATTAATCCTTTGTAAGATCTTTCTCAGGGGGTTTTGGGATCCCCCAATTTGGTTATTTCTTCGAAGGAGATTTTTGTAGGCGGTGTTACTTCTAGGAGTTCGGAGGGGTGTATTGATAGTTTTTTAGTTATGGTTGGATTCATCAGAAAACTAGTTGGCTCGATTGGGATGGTGGAGGGGTTGTATAAGGCTATTTCAGTGCTGATTGATTGTTTTGGGTTCCTAATTCTTCTAATTCATCTAATTGGTTCCCTCCTCTTATTAAGATTAGAGATTCTAATGTTGTGAGTTCCCCTACAATTCTTCTTATGGGAGATGTTGCGATATAGGACTCGGTCTATCTCAGAACAAGTTACATTCAGGGGTTCCCTTGGTAAAGGACATTGCATCTTCAGGTATTTTTAGGTTTTTAAGGTATTTTAGATGGGTTTTGGTGTTTTTTTGGGTTTTTTTGGATTTTAGGGTGTTTTTAACATTTTTAGGGGTTTTAAGGGTTTTTAGAGTTTTTAGTGGGTTTTTATGGGTTTTAGGGGGTTCTTTATGATTTTTAGTTGTATTTTTGGTTTCAAGGGGGTGTCAAGGGGTTTCCTGTTTTTTTACGTTTTTAAAGATTTTAGGGGTTTATAGGTTTTTTTATTATTTTTAGGGTCTTTAGGCACTTTGAGGGTTTTTAGGGGGTTCCAAGGGATTTTAAGGGTTTTAAGAGTTTTCAGGGTATTTTTTTGTTTTTTTGGGTTTTTTTTGAGTTTTAAGGGTTTTAATGGTTTTTTAGAGTTTTAGGGGGTTTTAGCGATTTCAGATTTTTTTAGGGGTTTTTATGGTTTTCATGTCATTTTAGGGTCTTTTACGTTTTCATGGATCATTAGCATTTTTACGATTTTAGGGTTTTAAGTGTTTTTTAGGGTTTCGAGTGATTTTTAGGTGTTTTATTGGTTTTTTGTGGTTTTTTGTTTGTTAGAGATTTTCAGGTATTTTAGAGTCTTTTTGGGTTTTTGGATTTTTTATGTTTTTAGGGGTTTTTCAGTTTTTTGTTTTTTAGGGTTTTTAAGGTTTTTTGTGTTTTTAAAGGTTTTTAGGAGTTTTTATGGTTTTGAGTGAGTTTTTAGCACTTTTAGATTTTATTTTACATTTTCATGGTTTTTTTGGGGTTTTTAGAATTTTTATGGTTTTTAGGGTTTTTTATTGTTTTTAGGGATTTTGAGGGTTTTAGGGGTTTTCAGGGTCTTTTGGGGTTTTAGGGTATTTGAGTTTTTTAGGGTTTTAATATTTTTTATAGTTTTTTAACGTTTTTAGGTGGTTTTATGGGTTTTAAATTTTTTACTGGTTCTTAGGGTTTTTTAAATTTTTGGTGATTTTTATTTTTTATACAGGTTTTTCAGGGGTTTTATGGTTTTTTATTTTTCATGGATTTTTAGGTGTGTTGTAGGATTTTTATGATTTTTATGGTTTTTAGGGATTTTAGTGATTTGGAGGGGTTTTGAGGGATTTAATGGTTTTTAGGAGTTTTAGGGCCCTTTTATGTTTTTAGGGTTTTTTGAGTTTTTTCGGGTTTTTCAGGATTTTTAGAATTTTTTAACGTTTTAGGTGGTTTAATGGTTTTTAGAGTTTTTAGTTGTTTTTAAGGTTTTTAAGGGTTTTTATTGTTTTATGGGTGGTTTGGGGTTTTTTTTGTTTTTTATGTTTTCATGAATTTTTATGGGTTTTTTAGGGTTTTTATGTTTTTAGGTTTTCAGGGATTTTAAGGGGTGTTTGGATTTTTTAGGTGTTAAGAAAGTTTTTAGGGGTTTTCGGGTTTTTAGGGTCTTTTAGGGTTTAGGTTTTTTTTATTTTTTTAGGTTTTTAAGGTTATTCAGAGATTTTAACATTTTTAGGGGTTTGAAGGGGTTTTAGGATTTTTAGTGGATTTTAGGGTTTTTATGCGGTTTTACGGTTTTTATGGTTTTTAGGGGTTTTATGGTTTTCAGGGGGTCTTTTAGGGGTTTTAGGGTTTTTTTTTTCATTTCCATGTATTTTTAGAGCTTATTTTTGATTTTTATGATTTTTAGTGATTTAAGGGATTTTGAGGGTTTTTAGGGGCTATCAGGAGTTTTAGAGTTTATAGGGTTTTCAGTGCTTTTAGGGTTTTTTTTGGGTTTTTAGAGTTTTTTTGAGTTTTTAGGGATTTTTAGGGTTTTCTGGTTTGTCTGGTTTTCAACATTGTTTGGGGTTTTAAGGGTTCATAGAGTTTTCATAGGGGTTTCGGGATTTTATGGGTTTTTAGGATTTTTAGGTTTTCTGGGGTATTTCCAGGTTTTCAGTGTTTTTTTATTTTCAAGTATTTTCGGGGGTTTTAGGATTTTTATGGTTTTATGGGTTTTTAGAGATTTTGAGTGGTTTTAGGGGTTTTTTGGGGTTTTTATGGTTGTAGGGATTTTCAGGGTTTTTAGGGTCCTTTTGGGTTTTTAGGGTTTTCTTTGAGTTTTTTAGTTTTTAATTTTTTTAGTTTTTTTAAACATTTTTAGTGGTTTTAAGGGTTTTTATTGTTTTTAGTGGGTTATTAGGGATTTTCTGGGTTTTTATAGTTTTAATGGTTTTAGGGATATTTATGGTTTTCAATGGTTTTTATGGTTTTCAGGGTTTTTCCATTTTCATGTATTTTGATGAGGATCTTAGCACGAAAGTGCATCGAGGGGTTAATGGTGGACTTGACAAGGAGGGAAGATTTCACATGGTTGCACAATACCCGTAGTGAGAAATTGGTGGCCCAATGACAAGGTAGTGGACCAAAGGAATGAAGGAGTCCATAAATGGTTCAATCATGAAATTTCAAGAGGAGGCCCAACACCATTACTTGGGGGAAGCATCTGGGCCTATTATTACATTAATTAAGGACCAACCATGGTTTTAAAAATCCAACCCAAATGGTGCTACAAATATTAAAGCTCATTCCCATGGAATCTTCAAGGTCAAAAGGTGGTGGGTTACTTGTATTTACATTTTCAAAAGGGGGAGCTACCTATTTCATAATGTCATTGGCATGTTCCAAAATTGTCAAAAACATTATTGAGGCTTTTTGACATGTGGAAACTAGGTGGTATAATTTTTTATCACTCTTTGGCTATAAATAGACACCCCTTATACTCTTTGGACATGATGTCGATGATAATGTTATTATGGTGAGTTTTACTTGCACCATTTGTGTTCTTGATTAATTCATGACCTATCAAAGGATTGCTAATACTTTGTGGCTTCTTATGGATAGAGTTCTTAGAGACAAGTTTTATTTGGGTTCTACCTTGACCATTTCCCCTCATCCTTCTCATTTTTCACTATTCTCACACTAGATTCACTTGTTTTCTTGCGGTGATTTGGGTACTCAACACACGACCATTGATCAAGGAAACTAGGACACTTCTTAGTGGGTCTTTCATCATTTATCATTTGGTATCAGATCCCACTTGCAAGAAATTGTATTCTTTCCATCTTATCCCTTCTTCCATCTTCATTTCTCTTTGAGTCGTGCCGACATCAATTATCTTCCATCTTCCTCTTCACCAATGGATGTCATTTCTTCATAATTTCAAACGTATAGTGTGTCATTCTTGTAGTTGAGAAGCTCAACTTTCATCTCTATCTAGAATCATCAAACTCAGATCTATATATCATGAGATACAGTGGGTTCAAATTTTATGATGAATTCTACAATTTTAGAACCATGAATCTCATACTTTGATTCCATTTGATGTTATAAAATATTACATCTCTTATATTTACATATTAAAAATTCATCTTGTTTCTACTTCATTTATTAAAAAAAGAGACCAAAAATAAAAAAAAATAAAAAAAAATAAAAAATAAAATAAAAGGTCAAAAAATAGCAACATTTATAATTCTACGTCCCATTTTCATTCTTCTTCATTCACAATATTCTCATTCACACATTTTTTTTATCTTGAATCGATTCTTTAATTTTATCTTTGAATTCTAATTCAAGATTGCTGCATTTCAACGATCCTTTAGATTTATTGAAATTGGGTAAGAATTATATATAAAGAAAGTTGAGTTGTACCCTCAAGAGTGTTCCATTTTGATAAAATCCAAAATTGAGTGAAACACAAGAGAACGTGTTATTTTTGAGTGTAAACATGTGAGGAAGTGTGTGAGGTCCATTTTATTTTCTATTTATTTTTTTCTCATGGGATTCAAAAATGGTATAGGTGGGTAACACCAATGAATTGAACGTTAGGTTGTTCATGAGGAAATCATAAGAACATTTCCAAATGTTGAATGCAAGGATGGATGAACTGCAACCCCCTTCCAATTCTAGAGCACCACCAAGGGGGGGGGGTCATTGAAGAATATGAGTTATCCTATTTTCATGGGTCACCAATTTGGAGAAATCAACCACCATGGAGGAAAGATAATGATCTTAGAGGAGTAAAGTTGAGGTTCCCTTCATTCCAAGGTTAGAATGATCTTGAAACTTACTTGGAATGGGAACAAAAGGTAGATAATTTTTTTGGTTGTAAAAATTATTCGAAGGAAAATAGGGTGATGTTGGCAGCCATGGAATTAACTGAATATGTGATTATTTGGTGGGACCAACTACAAGTGAGTCAACAATGAAGTGGAGAAATACCCATACTTGCTTGGGAGGAGATGAATGTGGTAATGAGTAAGAGGTCCATTTCTAGCCACTATTATCATAAATTGTTCCTAAAGTTGTAGGGTTTGAAATAAGGTGCCATGAGTGTTTAGGAGTATCACAAGAAGATGGATATCATTATTATCTGGGAAAATATTGATGTGAAGCAAGAGTCCACCATTGAAAGGTTTTTTAAGGGCCTCAACCATGACATTCATGACATTGTGGAGATGCACCACTTCTTGGACATGGATAATCTAATTCGCATGGCTACTAAAGTGGAGAGGTAACTATAGGTAAGAAGGATGTTCCCTACATATTATGGTAAGGATTATAAATCTTCATCAAAGTTTAAGGATTCCAAACCACAATAGCATGCAAGGGAACACAAAACTGATTCAAAGGTGGTTCCCAAAACAAAACCATTCTTTCCTGAATCCAAAGGTAAAACTGAGGGTAAGGTTGTTTCCAAATCATGTGATATCAAATGTTTTAAATGTCAAGGACATGGAAATTTTGACTCAAAATTACTAAAATAGAGTACAATGATTATTTTGGATGTGGAGATTTTCTTAGTGATAGCTCAAGTGAAGATCAAATTCTACCACTTGAGGAAGACTCGGATGTGGAAGTAGAGAGCCCTGTACATGGAGAAATTATTGTGGTAAGCCATGCTTTGAGTGTTCAATCTGAAGGAGAACACTATCAAGAATAAACAGCGCATATTTTTAAAATTAGACGCCTCATAAAATATAAGGTATGTAGTATGATAAAAGATAGTGGTATTTGTACAAACATCACAAGTGGATTGATGGTTTATAAATTGGGATTAGCTATGATTATTTATCCTAGTCTTTATAGACTATAATGGTTAAATAATAGTGGGGATGTCAAAGTGACTAAGTAAGCACAAGTTCCATTTTCTATTGGGAAGTATGAAGATAATGTTTTATGTGATGTTGTTCCCATGAATGCTAGTCACATTTTGTTGCGAAGGCCTTGTAAATTTGAAAGGAGGGTCACACATGGTGGATACATGAATTTCTATTCTTTTGAGTAAAATGGGTGGATGGATATTCTTATAACATTGAGGCCTTTTCAATCTTATGAAGACCATGTGTTGATTGATATAGATTGTGGGAAGATATAAAAATAAAATAAAGAAAAAATAGATACAATAAAAATACTGTAAAAATAAAGAGAGGGAAAGGAGTGATGAGTGACATAAAAAGAAATGAGGGGAAGAAAAGACATGACAACAAGGGTGAAAATAAGAGTGAAAAAAAGAGTGTTGAGGGAAAAGTGAGTTTAATTTCAGGAAAAAGAGAGATAGAGAGAGATTTATAGGAGTAGTAACCTCTTGTTCTTCTATTAAAGGGAGAATTTTTTACCACTAATTCTCGTAACTCATCATTTCCTTCTAGTATTGTGTCTCTTTTTCAGGAATTTGGTGACTTGTTTCTAGAAGAAATTCTTAATGCCTTACTTCTCTTGTGGGGAATCAATCACCACATCGAATTCCTCCCAAGAGAAATGCTTCCCAATAAACCATATTATCTAGTTAATCCATATAAGACTCATGAAATACAAGGACAAGTGGAAAAATTGTTAAGGAAGGGATTTGTACTAGAGAGCTTGAGTCCTTGTGTGGTGCGGGTAATTATTGTCCCAAAGAAAGATGGTATGTTGAGAATGTGTATTGATTGTTTATCTATCAACTAAATCATAGCAAAGTATCGCTATCCCATTCCACATTTGGATGATATTCTTTATTAACTCCATGGTGGATTCTTGTTTACAAAAATTGACCTAAGGAGTTGAAACCGTCAAATTATAATGAAAGAGGTAGATGAATAGAATACTGCATTTAAAAAAAAGTTTGGATTGTATGAATGGATTTTTATGCCTTTTGGAATAACTAATGCCTCATGTATATTCATGAACTTAATGAATCATGTTTTTTTCCATTCATTAGGAAATTTTTTGTTGTATATTTTGATGACATCTTCGTCTATTCTAATATCCTTGATGAACATCATGAACATTTGAAACATGTTTTTGAGACTCTTAGGAAAAACAAGTTTTTTTAAAACTTGAAAAAATAAAAAAAAAATTAAATTTCGTTGTTTTAATTGGTTTTGTGGTAGGAAATGATGTAATTAGGGTTGATGAAGATAAGGTGAAGGTGATTTGGGATTGTCCAACACCAAAGAATGTCAATGAGGTGAGGAGCTTCCATGGACTTGCGAGTTTTTTCTAAAGTTTCATGAGGGAATTTTTTACCATTGAGGCACCACTAAATGAGTTGGTCAAGAAAGGAATGAGCTTCAAGTGGGGAAAAGCTCATGAATATGACTTCTCCACACTCAAATGTAAGTTTACCAATTCACCTCTATTAATTCTGCCTAACTTTTTTAAAGTATTTGAGGGCGATTGTGTTGCCTTTGGAATAGGGATGTCGTTATTTTAATGTAAGACTCATAGCCTATCACTTAATTTAGTGATAATCTTATCAGGGCTGTATTGATCTACTCTACCTGTGAAAATAAATTGTATGATCTCAAAATAACTTTAGAAAATTGGAAATATTACTTGTGGATAAGGGAATTTGTGATTCATTCAGATCATGAAAGCCTAAAATTTCATAATCCATAGGGAAAGTTTAATAGGAGGCATGTACAATGGATTGAATTCATTTAAACATTTCCTTCCATCATTAATCATAAACAAAAAATATATAATGTTTTCACTAATATTTTGTCTAGGAGATACTCTCTTATCACTTTTATGCAAGCTAAAATAATTGGTTTTGAAATGATGGAAAGCATTTTTGAAAATGATGTGGATTTTTCTGAAATTTTGGATTTGTGTGAAAAACAAGGGAAATGTTATATTAAAAAACAAGATGTATTTCTTTTTGGGATAATAAATTGTGTGTTCTATTTTATTCTGTGCATGAATTTCTTGTTAAAGAAACTCATGTTTGTGGATTAATGAGGCATTTTGGGGTTGAGAAAACTTTGTCCTTATTGAGTAAACATTTTTATTGGCCTCACATACATAGGGATGTAGTTAGTGTTTGTGGAAATGGTAATGTGTGTAAAAATGAAAAGTTGAAAGTGTTTACACATGGTTTATACACCCCTTTTCTCATTGCTTCTCATCCTTGGGTTGACATTTCAATGGATTTTGTACTCGGATTACCAAGATCACAATAAGGTATGGATAACATCTTTGTGGTGGTGGAAAAGTTTAGTAAAATGGAATATTTTATTTCTTGTTCTAAAAAAATGATGCAACTCATATATATGATTCATTTTTTAGAGAAATTGTTATGTTTCATGGCTTACCCAAGAGAATTTTGAGTGATAGGGATGTCAAATTCCTTATTCACTTCAAGAAGACATTGTGGAACAAACATGGAACCAAATTTTTTTTCTCCACCACTGAATACCCACAAAAATATGTTCAAATTAATGTGGTAAATAGAAAACATTCCACATTGTTGTGTTCCATCCTTATAAAAAATTTGAATCTTTGGGAACGATGCTTTCCTCGCAATGAATTTTCTTATAATCGAGTGGCTCACTCCACTACCAATGCTTCACTATGTGAAGTTGTGTATGGTTTTAACCCATTAACTCCACTTTAAATTTTACCTTTTCCGAATAATCAATTTTCCAATCTTGAAGGTGAAGAAAAGGAAATGTTTGTTTAGGAGTTTAATGAAAAGGTAAAGATCAGCATTGAGAGGAATAATGAACAAGTAACAAATCCCGAAAACCAAGGTCAGTGGAAAATGGTGTTTCAACCTAGAAAATGGGTGTTGGTACAGTTGAGGAAGGATAGGTTCCTAAAAAAAACAAAAACGTAATCCTTGAGGAGATGGTCAATTCCAAGTCATAGAAAAGATAATTGAAAATTCCTACAAGACTGAGTTACCAGACATGTATGGAAATGTTAGTTCCCCTTTTAATGTTGCTAATCTTTCTCACTTTGAATTTTCAGATTCGAGGATGAATACTTTCTAGGAGGGAGGAGATGATAACGATGATGGTATGAATGGGCATTGAGGGGTTGAAGGAAGACTTGATGAGGAGGGAAGAAGGCACATGAATTTACAAGACACGTTGCGAGGAATTGGTGGCCCAATGACAATTGAGTGGACCAAGAGAATGAAGAAGGCCTTAAATGGTTTAATCATGGAATTTCAAGAGGAGGCCCAACTCCCTTGCTTGGGGGAAGTATCTAGGAAAATAATTACATTATTTAAGGCCCAAAATTGCTTTTAAAAATCCATTCTAGGTGGTTCTATGAATTTTCAATCCCATTCCCATGGAATCTTCAAGGTCAAAATGTGGCGGGCTACATGTCTTTACTTTTCCAAAAGGGGGAGCTACATGTCTCCGAAAGTCGTGGGCATGTGCCAAAATTTTCAAAAGAATTATTGAGGCTTTTTTACATTTGGAAACTAGGTTTTATAATTTTGTATCACTCTTTGGCTATATATATCCATCCATTGTACACTTTGGACATGCTGTCTGAATGTAATGTTATTATGGCGAGTTTTGCTTGATACCTGTTGGTTTTTGCTTAATTCTTGACTTATCAAGGGATTGGTCATCCTTTGTGGAATCTTGTGGTTGGAGTTCATAAAGACTAGTTCTCATTGGGTTCAACCTTGTCCAATTACTCTCATCCTTCTCATTTTCACCATTCGCACACCACATTCACTTGTTTTCTTGCAGCGACCCGGGTGCTCAGCATGCGAACATTTAATTTGGTTAATAAGACACTTACTAATGGGTCTTGCATCACATATCATGTATTTAAGGGGTTTTTATGATTTTTATGGTTTTAGGGGGTTTCGGGAATTTAGGGATTTTGAAAGATTTTGTGGTTTTGCATTGGGTTTTACTGTATTTAGGGTTTTTCATGTTTTTTTTCATTTCTATGGGTTTTATGGTTTTATGGGTTTTATGGTTTTTAAGGGGTTTGAGGGGTTTTTAGTAATTTTTTACATTTTTAGGGATTTTTAGGGACTTTTTAGGATTTTTATGATTTTTAGGGGTTTTTATGGTTTTTAGGAATTTTTACAGTTTTTAGGTTGTTTCAGGGGTTGTAGGATTGCTCGGGGTTTTTAAGGTCTTTTGGGGGTTTTACGATTTTTTTTTAATTTTTATTGTTTTCAAGGGTTTTTAGAGTTTTTAAACATTTTTAACGGTTTTAACGGGTTTTTATGTTTTAATGGTTTTTAGGGTTTTTATGCGTTTTGAGGATATTTTAACTTTGGGGGGGGGGGTTATGGTTTTTAAGGTGTTTCAGGGTTTTTAATGTTTTCAGGTGTTTTGAGGAGTTTTTTTAGGTTCTTATGGTTTTTAGGGTTTTCAGGGATTTTGAGGGTTTTTTTAGAGTTTTAGGTGTTTTAATGTTTTTAGTGATTTTAGTGTCTTTTGGGGTTTTAGGGTTTTTTTGAGTTTTTTAGGGTTTTAGGGGATTTTAACGTTTTTAGGGGTTTTAAAAGATTTTATAGTTTTTATTGGTTTTAGGGGTTTTAAATGTTTTTAGGGGTTATTATGGTTTTTAGTGGGGTTTCAGGGTTTTTAGGGCTTTTTATGTTTTCATGGATTTTTTGGGGTTTTAGGATTTTTATGGTTTCATGAATTTTTAGTGATTTTGATGGTTTTTAGGATATTTACTGGGTTTTTTTTGGATTTTAGGGGTTTTTAGAGTTTCTTGGGTGTTTTTGGATTTTTAGGGTCGTTTTGGAATGTTTAGGGTTTTACATGTTTTTTAGACTTTTTTAACTTTCTAGGAGTTTTAAGGGGTTTTAGTGCTTTAGTGGTTTTATGGGTTTTTAGGGTATTTTCAATTTTTTTGGGGGTTTAATGGGATTCAATGGTTTTTAGGGCTTTTTCTGTTTTTTTATGTTTTCATAGATTTGTAGGGGTTTTTAGATATTTTGAGTGTTTTTTGGGGTTTTCAAGCATTTTTTTTGTGTTTATATTTTTTCAGGGTTTTTAGGGTCATTAGGGGTTTTTTAGTGTCTTATGGTTTTTAAGGACTTTTATAATTTTTTAATATTTTTTGTGGTTTTTAGGGGTTTTAGTGGGTTTTAGTGTTTGTATGGGTTTTAGTATTTGGATGGGTTTTAGTGTCTATATGGGTTTTAGGGTTTTTATGGATTTTGTGGGTTTTATGGTTTTTAGGAGGGTTTTAGGGGTTTTTTATGTTTTCCTGGGTTTTTTTTGGATTTTAATAGCTTTTAGGGTTTTAGTGATTTTGTGAAGTTTTAGGGGTTTTCATGGGGTTTTAGAATTTGTAGGGGTTTTCATAGTTTTTTTTGGGTCATTTTGTATTTTTAGGGGATTTTTGGGTTTTTATGATTCTTTAGATTTTCTTAATGTTTTTACAGGTTTTATGGATTTTTAGACGTTTTAGTGGTTTTTATGGGGTTTTATGATTTTTCTGGTTTTTTGGGGTATTAAGGGTGTTAGTTGTTTTTCAATGTTTTTTTGGGTTTTTTATGTTTTCAGGGATTTTTTATGGTTTTCATATAATTTTTATGGGTTTGAGGGCTTTTTAGTGTTTTGAGAGTTTTTAGGTTTTCATGGGTTTTTAGGATTGTTGGGGTTTTTAGGTTTATTCGGGTGTATTCGGGTTTTAGGTTGTTTTTTTGGGTTTTTTGGGGGGATTTTAATTTTTTAGAGTTTTATAAACATTTTTAGTGGTTTTAAGGGGTTTTTAGGGGTTTTAGGGTTTTTTTAGGGTTTTATGGTTTTTTATGTTTTCATGGAATTTTTTGGAATTTTTTAGGATTTTAATGGTTATTATGGTATTTTTGGTATTTTGGTATTTTGAGAAGTTTTAGAGTTTTTTTAGGGTTTTTAGGGTTTTTTGAGTTTTTTTGGATCATTTTGATATTTTTGAGTTTTTTGGGGGTTTTAGGGGTTTTTCGAGTTTTTTAGCATTTCAGGGGTTTTAATGGTTTTTCGAGTTTTAGTGTCTTTTTGTGTTTTATGTGGTTTTAGTGTTTTTAAGGATTCTAAGGGTTTTCCTTGTTTTTAGGGGCTTTTAAGGGTTTTTGAGGTTTTTAGGTGTTGAGTGATTTTAGGGGTTTTTAGGATTTTCATGGTTTTTAGGGTTTTTATGGTTTTTTGGGATTTTTGGGGATTTTGGGGGGTTTTAATGGGGTTTTAGGGTTATTAGGGTTATTAGGGTTTTTTAGGATTTTTAGGACCATTCAGGGTTTTTATTTTTTTGAGTTTTCTAGGTGTGTTACGGTTTTTAGAATTTCTTTTAAAATTTTTAGGGGTTTAAAGATTTTTTATAATTTTTAGTGTTTTTTTGGTTTTTTATGGGTTTTTAATGCTTTAAAGGTTTTTGGGTTCTTTGTTTTCATTAGTTTTTCAGGGTTTTTCTGTTTTCATCTAATTTTATGTTTTTAAGGGTTTTAGGGTTTTTAGTGATTTTAAGGGTTTTTAGGGTTTTTATGGTATTTATGTTTTTAGGAGTTTTTAGTGTTTTTAGTTTATTTTTAGGTTTTCAGGTTTTTTTTTAATTTTATAATGTTTTAAGGTGTTTTAATTTTTTTTAACTTTTTTAGAGGTTTGAATGGTTTTTAGAGTTTTTAATGAGTTTTTAATGTTTTTATGGATTTTAGTGTTTTTTATGGTTTTTAGGGGTTTTTATGTTTTTCAGGGGTTTTTCAGGGTTTTTAAATATTTTTACGTTTTCATGGATTTTTATGGGTTTTTTTTTTATTTTTATGGTTTTTATTGTTTTTTTAATATTTTAAGGATTTTGAGAGTTTTCATTGGTTTTCACAGGTTTCTAGTGTATTTAAAAATTTTCTGGGTTTTTATGTTCTTTTTGGGTTTTTATGTTTTTTGAGTTTTCTATGGGTTTTAAGGTTTTTAGAGTGTTTTAACCTTTAAAGGGGATTAAAGGGGTTTTAGAGTATTTAGTGTTTTTTGGGTTTTTTTTGGTTTTATGGTTTTTTGGGGTTTTATGGTTTTCCATGGTTATTCAGGGTTTTTAAGGTTTTTTATGTTTTCTTGGATTTTTATTGGGTTTGGATATTTGGAGATTTTAGGATTATTTGGGGTTTTTAGGGATTTTGAGTGTTTTTCAAGGTTTTTTTTTGGGTTTTTAGGGGTTTTCTTTGGAGTTTTTAGGTTTTGTTTGAGTTGTTTAGGATTCTAAAGGCTTTTTATAGTTTTTTTAACTCTTTTAGGGGTTTAAAGGGTTTTTTTAGAGTTTTTAGTGGTTTTAGGGTTTTTATGGGTTTAGGTTTTTTCAATGTTTTATGGATTATTATGGTATTCATGGCTTTTTCTGGGGTTTTTTGGGTTTTTATGTTTTCATCAGTATTTAGGGGTTTTTTAGGATTTTTATGGTTTTTTCGGTTTTTTGATATTTTGTGGGGTTTTAGGTTTTTTTAGGGGTTTTTAGGGGGTTTCAAGGGATTTAGGATCTTTTGTGTTTTCTGGATTTTTTTTTTCTATTTTTAGAGTTTTTAAGGTTTTTTTAGAGTTTTACAATTTTTAGGGGATTTTAGGGTATTTAGTGTTTTTAGTGTGTTTTTTGGGTTTTGAAACGTTTTTAGGGGTTTTTATGGGTTTCAACAATTTTTAAGTGATTTTAGTGTTTTCATTGATTTTACGATTTTTAGGATGTTAAGGTTTTTAGGGAATTTAGGGTTTTCAAGGGGTTTTAGGGGTTTTAGGGTTTTCAAGCTTTTAGGATCTTTTGGGGTTTTACTGATTTTTTATAGTTTTTTGAGATTATGAGGTTTTTAGTGTTTTTTAACGTTTTATCGGGTTTAATGTGTTTTTATATATTTTCGTAGTTTTTGGGTTTCATTTTTGTTTTTTATGGATTTAATGTTTTTATGGGTTTTGTTTTTTCCAGAGTTTTTCTGCGTTTTTAGGATTTTTAAGGATTTAATGGTTTTTAGGGGTTTATAAGTTTTTATGCGTTTTAGAGTTTTTTAGGGTTTTTAGGGGTTTTAGAGGTTTTTCTTGAGTATTTAGGGGTTTTAAGGTTTTTTAGAGTTCTTAACATTTTTAGGGGTTTTAACGGTTCTTTATGTTTTAAGGGGTTCTTTAATGTTTTTTTTGGTTTTTTCAGGTTTTAGGGGTTTTATGGTTTCTAGTGTTATTTTGGGGTTTTATGGGGTTTTTATGTTTTGATGGGAATTTAGTAGTTTTTTTAGAGTTTTTATGGTTTTTAGGGGTTTTTAGGTTTTTAGGGATTTTGACAGTTTTGAGAGTTTTTCAGGAGTTTTTAGGTCATTAGGGTTTTCCAGGTTTTTAGGGTCTTTTGGGATTTCATGGTTTTTTTTTGTTTTTAGGATTTTAAAGGTTTTTAGGGTTTTTATTGTTCTCTAGTTGGTTCAGAGTTTTTAGGTTTTCTTTAGGTTTTCATGGATTTTTAGGGGTTTTTAGGGGTTTTTAGGTTTTTTATGGTTTTTTGGTTGTTTAGGGGCATTAGGTACTTTTTAGGGTTTTGGGGGGTATTCAATGGTTTTTTGTCTTTTTAGGGTTCTTAGTGTTTTTAGGGTCTTTTAGGTTTTTTTGAGCTTTTAGGGTTTTTACACTTTTTGTAGTTTTTAACATTTTTAGGGTTTTCTAGGGGTTTTAGAGCTTTTAGTGGTTCTTTAGGTTTTTTATTGGTTTTTAGGATTTTTTTGAGTTTTTATGGTTATTATTGGTTTTCAGGAGTTTTTCAATGTTTTTAGGATTTTATACATTTTCATGGATTTTTAGAGATTTTTTAGCGTTTTTTTGGTTTTAGGATTTTTTATGGTTTTTAGACTTTTTACGGTCTTTTGGTTTTTTATTATTATTTTTGGTTTTTTAGGGTTTTGGAGTTTTTTTTAAAAAAATAATGTTTTTAGGGTTTTAAAATGTTTATAGAGTTTTTAGTGGGGTTTTAGAATTTTTATGGGTTTTTTCGGTTTTTAGGGGTTTTTATGGTTTTAAGGGGTTTTAAGGGGTTTTAGTGGTATTTAGGGTTTTTAGAGTCTGTCAGGGTTGTTATCATCTTTTTGGGTTCTTAATGTTTTTTTCATGTTTTTAGTGGTTTTAAAGGTCTTTAAAAAAATTTCAACGTTTTTAGGGGTTTTGTGGGTTTTAGAGTTTTTAATGGGGTTTTAGGGATTTTAGGGGTTTTTAGGTTTTTTAGGTTTTTAGGGGGTTTTATGGTTTTCAAGGGGTTTTCAGGGTTTTTAGGATTTTTTAAATATTCATGGAATTTAATTGATTTTTAGGATTTTATGGTTTGTAATGTTTTTAGGGGTTTTCCAATGGTATTAGGGGTTTTCTGAGATATTTGGGTCTTTTGGGGTTTTAGGCTTGTTTTGAGTTTTTTAGGGGTTTTAATGTTTTTTATATTTTTTTAACATTTTTAGTGGTTTAAAGATATTTTAGAGTTTTTTTGGGTTTTTAGGGTTTTAAAGGTTTTTGGGGGATTTATGGTTTTCAGGGTTTTTAGGATTTTTTGCATTTTCATGGATTTTTAAAGTTTTTTAGGTTTTTATGTTTTTTATGGTTTTTAGGGTTTTTTAAGATTTTGATGGTTTTTAGTGTTTTTAGGGGATTTCAGGGTTTTAATGGGGTTTCTTGGTTTTTAGGATCTTTTTGTGATTTTGGGGTTATTTTTTGAGTTTTTTTAGTGTTTTTAAGGTTTCTTAGAGTTTTTTTAACAAATTTAGTGGTTTTAAGGGTTTTTAGAGTTTTAGGAGGTTTTTAAGGGTTTTAGGGGTTTTAAGGTTTTAGGGGGGTTTTCGGATTTAAGGGGTTTTAGGGTTTTTAAGGTTTTCATGGACTTTTAGCTGTTTTTTGGTTTTTTATCGTTTTTAGGGTTTTTTAGGGATTTTATGTATTGTGATGATATTTAGGTTTTTAGGGGTTTTAGGGTTTTTATGTGTTTTTGGGGTTTTTAAAGTCTTTTTGGGTTTAGAGTTTTTTTTTTGTTTTTTTGGGTTTTTAAGGGTTTTTAGAGTTTTTTAACATTTTTAGGTGTTTAACTATTTATTTTTTATTTTTATAATTTTTAGGATTTTACGGGGTTTTAGAGTTTTTAAAGGTTTTTAGGGGTTTTTATTGTTTTCAAGTGTGTTTTAGGATTTGTAGGGTTTTTTAAATTTTCATGGATTTTATTGGTTTTTTAGGATTTTTATGGGTTTTAGTTTTTTAGGGTTTTTCAGTCTTTTGTAGGGTTTTTGGGTATTTAATGGGATTTAGGGGTTTTAGAGGTTTTTATATTTTTTGGTGGGTTTTTTTGGGGTTTTTAGAGTTTTTTGGGTTATTAACGTTTTTTAGAGTTTTTGATGGGTTTTAAGGGTTTTTGAGTTTTTAGTGATATTTTAGTGGGGTTTTATGTTTTTTAGGGATTTTTATGTTTTTAGGGGTTTTATGGTTTTTAGGGGATTTTTAGGGTTTTAACATTTTAAGGGTTTTTTAGGGGGTTTTTAGGTTTTTTATTTTTTTCAGGTTTTTAGGGATTTTGAGGGGTTTCAAGGTTCTATTTGGGTTTTGGGGGTTTTTAGGGTTTTCAAAATCTTTTAGTGTTTTAGGGGGTTTTTTATTTTTTTCAGGGTTTTAAAGGTTTTTTAGAGTTTTCTTAACAAAAAAAGGGTTTTTAGATTTTTTTTTAACTTTTTTAGGGGTTTTAAGGGTTTTTATAGTTTTTTGTGGTTTTTAGTGTTTTAGTGTTTTTATGGGTTTTTAGGGTTTTTCAAGGTCTTTAGGGGGTTTTATGGTTTTCATGGGTTTTTCATGGTTTTTTGGGTCATTTACATTTTCAAGCATTTTTAAGGGTTTTTGGGTTTTTTGGGATTTTTATGAACTTTAGGGTTTCTTAGGGTTTTTATGGATTTTGACAGTTTTTAGGGTTTTTAGGGGTTTTATGGTTTTTAGGGGGATTAAGTGTTTTTATGGTCTTTTTTGGTTTTCGGGTTTTTTTAGTTTTTTTAGGATTTAAAAGGGGTTTTAGCATTTTTACCATTTTATGGGTTTTAGAGTTTTTAGAGGGTTTTTAGAGTTTTTATGGGGTTTTAGTGTTTTTATGGTTTTCAGAAGGTTTTATGGTTTTCAAGGGATTTTCATTGTTTTTAGTGTTTTTTTACAATTTCTTAGATTTTTAGTGTTTTTTTTGTTTTTATTACTTTTATGGGGTTTATGGTTTTTAGGGATTTCGAGGGGTTTTTTAGGTTTTAGTGTTTAGAGAGTTTTTCTTGTTTTTTTGGACATTTTGGGTTTTATGGTTTTTTGAGTTTCTTAAGGTTTTTTGGTTTTTAGAGTTTTTTAAACATTTTTAGGGGTTTTAAGGGTTTTTAGAGTTTTTACTAGATTTTTTGGGTTTCTATGTGAAGTTTGGGTTTTCATGGTTTTTAGAGGTTTTTATTATTTGGGGGGGGGTTCAATGTTTTTAGGGGATTTTTGCCTTTTCATAGATTTTTAGAGGCATTTTAGGTATTTTATAGTTTTTATGGTTTTTTGGGATTTTGAGGGGTTTTAGAGGTTTTTCGGTTTTCTATGTTATTAAGGGGTTTCAGGGTTTTAAACTTCTTTTGGGGTTTAGGGTTTTTTTGAGTTTTTTAGTGTTTTAAGTTTTTTTATATTTTTAAACATTTTTAGAGATTTTAAGGCTTTTTGGAGAATTTAGTAGTTTCTATGGGTTTTTAAGTTTAATAGAGGTTTTATAGTTTTTGGGGGGTTTTCAAAAAAAATTAGTTTTTTTTACGTTTTCATGGTTTTTTAGTGGTTTTTTGAGTTTTATGGGTTTTTAGGGGGGGTTTTAAGGTTTGTGTGTGTGTGTGGGGGGGGGGGGTTATGGTTTTTAGAGGTTTTTTTAAGATTTTAGGGGTTTTTAGAATTTTATAGTTTCAAGGATTTTTAGGAATTTTGAGGTATTTTGGGGTTATTATGGATTTTGAGGTGTTTAAGGGTTTTCATGGGGTTTTTAGTGTTTTTTTTAGTTTTTTAACATTTTAGGGGTTTTGAGTGTTTTTAGAGTTTTTAGAGGTGTTTTGGATTTTTAATGTTTTTATGGTTTTCATGTCTTTTATGGTTTTTAGGGGCTTTTTATCTTCTCTTGGATTTTTGGTATTTTTAACAATTTTTATGGTTATTAGGGGTTTTAGGTAATTTGAGGATGTTTAGGGGTTTTCATGGGTTTTTAGGGGTTTTAGGTTTGTTATGGGTTTTAGGGTCTTGCTGGGTTTTTTGGGGGTTATATATTCTTAAGGTTTTAAAGGTATTTTAAAGATTTTAACATTTTAGGGTTTCTAAGGGTTTTTAGAGTTTTTATTGGTTTTTAGGGTTTTTATGGGTTTTTAGGTTTTTTAAGGCTTTAGGGTTTTTATGGTTTTGAGGGGTTTTTGGGTTTTTTACGTTTTCATTGATTTTTAGGGGGTTTTAGGAATTTTATGGTTTTTGGGGTTTTATCGATTTTGAATGTTTTTAGGGTTTTAAGGGGGTTTGGCTGTGTTTAGGGTTTTATGGTCTTTTGGGTATTTAGGATTTTTTAAAAAAAATTATGGTTTTTAAGGTTATTTTGATTTATTTAATGTTTCAGGGGTTTTAATGGGTTTTAGACTTTTTAGTGATTTTTAGGGATTTTAGGGGGTTTTAACGTTTTAGGGGTTTTATGGTTTTATGTGGTTTTTTTGGGTTTTTTTACATTTTCATGGTTTTTAGGGGTTTCATGGATTTTTAATGTATTTAAGTTTTTTATGAGTTTTTAAATTATTTAATTTTTTTTTGCAAGGTGTAATTTCTAATGTTTGTAGGGATTTAGGTACAGAGTTGAGCTTAGTGAGATCAATTTTTGGCTGGGCTGCTGGTTGGCCTGCAGAGATGTTTTTCATGGCTGTGTTTTGCTGTTGTACTAGTTTGGGCTGCTACAGGTTTGGATGGATAAGTAGGAGAGGTTTGACTGAGAGGGATTGAATTTTCTGGTTGGTGTCGTTGATCGTGGGTCTGGTGGGTTGGGTTAGGGCCGATGATGCTCGGAGATGGTTGTATGTGTAAAGTTGGATGGTTGAGGTGCAACCCAAGGAGGTTTCTATATTTTCCTGTTGTGATGGGTGTGAATGGGGTGTGGCTGGGATGCAGGTTCTTTTGGTGTGCTACAGCTGGGGTTTTTTCTTGGTGGGTTGGGGTGCTTTGGGGTTTCTATAGTTGGTGGTGTATGTGTGCGTGTGTGCATGCGTGCGCGCACGTGTGTGTACATGTGTCTGTTCGAGTGGGCATTTGTGCATGTGGGTTTGGGTGAATGAGCTACTTGTTTCAGGTTCCTTGTGGATTCATCCTCACTAACTGGGCCTCCTTGGTGGGATCTCCTTGGTTGTTGGGATATATGCCTTTCCACTTTATGTCAGTTGTCTTTGCAGTGTTTGTTTATTGTTGGTCATTGGGCTTCCATCACCACTTTCCTTATTGGATGTGTTGGAACATGTAGAGTCCAACATCTTGGTGTTGTCAACTCAACTCTTTTACTCTCCTCTTACATTCCGGTGTTCCTTCTGGGTCTTTGGAGGTGTGGGTACTCATTGTTGCTAGTTTCTCGCCTATGACTTCTCTTGGGTTAGGCTGCTTGTTGGGCTTGTTTCGTTTCTGTTGGCTGGTGTTCTCTTAGTGTTCATGCCGGCTTCCAGTCCTTGAGCATGTTCTATTGGGGTGTTGGCTTCAAAACTCTTGTGTTGCTCACTTTCGCCGTCTTTGGACATGTTCTCTCTATCCTCTTGCTGGCATGGTTTCCAGATGCTCTATGGGTTTTCGATGGGTTTTCTTTGGTTTTGCTTCCTCTGGTTACTTTCTAGGCCCTTGGACCTTGTTTTTAGGTTATCTTGGTTCACCCTTTTCTGTTTTGTTTATAATTCATCTTTCATATATATTTAGTTTCTATTTTACTTGAAAACAAACCATAAAAATCCTAAAAATCCCAAGAAATCCACGAAAACAATAAAAACTATTAAAACCCTATAACCCCCTTGAAAACCATTAAACCCCTAAAAACCTTAAAAACCATAAAAAACATAAGAACCCCTAAAAACCCAAAAAGAAACTAAAATCCTAAAAAACCACAAAACCACTCAAAATCTATAAAAACCCTAAAAACCCTAGAAAACCTCTAAAAATCCAAGAAAACGTAAAAAACCCTAAAAACCAC
Organism: Viscum album; assembly: GCA_963277665.1. Classification (NCBI taxonomy): domain Eukaryota; kingdom Viridiplantae; phylum Streptophyta; class Magnoliopsida; order Santalales; family Viscaceae; genus Viscum; species Viscum album. The sequence continues at coordinate 1,899,150,269 of OY728141.1, forward strand.
TAAAACTCTAAAACCCCTTAATACCCCTAAAATCATTGAAAAACTCTAAAAACCTAAAAACCCTAAAAAATCACTAAAAACCCTAAAAACCCAAAAGACCCTACAACCCTAAAATTTTTTAAAAACCCTAAAACCGTTGAAAATATATACAAACCCTCAAAATCCCTAAAAACCCAAAAATCCTAAAACCCAAAAATCCTAAAAAACCCCTAAAATTCAATGATATGATACCATATGGGGTGTGTTCTATTCAGTGAAAAAATGTTGAAACAGATGTGATTGAAGTAAGAGAAATAAAATTTAAAAGAAATTCTTGGAAATAAAAGAGGAAATGGGGGATTAATTAAGACCCCAAGGAAACATTCCCCTTAAAACCCTAATAATAAAGCACCACAAAGGTTGATCACTTCTTTGATAATCCATACCTACATTCATTAATGAACACAAGAAACACAAGCATAATAATTCTACAAAACACGGAAATTCATAATTAACATTCCAGGGGATCAATGAGGTGACTTTTTATAGCCAAATGAGGGAGATACAAGTCATAAAACATAGCCCAAAAAATTCTAAAGAAAAAAAACAATTTCTGACTTTGATATCACATTCCCATGGATGTAGGGGAAACGATATATACCAATATTACTTTTTGGAACCACCCCAAATACATTGAATATTCTCACCATGAATTTCGAGACAAGGGACCACCACCTTTTAACTTTAGATATTTCCATCATGCAAGTGGATAAAAATTTAGGGGATCATTTGGTTGGGCCATTTTGGGTCACTTTTTGGCTTTAATAAGTTTGACTAAAGGCCCATTTGATCCTCCCATTTATTCATGTAGGTCCTACTCTTGTAATTTTAAACTGAGGCCATGTAAAGCCTCGTTCATCCTCTTTATTATTCCTCTTGTCATTAGGTTACCAATGTCATGCAATGGGTTTTTGCATTTATGATTCTTCCTCTATATATGCCATTATCTCTCTCAAATACTCACTATATATGTGTGCCATGATTTACATCGTACCCTCCCTCTTCAAAAGTATTCTTCCTCGAATCTGCATATTCAAAGGGATAGAGATCAGTAATATTAAAGGTGGAACTCAAATTTCCATACCATTTGGGAAATTCAATCTTGTAGGAGTTATCATTGATTATTTCTAAAACATGGAAAGTTCCATCTTCTTATTGTTGAAGTTCTGATTTTATATTCTCTAGTAACCATTCCTTCTTCAAATTCACCCATACCCTATCTTTGGGTTCTAGTACAACCTTATGTCGACCCTTGTTTTCTTGTTTCACATATTGTTCATTTATTCATTCAATATTGGATTTCAATTTTTAATGTAAATACCGATTTTTTTCCTTCTAATCACCTAAAAGATCAACAACCTCATTAGTAAGCAATGAAATAATATCTAATATCCAATGGGTTAAATCCTTATATAATCTCAAAAGGTGACAAGTTAGTAGTGGAATAAACTACTCGGTTATATGAAAACTCTATCTGTGTAATTTTTTTTCCAAATTCTTTAGATTTTTTTTGGAATTATTGCATACATGAGGGTAGAAATATTCCTATTCACCACTTCAGTTTATCCATTAGTTTGAGGATGTGCAATAGTTGAGAAGAATAATTTATTTCCTAATTTATTTCACAAAGTCCTCCAAATGTGGATAATGAATTTCACTACCCTATCACTTATAATGGTTTTGGGAAGTCCATATAAAATCACAATTTCTTTGAAAAAAAAATCTTCTATATGAGTAGAATCATTTGGATTTTGATAAAGTAATGAAATGATTCATTTTTCAGAATTGATCCATAATAACAAAACTACTATCTTTTCCCAATTGGGATCAAGATAATCCCAACACAAAATCCATATAAATGTGATTCCAAGTATGAGATGGAATGGGAAATGGGGAATACAAACCATTAGGTAGATCCATGGAATTTCCATTATTATAAGTGAAACATTTACCAAAAATTTAAATAATATATTTTCTCATGCTTGGCCAGTAAAAATGTTTATGAAAAGTAGTTATTGTTTTGTCAACACCAAAATGGCCCCATCAAATCACTCCATGAGTTTCTTTTACAAGTAATTATCAATTTGAATAATTTGGAATGCACAATTTATCCCTTTTGAAAAGAAACGAATAATTTTTTCAATATTCTTTAAATCTATGTCTCTTCACAAGTTGAACAAATTTGATAAAAATCTCCATTAGTTTCATACATTCCCTTAATACCTCATGTCCAAGTAATCAAGAATGAAGAGAAGTAAGAAGTGAATACCTTTGTGAAATAGCATCAGAAACAACATTTTATTTACCTCTATTGTGCTTGATCTCATAGGGGAGAGTCTCAATGAATTGAATCCAATATGAATGTCACTGATTAAACCTACCTTGGGACTTTGAATACTTATGGATTTCACAGTCATAATGAATAATGAACTCTTTAGGCCATAAGTAATGTGTCCATGTTTCCAGGGTTCAGTTCAATTCATAAAGTTCATTATTATAAGTTGAATAATTTAATGCTCCCTTATTCAATTTATTACTAAAGTAAGAAATTGTACATGAATCTTGAGTCTAAACATCACCAATACCAACTCCCGATGCATCACACTGAATTTAAAAAACTATTTGGAAATCTAGTATCTTTAAAATGGGAGCATTGACCAATTTATCTTTATGTGTGTTAAATGATTTTTCTTGTTTTTCATCCGATTTAAGGACTACATGTTTCTTTACAAGTTCATTAAGAGGTCCAACGATGGATGAAAAATATTTAACAAACCTCCAATAGAAGCTTTCCAATCCATGAAAACTCCTAACATCGTTTTCATTCTTTGGTGTGGGCCACTCATGAATTGCATTGACATTTTCTTCATCCACAAGGATCCCTTACACCCCTAAAAAATCCAATACACACAATAGAATCCTTGAAAAAGATACATTTTTGAAGATTCTCATAAAGTTTGTTTTCTTAAAGGGTCTCACACACCAAATGAAAGTGTTCAACATGGTCATCTAGAGATTTTCTATACACCAAGATATCATCAGAATAGGCAACCACTAATTTCACAATGAATGAAATAATGATATGGTTCATTAATATCATGAACGTACATAGTGCATTAGGTACACCAAATGGAATAAATAAACACTCATACAAACCAAACTTTGTTTTAAAATCAGTTTTCCATTCATTTCCTTATTTTATTTGAATTTAGTGGTATCACATTTGAGCTCAATTTTTTAAAACAAAGAAGCCTCATGTAATTCACCATGCATGCCATCCAGATGTGGGATGGGATAAAAGTAGTTAATTTTTATTTTTTTGATGGCGTGACAATCCACACACATCCTCCATGTTCCAAATTTATTGGGTACCAGGATCACCAGAATGGCACAAGGAATCATGATATTTCTCACTAATCCTTTATTCATTAGTTCTTCAACTTGAAATTGGATCTCCATAGTCTATTTTAGATTAGATCTATATAGTGGCCTATTGGTAATTACAACACTAGGTATGAAGTCAATACTATTCTCAATACCTCTCAAAGGGGGTAATCTGTTGGGTGTTTCTTTGGGAAACAAATCACTAAATTCCAAAGGTAAAGACATAATATAAGAAGGAAAATAATGGTTAAGTTCATTAGTTTCATGGTAAGAATCCTTATTAATGAGTAAGAACACTTTTTCACTCAATAAAGCATTTTTCACCTCATTTATTCATGAAAATAAACTAACAATCCACTCAAAACTCTTGTTTTCATCTCTTTGATTACCCTCATTTCTTCTTATTTCAACAGTCACTCCTTTTTCACTCTTAATTTTTCCACTCTTCGTTTTTCCCAACTCATCACACTCTTTTTTATCAATCAAATATTTATTTTCCCACATTCTTTTTCACTCATTTCTTTTTTATCTTTGTATTCTTTCTCTATACTCACTTTATCTTCATATTATTGTATAGTACATAGTAGAGGAAAAATAATATTTCTACCACTAAAATGAAAATAAAGAAAGTTTCATATCTTTTATACATCACACTTTGATCAAATTAATGTGGTCTCCCAATTAGAAAATTACCCACCTACATTGTAGAAACATCACAAATAACCTCATCATGATATTTTCCTATGAAAAACGACACTATGGACAATTTTATGACTCTCAATTCTCCACTATCATTGATACACTACATCCAATAAGGTGTAGGATTATTTAGAGTAGGTAAAATCAAATTATCCACCAACTAGATACACACCACATTTTTACAACTTCCACTATCAATGATCATACTATATACTTTCTCCTTGATGTGGCATCTCATATAAGGAATATGCTCACACTGCTCCTCATCATGATCATTTTTTGGTTGAATGTTTAAATCTTTTATTTCCACCAATGATTCTCCATGTATTGGTTCTTTAACTTTTACATCTAAAAACCCCTCCAATGGTGACATTTCATCATCACTATAGCTCTCACTAAGGATGTCTCCATTATCCCAAACAATCATGGTCTTTTTGTTTGGGCATTGAGATGTAATATGACCATATCCTTAACACTTAAAGCACTTAATATTACAATATTTATAAGAAAAATTCAGGTAATGTTTTTTGAATTGGTGGAGAAGAACTTTTTTTCCTCTTCTATTATTTTTGGAATTTTTTTAATACCTTGGTTTTCTTTCAATCCACTTAGATGTTGAATTTGGCTCTTTCTGGTTATCCTTCCAAAAATCATGGGAACTTACTTGTCTCCTTTGATAATGTAGTTTCTTTTAGACCTTAACCACCTTATATAGAAACTTCTTCATGTCAATGTAGGTGTCACGACCCGACCTATACCGAGGCTCAAGCCGCAACTACCCCAAGCCCACCTCCATAGGCCAGGGGCTGGCGATTAGCGTCGAAGGCACAATAAACTAGGGGAGGCCTTTGAGTAAGAAACTGTACACATACACATCCAACTCAATGCAACAGTGCAGAGAAAAGAAGGAAAGATACAACACTGCTACAAAAAGGGGAACCAACATACATGCATCGACATTTAACCAGTACGAGCAATGTGCTGAAAAGTAAACTAAATAATAAAATGGGGAAAAAATGCGCCCATCTAGAAAGGTTCCACAACCTAGAAACAGGTAAATCAAAGGTAAACCGCTAGTAAGTCTCACAACCAGGAGGTCTTGCTATGGACACCGAACACAGCCCAAGCTCCTGAGCCCTCCACGCTCCTCCGTAGTCTCGATCGACCTATCCATCGTCTGCAAGCGCACACCAAGTGCGGGCAAAGCCCAAGCAGGGGTGAGTATTAAAATACTTAGTAGGATGCCCTAAAAGCTCGAGGGAGCAACAAGGGAAGTACTAAAATGGGGAGAAATAGAAAGAGCAGAGAACACTGTAAGAGTCCAATAGAGAGAAAGAGAGTGCAGCTCAACCCAATAAGGGAAAAGAAGCAGACTCATCCAGATGCAAGGAGCTAGAGACGGTGAGAAGACAAACTTCTCGTCGAGTCTTCACTGCCTATAGCAGAAGAGTAGACTTTTCCAACCAAGAGGAACTAGACACGGAAAGCACGTGGCATACCCCACGCGTCTTTTCCCCTCCTAGAAGGCGAGTAAACAAACTCAAGGAGTGGAAACAACAATAGGATGTATATATATATATATATATGCTCAACGAGAAACCCAAATGATAGTGTAAGGGGATCTCTATCTCTAAGATCAGCCCACAGAGATTCACCAACAGTTCAAAGGACATCCATCATTGAACCTGGACGTCCTGCACGTCATCTTAGGAGGTACAAGTCCTAAGGGCTCAATCACCACACCTCGATACTATCCGCTTTGGGTGGCACTGAATCACCCACATGGCTTTTAGGTCGCGACGCAAGGATGTGTCTCAGTGGGAAAAGCGCCCCTCGTTCTCGTATGTCTTAGGTCACATCAAAGCTTCCACATCACCGATACACACACCAATGATCCTACTCCGATAGTCACAGAGAAAAAGTCACTGGCTAGCCTCAAAAGAAGGTCTGAGTCTAAAATGCCAATGGATGACCCACTAACCAGCCCTGCTGGAGGGTAAACCCTAATACTTCATCAGGCGACCCATTGCCCAGCCCTGCTGGAGGGTAAACCTGGAACACATAGACAGGCCCACTACCCAGTCTCTACTGGAGGGTAGACCCGAAAGTAGTCGATAGGCGACCCACTGCCCATCCCTGCTGGAGGGAAGACCTACAAGTAGTCAACATGTGACCCACTGCCCAGCCCTGCTGGAGGGTAGACCTGAAAGTAGTCGACAGGCGAGGCACTACCCAGCCCTGTTGGAGGGTCGACCTACAAGTAGTCCACAGGCAACCCACTCCCCAACCCTATTGGAGGGTAGACCTGAAAGTAGTTGACAAGCGACCCACTGCCTAGCCCTGCTGGAGGGTAGACCCGGAATAAAACATCCGGTGACCCACTGCCCAGCCTTGCTGGAGGGTAGACTAGGAAGAAGTTGACAGGCGACCCACTGCCCAGTCTCTGCTAGAGGTTAGACCTGGTAACGGGTCTGATAACTCAGCACTGCAACCGACGTCACCGGGGGTTACCAACATCACTACCATGTGTTGGTTCAGAGTGCGTCAAAGGGACCTCCATCCAACACCATCCCTTGTTTCCACATTTAATGAGATCTCAAACGAGGCTCCACACGCCCGAACGGATCACACTGTTACAATCCATGAGGAAAAACACGCGAGATAAACTGTTTATTCGCCCGAAATGGTCAACCAGTGAATATAGCACTATTCACCATAGCCAGTCCATGTGGGGCCCACACCAAGATCCGAAAACCGAAAAAATGGATCAAACCACTATGATCCCCTCGGAAAGACACACGAGAGTGACTACTCAATCGCCCAAAATGGACACCCGGTAAAAATGGTACTATTCACTATAGCCAGCCCCAGTGGCACCCACACCACGATCCCGAAAAAAAGGTCCAGCGAACTGTGCCATCACGACGCTCTCGGAAAAACACAGCAAAATGACTATTCATTCACCCCGAACAGACATTTGATGAAAAGCCGCAATATGCTGCACTCAGCTCAAAAGGCGGCACGTGGGGCCCACACCATAACTCTGGCTTCATCGCCTGAAACCACCCTGGTCAACCTCGTCTTGATGTCAGGGTCACAACGCCGCTGACGACGCCTAAAACGAACTCCGGATGAAAAAGTTACAATTCCACCCGTTATTTGTAAACAGGGCCCTATAGGGCCCACACCTCGAACCCAAATTTAGGCGGGTGCATTGCGTCATTGCAATCCCCTCGGAAAAACACTCAGAAATGACTGCTCATTCACCCCAAACGAATGTCAGGTGAAAAAGTGATGTTTCACCGTAAAACGTGCAAACTAGGCCCTATGGGGCCCGCACGTTGTCTCTAACCCGAACACTTCGTAAAGCATCTCAAAAAGTCCACAACAGGACTTGAATCATGCTGCCACTGATGGCGCGCCAATCAGACATCCCAAACAGGAGTTAGTTCTGACGCAACAATTAATTAATTAATTAATTAATTACTAACATTTGGCGTTTCGTGCCACAAAGCAATGAAACCAACCTGAAGAGGCTCCGAACCAATTTTGGAAGGACCGTCTCAGCCCCGAGGCCACTGCGCCTCTGACGGCTTGTCAAACGGACATCTGACTTAAGAGCCACGTCCGTCACAACCATAATAATAATTTATTATTATTAAATTAAAGCTTCTCGGGTCGCCTATCTTCGGGCACAAAATCCAAAAATCCTGAAACCCACCTTAAAGAGAGCACCTTGCCGATAAGAACTCATCGTTTGGAACCTATGGCCCCCCGAATGCAAGGGGGGCCCAAAGGGGACCGGTCCAGACCATCGCGGCCCGCTGGCCACAGCTCCCTCCCATCGCACTAGGCCCCTCAGGTCCGGTTCTCCCCAGTAGACCGGCCAGGAGGCTGGACTTCATCGCCTCCTGTAGGACCCGCAAACAGTGGGTCCTTGTCCGCTGGGTCCTCCCCCGAGGTCAGTGCCTCGTGTGCCTCCTCCTTCGACCACGAAAGCCTCGCGGTCGCCCCTCGCCTGCACCGCCGCTCGACGCCGCTCTACTGAGCACCTCGCCGCCGCCTCCGATGTACGCTGTAGCTTCCGCACGCATGCCCGACGCCGCTGCATCCCGGCTACTGGCTGCGCAAAGCCGCCCGCACCATCCGGTTCTCCGCGCTCGCCCGGCGCCTCCGCACTAGCCGTGCCGACCCTGCGACCCCGTTCGACCGAACTCCTCTGCCGGCCTCCTCTCGCGCTCGCCCGACCGACACCCATGACACCGCCGCTAGGCCGATCCTCCCGAGCTCCGCCGCCTTCCCGGACGTAGTCACCCCAATCCGTTTCTAGTTCGGTCTTCGTTCGCCTCCCCTCGTCGGAGTCGAGTCTTCGACCGGTCCCCCCGACCATTCTGATGATCAGAAAAATTATCTAACACCGGTTTCGGGATCCCTGGGACCGGATCTTCACAACGCCTTCCCCGACTCATTGATCCTTCAAGGTTCACGCACACCCCAAAATTTGATACGAAGAACATTGAAGAACGAGGAATTGAACGGGGCTCGGGCATTGGCCATGTTCGTTCGGCAAATACCCCAAATTCTAGAAATTATAAATAAAAGAAAATCAAATGCGAAAATGATGAATAAATTGAGAAAAATGACGAGGGAGCAAAATTCAACAAAAATCCTACATCGGATCGCTGTTCCGTCATTGGCAAGGCATCCACGACGCTCCCGCTCCGATCCTCTAAGGCTCTGATAGAGAAGGATCCTCGAACTTCCGAAGAACGGCGAAGAACGCCGAAGAACATGAGAGAGAGGGGGGGGGAGGTAGGGAGAGAGAGAAATGGGTTGTCTCCTCTCAAGCGAATTTATAAAAAATTCCCTGAAACTCTCTCAATGGGCACGGATTCTGAAACCCCCTGCGCCCGCCTATTTTATCTCACGCCTAAGAAAAGTACCCCATTTCGAACTCAACAGAAGTCTCCGATTTCCATTTCGAGATTTCATTTAAAAGTTATTTGAAAAGAATGCCAGTGATAAAAATCACTAAGTGGTCATTTCGAAATGACCATTTCACCCCTGGGTAACATCTCTCACAGGAGGCCCGCGCCCGCAACTTTTACAACCCGACTAGGGTAAACGGCATGCTCCAGACTCAACGGTGCCCTAAGTTTTCCCATTCGAGCAACCGTTTAGGAGTTACTCAGGTTTGAACTATTAAAAGAATAATTTAATTCAATTTATCCATTTAACACTCCGCTAATGAGCGAGGGGTCCTAACGTCCTGTGCCGACTCATTTTATGTCATTCCTAGGGTAAAAACCACATTTTGGACCCATCCGTACACTATAATTTCTAATCTGGAACTCTGTTTAGGAGTTATCCCATTTATTTGGCATTCCCAGGGCAAACGCACTGAAAATTTACTTCCAGCCACACCGGGGCTCGGAATCGCACGCCGTCTGAGGGAGCTGCTCTGGAATAATATCAAGAATATTCCAAAGTCTTTCTCAGAAAAAAACTGGGTTCTTACATCATCCCATCCTTCATAATTTTCAGCCCCGAAAAGTAAAACTAGGGGAACAACTCAGGGTACCAATCCCACACCTGGCTCTTCCGTACCCAGAAGAACTGTTGCACAGTCTAGCGTCACTGCACACAGACCAAAGGATTTGATCTATTCACGCAAGTTCGGCCCTTTCCAATGATGTTCATATGTGCAAGCACACATCTCCTCAGGTAAGCCATGCAGGATACGCCGTGCACCCACACCTGACCTTGGGGTTAGGACAAGGCGGTAGGGAACTTCACCATCCCTTTGCACGGTCTCAAATGGCTCGAAGGCTCTCAGGGGTAGCTCGCCTCCATGGATGAACCCCTACGTCGCACGCCATGACTGGAATCATCACCCACACCTGGAACAAGGCCCGATGATTGCCTCCTTCAGAATACCCATCTGGTGAAACACCCAAGGATATCCGATCACACAAGTTTACAAAGTAGATGTCTTGCAACCAGGACTCGCTTACACGCTCGGAGATCGAAGGAGTCAACACCATGGACTAAAGAAAAAAGTCATACTCCTTTTACCATACCAACACTGGGTTACATCGACGCCCCATGCCACCCTCGGTAACCCCTCAAGCAAAGAGCTAGAGAAAAGAGTACCTCACACAGTGTCTAACAAGTTCTACTGAGAAAAATAGAAAAAGTCACAGATCATACTTCTTATCATCTCTTGCGTTACAGGATTGTAAACGACCACAACACATTGCCACCCGCGGCCTGTCCGTCAACTCCCTGAGCCTAACATGTGTTGCCTCATGGTGGTGGAAGGACCTCGAAATGTAGTCCACCAACCACAGTTCCTCCTTCTTTCTTCTAACACCGCCTCCCTGGGGACCACCTTGTCCTCACCTGGGAGTTTTCTTATCACGAAACTGCCTCTATTGTGGTGGTTCATCTACCAACCATCTAGAAGACTCATCACATTTGGTCGAGTAATCTGACGCCACGTGATCTCGCACATCAAAAACATAGCACTAATCTTCCCTGGGCTATCTTTGTGCTCTACGTTGTCCCCGACCATGTGTATGAGTCTCATCAAGGGGAAACCTCCAGCGTCGAGGCCCCGCCAATCGACGTCCCTCTACCAGAAATTTCTCTGTCACCAGTGCCTACTCCAGTACCCTGAGATGGGTGAGAATGCACAAGGGAACTACACTGGCATGAATCTCCTCTACAGAGATCTTGTTCAAACTTCTGTGCTCAGAAGTTTCCATCATGGACTACGTCCAAAGAGTACTGAGTAAGGTCTACGAACCCAGTCCTGTACTCAGCCACTACTATCACTCCCCGCTGAAGCTCCAAAAGCTCCCAAACCCATAAAAAGTGTAAGTGGGAGGGGTAGTACTCCTCATGAAATATCTACTAGTATTCATCCCATGAGAGTACCAACTCATCGTGTATTTGAGTAACCCTGGCTCTACTACGCCAAACTGCGATGTGGAAAAAGACTGGCTGTCAAAGCCATCATCTAACCTGTTAGTGTTCGAACAAACCTGAAGAGGTGGACCACCGACTCTAGCCAACCCATCACTGCCTGAGGTTATGGCTTACCATGGAACCTTAGCGGTCTCCGACGCTGGAACTCATGTAGTGCATCCACCCTGTGCTCATCATCGGCCCTCACTGCCGGTACTAACTACTACTCCACAGGTGTAGGTGCTACTGCCTGTCCTCCTAGAGAAATGGTAATCTTATGATGGATCTTGAACCGAGGCCTCTTCGCTCACGGAATCATCATCACGAACTGGAGCTAGTATCCTGGATAGCTATCATCGTGGAGACATCCTGAACCAGATCAAGGAGCATCATGGTCAAATGAGAATATATATATGAACATTGATGGGGAGCTGACTCAAGAAGGAAAATCAAGGACTCAATCCTATATGATGTATGAACAAAATTCCTTGCAACAAGTGTCTCAGTGTGCCGAGTCGACATGCGGGTTATCAGGGTCCTCATGAATAGATACTTCGGCCACCGCACCATCACTGGACTCCCTGGCCTGAGAGCCGCTCTCGAAACACGTTGACATTATTACCCCAAAACCCAACCAATTCCTTTTTACGGACATATGAAAATCACCCCAAGGAACGAACCTAGCTCTGATACCACTTTGTCACAACCCAACCTGTACCACGGCTCAAGCCACAACTACCTCATGCCTGCCTCCATAGTTCAGGGGCTGGTGACTAGCACCAAAGGCACAATAAACTAGGGGGGGCCTTTGCCTAAGAAACTGTACACACACACATCCAACTCAAAGCAACAGTGCAGATAAAATAAAGCAAGATAGAACACTACTACAAAAAGGGGAACAAACATACATGCATCAACCTCTAACAAGTACAAGCAAAGTGATGAAAAGTAAACTGAATAATAAAAAGGGGAAAAACACGCACCCATCCAGAAAGGTGCCACAACCCAACAACAGGTAAAACAAAGGTAAACCGCTAGTGAGTCTCACACCAAGGAAGTCTTGCTACGACCACTGAACGCAGACCAAGCTCCTGAGTCCTCCACGCTCCTCCGTAGTCACGATCGACCTGTCTGTCATCTGCAAGGGCACACCAAGTGCGGGCAAAGCCCAAGCAGGGGTGAGTTTAAAAATACTCAGTAGAATGCCCCGAAATCTTGAGGGAGCAATAAGGGAAGTACTAAAATGGGGAGTAGTGGACAGAGCAGAGACAGTGTAAGAGTGCAAAAGAGAGAAAGAGAGTGTATCTCAACCCAATAAGAGAAAAGAAGTAGACTTGTCTAGATGCAAGGAGCTAGAGACGGTGAGAAGACAAAATTTTTGTCGAGTCTTCGCTGCCTATAGTAGGAGAGTAGACTCGTCCAACCAAGATGAACTAGACACGGAAAGCACGTGGCATACCCCAGGCGTCTTCTCCCCTCCTAGAAGGCGAGTAACCAATCCCGAGGAGTGGAAACAACAATAGGATGTATATATATATATGCTCAATGAGAAACCCAAATGAGAGTGTAAGGGGATCTCTATCTCCAAGATCAGCCCATAGAGAGTCACCAATAGTTCAAAGGACATCCATCACTAAACCCGAACGTCCTGCACGTCAACATAGGAGGAACAAGTCAAAGGGGCTCAATCACTGCACCTCGATACTATCTGCTTTGGGCAGCACTGACTTGCTCGGACGACTTTTAGGTCGCGACACAAGGACGCGTCTTGGTGGGAAAAGCACCCCACCTTCTCGTATGTACTAGGTCACGTCAAAGCTTCCAAATCACCGATCCACACACCAAAGATCATGCGCCAATAGTCATGGAGAAAAAGTCACTGACTAGCCCCAAAAAAAGGCTTGAGTCTAAAATGCGAATGGATGACCCACTGCCCAGCCCTCCTGGAGGGTAAAACCTAATACATCATCAGGCGACCCGCTGCCCATCCCTGTTGGAGGGTAAACCCGGAACACATCGACAGACGACCCACTACCCAGTCTCTGCTGGAGGGTAGACCCGAATGTAGTCGACATGCGACCCACTGCCCAGCCGTGCCGGAGGGTAGACCTGCAAGTAGTCCACAGGTGACCCACTACCCAGCCCTGCTGAAGGGTAGACTTGAAAGTAGTCGATAAGAGACCCACTGTCCGGCCCTGCTGGAGGGTAGACCTGCAAGTAGTCAACAGGAGACCCACTTCCCAGCCCTGCTGGAGGGTAGACCTGAAAGTAGTCGACAGGCGACCCACTTCCCAGCCCTGCTGGTGGGTAGACCTGGAATAAAATGTCAGGTGACCCACTGCCCAGCCCTGCTGGAGGGTAGACCCGAAAGAAGTCGACATGCGACCCACTGCCCAGTCTCTGCTGAAGGGTAGACCTGGTAACGGGGCCGATAACTTAGCACTGCAACCGACATCACCGAGTGTTACCAACATCGCTACCGTGCATTGGTTCAGAGTGCGTCAAAGGGACCTCCATCCAACACCATCCCATGTTTCCACATTTAATGAGATCTCAAACGAGGCTCTACATGCCCGAACAGATCACACCGTTGCAATCCTCGTGGAAAAACACTGGAGATAAACCATTTATTCCCTTGAAACGGTCAACCAGTGAATATAGAACTATTCATCATAGATAGCCCATGTGGGGCCCACCCCAAGATCCCAAAACCGAACAAACAGATCACACCACTATGATCCCCTCGGAAAGACACATGGGATTGACTACTCAATCACCCAAAAAAGACACCCAATAAAAAGGGTACTATACACTATAGCTATCCCAGGTGGCACCAACCCCAGGATTCCCAAAAAAAGGTCAGGAGAACTATGCAATCGCGAAGCTCTCGAAAAAACACATCAAAATGACTATTCATTCGCCCTGAATGGATGTCTGATGAAAAAGACACAATATGCTGCACTCAGCTCAAAAGGAGGCCTGTGGGTCCCATGCCTTAACTCCGGCTTCATCGCCTACAACCACCCTGGTCAACCTCGTCTCGATGTCAGGGTCACAACGCTGCTGACATCGCCTAAAACGGACTCCGGATGCAAAAGTTGCAATTCCCCACGTTATATGTAAATGGGGCCCTGGGGGGCCCACACCTCGAGCCCGAATTTAGGCGGGCAGATTGCATTGTTGCAATCCCCTCGGAATAACGCTCAGAAATGAGTTCTCATTCACCCCAAATGAATATCGGGTGAAAATTAACGTTTCACCGTAAAACATGAAAACTAGGCCCTATGGGTCCCGCACCTTGTCTCCAACACGACTGCTTTGTAAAGTGTCTCAGAAAGTCCACTCCAGGACTGGAATCATGCTGCCGCTGACGGCGCACCAATCAGACATCCCAAACAGGAGTTAGGTCCGATGCAACAATTAATTAATTAATTAATTAATTAATTACTCACATTTACATTTCATGCCACCGATCAATGAAACCAACCAGCAGAGGCTCCGAACCAATATTGGAAGGACCGTCTCAGCCTCGGGGCCACATCGCCTCTGACGGCTCGTCAAACAAACGTTCTGCTCACGAGCCACGCCCGTCGCAACCATAATAATAATTTATTATTATTAAATTAAAGCTTCTCGGGTCGGCCATCTTCGGGAACAGAATCCAAAAATCCCGAAACCCACTTTAAAGAGAGTGCCTCACTGATACGAACTCATCGCCGTAGATGGAACTCAAACAGATGCATCGTTTGGAACCTACGACCCCCCGAATGCAAGGGGGCCCAAAGGGGACCGGTCCAGACCGGCCGGCCCGGTCCGGACCACCAGCCCTGTGCAAACTGCCGCGGCTCCCTCCCATCACACCGGACCCCTCAGCTCCGGTTCTCCTCAACAAACCAGCTAGGAGGCCGGTCTTCGTTGCCTCCCACAGGACCCACAAACAGCGGGTCCTTGTCCGCTGGGTCCTCCCCCAAGGTCAGTGCCTCGGGGGCCTCCTCCTTCGACCGCGACAGCCCCACGGTCACCCCTTGCATGCACCGCCACTCGACACCACTCCGCTGAGCACCTCACCGCCGCCTCTGCTGTATGCTGCAGCCGCCGCATGCACGCCTGTCACCGCTGCATCCCGGCTACTGGCCGCACAAAGCCGCCCGCGCCATCCGGTTCTCCGCGCTCGCCCGGTGCCTTCGTACTCGCTCTGCCGACACCCGCGACCCCATTCGACCAAACACCGTCGCCGGACTCCGCTTGTGCTCGCCCTACTGACACCCACGACCCCGCCGCTGAGCCGAACCCCCCGAGCTCCGCCGCCTTGCCGGACGCGGTCACCCCAATCCGCCGCCGGTTCGGTATCTGGTCGCCGCCCCTCGCCGGAGCCGAGTCTTCGACCGGTCCCCCCGACCAATCCAGTGATCAGAAAAGTTATCCAACACCGGTTTCAGGATCCCTGGGACTGGATCTTCACAACGCCTTCCCCGGCTCATTGATCCATCAAGGTTCGCGCGCGCCCTAAAATTTGATACGAAGAACATTCAAGAACGAGGAATTGAACGGGGCTCGGGCATTGGCCATGTTCGTTTGGCCAACACCCCAAATTCTAGAAACTATAAATAAAAGAAAATCAAATGCGAAAATGATGAAGAAATTGAGAAAAACGACAAGGGAGCGAAATTCAACAAAAATCCTACCTCGGATCGCTCGTCCGTCGTTGGCGACGCGTCCACGATGCTCCCGCTCTGATATGCCAAGGCTCCCACAGAGATGGCTCCTCGAACCACTGGAGAATGGGAAAGAACGCCAAATAACATGAGAGAGAGAGGGAGAGAGAGAGAGAGAGAGAAATGGGTTTTCTCCTCTCAAGCGAATTTATAAAAAATTCCCTAAAACTCTCTCAACGGGCGCGAATTCCGAAACCCCCGTGCCTGCCTATTTTATCTCACGTCTAGGCAAAGCGCCCCATTTCGAACTCAACGGAAGTATCCGATTTCCATTTCAAGACTTCATTTAAATGTTATTTGAAAAGAACGACAGTGATAAAAATCACTAAGTGGTAATTTCGAAATGACCATTTCGCCCTTGGGTGACATCTCTCATAGCAGGCCCACGCCCGCAACTTTTACAACCCGCCTAGGGTAAACGGCATGATCCAGACTCAACAGTGCCCTCAGTTTTCCCATCCAAGCAACCGTTTATGAGTTACTCGGGTTTGATCTATTAAACGAATAATTTAATTCAATTTATCAATTTAACACTCTGCTAACGAGCGAGGTGTCCAAACGTCCCGTGCTGACTCATTTTATGGCGCTCCTAGGATAAACACCCCATTTCGGACACTTCCGTACACTCGGATTTGTGATCCGGATCTCCATTTAGGAGTTATCCCATTTATTTGGCATTACTAGTGTGAACACACTGAAAATTTTATTCTGGCCACACCGGGGATCGGAATCACACGCCATCTGAGGGCGCTGCTCTGGAATAATATCAAGAATATTCCAAAGTCTTTTGTAGCAAAAAAATGGGTTCTTACAGTAGGTTTGAATTTCCACCACATATTTAATTTCAGGATTCAATCCATTGATGAACCTTTCCATGGTAGCTTCAAGATCCTCATCTAAATTGGCTCGAATCATCGATATCTCTATTTACTTATAGTATTCCTCCAAACACATGGAAGCTTGCACATGTTTTTGTAACTTCAAATTAAAATATTGATAGTTATGACTAGAAATGTACCTTTTTTGCATTACTATCTTCACTTTTACCAATGTTTGTATTGGCCTTTATCCATTCCATTGTCTACTTACTTGTAATTGGGACTACCAAATACTTGCATATCCATTAAACTCAATGCCGCCAATTTTACCTTATTATCATTCCAGTATTTATAAAGTCCAAATAAATGTTCCACCTTCCTCTCCCTCTCCAAATAAAGTTCTAGGTCACTCTTCCCTTGAATGGATGGAAGTGTCATTTTGATGCTTCCCAAGAATCATTCTCTCCAAGTAGCACGTTGCCCTCACATTGGAAATGATTCTTCAAAATCAGAGTACTCATAGTCACCTTTATCAATTTATGGCCTTAGTAGAGGCCTTAATGTTGACGAACTTTGGAAATTATCCAACCTATCATTCAATCTAGAAAATTGGTCTGCGACAACTTTCATGAATAATTTGAGTTCGATCTCACTTCTTTCTCCCTTGTTCCCCCTTTTTCAAAATCCTCTCACACTCTTTCTATCATTTTTAATCTATAAAATGGATCCTCACACTTTATAGAAAAAAAATTTGGTTCCTACAAGTGTTCTTAAATAGAATAAAGAAAAAAACTAGTGAGAAGAAGTCAATTCATGGAAAACATTAATAATAAATTTTTTTAAAAGGGTTTGAATCGATGGAGTCCAAGAGAAATGAGAGGTAATGAGAAATGAGAGAAATGTTTATGGTTGAAGGTTGTATATGGACGAGGGGAAAAAATGAAAGAGAAATATTGTAGTAGAAATTCATAGAATTTGTGCAAAAGAGAAAAAAATGTGTGCAATAAATTTATATCAGTTTCTTTTGTTTGTTTTTAGTTTTTTTGCATCTCTTTTACTGGTATTTTTAAAAAAATAATTTAACCAAGATAGAGTGTATAAATGTTTGATGATATGGCGTGACCTTCAAAAACATAAACTTATCCAAATGCACAAATATGATCATAAAATTTATGAAAGGATGAGGAATAGAATTTCTAGAATTTCTATATGAATGTACACTTCAAATGATAGATTTAAACTCGATTAAAATTCCATCATGGAGATTGTTAGATTACACATAAGTGAATCTGTAGCATGAATTGATTTAGATATTTCTCCAAATATACATTTGATTTTAGTGTTTCTAAATTGAGATGAAATATGAGGTTATGAAATATAAAAATGAAAAATTATAGATACAGAAACTCAAAAAAAAAATGGCTGAAATGGCGGAATAATTTTGTGGCCAAAATTGGTGTTGGCCGAAAATGGAATCAGAAAAAAAAGATTGGGGAAATGAAGAAAATGTAAGAACTTGGTTTCTATTGCCGAGCTCTAATACCAAATGATATGATAACATATTGGGTGTGTGGTATTCATTGGAAAAAATGAGGAAACAGAAGTGATGGAAGTAGGAGAAATGGAAATTAAAATAAATGAATGGAAATAAATGGGGAAGGGGGGGGGTGATAAATTAGGACCCCAAGGATACTTTTCCCTTAAATCCATAAATATAAAGTGCTAAAAAGGTTTATCACTCTTTTGATCCTTAAAAACCCTAAAACACTTGAAGAAAACCTGAAAACACAATAAGTCTCTAAAAACCCTGAAACACCCTAAAGACCCAAAACCCTTAAAACCCTTTAAAACCCTAAAAATCCCCACACACCCTAAAACCCCAAAAAACCATAAAAACCCCAAAAAACCCAAAAAAATCCCTGAAAACATAAAAACCCTAAAATCCCTAAAAAACACCCAAAACCAATAAAAACCCCAAATCATTAGAAAAACCTATAAACCCAAAAAAACTAAAAAATGAATAAAACCATCAAAACCCCTAAAAACGTTAAAAAACACTAAAAAACCTTAAAAACCTAAAATAAAAAAAATTAAAACCCACCCCAAAAGACCCTAAAACCCTAAAAACACAAGAAACCCCTTAGAACCCCTCAAAATCCATAAAAAACCTAAAAACCCTAAAAACCATAAAAACCATAAAAACCCTAAAAAATCCCTAAAAACATTTTAAAACATAAAAAACCCTAAAAACCCATAAAACCTTAAAAACCCCAAAAATACCCTAAAAACCACTAAAAAAATTAAAAAACCATTGAAAACCATAAATATATTAAAAAACTAAAAAAACTATTAAAACCCTAAAAAACTAAACAAACCCTAAAACCCATAAAGACCAAAAAACCCCTAAAAATCCTAAAAACACGAAAAATCCCGAAACCCCCCTAAAAATCCCTAAATCCCTAAATCCCTAAAAATCCTGAAAAAACATAAAAATCCTAAAACCCCCCTAAAAATCGATGAAAACATATAAAACCCTAAAACCCTAAAAAACATAAAAACCCATTAAAACCTTAAAACCCCCAAAAAAGCTCATAAAAACACTACAAACCTGCTAAAAACTATAAAAACCCTTCAAAAGCCTAAAAAAATATAAAAACCCATAAAAACACTAAAAAACACAAAAAACTATAAAAACCTAAATGTCCCTAAAAACATGAAGAAACCTAAAAAACTCTAAAAACTATAAAAACCATCTAAAACCCCTCAAAACCCTGAAAACCTTAAAAAATCTGAAGAAACCCAAAAAACCAAAAACCACTAAAAAAATCTAAAAACCCATAAAACCCCTTAAAATGTTAAAAACTCTAAAAACCATAAAAAACCTAAAACTAAAAAGCAACCTAAAAACCCAAAAGACCATAAAAACCCTAAAAAACCATAAAACCCCCTAAAACCTTTAAAACCCTCAATATCCATAAAAACCATAAAAATCATAGAAACCAGAAAAATAGTAAAAAACCTCTAAAACTGTTTAAAAGATCTAAACAACCTTAAAACCTGTAAAAATATCAAGAAAAAACCGAAAACCCTCAAAATACCGTTAAAACCATGAAAAATTCTAAAAACCCTAAAAACCATGAAAATCCCTAAAAACATAAAAATCCCTAAATCCCCTAAGAACCATAAAATCCATAAAACCACCTAAAAATCACGAAAAACGCAAAAAATCCTAAAACATCGAGGTCTGTGGTCCCAAGGAGCTCTTTCAACTCTGTAATCACTCATCCTCTGGGATTGGCATGACTGGTGTGTACCAAAGTTGTCGAGATAGAAGCTTAACTTTTCGGAGGCAGGAAAACTGGAGATTTCACTTTCCTTCACTGATTTTGACCCTCCCTCTCCCGGTCGGGTCATTAAGAAGCAACAAGTGGCTCACATTTCAGCTAATTGTGAGGCAGTGGAGGAAAGGCACAAGCTTTGTCAATTCTCCATCATTTCCAGAGTGTTGACCCTGAAGGGTGAGCAGATCTGGAAATATACTGATCTCACCAACTGGGTAAGGGAGATCTGGGGCTTCTCTAAATGGAGAATAAATTCTATGGGGAGAGGATATTATCATATTTTCTTCCCATCAGATGAATGGAAGCGACGATATTGAAGCTTCGGTTCCCTCAACCTGAAGCCTGGCCTCTTAAGGATCCAAGAGTGGTATCTGAATTTTTACTAATTAAATGTCATGAACACCTTTGCACAGGTATGGATTCATATATGTAAACTTAGCTGGCTTTATTGGCACCCTCAGATTTTATGGGATATTTTATCCTCGGTGGGTTATCCTATACAAATTGATAAGTAGATGAAAAATCCAAAATATGTGCATTATTTTCGTATCTTTGTTGAAGTTGACTTAGCTTCCACATCGATTGAGGAAGTGGTGCTCAATAGTGATGAAGACAACTTCACACTAGAAATTCAGTATGAGCACAAACCCTGGTTTTCCCTTCACTGCAATCTCTTTGGGCACCTCATCTCGGACTTTCAGTGACTGAAAGTATGCACCAAGTGCTATCTTAATGGGCATGTTGTTTTATCCTGCAATAAGAAATCACGAGTTAGAGTAGGGATAAAGGCCCCTGACCAAGCACCTTCTCCATCCTAGCCTCATCCTGCTGTGGTTGGAAGTCCGGTGGAGTAGCCTTAATCAAAGAGGGTGATGGGGGTTGATGTCAAATATTTCCAAGAGACACCCCCATATGTAGGGATTTGCTACTAGGTCTAACCCCCCGGATGACCAACTGGCTATCCCTGCTACCTCAAAGCCTAGTGCTGCCACTCCTGGACTACAGGCAGTCCGGGCTGAGCCTGGCTAATCCTCAAAGCCTACCGCTGGTTCGCAGGCAACCATGGTTGAGCCCGGCTAGACATCCACTCATGCTCGTCCTACCACGGTGGTGAGCCCTACCTACTTTCAAGGAGCACCACCTCCCATACAGGAGGCAGATGCTGGGCTAGATCTTCCCGCGTCTGTTTCTATTCCAGGGCCTTTTTCCCTCCCTAGCCCTGTGAAGGCCCGCCCACCTCTGGCCCTCTCGTCACTGACTGATGATTCCTTTATGGCTATGTCATCTAGAAAGTTTTCCCTACGAGACATGGCTATGAGTGCCTCCCCTATGACACTATGCCCCATAAACTTGTTCACCCCTCTCAGTGGTATTTTATAGGCTGATGATGTGGAAGAATAGAACAATGAGGAGGCGGCAGGGTCTTCCAGACCGGCTGAGAAGATCCTACCACTTGAGGTTGGATCTCAATCTCTGGATAACCTAGGACTCAAATACCGGATCACTGAAGTTGATCCTTTCACTAAGAAGAAACCTGTGAGTTGGCCCAAAAAGAAGGAAAAAAGGAAAAAGTGAAGGCAACACCTCTGAATGCTAACACCAGATCTGTGAGAGGGGTGACTCCTGTCTGATTTGATGCGGATCCTCTTCTGGTACTGCCAAGGGATTGGGAATTTTCCCACTGCCTTAGTCCTTAGGAATTTCCTCATTTCTCAGAGGCCTATGATTATTGGTATTGCTGAGCCTATAATCTCGTTCGATAACTGGATGGGCATCAACTGGGGAAAACTTGGTAAATCCTGTGTTTCCAAGACTGCTAATGAGAATGGTTTGGACATCTTATGGGTGCTAAAGAATGATGACATACGGTTGACATCTGTGGACGTGAGTACCCAGGCCATCACCCTATCTACAACATGAAATACTCCCCCTCTTTCCCTCTACTTTGTGTATTCTTCTTGATCATACACGATGAGACGAGATCTATGGGAAAAACTGATTACCCAAAAAAGGATCATTGAGAATAAACGGATTGTGATTGGGGATTTCAAAACTATGTTACGACCAGATGAGATGATTGGATCCAACTTCTCTCACTCAACTGCTTAGGACTTATCCTTCTGTCTATATACTTTTGATCTCATAGAAGATCCTATCTCAAGAGCCTCCATCACATGGGGGCACTCCACTATTAATGGAAGGCAGGCCAGCAAGCTAGACATGTGCATTTTTAGGATCAATGACGTGAACATTCACTTTGATGTATTGGGCTTTAACCTCCCCAAATTTCACTCAGATCATAACCCCTTTATTTCTGAATGTTCCATGGGCTCTCCAAGGTCATAACCCCTTCTCTTCAGGTTCAATAATGCCTGGATTACGGTACTAGGATGTAGGGAAATAGTCACTAGTGGTTGGAATGAAGGCCTCTGTGGAAGTCACTACTATATTTCGGTCTCTAGGCTTAAAAAATCAAAGCCTCGCTCAAGGAGTGGAGCATGAATTGTTTCTCTGGTCTAGATGATGATATTCAGGCTGCTGAGAAACAACATTCCTTCCACCAAGATTCTAATCATCACTTTCCCCTGCCCTCTCAGGAGGAGTTGTAGCTTCACTCCATGCTTGATGATCTTCTGGATCTTAATGAAAAGACATCTAAAAACCAGTTCAACGTTAGATGGGTCAATTATGGAGACCGCAACTTGAAATTTTTCCATCAGTTTCACCGAAAGAAAAAGGATAAAAAGTTTTTAAAATCAGTTTGTATCTCAGGCTCTACTTCCACCTCGGAGGATGATATTTCCACTGCTATTATCAATCATTTCCAAGGGCTTTACTCAGATGATGGTGGTGACTACACCCTCCCTTTGATGGATTCCATCATACCATGCATTGATGAACAACAAAAAAGGGATTTAATGATTTCTACCCTTGAGGAGGAAGTTAGGGTTGCTTTGTTCTCTCTAAACATTGATAGTACAGTGGGACCAGATGGATTCACTAACATGTTCTTCATGTCTTACTCGGATATCATGCATGAGGGCATCACCAGTGATGTTAGGGAATTTTTTATCTCTAGTGTGTTCCCACATAGAGTCAACTCTAATTTCATTGCCCTGATTCCCAAAAGGGAACATTCAATTGACATTGGTGACTTTCGACCAGTGGCATTGGGAACACTATTCCAAAAATCATCTGCAATATTCTGGTCATGCGAATAGAGAAATTTTTGGGGTAAATTCTCACTCCAAATCAATTTGAATTCTTTGAGGAATGAAACATAGAGGAATGACATTTCAGAGCCTTGGAGAGCATCAAATTCATAAGGAAGAAGTCCAAATAGGGTAACTTTGCACTTAAGATTGACATCTCCAAGGCTTTAGACACTATTAAGTGGATCTTCATCTCCCAGGTTCTCTCCAAGTATGGATTCTAGAACAGAATTTTCAGGATGGTTATGTCCATATTAAGTAGCACCTGGGTCTCTGTCCTTATAAATGGATCTACCAATGGGTTTTTCCCTTACTCCTGTGGGGTCCGACAAGGTGACCCGCTTTCAAGAATTCTCTTTGCGATTGCTGAAGATTACTTGAGCAGCTGTCTTATTGACCTTTGCTAGGCTTGTCTCTTTAATCCTATTAGGGAAGGGAGGGATATCTACATGTCATCCCATATTTTTTATGCTGATAATATTCTTCTGTTTGGGAAGCTGAAAAACAGACCTTGGATTCCATCTTGATGATCTTCCGATATTATGAAAATGTGGCAGGGAATCTATCAGTTGAAGCAAGTCTTTGATTTTCATTGGGGAGGGGGTCTCTCGGCCCTGCCAGATATTTGTTTCAAGGTCTCTTGGTGTTAAAATAGGAACACTCCCTTTTGATTACTTGGGTGTTCCCATCATTTTTGGATGAGTCAAGCATTGTCACCTTGAGAGCATTGCCACCAGAATTACTCAACAGCTGGAGAAATGGAAAGGGAAACGTCTATCACAAGCTGGAAGTGTATATCTTATCAACTCAGTGACCACTTCTATGTTCACATATTCTTTCTATATCTACATATGGCCGGTTAACCTTCTTAAGGACATGCAAGAAAAGATCAGAAAATTCACCTGGACGGGATGCATAAGTGATAGGAAACTGGTTACGGTGGCCTGTAAGGACAGCACCAATCCAATCGAGCTAGGAAGGCTTGGAATCAAAGACCTCAGATGATATAATGGTGATCTCCTTGCTAAATTTACTTTGGGATCCTTAATCCTATGAGTGGGGGATTGGGCTTCACTCAGAAATGGTTTGTGCTTAAACTGTGTGATGAATTGGAAGGTTACTTCCCCTATTCTGTTTGTCTATCAATTCATGATTTCTATAAGGGAATTATTTGTCACTCAAAATGGATCTTCTGAAAGAACTAGGAACTGAATTCTTTGTCCAAACCATGGCATGATAGGCCTCTATAGGATTTCATGATCCCCCCTACCGACCTTAAGAGCATGTCCATCGGGAGGTTCATTCCTTGGCTGGAAGAGATTGAGGTGCTCCTCCCAACTGAAGTCTTGTTTCAAATCCAGCGATATGCCTTTGTTGACTCTGACATCTTGATTTGGAAACCCAAACTTGTTGGGTGACTAAATTACAAAGATTATTATCGGTACAACTATGCTATGGGATCCCCTCCCCTAGCCTAGCTCTCCAAATTGAAGAGGAACTTCATCCCTCCAGCCAGTCATCTCCTTCTTTGGAAAATTTCGAAGAATCGGCTACTAATGAAGAACCAGTTGTAGAAAGCTTGGCACAACCTTGCTTCTAAATGACTCCTCTGCCTATGCGCTGAAGAGAATATTCATCACACCTTCCTCCAATACAAATTTAGTGAAACACTATGGGGTTACATAAAGCAGATTTTTGGGCTCCCGGCTTGCATGAAAAGTCTTCTCTTCGTGCTCTTGGGTGACCGGTCCCACTGGGACTATAGTGAACAGGTACGTAACATTATAATGGTCGCCGTTGCAGCCACCATTTCTTATATTTGGATCGCTTAGAATGTTGTTTCCTTCAATAAGAAGTGGCTCTACATTCTTGGTGGTGTGGTGGTGATTCACATGGCTGCCTATGTGGCTTCTTGCAATCAGACAGGCTCTATGGAGAATGATGTTAGTGAGCTCATTATTCTTCAGCTGATTAGCGTCTCTAGTAGGGCCAAGAATCCAATGGTTCCCAAGTTTATCTGATGGATCCCTCCACTACCCTCTTGGATTAAGGTTAACATGGATGTTGCGACCCTGGGTGCGCCAGGTCCTGTTGGGTGCGGTGGAGTCTTTCTCACCTATCAGGGCTTCGTTAAAGGATGTTTCCAGCACTTCATTGGTGATGGGTGCACCCTTGAAGCTGAATTGTGGGCCATGATAAAGGTTAATGAGCTTCAGATGGAGCTTTCTGTGGATTGAATCTGACTCCATGTTTGCTGTGAATGCTCTTAAAAACAGATCTAGGTGCATTCTATGGAGGATCCTCCCCCAATGGATCACATACCTCACCATGTGTCAAGGGATGAATCTTACTGTGACACATGCCTATCGGGAGGAAAATGCGGTTGCAGATTCTCTCTCTAAACATTCCATTGTGGAGAGGTGCTCGTTGTGGTCCTCTGTTGCCACGCCCTCATGCTCGTTGCTTGTGGACTCTGACTTGAAGGGTGAGTTGCACACCCGGTTATGTAACCCTTTTATGTAGCTCTCTATTTTTCTTTCTTCTTGGTATAATATTTGTGGGGCCAGGCTAGCCTGGTTTTGAGCCTTCCTTGTCCCTAAAATTGTTAAAAAACTCTAAAAATATTAAAATTCATAAAACACTCAAAACAAGCCTAAAAACCCAAAGATACCAAAAAAAACATTGAAAAACCCTGAAACCCTAAAACCCCTAAAAAACCTAAAAACACTAAAAATCCCAAAAAAACCTATAAAAAACATAGAAACTATAAAAAACCTAAAAAACCCCTAAAAATCCATGAAAACATAATACTCCCTAAAAACCCTTAAACCCCCTTGAAAACCATAAAACCCCTAAAAACCATAAAACCCATTAAAACACTAGAAACAACTAAAAAATCTAAAAAACCCTTAAATCCCCTAAATTTTTAAAACACTCTAAATACATTAAAAACCCTAGAAAACTCAAAAAAAACCCATAAAGACCCAAAAAACTCTAAAAAACCATAAAATCCCTTAAAAAACCTAAAATCCCCAAAAGGCCCTAAAATCCATAAAACCCCTAAAAATTATAAAGACCTTCAAAATCCCTAAATACCCAAAAACCATAAATATCCCAAAACCCCCTAAAAATACATTAAACCGTAAAAAATCCCTAATAACCATAAAACTATAAAAAAACATAAAAACCTATAAAAACCCTATAACAACTAAAATATCTAAAAACTATAAAACACCGTAAAATTTTAAAAAACTATAAAAAAACTTGAAAATCCTAAAAAATAACAATACCATAAAAACCGAAAATAACCCTAAAAATCAGGAAAAACCCTAAAAACTAAACCCCTGAAAACCCCTAAAATCCCTCAAAATCCCTAAAAACCATCAAAAACCCTAAAAACCATAAAAATCATTAAAACCCCTTTATAAGCCTGTTAAAAAGTAAAAAACCCTAAAAACCTTGAAACCCCCTGAAAACCACAAAAACCCCTAAAACCGTAAAATCCTTAAGAACCCATAAAAGTCATAAAAACCACTAAAACCCATAAAAACCCTCAAAAACACTAAAAATGTTACAAAATATAAAAACCCTAAAAACCCTAAAAAACTCAAAAAACCCTAAAAACCCAAGAAGATCCTAAAAACCCTAAAAATATCCAAAGACCCTAAAAACCTTGAAAACCCCTAAAAACACTCAAAATCCCTAAAACCTAAAAAACCATAAAAACCATAAAATTCCCAAAAACCCTAAAAATCCATGAAAATATAAAAAACCATAAAAAACCTGAAAACCCCTTGAAAGCCATAAAACCCATAAAAAAAGAACCCTAAAACCCATAAAACCCCTAAAAATGATGAAAAACTCTAAAATTAATTAAAACCCATAAAACTGTTAAGAAAAATCTAAAAACCTTAAACCCTGAAAAACAAAAGAAACCCAAAACTCCAAATGACCCTAAAAACCCTGAAATTCCCTAAAAACCCCTGAAAAGCCCTAAAAACTATAAATATTCCTAAAAACCCAAAAAAACCAAAATTGATAAAAATCCTAAAATACCCCTAAAATCCATGAATTCAAAAAAACCCTTAAAACCCTGAAAAACCCCTCAAAACAATAAAAACCCCTAAAAATATTTAAAATCCCTAAAATCCCATAAAAACCATAAAACCACATAAAAACCCTAAAAACACTTAAATTTATAAAATCCATTAATACCCCTAATTTTTTAAAGTACACTAAAATGCCTTAAAAACCCAAAAGAACTCAAAAAACCGGATAACCCCTAAAAATTAAAAAGACAGTAAAAACCCAGAAAAGCCCTAAAAAACTGAAAACCCCTAAAAATTCCTAAGAAACCTAAAAATCCCAAAAACCACTAAAACCCTATAAAAACCAAAAAATAATTAAAAATACCTAAATATCCATGAAAATGTAAAAAACCCTAAAAACTATGAAAATCCCCTAAAAACCATAAACCCCCCTAAAAACCTTAAAAACCCTAAACACCCATACAAACCCTAAAAATATGCTAACACTATAAAAACCCTTAAAAACTATAAAAACCCTTTAAAACCCTTAAAAACCTTAAAACACAAAAAAAAAACAAATCCAAAAAACCCCTAAAAACCTGAACCCTGAAAATCCCTAAAATCCTAAACACCCCTAATGATAATAAAAATCCTAAAAAACACCTAAAAATCCATGAAAACATAAAAAACCATAAAAACCTCTGTAAACCGATGGGAATATAGAGGTGGTGACTCAGATACTATCATCCCTTTTGTATAAAATTATTAAAAAGAATCTCAAGAATTGGGAGGAGTGTTAGCCACATGTGGAATTCACTTATAACAAGGCCAAGCATTACTAATGAATATTCAACATTTGAAATTGTTATGGATTCAACCCCCTTTCCCCTATTGATCTAGTATCATTTCCTATATAGAAATCAACTAAAATGGATCTGAAAATGAGTGTTGAATTCATCAACAAACTCCTTGAAAGGAAAAGGGAAAAAATTGAGCGAAGGATCTAGAAATAATTTGATCATGAAAACAAGGGTTTCTAGAAAGTGTTGTTCAAGCCTGGTGAATTAGTCTTGATTCACATGTGAAATGAAAGATTTCACAACAAGAGGTAATCAAAACTTCTTCCATGAGGAGATGGACCATTCCGGGTGCTTGAGAAGATTAACAACAATTCTTACGAGGAGACTATTCTAGGTGAGTACGGTGTAAGTGACACATTCAATGTTTATGATATATATCTATTTTTTTGGTGAAGAGCATGAAGAGTCAAGGAAAAATCCTTTTCAAATGGGAGATGACGATGGTACCCTGTTAAAGGCACTGTGTCAATTTCTTGGGTGAAGGAGTTGGATTTGCAAGGCCCGATGACCCGAGGGAGATTAAAGATGTTGAATGCTACAATGGGGCCCATATCAATTCATTAATGGCACAAAGGACCTTTCCTTACACGGATAGAGAAAATGGGCATTTTATCTCACTTATTCAATCCCAAACATGATTTTCAATTTTTGGCTCGCATGGTTGCATGAATTTTGGAAGCCTTTCCCACATGGAGAATTATAGAATGGCATCTTTGCACACCAAAGTTAAATCATATGGGCTAGGTACTAAAAATCATATCTTATGGGCTATGGGTGGAAATAAAAGTTATAATTTTCCTAAAATTCATTGTTAGACTATAATTTTTTAACTTTAAGGGGAAAAAGTCAGAATATTATTTATGAATTTAGTGTATTAGACCCTTGACTTTTTGTGACACCCCTTGGTTATAAATAGCCACCCCATGGCATTGTATTTTCAATCATGTTTTCATTAGTGATTATCTTTGAGTTTAATTTGATAAGATCATTAATTTCTTCTTGTTCTCTTGTGCATTCATGCCTTATTAATCTACATGTTAGAGTAGTGATTCAAGATCACAAATCCGCTAATTTCAATCCTCAACCCAAGTGAGTGGTTGTGTGGATTGATCATCACACCCCTCTTTTGAGTGTGTTGTCAAAGTAGTAGGTCAAACTCTTTATATCATTTATTTACTACCTGTATGCACTATCCATACTAATCACACACCACTTTTCTCCAAACTGCATCCGACTTCCGCTGCCTGATGCTGTGAAGTTCTGGTCACTCCTAGCATCTTGTATCACCATGAAACCCCTGAAAACCATAAAACCCCTAAAAACCTTTAAAACCCCTAAAACCCCATAAAAACCCTAAAACCCCACTAAAAACTATAAAAAACCTTTAAACCCCTAAAACGTTGAAAAAAATAAAAAATATTAAAACCCCTAAAAAACACAAAAAACCCTAAAAACCCTGAAAAACCCCAAAAACCCCAAAACCCATAAAAACACTCGAAATCCTTTAAAACCCTAAAAACCATATAAACCATAATAATCATAAAAAATTACCCAAAATCCATGAATACATTAAAAACCCTAAAAACCCTAAAAACCTAGGAAAACTATAAAAATCACTAAAAACCTTACAAAACCCTAAAAACCCATAAATCCCCTAAAAAACATGGAAAAAATCTAAAACTCATTTGAGATATTAATAATGTTAAAAAAATATATAAACCCATAAAAACCATAAACACATTAAAAAAAATTAAAAAACCCTAAAAACCCAAAAGACCCTAAAAACACAAAAAATGAGTAAAACCCTAAAACCCTTGAAAACCCCCAATACACTCAAAACCCCTAAGAATCCTTAAAAACCCTAAAACCATAAAAACTGTAAAAAAATCCTAAAAAGATAGGAAAACATAAGAAATCCTAAAAACCCTAAAACCTATAAATACCCTTAAAACCACTAAAAACTATAAAAACCCATAAAACCCATATAAATGTTAAAAACATTAAAAAAACCTGAAAACCCTAAAAACAAAAAAAACTAGGAAACACAAAAGGACCTTAAAAACCATGAATACCTGTAAAAATCCTAAAACCCAACTTAAAACACTAAAAACCCTAAAAATTCCTAAAAACCCTAAAAACCATAAAAATCCAAAAAATCCCTAAAAATCCATGAAAAGGTAAAAAAAACCCCAAAGGCCCTAAAAACCCACGAAAACCCCTAAAAACCTTAAAAACCCAAAATTCCATAAAATCCCTACTAACCAATAAAAACTCTAAAAAACCTTAAAACCCCTAATAATTTTAAAATAATTTAAAAATCTTAAAATTCCTAAAAAACTCAAAAAAAATTGAAAACCCCTAAAAACCCTAAAACCCCTAAAAACCTCAAAATCCCAAAATATCCAAAAAACCCCTAAAATTCCCTAAAAATGTAACAAACCATTAAAACCCGAAAAACCCCTAAAATCCATAAAAGCACCTAAAAACCTTAAAAATCTAAATTCCCATAAAAATCCTAAAAACCATTAAAAACCTTAGAAGACTATAAAAACCATAGAAACCTAAAATAACTCAAAAAAACCCAAAAAACCCTAAATGACCCAAAAACCCCGTAAAAACCTCAAAACCCCATTAAATACCTAAAAACCTAAAAAACCATAAAATCCTAAAAAGTCCCTAAAAATCCTTGAAAGCCAAAAAAATATTAAAACACCCTTGAAAATGATAAAAAACAATAAAAACCCATATAAATCCTAAAAACCACTAAAATTTCTAAAAAATATTTAAACCCCAAAAAATGTTAAAACTATAAAAACATAAAAAACCATAAAAAATTCAAAAAAAAAAACCCCCAAAATGCCCAAAAATAAACTAAAACCCATGAAAACCCCTAAAAACCCTCAAAATCCCTCAAAACCCATAAATTTCAAAATATATTTAAAAACCCTAAAAATCCCTAAAAACCTAAAAAAACCGAAAAACTCTATAAAATCATAAAAACCCATAAAAACGTTAAAAACACTAAATAATATAAAAACCCTAAACAACTAAAAACTCCAAAAAAATCCTTAAACCCTCAAAAATATTTAAAAAACTCTAAAAACCCTTAAAAACCATAAAAATAAAATAAAAAACACCCTAAAACCCCAAAGGACCCTAAAAACCTAAAAACCATAAAAACCCCTAAAACCCCTAAAACCCTAAAAACCATTGAAAACCCTATAACCCCTCAAAATCCATAAAATTCCTAAAAATCACTAAAAATCCCTAAAAACCATGCGACCTCTGGTGGATGTTTTTGAAAGATTTGTGTATGAAAAATGGGACCTTCAATATCACGCTATGGTAGGTCTTCTTGATAGTGGTCATATCTTGATTCACTTTGCATCAGAGGAGGATATGGTCAATGCTTGGTCTGGGGCACCAAGAAGATGAAATGGTACCCAGTTTGTTCTTTCTTGGTGGAGGTTTGATCTGTACTTGAATCGTGACTCTCCGATGGTTGCATCGTGGGTTAGTTTTCCAGAACTGCCCCTTCCATTTCAAAACATTTCCATTATCTCTATACTGGGAAATCTTCTGGGAAGGTTCTTGTGTCTGGATAGTAGGACTAGGGCCCTTTGTCACCCAGTTGACCCAAGGGATTTTATTGATATTGTTGCTTCTAAAGGGATGTTGGACTTTTTTTGGATTGCTATTAGTGAGGAACTTCGGTGGAAGCATCCTGTTATCTTCGAGTCATGGACAGATTTCTACTCCTACTGTTGGCATCTAGGTCATAGTTATCGGGGTTGTAGGCATGGTGTCATGAGTTGTGGTGTTTTGATTTGTGATCATGAGGTGGCTGGAAAAGGGAACCAAGACCTTGGTGTGGTGTAGAACGCGATGCAAGATAGTTCTCCGGTTGGGCATGAGGGAGTTGGATCTGCAGTGGATAATCACAGCGTTGGGAAAGTGGTTGTCAAGTGTCAACCAGAACCCAAGGTGCATGATATCTTCAAGCACTTGAGGAGTGATCTGAAGCTCCTAGATGCTGGAAGATCTCTTGGAATGGAGGTTTCTGCTGGGCTGGAGTTTGATAAGGAGGTTCAAGGGCCCCCAGACAATGCGGGATGTGAGATCTCTACTAAACATATACAAAATAAGGTGCAGGCCGCTACTGCTGGGCATGGTGGAGGGAGTGTGTCCCAGAATCCTCCGGTGGCTGATGTTGGGAGTGCTAAGCCTCTTTTTCAGGTGCTAATGGATGTGCTTTCTACTGGACTGGGAGGAGGGAATGTGGACTAGCATGCTAGTGAAGTTGGGATGATTTTGAGTACTTTTGGGAGCCATGATAGGGCTGGTGAATGAGAGCATAAGGCGAGGGATGATCTGGGAAAAATGAATGTCACCTGTGGGATATCCCTGAGCAACTGGTTTGAGGGCCTGGGGTATTTGGAAATCCATGGAGATGATTCTTGCAATGAAGGGAAGCATGATACTCAGCATGGTGTTGAACCTCTGGGTATTGGTGGCGACCCGAGCCTCTGTCTTGAGTAGCTGCAGGCCACACCAGAGGCCTTTGACAGTCTCGAGGCAGATGGACATGTTGAATGCTGAAGGCAAAACGCTGGTGCTTTTGAAGGGGACCATGCTGCCCGGCCTACTTCTGATGGAGCTGTTGTGACATGCCCCACCTGCTTGAAACCATCTCCATAGATGATTAGCATCTGGTCCTGGCTACGAGGGAGGTGTCAAATGTGTGTGTGCCAGAAGGGTTTCTCATGACTAAGACTGAAGAGGCCAGTACATGGGTTGATTATACCGTTGTACCTGGTTCCAGTGTAGAAGTGGATGAATCCAATGAGCTTGATGGTGTGCATGCTACTCAGCCTGGTGGTGTTGAGGATCTGACATGTGTTTTCATGGCGTGCTCTGACCTGCATGAAGCAAGTTATGTTGAGAATGGGCATCTGGTCCCGACCGCAGTGGATTTTTCAAATGCGCATGTGCCCAAAGGGATTCTCAATGTCCAGATTGATGAGGCTGGACAAATGGGAGCTATTTTCCAAACCAACATACTAAAGGACATGAATTTGGAGGTCTCCAATGTGATGCCAATAGTAGTGCATAAATCCATCTTACAAAATGAAATGGATTTACATGGAACAATGGCTTGGGGGGAGGGTTCGGATGATGAATCAAGAATGAACTTCAACATGGCACATATAATGAAGGAGCATGATATGCTTTGGAATGAACTTCCTCTTGGCGAAGATAACTTTACAGGTGGTTCATATGGAGAGGGGCCTATTTAGGGGTCTATCCCCACTGTTTGCTATCCGAATAAAGAGGACAATATTATCCCTGTTCAGGATAAATTTTCTGTTAGTGTCACATATAACACACAAAAGAGGAAGCCAAGGAAGGACTATTCATACCTGCCAAAAACAGTGGCTACTAGGGCATCCAGTAAAGCTGTGAAGAACTCCTCTGGCAAGGTGGGGCCGTCTGCTAAGAAGCAGCTGAATGTGGAGCAGGTGAAACTTAAAGTGAAGCAGCAATGCATTAAAGATTACTGCACCACCTTCCTTAAACAATATGAATCATCTGAATGGGAGTCGGTGGAGTCAGATGCTTCCACTGGATATGGTGCTGATGGGGATCCGTGTGGGGATGGAGACTTCTGACCACTAAATTGTTGTTCCTGCCTTTCTCTTTTCTGCTCTCTGTGTGGTTTTCCTTTTCCTTTTTTTGTTTCTTATCCTTTTTTGGCATGTGTTGTAAGGGATTTTTGGGTGTGGGTTGTTTGACCCCTCCCCTCCCTTGTCTGTTGTGTATCTTTTTCTTTCTAATAAATTTGGGGGCTTGGGAATAGCCCGACACTTGCATCTTCTTTGCCTATAAACCATAAAAATCTTAAAAAATCTAGGAAAATGTAAAAAACACAAAAAACCAAAAAAAACACATGAAAACCATAAAACCCCTAAAACTATTAAAAATCCAAAAAACTCAAAAAACACTAAAATCAGAAAAACTGCTAAAATCCCCAAAAATACTAAAAAACCATAAAAACCCTAAAAACTCCAAAACCCCCTAAAATCCCAAATATACCCTAAATCACTGAAAACTCTAAAGACCATCAATATCCCTAAAAACCCAAAAAAACCATAAAAACACTAGAACACCCCTAAAAATAAATGAAAACATTAAAATCCATAAAAACCCTAAAAGACCCATAAAAGCCATAAACCCCCTAAAAACCCTAAAACCCCATAAAACCCCAAGACCACTAAAACTGTAAAAACCCTTAAAATCCCTAAAACCTTAAAAAACTCTAAAATGTCAGGGTACAAATACCCTAAAGTCGTAAAGCCTATTCCTAACTTGTCTCCTTAATGTCAAAAAGTTAAATTCTAACAATGACTTTTTGGAAAAATAGAACATTATTTCCACCCATAGCCCACTAGTTTTGACTTTGAGTACATAGCCCACCAGATTTGACTTTGGTGTCCAAAGATGCCATTATATAATTCTCCATATGGGAAAGGCTTCCAAAATTCACAAAACCATGTGGGACAGGTTTTAAACATCATGTTTGGACTTGAATAAGTGAAATAATAGGCACATTTTCTCCATTCATGTAAGGTCTGATCCATCAGACCTTCAATGAAGTTAGATGGGTGCCCTTTATAACATTCAACCTCTTTAATCCCCCTCATGTCATTGAGCCTTGAAAATTAAACTCTTCCACTCGACTGATCATCTCGGTGCAATCAAAATGGTTCTCCTAAAAAACCCTAAAACCCATTGAAAAACCATAAAACCCCTCAAAATCCTGGAAAACACTAAAACCCCACCAACAACCATTAAAATATTAAAACCCCTAAAAATCCAATAAAACATAAAACCCCTAAAAACCTTGAAAAACCCATGAAAACCATAAAATCCATAAAAACCATAAGATCCCCCAAAACCCATATAACCCTAAAACCGTCTAAAAACTGTAAAACCCTTAATCCCCTAAAAACTTTTAAAAACTCTAAAAACCCTTAAAAGCCACAAAAACTCATAAAAGATTCTAAAACCACAAAAAACACTAAAAACCCTTAAAAACCCTAAAACCACTAAAAAACCTTATAAACCCTTAAAAATCACAAAATATTTTAATACCCTAAAAAATAAAAAAACCCTCAATATCCCTAAAAACCCAAAAAAACCTTAAAAAATAAAAAAATCCAATGAAACCCTAAAAATCCTTGAAAACGTTAATACCCCTAAATCCCTTAAATACCCCTAAAAGTTAAACCCCCCATAAAACCCTAAAAACCAATAAAACCCTAAAAAACCTCTAAAAAATCTAAATACCCTTAAAACCCCTAAAATGTTAAAAAACTATAAAAAAATTTAAAAACCCTAAAATATCAATGAAATGCTAAAAACACGAAGAGACCCTAAAATCCCTAAAAACCATTATAAAACTCAAAAAAACACTGAAAAATCATAAAAACTCTAAAAACTATAAAACTCATAAAAATCCACTAAAAACTAATGAAAAAAAATAAAAAACCCTAAATCCTTGAAAAAATTCTGAAAAATATAAAACCCCTAAAAACCTTAAAAACCCTAAAAACCCATCAAAACCCTAAACATCAATGAAAACACTAAAAACCCTTAAAACAAATAAAAATGTTAAAAAACTCTAAAAACCATTAAAACCATCAAAACTCAAAAAAAACCAAAAAAGCCAAAAAACACAAAAAACAACCTAAAACCCTGAAAAACCCAAAGAACCCATAAAAAACATAAAAACCCTCAAAATACTTAAATCCCTAAAAGCCCTAAAAACCATAAAAATCCTAAAAAATCCCTAAAGATCCATGAAAACAAAAAAACCCCAAAAACCAAAAAACCCTAAAAAATCCTAAAAACCATAAAACCCCTAAAAACCATTATAACACTAAAAACCCTAAAAAACTAAGAAAAACTCTATAAACACATAACCCCCCCCCCAAAAAAAAATTAAAAAAGACAGAAAAAACATAAAAACCTATAAAAAAAATACCTAAAAACCCAAAAGACCCTAAAAACCATGTAAAACCCACAAAACCATAAAACCCCTCAAAATCCATAAAAACCCAAAACCCTTAAAACCTTAAAAATTCTAAAAAGACCATAAAATCTCCAAAAGACCCTAAAAACATTTTAAAATCCTAAAAACCCTCAAAATCCATAAACATCCTAAAAAACCATAAAAACCATAAAAAATCATAAAAAATCCCTAAAAATTAATGAAAATGTAGAGAACTCTAAAAACCACAAAAAACCTATCAAAACCATAAAATTCCCTAAAAACATTAAGAAACCCTAAAAACCCATAAAAACCAATAAAAACCTTTAGACCCCCTAAAAAAGTTAAAAAACAATAAAAACCCTTGAGAACCCTAATGAACTCAAAAACTGCCCAAAAAACATAAAAGTCCCTAAAATCCTTGATAACACTTAAATCTCTAAAACCCCTGCAAACCCCTGAAAACCCCTCAAAATCCTTTAATACCCTAAAAAACCCTAACCCCCCCTTAACATTCATGAAACGTAAAAACCCTAAAAACCATGAAAACCCCAGGAAAACCATAAAAATCATTAAAACCCTTAAAGACCCTAAATAAACCCTAAATACTGATAAAACCCTAAAAGACCACTAAAAATTCTGAAAACCTTTAAAACCCCTAAAAATGTTAAAAATGATAAAAAACCAAAAAAACCATAAAAACCATAAAAAACATAAAAAAAACTAAAACCCCCAAAAGACCCTAAAAACCCTAAAAACCATAGAAACCCAAAAAAATACATAGAAATCTTAAAACAATAAAAATACATAAAATCCCTAAAAACCCAAAAAACCATAAAAATCCTAAAGAGCCCTCTAAAAATCCATGAATTCATAAAAAACCCAAAAAACCTTGAAAATCCATAAAAAATTCTAAAAAATTTAAAAACATAAAAACCCATAAAAACCCTAAAAACCACTAAAAACTATAAAATTCCTTAAAACACCTAAAAATGTTAAAAAACTCTACAAAACCTTTAAAATAGTAAAAATAAAATAAAACCCTAAAACCCAAAAAAGACCCTCAAATCCCCTTAAAACCATAAAACCCCTTGAAGAACCTTTAAACCCCTCAAAATCCCTAAAATCCCTAAAAACCATAAGAATCATTATAACCCAAAGAAACCACCTAAAAATACATGAAAATCTAAAAGATCCTAAAAACCTTGAAAGCCCCTAAAAACCATAGAAACCATTGAAAACCTTAAAAAACACTCAAACCCCATAAAAACCCTAAAAATACTAAAAACACTTTAATCCACTAAAAACATTAAAAAACTATAAAAACCCCTTTGCGTGCAGATAGGTTCTTGGAGGTGTGGTTGGGGGCCAGTGATGGACTGTTGACGGTTCTTCTGGTTACTTTGGGTTGCATCCTATGGTTACTGGTTGGTGCTAGCATGATCTCAAGTGGGGTGTGTTAGTTTGTGTGTGTGTGTGTGTGTGGGTGCATTATTGGGTGGTGTTTATGGTTGGTGGTGTGTTGTGTGCATGCATGGGTTGGCTTGTTGTAGGTTCTTTCTTTGAATGGAATGTTGTGGGCGTCTTTTGTGCCACCCTCAAGCTCAGTGGTGGTGCCTTTTCCGTGCTCGGACACTATTTAATGAGGGGTTCTACCTGACTTGGAGCATGGAAATGGTTTCGATTGTTTCTAGTTTTTTTGTTACTACCTTAGTGGATGGTCTTGTGCTAGACTGGAGGTGATCCTTACTGCCAGGAAGCTATATTATGGGTAGGGGCTCTTCTTGATCCTCCAAGCTTTCAGTTTGTTCTTCCTTCACCTTAGAGTGATGCTGCTTGGTTCCACATGGATGGTGATTATGCACTCATGGCTACTATTGTATGTGTTTTCTGGTGCTTCATGATGCTGGACTAGTTGTGTTTTGTGAGGCTTCTCGAGCCTTCCAGTTGGCTTCTTGCATGAGGTTTCTTAGGCATGGTTCTTTTGAACTGTTATTGTTGTTGGAATTTGGGTCTTGGTCCACCTCAGGCATTGGTTGTGGGGTGTTGGGCCAATTGGTGTCACTCCTTTCCATCCGACAACTAGTTGCTGACACTTCTTATGATTCTTGTTGCAGGGTTCAGTGATGTGCTTCGGTGCTCTTGCCTATTCACGTGTTGGATTACATGGTTTCTTGGTACTATTTAGTTGTCTTCACAAGGATTCTCATGATTTTCAGTTTTTTGCTTGTGATGCTTGAGCTTGGCTCTTTTGTGTTGCCACTTTGTTGGCCTTCGGGTCTTGTTTCACACTTGGGTGTTTGTTTCTACTTAAATTCCATTTCCTTCTAATATATATTTCTATTTTCCTTGCAAAAAAAATCTAAAAAATTTAAAATATCCTAAAAACCTAAAAAGACCCTAATATCCCAAAATGACCCTAAAAACCCTAGAAAACACTAAAAACCCTAAAAACCAATGAAAACCCAAAAAACCATCAAAATCCATAAAAACTCTAAAAAAACCTAAAAACCATAAAAATAATAAAAAAACCCCTAAAACCATGAAAATGTAAAAAACTGTAAAAACTCTGAAAAACATCTGGAAACCATAAAAACTCATAAAGTCTTAAAAAACCTAAAAAACCATAAAAACCCTAAAAATCCACTACCAACTCTAAAAATCCTCAAAACCCCTAAAAATGTTAAAAAAACTAAAAAACATTGCATTCCCTAAAAATTTATAAAAACCCTTTAAAACCCAAAAGACCCTAAAAACCCTAAAAACCACTAAAAACCATAAAAACCCATGAATAACACTAAAACTCTTCAAAATACCTAAAAATTATAAAAACCCTAAAAAACATAAAAATCCAAAAAACCTCATAAAATTCCATGAGAATGTAAAAAACCCCAAAATCCCCGAAACCCTTGAAAACCATAGAAAGCCCTAAAAACCATAAAAAACCTAAAACCACATAAAAACCCTAAAACCCCACTAAAAACTCTAAAAACCAATAAAAAATTTAAAAAACATAAAAAACATAAACTATCCTAAAAACAATAAAAACCTATAAATATCACTAAATCTATAAAAAACACTAAAAATGTTAAAAAACACTAAAAACATTAAAAACCCTAAAAAAACTAAAAAAAACACTAAAAACCCCAAAGATCCTAATAACCTTGAAAAAAATTAAAAACCATCAAAACCACTCAAAAAACCCTAAAAACCGTAAAAATACCTAAAAACCCTCATATACTTAAAAAACTATAAAAATCATAAAAACCCCTAAAAAACCCTAAAAAACCCATGAAAACCATAAAAACCAAAAAAACCTTAAAAAAGCTAAAAAACCCAAAAATCCCACTTAAAACTCTAAAAGCCATTAAAACATCTAAAAATGTTAAAAAATCTAAATAACCTAAAAACCCTTGAAAAACCCAAAAAATCCATAAAAACCCAAAATACCATAAAAACCCTAATAAATTGATCCATGATGCATGGGGTGGACCGATCTTCACAACATAAGGTGGAAGATAAAGGATGTAGTTAGTAGATAAGTGGTGGATGATGGGTATGGATAGTGGATTCGAGTAGTCAATCAATGCTATAAAGACCACAACCAACTACTCAGACAACAAAATCAAGGGAGTGGTGTGATATGCATTCCACACAACAATGCACATGGGCTTAGGCATGAAATTAGGAGGTTTTTTTATCTTTTACCACTAATATAACATGTATATAGGCAAGACAAGAATGAACAAGATTATGTAAATAATGTAATGATCCTCACAATGAAGATAGTAAACTTTTAGAGTTTTACTAATGAGAACTTGAATGAGAATACAATGCCATGGGATGGATATTTATTTCCAAGGGGTGACATAAAAGATCATGGTCCTAATACCATAAATTCATAAATCCCATTCTTGACTTGTCCCCTTATAGTTAAAATTTAACGACAAATAATGAATTTTTGGAAAAGTATCACATGTCTTTCCACCTATAGCCCACTAGAGTTGAATTTGAGTATATAGTCCATTATTGAATTATCCATGTGGGAAAGGCATATGAAATTCATGCAACCATGTGATCCAATCATTGAACCTCATTTTTGGGCTTGAATAAGTGAGATAATAGGCCCAGTCTCTCCATAAATTCAAAGTGAGATCTATCGGGCTTTAATGAAGTGAGATGAGCACCCATTATATAACTCGACCTCTTTAATCTCCCAAAATTCATATGGCCTTGAAAATACAACTCCTCCACCCAGGATATCACCTCGGTGCCTTAAACATGGTTCTCATAATCCTCCCTCTATTGAAAAGAAGTTATCCTTGACTCTTCATCCTATGCACCCACAAAAGGAGAAGGATCAGAAACATTGAAAGTGGATCTTCCACCATACTCATCTAGAGGATAAATCTTTTAATCATTATTGTTAATCTTCCTATGAACATGGAAAGGTTCGTATCCTTGAGGAATGAGTTTTTATTCATGGTTTTTGGGAAACATTTCTTTCTATATATGAATCCAGGCTTTGTCCCTGGGTTCGAAACGACACTTGCTTGCAACCCTTGTTTTTACGATCAACATATTTATGGGTCATCTGCTCGATATTGTTCCTTTCCTTTTCATGATGTTTCTTGATGAATTCTGCCAACCATTTCACATCAACATTAGTTGCTTACTGTAAAGGGAAAGGAACTAGATTAGAAGGGGTAAAGGGGTTAAATACATAAACAATTTGAAATAGAGAAAATTGAGTGGTGGAATTCTTGGCCCTGTTATATGCGACTTCCACATGTGGAAGACAGTCCTACTAATTCTTGATATTCTTCAAGAAAAATATTCGTAGAAGTGATGACAGTTTTTGATTAACCACCCATGTTTTACCATCAGTTTTTTGATGAAAAGTAGTGGAAAATAGTAACATCATACATAGTTTTCTCTATAATGTATTCTAAAAGTAACTGAGGAATTTTGTGTCCTGATTTGACACCATCATCTTTATAATTACATATAGTTTTATTACTTCCTGAAAGAAAAGTGTTGCAATGTAAGTGGAATCATTTATTTTGTGTCAAGGAATAAAATTTTCCATTTTCGAAAGCTGACCCACCACAACAAAAATGGAATCTCTACCCCTCTTGTTCCTTGGTAACCCAACAATAAATTCCATTGAAATGTCCTCCCAAGGGGTGTTGGGGATTGGGATAGGAAGATACAATCCATTTATGTTTAGTTCTGGTTCATATTAATGCCAAAAATGCACTTTCTCATAAATTTTTAAACATATCTAGATATAGTAGTCTAATAAAAATGATCACTAAGAACGCTTAATGTTTTTTCAACTCCAAAACGATTCATTAACCCACCAGAATGTGACTCCTTTAGTAAAAGTAAAGAGATAGCATAATTGGGAAAAAAATCTTATTAATCAAAAATAAGAATCCATCATGTAAATAGAACATTTCTTAACTAACTCTAGGTTTTCACTGACCATAAGGTTTTCCATAATCTCTATTAGTGGAATATAAATCTTTAATGTATTCAAAACCAAAAAGTTCAGAATCTATAAAGGATAAAAGAGAATATATACATGAAAGCTCATTTTCCACAATATTTTATTTACCCTTTTTATGGTTGATGACATATGGAAAAATTTCAATGAATTCTATCCATCTAGAATGTCTGTTATTTAATATATGTTAGATCTTAAGGTACATAAGTGCCTTATGATTAGAATGGATCACAAATTATTTAGACCAAATATAATTAATCCATGTTTCTAGTACTCTAAACAATGAATACAAGTCTTTATCTTATGTAGCATTGTTTATATTTGGTCCATTTAAATTCTCACTAAAGAAAGAAGCAAGCCTACCTTCTTACATGACTACTCCTCCTATTCCAATTCTTCTAGCATCACATTCAATTTCAAAGATCTTACCAAAGTATGGAAGTGCAAGAAGAGGGACATGGGTGAGTCTCTTCTTAAGAGCATGGAAGGAATTATCTTGATTTCCCCCAATTTTAATGGAATTTTCTTCTTCATCAACTCACTTAATGGAAATTTTAGTGTGATGAAGTCCTTCATGAATCTCCTGTATAAACTAGCATGCCCATGGAAATTTCTTACCTGTCCAATAGAGGTGGGAGTTTTCCACTGCTAAATTAATTTTATCTTTACATTATCTACCTGAAATCCATCACTACTTACAAATAATCCATGGAAAACAATTTTATTGAGGAAAAATTCACATTTATAAATGTTTCTGAACAAGTTTTGCTTCCTTGACACCTCTAAGACTTTTCTTAAGTGATCTACATGTTCATGAAAAGTCCTAATATACACAAAAATATTATCAAAGTAAAATACCAAAAAATTTCCAATATATTCACATAATACATGATTCATTAAACTCATAAATGTGATAGGTGCATTGGTGAGACCAAAAGGCATGACTAAAAATTCATAATGTCTATGTTTTGTCTTAAATACTATTTTCCACTCATCTTTTTCTTTCATCCTAATTTGGTGGTACCACTTATTAAATAAATTATTGAGAAAATATTATATCTATTTAACTCATCTAGCATGTCATTCAACCTAGGGATAGGATGGAGATACCTACCCATGCTGTTTTTGATGGATCCATATTCAATGCACATTCTCCATGTTTTATCCTTCTTGGGAACTAGATGCACTTATATAACATGGGGAGTAAGTCTCTCTCTGATATAGCTGACATCCAACAAATCCTGGACATTACTTTGAATTTATTTTGTCTCGTCCAGAATGGTTGGATATGTAGTGGTGGT
The DNA here is from genome assembly GCA_963277665.1 of Viscum album. NCBI lineage: Eukaryota > Viridiplantae > Streptophyta > Magnoliopsida > Santalales > Viscaceae > Viscum > Viscum album. The sequence continues at coordinate 1,899,193,194 of OY728141.1, forward strand.
TCGGTAGTGATCCTCCAAATATGAGTTCAATTTTATGTTGAATACCTATAATGGGTGGAAAACCCAGTGGAACCTATTCAAAAAATACATCATCGTACTCCTACAATAAGGACCCAAAACCATTTGAAAATGGGGGAAATTTGTTAGTATTTAGAAACACCACTTTGTACATGAGTAATAGGAGGGTTTTCTATAAAAACAAAGATTCTTTAACCTCACTATTTTTTCCAACATCACACTTTTCTATTATCTCAAATTCTTTTTCCATCTTGATTTTTCTTTGATCTCAATTTCATTTATTCTATCATTTTCTCTATTTCCCTCATTCTCTCCATTTTTATTTTCACAATTTTTTTCTTCATCAATCATTTTATTCTTCTCTCTGAAAATGTGATCATCCAAAATTTGTTTGGGGGAAATGGGGTTGAGGGTTATAGGTTCCACTCAGAGTATAAAAGTATTAAGATTCAAGAACCCATCATGAATAACATGCCGATTGTACTGCCATGGTCAACCAAAAAAACTAGAAATACTTCATAGGAACTACATCGCACAAAAACTCATATTTATACTTAATGATGGTGAAAATTACCTTCAATTTCTTGGTGAACATCAGATCCCTGCAATACTTCAACCATTGAAGCTAGTATGGATGTTGGTACCTCAATTTTGAGAGTCCAAACTTCTCCACTAACTTGGTGCTCTCTACATAGCTACAACTTCCCCCATAAATTATAACACTACATACCTTCTAATTGATCTTGAATCATGTATGGAAAAGGTTATCTCACTACTACTTCTCTCCAACAGTCATTTGTGAACTTAAAACTCTTATAGTGATAAGAATCTCACCATCTTCCGCAAATCCTCCATTAGTAATTTCTGGAGATTCCTCATCTTCTAAGCTCTCTGCATCTATCTCCCAATCTCTATACTAGTTGATGTTCATGGTGTGATAATTTGAACATTCACTAGCAATGTGACCCCTTTCTTGTCATTTGAAACATCGAATATCTGGATTCCTTGTTTGGATAGACTTAATAGTAGGTTTCATAGATGTAATAATTACCTTGTCACTGTTGAGAACAACCGCAGATTTTAGATTTGATGATTATCTAATATCCTTCCTATAATTTCTCCATGGAGTAAAAGGGTTAGTGGGTTTCCTCTTGTTTATACTTCTTCTGATTTTTTTCTCAACCTTGGTAGATTGGGGGATCATATCCTGTATCTCCAAATGGGGGTACATATCCACTTGATCAGAAATATGTTGATTGATCCCACGAAAAAATTGTGGCATGGTTTTCTCTAGATCCTCCTTAATATCTATTTGAATCATGGCAATTTTCATCTTTCTGTAGTAATGTTCTAGACTCTTACCCCCTTGGGCGAGGTGCTAATGTTTTTTTGTGGAGATGTCACGACCCGTCCTCGGGGCCCGTGCCATGACTACCCCAAGCCCGCCTTCCATAGGCCAAGGGCTGGCGACTAGCACCAAGGCGTAAATCCCGAAAAAAGGGGAACACATTGCCTTTGAAAAGTAAACAAGCACCACAGAGTAAGCAAGTGGAAAATTAAACACTAAGTAAAAACTGTACAAGATGTGATGAAAGTAAAAGGGGCCGGAAATACAAGCCCAACTGTAAAGTACAACTGAAAGGAAAAACAACAACTGAATGGAAAAGACGCAGCGTCGAGCCGTCCTCTGGAAGTCCCACCTGAAGGGTGGGTACAAATAGCCTCCACAGCTCCTCGGGTCCACCTGACCGCTCCGAGTACGTCTCGCCCAGTGGTCCACCTCCAGGTACCGTCCTGCTCTGCAAGCCTCCACCACGATCAGCGCTGTCCCTCGTCTGCAACCAACACAACGCAGTGCGGGCATAGCCCGTGCAAGGGTGAGTATAAGCTACTCAGTAGGGACCCCGAGACCCCCGAAGGTCTCCTGAAATCCAAAAAGGATAAACCAAAAAGGAAAGATACAATCACGAAGTAACAACCGACACTAATTAGGTATATTCCCATACATATACCTAAGTCATCAATTCCTGTTCGGCTCCAACGTTCGAGCCCAAGCACAACCCATTCCACACAGGAAATCAAAACGTATACCCACACAGGATAGCACAACACAATCCACAAAGGAGAGTAAGCAGTAAATCCACACAGGATAGCTCAACACAATCCACAAAGGAGAGTAAACAGTAAATCCACACAGGATAGCTCAACACAATCCACAAAGGAGAGTAACTCAAGATTCAGCTCATACAGGTATACTTCTTCGGATGACGATAAAGATGATCACTGATCCATCTAAGTCATCGGACCAACAAAGGATAAATAGGTAACTAACCCCCGAAATGACCCACACAGGTTCGGGCCCACACAGGACCTGTAGGCGCTGGCTCACACAGAACCGCTGAGCACTGACCCACACAGGATCAGACCCACACAGGATCGGGCCCACACAGGACCTGTAGCACTGATCCACGTAGGATCGCTGAGTGTTGTAGTCATCGCAGTCCACTGAGGATCTCTGCACAGTCGTCGTCTCAGTCCACTGAGGATCTCTGCACGGTCGTCACCGTAGTCCACTGTGGATCTCTGCACGGTCATCGCTGTCGAAGTAGCAGTCGCAGCCATCACTAGGGTTTCCGCACACAACAAGCTCGTTCGGGAGGGTCCACTCCACGAGTCGAGAGGCCGATACATCAACTAACACAAAGTCCGAAGTTGATGTATCCAAAAGTTCCGTATCGTCAACTGGAACTCAACATCGCAGATGGCGCGTCAATCGGACGCCCGGTCTTAGGGTTATTGACTTTTTCGTTCAAGGGGCCCGATTTGTTTTTAAGGAAAAACCAACCCGACCATACTCCACCTATGTCCAAACATCGGGCAGAGTGAGCCAAAAGATCCGTCTCACTAAGAGGAATTCAATGAAGTCGACGACACGTCAATCGGACGTCCGTAGCTCAAGATATGAGCGTTTCCGCTCTAATGGCCCGGTTGGTTTCGTGTACGAACCAACCCGGCCGAACTCAAAGTATTCCGAAACCTTATGTGCGATATACCGAAACGACCGTCTCGATCCAAGGATCGTTTTTCTGCTGACGGTGAGTCGTTTGGAGGCCCGTAGCTCAAGATACGTGCATTTGACCGAAAACGGTCCGAAGACGGGGGCCCGGGCCCGGGCCGACCCGGGCCGACCCCCCCCCCCCCTAGGTCGGCCGAACCGGGTCGACCCGGTCCGGCCCGGCCGGTCAGACCGGCCTGGCTCGGCCCGCCCGGCCCGGCTCGGTTGTGCGGCCGAGCGACGCGGGGGGGGGGGGGGGGGGAGCCACCGCCCCCGCGTGACACCCCCACGGCACCCGCGGGGTGTCGCCCTTGACAACCCGAGCGACGCGGGGGGGGGGGGGGGGGGGAGCCGCCGCCCCCGCGGCACCTGCGGGGTGTCGCCACGGACAACCGAACGCGGGTTCAACCGCATCTCGCGCGAGCCGGACCCGCGCGGCCGCGGTTCTGCGAGTGCCGCCACCGCGGCTTCTGCCGCGACGGCCTTGTCCGGCAGCGAGCCGGGGCGCCGCCGCGCCGGCGACCCGTGCCGCCGGTGGCTTTCGCGGGCCCCCGGAGTCGCTCCGTTGGTCCGATTCTGTTCCCGTCTGCGCCGCTGCTCCTCCCGGGACCCGTTCTTCACTGCGGAATCCTCAAAATTCAGTTGCGGCACATTCCGTCGTCACCCGTCAAATCCGCACAACAACGAAGAACGACGGAGGGTTGTCGGGCTGTGTTCGTTTGGCCCACACCCTCCGCATTAGAGATAAACAACGGGTGAAATACATTAAACACATGAATACATATCCAAAATTTTTTTTTAATGAAATAAAATTGTTTTATGAATCTGGTTCTTCATTCTTGAACGGAAACAACACGGGAAATAAGGGCATTTCCAAAAATAAAATCCCTACCTCGTAGTCATCGTCGAACTCACGTTCTTTGCGGATTTGTTCGTCGCGGAAGGGGGTCGCGTCGTCGCGGAATCCGGCGTTGAGTCGGCGAACTCAACAGAACAAGAAACAATAGATTTAATTTAATTATATAAAATTAAATCCGTGTTTTATTAAAAAAACACAAGGGAGATTTTAGAGAATCCCGAAGTCTCTTACCTCAAACAGCTGATCGAAGACTCGTTGCGGAGGGAGAGACGTCGCAGAAGAACGTTGCAGGAAGGGAACGTCGGCGTCGCGGAACACGGCGTCGCGTCGTCGACTTCCACGGGTTCGGCGTTCTTCGTCGGAGGCCGGCGTTCTTCGCGTTCTTCGCGTTCTTCGCGAAGGAGGATGAAGGCTCAAGAACTCTGACAAACCTCCCAACGAGTAATCCTCCAAAAAGACATGTTGGTCTTATTTTATTATTACGCCAACAAACAAAAAAGGTAAGTAACGACCCATCAATTCGTTGAATTAATTCAACGAAAGAAACCGCCCATTTAACTCACAAAATAAACAGCCCAATTAAATGGTTCGTTAAGAATTTAAGAAAACGCGTCAGTTGACTTTCATAATGACAGGTTTTCGCGGGTGCGTTACTTAGCGGAAAGAAACGGCGGGGCTCGTGTGTGCCCCACCGCACAAATATCCTACCGAGGGGGTAGGATATTTCTAGATAGCATCCTATCCAGATCAACTCAGCTTAAGACTCTTTTATGTGGCTTCAAGTGGCTTCCAAGTGGCTTAAGTGAAATAAAATTAAGTTGTCGTAAAATTATTTTATTTCTTAACTTTAAGCCCGAAAATTAAAAACCACACCCGAGCAAACGCAACTCTTGAAGAGGCGTTTCTAAGCGAATACCAGCGCTGCGATTTAATCGGTGCCCTCAGAATTTGATTCCGGGCACCGGTTCAAAAGTTAGAAAAACCTGCTCGTCTGTTCACTGAATGTACCCGGTCCAAACTTCCGAAAATGATTCCGGGCACACCGGGCCTCGGAATCAGGTGCTGTCAGAAACCGCGTTCTAGTAAAATTACAAATAAAATTATGAAAAAAATTTCCTTGAAATTTATGGGTCTTTACATTACTCCCACCTTAGGGCTTTACGTCCACATAAAGATACATCATAAGCTAGGGAAACAAATGTGGGTATTGAGCACGCATCTGAGCCTCCCGCTCCCATGTGCTCTCCTGGAGGTTCCCGTGATACCATATGGTGCGCAAAAGAGGAATCGATCATCCACGTAGGACCCACTCCTATCGATCCTCTATCTCCACCGGGACCTCCGCAAAAGTCTCACCATCATCCACGTCTAGCTCCCCATAGTCAATGACGTGCGTCGGGGCGTGCACGTATCTCCTCAACTGAGATATGTTGATGACGTCGTGCACCCGGTGCAACTGAGGTGGTAGAGCCAGGCGATAATCCACCTCTCCAATCCTGCTGAGGACCTGGAAAGGCCCGATAAAGCGTGGAGACAACTTGCCACCTCGTCCAAATCTCCGTAAACCACGTCGAGGTGAGACCCGCAAGAAGACGTGGTCGCCATCCTCGAACTCTAGTGGCCTCCGCCTCCTATCAGCATATGACTTCTGCCGGATCTGAGCTATCCTCATCTGCTCCTAGATGACTTGGACCTTCTCTATCGTGGCCCGGACCATCTCTGGTCCCACCAGTGCTGACTCCCCAGGGTTTGTCCAGCACAAAGGAGATCTGTAAGGCCTGACGTACAACGCCTCGTAGGGTGCCATCCCGATGGTGGAGTGGTAACTATTGTTGTACGTGAACTCCCCCAAGGGTAGGTGGTCCTCCCAGCTGCGACCAAAGTTGAGGACACATGCGCGGAGCATGTCCTCGAGAGTTTGAATGGTCCTCTCTGTCTGACCATCCGTCTGAGGGTGAAAGGTGGTGATCAGACGTAGCCGCGTCCCGAACACCTCCTGCAACCCCTTCCAAAGCCGAGAAGTAAAGCTAGCGTCCCGATCTGAGACGATAGTCGATGGAACACCGTGAAGCCGTACAATCTCCTAAACATAGAGACGCCCCATGCTCTCCACTGAGCCCTGCTCTTTGATGGGTAAGAAGTGTGCCGACTTGGTGAGTCGGTCCACAATCACCCAAATGGAGTCGTGACCTCTGGAAGTGCGTGGAAGTCCAGTCACGAAGTCCATAGATATGCCATCCCACTTCCACTCCGGGACCTCCAAGGGTGTACCAAGCCTGCTGGTACCTGATGATCTGCCTTCACCTGCTGGCAGGTGAGGCACCGTGAAACGAACTCTATCACAGCCTTCTTTATGCCCGGCCACCAGTGCTGTCGTCTGAGATCCTGGTACATCTTCGCCACTCCAGGATGTACCGCCAAAGGAGAAGTGTGAAACTCTCTCAGCACCTCCTCTCGTAAAGCGACTGGTACCAGGGTACGTCTTCTGAAAAGGACGTCATGATCTACTCCAAGGGAGAAGCCATCAGGTGATTGTCCTGAGGATATCTGTGCACGTCGTGTCTCACAGTCGGCGTCCCCATGCTGAGCCTCTCTGACCCGCTGTAGAAGTGGAGGAGAGATGGTGAGAGACTGAAAGAAGGATGCTCCGTCTATATCCAATAAGGATATATGAAAAGCGGCTAGCTGCTCTGTCGCCTCCTCAAGTAGCTGGATGCCCGTCCTCCTGCTGAGGGCATCGGCTACCACGTTCCCCTTCACAGGAGTATAGACTATCTCAAAGTCATAGCCCTGGAGGAACTCGAGCCATTGCCGCTGTCTCAGGTTCCGGTCCTTCTCAGAGAAGATGTACCTGAGACTCTGGTGGTCAAAAAAGACTATAAAGTGCTCGCCCATCAGATAGTGTCGCCATGTCTTCAGAGCGAAGACCACTGCTGCTAACTCCTGGTCATGGGTAGCGTAGTTATGCTCATGCGGCCTCAACTAACGTGATCTATAGGCGATCACTGCCCGCTCCGGCATCAGGACACATCCGATTCTGGTCCCTGATGCATCGTAGTAGACTACGTATCCAACTCCCTCCTTAGGTAACCTCAAGATAGGTGCGCTGGTCAATCTCTGTCTCACCTCCTGGAAGCTCTACTGACATCTGTCTGACCACAAGAAGGGTTTCCCCTTCTTCGTCAACGCTGAGACTGGCGCCACAACTCTGGAGAAGTCTGACACGAATCTCCGATAGTATCCGGCTAGGCCCAAGAAACTCGGCACCTCTTTCACGCTCCTGGGTGGCTCCCAAGCTAGCACTGCCTTGATGATTGTGGGATCCACTGCAACTCCCGCCTAAGAAATGACGTTCCCCAAGAAGTGGACCTCACGTAACTAGAACTAGCACTACGAGATCTTTCCATAAAGCTGGTGCTCTCGGAGTGTGTCTAGTACAACCCGCAAGTGGTAGGCGTGCTCCTCCTCTGTGGTCGAGTAAACCAAAATGTCGTTGATGAAGACCATGACAAATCGATCGAGGTATGGCTGGAAGATCCTGTTCATAAGGCTCATGAACACTGCTGGAGCGTTGGTTATGCCGAAAGGCATAACCAAGAACTCATAGTGGCCATACCGACACCTGAAGGTCGTCTTCTACACATCCTCATCTCGAACTCTGAGCTGATGATATCCTGACCTGAGGTCTATCTTCGAGAACCACCGTGCTCCCTTGAGCTGATCGAAGAGGTCATCAATCCTCGGTAGCGGATACTTGTTCCTCACTGTCACCTGGTTCAGGTGACGATAGTCGACACAAATTCCCAAGCTCCCGTCCGCCTTCTTGGCGAACAATATCGGTGAAGCCCAGGGTGAAACACTGGGTCGGATGAACCCCTTGCCCTGCAAGTCCTCCAACTGTACCCGTAGCTCACGAAGCTCAGCGGGGGCCATCTGATATGCTGGAGTGGATATCGGGGCTGTCCCGGGGTACAGATCAATGTAAAAGTCTACCTCTCTGCGAGGAGGTAGCCCTAGAACGTCATCGGGAAAGACGTCCGCATACTGATCCACCACTGCAGGAAATCTAGGACTCCGCACGTCAACTGCTCCAAGGATGAGGCTAGCCAACTGATGAGTGATGGGTTTCCCTCTCCTTTGCATGAGTCCATCCTGTGATGTGAAGGCTCCCTTCTCGCCGGTGAAGGTGAACCTGCTCCCATCGGTGCGCACACATCGCACCTTGCGCCTAATGCAGTCAATCTATGCATGGACCGTAGATAACCAATCCATGCCCAAGATGACGTCGTAAGGCCTCGATGCCACTACAAGAAGATCCCAGCCGAAGCTCTCACCTCCTAGAGTAAGATCACACTACTGGCACCAGTGTGTAATCGTCGAGTCTGCTTTCGTAGGAGTCTCTAGCCGTAAGGATCGACCCAACGGCTCTGTCGGAATCTCCGAGCTCCGAACAAGGGCAGTGGCTATGAAAGAGTGACTCGCTCCTATGTCTATAAGAACTGCAACAAGGGTGGAATAGACACATATCGTACCTCGAATCATCTCTGGTGCACCGTGGTCATAGGCCTCCACTGCCTGGAGTTGTGCTTGTCTCTGCCCGCCAGCTCCCTGTGGTCGGGGTGGACCTCCTAGTGGTGGTGGTGGCAGAGCCTCAAAGCGTCTCCCACCACCCGCTACTCGACCAGCTCCTCTGCCTCGTCCGCCTCCTCCCTGCGGACCGCCACGGTCAACCCTCTGCCTCTGCCTGGGTGGCCCCTCCACCGTCTGCTGCTCCTCGGTACGGCGGGTCGGGCAGTCACGAGCCATGTGGCCCTGCCCGCCGCAGGAGTTGCACTGCCTACCTCTCGGAAGACTGGCCCCGCGCTGTGTGCCCCGCACTGCTGAGCCAGTGTCCCGAGGTCGTCTGCCGGAAGGTCTGGTCTGCCTAGAACCTGGAGTCATCCGTCGGCTACCTGCTGCCAAAGACTCCGCTACCTGCTGCCATGCGGTAGGTCTTGCTGTGGACTCAGCCAGGAAGCTCTCGATCAGAAGGGGTCTCTCTAGCACTCCTGCCTAGGTCGGGATGCTGAGAGAGATCATCGATGCTCTGATCTTGTTTATCAAACCCTGCTCAAAGGTCCGGGGCCGGAAGAAGGGGTCCCGTACCATGTCTGTCGAGTAGCGAGAAAGGTCGGCAAACCTCGCCGCGTATTGGGCCACCGTCAAGCTGCCTTGCTGCAGCTGAAGAAGATCCTGAATGCGCACCGCACGGAGGGTGGCCGGGACAAACTCTGAGTGGAAGAGGCTCTTGAAGTCCATCCAGATGAGGGAGGCCTCATCGTGTACCTGGAGCATCAAGCTCCACCATCGTCCTACTGCTGCGTGCAGTAGGCTCGCCGTGAGGATCACCATGAGGTCTGCTGGTGTCCTCACTAGCCTGAAAACTTGGACGACCGCCTCCAGCCAGTCCTCGGCTGCCTGGGGGTCCATCTCCCCATGGAACCTGGGTGGTCGCTGGTGCTGGAACTCGTGCAGAGCTTCCAGGCAACGTGCATCGTCAGCGATCGGCGCTGGAAGCATCGGGGGCTCGGTGGGTAAAGGTACCGCCGGTGCCTCTGCTGTCAACGGGCCCTGTACCGAGGCCTCGTCGCTCGGCGGGCTGTCGTCACGCTCTACTCTCGGAACCCTATCTGGATACCGTTGTGGGGCCATCCTGAAAAGGAAACAAGTGCGCCACGGTCAGAACAGTATACCTAGTGAGCTGACACAAGTAATCACAAAGAAAACATGAAACACACATGCAATCAATGTTTTCGTGCATTAAGTCGGAAATCAGAAGTCAGGGTCCTGGTGTATGGATACGTCGGCCACCGCACCAACACTGGACTCCCTGGACTGATAACCACACCCAAAACGCTAAACACTATTGCTTCACATAGAAGAAAGATCAGAGTCTGCGGTAGAACCGACCACCTCTGATACCAATTTGTCACGACCCGTCCTCGGGGCCCGTGCCATGACTAACCCAAGCCTGCCTTCCATAGGCCAGGGGCTGGCGACTAGCACCAAGGCGTAAATCCCGAAAAAAGGGGAAGGCATTGCCTTTGAAAAGTAAACAAGCACCACAGAGTAAGCAAGCGGAAAAGTAAACACTAAGTAAAAACTGTACAAGCTGTGCTGAAAGTAAAAGGGGCCGGAAATACAAGCCCAACTGTAAAGTACAACTGAAAGGAAAAACATCAACTGAAAGGAAAATCCGCAGCGTCGAGCCGTCCTCTGGAAGTCCCACCTGAAGGGTGGGTACAGATAGCCTCCACAGCTCCTCGGGTCCACCTGACCGCTCCGAGTACGTCCTGCCCAGTGGTCCACCTCCAGGTACCATCCTGCTCCGCAAGCCTCCACCACAATCAGCGCTGTCCGTCGTCTGCAACCAACACAACGTAGTGCGGGCATAGCCCGTGCAGGGGTGAGTATAAGCTACTCAGTAGGGACCCCGAGACCCCTGAAGGTCTGCCGAAATCCACAAAGGATAAACCACAAAGGAAAGATACAATCACGAAGTAACAACCGACACTGCTTAGGTATATGCCCATACATATACCTAAGTCATCAATTCCCGTTCGGCTCCAACGTCCGAGTCCAAGCACAACCTAGTCCACATAGGAAAGAAAAACGTATACCCACACAGGATAGCACAACACAATCCACAAAGGAGAGTAAACAGAAAATCCACAGAGGATAGATCAACACAATCCACAAAGGAGAGTAAACAGTAAATCCACACAGGATAGCTCAACACAATCCACAAAGGAGAGTAACTCAAGATTCAGCTCACACATGTATACTTCTTCGGATGACGATAAAGATGATCACTGATCCATCTAAGTCATCGGACCCACAAATGATCAATAGGTAACTAACCTCCGCAATGACCCACACAGGATCGGGCCCACACAGGACCTGTAGGCACTGGCTCACACAAAACCGCTGAGCGCTGACCCACACAGGATCAGACCCACACAGGATCGGGCCTACACAGGACCTATAACACTGATCCACGTAGGATTGCTGAGTGTTGTAGTCGTCGCAGTCCACTGAGGATCTCTGCACAGTCGTCCTCGCAGTCCACTGAGGATCTCTGCACAGTCGTCGCCGCAGTCCACAGCACTAGGGTTTCCGCACACAGCAAGCTCGTTCGGGAGGGTCCGCTCCATGAGCCGAGAGGCCGATACATCAACTGACACAAAGTCCGAAGTTGATGTATCCAAAAGTTCCGTATCGTCAACAGGAACTCAACGTTGCAGACGGCGCGTCAATCGGACGCCCGATCTGAGAGTTATTGGCTTTTTCGTTCCAGGGGCCCGGTTGGTTTTTAAGGCAAAACCAACCCGACCATACTCCACCTGCGTCCAAAACTCGGGTGGAGTGAGCCAAAAGATCCGTCTCACTTAGAGGAATTCAACGAAGTCGACGGCACGTCAATCGGACGTCCGTAGCTCAAGATATGAGCGTTTCCGCTCCGAGGGCCCGGTTGCTTGCGTGTACGAACCAACCCGACCGAACTCAAAGTATTCTGAAACCTTGAGTGCGATATACCGAAATGACCGCCTCGATCCAAGGTTCGCGTTCCGCTGATGGTGAGTCGTTTGGAGGCCCGTAGCTTAGGATACGAGCATTTGACCGAAAACGGTCCGAAGACGGGGGGTCCAGGCCCAGGCCGACCCGGCCCGAACCCCCCTGGGTCAGCCGAACCGGGTCGACCCGGTCTGGCCCGGCCCGACCAGGGTGCGGCCCGGCCGGTCGGACCGGCCTGGCTCAGCCAGCCCGGCCCGGCTCGGCCGCGCGGCCGTGCGACGCGGGGGGGGGGGGGGGGAGCCGCCGCCCCCGCATGACAGCCCCGCGGCACCCGCGGGGTGTCGCCCTGGACAACCAGAGCGACGCGGGGGGGAGCCGCCGCCCCCGCGTGACAACCCCGCGGCACCCGCAGGGTGTCGCCCCGAACAACCGAACGCGGGGCTCAGCCAGCCCGGCCTGGCTCGGCAGAGCGGCCGAGCGACGCGGGGGGGAGCCGCCGTCCCCGCGTGACACCCCCGCGGCACCCGCGGGGTGTCTCCCTGGACAACCCGAGCAACGCGGGGGGGAGCCGCCGCCCCCGCGTGACAACCCCGCGGCACCCGCGGGGTGTCGCCCCAAACAACCGGACGCGGCTTCAGCCGCGTCCCGCGCACGCCGGACCCGTGTGGCCGCGGGTCCGCGAGTGCCGTCGCAGCGGCTTCTGCCGCGGCGGCCTTGTCCGGAGGCGTGCCGGGGCACCGCCGCTCCCAGCTGCCGGCGCCGCCGCGCTGGCAACCCGCGCCGCCGGCAGCTTCCGCGGGCCACCGGAGTCACTCCAGCGGTCCGATTCTGTTCCCGTCTACGCCTCTGCTCCTCCCGGGACTCGTTCTTCAAGGAGGAATCCTCAAAATTCAGTTGTGACATGTTCCGTCGTCGCCCGTCAAATCCGTACAACAACGAAGAATGGCGAAGGGTTATCAGGCCGTGTTCGTTTGGCCCGCACCCTCCGCGTTAGAGATAAACAACAGGAAAATACATTCAACACATGAATACATATCCGAAAACAATTTTTAATTAAATAAAATTGTTTTATGAATTGGGTTCTTCATTCTTGAACGGAAACAACACGGGAAATAAGGGAATTTCCAAAAATAAAATCCCTACCTCGTAGTCGTCGTCGAACGCACGTTCTTCATAGATTTGTTCGTCGCGGAAGGGCGTCGCGTCGTCGCGGAATCCGGCGTTGAGTCGGCGAACTCAACGGACCAAGAAACAACAGATTTAATTTAATTATATAAAATTAAATCCGTGTTTTATTAAAAAAACACAAGGGAGATTTAAGAGAATCCCGAAGTCTCTTACCTCAAACAGATGATCGAAGACTCGTTGCGGAGGGAGAGATGTCGCAGAAGAACGTTGCAGGAAGGGAACGTCGGCGTCGCGGCACACGGCATCGCGTCGTCGACTTCCACGGGTTCGGCGTTCTTCGTCGGAGGCCGGCGTTCTTCGCGTTCTTCGTGTTCTTCGTGTTCTTCGCGAAGGAGGATGAAGGCTCAAGAACTCTGACAAACCGCCCAACGAGTAATCCTCAAAAAAGACATGTTGGTCTTATTTTATTATTACGCCAACAAACAAAAAAGGTAAGTAACGACCCATCAATTCGTTGAATTAATTCAACGAAAGAAACCGCCCATTTAATTCACGAAATAAACCGCCCAATTAAATGGTGCGTTAAGAATTTAAGAAAACGCGTTAGTTGACTTTCATAATGACGGGTTTTCGCGGGTGCGTTACTTAGCGGAAAGAAACGGCGGGGCTCATGCGGGCCCCACCTCACAAATATCCTACAATGGGGGTAGGATATTTCTGGATAACATCCTATCCGGATAAACTCATCTTAAGCCTCTTTTAAGTGGATTCAAGTGGCTTCCAAGTGGCTTAAGTGAAATAAAATAAAGTTGTCGTAAAATTATTTTATTTCTTAACTTTATCTCCGAAAATTAAAAACGACACCCGAGCAAACGCAACTCCGGAAGAGGCGTTTCTAAGCGAATACCGGTGCTGCAATTTCATCGGTGCCCTCAGAATTCGATTTCAGGCACCAGTTCAAAAGTTAGAAAAACCCGCTCGTCCGTTCACTGAACGTACTTGAGCCAAACTTCGGAAAATAATTCCGGGCACACCGGGCCTCGGAATCAGGTGCCGTCAGAAACTGCGTTCTTGTAAAATTCCAAAGAAAATTAAGAAAAAAATATCATTGAAATTTAGGGGTCTTTACTGGAGATCTCTACGGTAGTGTGAGGGAAAAACCACTTTTACCGGGAAAACTTCATGTCGTCCCCATTGTTGATGGGATGTTCACCATATCCAGCCCTATCCATTTTCATTTGATCCCATCAAATTAAACAATAATAAAAAAAATTCAAGGGAAGGAGGTTTGAAGTTTTTCTCCTCATAATATGCTTGGCTTGAAAACACCTTCTCGATATTCATGTACCACTTCAAGTATTCTTTCAGATCATTTTTCCAGGAAACAAAGGGACCATCACCATGATCCTGCAAAGTAGTTCATCATCATGTGGTCTCCTTTGGCTTCCTATGGTTTGTAGGTGCAACCTCCTCCTTTGTGTGACAACCTCAAAATCAAAATCAATGGTTTCCATCTTATTCTCCATGACGTGGGGGCAATGTGGTTCCAGAGTGAATTATGTATTATCATTGATCATCATTGGGCATGGTTTATTCTCTAGGTTTTAATTCCTCTCATATAGCACCTCCAAAATTCTATCAAGAATATTATCGAAATGGGTCACCAATTCATGCAACTAGAGTAGCATAGATTCCTATTCGGGAGATCTACTTTGAATTATTTTATCGCTAGCATGAGAATTTCTCTTCCCACAATCTTATTCCAGGATATGTAACATAAAAACAAACACACTGGAAGAGAAAAAATTACAATTATACACACACACAAACACAATCACACATGTGAAGACACAACCACACACAAAATATGTATGAAATCATGCACACAATATGTACAAACCAACACACATAAGATATACACACTCATGAACAAAAGCGTACACACTCTTGCAGGAAAGATTAAACACTTAACCACACATGGATAAACACTCACGATTTTTTTCTTATTTCTCTCCACTCAACACTCAATTAAAATCCCAAGCTCTAATGAAATATAATTCCTTGTTTGGGGAGATCACGTACAACCAATCCTTCCCAAATCAAGATTGTGATGGGGGATGGTTTAACACAACCTGTTTGTGTGGTAAAGGGATACAAAATGGAAGAGTGTGGAAAAAAGGTAGAAAATATGGTTAAATGGTGGAAAATGGTGGATGGGTGTAATAAAGGGGGTTTCTCAATTATTAAAGATAATAAAAATTAATAAAATATGAGCCAAATATTATATGGTGATGAAGTAAAAAAATGATCGAGAAAGTGATGTTTGAAAATATAATGTTCTAATAATGTAAAGAATGAAGAAGAAGTAATTGTATCCACTTGTTTTATTTTTGGTAAAATATTCCCAAAAGGTGTTCTTCTTTGAGTTTTAAAGCACAAGATGTTGAACAATGAGTAAGAAAATTATTTTTTTAAAATCTCTTAAAGAAAGGATGTGCTTAATTTTGAAAAGCACAAAACGATATGTCGAGAGAATTTTATTTTATTTTTTGATTTTTTTATGGATAAAAATCAAATATAGTGAATTAAATATGAAAATAAGATTGATGAATAATTGTATCAATGTAAAAATATTTCAATCTTGCCCAACACTGGCCAGTTCTGAAGGTTTTCAATGAAAACAGGTTTTTTTTTGTTTTTTAAATGGGTGGGTAATAAGGAAAGACAAGAAGGGTAATGGATATATGGGATAAAAAGGGAGATAGATGTATACCATTTTAATCAGAGCTCTGAAATGAACTGATGAAATATGAATGGGGTGGCCCAATCGTCACAGTGAAAGGTGGTGGATGAAGGATGTGGTTTTGAGATAAGTGGAGGATGATGGATATGGATAGTGGATGAAAGCAGTCAATCAATCCTATAATGATGATGACCTACTAATTTGAAAAAATACTGAAGGTAGGGGTGTGACATACAATCCCCACAACAACACACTTGGGTTGAGGCACAAAATCAAGGGCTTTTGTTTATTAGATCACTAATCTAACTTATAGATTGAAAAGGCAATAATACACATCAGAGAGGTAAGAATGTAACAATCCTCATAATGGAGGGAATAAAATTTCATAGTTTCACTAATGTAAACATGAATAAGAATACAATAATATGGGGTGGCTATTTATAGAAAATATGTGACATAAAAGGTTAAGGGATAAATACCCTAAAGTCATAAAGCCTATTCCTACCTTGTCCCCATAAATTCAAAAAGTTAAAGTCTGACAATGAATTTTTGGAAAAGTAGAACATGTATTACCAAACATAGTCCTCAAGATTTGACATTGTGTACCTAGCCCACCCTATTTGACTTTGGTGTCCAAATATGCCATTCTAGACTTCTCCATATGGGCAAGTCTTCCAAAATTCTTGCAACCAAGTTGAACAAGATTTAAACATCATATTTGGGCTTGAATACGTGAAATAATAGGCCTATTTTCTATATCCATAGAAGGTAAGATCCATTGGGCCTTTAATGAAGTGAGATGGGTGCCCATTATAGCATTAAACCACTTTAATCTCCCTCACGTCATCAAGCCTTGGAAATCCAACTCCTGCACTCAGATAATTGACTCGATGCCTTTAACATGGTTCTCATAAAAATCCCTAAAAACCCCCAAAAAACTATAAAACCATCAAAATCCATAAAAACCCTAAAAACCCTTACAACTATAAAAATCCTAATAGCACTAAAAATTCATGAAAACATAAAAACCACTAAAAACATTAAAAAACCTATGAAAGCCATAAAAACCCTAAAAACCTTATAAACCCTAAAAAACTATAAAAACCCTAAAAACCCACTAAAAACTTTAAAACCCTTAAACCTACTTAAAATGTTAAAAACACTAAAAAACCTTAAAAATAGTAAAGACTCAAATAGACCTTAAACCACAAAAGTCCCTAAAAACCTTGAAAAACTCAAAAACCCTAAAAACTCCTAAAAACCATAAACCCCCCCCCCCAAATCCATAAAACCCTAAAAAACCTAAAAACCAAAAAAATACTAAACCCCCCCCAAAAAATCCATGAAAACATAAAAAACCCTAAAATCCCTAGAAAAACACAGAAAACCAGAAAAGCAATAAATACCTAAAAAACCCTATAAACCGATATATTCCCTAAAAACCCCCAAAATCTATAAAAACCCATAAAAACCCTAAAAACTCTAAAAAATTGTAAAAATCCTGAACAATAAAAAATATCAAAAAAAAAGAGCGTAAAAACCCTGGAAAACCCTAAAATCCCTAAAAACCTCAAAAATCCCCTTATACTCTAAAATCCATGAATTCCACAAAAAACTATTAAAACCATAAAAATACGAAAAAACCACTATAAATCTTTGAAAACCTAAAAAACACTAAAAACCCAGACCCCCCCCCCTGAAAAAGCATTAAAACCCCCATAAAAACCCCAAATAAATCCACTAAAAACTCTAAACACCCTAAAAACCCAAAAAAAAACCGTAAAAAACAATTAAAATTCTAAAAAACCACTAAAATCCTGAAAACGCAAAGAACCCTAAAACCCATAAAACCCCTAAAAACACAAAAAGACCCTAAAGCCTTAAAAACTCTAGAAACCATAGATTCCTGCAAAAACCATCAAAATCCCTAAAAACCAAAAAAATTATAAAAAGCATAAAAATTGTAAAAATCCGTTAAAAATCCATGAAAACGTAAAAAAACTTTGAAAACCCCATAAAAACCATAAATACCCATAAATACCCATAAAACCCCAAAATACTCACCAAAAACATCAAAAATCATTTAGACCCCGAAAATTTTAAAAAAACTAAAAAAACCTAAAAAACCATTAAAACTCAAAATATCCCTAAAAACAAAAAAATACCCTAAAAACCCTAAAAAACCCTAAAACCCCTAAAAACCTTGAAAAACCACAAACCCCCATAATATCCAAAAAAAAAACAATAAAAATTCTAAAAACCATTAAAACCCAAAAAAACATTAAATAACACTAAAAACCCATAAAACCATAAAAAATAAAAAATCCCTAAAACCCCTAAAAATCCTATAAACATGAAACAAAAAAACCCTAAAAAATCTAAAAACCCTAAAAAACCCAAAAAACCAAAAAATCCTAAAAACCCCTATAATACATGAAAATGTAAAACAACCTAATTACCTTGAAAAAATCTTAAAAACCATGAAACCCCTAAGAATATTAAAAACAATAAAAACATATAAAAACACTAAAAACCCACTAAAAACCCTAAAACCCCTAAAAATGATAAAAAATATAAGAACCTTAGAAACACTACAAAAATTGCAAAAAATCCCTATAAACCCAAATGACCCTAAAAACCCAGAAAACCCCTAAAACCATTTAAACCTTGGAAAACCCTTAAAAACTGTCAAAATCCCAAAACACAAATAAATAACTGAAATACCATAAAAAACCTAAACCCCCTAAATATCCATAAAAACCTATGAAACCCTAAAAACCCTAAAACCCCTAAAAACCATAAAAACCCATAATAACCCTAAAACCACTAAAGCTCTAAAAACCATTTAAAACAATAAAAACATTAAAAAACTCTAAAATCCTTAAAATCCCTAAAAAATTGGAAAAAATCTAATAACCTAAAAGTCCATAAAAACCATGGAAACCCCTAAAACCCCTAAAAATCCTAAAACCCAAAAAATCCATAAAACCCTAAATCCCTACAAATCGTAAAAATCCTAAATAACCACTAAAAATCCATGAAAATATAAAAAATACTAAATCCGGTGAAAAATAAATAAAACCCCTAAAAACATAAAAAAATCAGAAAAAACCAAAAAAACCTGAAAAACCCACAAAATAATCTAAAAAACCGTAAACCCTTAAAAATTCCAAAAACTCTAAAACCATTTAAAACCATAAACAACCCTCAAAACCCAGAAAGACCCTAAAATCCATGAAAACCTCAAAAACCCTAAAAGCCCAAAAAACCCTAAAACCCTAAAGACCCTAAACCCCTAAAAAACCCTAAAAACCCCTAAAAACCATAAAAAAAATCCTAAAACCCCATAAACCACTAAAACCACTAAAAACTCTAGAAACCCATTAAACCCTTAAAAATGTTAAAAAACTCTAAAAAACCATAAAATTCCACCCCCAAACTAAACCTAAAAAGACTTAAAAAATGCTAAAATGAACTAAAAAACCCCAAAACACCTGAAAAACTATATATACTCTCTAAATCTCTAAAACCCCAAATAGCAAAAAAATCCTAAAATACCCCTAAAAGTACATGAAGTCGTAAAAAATAATAAAAAACATGAACACCCCTTGAAAACCAAAAAAACCCCTAAAACCATAAAAACCCCTAAACCCCATAAAACCCTCAAAATTCACTAAAAACTCTAAAAATCCTTAGAAATACTAAAACGTTAAAAAACATTAAAAAACCTGAAAACTGTAAAAAATTCAAAAAAAACTCATAAAAAACAAAAAATACCCTAAAACCTCGAAAACCCTAAATACATTAAAAACTCTAGAAAAACCCTTAAAATACCTAAAAACCCTAAAAACCATAAAAACTAAAAAAAATACAAAAAACCCCTAAAAATCAATTAAAACCTATATACCCCAAAAAACCTCAAAAATCCCTTTAAAACCATAAAAACCTCTATAAATTGGTAAAAATCCTAAAACCACTAAAACACATTAAACCCCTAAAAATGTTAAAAAACTCTAAAAAAACTTTAAAAACCTTACAACTCAAAATAATCCTAAAAACCCAAAAAACCCAAAAAAATCGAAAGATACATTTAAACCACTAAAAAACCCTAAAAATCCTCAAAATCTCTAAAGACCCTAAAATACCCTAAAAACTCAACCTGAAAAAAATTTAAACATTCAGCACCAAGAAACAACAAAACCTCATCCCCAAAAAATTGTAAACCTCATCCACAATAACCCCTAAAACCTTTCCCCCAAAACCGTAAACCCTTAGCGAAAAAAAACCCAGAACACTAATCCCCCCAAAACCCTAAAATCTCAACCCTCAAAAACCGTAATAACTCATCCCCAAAAAACCCTTAACCTTGAGCCCTAAAAAACATCCAAACCTAAACCCTAATAAACCCTATACACTTTTCCCCATAAAAACCGACAAACCTTTGTCCCAAGAAACCCTAAACCCCAAGCCCTATCACGCTCTAAACCCTTAACCCCCCAAAACCAAAAACCCTCAATCTAAAAAACCATAAACTCTCAATTCCAAAAACCCAAATCCTACTACCCCAAAAGAACATACACCCCCATCCTTCAAAATCCTAAACCCTCAAAACCAAAAAACCCCAAACCCTCTACACCCAAAAACCATATACCCATATTCCCAAAAACACCTAATCCTTCAGCCCCAACAAATCATAAACCCTTTTCCCCAAAAAACCTTAAACCCTCATCCCCAAAAAACACAAAACATTTTGAACAAAACCCCTAAACCCTTAGTACCCAAAAAAACCCTAAACCCTCAGTCCCTCAAAAACCCCAAACCCTCATCCCCAAAAAACAGAAATCCATAATACTAAAAAACCCTAAACCCTAAAAACTAAAAAACCATAAATATTCAGCTCCAAAAAACCCTAAGCCCTCAGCCCTAAAACACAGTAAACTCACAGCCAAAATAACCCCTAAAAACTCATCCCCCAAATTCCATAAACCCTCATCACTATGAGAACCTAGAATTTCAGCCCTAAAAAAATAATAAACCCTAATCCTTAGAAACTCTAAACCCTAAACCCCCAAAAACCTTAAACCCTTTGCCTCAAACTCCATAAACCCTCAACCTAAAAAAACACTAAACCCTCACCCCAAAACTCCTTAAAAATTAATCCTTAAAACCCTAAACCCTCAGCCCCAAAAAACCCCAAACAATTATCTAAAAAACCCCTAAACCTTCACTCCTAGAAAACCTTAAACCCTTAACCCCCAAAAAACCCTAAACACCTAGCCCTAAAAAACACTACACCCTTATCTCCAAAAAACATAAACCTTAAGCATAAAAAAAACCTAAACTCCCAACCCCAAATATCCATAATCCCTTAGTCAAAAATACCATAAACCCTAAACCTCCCAAAACCTCAGACATCATCCACCAAAAATAGTAAAACCTCATACCCAAAAATCTATAAACATTTATGCACAAAAAAACCCAAAACCCTCATCGATAAAGAAATCCAAAACGCTCATCACCAAAAAATCCTATACCCTCAGCCCCAATAAACCAAAAAACCAAAAACCCTCAAACCCTCAAACCATAAACCCTCAGTGGAAAAAAATTAACAACCTCTACCAAAAAAAACATAAACTCTCAGACACCAAAAGATGAAACCATCAGCCCCAGAAAACCTAAAACCCGCTTTATAAAAAAACCCTAAAGCCTCAGACCAAAAAACCCCTAAACCCTCATCCAAAAAAAACCTTCATCCCCAAAAAAACCTAATCCATTAACCTAAAAAAAACCATAAACCCTCATCCCCAAAATATTAATCCCTCACCCACAAAAAACCATGAAACCACTACCCCAAAAAAACCCTACACAATCAGCCCCCAAAAACCATAAACCCAAAGTCCCAAAAAACCCTAAACCCATATTCCTAAAAAACACTAAACCCTCTAACCTAAAAACCATCAACCCTTATCTATAAAAAAACTAAACCCTCAACCCATAAATACTAAACCCTCATCCCAAAAAAACCCTAAACCCTAACCCCAAAAAACCCTACTCCCACACCCCCAAAAAACCCTATTCCCTCAGTCCAAAGAAGCCATAAAACCCCACCCAATGAAAACTAAACCCTCAGCACCAAACAAACCTAAATCTTGGGCACCAAAAAACCCTGAACCCTCATCCCTAAAAAACATTATACCATCATCAATAGAAATCCCTAAATCCCCAGCCCCAAAAAACCCAAAATCTTTAACTCCAAAAAACCTCAATCCCTCATCCCAAAAAACCCAAAACCCACATTACCAAAAAACACTGACTCTCATCCCCCAAAACCCCAAAACCCTCAGCCCCAAAAACCCTAAATCCTCAGCCCAAAAGCACCTAAACCCTCATCCCCCAAATCCCTTATACCCTAAGCCAAAAATTCCCTAACCCTTACGCACAAAAAATCCCTAAAACCAAAAAAACCCAAATCCTAAACCCCAAAACCCCAAAATCCTAATCTAAAAAAATCCATAAACACTCATCCCTAAAAAACTATAAACTTTCAGCCCCAAAACCCATAAAAACTCAACCCCAGAAATCCATAAACCCTAAGATCCAAATATCCCTAAATAATCAGTACTAAAATCACCTAAAACCTCAAACCCAAAAGCCTTAAAACCTCATCCCCAATTCCCAACCCTATCATCCCCTAAAAAACATAAAACCTCATCCTAAAAAACCCTATATTGTTAGCCCCAAAAAACCCAAAACCCTTATACAATAAAAACCCTAAACACTTAGCCCCAAGAAACTCAAAACACAAAACCCAAACAAACCCTAAACCCTCATCCAAAAGAAACTCAATAACCACATCCCAGACCACACTAATCACTCTACCCCAAATAACCATAAACCCTCATCTCCAAAAATCCCTAAACTCTCAGCCCCAAAAATCCCAATTCCCTCAGCCCTAAAAAATCAAAAACCCTAATCCAAAAATCATCAAACACTCAACCCCAAAACCATGTGTCCCCAATATACCTAAATAGTCATCCAAAAAATCCCTAAACACTCCACCACAAGAAAATTAAAACCCTCAACCCCAAAAACTACTAAACCCTAAGCCCCAAAAAACCATAAACCCTCATCCACAAAAGAACTCAATCTTCATCTTGGAAAACCCTAAACCCTAAACCCCTCAAGAACCTAGACCCTCATCCCACAAAAACCTTAAACACCGGGCCTAAAAAACCCTATACCCTCATGAAAAAAAAAACCTAAACCCCCAGCCCCAAAAAAACCCTAAACCCTCATCCCTAAAAAATTTTGAACCATTAGCCCCAAAAAACTCTTAACCCTAAGCTCTAAAAAATCTATACCCATAGACCCAAAAAATCCTAAACTCTAAACCCCCCCCAAAACTAATATAAAAAAACCATAATACCTCAACACCAAAAACCAATACCCTCAACCCTAAAAAACACTAATCCCCCAACCCCAAAAATCACTAAACCCACAACCCCAAAAAACCTAAACTCTGATCCCTAAAATACTGGAAATAAGTAGTCCCAAAAATGCTATACCATCATCCTCTATAAATCCTAAACCCTTATCCCCCAAAAGATGTAAACTCTCAACCTAAAAAAAACACTAATACCACATCCCTAAACAACCCTAAACACAAAAAAACATAAGCCTTAATCCCCAAAAATACCAAACCCACAGCCCAAAAAAAAACTCTAATTCCTAAGCCCAAAAAAATCCTAAACACTCAGCCTCAAAAAAAACTCAACCCAATAGCCCCCAAAAACCTAAACCATCATCCCCAAATAACAGTAAACACTCTCCCACAAATTACCCTAAGACCCTACAAAACTATACACTCATCCCTAAAGAACCTAAAATCCAAAACCCCAAAAAATACTAAACCATTAGTCCCAAAAAAACCTATCCTCTCATCTATAAAATACCATAAATCCTCAGCACTGAAAAAAACTTAAATCATGAGCCCTAAAAAACCTAAAACCCTCAACCCCAAAAAACCCTGAACTCCAAGACACAAAACCCAAAACCCCAAACCTCTGAAATGCTAAATATTAAACCCCAAAAAACCCTAAACACTCATTCTCCATAAATCTTAAACCCTAGGCCCCAAAAAACTCTAAACCCTCTACCCTAATAAACTTTAAACCCTAAACCCCAAAAAACACTAAAACCTCAACCTAATGAAATAATAAATCTTCATCCCCCAAAAAACCTAACCCTCATGTCCGAACAACCTTAAACTCTAAACCCCAAAATACACTCAGTATTCTACCACAAAACCCTTAAGCCTTATCCACAAAAAACCCTAAAACCTTGGCCCCAAAACCCTCTAAATCCTGAGCCATAAAAAACCCTAAACCCCCAACCCCAAAAGAAAAAAAACCACAGCCTTAAAAACACTAAACCCTCAGCCCCAAAAAATTCTATACCCACTTCCCCCAAAACCCAAAAACCTCATCCCCAATAAACCCTAAAACCTCAACCCCCCAAAACCCTAAACCCTCATCCCCAAAAAAGTCTAAAACCTCATCCATAAAAAACCCTAAAACCCATTCCCGAAAAAATCTAAACCACCATTCCGAAAAAACCTAAAACCTCAGACTAAAAATCCCTAACCCACATTCCCAAAAAATGATAATACTTCATCCCTAAAAAACCTAATCCATCATCTCCCCACAAACCTTAGCCCCCAAAAATTCTAACCCCTCAGCCCTAAAAAGACCTAAACCCTCATGCCAAATATACATAAACCCTCATACACAGAAAAACCTAAACCCTTATCCCAAAAAAAACCTAAACCCTTATCCCTAAAAAAACCTAACCCTAATCTAAAAAAACACTAAACCCTCTACATAAAAAACCAAAAACCCTTGGCCCCAAAAAACCATAAACCATTTTCCCCAAAAATCCATAAATCCTTAGCCACAAAAAAAAACACAACCCTAAGTACCAAAAAACCAAAAAACCTCAGCCCTTCAAAACCCTAAACCCTAAGCCCTAAAAAATGGTAATACTCACCCCCCAAAATGATAAACCCTTATCCCCAAAAAACCCAAAAAAATTTCCCCAGAAAACACTAAACCCTTTTTAAAAATAAAACCCTAAACCCTTAGTCAAAAAAACCAAAACCCTCTACCGAAAAAAAACCAAAACCATTACCCCCAAAACCCTAAACCCTCAATCTCATCCCCTGAAAAACCTAAAACCTCAGCCGAAAAAACACTTAACCCTAAAACACATTAGCTCTAAACTCCATCCCCAAAAAACCCAAAACCCTCAGCCCAATAAAACTCAAAACCCTAACCAAATAAACCAGAAATAATTAGCCCCCCAAAACCCTAGAATCCCAGATTCAAAAAAACTAAACACTCATCCCCTAAACTTTAAACCCTCATACCTAAAAATCCGTAAACCCTCATCCCCAAAAACCCTCATCCCTAAAAAATACACAAACCTCGATCCCAAAAAAACTTGAACTCTCAACTAAAAAACGACACCCCTCTATCCAAGAAAACCGTAAGACCTAGAAAACCCTAAATCCTGAGCCCCAAAAAACACTAAACTGTCTGCTAAAAAACCCATAAAATCGTAGTAACAAAAAACTATACACCTAATAACCTAGAAAAAATTAAAACTTAAACCCTAAAAAACCAAAACCCTTAACCCCAAAAAACCAAAACTCATAGCCCCCAAAAACTATAAACACTTAACCCCTAAAAACCACAAACCCATATCCCAAAAAAACCCTAAACCATATGAACCAAAAATCCATAAAAAATCATCCCAAAAAATAGAAAAACCATGAACCAAAAATAAAATAAATCACAATCCCTGAAAAATCGTAAACCCAAATCCCCCCCAAAAAACCCAAAACCATCATATCTGAAAAAACATAAAACATTATCCCTAAAAGACCCTAATAATTCATCCCCAAAAAACCATAAACCCTTAGATCCAAACATATACTAAACCCTCATCCATAAAAACCCAAAACCCAAACCCTAAAAATCCGTAAAACCTCATCCTAAACAAATCCTAAACCATAAGCCCCCAAAACCCCTAATCCCTCATCCCCAAAAAACCCTAAACCCTTAACAAGAAAAACCTAAACCCTTAGAAAAAATAACCCTAAACCATAAGCCCCAAAAAACCCTAAACATTCATCCTCAAAAAAACCAAATGCCTTTTCCCAAAAAAACCTAAACCCTCAACCCCAAGAAACCTAAACCCTCAACCCCAAAAACCCTAAACCCCCAGCCACAAAAAACCCCAAACCTACATCCCTAAAAAATAATAAACCCTCATTCCCAAAAAACCCTAAACCCTTATCACCAAAAAACACAAGACCCTCATCCCCGAAAACTCAAAAACCTCAGCCCAAAAAAAGCTTAAACTCTTAGCCCAAAAAATTTCAAACACTCCACCAAGAAAAACACTATGACATCGACACCAAAAATAAATTAACCCTTAGCCCTAAAAACCATAAACCATAATCCAAAAAAACACCTAAAACATCAGTCCCCCCAAAACCCTTAAACCATAAACCCATGAAAACCTAAACCCTCATCCCCAAAATATTATACTCACTGCCCCAAAATGTACTAAACACTCATCCCCTAGAAACCATAAACCCTGACCCAAAAAACCTATCTGCCCCAAAAATACCTAAACTCTCATCCCCAAAAAACCCTAAACCTTAATCCCAATAAATACCTAAACCCTCAGACCCAAAAATACCTAAACCTTCATCCCTAAAAAATCATAATACCTCATCCCCAAAAAACTATAAACCCTTAGCACAAAAAACCCCAAAACCAATGCCTCAAGAAAACCTATACCATTAACCCTAAAAAATTATAATCCCTAAGCAACAAAAGTCACTAAACCCCCACCCAAAAAAACCATTTACCCTAAACCAGAAAACACTGAACCCTTACCCTCAAAAAACCCTAAAACCTCACACCACCAAAACACTAAACCCCCAACCCCCAAAAACCTATACCTTCATCCTCAAAAAACCCTTAACCCCATCCCATATAAACCCTAAAGATTAACCCCAGAAAACCCTAAACCATAACCCCAAAATATCCAAAAACCTAATCCACAAAAAACCTATACCCTCATACCTAAAAAACCCTAAACCCTTAGCCACAAAAAATTCTAAACCCTTGACCCGAAAAACCCTAATCCCTCAGAGAAAAAAAATTAAAAACCCTCAGCCCCCATAAAAACCATAAACCGCCAGTCCCAAAAAACCACTATACCCTTAAACCAAAAACCCTAATCCCTCACGCCCAAAGCCCCAAAACCCTTATCACCCAAAACTCAAAAACCCTTAGACCTAAAATTCCACAAAACCTCAACCCCAAAAAACCCCAAAGCCCTCCTCCCTAAAAAAATATAAAACATCAGCACAAATAACCCACATAATTATGGCCCCAAAAAAACCTAAACCCACACTTCCAAAATATCATAAACCTTAAGCCCCAAAAAACCCTTAAAACCTAAGTCCATGAAAACAATATACCCTAATAACAAAAAAACCTAAAACCCTTTGCCCTAAAAACCAAAAAACCAATAGGACCAAAACCCCATAAGCCTTCCTCACTAAACCCCTTAAACCCTCATAAAAAACCATAATCCCTCATCCCCAAAAAACCCCTAAATAGTCAACCCCCAAAAGCCTAAACCCTTACCCCTCAAACACTCTAAACCCTAAACCATAAAAAACTGCATACCAACAGTGCTAAAAAAAGATAAACCCTTTGCCCAAAAAAACTAAACCCTTTCCCCAAAAAACCCTAAAACCTTGGACCTAATAACCCCTAAACCCAATTCCCCAAAAACCATTAAAAAGTTTCCCTAAAAAACCCTAAACCCTCATCCTCAAAAACCCTAAACCCTCATAAAAAAACCCAATACGCTCAGTCCCCAAAACCAAAAACCCTCACCTAAAAAAACCCAAAAAACCCAACACTAAAAAATACAAAACCCTTATACCCAAAAATACCCAAACCCATAGAAACAAAAAACCCTAAACCCTCAGCCCCAAAAAACCCAAAACTACCATACCCAAAAATATCCTAACCCCTCATCCCCAAAAAACCCTAAACAATCATACAACAAAAACCTAATACATCGGTCCTAATAAACACTAAACAATCATCCAAAAACCCCCAAACCCTTACCCTAATAAAACATAATCCCTCATGTCCAAGAAACACTAAACCATCATCCCAAAAAAACCCAAAACACTCATCCCCAAAATACCCTAAACCCTTAGCCCCCCACAAAACCTAATACCTTAGCACACAAAAATATAAACATTTAGCCTTAAATATCCCTAAACCCTCAGACCTAACAAAACATATTCCCTTATCACTAAAATACCGCAACCCTCAACCCCAAAAAACCCTAAAAACTCGGCCCAAAATACCAAAACCCTCATCCCCAAAAATAGATAAACCCCCACCCCCCAAAAATTGGAAACCTTCATCCCAGAAAAAACCCTATACCCCCAAAAAACCTAAAACATCATCCTAAAAAAATTCTAAACCATCCAACCTAAAAAACACTAAAACCTCATCCCCCAAAAACATAAAACCCAACGCTCCAAAAAAACATAAACTCACAGCCCCTAAAAATAGTAAACTGTCAGCCCCAAGAAACCAAAAAACCACTTCCCCAAAAAAACACTACACCCCCAAAAACAATAAAACCTTATCCCTAAAAAAACCTACACCCACACCTCCAAAACCATAAATCCTCAGCCCCCAAAAAACCGATGCACTCAACCCCTAAAAACGATCAACCCCCAGCCCCAAAAAAACCTAAACCCTCAACCCCAAAAGACCCCAAACTCTCTTCCCCATAAAACCATATACCATCACCCCAAAAAAACCAAATCCCTTCACCCCCAAAAAGATAAATCTGCTTACCAAAAAAACCACAAACCCACATCCTAAAAATCCATAAACCCGCAACCCCAATAAACCTAAAATCATCATCCCTAATAAAACCCTAAACCCTTAGCCCCCAAACCCCCTAAACTTTTAGCACCAAAAGACACTAAACCCTTAGACCCAAAACCCCAAACCCATAACCCCCCAAACCCCAAAACCCTTATCTAAAAAATTCCCTAAACTCCAAACCCAAAAAACCACAAAACCCTATGCTCCAAAAAACAATTCAACCTTTTCACCAAAAACCGATAAACCATCAGCCCTAAAAAATATTCAACCCTCATCCCCCAAAAACCCTGAACGATCAGCTCCAAAAACCCTAAAACCTCAGTCCCAAAAACCCATAAACCATAAACCCCCCAAAACCTAAATCCTTAATCCAAATAAATACATAAATCCTCATCCCCCAAACCCCTAAATCCTCATCCCCCAAAATCCCTAAACCCTCATCCCAAAAAAAACATAAACCCTCAGCGCAAAAAACCCCTATACCATTAGCCCCAAAACATCCTAAAACCTCATCCTGGAAAAACACTAAACCCTCATCCCCCTAAAATGATAAAAACTCAACCCCAAAAAACCCTAAAACCTTGGTAATAGAAAACCATAAAACCTCACCTAAAAACCCTAAACAATCTTCCCCCCAAAACCCAAAACCCTCATCCTCCAAATGAACTAAATCCTTAGTACCAAAAATTCAAAGTCCCTCAACCCCCAAAAACCCTATCCCCTAATCCTCACAACACCTAAAAGACTCATCCCCAAAAACCTATAAACCCTAATCCCCAAAAATACCTAAACCCTCATCCACAAAAACACCTAAACACTCACCCCCAAAAAACCTAAACCCTCAGCCCCCCAAACCCTAAACCCTCAGCCACAGAATCACTAAAACATCATCCCCCAAAACCTAAAACCCTTATCTCAGAAATAACCAAAAGTACAATCCAATAAAAAAAACTCATCCCCCAAAGTCACATAACCATAATCCCCCAATACCCCTAAACCCTCAGTCCCTAAATCCCCAAAACCCTCTTCCCTAAAAAATCCAAAATACTCAGCACCAAAAAACCCTAAACCATGATCCACAAAAAAACCCTAGAACCCCATACCTAAATAACCATAAACCCACATATCCCAAAACCCCTTCACCCTTATCCCTCAAAAACCCTAAACCCTCATCTCCCAAAACCCATAAATCCCCAGTTAAAAAAAACTAAACACTCATCCCCTAAAAACCCTAAACTCTCATCCAAAAAAAATACTAAACCCTTACCCCAAAAGTTCCCTAACCCCTCAGCACCGAAAAACCCTAAACCCTTATCCCAAAAAATAGTAAACCATTTACCCCAAAAGACCCAAAACCCTCAGATTGAGGAAACTCTAAAACCTCAACCCCAAAAAAACATATACCCTTATCCCCAAAAAACCCAAAACCTCATCCTAAAAATGATAAAAACTCATCCCTCAAAACCCCCAAACCCTTAGAAACAAAAATCACTAAACTCTCAACCACAAAAAACCATAAACCCTCAGCCCCAAACCCTTAAACCCTCATCACTAAAAAACCCTAAACCCTCAGCCACACAAAACCCTAAACCTACATCCCCCAAAAACCCTAAACCCTCAGCCCCAAAAATCAAAAAACTCATAGTCCAAAAAATACATTAAACCCTCCTCCAAATAAAAAACACACACTAAACCCTCATCCACCAAAAACCCAAACCCCCAAACCCCCATCCCCCGAAAACCCAAAACCCTCAACCCCAAAAAACCGTAGACACTCATCTTCAAAAAAACCCTACAACCTAAACCCAAAAAATCCTTATCCATCATCCACAAAAACCCTAAACCCTAAGCCCCAAAATCCCAAAAACATAAGCCTTCAAAAAAACCTAAACCCTTAGAAAAAAACAATAATCAGTCAGTGCCAAAAAACGGTAAACACTAAACCCCAATAAACCCATAAACCCTCAGCCTAAAAAAATTATTAAACCCACAGCCGCATGATCCCCTCAACCCTCAGTCCTAATGTACCCGAAACCCTCTTCACCAAATGTCCTAAAACGCCTTCCCCAAAAACCAAAATCCCACAGCCCCAAAAAAACAAAATCCCTCAGTCCCAAAAAACCCTAAGCACACATTCTAAAAAACCTTGACCCCTCTGCATAAAAAACTCTATTCACTATGAAACCCTAAATCCTCATTCCCAAAAACCCTAAACCCTCAGCCCAGAACCACTAAACCTTCATCCCAAAAACCCTCAAAACCCACATTCCCGAAATCCCCAAACCTTCAACCCCCCAAAATACTAAACCCTCACCCCCAAAAACACTAAACCCTCATCTTAAAAAAATCCAAAACCTCAGACCAAAAAAACAAAAACCATCAACACTGAAAAACACCCTACACCAAACAACCCTAAACACTCATTCCCAATTAAACATAAACCCTTAAGCATAGAAAACAATTAAAACTCATCGACAAAAAAATATAAACCCTCATCCCCAAAAAAACCAATAAATATTAACTTCAAAAATCACTAAACCCTCACCCCCAACAAAACGAAAACTCTCATACCCAAAAAACCCCTAAACACTTTGCCCAAAAAGTCTTAAAACCATTGCCCCAAAACCACCTATAACCTCATCACAAAATACCCTAAAACGTCAACCCCAAAAAACCCCTAAACCCACTTCCCCAAAAACTACTGAATCCTCACCCATAAAAATCCCTAAACCCTAAACCCACAAAAACAATTAACCATCCTCCCAAACATACCCTAAATAGTCAACCCCAAAACCCAAAACCCTCATCCACCAAAATCCCTAAACCACCATCCCAAAAAATTCAAAAATCTTCTGTATAAAAAATCCCTAACCCTTCAACCCCAAAAATACCTAAACCCTCATCCCCCAAAATCCACAAACCCTCAGCACCTCAACACTGATCCCCAAAAGACCCTAATCCTAAAACTAAAAATCCATAAACCCTCAACCCAAAAATCCCTAAAACATCATCACTGAAAAACCCTAAACCCTTATCCCTGAAAAACTCTAAACACTTTTCCCCAAATCCCCAAAACCCACATCCACAAAAAACCATAAACTATCAGCCCCAAAAAACCCTAAACCCTCATCTACCAAAACCCCTAAATCGTCATTATGAAAAAAGCCCTAAGCACTCAACCCTAAAAAATTGTATAACGTAATCCCTAAAAAACCATACACCCTCATCCCAAAAAAGATCGTAAATACTCAACCCCAAAAAAACCGTAAACCCTCAGTCCCAAAAAATCACAAACCCTCATCTCTAGAAGAACATAAACAATCATCCCCGACAAACAGTAAACCCAAAAACTTGAAAACCCACAGTCCCTAAAAACTAAAACCTCATACCTAATAAACCCTCAACCTTCATCCTTAAAAAACCATAAACCATCATACCCAAAAAAAACCCAAAACCCTCATCCCCAAAAAACTCTAAACCCCCATCCCTAAAATTCCCTCAACCCTCACTCCAAAAAATACTAAACACAATGCCTCAAAAAACACTAAACCCTTAGCCCCAAAAAACACTAAAACCACAGCCACAAAAAACCTCAACCCTCATCCACCAAAACCATAAACCCTCATCCCCATAATCCCTAAAACCTCATCTCAAAAAAACCATAACCCTTATCCCATAAAAACCCTAAAACCTCATCCACAAAAAAACCCTAAACACTCACCCTCAAAAAACCTCAACACTAATGACTAATAAACTATAAAACCACTATCCCAAAAAACCCTAAACCCTAATCCTCATAAACACTAAACCTCAACAAAAAACCCTCTAAATATCCCTAAAACCTCATCCACAAAAACCCAAAATGCTTATCCCCCAAAAACCTAAACCCTTAGCCCCTAAAAACCCTAAACTTTCAGACGAACCAAAAAAACCTAAACTCTCAGCCCAAAAAACCGTAAACCCACATCACTAAAAATCCCTAATTCTTTATACCCAAATAAATCTTAACACTTATCCCCAAGCAGTCATAATTGCTCATCCCTCCAAAACCCTAAAACCCCAACCCCTAAAGTACCTTAAACCCTCAGCACCAATAAACCAAAAAACCTCAGCAAAAAAAAAATCTAAACCGCCACCCCAAAAACCCTTATAAACATAGTCCAAGAAAACCCTGAACCCTCATCCCCAAAAAATGCCAAACACTTAGGCATAAAAAACCCAAAACCCTTAGTTCTAAAAAACCCCAAACCTTCCACCCAAAAAATCGCTAAACCCTCAGACCCAATAAACCCTAAACCCACATCCCGCACAAAAAATTGAACCCTCATCCCAAAAATACCGTGAACACTCAGACCCAAAAATCCTTGAACAATCATACCTAATAAAACCTTAACCCTTAGCCCCAAAAAACCAATGAACCCTCACCCCCAATTAACCTTGAACCCTCACCCAAAAAAAAACATGATCCCTTATACCCACAAAAAACATTTAACCTCGTCCCCAAAAAACCCTCAACCTCATCCCCCCAAAACTCTAAACTATAGGCACCCAAAAAACTCAGAACCCTTAACACCCAAAAAACCTAAACCCTCTTCCCTAAAAAAACCTAAACCCTAGTCCACCAAAACCCATAACCCTCGACCCCAAAAAACCTTGAACACATAACCCCCCAAACCCATCAACAAATAGCCCCAAAAAATCCCTCATCACTCACCCACTAAAAACCCTAAAACCCCAGCCCCAAAAAACCTATAAACCTCAGACCCAAAAAAACCTCAACTGAACACTAAACCCTTATCCCCCCAAATCCTAATCCCCCCATCCCCAAAAAACCCTAATCCCTCAACCTTTATAAACCCCGAACACTCATCCCTAAAAAACCTTGAACCCTCATTCCCAAAAAATCTAAAACCCTCATCCAAGAAAATACAAAACCCTCAACGCTCCAAAATCCCAATCCCTCTGCCCAAAAAACCATAAACGCTCCTCCCAAAAACCCTAAACCATTAATATAATAAAATATAAACCCTCATCCAAAAAAACTGTGAACCCATATCCTAAAATATCCCTAAACCCTCATCCCCAACAAATATTGAACCCTCAACTTCCAAAACCCTGAACCCTCATCCCTTAAAAAATATGATCCCTCGGCCCCAAAAAACCACGATCCCTTAGATCCAAAAAATCCTAAACCCAAGTCCCCATAAAACCATAAAACTTCATCCCCATAAAACCCTCAAACCTAATCCCCCAAATCACAAAACCCTCACCCCCAAAAAACCCTAAACCATAATTTCCATAATATAGTAAACCTGTATCCCTAAAAACACTAAACCCTAAACCCAAAAACCATAATCCCTCATCCCCCAAAAAACTCACAACCCATATCCCAAAAAATCCCTAAACCATCAACCCTAAAAAAACATAAACCCTCATCCCTAAAAAAACATCAAACCTCAGCCCCAATAAACCCAAACCCAAATCCCTAAAAAAAATGAACCCCAACCCAAAAAACCCTAAAACCACAGCCCCAAAAATCCATAAACCCTCAACCCGAAAAAACCCTATTTTGTCAACCCCCAAAACCCCCTAAGCACTCATCTCAAAAAACAAAAAACAAAAACCACATCCCAAAAAGACCATACACCCTATACCATAAACACCCCCAAAACCTTATCATAATAAAACCAAAACTCCCACACTAAGAAAACCCTAAAACCTCATCCCCAAATACACCTAAACCCTAAGACAAAAAACAGCAAAAACCCATAGCCCCCAAAAACCATAATCCCTCACCTCCAAAATCTCTAAACACTCATCCCTCACCTCCCAAAAAAACATAAACCCTAAGCCTTAAAAATCCTTAACCCTCAAACCCAATCCCTAATAAATACTCAAACATATTCCACCAAAAACCCAAAACAATCACCCCCCCAAAAAACCTTCATAATCACCAAAAAACCCTAAACCCTTAGTCCCAAAAAACCCACAACCCTCATCCCCTAAAAACCCTCAAGCCTCATCCCCATGAAACCCTAAACTCTCTTCCACATAAATCACAAAACACTCATAAAAAACCTTAAACCATCATCCCCAAAAATCCATAAACCCTCATCCAAAAAAACTCTCAACTCTCTGCACCAAGAAAACCCATCAACTCTCATCCATAAAAACCACAATCCCTCAACGCAAAAAAACCCTAAACCCTCAGCCCCCAAAAAACCTAAACCCTCACCCCAAAAAAACCCTAAGCCCTAAAACCCAAAAAAATATAACCCTCATTCCCAATAAACACTCATCCGTCAAACTCAAAAAATATTCAACCCCATCCCTGTAACACCCTAAACACACGGCCCCATGAAACCTAAACCCCCATCCCCAAAATAACCCTAAACCATCAGCCCAAAACCCTAGATTTTCAATGAAAATATTATTAAACCCTTATCCCCAAAAAACATAAAAAACTCTGGCCCAAAAAAACCTAAACCCTCAGCACAAAACCCCCTAAAAACTCACTATAAAATATCCTAAAACATTAACCCCAAAAATGTATAAACACTCTACCCCAAAAAACCCTCATCCCTTATCCCCCAAAAATCATCAACCCACGGACCCATAAATCCCTCAACCCTTAGCTCCAAAAAACCATCAACACTCAACCCAAAAAAACCCTAAACCCTCATCCCTAAGAAACTTTCAACCCCAAAACCCAAAAATACCTCAACCAAAAATCCTAAAAAACCATTAACCCTCTGCCCTAAAAAACCCTCAATCCTCACCCCTAGAAAACACTAAACCATCAGCCCTAAAAAAATGTTAAAATCTCATCCCCCAAAAAACCATAAACCCTCAATCTAATAAAAACCATAAAACCTTAGACCCAAACAAACTTAATTCATTAGGCCCAAAAAATCCTAAACACCGAATACTATAAAACCCTAAACCTTCATCCCAAAAAAACCCTAAACCCTCTTCCCCCCAAAACCCTCAACACTTCTCCCATAAAAATCCTCAATTCTCAGCCCTAAAAACACTCAACCCGCATCCCCAAAACAACTCAAACCTCTGCACAAAAAGAACCCTCATCCATTGGCATCAAAATACCAAAAACCTTATCCCAAAAAACCTAAAACCTCATCCCCAAAAAACCATAAGCCCTCAGAAAGAAAAAAAAACAAAACCTTCAACCCCAAAAATCCCTAAACCCTTAATAGAAAAACCCCAAACCCTCATCCCCAAAAAAACCTCATCCCTGAACACCAAAAAATACTCAACCCCAAGCCCCAAAAAACCATCAACCATTTTTGATGTGAGACACACAGGGGTGGCTTTCTCATCACGATGTAGGATGACAGGTAAAGGTTGTGGTTCTGTGATATGTTGTAGATGATGAGTATGTGTATTGGGTGCATGTAGATAATCAATTATATAAGGATAACAACCTACTACTTAGACAACACACTCATAGAGTTTCACTAATGCGTACTTGAATGAGAATACAATTCTATGGGGTGGGTATTTATTGACAAGGGTTGCCACAAATGGTCAAGGGTTTAATAACCTAAATCCATAAAGCCAATTCCCACCTTTTCCCCTTAAAGTAAAAAATTTTAAGTCAAACAATGGCTTTTAGGAAACGTAGTAAATGTCTTTCCACCCATAGCCCACTTAATTTGACCTTGAGTACCTAGCCCACCAGATTTGACTTTGGTGTCAAAAAAATGCCATTATAGAATTATACTTGTGGGAAAGGCTTCCAAAATTCGTGCAATCATGTGGGAAAAGCTTTAAACATCATTTTTGGGCTTTAATAAGTGAGATAATAGGCCCATTTTCTCTAGCAATGTAAGAAAAGATCCTTTGGGCCATTAATGAATCGAGATGGGCACAAATTGTAGCATTCAACCTCTTTTATCTCCCTTATGTCATCAGGACGTGGAAATCCAACTCCTCCACCCAGGCAATCGACATAGTGCTTTCAACATGGTTCTCATCATCCTACCCCTCTTGAAAAGGAGTCATCATTGACCCTCAATCCTCTACACCGAAAAAGGAGAAAAATTAGAAACATTGAAAATGGAATGTACACCATACTCACATAACAGAGCTATCTTATAAGCATTGTGGTTAATCTTCTCGATCACTCAGAAGGGTCCGTCTCCTTGTATAATGTGTTTTGATTTAAATTTTTCATGAAATATTTCCTTCCGAATATGAATCCGAGCCAAGTCACCGGGATCTGAAAATATTTGCTTATATCCCTTGTTTGCATGATCAACATATTTCTGGGTCATCAACAAGATATTTTTCTTTTCCTTTTCATATAGTTTCTTATGGAATTCTGTATGACCTTTCGCATCCATATTAGTTGATTATTGAAATGTAAAAATAACATTATCAATAGGAGAAATGGAGATTAAGTTGTAACCAATTTCAAATGAAGAATATTGACTAGTAGAATGCTTGGTCGTATTATATGTGAATTCCACATGCATCATACACTCCTCCCAATTCTTGAGGTTCTTATTGATAATTTTTCTCATAAGGGATGATAGTAATCAATTCACCACCTATGTTTACCATTGGTTTGTGGATGAAAATTAGTGAAAATAGTCATTTCATTCCTAGTTTTCTCTAAAAGGTCTTCCAAAAGTAACTGAGGAATTTTTTATCTCGATTTGTCACAATCTTCCTTATAATTTGATGATGTTTTACTACATCTTAAAAGAAAAGTGTTGAAATTTCAGTGGAATCATACATTTTTTGACTAGGAATTAAATGTTCCATTTTGGAAAACTGATCCACCATATAAAATTGACTATATCCCCTTCTTGGTCCTTGGTAACCCCATAATAAAGTCCACTAATACGTCCTCCCAAGGGTTGTTGGGGATTGAGAGAGAAATCTATAATCCATGTGGGTTCAATTTTGGTTTGGATTTATTGAAGACAGTGAAGTTTCCCGCAAATTTTTCAACATCTCTAGATATCCTTGGCTAATAAAAATTCTCACTAAGAATGATTAATGTTTTTTCAACACCATAATTCCCCATTAACACACCAAAATGTGACTCCTTTTGTAAATGTAAGTGATTAGAGAAATTAGGAATGAAAATATTTTCAATCCAAAAAAAGAATTAATCATTTAAATTGAACTTTTCCCAACTAACTTCATTCTTACAATGTCCACATGGTTCAATAAAATCACTATCAATGGCATATAAATCCTTAATACATTCAAAACCATGGAATTTTGAATCGAACCAGGATAAAAGAGAATACTTATGTGAATGTTAATAATCCAAAATATTTTCTTTACCCTTTTTATACTTGATGAAATATAGAGATGAGTCAATTAATTTGGGACATCTAGCATATCTCATATTTAGTTTTTGTAGGATCCTATGTTACTTAAGATCCTCTTAATCAGAATGGATAAAAAATTATTTAGGCCAAAGATAATGATGCC
The DNA here is from genome assembly GCA_963277665.1 of Viscum album. Taxonomy (NCBI): domain Eukaryota; kingdom Viridiplantae; phylum Streptophyta; class Magnoliopsida; order Santalales; family Viscaceae; genus Viscum; species Viscum album. The sequence continues at coordinate 1,899,231,017 of OY728141.1, forward strand.
ATGTTTCTATTACTCTAATCAATCCATACAACTCATTATCGTATGTAGCATATTTTAGAGTTGGGACATTTAACTTCTCACTAAAATAAGAAATAGATTTAACTTTCTACATGATTACTCCAAAAATACTAATTCCTCTTAAATCAAATTCAATTTCAAAGGTCTTACCAAAGTCTAAGAGTGAATGTAGAGGGGCATGGGTGAGTCTCTCTTAGATAGCATGGAACGAATTCTCTTGATATCTCCCCCATTTTAAAGGAATGTTATTCTTTATCAACTCACTCAAAGGTTCTTCTAGTGTGTTTAATTCCTTAAAAACCCTCATGTAAAAACTAAAAATCCCATAGAAACTTCATACCTATCCAATGGAGGTTGGAGTTATTCATTAATTTTTGCCTTTGATCTTCTCAGTGTCAAATTCAACTACATTGATTCCCACAAAAAATCCAAGGAAAAATATCCTATCGAGGAAAAATTCACACTTATTGATGTTTCCAAACAAGTTTTCTGTCTTTAACACCTCTATGAATTTTCTTAAGTGATATATGTGTTCATGAAAAGTTATACTATACAAAAAAATGTTTTTAAAGTAAACTAACATAAATTTTATAATATGTGCACATGAGACATGATTCATTAACCTCATAAATGTTATAGGTTCCATGGTGAGACCAAATGGAATGACTAACCAATCGTAAAGTCGATGTTTTGTCTTAAATGAAGTTTTCCAATCATCTCCTTCTTTCATCCTAATCGGATGGTAACCACTTCTTAAATCAATTTTTGAGAAAATAGTGGAACCATTTAACTAATCAAGCATATCATATAACCTTGGTATAGTATGATGATAGCTTCCCGTGATGTTATTGATGGCTCTGAAGTCAATGTACATTCTTTATGTTCCATCCTTCTTGAGTACAAGAAGCACCAGTACAACATAAGGACTATGACTTTCTCTGATGTATCCCACATCTAACAAATCTTGAAATTTCATTTTAATTTCATTTTTCTCTTCCAGGATGGTGCGATATGCAGGGTGGCTCAGTAGTGACCCTCCAAGGATGAGGTTAATTTCATGTTCAATACCTCTATTGGATGGAAAACCTGGTGGAACATCTTCTAGAAAGACATCATTATACTCATGTAACTAGGAATCAACAACATTTGGCATAGGGGGTAAGTTGCTAGTATTTAGAAACCCCTCTTTGTACATGAGTACAAAGAGGGTTCTCTGGGAAAACAAAGCTTCCTTAACCTCACTCTTTTTATCCAAAATCACAATTTTCTCTTTTCTCAAATTATTTTTTCCACTTGATTTTCTTTTCTCTCCATTTCTTTTCCTCTCTCATTTTCTATCTTCCCCACATTATCTATTCTTCATTTTCAATCTTCTTTTCTTAATCACTCATTTTTTTCTCTCTCAAAACATGATATTACAAAATCTATTTTGGGGACATTGTGTAGAGGGTTATAGGTTCCCCTCAGAGTACATAAGATTGATAGTTTATGAACCCATCATGAGTACCACACCGATCGTATAACTATACTCGAAACAACAACCAATGATAAGCCTTCATGAGCACAACGTTGAAAAAAACCTCATATTTGTACTTACGAATTTTAAAAGAAACCTTATATTTTTTTATACCTTCATCTCCCCACAGTCATTCAACCACTGAAGCCGATATAGATATTGGTTCCTCAAATTCAGAAGTGCCAACTTCTCCACCAACTTAGTCCTCAAAACATTGATATATATTCCTTCATCAATAATAACAATACATACCTTTCCATGGATATTTAATTTTGTATAGAAAAGGTTCTCTCACTACTTCTTCTCTCCCATTTTCATTTTTGGGCTTAGAACTCTCCTAGTGATAAGAATCTAACCATCTTCTTCAAATTCTCCATTATCAATTTCGGGGGATTCATCATCTTCCTCCTCTTAGATCTCTCCATCCTTCTCCAATTCTCTATGCTTATTGATGGTCATGGTGCATCAATTTGGGAATTAATTAGCAATATGACCCCTTCCTTGAAATTTTAAACAACATATATCCCGATTCCATTCTTGGTTAGCTTCAAAAGTAGGTTTATTAGGTGGAAGAATTACCATTTAACTTTTGCGATCGACCACCTCTTTTGGAATTGATGATTCTCCAATTTTTCAATCCTATCATTTATCACCTACAACATCCTATAAGTAATATTCTTGAAATTTTTAACCAAATATTTCATTTGGAGTGGTGTAACATTGGGTGCAGGAGATCTACATTGAATTCCATTATCACTAGCATGGGAAATTCTTTTCCCATGATCATATTCCCTGACATGTTTCACACACACAAACCCACATAGGGAGAGACACACATAGTGAAACAAACACACACACACACACACACTCATACTCTCTAACACACACACACTCACACAGACATGAGCACACACACACACATACATGCGATATACACACTCACATACACAAGATGTATACACTCACACACATAAGGATACACACTCATGTACGCAAGATATATACACTCACACACACAAGGATACAAACTCATTTATGAAAGATATACACACTAAAAAAAGGATATGCACTCACACAGTCAATATAATCACACACACACACACACACACACAAAAATACATATTTTAAATTTCTCTCCACTATCAATGGTCAATTCTAATCTCAAGATATTAGGAAATCTAATACCTAGTTGGGGGAGATCATCTGCTACCAATCCTTCCCAAACCTAGATTGTATTGGGGGATGGTTTAACACAACCTTTTTGAGTGGTAAAAGGTAAAAAAATGGTAAAGGGTGAGAAAGTGGGTAGAAAGGTGGTATGTGGGTTTTTCCCAATTGTGAAAGATAAGGAAAAATTAATAATAATAATCCAAAAATGATATAGAGATAAAGTAAAATGATGGAGAATGTGATGCATGAAAATTGAATGTGCTAATAATGTAACGAACAAAGAGATGAATAGGAAATTGTATCCACTTTTTTTCATTTTCTTTTTCAAATATCCCAAAAAAGTCTTGTTCTTAGAGTTTCATAACACAAGATAGTGAACAGAGAGTAAGACATTTTTTTTTGAAATCTATCAACAAAACAATGTGATTAATTTTGAAAAGAAAAAAAACGACGATTATAGAGAATTTTATTTTTATTTTTTATTTTTTTGAATGCTAATCACATATAGAGAATTAAATATGAAAAGAAGAGGGATGAATATTTGTCTCAATGTATAATATTTCAAGAATTAAAAAAGTAGGCCAATTCTGGAGGTTTTAAAAATGGTTTCTTGGGTCTTTTTGACTGGGTTTATAACATGGAAGGATATGGAGGCTAATAGGTACAAGTAATGTAAATGAATGGATATATTCCTACCGTTACAACCAAATATCTGATACCATCTGATGCCAGATTCTCGGGGTAGCCTAATCTTCATGGTGTAGGATGATGGAAGAACGATGTAGTTTAGAGCAATGTGGATGATGATGGGTATGAATAGTGGATACATGTAGTCAATCAACACTATAAAGAGAAAAACCTAATGCTTAGACAACACACTCAAGGGAGGGGTGTGATGAACAGTCCACACAACAACACACTTGGGTTGAGGCACATAATTGGGGGATTTCTGATATTGGATCACCAATCTAACATGTAGATTGAGAAGTCAAGAATGCACAATATCAAGGTAATAATGTAATGATCCTCACAATAGAGATAATAAACTCACAGAGTTTCACTAATGAAAAATTCAATGAAAATAAAATGCAATGGGGTGGCTATTTATAGGCAAGGGGTACTATAAATGTTCAAGGGTATAATACCCTAAAGTCATAAAGTCTATTCCCACCTTTTCCCCATAAAGTCAAAAAGATATAGTCGAACAATGAATTTATGAAAATTAGCATATTTAATTCCACCCATAGCCCATCATATTTTACATTGAGTACATATCCCATTGGATTTGAAATTGGTGTCCAAAAATTCCATTCTATAATTCTTTATATGGGAAAGGCTTCCAAAATTCATTAAACCATGTGGGAAAAGCTTCAAACATGATGTTTGGGATAGAATAAGCGAGATAATAGGCCCATTTTTTCCATCCATGTATGGAAATATCCATTGGGGCTTTAATGAAGCGATATGGATACCCATTGTAGCATTCATGCTCTTTAATCTTCCTCACATTATTGGGATTTGAAAATCCAACTCCTCCACCTGGGAAATTGATATGGTGCTTTAGACATGGTTCTCATCAATTTTCATTAAAAAAACCTAAACCATCAGCCACTAAAAAATATCAATAATAAAACTCAAAAAACCCTCAACCCTCATCTTGAAATAACCATCGACCCTCAGCCCTAAAAAACCACAATCCCTTATCCCTAAAATACCTAAAACAAACAGCCCCCAAAAACAGTAAATCGTTAGCCTAAAAAACCTAAGCCCTTAATCCCAAGAAACCAAAATCCCTCTGGCCCAAAAATACTCAATGCTTAGCTGAAAAGAATACTGAAAACTTATCCTGAAAATCCCTCAACCCTTAGCCACAAAGAAGCCCCAACCTTCAGAGAAAAAAACCCTCAACCCTAAAAAATACTCAAACATCGGCCCCAAAAAAACCCAACCCTCGAAACCAAAAAAATACTCAACCCCCATCCCCAAAAAAATCCTCTAACCGTATCCCAAGAAAACAAAAAACCCTCAACCCTAAAATACCCTCAACCCCTAAGCTAAAAAATCAACTAGCCTTCATCCCCAAAAATCCCTCACCCCTCAATCCAAAATAATTCTAAACCCTCATCCCAAATAACCCTACACCCTCATCCCCCAAAACCCTAAATCCTTAATCCAAAAAAACCCTAAACCTCTAGCCTTATAAAACCCTCAACCCTCGGCCACAAAAAAAATTAACCCATTAGCATAAAAAAACCCTAAACCCTTAGTCCCCAAAACCCTCAACCCTCAGCCCCAAAAAAACCTCAACCGTTATCCGTAAAAAAAGTCATTCTTCTACCCCAAAAAACTCGTAATCCTCAACCCAAGAAACCCCTAAACCCCCAGCACCAAAAAACACAAGACCCATAGCAACCAAAAAACCCAGAAACCACATCTCTAAAAAACCTTGAACCCTTATCCCCAAAAAACATTGAACCCTCAGCCCCCCAAAAACCATAACAATCATCCCCAAAAAACCAGAAACCCTCAGCCCCCAAAAACACTAGACCCCCATCCTAAAAAAACATAAACACTAAACCCAAAAAACCCTGAACCACTAGCACCAAAAAAATATGCACCCTCATCCACAAAAAACTATGATGATATGTGATTCAAGAACCACTAGGAAGTGTCCTAGTAACCTTGTACAATATTCATGTGTTGACCACCCAGATCACCATAAGAAAACTAGTGAAGGTGGTGTGTAGAAAGTGAAAATGAGAAAGGGGAAATGGTCAAGGAAAAACCCAAAGATAACATGTCTCTAATAACTCTAGCCACAATATTCCACAAAGGAGGACCAATCCTTTGATATGTCATGACTTAATAAAGATCATGAAGGATGAAAGAAAAACTTACCATAATAACATTACCATAATTCATGATGTCTAAAGTGTACAAGGGGGTGGTTATTTATCGACAAAGAATATTGAAATCCAAATCACACATGGGGTGGCTCTTTACATTAGTCTAAGGCCTAGTTTTACATAGTCAAAAATCTTAAAAGATACTTTTGAAAACTTTGGCATTTTACCACGAATTTAGGAGACATGTAGCACACCGTTTTGGAAAAGAAAATAAATGTAGCCCACCACCTTTTTTACTTTGAATATTCCATGGTGGGTTGGGCTTGAAATTCGCAGAACTCCTTGGGTTGGGTTTTTGAAATCATTTTTAGGCCTTAATTAAAGTAATTATAGGCTTGGATGCTTCCCCCAAGCAAGGTGTTGGGCATACTCTTGGAATTCTATGATTAACCCATTTAAGGCCTCCCTTATTCTTTTGGTGTGCTCCCTTGTCATTGGGTCACCAATTCCTCATAGTGGGTCCTATGCAATCATGCACCTTCTACCCTCCTCATCAAGATTGACTTCAACCCCTCAATTCCCATTCAATCCATGATCCTCATCATCTCCTCCCTCCTCAAAAGGATTCATCCTCAAATTTGAAAATTCAATGGTAGAAATATAAATAACATTAAAGGCGTAACCAACATTCCCATACATGTCAGGTAACTAAATCTTGTATGAATTATCATTATTCTTATCTATGACATGGAAATAACCATATCCTCATGGGTGATGTTTTGATTTTTTTTTGATCTAGGAACCTCTCCTTTCCCAGGTTTAGCCACACCCAATATCCTTGTTAAAACACCATTTTCACCAACCTTTGTTGGCATGCTTCGCTACTTGTTCATTCTTCCACTCAATGTTGGTATTTACCATTGCAAGAAACTCCTTCACAAACATTTCCTTTTTTCAACTTCAATATTATAAAATTTATTATTAGGAATAGTTAAAATATCATGTAGAGTTAATGGGTTAAAATCATACAAAACATCAAACGGTGAAGAATTATTAGTGAAGTGAACCACTCGATTATAGGAAAATTCAATGTGAGGAAAGCATCTTTCCCAATGTTCCAATTTTTTTCTAAGAATGGAATGCAATAATCTAGAAATTGTTTAATTGACCACCTCATTTTGACCATCTATTTGTGGGTGTGCAATGGTGGAGAATAAAATTTTGGTTCCATGTTTGTTCCACAATGTCCTCTAGAAGTTACTAAGGAATTTGACATCCCTATCACACACAATGCTCTTGGGTAGGCCGTGCAACCTAAAAATTTCCCTGAAAAAAAATCAGTGATATGAGCTGCATCATTGGTTTTAGAACATGTAATAAAATGAGCAATTTTACAATAACTTTCCACCACCACAAATATGGCATCCTTACCTAATTGTGATCTTGGAATTCCTAGCACAAAATCCATTAAAATGTCATACCAAGGATGATAAGCAATGGTAAAAGGGGCGTATAATCCATCAAGAATCACTTTACACTTTGTATGTTTACACACATTACAATTTACACTAACACTAACCCCATCCCTATGCATGCGAGGACAATAAAAATGTTCACTCAAAAAGGACAATGTTTTCTCAACCCCCAAATGCCCCATTAATCTATCACAATGAGTTTCTATAATAAGAAATTCATGCATGGAACAAGATGGAACGCATAATTTATTTTTCCAAAAAATAAATACACTATGTTTTGAAAAATCACTTTTCCCTTGTTTTTAACACAACGTACAAATTTCAGAAAGTCCACATCATTCTTGTACATGCTTTTCCACATTTCAAAACCAAGTATTTTATCACACATAGAAGTGATAAAAGAGTATCTCCTAGAAAAAACATCAAAGACAACATTTTATTTTCCTTGTTTGTGATTAATGATGTGAGAAAATGTTTCAATGAATTCAAGCCATGTTTCATGCCGCCTATTCAACATTCCTTATGACTTAAGATATTTTAGGATTTAATGATCTAAATGAGTCACAGATTCCCTTGTCCAAAAGTAATGACTCCAATTTTCTAAAGTACTTTTGAGGGCATACAATTCCTTCTCATAGGTAGAGTAGTTCAATGCAGCCTCATTAATGTTCTCACTAATGTAGGTGATAGGCTTAGAGTCTTGCATTAAAACAACCCCAATTCTAATTCCAGAGGAATCACACTCATCCTCAAAAACATTAGAAATGTCGGGCATAATTAAGAGAGGTGAATTTGTGAAATTACCTTTGAGTGTGGAGAAGGCATCTTATTGAGATTTTCCCCACTTGAAGCTCACCCTTTTCTTGACAAACTCATTCGATGGTGCCGTAATGGTCTAAAAGTCCCTCATAAACCTTCAGTAAAAAAAATCAGAAGTCCATGGAAGCTCCTCACCTCATTGACATTATTCGGTATTGTCCATTCCCGAATCAAATTCACCTTCTCTTCATCAACCGTCATGCCATCAGCTCCTACCAAAAAACCAAGGAAAATAACTGAATTTAAACAAAATGTACATTTTTCTCATGTTTGCAAACAACCTATTTTTCCTATGAGTCCTGAAAACATGTTTCAAATGTTCATTATGATCATTAAGGCTCTTAGAATAAACAAGGATTTAATTAAATCAAACAACCATCAATTTTCCAATGAATGGACAAAAAACATGATTCATTAAGTTCATGATTGTACTTGGGGAGTTTGTTATCCCAAAAGGTATAAGTATCCATTCATTCAACCCAAACTTAGTTTTGAATTTATTTTTCTATTTATATACCTCTTTAATTCTAATTTAATGGTATCCACTCCTTAGGTATATTTTTGTAAACAAGCATACACCATGGAGGTCATCAGGAATACCATCCAAACGAGGTATGGGATAATTATACATTATCATGACTTTATTGATAGCTCACCAATCAACACACTGTCTTAACTTACCATATTTTTTTTTGGGACAAGAATTACTATCACCACACAAGGACTCATTCTCTCTCAAAAAAATACCTTCATTATAAATTCATCCACTTTTTGTTGGATTTATTGAATCTCCTCTAGGTTAGATTGATAAGCCGATCGATTGGGAAGCATAGCTCTAGGGAGAAAGCTGATGTGGTTATCAATACCCAGAAAGGGAGGTAAGCCATTTGGAATTTCCTCTATAAATATTTCACCAAATTCATGAAAAGAGACAAAAAACTAGAAGGTAATGATAGGTTAAGAGAGTTAGTGGTAAAACATTCTCCCTTGCATAGATGCATGAGAGTTTCCTTCCCCTCTAAAGATATCTCTATCTCTCTTTTCCTAAAAATAAGCTCACATTTCCTTTAACACTCCTGTTTTTACATTTAATTTCACACTTATTTTCACACATTTTTCCACTCTTTTATTTCCTTCATTTATTTTGATCGCACTCATCACTCGTTTTTCACTTTTTATTTTTCCACTCTTCTCATTCTCTCAATTTTTTTTCTCTCTTTTCTTTTTCTCTCTTCTCACAATCTCTCTCAATCCTCACTTAGTCTTCATAATCTTGAAAATCCCTCAATGGTTTAAGAATAACCATACTCCCATTGTACTTAAAATAATATTGATTGGTGTATCAGTCATGTGTGAACCTCATATCAAATATACAAGGTATTCCCAACAAGATATGACTAGAATTCATTGGAACAAAATAACAAATCACCTTATCTTCATACTTCCCAATAGAAAATGGAACTTGTTCTTTCTTAGTCACTTTTACATCCCCAATATTATTTAACCATTGCAGTATATAAGGCCTATGATGCATAATCGTAGATAATCCCAATTTATCAACCATAAAACCACTTGCTACATTTTTACAACTACCCCCATCAATAATCATATGACATACCTTATCCTGGATGAGGCATCTAGTTGAAAAATGTTCTCCCTTTTCTATTGATCATGTTCTCCTTCGGGTTGAGCACTTAAAGCATGCCTTTCCAACAAGAATTTCTCCATGTATGTGGATCTCTACTACCACATCTGAATCATCCTCAAGTGGTGACATTTCATATTCTCTTGAGCTATCACTTAGAACAACTCCATCAACCAAAATAATCATTGTCCTGTTGTTTGGGAATTCTGAGACAATATGTCCAAATCCTTTACATTCAAAACATTTTATTTCACTTGATTTGGAAACAACATTACCCTCCATTTTACCTTTGGATTCAAGAATGAATAGTTTTGGTTTGGTCACCTATTTTGAATCTGTTTTGTGTTCCTATAAATTATCTTGTGGTTTGTAATCCTTAAACTTGAAAGAAGTTTTTCAAGACTTATTATAGGATGTGGGACACATCCTTATTACCTTAACTTGCCTCTTCACTTTAGTATCCATGTGAAGTAGATCTTCCATGTCTATGTAGTGGTGCATGTCCACTATGTCTAGAATTTCATGGTTGAGGCTGTTCACAAAACTTTTCATGTGGGCCTCTTGCTCCTCACCAATATTCATCTGAATCATGATGATCTCCATCTCTTTGAGATACTCCTCAAGACTCATGGCCCCTTGTTTAAAACCCTAAAACTTGTGGAACAAATCCTGATAACAGTGGATAGAAATGAACCTCTTACGCATTGCCACTTTCATCTCCTCCCATGTGTGGATGAGTCTTTCTCAAACTTGTCAACGACTCAGTTGTAGTTGGCCTCGCCAAATACTATCACAGTCGGTGAATTAAATGGACTAAAACTTCACATTTTTTTCCTCTGAATATGTGTAAAAACCAAAAACATGTTTCGAAGGGGATTTCAGTTCATCCATCATTGCATTCAACCATTGTAATTATTATTGTACATCCCACATGAACAACTTAATGTCTTCTTCATTGGTGTTACTCACCTCCACTACTTTGGAATCCAGTGAGAGAAATTGATAATAAAGGAAAAAATGGACCTCACAGACTCCCACATGTGTTTACACTCAAAAATAATTTGTTCACTCATGTTTCACTCAATTTTTTATATTATGAAAATGTAACACTCTTGCCTTTTACCACTCATCTTGCTTCCTATAGCGTTCTTACCCAATTCAAACAAATCAAATGTTTCATTGGAATGTGGAAATCCTGAACTAGAATACAAATATAAAATTAAAAATGGATTAAAGATGAAAAATATATATGAAGGGGAAGAAAATGGATGATGAAGAATGTTAAAGGGACGTAAATTAAAATTGTTACAATTTTTTGAGCTATTAATTTTTTTATCTCTTTTAGTAAATATAGTAGAAAAAAGATGATTTTTTTAATATTTAAATGTATAAGAATCAATAATTTGAAACATCAAATGGAATAAATGTGATATTTTCATGTTTTTAAAATTGTAGAATTCATCACAAAATTTGAACCTAATGTATCTCACGATTTATAGATTTGATTTTGATGATTCGAAATGAAGAAGAAAGATGATATTATCAAATATAATAATGATATAAATTATGTCTAAAATAATTTATAATTGATTCTTATTGGTGAAGAAGAAAATGGACCAGAATTGATGTCATCCCAATTCAAGGAGAATTGAAGAAGGAAGAAGAGATAAGAAAGAACCAGATTTCCTTCAGTGGGTCTTGTGAAATCATGTGCCTTCCACCATCCCCATCAAGACCACCATCAACCCATCGATGCCCATTTCATCCATGATCCTCACTATCTGAACACTCATTTAGAAAAACCAAGAACCCTCACCCCCAAAAAAACCTAGAACCCTTATCCTAAAAAAACCCTGATTCCTCATCCTAAAAAAAGAACCCTTACCCCAAAAAACCCTAGATCCTCACCCCAAAAAAACTGAAATCTCAGTCCAAAAAAACCCTAAACAATCATCTCCCAAAAACTACAAACCCTTATCTATCAAAAACCATGAATCCTAATCCCCAGAAAACCATCAACCCTCAGCTCCAAATACCGTATTACCCTATTCCCAAAAAATACACTAAAACCCTAAACCCAAAAAACCCAGAACCCTTAGCCCGCAAAAAATCCAAAAACTCAGCCCCAAAAATTCATGAACCATCATCCCTAAAAAACACTGAACCCTCAATCCCAAAAAACCTTGATCCTCAACCCTAATAAACCCTGAGCCCTTTTATAGAAAAAACCCATAAACCATTATCCCCAAAAAACCATTAATCATCATCCAAAAAAAAACACTGAACCCGAAACACTAAAAAATAGTGAACCCTCGACCTCCAAAAAGACTGAAAACTCAGCCCAAAAAATTCCGAACCACCAACCACAAAACACCATGAAACATAATCCCCAAAAAACACTGAACCCACATCCCAAAAAAACATGGAACCCACATCCCCCAAAAAACCTAAACCCTTAGACACAAAAAACCCCTAAACCCTCATCCCTAAAAAACAATGAACCCTCATCCCCAAATAATCCTATACCCTCAACCCAAAAAACCCTCAAACCAGAACCCCAAAAAAACCCATAACCATCATGCCAAATAAAAAATAGGAACCCTCAGCCCAAAAAAACCAGAACATGCATCCCCAATGAACCCTGAACCCTCAGTCCCAAAATACCCTGAACAATTAGCCCCAAAATACACTAAAATCATTGCCCCAAAATCCATGAACCCTCATCCCTAAAAAAATTAATCCCTAAAATCTCAACCCCCCTAAACCCATAACCTTCATCCCCAAAAAACCTATACCCTCACCCCCAAAACCTTGAACCCGCAACACAAAAAAAATTCAACCCCAATCTTAAAACCCTAAACCCTTAACCTAAGAAACCCTAATCCACCAGCCCCATAAAACCCTAAACCACAATCCCATGAAACCATTAAACCGCCAGCCCTAAAAATCCCTAAACCATTATCTTATAAAACCCTAAACCCTTAGACTTATAAAACCATAAACCCTCCGTCCCAGAAAAAACTAAACCCTTAGCCCCAAAAAACCCAGAACCATCAGCCCCAGTTAACCCTAATCCCTCAACGCTAGAAAAAACTAAATCCTCATCCCCCAAAAAACTCTAAATCCTCATCTCTAGAAACTTATAAACCCTTATACCCAGAAGACCCTAAATACTTATACCTAGAAAACCCTAACCCCTTATCCATAGAAAACCCTAACTACTCATCCCTATAAAACCCAAACCCTCAGCCTTAGAAATCCTTAATCCCTAATCCCCCTAAAAACCTAAAACCTCAAGCCTAGAAAACCCTAAACCCTCATTCCCAAAAAACCCTAAACACTCAACCCCATAAAAACCTAAAACCACATTTCTAGAAAACCAAAAACCACCATCCCCACAAAATCCTAAGCCCTCATACCTAAAAAACCAAAAACCATTAGAAAAAACCCTAAATAATCACCCCCCCTTAATCCCTAAAAATCCCTGAACTCTCAGCCATAAAAACACTAAATCCCGATACCCAAAAAATCTTAACCCCTCAGCCCCATAACACCATAAATCCTCAGCCCCAGAAAACATAAACACTCATCCCCAAAAACCCTTATACCCTATGAAAACCCTAAACCATTATCCCAAAAAACCCCTAAAACCTAATCCCTAGAAATTCCTAAACCCTCTTCACCAAAAAACCCTAAACCCTAAACCATTGAATATCCTAACCCCTCAACCCCATAAAACACTAAACTATCAGCCTCAAAATCCCTAAACCCTCATCCACAAAAAAACACTAAACTGTCAGGACCCAAAAACCCTAAACCATCAACCCAAAAAAACCCTAAACCCTAAGCCCCACAAAACCATAAATCTTAATATGTAGAAAATTGTAAACCCACAGCCACAAAAATTTCTTAACCCATATCTCCAAAAAAACCCTAAACCTTTATCCCTAGAAAATCATAAACCTTATGCCCCATAAAACCCTAAACAATTTTCCTAGAAAACCATAAACCATTATCTCTGAACAACCCTAAGCCCTTATCCCTAAAATACACTATACCCTCATCCTTAGAAAATACTCAACCCTTATCCCAAGAAAATGCTCAATCCTCATCCCCAGAAAAACCTCAACCCTCTTCCCCATAAAATCCTCAATTATCTGCCCTAAAAACCCTCAACCATCTACCACAAAAAAAATCAACCCTCAACCCCAAAAAATCCTCAACCCTCATCCCTAAAAAACATCCATCCCTTCCATAAAATACACTAGAACCTGAATCTTAAAAATACCAAACCCTCTTCCCCAAAATATTCCTAAAACCTCATCCCCAAAAAACCCTCAACTCCTACTCCCCAGAAATCCCCAACCTTCAACCCTCAACCCTCAACCCCTAAAATCCTAAAAAACTCATCCTGAAAAAACCCCATAAAGTCTTATCCCCAAAACCCTCAACCATCAGCCCTAAAAAACCTAATCTCTCACCCCTAAAAAACCTCAAAACTCACCCACAAAAATCCCTCAACCCTAAACCCCTCAAAAAACTCAACACATAAACATAAAATACCCACAACCCAAAGTCCCAAATTTCCCACAACCATCATCCCCAAAAAAATTTCAACTATGAGCCTAATGAAATCCTTAACCGTCAATCGCAAAAAACATGAAACCTTAGCCCTAAAAAACCCTCAACCCTCTTCCTGAAAAAACAGTCAACCCTTATCCCTAAAAAACCCTCAACCTGAAGACCCCAAAACCATCAACCCTCTACCCCAAAAAACCCCAGAACCTCATCCCCAATAACACTAAACCCTCATCCAAAAAAACCCTAAACCCTCACCCTAAGAAATACTCAACCCCTGGCCCTTAGAAGACCTAAATTCTTGGCCCAAAAAAGCATAAACCATCATCCCCAAAAAAGCCTAACCATATTCCTCAAAAAACCCTCACCCCTTTTCCCCAAAAAATTGTCAACCCTCAGCCCCAAAAATCATCAACCCTAATCTCCAAATAAAGCTCAAACCTCAACAGAAAGAACCATAAACCTCAACCCAGAAACCATGAATCTACATACCCAAGAATCCTTGAACCCTCAAACCCTCAAACCCAAAAACCCTCGTCCCCCAAAACCCATAAACCCTCATCCCCAAGAAACCATAAACCTTCATCCACAAAAACCCCTAAATACTCAGACCCAAAAAACTCTGAACTCTCATCCTATGAAATGCATGAACCCTCATCCTTTAAAAACCATAAAACCTCAATCCCAAAAAACCCTAAACAGATATCCCAAAAAACCATGAAACCTCAACCCCCAAAATACTTAAACCCTCATCCCTAAAAACCCAAACCCCTCAATGATTAAAAATACCGAACCCTCAGCTCCAAAAATCCCTAAACCCTCATCCCTAAATAACCATGAACTCTAAACCCCCCAAAAAACTAATCCCTGTGCCAAAAAAAATAAACCATCAACCCAAAAAAACCCTAAACCCTAAATCCCAAAAAACCATCAACCCCAAAAAATACTGAACCCTCATCCGTAAAATACCATGAACCCTTAGTCCCAAAACAACATGGACCCTCAACCCCAAAACCCATAAAACCTCAGATCCAAAATCCCTAAACCCCCAACCCCAAAAACCCTTAACCCTCATCCACTAAAAACATTGAACCATGATCCCTGAAATTCCTTGAACCCTCTGTCCCAAAAAACCACGACCCTTCATCCCCTAAAAATTCAAAATGATCAACCCTAGAAAACCATGAACACTCAGCACCAAAATACCATGAACCCTCAGACTCCAAAAAAACAGTGAAGAATAGTCCTAAAAAATGAAAACCTTCCACCCCAAATATCAATGAACACATAGCCCCAAAATACCCTAAACTCTTAGCTCCAAATTACCTGGAACCCTCATCCCCCAAAACCCTTGTACCATTATCCAGAAAAAACATTAAAGCTTCATATCCAAAACCCTAGAACCCTCAACTAAAAATAATGATGAACCCTCAACGCTAGAAAACCAGAAAATCCCTTTCCTAAAAAAATATGAACCCTCATCACTAAAAACACTTGAACCCTCAGCCCCTAAAAACCTAAACTGTCATCCCTCAAAAAATACTAAACCTGATGCCCAAAAAAACCCTAAACCCCCATCCTCCAAAAACCCTAAAACAATATTCCCATAAAACCCTAAACCCCAACACCAGAGAACCCAAAAATCTCAACGTATGAAATCCATAAACCCTCTTCCCAAAAATTCCTTAAACCCTCATCCCTAAAAACCCTATACCCCCAGCCCCAGAAAACCATAAACCATTAACACCAAAATTACCCTAAGCCTAAGAAAACCCTAAAACCTAATCCCTAGAAAATCCAAAATGCTTAGATCAAGAAAATTCTAAACTCTTATCCAAAGAAAACAATAATACATTGGATCCAATAAATCATCAACCTTACTCCCTAAAAAACCCTAAACCCTCATCCATTGAAAACCCAAAACCCTCATACCTGGAAAACCCTAAACCCTCAACCCATGAAAACCCTAAAATCTCATCCATAGAAAACCATAAACCCTCATCCAAAAAACCCATAAACCCTCACCCTTAGAAAAACCTAACACCTCATCCCTAGAAAACCCTAAACCCCCATTCATGGAAATCCTTAAAGAATATTCCATAGAAATCTATAAATCCTCTTCCCGATAAAACCCTAAACCCTAAATCCTAAACACTAAACCATATACCCTAGAAACCCTATACCCTCAGCCTTAGAAAACACAAAACCCTCCTCCTAAAAAACCCTAGACTCTCATATTAACAAAATTGTAAACCCTCATACCCAAGAAAACCTAAATTCAAATAGCCAAAAACCCTAAACCACAACCGCCAAGAAACACTAAACCCGCAGCCCCAAAACACCTAGAACTGTAAGCCCCAAACCCCCAAAAACGTTAACCCCAAAAAACCCTATACTATCATCCCCATTAAACCAAAAACCCTCTTCCCCATATAATCCTAAACAATCGTCCACAAAACATCATAAACCCTCAACCTCAGAATCCCCAAAAATCCCTCCCTATAAAAAAAACTCATCCCAAAATTACCCCAACCCATTATCCCTAGAAAAACCTAAAAAATAATCACCAAAAAATCCAAAAATCATCATCCACACAAATATCTACAACTACAGAAAAAATGCTAGACCCTCAGACCAAAAAACCTACACCTCATCCCCAAAAGACCCTAAACTTTTATCACTAAAAAAACACTAAACCCCCATCCCCAAAAAACCCTAAACACTTACCTCTAAAAAACCCTAAACCCTCACCCCCCCAAAACCTTAAACCCTTAGCCCATAAAAACCTTAAACCCTTATCCCCAAAAAATAATAAACCCTCTCCCATAGAAAACCCTAAACCCTTTTCCCGAGAAAAAACTAAAACTTCATACCTAGAAATCCCTAAACCATCATCCTTAGAAAACCCTAAACCCTTAGCCCCCAAGAAACCTAAACCCTCAGCCCCAGAAAAACCTAAACTGTCAACCCCAACAAACCCTAAACCATAGCATCATAAAAATTTAAAACCTCATCCCCACCACCAAAAAAACTCAACCCCTATCCTAAAAAACTATCAAACTTGATCCCACAAAAAACCCTAATCCCTCATCCCCAAAACCCACCCTTTACCCTCTACCACAAAAAACCTCATCCCCAAAATCCCTCAACCCTCATCCCTAAAAATATTAAAACATTATCCCCAAAAAAACTCAACCCTTAGCCCACAATACCCTCAAATGAAATCCTAAAAAAACCCCACCCTTACCCAAATATCCCACAACACTATTCTCCCAAAAAAATCTAACCCTCATCCCCAAAAAACCCACAACCCTCCTCCCCAAAAAACTCATAATCCCTAGACCCAAAATCCCTAAGCCACATACCCAAAAGACTCCCCCACATATCCCCTCAAAACCCCAACCCTCAGCTCCAAAAAACTCCCAATTATCAGACTCTTAAATCCTTCAACCCAAATCCCCCAAATCCTCTAAAACCTTATCCTCAAAACCCCTAAAACCTATTCCAAAAAAACCATAAACACTTTACTGCCAAAATCCTACAATATCAGACCCAAAACTCCCAACCCTCATCCCTAAAATACACAGAACCCCAACCCCCAAAACCCCCCAAACCTTAGATAGAAAAACCCATAGATAAGAAAAAAAAACCCCAACCATCTGCCCCAAAAATACCACAACCCTTAGTACCCAAGAAACACTAACACCCTTACCCAAAAAACCCATAACCATCAGCCCCAAAAAAACCCATCCATTTGCACAAAAAAACATCCTACCATCAACCGCAAAAAAAAAAAATATATCCCTCAGACTAAAAAAACACTAATCCCAAATCCCCAAAAACCCTAAACCATCATCCTAAAAAAATAATCCATCAGCCCCAAAAAATCGTAAACCCTCAGCCTCAAAAAACCCTCAACCCTTAGACCCAAAAAACCCTAAACTGTTATCCTCAAAAAATCCTAAACCCTATGCACCAAAAAACCCTTAACCATCATTCAAATAATACCCTCAAACCCCATCCCCTAGAAACACTCAATCCTCAGGTCCAAAAAATGTCCAACCATCATCGCTAAAAAAAATTAATCCCCAGCCTTAAAACACCCTATACCTCCAGTTCAAAGAAACCCTAAACCCACATCCCCAAAACACCATAGAACCTCAACCCTAAAAAGAAATCTAGAGCCTCAACCCAAAAGAAAACTAGATCATATAATTACCAAAAATCCTAGACCCTTAGCTCCAAAAAAACCCTATACACTTAGATGAAAAAAACCTTGGACCCGAGCCCCCAAAACACTCTAGGACCTCATCCCAAAAAAAAACTAGAAACTCAGCACCAAAAAAACCACAGTCACTCAACCCCAAAAAAACCACAGTCACTCAACCCCAAAAAACCCAAGACCCTCAACGCCCCAAACCCCTAGGCCTTCAGCAACAAAAAAATATAGTTCCTTAGCCACAAAAAACAAAAGACCCTCAACCCCAACAAATCTTCTACCTACATCCCCAAAAAACCCATACCTTCAGCCCCAAAACCCTAGACCATTAACATAAAAAAACACAAGACCCTAACCCCCAAAACACCATAGACGATTATCCCAAAAAAACCTAGACACTAACCCTGGAAAACCCTAGACCCTTATCCCCAAAAAACTGGAGACCCTTATCCCCTTGTAACCCGAGACACTCAGCCCCAAAAAACCAAGACCATCATCCCCAAAAAAAACCATACAACATCAACACCCAAAAAACCCTAGATCCTCATCCCTAAAAGACCCTAGACCCTCAACTTTAAACACCACTAGACCCTTATCCCCCAAAATCATGTACCCTTATCCCCTAAAAATATTATATCCTCATCCCCAAAAAACCCTAGACTCTTACCCCCATAACCCTAGACCATCATCCGAAAAAACCCCTAGACCTTAATCCCCAAAAAACCATATACCCTTAGCCCCCCAAAAACCCTAGACTCCAAGTCACAAAAAAAACTTGACCCTTATCCCCAAAACACCCTATACCCTTAGAAAAAAACCTAGACCCTTAGTACCAAAATTACCAAGACCCACAGCCCCAAAAAAACACAAAACCATTAGCCCCCAAAAATCCAAAGACCCCCATCCCCCCAAAACCCAAATCCCTCATCCCTAAAATCCTAAAACCTCAGCACCAAAAACCCCCAGACCCTTATCTCCAAACAAATACCCTCAACCCAAAAAATCCTTAGACCCTCTGCCCCAAAAAAACCCTAGAACCTATTCTCTAAAAAACCTTATACCCTCATCCCTAAAAAACCCTAAACATTATTCCCTAAAACCCTAAACCCTCATCCCCAAAAAACCATAAACATTCACAGATAAAAAACCATAAACCCTTTGTCCCAAAAGTCCCTAAACACACATCCCAAGAAAAACATAAACCCTTAGCTCCAAAAAATACTAAACCCACATCCTCAAAAAACCTTAAACACCCAGCCCCAAAAGAACCTAAACGCTGATCCATAAAAATCCATAAACCCTCGTCCCCCAAAACCTTAATCACTTAGTAGAAAAAACCCTAAAACTCATCCCCAAGAAACCCTAAACCCTCAGTAAAAAAAATCCCTAAGCCCTCTAAAGTTTCATCAGAAGCACAAAATAAGAAATTTAATATATAACATTGAAATGTTGCCAAATGACCATAGATTAAAGGAAATTTCACGCACCAAGTTTTCTCCAAGTTTGAAGACCAAGTCATCAGCAATGGATATACACCAACAATTCTAGAAAAATGGAAGATGTTATTATAAGAATGTAGACAAATAAGCTTAATGATTTGTTGTATTCACGTTTAACCATTATAATTGGATGAAGTAAATTTATATGATAAAAAAATGTGATATTAATTACCCAAATCAAATTACAACTCATGAGGGAACTCAAAGGTCACATTAAAATTACAAAACCCACCTTCCCATGCTAATTAATGACCCTGGTTACTAAATTAGAAAAATTACTTCTTAATGATATTTTTCACCATGTTATATTTCCTTTTTACTGTGATCCTACAAGTTTCATTTCTATTCCATGTGGATATGTCATTTTGGGCACCAAATACATGTGTTGTGTCCCACCATCCTGTTGGTTTCCAAAAAGTGAACATTCGTCCAATTTGAATAATAATTGGGAATAAAATTATTATGAAACTCCAATGTATTATCCTTGGGTTGAATCTAGTCTATATAATTTCCTCAAATATGGATAGGATTTTACAACAAATACATGGAACCATATTATTCAATACATGGAGATAGATTTTCAATTTTCAATGTTGGAAAAATGTCACCAAAATCATTGAGTAAATTGATATTGTAGGAATTATTTCTCACTCATTAAAGTACCTTGAATGGAGATTTATATTTTGGTTTCATATTAATCTTCCATTTGTATAGAAATCACTCAATTAAAGGTTTATTCCACACTTTCTCTCTAGTTTTGAAAATGTACTTCTTTCGATGCTTGTGAGCTTTCCTCTTATATACTTAATTATACTACTCTATTTGAGGTCAAATAGATTTATGAAGATTCAAAATATACTTTTATTTATACTCCAAATCAATATTTTCATGAAAATAAAGAGTCAAATGAAGTAATTATATAAGAGTGATTAGATTAATTCCAAAAACCACATAAAATAGAGAATGTAGAGTGGGAGCACAAGGTGATCTTTTGTATGAGAATTAATCTTGTGGAAGTGGTAAATCCAAATATATCATATCCATGTTCACGAATGTTCTATGAATTGTTCCCAAAATGCAATTTCAAACTACCATTTCCCCATTAATTTGATGGTGATGGGAAGTGGTGAAAAGAATCTTCATGATGAGTTTCCACCTTAATGTCCTGAAAGAATTGTAGTTAAATTTAGTGTATATATCTGAATCAATGTTGTGAGTAATTAGATGAAGGTAAAAAATATCTTTAAAAAAATTATTATTGAGTACTTATTAAATCTATATTGAAATCCATGCTGAATCCTTCCCATGACAGCTCCGAAATAGGGTATTGAGTGTACAAAAAACCAATCATGAAAGTAATATTTTCTTTTTAAAATGTACCACATCTCTAATTAATGTCTTGGAAATCTGATTTAATCTTTTTCCAATAGAAATTCTTATTTACAATCTCCAAGGTTTTGTGGATACAAAAATGACGATTATGTCCTCCATTACGAGTCTCCTGGATGAAGACGTCCCTATAATTTACCTTTAGAACACATGAAGTGTGTTTCATGAAGAGAAACCCATCATGCATTGAATAATACTCAAAATATCTATTTTTTAAATTACATTAAAATATAATTTAACTCCATATCTTATAGATAATCCTATATCAGAGGTTGAAATCCAAGAATTTAAACATCTTGAATGGTAAGTAATGTGTACCTTTGAGATAAATCATCTTCCACCAGGTTTTATTTTTCCCTTCTAGTATTATGAAAAAAATAGAACGATTGAATTAATTCCATACACTTTTCATTCCATGATCCCAACATGTGCTGACCATTTATAAATCTCAATTCCTAATGGTCAGAATGAAGAAAAAACTATTTTGGTCTCAAACAATGATACCAATGATCTAGAGATCTCACAATAGAATAAAATTTCTTGTAATTGGTATTATAATTCATCATTTATTCATTCAAATTCTCAATGAAATATGCAATTGGATGCTTTATTAGGATGAGAACAAAAATGATCACAACTCCACTTTCATCACAATCCACTTCAATGAATTGATCAAAATCATGTAATTTTAAAATTAGGGCTTCACATAATATTTTATTAATGATTTGGAATGCTTCATTTTATACCCTTGACCACTCAAATTTTCTATTTTTCAAGCATTCATCGATTGGTGACATGATAGTGCTAAAATTAGGAACAAAGAAATGATAAAATGTTTACAAATAATGAAAAAATACTTACTTCTATGATTCATTTCAGTGGTGTCGAGGACTTGATTGCTTCCAACTCTGATTGATCCACCATGATTCCTTCTTTGGATACAAAATACCCCAAAAACACCACTTGCATTGAAAATAACGTTCATTATTATAACTAAACATATAAATTTTGTTCCTATGGAATGCCAAATACCTATCGAAGATGATCTACATGGATCTCCACATACTTGATGTAAATCATAAAATCATATAAAAAAACCACAAAAATATAAATAAATGATTTTAAAATTTCATTCACGATACAAAAGAATGTACTAGGAAACTTTGAGAGACCTAATGGAATGACTAAAAACTCAAACTATCCACCTTTGGTTTTTAATGTCATTTTCCACTCATCACCATCCTTTATTTGAATTTTTGGTATCCACTCTGAAGATGAACCTTCGAAAATATTGATGACCAACGTAATTGATTGAGCATATAAATGTATTTTTAAATGGGATACCTATATTTTATGGTAATATTATTGATAGATCTACTATAAATACACATTTGATACATTCCATCTTTCTCCAGCACCAATAATGCTGGAATAGAACATAGGATCATACTTGCCCTTATAAAGCCTTAATCATTCAATTTATCTACCTGCTTCCACAAATCCTTTGATTCCTCATGATTATACCAATATTATAATTTTTTAAGAAATTGTTCACCTATTACAAAAAAGATATATTATTCAATTCCTTTATAGGGTGGTAATCAACATGTAAGATCATTAGGAAAAACATCATGATATTCCAAAATCAAAGAATAAGCAAACAGATGGTGACAACTCTTATCCTCATGGAATGAATTCTCCATCATAATTAATGAAAAAATAGGCTTTAGTTTAATTATTTCTTTCTCCACTTAATCTATATGGATAAATAGAATAACTTTGGGATCTTTTGGAACAATTTTTTCATAAATAATCTTGGATGGATTCAAAGGAGAAAGTATAATATTCTTTTCCCCAGATCAAAATGAATATGTGTTATTACTCCCATTATATTTCACTTCTATTTCAATCATACACGGCCTTACCAAAAATATGTGACAAGCATCCATAGAAATAAGATCTATCAATACCACATCACCATATTTATTACTGATGGAAATTGAAATCAGAACCTATTCTTTGACTTGATGTGTTCTCTCATTTTTTAGTCACTAAAGTTTTTATAATCGAGGAAGATTATGATTTGGATGCTTAAATTTCTCCAATATTGATGTTAAAGAAACATTTTAACAACTCCCAATATCAATAATAACCATGCATACCGGATTATTTATGGAGAAATGAGTTTGGAAAAAGGTTACACATTGATCTTCTTGAGAGAATATTTTATATTTCATAAATCTTTGTGGCATATTCATGTTACCCACATCATCTTCTTAAACAACATGATAGTAATTTTTAGATTCCTCACCAATATATTCATCTTCTTTCAATGTCCATTTCATTCTCCTTGATCTCTTTTATAGTAATAATTATATTTCTAGGGAAAATGGCCTAAAAATGACCATAGCCATGAAATTTTACTTGGTTTTGATTCCCACATTCAAAGGAGTTGGATTTTCCTTTTGGTTGTTCCATATCCTTCTCCTTCCATTTATCCAACATCTTATTATTTCCAAATTCCATATAAAAAACACTATATTTATTAGAAGAAATAAATTTATTAAAATTTGTACGTATATTTTAGTTGATGAGTGCCTATGCATTTGAGGTCTGATTTTTTCTTTTCCACCTTGATTACAAGCTTACAAATACCATTATGTGAATAGAATAGTTTTAACTCCACTGAATGTGTAATTTCTTCATTTAACCCCCTAAAAAACTTTAAATAACTTTTTTATTTTAGAAGAACATGAGCCTCATTCCAGTTGGTGAGGACTCTTCATCTTCATCCATGAGACCCAGGTTCGAATCCGGACAGTGGAATATTTCCAGGCTACTATAGCTTGTACTGTTCAGTACTGTAGTAGCCAAAACTATTCACCTTCGGGCAGACAGTTTAGACTTGGAGTCCATAAGGCCTTCAGGCCAACCAAGTCCCTTATTCCAGTTAAGGATTTTGGGCCTCCTCAGGGCCTTCCTGACACCTCATGGCCATTGGGAAATCTTATTTAGTTCATGCAGGGGATATGAAACTAGACAGACCAAAGAAACTATCTCTAGATGAGGACTCTGAGTAGGAGATTTCACTAGAAAAAATCTATCTATATTTAGAAGAATTAGAGGGTATGACAATTTCCATCGAGAACTGGCATGTGCACCTCTGCACAAGTATTTCTAGCTAAACAAGCAATGCAAAGGTGGGAAGTAGACTTCACAATCTAGAACCCATGGAGGGGCATTTCTAAGTAGTGAAGTTTGGTATGAATTCCTCTAAGGCCTTTGGGTCATGTAATCCATTAATACTACATGCCTTTTAAGGGTTCCATCTAAACCCTTGTAATGGGTATTATCAAAAATAAATAAATGAGAATAATGAATTTGTTCCATTTGGATAGGGGATGTATTCTATAACATAACTTCACATTAATAGATGATAAAACTCTTGAATATACTATTCAAAATATTTAACTTTTTATCACAGTCTATGAATATAGAAATGAAGATCTTTCATATAATTATCAGGTAGAAATCCCCTCCCCAAAATATTCTACAAATTCTCCCATGAGTGCATTTTGTCTTTCCCATCATGTTCTTGATGTTTCATCAGATCATCCAATAAAATAAATTCACAATCATTAAATTTTATAACTTCTACCCTTCACTTATTCACATCAGAATAATTCCTAAATTCGAATAATTGATTGATTTCCCACAACAATCCTTGAAAAGCATCTTGATTCATACTCCCATCAGAATATACAATGTCTACCTTAAATACACTTTCAATAATTTCATTATCTCTTTCTCTTTTCATAACCACCTCCCTAGAATCATCTCCATTTTTTCTATCTATATAAAATTGTTTTGTATTTCTCCAATTATATGGAGATGGAAGTCGGGGATTCTACTACGGTGGAGGCGAATCATGTCATCATGCTCTCAGAAGTTGAGAAATTTTCTCACTAATTTGAGGATTTTTTGATTATAACTGTTTATTGGTGTTTCCTATAGAGAAGAATATTGTAGAAATTACTCATAGGAACCGTAGATGTGATAACCAAAAGATGCATCACCAAACATGAAATGAGTAAGTGAATACAAAAAATTGAAATTTAGCCTAATGACCATTGCTTAAAGGAAACAGTTCCCTTCACGATTTCTCCACGATTAAAGACTAATTCCCCAGTAGTGGAGATGAACCACCTATTTTGGGAAAAAAGAAGAGGCTAAAGAGAGAAATATTCACAATGATCTTCCAAATTCAATGGATTTATGTGTGACTACTAAAAACGGGTTGAAATACATTATAAAGATGAAATAATGTTATAGTATGTACCCAAGTTTAATTAAAAGGCATGGGGGCACTCAAAGGAAACATAAAATGAGTAAAAACCAATTTCCAATACTAATTAATGATCCCACAAACTAAAGTGGTGATATTACTTCTTAATAATGATTTTCTCCATGTTACCTATCCTATGTAATGTGCTACTAAAATTTCTCTTAATTTTCCATGTGAATGTATAATTTTCATCCCAAAATTAGTGTGTTGTATCCCACCATTGTGTTTCATGGGAAAATGTGTTTTCTGGTCCAATTCGAATAACAATTTGGCTTAAAATTATTATCAATCCCAAATGTATTCTCCTTGGGTTGAATCTAGTCCATATCACCCTTTCCCTCAAAAAAACTAAACCATTAGACCCCTAAAAACCTAACCATCATCCCTAAAAACTCTAAACCCTCAGCCCTAAAAACCCAAAATTGTCATCCCCAAAAAACCCTAAAACCAACCCCCCCCCCCAAAACACTAAACCATAAACCCCAAAAAACATTAAACCCTAATTCCCAAAATACCCTAAACCCTTAACACCAAAAAACCCTAGACATCCCGCCCCAATACCCTAAAAACTCTTCCCTAAAAAACCCTAAACCATCAGCCCCCAAAATCCTAAACCCTCATTACCCAAACCACTAACCCTTCATCCCCCCAAATCCCAAACCCTTATCCCCATAAAAAATAAAACATCATCCCTAAAAAACACTAAACCATCATCCCCAAAACACCTAAACCCTCATTCCCCAAAAACCCAAAACCCTCATCCCTAAAAACCCTTAAACATCATACCCAAAGAACCCGAAACCCTCAGTCCCAAAAAACCTAAACCCCCAACCCAAAAAATCCCAAAACCCTCAGAAAAAAACCTAAAATCTTAGCCTAAAAAATCCAAAAACTCTATGTCCCAAAACCTGTAAACCCTCACCAAAAAACCCCCAAAACCCTTATCCCAAAACCCTCATCACCCCATAAACCTAAACCCTGAGCCCCCAAAAACCCCTAATCCCTCATACGTAAAAGACCCCAAAACCCTAAATCTTAATGAACTCTAAACCCGCACCACTAAATAATAGTAAACCCACAGCCCCAGAAAATTCGCAACCCTCAAACCAAGAAAACCTAAAACCCTCCACCGTAAGAAACCTTAAACCCTCAGTCCCAGAAAACCCAAAACACCCCAGAATAAAAAAACCTAAACCTTAAACCCCCCAAAACCCCAAACCCTCAGCCCTAGATAAAGATTAACCCTTATCCCTAGAATACCCTAAACCCGCAGCATCAGAAAACAATAACCCCTCATCCCCAAAAAACTATAAATTGTCATACCCAGATTTCCCTAAACCCCCACCCCCATAAAATCCTAAACCCTCATCCCTAGGAAAAACTAAACCCTGTGACCTAAAAAACCCTAAACCCTCCACCCCATAAACCCATAATCCCCATGACCAAAAAAACCCTAAACCCTCATCCCCAAGAAAACTTATACCCTCCTCAACAAAAAACCCTAAAACCTCATCCATAGAAAACTCTAATCCTACTTCCACAGAAATCTCTTAGCCACAAAACCCTGAACTATTGTCCTAAAAACCACACTGCTCCAAAAAACATAAACCCTCTTCCCCAAAAAATCCTAAATTCATGGACTTGGAAAACCAAAACCCTCATCCCAGAACACCGTAAACCCTTATCCCCAAAAAACCCTATACCCTCATGCCCAGAAATCCCTAATCCCACATCCCTAGAAAAATATAAACCCACATACCATAAAAAACACAAAACCTCGTCCCCATAAAATCATAAACTCTCATTCATAGAAAACCCTAAACC
Source organism: Viscum album (assembly GCA_963277665.1). Classification (NCBI taxonomy): domain Eukaryota; kingdom Viridiplantae; phylum Streptophyta; class Magnoliopsida; order Santalales; family Viscaceae; genus Viscum; species Viscum album. The sequence goes on from OY728141.1 coordinate 1,899,258,360, forward strand.
CTCATTCCACCAAAATAACTTGAACCATCAGCCCCAAAAATCTATAAATTATCAACCCAAAAAACCTCTAAATCCTCAGATAATAAAGGTCAATCCCCACCCTCAAAAAACATAAACACCCATCCCTAAAAAATCCTCAACCCTCAGCCCTAAAAAACACTAAACCCTCAAACCTAAAGGAGATATCAATACTTATCTAGAAAAAATCATAAACCATCATCCCCAAAACCCCTCAACCCTCAACCCCAAAATACCCTAAACCACCAGCTATAAAAAACCATAAACTCCCTTACCTAAAATCCCATAATCTATCTGCCCTAAAAAACCCCAACCCTCTACCCCCAAAACCGAAAACCCTTATCCCAAAAAACATTAAAAACTCAGCCTGAAAAAATCATCAACCATCAGCCCCCAAAAACCCCAAGCCCCCAATAGAACTATCAAACCTCGGCCCCAAAATACCTAAACCTTCAAAAAAAATCCTCAAACCTATGTATCAAATTAACCTAAACCTTCATCCCTAATAAAACCATAAAACATCAGATCTAAAAAACCCTCAACCCTTTACACCAAAAAACATTTAACCCTCTACCCAAAAAACCCTCAACCCTCATCCCCGAAACCCAAAACCCATATCCCCAAAAAAACTAAACCCACGACCGCAAAAAAACCTAAAACTCATCCCCAGAAAATACTAGACCCTCAACAAAAAACACCCCTAGACACTCAACAGAAAAAAACCCTACACCCTTTGCACCAAAAATGCTGAAATCTTAGCACCAAATAAAACGAAAACCTTATCCCCAAAATAATCTAAACCCTCAGCCCCAAAACCCTAAACACTCAACCCCAAAAAACCCTAAACCCTCATCTCCCAATACCCCTAAACCATATTCACAAAAAATAGTAAACGCACAAACCCAAAAAATCATCACCCTTTAGTCCAAAAAAAAAACCCAAAACCCCCAGCCCCCTAAACCCTAAAAACTCATCCCCAAAAAACCCTAAACACACATCCCCCAAAAAACCAAAACATCTCATCCACAATAAACCCAAATCCCACTTCACCAAAAAACTCTAAACCGTCATCCCTAAAGAACCCTAAACCATAAGCCCCTAAAAAACCCTAAACCCGCATGCCCAAAAAAACCTAAATTCTCAGTTCTAAAAAACCATAAACCCCAAGCCCCAAAAAAACCATAAAACCATAACCCCAAAAAACCCAAAACCCTCAAAAACCAAAAACCCTAAACCCCCATCCACAAAAAATCCTTAACTCGTAGCAAAAAAAACTCAAAACTCGCACCCCTAAAAAACCATAAACCATCATCCCAAAAAACCCTAAAAAATCAATTCCAAAAAACCCTAAACCCCCATGCCCAAAAAATCCTAAAACCTCATCCCCCCAAAACCCTAAACCTTTATCTCAAAAAAGCCATGAACACACAACCCCAATAAACCCAAAAACCTTTAACCCAAAAAAATCCTTATCTATGAGCCTCAAATATACAAAAACTCTCATCCCCAAAAATCACTAAACCCTCAGTCCCAAAAAAACACTGAACAACCATCCCTAAAAAGCCCTAAACCATAAGGAATAAAAAATCCAGAACCCTGAGCCCCAATAAATCATAAACCCTTTGACCAAAAAACACTAAACCTTCATCCACCCAAAAAATCAAAAAACCGTAGTTATGAAAAACCTAGAAACCTTAGCCCCCAAAATCCCTAAAAACTCAACCCCAAAAATTGTAAACCCTCAGCGGCCAAAATACCTAAAACCTAACCCCAAAAAAACCCTAAACCATCATCCCCCCAAAAATCCTAAACCCTCAGCCCCAAAAATCCCTAAACCCTTAGCCCAAAATAACTTAAATACCTGAGCCCCCCAAAAATATAAACCCAGACCCCCAAAAATACCTAAACCCTCAGCCCTAGAAAACCATAAAACACTCATTCCTAAAGAACTTTAAACCATTATACACAAAACCCCAATCCCTCAACCCTAAAAACCTTTTGCCCTCAACCCAAAGAACACCCAAATCCATAACCCCAAAAAATACTAAGCCCTTATACCCCAAAAACCTTGAACTATAAACCATAAAAAACCTAATCCCTCATCCCCAAAAGACTTTAAAACCTCATGATATGGATTAGATTCATCCTAAGGAGAATAATTTTGGGCTTTATAAAAATTTCAAGCCCAATTTTTGTTCGGATTGGACCAGCCCACACTTCTTGAAGTCCAACACTATGGCGGTCCACAACACACTTATTCAGGGTCCAAAATTACTTATTCACATGGAAATGGGTGGAAAATCATAGAACCACATTAAAAAGAAGAGAGAAGGTAGAGAAAATAATCATTAAGAGATAATCCCACTACATTAGCTAGTGGGGTAATTAAATGGTTTGAGCAAGTGATGTTTTATTCTTTTTATGTGCCTTTTGGGATCCCTAGTCCTTGTAACTCGAATTAGGAAATTTTACTTTCTTTATTTTGTCTTTATAATTTATTTTCAACCCTTTGTAATGGAGGATTTGGAATTGGATGAATTAGTGAAGCTTGTTGTGAATTATTCTAGATTTAGCCTTTTCCCTTTGCCCGTAATTGGTGGTGCATTGCCATTTCTAGTGATGTTGTCTTTAAGCATGGAGCAACCTTGGCGGGTGGCATTGCCTTTAAGCCTTGGTCGATTCAACTACATTAAGCTACTCCTCTTGGTTTACTCATTTTGAGCTTCTGGCAACGCATCAGTTGGTATCAGATCTATGGTTCAAACATGTAAGTTCCATTACATTATTTATTGTTACTCTCCATAATGTCACAAAAGAGAGGATCTTCAACTCCTCCTGCTCCATGTGAAATAGCTAATGGACAACTATGATAAAAAATTACTCAAACCAGTGAGAGACTTGCTCCAACTATTGAGAGTACGACAACCTGGCTCCCCTCCACCGCATCAGTATCCCCAACATCCATTACCACATAATAGGCATAATCCAGCACAATTTTATGAATATCGTTCAAATGGTTAGGATTCAAGTGATTTAGATGTGGATATGCGAAGAAGAAGAGATGATGAAGATATTGAAAGAGGGTTGAAGATTGAAATTCCATATTTTTATGGGAGTACTAATCCAGATGGTTTTTTTGGATTTGATGCTGGAAATCAAATGGTTCGTCAAATTTAATAATTTTTTTAATGTGATGAAGTTCAAGGTAGCCATTCTGAAATTTAAAGATTATGCATCACTTTTGTGGGATAATCTGAAGAAGCAATGGTACCGTGATGATAAAGGAAAAATATTCCCATGGGAGATGTTAAAAAAGATGTTGAGGAGACAATTTCTACCCAAGAATAATAAGCAATATCTTTATTTCTGAATGCATAGCTTGAAACAAGGAGATAAATTAGTTGAAGAGTACATTCGGGAGTTTGATCATGTATTGATTCGAAGTGATGTTCCAGAATATAAAGAGAAAAAAATTTCCAGGTTTTTGGGTGGATTAAATGATGAAATTTTACATTCAGTGGATTTGTAACCATTATGCTCACTTGATGATGTTTTCAAGATGGTGATTGAGGTGGAAAATAAAAAGCGGATCTTAAAGGCACCGACACTCAAAAACAACGATATAGGTACAACTTTTTATAAAGGTATTTCATCTAATAAATCTAGTGTTGGTAAGAAGAAAATTTGAAGGAGCAAGATGCTAGATAAAGTGAAAGATAAGGCTATATATCAACAAAAAGGGAAGTCCAACTCCTTTGAATGTGTGAATCGAACGTGTTTCAAATGCCATGGGTATGTTCATTTTCAATACAATTTCCCAAACAAAAGAATTATTACTATTAAGGAGATTGAAGGGATTGAAGAGGAAATTAAAGAGGAGTAACATGATGGTGAAGAATCTGAAAATGTGGAAAATGTTGTGGAAGAAGCTGATGTGCACATCAAGCTTGTGCTTCGAAGAGTTTTTCAAGCTCAAATCTGCCCAAAAGAAGAACAAAGAGAAAACTTTTTACAAACTCGCTACACCATTAATCAGTGGGTATAAATGGTGATTATTAATAGTGGGAGATGTACAATTGTGGATTCAACAACACTAGTGGAGAAAATGAAGCTTCTTAATCAGAATCATCCTCACTCATATAAATTGAAATGGTTGAACAATGGGACCACACTCCAAGTCAAAAAAAACATTTTGATTTCATTCTCTATTGGTAAGAACTATGCTGATGAGGTAATGGGTGATGTTATACCTATGGATTCTTGTCACTTGTTTTTGGTAAGGCCTTGGATGTTTGATAGGGAAGTGAAATAAGATGGAAGGAATAATACATATTCTTTTTAGTTTAGGGAGGAGAATATCACACTTTCTCCTTTGAATCCATCCCAAAATCTTCAAGAAAAATATGTTCTGAAAGTTCCCAAAGGTATGATCTTTATCAATAAATCTCAAGTGGAGAAATCCATAAATAAGGAAAATCCACTTTTTGATTTATTGATGATAGAAAAGTCATCCAATGAATAGGAGAGTCATCACCATCCGTTAGAACATTCCGTAATTTGGGAATATCATGATGTTCTTCCTAATGATATTTTAGAAGTATTACTACCATTTAGAGGCATTGAACACCAGATTTATCTTGTATCGGGTGCACAGTTGCCTAATAATCCAGAATATCAGTGTAATCCTTGAGAATCAAGTGAATAACAGAAGAAAGTAAACGAGTTGGTGGATCAAGGCATTATAATGCCAAGCATGAGCATGCGTTCTGTTCTAGTAATATTTGTGTTGAATAAAGATGGTACATATCACATGTGCATCGATAAAAGAGTTTTCAATAATATAACCATCAAATATAGGTATCCCATTCCACGACTCGATGATATGCCTGATGAACTACACAGTTCATCAAAATTCTCAAAGTTTGATCTTCGTTGTGGATAAAACCAGATTCGAATGAAAGAAGTGGATGAGTGGAAAACGACCTGCAAAACTTAAGGCAGATTGTTTGAGTGGATGTTCATGCCATTCGGCCTCTCAAATGCTCCATGCACATTCATGTGACTCATGAATGATGTTCTGAAACAATTTATTAGGAAATTTGTGTTTGTTTTTTTGGATTATATTTTGATTTACAACAAGAAAGTGGAGAGCCATGGGGACCATCTTCAATAGGTATTTGAAGTTATAAAGAAACAATAGATATGTGGAAAGGTGAAAATGCGAGTTCTTTTCAAGAGAAGTGGTGTTTTTGGGATTTGTGGTAACTAAAGAAGGCATCATGGTGGATGAATCGAAAGTGGAAGAAATCATGTCCTGGACACAACCAGAATCCATAACCAAAGTAATAAGTTTCCATGGTTTGGCATCTTTTTATTTTCTCTTTGTTTTAAATATTAGCACTATCATGGAACCAATCAATGAATGCTTGAAAAGGGGGATGTTTGAGTGGTTAAAGGCATCAACTGAATCATTTGAAATCATTAAGAAAATGTTGTGAGAAGCATTGGTTTCTGCATTCCCTGATTTTGATCAAGTATTTGACGTGGAATCTGATGAAATTGGAGTTGGAATAGATGTTGTTCTCATACAAAGAAAGCATACAATTGAATATTTCATTAGTAAATTGATTGATTCATGGGGGAATTACAACAACAATGATAAGGAATTTTATGCGGTTGCAAGATCCCTAGATCATTGGTCTCATAATTTGAGACCAAAGTAATTTGTTCTTCATTCTGACCATCAGGCATTGAGGTTTATCAATAGTCAACAAAAGATGAGGTCATGTCATGTAAAGTGGGTGGACTTCTTAAAATCATTCTTATTTGTGTCAAAATACATGAAGGGGAAAGATAATCTGGTGGTAGATGATTTATCTCGATGGTATGCATTACTTACCATTATAGATGCTCGAATTCATGGATTTCAGCTTATGAGAGAAGATTATCAACATGGTATAGAATTTAATTCTATTTTAATCCATTTTCAAGATGGATTTCTGAAGGATTGTTATGTACATGATGGGTTTCTCTTTAAGAGAAACACGTTGTGGGTTCCAAAGGGTAATTATAGGGACTTGATCATTTGGGAAGCATATAAAGGGGGACTTGCTAGTCATTTTGGAATCTATAAAACCTTGGAGATACTAAATAAGCATTTCTACTGGCTGAAAATTCAATCAGATGTCCAAGAAATTCTTTCGAGATATGGAACATGTCAAAGAGAAAAGATTCATTTCAACCATTGTTTATACATTCTGTTTCCTATTCTAGAGCATCCATGGGATGATCTCAATATGTATTTAATTATGGTTTTACCGAAGACTCGGTGAGGTAAAGATTCAATATTGGTTTTTGTTGATCGATTTTCTATGATGGAACATTTCATAGTTTGTCATAAGACTGAATATGGGGTGAAAGTGACAGAATTGTTTTTCAAAGATATTGTTTGCCTTTATGGAATTCCATACAGCCTCATTTCAGATAGAGACACAAAATATCTCAACCATTTTTAGAGTACATTTTGTGGAAAATTTGGTATGAAACTTCTTTTTAGCATATCGCGTCACCCTAAAATAGATGGGAAAACATAAGTTACCAATCTTACATTGGGAACTATTTGGAGATTATTGGTGAACAAGAGCATGAGAAATTCGGATTTTCATCTTGCACATGCTGAGTTTGCATTCAATAGATCTCCCAGTGCTACCACTCAGCATTCTACATTCGAAGTGGATTATGGCATCAATCCAATCACTCATATAGAATTTTGCTCTTTTCCACTTGATTTTCAGGTGATTATTGATGTAGAGGAGAATAAAAATCAGATGAAGAAGCTCCATGAATCTATTTGGGCTCAAATAGAGAAGTAAAATGAAGCATAAAAGAGGTGGGAAAACAATCATTAGAAGAATGGAATTTTCCAACTGGGAGACAAAGTTTGGATTCACTTTCGCAAGGATATATTTCTATCCAAAAGGAAGAGCAAGATGGCACCACGATCAGAAAGGTCCATTCAAATTGCTTGAAATAGTGGGAAACAATTCCTAAAAAATCAATTTACCAGATGATTTTGGAGGTGTTTATGCAACTTTCAACATTGGGGACTTATCTCCTTAAATTTAAGAAGATGATGCCATGGATTTGTGGAAAAATCCTCTCCAACCAGGGGTGAATGATATGGATCAGAATCATCCCAAGGAGAATAATTTTGGGCTTGATAAAAAATTCAAGCATATTTCTTGTTCGAATTGGAGCATCCCACAATTCTTGATGTCCAACACTATGGTGGGCCACAACACACTTATTTGGGGCCCCAAATTACATATCCACTTGGAAATGGGTGGAAATTCGTAACATCACATTAAAGAAGAGAGATAAGGTGGAGAAAAGCATCATTAAGAGAGAATCACACTACTTTAGATAGTGGGGTCATTAAATGTCTTGGGAAAGTGATGTTTTATGATTTTTATGTGCCTTTTGGGTTCCCAATGCCTTGTAAATTGAATCGGAACATTTTAATTTCTTTATTTTATCTTTAGAATGTATTCTCACCCCTTTGTAATGGAGGATTTGGAATTGGACGAATTTTTGAAGCTCGCTATGCATTATTCTAGATTTAGCCTCTTCACTTTTCCCAGAATTGGTGGTGCATCTCCATTGTTGGTGACCTGGTCTTTAAGCATAGAGAAACCTTGGAAGGGGTCATTTCCGTTAAGCCTTGGTCGATTTTGCAACATTATGATGCTCTTCTTGGTTTACTCGTTTTGAGCTTTCAGTGACACATCACCTCATCCCCAAACCACCCAAAACCATTATCCCCAAAAAACCCTAAACCCCCAGTACAAAAACACCAAAAAACTCAGTCAAAAAAATACCTCAACCTTTTGTACCAGAAAACCATAAACCCTCAACCCCAAAAAACACTAAACCCTTAACCCAAAAGAATCCCTAAAACCTCATCTCTAAAAAACCGTAAACCCGGATGCCTAAAGAATCCTAAACCCTTAACCCCCCAAAACCCAAAACCCCTATCCCCAAATAACCCTAAACTCACATCCCAAAAAACCCTAAACCCTCATCATTAGATATCCATAAACCCTAAAAAACCCCAATAACATTAAACCCTCATGCCTATAAAAAATCAAACCCTCAGCCCCAAAAAATGTAAACCGTCGACACTAAAAAACCAAAAACATCCAGCCCCAAAAAACCCTAATATTAGCCACAAAACCCTAAACACATAGCACAAATAAACCTAAAACACTCCACCCAAAAGAAACCATAAAACCTAAAACCTAAATCCTAAACCCTAAACCCTTAGCCTATAAAAATCCAAAACCCTCAGCACCAAAAAACCCCAAACTCTCATCCCTAAAAAACACTAAACCTACTACCTCAAAAACACTATACCGACCACCCCAAAAAAACGAAAACCCCCAACCCCAAAAAACCCTAAACCCTAAACCCCCCAAAAAAATCCAAAACTCTAAACACCGAGCCCCCCAAAAATAAAACCCTCGGCCTCAAAAAAATCCAAACCCTTAGCACCAAAAAAAACAGTCAACCTTCTACACAGAAACACTAAACCTTCATCCCCTAAAAACCATAATCCATTATCTCCAAAACCCCTAAATCCTTATCCCCAAAAATCAATAAACCCACAGACCTAAAAAATGAAAACCCCAAGCCCTAAAAAACTCTAAACCTTCATCCCCCAAGAACCCTAAAATCACATTCCTAAAAAATTGTAAACCCTCATCCCTAAAATACCGTAAACCATCATCTACAAAAAACATGAAACCCAAAACCCCATGAAATCCTAAACCCTTATAACAAGAAAATCATGTACCCAAATCCCCATAAAACCTTAAATCCTTAGGTTTATAAATCCATAAACCCACATCTCTTAGAAAACTCTAAACCCTTATCCCTAGAAAACCCTTAAACCCCATCCCCCAAAAACCTAAACCCTCATCCGTAAAAAACCCTAAACTCATATCCCCAAAAAACCCTAATCCCTAAACCCTAAAAATCCATAAACTGTCAACCCCCCCAAAAAACTACTCTGTCATCCCTAAAAAAACATAAATCCACCGACCTAAAAAACCCTAAACCCTCTGCCTCCCAAAACTCAAAACCCTTAGACCCAAAAAACCAAAAAACATTATCCTTCAAAAAACATAAACCCACAACCCCCAAAAAAACCCAAACCCTCATCCCCAAAAACCCATTAATCTTCTAAGAAAAAAAAACTCTAAACCCTTTGAGTTTGGGACTGAGTGTTTTCATTTTTATGGAATGAGGGTTTATAGATTCATGGGGATGAGAATTTAGGGTTTTATTTGGTTTATGGAATATGTTTTTTGGGGATATGTGTTGAGGGATTTTTGGGGAAGAGGGTTAGTGAGTTTTCCGGGATGAGGTTTGAAGATTTTTTTAGGTTTGTTGGATTAGATTTTTTTGGTCCTAGGCTTCAGTTTTTTTGGGATAAGTGTAGATGGTTTTGTAGGATGAGGGTTCATAGTTTTTTTGGATGATGGTTTTGGGGTTTTTAGGCTGAGTGTTTTGGAGTTTTTTTGGGATGAGGGTTTATGTTTATCTGGGGATAATGGTTTATAATTTTTTTGGGTGTAAGGGTTTATATTTTTTTGGGTTGAGGGTAGTTGGTTTTTTAGGGATGAGGTTTTAGTGTTTTTTGAGGATGAGCGTTTTGGATTTTCTGGGGCTGCGGTTTCGTGTTTTTTAGGGGTAAGGGTTCAGGGATTTTGGGACCAAGGGTATAGTGGATTTTTAGGCCTAATGGTTGAGGGTTTATTAGGGATGAGGGTTGAGAGTTTTTTTTTTTGGAATTGAGGGTTTAGGGATTATAGTTTTTTAGTGTGAGGGTTTATGGTTTGTTTGTGCTGAGGTTTTTGGGTTTTTGGTGTTTTGGGTATGAGGATTTAGGGTTTTTTTGGGCTTAGGGTTTTCTATTTTGGGAGATATGGGTTTAGGTTTTTTTGGGAATGAGGTTTTATTTTATGGGGGATATGGTAATAAGGTTTTTAGGGCCAATGGATTAGGGTTTTCTAGGGTAGAGGGTTTAGGGTTTTTTGAGGCTGTGGGATAAATGTTTTTTTGGTCTTATGGTTTAGGGTTTTGTGGGATGAGAGTTTAGGGTTTTGGGGATGAGGGTATTCATTTATTGGAACTATGGGTTTTTGGTTTTGGGGATTTGGGTCTAGGGATTATTATGGATGAGGATTTAGAGTTTTTTGGGGATGCGGGTTTAGTTTTTTTGAAGATGAAAGTTTAGTGATTTTTTCTGAGTGTTAAAGGTTTTTTAAGGCTGAGGGTTTAGGGTATTATAGGATGGAGTGTTCATGGTATTTTGGAGATCGGGGTAAAGGGTTTTTTAGTGATGACGATTTAGGGTTTTGGGGGGTAAGGGTTTAGGGTGTTTTGGGGCTGAGGCATTGTGGTTTCCCTTGGATGAGGGTTTATGGTTTTTCAGGCCTGAGGGTTTAGAGTCTTATGGGGATGATGTATCAAGGATTTCTGTTGCTAATGGTTGAGGTTTTTATAGCCTAGAGGGTTAGGGTATTCTAAGGATAAGGGTTTTTTGTATTATGGAGTTTGGGGTTTGTGTATTTTTTAGGTCTAAGGGTTCAGGGTTTTCAGGGTTTAACTGTGGTATATGGGTTTTAGTGTTTAGGGGTTTTTACGGATAAGTGTTTTGGGTTTTTTTGGATTAAGGGTTTATAGGGTTTTTGAGGATAATGGTTTAGAGTTTTTTGTGGATTAGGTTTTTGGGTTTTTTTGGAAAGAGGAGATAGTTTTTATGAGGGTTTAGAGTTTTTTGGGGTTGAGGGTTTTTGATTTTTTGGGGGCTATTGGTTTAGGGATTCTTGGGGTTGATAGTTTTGATTTTGTGGGTTTTAGGGTTTAGGGTTTTTTATGGCCATGATTTTAGGGTATATTTGGGATGATTTTTTAGGGTTTATTATAGATGAGGGTTTTATGTTTTTTGGGGCTGTGGGTTTAGGGTTTTCTAGGGCTCATGATTTTTTCTTTTTTTGTACTGAGGGTTTGGTATTTTTTGGTGATAATGGATTATGAAATTTTTGGGCTTTTGATTTCGTGGTTTTTTTGGCTAGGAATATTGTTTTTTTATAATAGATTTTAGTTTTTATTGGGGTTTAGGGTTTAGGGTTTTTTTGGAATGTGGATTTTTGTTTGTATGTGATGAATGTTTTATTACTCCTATGGATAACGGTCTAGGGTCTTTGTAGTTATGTGTTTAGGGTTTTCCAGGTAAGAGGGTTCATGTTTGGGGGGGGGGTTTAAGGGTTTATCATTTTTTGAGGTAGATTGTTTAGGGTTTTCTGGTGATGTGGGTTTAGGGATTTTTTGGACTAAGGGTTTAGAGTTATTTAGGAGAGATGGAATCATGTTTTTATTGGGATAAGGGTCTAAGTGTTTTGGGGGATGAGGTTTTAGGGTTTTAGGGGGATGAGGGATTAGGGTTTTTTTTTGTGTAAAGGGTTTATGGTTTGTTGTGGATGAGGGGTTATTTTTTTCGGGGTTGAGGGTTATAATATTTTGGGTAGTAATTTAAGGGTATTTTGGGGTTGGGGATTTAAGATTTTTTGTGGATGAGGGTTTAGGGTTGCCTCCTGCTAGGTGTTTTGGATTTTTTGGTGTTCAGGGTTTATAGATTTTTTTATGTTTGAGGGTTTAGGGTTTTCTTAGGGATGAGGGTTTATGGTATTTGGTTCTAATGGTTTTATTGTAGATAAGGTTTTAGGGATATTTAGGGCTCAATTTTTAAGGTTTTTGGGACCGAGGGTTTAGGTTTATTTGGAGCTTATGGATTAGGGTTTTTTTGGAATTTCTGTTTAGGGATTTTTAGGGGATGATAGATTATGGGTTTTTGGGTAGGAGAGATTATGATATATTGAAGATGAGGGGTTAGGGTTTATTGGGGAGAGGTTTTATGGTTTTTGGGGCTGAGGGTTTATGTGTTTTTTAAGGATGAGGGTTTTGGGAGTTTTTGGGTTGAGGGTTTTGGATTTTTTGGGGATGAGTTTTTAAGTATTTTTCGGGACGAGGGATAAGGTCTTTTTGTGGATTTTAATTTAGGGGTTTTAGGGGTGATGGTTTCGGTTTTTTTTGGATGAGTTTTTATGGTTTTTTAGTATTGAGGTTTTAGGTTATTTGGGAATGATGATTTATAGTTTTTTGGGGCTGAGGGATTAGGATTTTTTGGATTGTGGATTTAGGGTTTTTTTAGGACTGAGGTTTTAGGGTTTTTTGAGGCTGAGGGTTTGGGGTTTTTTTTGGGATGATCAGTTTGGGTTTTGGGGTGTGGGGTTTAAGGTTTATTGGGGATTTGGGTTTAGGGTTATTTTGGGGTGATGGGTTTCTGTTTTAGGGGCTGATGGTTTAGGGAATTTGGGGATTAGGGTCTAGGTTTTATTGGGGATAGAGGGTTTTGATTTTTGGAAGAAAATGGTGTAATATTTTTTTGGGATCTGGGTTTTTGGTTTTTAGGAGATGAGGTTTTAGGGGTTTTAGAATGTGGGGTTAGGATTTTGGGGTTAAGAGTTTAGGGTTTTTTTGGTATGAGGGTTCATGGTTTTTTGGTGATGGGGGTTTAATTTTTTTTTTATTTCTGAGGGATGTGGGTTTTTGGGGGCATAGTGTTCTGGGAATTTTGGGTATAAGGGTTCAGGTTTTTTGTTGTTGATGGTTCAAGTATTTTTGGGGTTGAGGGTTGAGGGTTTTTGGGGCTATGGGTTCACGGATTTTAGGGGATGAGGGTTCAGGGTATATTTGGGCTAAGGGTTAATTTTTTTCTAGTATAAAGTTTTAGGATTCTTCGGGGTTGATGGTAGAAGGTTTTTGGGTCTCAAAGGTGATGTTTTTTTGGGAATATTATTGAGGGTTTTTTGGGACTATGGTTTGATTGTTTTTTTGGATGAGGGTTGAGTGTTTTTTGTGATAGGTTTGATGGGGTTTTGGGGTTAGGGTATAGAGTTTTCTGGGGATGAGAATTTTTTGGGGATGACGGTTCCAATTTTTTGGGGATGAGGGTTTAGTGTTTTGGGGGGATGTGGGTTTAGGTGTTATTTGGGTTAAGGGTTTTTTCTTTTTCAGGGATGAGTGTAATGATGTTTTTGGGAAGAGGGATTGGGGGTTTTTGGGATTGGGATTTAGGGTTTATTAGGGAAGAGGGTTTGGGGGTTTTGGTTTGAGGGGTTTCTATGGATTGTTTTGGGATGAGGTTTTAGGGGTTTTGGGGTATTAGGGTTTGGGGTTTTTGGGGGTTGACGGTTGAGTGTTTTTTGGGGATGAGGGTTTCAGTATTTTTTTGAATGAGGGTTTTGGTTTTTTTTGTGGCTGAGGATTTAGGGTTATTTGGGGATGAGGGTTTATGGTTTTTGGGGCCAAGGGTTCATTGTTTTTTTGCGATGGTTGACTATTTTTGGGGGATGATGGTTGAGTGTTTTTTTGTGCGTAAGGTTTTAAGGGTTTTTTAGTCTAAGGGTTTATGGTTTTTATGGGATATGGGTTCAATGTTATTTTAGGAATAAGGTTTTAGGGTATTTTTCAATAGAGAATTTAGGTTTTTGGGGGCTAAGAGTTTAGGATTTTTGGGGCTGAATGTGTAGGTTTTCTTGGGTTGGGGTGAAGGTTTTTTTCGTGATTATTTTAGTTATTTGGGGTTGTGGGTTTAGTGTTTTTTTGGGAATATGGAATAGGTGTTTTGGAGATGATGGATTAGGGTTTTTTGGTGGTTGAGTGTTTAGGGGTTGGGGGGGGGGGTGAAGTATAAGATTTATTTTTGGGTTGAGGGTTTAGAGTTTTTAGGGTATGTTTGTTTAGGTATTTTGGGGACAAGGGTTTATGGTTTATTATAGATGAGGGTTTAGGGATTTTTGGGGATGTCATTCTAGGTTTTTTGGGGCTGAGATTTTAGGGTTTTTTGGCCCTGAGTGTTAATGATATTTTTGGGGTGAAGGTTTATGGATTTTGGGAATGTCGGTTGAGGATTTATTAGGGTTGTGGGTTTAGGATGTTTTTGGTATAAGGGTTTATTATATCTAAGGATGAGTCTTTATGGTTTTGTAGGTATGCAGGTTTATGGTTTTATGGTCTTGAGGTTTTTGGGTTTTTATGGGGATGAGGGGTCAGGTTTTTCTGGGTCTAAGAATTGAGAGTTTTCATTGGATGAGGTATAGGGTCTTTTGGGTCTTATTAATAATGTTTCAATTAGGGTTAAGGATAGGTTTTTATGTGGATGATGGTTTATTGTTTTCTAGGGCTGATGATAGAGGGGTTTGGGGGTTAAGGGCATCTGGTTTTTAGGGTAGTGGATTTTGGGTATTCAGGATAAGGGTTTATAATTTTCTAGGGATATAGAGTTTATGTTTCTTGAGGAATAGTATTTTTAGTTACATATTGTTAATGGTTTAGGGATTTCTTGTTCTTAGGAATTAGTTTTTTATGTGGTAGAGGGATTAGGGTTTTCTTGGGCAGAAGGATTAAGGTTTTCTTGGGATTTATGGTTTTATGGTGCTATGGGTTAAGGATCTTTTGGGGATAAGGTTTTACAGTTTTTTGGGATAAGGGTTTATGGTTTTATAGGGATAATGGTTTTTTGTTTTTCAAGGGAATATGGTTTCAGTTTTTCTATGGATTAGGGTTTATGGTTTACTGGGCCTTTGATTTTGGGGTTGTTCAGTGATCAGTGTTTTTTGAGGATGAGGGTTTAGGGTTTTCTATGGTTTAGGATTTATGGTTTTTCAGGGTAGAGGGTTTACTTTTTTTATGGTGTGGAGAGTTTAATGGTCTCAAGGACTAATGTTTTAGGGTTTTCTTGGGATTAGGGTTCAGGTTATTCTAGAGATGATTGATAAGGGGATTCTGGGGCTGAGGATTTAGTGTTTTCTAGGACCTAGGTTATGTGTTTTTCTGTGGATTCAGGTTTATGATTTTCTGGGAATGAGGATTTATGGTTTAATGGGGATAATAATTTATATTTTTATATGGGTAAGGGCTAAGTGTTTTCAATGATTTAGGGTTCATGGTTATTTGTGGATAAGGGTTTAGGTTTTTCAAGGGCTCTTGGTTTAGGTTTTTTAGGGGATCAGGGATTAGTATTTTCTTGGGTATATGGTTTTGTGTTTTCTAGGGCTCAGGGTTTAGGATTTTCTAGGGCTCGAGGTTTATTATTTTTAGGGGATAGGGGTTTGGTTATTCTAGGGATTCAAGATTAGTGTTTTCTGGTTTTTATGGATTAAGGATTTTGAGGGCTAAGTGGTTAGAGTCTTATAGGTCTTAGGGTTTAGTGTCCTCTAGGGATGAGGGTTTTTGGTCTTTTGGGGCTAAGGGTTTAGGGTGTTCTAGGGAGAGGTTTTCGGGGTTTTTAAGGATGAGGGTTATGTGTCTAATGGGTTTGAGGTTTTAGGGTCTTTTGGGGATAACGTTTTAGGTTCTTTTGGGGATAATGATTTTGGTTCTTCTAGGGATGATGATTTAGGGTTTGGGGGGGATTATGATTTATGGTTTCTAGGGATGAGGGTTTAGGGATTTCTATGGTTTAAGGTTTTCTTGGGTTTTGGTTTTTGGGTTTTATTGGGATGTGGGTTTTCGGTTTTCAGTGGCTAAATTTTCAATGGTTTATGGGTACAAGGGTTTAGTATTTTCTAAAGATGATGATTTAGGGTTTTATATGACTGAGGGTTTAGGGTTTTCAGGGGATTAGGGATTTGGATTTTCTAGGTATGAGTGTTTAGGTTGTTTTGGGCAGTGGGTTTAGAGTTTTATGGGGATAAGGGTCTACGATTTCCTCTGGATAAGGGTTTGTGGTTTTCTATGGCTATGGGTTTATGATTTTTGGGTCTGGGGTTTAGGATTTTCTCAGGCTGAGGGTTTATAGTTTTCTAAGGATGATGGTTTTGGGTTTTCTAGGGCTGAGGATTTAGAGTTTTCTAGGGAGTGGTATTTAGGGTTATTTAGTGATGAGGGTTTTGAGTTTTCTTGGGCTACGTGTTTTGTGGTTTCTAGGGATGGATATTTAGGTTTTTTGGGGGGATAGGGGTTTGGGTTTTTTAAGGGATTAGTGTTTAGGGTTTTCTAGAGCTGTGGGTTTAGGGTCTTCTGGGGCCGAGGGGGTAGAATTTTCTAGGGATTTGGGTTTATCATTTTCTGAGGATGTGGGATTGGGGTTTTCTAGGGATGACAGTTCAGGGTTTTAGGGGGTTGATGGATTTGGGATTCTCGGGGCTGTTGGTTTTTGGTTTTTTAGGGGATGATTTTTTGATAATTTTCTAGGGATGATGGTTAAGGTATTTCTATTGTTGAGGGTTTTGGTTTTTATTGGGATGATGGTTTAGGGTTTTTTGAGATGAGGGTTTATGTTTTTTTAGGACTCAGAGTTTGGGGTTTTCTAATGATGAGGGATTATTGTTTTTTATGGATGAAGGATTGGGGTTTTATAGGGATGATGGTTTAGGGTATTCATTGGGAGAGGGTTTAATGATTTCTGGGGATGATAGTTTCTTGTTTTCTAGGGTGAGGGTTTATGGATTTCTGGGGCTTACGGTTTATGGTTTTCTACGGATGAGGGTTTACTATTTTCTAGGCATGAGAGTTTTGGGTTTTCTAGGGATTTGGTTTATTGTTTTTTGGGGCTTGGTTTTTTTAGGACTTTGGTTTTTGGGTTTTCTGGGGTAGATGGTTTAGGGTTTATTGGGATCAGGAATTAGGTGTTTCAAGGGAAGTGTGTTTAAGATTTTTTAGGGTCGAAAATTTATGGTTTTCTGGGGTTGATGGTTTTTGGGTTTTGTAGCTAAGGGTTAGAGGTTTTTATGAGATTCGAGTATAGGGTAATATAGGTCTGATGGTTTACTATTTTTAGGGAATGAGAGTTTATTGTTTTCTAGTGATTAGGGTTTATGGATTTTTGGGGATGATGGTTTTCAATTTTTATTTGTCATTGGTTCTATGGATTTCTATTGAAAATGGTTTAGGGTTTACTAGTGTGAGGGTTTTTGGGTTTTTGGGGATGAGAATTTAGGATTTTCAAGGGATTTGGGTTTAGGTTCTTCTTGGGATGAGGCTTTTGGTTTTTTAGGGATGAGGGTTAAATGTTTTTTGGGACTACGCATTTCGTGTTTCTAGGGATGAGGGTTTAGGGTATATTGGGTTTGTGGGTTTAATGTTTTTTTTGGGGGATAGTGGTTTTAAGGTTTTTTGGGTGAGGGTTTTGGGGTTTTGGTGTTGAGGGTTTACGATTTTCTAAATACATTGTTTTAGGGTTTTCTAGGGGTGAGGGTTTTGGGCTATGTTAGGATGAGTGTTTATTGTTTTCTTGGGCATAGGTTTTTTGGTTTTCTAGGAATTAAAGTTTAGGGTTTTCTAGGGTTTAGGGTTTAGGGTTTTCTAGGGATTAGGGTTTTGGGTATTCTAGGGGTTATGGATTATGGTTCTCAACTACTAATGGTTTTGGGATTTCTAGGGTTGTGGGTTTAGGGTTTATGGTACCTAGTTTTTATGGTATAGGTCTTTGTAGGGTTGAGTGTTTATGGTTTTTTTGGGGATGGTGGTTTATTGTTTTTGTGGGGCTATGTGTTAAGGTGTTTTTTGCCTGGCGTTATGGTTTTTTTTGGGGATGAGGGTTTCAGGTTTTTTTGGGGTTGAGGGTTTTCAGTTTTTTTGAGAGATGTGTTTAGGATTTTTTTTGGATGAGGGTTATGAGTTTTTTGGGATGAGGGTTTTTGGTTTCTTTGGGATGAGGTTTTTAGGTCCTTTGGGGCGGAGGGTTTTGGGTTTTTTTGTAGAATAGGTCATATAGTTTTTTGGGGATGAAGGTTTAGGAAATTTTCAGACTCATGGTTTATGGTTTTTTGGGGACGGGGGAAGAGTTTTTTTTGTTGATTATAGATTATGAAATTTTAGGGTTGTGGGTTTTGGGTTTTTATAAATGAGGGTATTGGGGTTTTTTTGTGGATGACTGTTTTAGGTTTTTTTGGGTTGATGGTTTTGGTTTTTTGGGGATTGAGGGTTTAGTTTATTTTGGGGATGAGGGTTCTATTATTTTTTTTGAGGGGTTATAGTTATTTTTTCATATGTTGGTTTATGGTTTTTCTAGACTAAGTGTTTATGATTTTTTGGGGCCACGTCTTTTGGGTTTTTTTTAGTTGATGGTTTTAGGTTTTTTGGGATGATTGTTTATAGTTTTTTGGGATGAGGGTTAAAGATTTTTGGGGATGAGGGTTTTGGGATTTTTAGGGATGAGGGTTTTGGGGTTCTAGGGGATTATCACATAGGTTATGAGGGATGAGGGTTTAAGGTTTCTTGTGTTTGGTGATTTTTTGTATTTTTTGGGATTATTGTTTTGGTTTTTTTATGATTGAGGTTTTATAGATTTTTAGGGCATCGAGTTTTATGTTTTATGGGGTTGAGGGTTTATCATATTTTGGGACTAAGGGTTTAGGGTTTCATGGGGTTTATAGATTATGTGTTTTTAGGAATGAGGTTCTATGACATTTTGGGGGTAAGGGTTAATGGTTTTTTGGGGATGAGGGTTCATTGTTTTTTGTGGCTGAAGGTTTATGGTTTTTTTAGGTTGAGGGTCTATGGTCATTTAAGGCTCCGTTTTTAGGATTTTTTGAGACTGGGGATTTCTGTTTTTTTGGTTCTTACGGTTTAGAGTTTTTAGGGGAATTTTGTTTATGGTTTTTGGTGGATGAATGTTTAGGTATTATTAGGGATGAGGGTTTAGGCTTTATAGGGGATGAGGGTTTAGTTTTTTTGGGTATGGGGGTTTAGGGTTTTTTAGTTCTGAGGGTTTAGGGTTTGGGGGATGATGGATTAGGTTTTTTGGTTTTTAGGTTGTAATGTTTTTTTTGGATGAGGGTTTAGGGTTCTGGGGCTATGGGTGTTGGGTTTTTTGGGAGTGAGGGATTATTGTTTTTTAGGCCTGGGGATTTAGGTGTTTTTTTTACGATTATGGGTTTTTTGGGGTAGTGGGTTTAGAATTTTTTGGGTTTGAATTTTTTTTGGTTTTTTGGGAGAGAGGGTTTAGGGTTTTATAGGGATGTGGGTATATGGTTTTTTTGGATGACCGTTTTGAGGTTTATTGGGGCTGGGGGTTTAGGGTTTTTTGTTGATGAGGGTTTTGAGATTTTTTGGTTTAAGGTTTTTTGTTTTTTCAGGGATATGGGTTTAAGGAATTTGGGGATGAGGGATTAGAATTTTTTTCTGGAAAAAGGCTTTAGGGATTTTTGGTTATAAGTATTTAGTGTTTTTTGGGGTTGAGGGTGTTGGGTTTTTTTGTATCTATGGGTGTTTGGTTTTTTGGGGATGAGGTTTTATTGTTTTGGGGATGATGGATAAGGGTTTTTTGGGGATAAGGGTTCAGGTTTTTTAGGGGATGAGTGTTTAGGTTTTTTTTTGTACAAATGGGACTAATTTTTTTCTTTGTTTAGTGTGGATGATTTCATGGGGATGAGTGTTTAGGGTTCATGGGGCAGAAGGATCATGTTTTTTTGCGGGTTGAAGGTTTAGAGGCTTTTGGTGTTGAGGGTTTTTTTGGATTGGTGGCATTAGGGTTAATTTTGTACTAAGGGATTAGTGTTTTTGGGGAAGTGGGTTTATGGTTTTTTGGGGATAGGGGTTTATGGTTATTTTAGGATGAGTTCATAGGGTCTTTTGGGGATAAGGGTTGATGTTTTATATGGGAAGAAGGTTGTGTGTTTTTTTGGATGAGGGTTGAGGTTTTTTTTTGTTTGATAGGTTTTATGGTTTTTTTGGTCTTAGGGGTGAGTTTTTTGGGGGGATGAGGGTTCTAGGTTTTTGGGGATGAGGGTTTAGTGTTTTTTAGGGAAGAGGATTTAGGAGTTATTTGGACTTAGGGTTTAGTGTTTATTGGGGGATGAGGGTTTATGTGTTCTTTTGGACGAGGCTTTAGTGGTTTGGGGTTTAGGGTTTTGAGTCTGTTGAGGATGTGGGATTAGAGGGTTTCTAGGATGAGGGTTTTGGGTTTTTTGATGAAGTGTGATGAGGTTTTTTTGTGGATAATGGTTTAATATTTTTTGGGGTTGTGGAATTGATGGTTTTTTGGGGATGAGGGATTAGAGTATTTTTGGGGATTAGGGATTATAGTTTTTGTTACTAAGGCTTCATGGAATTTTTGGGCTTGGGGTTTATGGTTTTTTGGGCCGAGTGTTTAGATCTATTTAGGGATGACAGTTCTGTGTTTTTGGGGGTTGGGGGTGGATATTGGGGGGGGGGGGGGGTTAGGGTTTGATTTCTAAGAGATGAGGTTTTTGGGTATTTTTTGGGATTCTATTTTAGGGTTTTTTGGGGATGAGGGTTTAGGGGTTTTTTGGGATTGATGGTTTAGTTTTTTTGGAGATGAGGGTTTAGGGATTTTTATTGCGGAGGGTTTAGGGTATTTTGACATTAAGGGTTTAGGGTTTTTGGTGACTAAGGGTTTAGTGTTTCTGGAAATAAGGAATAAGGTTTTTTTGGGGTGAGGGATTAAGACTTTTTCAAGCTAAGGCACAATACAACCTAAGCCATCTTCCATAAAAAACTATAAAACCTCCTGGCCAAAGAAACCCTGGACCCTCATCCCCCCAAAACCCAAAAACATATTCCCCGAAAATTCGTAAACCCTCAAACCAAAAACCCCTAATCCATAATCCCCTATAAACCATAAACCCACAGCCAAAAAAATCCAGAAACTCTGAGCCCCAAAAAAAACACTTAGCACCGAAAAACACTAAAACAATAACCCCAAAAAACCTAAAACCATCAACAAAAAAAATCTGAAAACCATCATCCCAAAAAAACCAAAAACCGTCATCCCTAGAAAACATTGAACCCTCATCCCTAGAGAACATTAAACCCTCATTCCCTAATATAAAAAAACTCTCAGTCCTAAATAATTGCAAATTCTAATACCTTAAAAATGCTAAACCCCCAAATTTTAAAAATGATAGACTCTTGATGCAATAAACGCAAAACCCTCTTCTCTAAAATCCGGTAAACCCTTAGCCCAAAAAAACCCTAAACCCCCTTACCAAAAAAACCCTAATCCCTCATCCATAGAAAAAAGTAAGCCATCATCTGAAAAAAAGAATCCCTCATCACTAGAAAATACTAAACCCTTTTCCCTTAAAAAACTAAAAACATCATACCCAAAAAACCCCCAAACCCCCAACCCTAGAAAACCCCAATCCTTCAACCCCCCAAAACACCTAATCACCCACCCATAAAACCTTGATACATTAGCCCTAGAAAACTCTATTACCTTGGGCCTAAAAATCCTTAAACACTCTTCCCTAGAACCCCCTAAAACCATATCTAAAAAATTACATAAACCATAAGATATAGAAAAATATAAACCTTCATTCCAAGAAAACCCTAAGCACTTATCCCGAGACAACAAAAAACCCTCAAACCTAAAATCCATAACCCTTTAACCCTATAAAATCCTATACCCTATCCATGGAAAACCATATACCCTAAACCCTAGAAAACCCAAAACTCTCATCCCCAGAAAACCGAATACCCCAATCCCCTTAAAACACAAAACCCTCATCCCAAGATAACCCGAAAATATCGGCCTTAAAAATAACTAAACACTAATCTGTAGATAACACTAAACCCTTAACCTAAAAACCATAGAACCTCATCCCAAAAAAACCCTAAACCCTCATCCGAAGAAAATAATAAACCATCACCCTGATAAAACCATAAACCATTATCCCCTAAAACCCATAAACCTCGATCCCCATAAAAAAATAAACTCTTATCTATAGAAATCTCTAAACTCCGAGGCCTAGAAAACACTAAACCACCTACCTGAAAATACACAAAACCCACTACCCTAAAAAACCCTAATCCATTGGCCCCATGAAACCCTATTTCCTCATCCCCACATAACCATAAAACACCAGCACTAGGAAATAATAAACCCCATCCCCAAGAACAATAAACTATCAGCACAAGACAACCATAAAATTTCAGTCCCAGAAATCCCAAAATCCTCATCCCCAAAAATCCCTAAACCCTCAGGCCCAGATATCTATAAAATGGTATCAGAAGTAAAAAAGACCCTAAATCATAGAAAACCATACAACCTCATCCCTAGAAAACCCAAGGCCGACAGCCCCATAAAACAGTTAACACTTAACCCCAGAAAACACAGACCCTAAGCCCTATAAATACATATACCCTCAAAACTAGAAATCCCAACACCCTTTACCCCAAATATTCCAAGAAACTCATTCCCAAAAATCCCTAAACCCTCATTCCCAAAAACATATAAATCCTCAACCCAAAAATCATAAACCCACATTCACAAAAAAACCTAAAATCTCATCAATAAAAGATCCTTAAAACCATAGAACGAAAAAAATTGTAATACATTAGCCCCCAAAAACATTAATCCCTCATTCCCAATAAAACCCTAAACCCTTAGCCCCAAGATACCCAAAACCCTCAACACCAAAAAAACCCTAAACCCCATCCACAAAAAACCCTAAACCCTCATCCTTAGAAACACCCAAACTCTCATCCCCAACAAACTCTAAAACCTCATCCTTGGAAAACCCTAAACCCTCAGCCCTAGAAATCCCTAAACCCTCATCACTAGAAAAGACTAATCCCTCATCCCTAGAAATTCCTAAATACTCAAAACCAAAAAACAATATACACTCAATGCTAGAAAACCCTAAAAACTCTATCCTAGAGAACCAAAAACATTCATCCCATGAACACCCCATACCTAATCCCTAGAAATCCCAAAAACCATTTCTCTAGGAAACCCCAATGCCCGATCCCTAGACAACCAAAAACACTCAACCCAGGAAAACCAGAAACCCTATAACCTAGAAGTCTCCAATCCCTAAACCTTAGAAGACACGAAATACTCACCCCCCAAGAAAAATCAAACCCTAAGACCCAGAAAACCCTAAACCCTCACCCATAGAAAACTTTAAAAATTATCCCCTAGAACACCCTAAACACTCATTCCAATAGAATCCTATAAACTTATCCATAGAAAATACCAAACCCTCATCACCATAAAACACAAAAATCTATTCCCTAAAAAAACCTAACCCCTCCAGAAAAAAACCTAAAATCTCATCCCTCGAATACATTAAACCCTCATCCCTATAAAACCCTAAACCATCAGCCATAAAAAACCATAAAACCTCAAAACCATAAAACCCTAAACCATCAGGCTCAAAAAATCCTAATCCCTAAACCCTAGAAAACTGTAAACACTCAGCCCCAGTAAACCCTAAAACCTCATCCCTAGAAAAACCTAATCTTTACACCCCATAATACCCCAAACCCTAATCCCTAGAAAACAATAAACCCTCAACCCAAGAAAACTCAAAATCCCCATCACTAGAAACCCCCAAATCATCATCCCCAGAAAACAATAAACTTTAATCCCAATAAAACCCCAAACCCCCATCTTTAGCAAATTCCAAACCCTTATTCCCAGAAAAAAACAAAACCCTCAAACCCAAAAAAAACCTTATACCCTCTACCCTAGAAAACCTAAAGACTCTAACCCTAGAAAAACTCAAACCCTCATCCCCAGAAAACTTAATACCCTCATTTCTAAAAATATCCTAACAAAAATTCCTAGAGAAAACCTAACACTTATCCCAGAAAACCAAAAATCTCATCCCTACAAAACCCCCCAACACTTAACCCCTGAAAACCCCAATCCCTCAAGTTTAGAAAACCCTAAACCCTCATCCCTTGAAACCCCTAAATCTTTAAATATAGAAAATTATAAACCATAACCCCCAAAGAACCGTAGACCCTAAACCCCCAAAAAACATAAACACTCATCCTCATAGAACCCTATTTGTATAGCCCCAAAAAACCCCAAAACCTCATATTTAAAAAACCCTAGTCCTCGTCCCTGCAAAACCCAAATCCCAAGGTCCCATAAAACCCTAAAAACTCAGCCCTTGAAAACCAAAAAATATATTCCCATAAAAACCCAAATCACATTATTCTAGAAAACCCTAAATCCCCAGCACAAGAAACCACAAAACCCTCAACCCCAACAAACCATAAACACTCATCCCCAGAAAACCCAAACCAATATACCCAGAAAACCCTAATCCCTTAGCCTCGGAATACACCAAACCCTCAATCCCAGAAAACCTAAACCCCCATAACCTAAAAACCATAACCCCTCATCCCCAGAAAACCATAATCTCTTAGTCACAAAAAACCCTTAACCCTCAACCATAGAAAACACTATAACCTAAAACATAGAAAAACCCATAATCTTAATCCCCACAAAACCCCATACCCTCAGCTCCAGATAACCCAAAATCCTCATCCCCATAATTCTGTATGCCCCTGACACTAGAAAATGTGAAACCCTCATCACCAAAAGTATCTAAACCATCAGCCCCAAAAAAATTTAAACACAAATCCCCATAAAACCATATACACAAAACAATAAAAAAACCAACATTCCTTGAAAACCATAAACCCTCCACCCCAGAAAACACAACACCCTCAACACAAAAAAAAACATAAACTATGAGCACAAAAAACATAATTACTCATCCCTAGATAACATGAAAAAAATAGCCCCAAAAACACTAAAACCCCTACCCCAAAAAAACCCAAAACCCTTTTCCATAGAAAACTCCAAAACCATCCACACCAAAAAAACCCAAAACCCTCAGCCCTTGAAAACATTAAACCCTTTTCCCCAGAAAACCCTATATCCTCATCCACATAAAATGATAAACCCTTATTAATTAAAAATCCTAAACCCTTATCCCCATAAAACCCTAAACCCATAGCCCCAGAAAACTTGAGACACTCAGCCCTAGAAAACCCCAAACCCTCTACCCTAGAAAAACCCAAACCCTTAGCCATAGAAAACCCCAAACCATCATCCCCAGAAAACCCCATATCCTCATCCTTTGAAATCCATAATCCCTCTGCCCTTAAAACCTTATAAAATCATCCCCCAAATACCCCAAAAACATAGACATTTAAATCCTAAAACCCCTATCCCCAGAAAACCCCAAACCCTTGACCCTAAAAAACACAAACTATTAACCATGGAAAACACCAAACCCTCAGCCTTAGAAAACCCTAAAACATTATCCCCATAAAAATACAAACCATGATCCCCAAAAACGTGAACCACTCATCCCTAGAAAACCCTAAATCCCTATCCCCATAATAGCAGAAACCATTATCCCCAAAAAACACTAACCCCACTACCCCAAAATCCCTAAACCCTTAACCCCAAAAAACCAAAAAAAACATAGCCCTAAAAAACCCTAATATCTCATTCAAAAAAACCCCTTAGACCCTAAACCTCAGAATAACCTAATCCCTTATCCCTCATAAAACCAAAACTCCCCCAAGAAAATTCTAAACCCTCAGCCAAATAAAACACAAAACCCCTAGACTTGGAAAACCAAAAAACACCCAACCGAAGAAAACCCTAAACCCTAAACACTAGTAAACCCTAAACCGTCATCCCCCAAAAACCGTATACCCTCATCCTTAGAAAACTCAAAACACTCATTCCCATAAACGACCAAAACCTCATCCCATGAAAACAATGAAACCATTTCACAAGAAACACTAAACTCTTAACCAGAGAAAAACCATAAACCCTCATCCCAAGAGAACCCTACACCCTCAATCACAAAAAACACTAAACCCTCATCCCCAAAAAACCCTAAACACTCATCCCTTAATAACCCATAACCCTTATCTTTTGAAATCCCCAATCCATTACTCCTAGAATACCCTAAACCCTCATCCCCAAAAAATTTTAAACCCTCTTCCACAGAAAACCCCAAACCCTCAGCCCTAGAAAACTGCAAACCCTCATCCTTAGAAAATCCCAATCCCTAAACCCTTGAAAATACCAAAACCACAGTCTTAGAAAACCCCAAACCCTAAACCATAGATAACCATAAAACCTCATTCCTAAATTACCTGAATCCTCATACCCAAAGAACACTAAACACTAATCCCCAAAAAACCCTAAACATTCAACTGCAAAAACCCCAAAACCCCATCCCTAGAAAACCAAAAAACCTCATTCCTAGAATAATCAAAAAAACATAGCTTGAGAAAACTCTAACCCTTTAGCCAAAAAACCCTAAAACCTCATCCCTAAAAAAATCTAAACTCACATCCTTAGAAAACCCTAAACCATCATCCTAGAGATTCCGAAACCCTCATCTCCAAAAACCCTTGAACTCTTAGCCCCTAAAAACCTAAACTCTCATCCATAGAAAACAATAAAACCTTAGCTCTGGAAAATCCTTATCCCCAGTGCCAAAAAAGTAAACTCATATCCATAGAAAAACCTAAACACCATGCACCAAAAACCCTAAAACCCAATCCCTTGAAAACCTCAATCTTCCAGACCCACAAATCCCAAAACCCTCAACCCTAGAAAACTCTAAACCATCATCCCCACAGAACCCTAAAGCCTCATCCCAAAGAAAACCCAAACCCTCTTTCCCCCAAAACCCTACACCCCCATCCTTTGAGAATGATAAACATTCTGACATAGAAAACCTTAAACAATCATACCTAAAAAACATAATCCACCAGCCATTGAAAACCTCTAAACCAATGACCTAGAAAACCACAAGCCCTCGACCCCATAAAACCATAAACCATAATCCCTTAAAAAACACAAACACTAAGACCTAATAACCCATAAAAACTCATCCCCAAAGAGAAGTATAACGTTATCCCTAAATATCCCAAACCACAAGCCAAAGAAAAACCAAAACTCGCAGCCTAACAAAACCCTAAACACTCATTCCTTGAAAACCCCAGAAACATAGCCCTAGAAAACCTTAAACCCTCAGCTCGAGGAAACCCAAAACCCTAATCCCTAGAAAACCATAAACCATCACCCCTTGAAAATCATAAACCCTTATCCTCAAAAACTCATAAACCTTTCTCCCAAAAGAACCAAAAATCCTATTCCCTAGAAAACCCTAAAATTTTTTCCACTGAAAATCCTAAACCCTTAGAGCTTAAAAACTCCAACCCATATCCCAAGAAAATATTAATTTCTAAAAAAACAAGAATACCTCATCACATAAACCACAAAACCCTAAGCCTCTAAAAACATGAAACCCTAAATCCCAAAAATTAAAAACCCTTATCCCAAGAAAACCCCAAACCCTCAGACCCAAAAAAAATCCTCCACTAAAAAAAAGAAATAAACACTTATCCCTATTAAACACTAACACCTCAGCCCTTGAAAATCCTAAACTCTCAAGCCCATAAATCTCTAAATCCCCAACTGAATAAATCCCTAAAATCTGCGTTCAAGAAAAATATAAACCCTCAGCCCATGAAAACCCTAAAACATTATCATAAGAAAACCCTAAATCCTCAGCCCAAAAGAACCCTAATTCCTTAGCCCTAGAAAACCCGAAATCTTAATACCCAGAAAACGCTTTTCCCTCATACCGAGAAATCCCCAAATCCTTATCCACTAAAAAACACATTTCGTCATCCCTAGAAAACCACAGATCGCCATCCCCAAAAAACAAAAACAGTCATCCGTAGAAAATATTAAACCCATAACCCCAGAAAATACAATACCCTAAGAAATGGAAATACCCAAACCCCCAGTTCCCAAAAATCATTAACACATTTAACCTAAAAACCCAAAACAATATGCCCAAAAAACCCAAGAACCTAGCCACAAAATAAACAAACCCTGACCCTCAAAAATACTAAATGACCATACAAAAAACCCCAAAAAACTCAACCCTAGAGAACCCCAAATCCTCTACCCCATAAAAATCTAAAAACTAAACCCTAAAAAACCATAATGCCTAAGCCATAGAAAATCACAAACCCTCAGTCCCAGAAACTAAAACCCTAATCACTAAAAAACACCTAAACCCCGATCTCTAGAAAAAAATTAACTATCAACCATAAAAAAACCAAAACCCTCAATAGAAAAAAACACAAACCTTAACACCAAAAAAACCTAATCCCTCAACCATAAAAAATCCTTAAAACCTAATCCTAGAAAACTAAAAACGTCCATCCCCTGAAAACCCTATACCCATAACTCGAGACAACTCCAAAAAAATTGTATACCCTTATCCAAATAAAGTACCAAACACTAATCCCTAGAAAACCCCAGACCATAATCCTATGAAAACCCTAACAAAAAAACCCCTATAAAACTCCAAACATTCATCTTTAGAAACCCCTAAAACCACATCTCAGGAAAAACCTAAACCCTCAGTCCCAAAAAACCCTAAACCATCAATCATAAAATACACTAAACCCTCGTTTCCTAGAATAACCAAAACCCAAAACCTTGGAAAACCCTAAAATCTCATCCCTAGAAAACCCCAAACCCTCAAGCCCACATAACCCAAATAGATCGTCCATAGAAAAACGAAGTCCATCATACCTAGAAAACCTTTAAACCGTAGCCCTATAAAACTACAGACCCTCAACCCAATGAAAAAACTAAACCCTGATCCCCAAAAAACCAAAAACCACTACCCCAAAAAACCATATACCCTAAACCCCAAAAATACTTAACCCCGAAAAACCATAAAACCATTATACCTCATCCCTAAAAAACTAAAAACCATTGGAACCAAGACACCCCAATACCATCTTCCCATGAATAACCAAAACCTAAGACTTACAAAAACATAAATTTTCACCCCTAAACCCCCCCAACCCATACCCATAGAAATCCATCTACCATAGAAAACCCTAAACCCACATCCCGAGAAAATCCTAAACTGTCACCCCTAGAAAACCCTAAAACCATAGACCCAGAAAACCCTGAAACCTTAGCCAAAAAAAACTATATACCCTTATCCCTTGAAAACCTGAAAGCCCCAGCCCTAGAAAATCCCAAATCATCATCCCAAAAAACTCAAAACCAATGGTTCCTAAAAAACCTAAGAACTTAGACCCCCAAAAACATAAACCATCAACCCTAAAAAAATCCTAAACCCTTATCCCCCCAAAAAATGATCCCTCAACCCCAAGAAAGATGAAACCATCCACCTTTGAAAACCCTAAAACCTCAACATTAGTAAACCTAAAATCCACAACACCAGAAAATCCCAAACCCTCATCACTAGAAAACCAGAAACCCTTTGTCATAAAAAAACAAGATACACTGGGCCCTAGAAAACCTTAAACCATTAGACTAAGAATTCCCCCAATAAATCAACCCTAGAAAACCCTAAACCCTAAACCCAAAAAAACCCTAAACCCTCATGACAAAAACTCTATAAACCCTCATTCCTTGAACACATTAAACACTCATCTCCAGAAAACCCTAAACCCTTTAACCAAAAAAACCAAAAATCCTTAAACCCAAAAAAACAATAAAACCTCATACATAGGATGTCCAAAACCATTTTCCATAAAAAACTGTAAACATAATACTAGAGAAAAACCTAAACTATCCAACCTAGAATATACTAAACCCGTATCCCCAAATAAACCTAAATACTTGTCCCTCAAAAACTCTAATCCTTCGTTACTAGAAAATACTGGACCCTCACCCCGAAAGACCTAAAATCCTCATCCCCATAAAAATTTAAATCCTTAGACCCAGAAAACCCAAAACCCTCAACCCACAGAAATTATAAACCCCCATCCCAAAAATTACCAAAACCATCAGCCTCAAAAAATGCTAAAACCTCACCACCATAAAAACCCTAAACCCTCAACACTATAAAACCCAAAACCCTTATCCCTAAAATCCCAACCCATCATCCCATGAAAACCCTTAACCCATGGACCTAGAGACCCCAAAACCATAGCCCAAGAAAATGACAAACCCACAAACCTGGAAAATACAAAACATTCAATCCTAAAAACCATAACCCCTAAAATCCAATAAATCCTATTGAAAACCCTAAACCCTCATCCCCAGAAAACAATAAACCCTTTGGCCCAATAAATCTCAAACCCTCAACCCCAAAAAACCCATAGACTTAGAAAAACCCGAACCAGCAGCCCCATATAACCCTAAACCCTTATCCCAATGATACCATAACCCTCATCCATCAAAAAACTAAACCCTCCATTGTAGTAAACATGAAACAATCAGTCATAGAAATACTCAAGTCCTCACACAAGAATTCATATGACCCACATCCCTAGAAAACCAAAAACCCTCATCCCTCGAAAACTCCAAACCCTAAGCCTGAGAAAACCTCAAAAAGCCAACCCTAGAAAACCCCAAACCCTAAAACCTATAAAACCCCAATCCCTCCACGATAGAAAACCATAATCCTTAAACATAAGAAAATACAAAATCCTTAGTCCAAGAAATCATGAAACTCTCTGCACCATAAAAAATTTAAATCATAATAACTAGAATACAATAATCCCACATCCTCAAGGATTCCTAATCACACAGACCTAAAAAAAATAACCTTCATGCCCAAAACCCTAAACAATAATTTCCAGAAAACCAAAAACACATAGCCCTAAAAACTTATAAACCCTAAACCTTATTTATCCATAAACTCTCGTCCCGAGAAAATCATAAATCCTTATCCCCCCAAAACCCTAAACCATTACCCTTAGAAAACTGTAAACCCTTAACCCTTGGAAACATCAACCCCTTGAATGACTAAACCCTTAGACTGAGAAATCACAAACCCTCAATGCCATAAAACCATAAAACCTCAACCATAGAAAACTACAGACCCAAATCCCAAGAAATAATCGAGTTTTCATTGATAGAAAACACCAAACCCTTATCCAAAAAAAAATCTAAACCCTCGACCCCCTAAGACCCCATACCGTCATCCCAAAAAAACCCTAAACCATACTCTACAGAAATTCTTAAACCCTCATCCCCATAAAACTTAAACCCATATCCCTAGAAAACCCAAAACCCAAATTCCTAAGAAACCCAAAATCATAAATTAAAAACACTAATACCTTTTCCCAAAAAGCCCAAAACCCTCATCCTTCGAAAATCAAAAACCTCCATCCCAAGAAAAAAATAAACCCTCATCCTATCAATAAACCAAATTCTAAACCTATGAAATACAAAAAACCCAATTCCCCAAAAAACCCTAGACACGATGTCCCAATGAATACTAAACCTTCATCCCTAGAAAACTCTCAACCATCAACCCTAGAAAGTCTTAAACCATAATCCTTAGAAAAATTCAAATCCTCAGCCCTAAAAAACCCATAAACCCTTATACCATGAAAAACGTAATCCATAAGTCAAAAAAATAAAACCAAATTCCCCAAAATACCCTAATCCATCAGCATCAGAATACATGAATCCCTCAACACTAGAAGACCCAAAATCTCATCCCTAGAAATCACTACACCCTCACCACCAAAAAAACCTGAAATCCTCATCCCCATAAAACCTTAAACCCTTAGCCCTAGAAAAACCTAAACACTCAGCTATACAAATCCCTAAAACCTCACCTCGAGAAAACCGTGAATCCTCAATTACAAAAAATCACTAACCATTCATCCCTTGAATACCATAGAACCTTTTCCCCATAAAACAATAAAGTCGAATCCTAAGAAAAACCTGAACCCATAGCCTAAGAAAACATGAAAATCATTTTTCTAGAACAACCTAATCTCTCATTCCCAATAAACCCTAACCCCGATCCACTAAATTTCATAAAACCACATCCCCAAAAATCCCTAAGTACAGATCCATAGAAATTATGACACCATATGAATAAGAAAACTGAAAACCCTCATCCCCAGAAAATAGAAAACATCAACCCTAGAAAATCGCAAACCATATTACCCATAAAACACTAAACCATATTCCACATAAAACCCAAAACCATCTTCCTTATAAAACCCTAAATCCTCATCAACATAAAAACCAAAATCCTCAGCCCAAAAAAACCATACACTTATCCCTAAATAATCCTAATCTTTTAGCATTAGAAAACCCCAAACCCCCTGCCATGAAAAACCCAAAACCACCATCCCATGGAAACCTGATACCCTCAACCCTAGATAACATGAAACCATCAACCCTAGTAAATCAAAATCCTCTACCCTAGGACACAAAAACCCCTTATCCATAGAAAATCCTAAACCCCCAGCCCTAAAAAACCCGTAACCATCATCCTCAGAAAACCGTAAATATTCATCCTAAAAAAACAATAAATTATTAGACCTAGAAAATCCAAAACCCTAATCCATAGAATACCCTAAAACCTCCCCCCAAACCCTAAAATATCAACCAAAAAAAATCATAAACCCTCAGCCCAGAAAAACCCAAAACCCTCATCCCCATGAAACCCTAAACCCACAGACCCAACAAACCTAAAATTATCTACACTAGGAAACTCTAAAACATCGTCTCTAGAAAACCATAAACCCTCATACAAAGAAATACCTAAACCATAAACCCCAGTATAAAATATACCATCAAATCTAGAAAAACACAATGCCTCAACCCCAAAAAACCCTAAACCCTCAGTCCCAGAAACCCCAAAACCCACATCCATTGAAAAACTGGAATTCTGAAACACTAAGAATCGAAAAACCTCAACCATAGGAAAAAAGTCCCAAATTCACATAAAAACCTAAATCCTATGCCCATGAAAACCCAAAAATGTAACCCCTAGAAAATGCTTTACCCTCATCCCCTAAAAAACCTAAACCCTCATCCATATAAACCTCTTACCCCTCAGCCCCAAAAAACCCAAACCCCTAATACCAAGAAAACCCTAATCCAAAATACCCATAAAACCCTAAACCCTCATTCATAGAACACCATAAAATCCCATCCTAGAAATACCAAAACACTCAGTCCAAGAAAAACATAAACCCTCAACCCTAGAAAACCATAAAACCCCAGCCATAGAAAACTATAAAATTCCAACCCTAAAAAACCTAAATCCTAATCCCTAGAAATCCATAAATCCTCATCCCCAGAATAATACCTCTACCCAAAAAACCTTAAACCCACGTACCTAGAACAACATAAACCACCATCAATAAAAAACCCAAAACCCTAATAACCATAAAACCATAAACCCAAAACCCTAAACCTCGCAAAACTCTTCTACCCCCAGACTTATAATTCCCACATCCCTTACCCCCCAAAACCGTAAACCATCAGCCCCAAAAATTCAAAATCCTCAGCCCCAAAAAACCCTAAACCCTCATCCCCAAAAAACCTAAACCCTCATCCCCAAAAAATACTAAACCCTCATCCAAAAAAACAATAAACCTTCATCCCCCACAATAACCAAAACCCTCATAAAAACCCTAAACCTTCATCCCCTCAAAACCCTAGACCCTAATCCGCATAATTCCTTAAATCCTCACCCATAAAAAACCCTAAACACTTATCCCCAAAATACCATAAACAGTCAGTCCCAAAAACTCCAAACACTCATCCCCATAAAACTACAAACACTCTGCTTAAAAAAACCCTAAACCCTATATCCTAAAAATCACTAAACCTTATCCCCCCAAAACCATAAACCCTCTTTAGAAAAATCCAAAACCCTCAGACCCCAAAAACCCTAAAACATAAGCATAAACATAACAATAAACCCTCATCCCCATAAATCACTAATCCAACTCCACAAAAAACTCCAATACTGCATCCCTAAAAAATCCTTACAACCACAACCCTTAAAAACCCAAAACCTTCTAAAACAAACAACTCTAAACCCTCATCCTCAAAAATCCCTAAAACCACATCCCATAGTTTCCATATAAAACTTAGCCCCGAAAATACACTAAAACAACCTCACAAACAAAATAGAAAAACATAGCTCTAAAAATCCCTAAACCAGCAACCCTAAAAACACGAAACACTCCTCATGAAAAAATCCCTAATCCCTAAGAAACAAAAATTTCAAAATTATTATCCCCCCAAAACCTAAAACCCCCACCCTTAAGAAACCCTTAACCCACATCCCTAATAAACCCTAAACCCTCATCCTAAAAAAACATAATAACTCATCTCTAAATAGTATTAAGCAATCAAACCCCAAAAATACAAACCCCTTAGCCCCAAAAAACCCCCAAAACCTCATCTCCAAAGAACCCCATACACTCATCTCACAAAACCCCAAAAAATTATCAAAAAAATACTCTAAGCCCTCAGAAAAAATACCCAAACCCTTAGTATCAAAAAACCCCAATCCTAGAGCCCCAAAAAACCCAAAACCCCGATTCCAAAAAAACTCCAAACCCTCATTGCCAAAAAAATCCTAATCTCTTACAACCAAAGAAATTGCAGCCCTAAACCCTTATTAACCCCAAATCCTGATCCTCAGAAAATGACAAAACCTCGGCCCTAAAAAACCCCAATTCCTTAGCCCCACAATCCCAAAAACCCTCAGTATCAAAAAACCCCAAACAATAATACCCCAAAACAATTAACTCTAATCCCTTTAATTCCCCCATATCATAGACCTAAAAATCCTTATAACATCATCCATAAAACCCTTGAAATCCCATCCCCAAAACACACAAAAACTTGAGCCTAAAAAACACTAAACACTTATCCATAGAAAAGGCCAATCTGGAATCCACCAAAACATTATATAATCATCCCAAAGTATTGCCAAACCCATAGCCCCAAAAAACCTTGAACCCTCCTTACTAAAACCTGTTTAAGCCTCAACCCTAAAATAAATGAAAAACTAAACCCTAAAGAAACAAAATACCTTTGAACCAAAGAAACCCTGAAGCATTAGCCCTAAAAAATATAAATTTTTATATGCAAAAAACCCTAATCCACATCCCCATGAAACCCTAAACCCCCATCCCCAAAAAACACTAATCCCTCAACCATAAAAAATATTAAAACCACAGCCCTAAAAAACCCTAAACCATCGTCCCTAAAATACCCCAAACCCTTATCCCTAAAAGACCCCAATACATTTTCCCCATAAAACTAAAAAACTTATCCCAATAAACCACAAACCCACATTCACAAAAAATCCCAAACACTCAGTCACAAAAAAACCCAAAACCCTCAGTCCAAAAAATACTCAAAACCTCAACCTAAAAATACCCAGACCCTAAGCCCTCCAAAACCCCCAAACACTCAAACCCATAAAAACCCAAATCCTCATCCCCAAAAAACCCAAACCTCTTTCCCAAAATTCCTTAATACCTTATTCCCAACAAATACCAAACCCTCATCCACATAAAACTGTAAACACTACACCCCAAAAAACCCTAAACCCTAAACCCGAAAAAACACTATTCCAAAAGCCAAAAAACTCCCAAAAACTTCATCCACATGAATCCCAAAACCCTTATTACCAATAAACCATATTACATTATCCCCAAATATCCCTATACCCATAGATATGAAAAAACAAAAACTCTCAACCCCTAAATACCCTAAACCCTTAGCCCTAACAAAACATAAACCTTATTCCCCAAATACCCTAAACCCTCATCCCCAAAAACCATAAACCCCATCCAAAAAAATAAACTAAACCCTCATCCCAAATAAATACTAAAACCACATCCCCAAAAAAATCCAAAACCCTCATCCCCAAAAGACCATAAATATCCAGCGTAAAAAACCATAAACCCTCATCCACCCAAAATCCTAAACCCTCAATCCCAAAAAAACCAAACCTCCATATCAAAAAAACCATAAACCCTCATCCCCCAAAAACACTAAAAAATCATCCCCAAATAATACAAAACCATTAGGCCCCAAAAACACTAAACCCTGAGACCCAAAAAACCATATACCATCATCCCCAAAAAACCATAAAGCATCACCCCCAAAAATCCCTAAACCCATAGCCCAAAAAACACTGAACCATCAACCCCCAAATACATAAAAACTAAACTCCATAAAGACAATAGAATCTCAACAAAAAAAACATTAAAACTTTAACCCAAAAAATTTTAAACCCTCACCCACTAAAAACACTAAAACCACCACCTCCAAAAACACTAAACCCCGAGCCCCAAAAAACCATTGACACACATCCCAAAAAACCATAAAACCTCATCACTAAAAATTATAAATCCTTATCCCAAAAAACCTTATTACATTAGTCCAAAAATAGTATTACCCATCACCAAAAAACCTTAATTCATCTCCCCACCAAATCCATAAACCCTCATCTCCAATACACTATAACTCTCACCTACAGGAAACCCTAAACATTCATCCCCAAAGAAACCCTATTCCCTAAACAACCCTAAACCATTAGCCCCCCACATTCAAAACCCCCGTCCCCAAAAAACAATAAACCCTCAGCTCTAATAAACAAAAATGCCAAATCCATAAAAAACCCCAAAATCTAAGCCCATAAATACTCAAACCCTCAGAACAGAAAACCCAAAACCCACAAACATAAATAAACTAAACCCTCATCCCCAAAAATAGTAAATATTAAAACACAAATAAACAAGAAACCATCATCCAAAAAACACTAAACCCTAACCCCGAAAAGAACCCTCAAACCCAAAAAAAAACCCAAAAATCACATCCCAAAAAACACCTAAACATGAAACCCAAAAAAAATCCACCCGCACCCCCAAAAAACCAAAAACCCTCACCCCCCAAAAACTCAAAACACTAAACATAAAAAAATGATAAATCCTTAGCCCCAAAAAACTCAAAACCCTATGCCCCAATAATTCCTAAACTATAGACCTAGAAACACCTTAAACCCTTCATCAAAAAAACCCTAAACCCCAATACACAATAAAACCTAAACCCTCAGCTTCAAAAAACCCTAAACCCTCATCCATGAAGAGACCATAAAATCTATGTTCCAATAAACCCTACAACAATAACTCAATAAAACCTCGAAATATATTCAATAGAAAACCATAAACCCACAGCCCCAGAAAATCATAAACACATAGCTCCCAAAAAATAGAATACCCTCAACCTTAGAAAATCCCTAAAAATGTAGCCATAAAAAACCTAAACCCCTTCCCCAGAAAACCATAAACTCTCATCTCTTGGAATCCCCAAACCCTCATCCACAAAAAAACCTAATCCCGTAGTTCTAGAAAACCCTAAACCCTCATCCTCAAAATACGATAAACCCTCCTCCATAGAAATCCATAAATCCTGATCCCTATTTAAAAATTAACCCTCATCCCCAAAAAACCCTAAACCCCCAACTCCAGAAAACCCTAAACCCACATCACCATATAACACTAAACCCTAATCCCTAGAAAATCCTAAACCCTTGATCCTAGAAAACCAAAAACCATCACTCCCAATAAAATATAAACCCTCAACCGCAGAAAAAAATAAACGGTGAGCAACAAAAATCCCTAAACCCTCATCCCTAGAGAACCCTAAACCCTAGGCACAGAAAAACCTAAACTGGAATCCCCATAAAAATAAAAACCCCCCCGCCCCAAAAAACCATAAAAACACATCAATAGAAAGAAACAAACCCTCAACAGTGAAACACTGAACCATTATCCCCAAATAAACCTAAATTCATTGCGACAAAAGACCCTAAACACTGAACCCCAGAAAACCAGAAACCCTTAGCCCTCCAAAGAATCAAATACCCCCATCCCCCAAAAAACCCAAAAACCACATCCCCAAAAAATCATAAACACTTATCCTAATGAAACGCAAATCCCTTGGCCACAAAAAAACTATAAACTCTTATCCCCCAAAAACCCTTAAATTTTGTCCATAAAATACACTAAACCCTCAGCCCCAAAAAACCCTAAACATTATGCCGCAAAAATACCAAACCATATTCCCAGAAAAACACTAAACAATGTGCCCCAAAAAACCCCATAAACCATCATCACTAAGAAACACCAAAAACTAACAAATAAACTTAAACCCATAGATCCCAAAACTCAAATCCCTAACTCACAAATTCTAAGCACAAATCATCTATAATCCCTTATCCCCCAAACACTAAACCCTCTTCCCTAAATTACACTAAACAATCCTCCGCAAAAAAACTAAACCATAGACTCCAAAAAACCATAAACCCTTGTACCCAATAATCCCTAAACCTATCGCTCAAAAAAACTAAATAATTGGCCCTAAAAAACCATAAAACACAAGTCCCAAAATGTTCTAAACCTTCATCCCGCAAAACTCATAAACTCACAGACCCAAAAAAACTTTAAACCCTCATTCCCAAAAAATGGAAAACCTCAGAAAAAACACTAAACCCTGTGGTATAAACAACCCTAATCCCCAGACCCCCCAAAACCCTAAGCCATCAACCCTAAAAAGCCAAAACCATTACCTAAAAGAATAGTAAACCCCCAAACCTAGAAAAAACTAAACCCTATGCACAAAAAAACCTAAACCCTCAAAGCTCATCCCAAAAAACCCTAATCATTCGACCCCAAAATACCATAAACCATCATTCACAAAAAACAGAAAACCCTTGTCCCTAAAAAGTTTTAATCCCTTGGATCAACAAAATCCTAAACCATCTGCAGAAAAAAAACCTCACCCCTAAAGAACCCTTAACCCTTGGGCCCGAGAAACCCAAAACTGTTGGGGCCAAAAACATTAAACACTAAACCCAGAAAACCCTAAAACCTCATAACCAAAACTGTAAGCAAAAAACCCCAAAAATCACTAAACCCGCTTCCAAAAAAACCCAAAATCGCTAAACCCAAAAAAACCCAAAACCATCATCCCCAAATAACCCAAAAAACACTTCCCAAAAAACCCAAGACCGTCAGCCCTGAAAACTGTAATCCTTCACCAAAAAAATCCCAAAACCCACAACCCGGAAAATATGAAACCTTAAATCCCAAGAAAACCTAAACCCTCAACGCCAAAAAACACTAAACCCTCAACCCCTAAAAACCCAAAACCATCAAGCCTAAAAAACCCTAAACCCTAAACCCCAAAAAAATAACAAACCCTCAGCCCCATAACACCCCAATCCCTCAGCCCCAAAAAACCCTAAACCCTTGGCCCCAAAAAACCCTAATCCCTCATCCCAAAAAACCATAAACCCTCATCCATAAAAACTCATATACAATCATCCCCAAAATACCATAAATAATCAACTCCAAAAAAATCCTAAACCCACATCCACAAAAAACACTTAACCCATAGCATAAAAAATCTTAAACCCTTAACCCCTTAAAATCCTAAACTTTCATTCCTCAAAATACTCGACCCTCCACCAAAAAAAATCCCAAACACTCATCCAAAAACACCTAAAACCCTCAGACCCATAAAAACAAAACCCTCATTACAAAAACCCCTTTAACCCTCATCCACAAAAAATCCTAAATCCATATCCCCAAAAACCCTAAACCCTTTACCCCAATGAACCCTAAACCCTCATCCCAAAAATCCATAAAACATCAGCCCAAAAAATAGCTAAATCCTCAGCACCAAATAACAATAAACTATCGTCTCCAAATAACCCTAAACACTCTGCCCTAAAATCCTTAAAACCCGACCTCAAAAAACCCTAAACCCACATTCCCAGAAAACCATAAAACATCATCTCCATTAAATAATATACCCTCATCCCTAAAAAAACTAACCCATCACCAAAAAACCCTAAAACATTCACCCCAAATAGACATAAACTTTATGACATAAAAACTATAAACTCTCATACATATAAAACCTAAACACTTAGTCCCAACAAACACGAAACTATCAGCCCAAAAAACCCTAAACCCTAAACCCCAAAAAACCCTAACCCTCAGCCCGAAAAAAACCATAACTGTCAGCCCCAAAAAACCCTAAACCCTCATCCAGAAAACCATAAACCCTCAGTCTAAAAAAAAACTAAAACATCATCCCCAAAAAATCCTTTAACCTTTTACCCAAAAAACATAAATCACTAGCCCCCAAAAAACCTAATCCCTCACCCACAAAAAATAGTAAACCCTCATCCCAAAAAATTGTGAACCCTCTATGAAAATATATCACAAATCACTCCCCCTAAAAATACACTAATAACTCAGCACCAAAAAACTCCAATACCTCATACCCAAAAAAACCATTATCAATCATCTCTAAAAAAACCTAAACTCTAGTTAAAAACCCCCCGAAATCCTCACACCCCAGAACATTGAAAACATCAACCCCAAAAAACCATACACTAATGGCCCCAAAAAACACTAATCCCTTTACCCCAAAAACACTAAACGATCTACTAAAAAATCCCTATATCTTCATCCTAAGAAAAAACCATAAAAACATATCCCATAAAAAAATAATCAATCAGATCCAAAAAATTAAAATCCATATCCCCAGAAAACCATAAACCATCAGCCCAAAAAAAACTAAACACATGACCCCAAAAATGTAAAACCCTTGAAACCAAAAAACCCTGAACCCTGAGCTCCAAAAAAACATAAATCCTCATCCCCAAAAAATACTATACCCACAAACCCAAAAATCCTAAAACCACAACATCCAAATCCCATATACCATCCACCAAAAAAAACCCAAATACTCAGCTTTAATAAAACCTAAACCCACAACCCCAAAACCAAAAACTCTCAGTCCCAAAAAACTCTAATCCCTATGAACCAAAAAACACTATGCATCCATCACCAAAATCCCTAAAAACTCTACACAAAAAAAACCCTAAATACTAAACCCCAAAAAATACTAAACCCCCTTCCCTAGAAACACTAAACCATCAATACAAAAAAAAAACACTAAACACCCAACCCCGAAAAAAAACATAAACCATTGAAAAAAAACATAAAACATCAACATCAAAACTCCTAAAACCCTTAACCTCCAAACACCTAAACCCTAATATCAAAATAACTTTATACCATCAGAACCAATAAAATATAAGCCCTTGGACCCCAAAAACCCTTATCCATCTACACTAAAAACCTTAAACCCTAAACCTTTATCCCCCAAAACCCTAAACCGTCCACCACAAAAATCCCTAAACCCTCAGCCCGAAAAGACTCTAAACCCTTAGTCCCAAAAACCCTATATTCTTACCCAAAAAAACTCGTAACAGTCATCCCTAAAAAATGTAAAACCTATTCCTCGAGAAATCTATTAACACTCAGCACCTAAAACCCAAAACAATCAACCCAAAAAGAAGAAAAAACCATCAACCCCAAAAACACATATCCTGATCCTAAAAATACAGAAAACACTCACCCCCAAAATACCTATAACCCATAGCCTCAAAAAATCCTA
This sequence comes from Viscum album, assembly GCA_963277665.1. Taxonomy (NCBI): domain Eukaryota; kingdom Viridiplantae; phylum Streptophyta; class Magnoliopsida; order Santalales; family Viscaceae; genus Viscum; species Viscum album. The sequence continues at coordinate 1,899,299,560 of OY728141.1, forward strand.
ATCCAAAATTCCCAAAACACCCCAAACCCTAATTCCCAAAATACCACAAACCCTCACAACCAAAAACACCCAAACACTAAACCCTGAAAAACCTGAAACTTCCATCCCCCAAAAACACCAAACCCTCATCTAGAAAAAACCCTAAATCAGCATCCCCCAAAACCCCAAACCTTTATCCCTAAAAAACCAAAATCCCTAAACCACAAAAACCCAAAACCCTCAAACCCAAAAAATCCTAAACAGTAAATCCCAATAATTCTTAAACCCTCATCCCCAAAACCCTAAATCCTAATCCCCAATGAAAACCAAACCCTTAGTACCAAAAAACCCATAAACTCTCGGGCCCAAAAAACCCTATCACTCAAGGATCCAAAAAACTACAAACCCTCAACCCCAAATATTCAAAAACACGTAACCCAAAATAAATCTAATAACACAGACCAAAAAAATCGTATATTATAATCCCCAAAAAAATAAAACCCCTCATCCACAAAAAAGGCCAAACACACAGGCCCTCAAAAATATAAACCCCGAGCCCAAAAACCCCCAATATATTTCTAGAAAAAAAAAACAAACCATCATCTCCAAAAAAACCCTAAACCCTCAGACCCAAATAAAATATGAAACCCTTAGTACCAAAAAACCTAAACCCTTAGCCACAAAAACCCTAAACCCTCATCCACAAATATACTAAACACCGAGGACCAAAATACCATAATTACTCAGCCAAAAAACACTAAACCATCACCGCCCAATCGCGTAAACCCTCATCCCCAAAAAACCTAAAACCCTCATCCCCCAAAAAAATCCAAACCCTCATTCCCCAAAAATCATAAACCATCAGACTTGAATATCCAAAACCCATATCATTGAAAAACCCTAAAACCTCACCATAAAATACAAAAAATCCTCAAACCCCAAAAAATAAAAAACCCTCATTGCTTAAAACACTATACCTTATACCCCCCCAAAACCCAAAAACATCAACCCAAAAAACCCCAAAACCCTCAACCCATAAAACTATAAACTATCGCCCCTAGAAAACTCTATACACTTATCCCCAAAAAACCATAAACCATTAGCCCCCAAAACCCAAATCTGTTTTCCAAAATCCCCACCAAAATCCCTAACCACCCAAATCCGTAACCCATAAACCTCCAAAACCCTTATACCAAAAAAAACACTAAACCCTCATCCCAAAAAAAAAATCCAAAACCATCAGCCCCAAAAACTATAAATCATTATGCCCAAAATTCCTAATCAATCTTTCCCAAAAAACCCTAATCCCTTAAAACTAAAAATCCCAAAACACCCATCCCCAACAAACCCTAAACTCTCTGCCCCATTAAACCCTAAACCCTCATCCACCCAAAACCCTAAACCCTTACCCCCAAAAAATCAAAAACCCTCCATCCCCAAAAAAATCTCTATACTAACAGCACCAAAATACCCCAAAAACTCAACCCCAAAAAACCCTAAACATTTATCCTAAAAACACACTAAAACATCTACCCCAAAAAACCCTAAACTGTCACCTGTGAAAAACACCAAACCCTCAATCCCTAAAAAACCTAAACCCTCTTCCCACAAAAACCCTAATACCCCCGAAAAACCCATAAACCATTATCCCTAAAAAATACTAAACCCTTGACCACAAAAAATCCTAAACACTTATCCCTAAATTACCATAAACATTCATCCCCAAAAAATGCTAAACACTCAACCCAAAAACCCCTAAACCCTCAATCCAAAAAAACCATAATCCCTTAGCCAAAAGTACCTAAATATTAATCCCCAAAAAACCCTAAAACCCCATCCGCAAAAATCCCTAACCCCTCCAAACAAAAAACCCCTAAACCCTCATCTATAAAAAAAATCCCAAAACACATTGCCCCAAAAAACCCTAAACAATCAACCCAAAAAATATAAAACCATAATCTCTAAAAAACCATAAACTCCCACCTACAAAAATCCCTCACCCATCATCCCTAAAAAAACTAAACCCTATACCTCAAAAAACCCTAAAAAATCAACCCTAAAAAACCATGAACCCTCATCACAGAAAAAGTCCTAATACACTCAGTCCAAAAAACCTTATACCCTCATCATGAAAAAACCCTAAACCCACTTCCCTAAAACACCCTATACATTCAACCACAGAAAACCCTAATGTATCTGCCCAAAAAAACAAAAACCATTAGCCCTAATAAACCCTTAACCCTCAACACTAATCCCCTAAAAACCCACAACCAACATCCCCAAAAAACACTAAATCCTCATCCTTGAAAAAACATAAACCCTAAAAAAAATCCATAAACACTAATCATAAATAATACCCTCAACCTTTATCCCCAAAAATCCCAATACCCTCAGCCTTAAAATAACCCTTTACCCTCATAAAATTACCCCAAACCATCATCCCCAAAAAACTCTGAACCCTCATCCCAAAAAACCCTAATCCGCTATCCAAAAAAAAAAATGACCATCCCCAAAAACTCATAAACCCACAAACCACAAAACTTTAAAACTTCATCCCTAATAAATCCTTAAACACCATCCCTCAAAAATTTTAAACCCTTATCCGTAATGAAAACATAAACCCTTATCCCTAAAATACCCTAAACACTCATCCACAAAAATCACTGAACCCTCAACCAAAAAACAAAAAAAACCAGCCCCATAAAACCCTAAACCATAATCTATAAGTATCCCTAAACCCTCATCCCCAAAAATACCCACAACCATCTACACCAAAAAAACCTAAACCCTGGAACCTAGAAAAACCCTAAACCATCATCCCCCAAAGACAATAAACCCTCAACACTAAAAAAGCATAAAACCACAGCACAAAAAACCCTAAATACTCACCCCAAAATCCTAAACACTCATGCCCCAAAACCCTAAACCCTTATGACCAAAAATCCTAAACCCTCATCCACAAAAAACCAGAAAACATGAGCACCACAAAACCATAATCACTCTGCCCCAAAACACCCAAAACCATCAAAAGTAAAAAATACTAAACCCTCATCCCATGAAAACCTAAATAATTGTCCCCAAAAATCCTCAATCCTCATCCACGAGGAATCCTAAAACCTCATACACAAAAAACCATAAACCATCGGTAAACAACCTTTGATCCGAAACTCCAAAAAACCCTAAACCTTAAGCCCCCAAAACCCTCAACCATGGGACTCAATAAACCATATACCCTAATCCACATAAAACCTTAAAAACACCAAAAAACACTTAACCCCAATTCCCAAAAATCCTTAAACCTACTGATGAAAAAAACACTAAACCCCACCCATAGAAGACCCTCTACCCTTAGCCTCAAAAACATCTCAACCATTATACAAAAACACTAAAACCTAATCCCAAGAAATCCTCTACCATTTTCCAACCCCCCGCCAATCCTTTTCTAAAATACACTCTCACACCATTATCCACAAACCCTAAAATATCAACAAAAAAAAATCATAAACCCTCAGCCCAAAAAAACCCAAAACCCTCATCCCCATGAAACCCTAAACCCACAGACCCAACAAACCCAAAATTCTATACACTAGGAAACTCTAAAACATCATCTCTAGAAAACCATAAACCCTCATACCGAGAAATACCTAAACCCTAAACCCCAGTATAAAATATACCATCAAATCTAAAAAAACACAATGCCTCAACCCCAAAAAACCCTAAACCCTCAGTCCCAGAAACCCCAAAACCCACATCCATTGAAAAACTGGAACCCTGAAACACTAAGAATCGAAAAACCTCAACCATAGGAAAAAAACCCCAAATTCACATAAAACCCTAAATCCTATGCCCATGAAAACCCAAAAATGTAACCCCTAGAAAACGCTTTACCCTCATCCCCTAAAAAACCTAAACCCTCATCCATATAAACCTCTTACCCCTCAGCCCCAAAAAACCCAAACCCCTAATACCAAGAAAACCCTAATCCAAAATACCCATAAAACCCTAAACCCTCATTCATAGAACACCATAAAATCCCATCCTAGAAATACCAAAACACTCAGTCCAAGAAAAACATAAACCCTCAACCCTAGAAAACCATAAAACCCCAGCCATAGAAAACTATAAAATTCCAACCCTAAAAAACCTAATTCCTAATCACTAGAAATCCATAAATCCTCATCCCCAGAATAATACCTCTACCCAAAAAACCTTAAACCCACGTACCTAGAACAACATAAACCACCATCAATAAAAAACCCAAAACCCTAATAACCATAAAACCATAAACCCAAAACCCTAAACCTCGCAAAACTCTTCTACCCTCAGACTTATAATTCCCACATCCCTTACCCCCCAAAACCGTAAACCATCAGCCCCAAAAATTCAAAATCCTCAGCCCCAAAAAACCCTAAACCCTCATCCCCAAAAAACCTAAACCCTCATCCCCAAAAAATACTAAACCCTCATCCAAAAAAACAATAAACCTCCATCCCCCACAATAACCAAAACCCTCATAAAAACCCTAAACCTTCATCCCCTCAAAACCCTAGACCCTAATCCGAATAATTCCTTAAATCCTCACCCATAAAAAACCCTAAACACTTATCCCCAAAATACCATAAACAGTCAGTCCCAAAAACTCCAAACACTCATCCCCATAAAACTACAAACACTCTGCTTAAAAAAACCCTAAACCCTATATCCTAAAAATCACTAAACCTTATCCCCCCAAAACCATAAACCCTCTTTAGAAAAATCCAAAACCCTCAGACCCCAAAAAACCTAAAACATAAGCATAAACATAACAATAAACCCTCATCCCCATAAATCACTAATCCAACTCCACAAAAAACTCCAATACTGCATCCCTAAAAAATCCCTACAACCACAACCCTTAAAAACCCAAAACCTTCTAAAACAAACAACTCTAAACCCTCATCCTCAAAAATCCCTAAAACCACATCCCATAATTTCCATATAAAACTTAGCCCCGAAAATACACTAAAACAACCTCACAAACAAAATAGAAAAACATAGCTCTAAAAATCCCTAAACCAGCAACCCTAAAAACACGAAACACTCCTCATGAAAAAATCCCTAATCCCTAAGAAACAAAAATTTCAAAATTATTATCCCCCCAAAACCTAAAACCCCCACCCTTAAGAAACCCTTAACCCACATCCCTAATAAACCCTAAACCCTCATCCTAAAAAAACATAATAACTCATCTCTAAATAGTATTAAGCAATCAAACCCCAAAAATACAAAACCCTTAGCCCCAAAAAACCCCCAAAACCTCATCTCCAAAGAACCCCATACACTCATCTCACAAAACCCCAAAAAATTATCAAAAAATACTCTAAGCCCTCAGAAAAAATACCCAAACCCTTAGTATCAAAAAACCCCAATCCTAGAGCCCCAAAAAACCCAAAACCCCGATTCCAAAAAAACTCCAAACCCTCATTGCCAAAAAAATCCTAATCTCTTACAACCAAAGAAATTGCAGCCCTAAACCCTTATTAACCCCAAATCCCGATCCTCAGAAAATGACAAAACCTCGGCCCTAAAAAACCCCAATTCCTTAGCCCCACAATCCCAAAAACCCTCAGTATCAAAAAACCCCAAACAATAATACCCCAAAACAATTAACTCTAATCCCTTTAATTCCCCCATATCATAGACCTAAAAATCCTTATAACATCATCCATAAAACCCTTGAAATCCCATCCACAAAACACACAAAAACTTGAGCCTAAAAAACACTAAACACTTATCCATAGAAAAGGCCAATCTGGAATCCACCAAAACATTAAAAAATCATCCCAAAGTATTGCCAAACCCATAGCCCCAAAAAACCTTGAACCCTCCTTACTAAAACCTGTTTAAGCCTCAACCCCAAAATAAATGAAAAACTAAACCCTAAAGAAACAAAATACCTTTGAACCAAAGAAACCCTGAAGCATTAGCCCTAAAAAATATAAATTTTTATATGCAAAAAACCCTAATCCACATCCCCATGAAACCCTAAACCCCCATCCCCAAAAAACACTAATCCCTCAACCATAAAAAATATTAAAACCACAGCCCTAAAAAACCCTAAACCATCGTCCCTAAAATACCCCAAACTCTTATCCCTAAAAGACCCCAATACATTTTCCCCATAAAACTAAAAAACTTATCCCAATAAACCACAAACCCACATTCACAAAAAATCCCAAACACTCAGTCACAAAAAAACCCAAAACCCTCAGTCCAAAAAATACTCAAAACCTCAACCTAAAAATACCCAGACCCTAAGCCCTCCAAAACCCCCAAACACTCAACCCCATAAAAACCCAAATCCTCATCCCCAAAAAACCCAAACCTCTTTCCCAAAATTCCTTAATACCTTATTCCCAACAAATACCAAACCCTCATCCACATAAAACTGTAAACACTACACCCCAAAAAACCCTAAACCCTAAACCCGAAAAAACACTATTCCAAAAGCCAAAAAACTCCCAAAAACTTCATCCACATGAATCCCAAAACCCTTATTACCAATAAACCATATTACATTATCCCCAAATATCCCTATACCCATAGATATGAAAAAACAAAAACTCTCAACCCCTAAATACCCTAAACCCTTAGCCCTAACAAAACATAAACCTTATTCCCAAAATACCCTAAACCCTCATCCCCAAAAACCATAAACCCCATCCAAAAAAATAAACTAAACCCTCATCCCAAATAAATACTAAAACCACATCCCCAAAAAAATCCAAAACCCTCATCCCCAAAAGACCATAAATATCCAGCGTAAAAAACCATAAACCCTCATCCACCCAAAATCCTAAACCCTCAATCCCAAAAAAACCAAACCTCCATATCAAAAAAACCATAAACCCTCATCCCCCAAAAACACTAAAAAATCATCCCCAAATAATACAAAACCATTAGGCCCCAAAAACACTAAACCCTGAGACCCAAAAAACCATATACCATCATCCCCAAAAAACCATAAAGCATCATCCCCAAAAATCCCTAAACCCATAGCCCAAAAAACACTGAACCATCAACCCCCAAATACATAAAAACTAAACTCCATAAAGAAAATAGAATCTCAACAAAAAAAACATTAAAACTTTAACCCAAAAAATTTTAAACCCTCACCCACTAAAAACACTAAAACCACCACCTCCAAAAACACTAAACCCCGAGCCCCAAAAAACCATTGACACACATCCCAAAAAACCATAAAACCTCATCACTAAAAATTATAAATCCTTATCCCAAAAAACCTTATTACATTAGTCCAAAAATAGTATTACCCATCACCAAAAAACCTTAATTCATCTCCCCACCAAATCCATAAACCCTCATCTCCAATACACTATAACTCTCACCTACAGGAAACCCTAAACATTCATCCCCAAAAAAACCCTATTCCCTAAACAACCCTAAACCATTAGCCCCCCACATTCAAAACCCCCGTCCCCAAAAAACAATAAACCCTCATCTCTAATAAACAAAAATGCCAAATCCATAAAAAACCCCAAAATCTAAGCCCATAAATACTCAAACCCTCAGAACAGAAAACCCAAAACCCACAAACATAAATAAACTAAACCCTCATCCCCAAAAATAGTAAATATTAAAACACAAATAAACAAGAAACCCTCATCCAAAAAACACTAAACCCTAACCCCTAAAAGAACCCTCAAACCCAAAAAAACCCAAAAATCACATCCCAAAAAACACCTAAAAATGAAACCCAAAAAAAATCCACCCGCACCCCGAAAAACCCAAAAACCCTCACCCCCCAAAAACTCAAAACACTAAACATAAAAAAATGATAAATCCTTATCCCCAAAAAACTCAAAACCCTATGCCCCAATAATTCCTAAACTATAAAACTAGAAACACCTTAAACCCTTCATCAAAAAAACCCTAAACCCCAATACACAATAAAACCTAAACCCTCAGCTTCAAAAAACCCTAAACCCTCATCCATGAAGAGACCATAAAATCTATGTTCCAATAAACCCTACAACAATAACTCTATAAAACCTCGAAATATATTCAATAGAAAACCATAAACCCACAGCCCCAGAAAATCATAAACACATAGCTCCCAAAAAATAGTATACCCTCAACCTTAGAAACTCCCTAAAAATGTAGCCATAAAAAACCTAAACCCCTTCCCCAGAAAACCATAAACTCTCATCTCTCGGGATACCCAAACCCTCATCCACAAAAAAACCTAATCCCGTAGTTCTAGAAAACCCTAAACCCTCATCCTAAAAATACGATAAACCCTCCTCCATATAAATCCATAAATCCTGATCCCTATTAAAAAATTAACCCTCATCCCCAAAAAACCCTAAACCCCCAACTCCAGAAAACCCTAAACCCACATCACCATATAACACTAAACCCTAATCCATAGAAAAACCTAAACCCTCGATCCTAGAAAACCAAAAACCATCACTCCCAATAAAATTTAAACCCTCAACCGCAGAAAAAAATAAACGGTGAGCAACAAAAATCCCTAAACCCTCTTCCCTAGAGAACCCTAAACCCTAGGCACAGAAAAACCTAAACTGGAATCCCCATAAAACTAAAACCCCCCCGCCCCAAAAAACCATAAAAACACATCAATAGAAAGAAACAAACCCTCAACAGTGAAACACTAAACCATTATCCCCAAATAAACCTAAGTTCATTGCGACAAAAGTCCCTAAACACTGAACCCCAGAAAACCAGAAACCCTTAGACCTCCAAAGAATCAAATACCTTCATCCCCCAAAAAACCCAAAAACCTCATCCCCAAAAAATCATAAACACTTATCCCAATGAAACGCAAATCCCTTGTCCACAAAAAAACTATAAACTCTTACCCCCCCAAAACCCTTAAATTTTGTCCATAAAATACACTAAACCCTCAGCCCCAAAAAACCCTAAACATTATGCCGCAAAAATACCAAACCATATTCCCAGAAAAACACTAAACAATGTGCCCCAAAAAACCCCATAAACCATCATCACTAAGAAACACCAAACACTAACAAATAAACTTAAACCCATAGATCCCAAAACTCAAATCCCCCACTCACAAATTCTAAGCACAAATCATCTATAATCCCTTATCCCCCAAACACTAAACCCTCTTCCCTAAATTACACTAAACAATCCTCCGCAAAAAAACTAAACCATAGACTCCAAAAAACCATAAACCCTTGTACCCAATAATCCCTAAACCTATCGCTCAAAAAAACTAAATAATTGGCCCTAAAAAACCTTAAAACACAAGTCCCAAAATGTTCTAAACCCTCATCCCCCAAAACTCATAAACTCACAGACCCAAAAAAACTTTAAACCATCATTCCCAAAAAATGGAAAACCTCAGAAAAAACACTAAAACCTGTGGCATAAACAACCCTAATCACCAGACCCCCCAAAACCCTAAGCCATCAACCCTAAAAAGCCAAAACCATTACCTAAAAGAATAGTAAACCCCCAAACCTAGAAAAAACTAAACCCTATGCACAAAAAAACCTAAACCCTCAAAGCTCATCCCCAGAAAACCCTAATCATTCGACCCCAAAATACCATAAACCATCATTTACAAAAAAACAGAAAACCCTTGTCCCTAAAAAGTTTTAATCCCTTGGATCAACAAAATCCTAAACCATCTGCAGAAAAAAAACCTCACCCCTAAAGAACCCTTAACCCTTGGGCCCGAGAAACCCAAAACTGTTGGGGCCAAAAAACATTAAACACTAAACCCAGAAAACCCTAAAACCTCATAACCAAAACTGTAAGAAAAAAACCCCAAAAATCACTAAACCCGCTTAAAAAAAACCCCAAATCACTAAACCCAAAAAAACCCAAAACCATCATCCCCAAATAACCCAAAAAACACTTCCCAAAAAACCCAGGACTGTCAGCCCGGAAAACTGTAATCCTTCACCCAAAAAATCCCAAAACCCACAACCCGGAAAATATGAAACCTTAAATCCCAAGAAAACCTAAACCCTCAACGCCAAAAAACACTAAACCCTCAACCCCTAAAAACCCAAAAACCTCAAGCCTAAAAAACCCTAAACCCTAAACCCCAAAAAAATAACAAACCCTCAGCCCCATAACACCCCAATCCCTCAGCCACAAAAAATTCTAAACCCTTGGCCCCAAAAAACCCTAATCACTCATCCCAAAAAACCATAAACCCTCATCCCTAAAAACTCAAATACAATCTTCCCCAAAATACCATTAATAATCAACTCCAAAAAAATCCTAAACCCACATCCACAAAAAACACTTAACCCATAGCATAAAAAATCTTAAACCCTTAACCCCCTAAAATCCTAAACTTTCATTCCTCAAAATACTCGACCCTCCACCAAAAAAAATCCCAAACACTCATCCAAAAACACCTAAAACCCTCAGACCCATAAAAACAAAACCCTCATCACAAAAACCCCTTTAACCCTCATCCACAAAAAATCCTAAATCCATATCCCCAAAAACCCTAAACCCTTTACCCCAATGAACCCTAAACCCTCATCCCAAAAATCCATAAAACATCAGCCCAAAAAATAGCTAAATACTCAGCACCAAATAACTATAAACTATCGTCTCCAAATAACCCTAAATACTCTTCCCTAAAATCCTTAAAACCCGACCTCAAAAAACCCTAAACCCACATTCCCAGAAAACCATAAAACATCATCTCCATTAAATAATATACCCTCATCCCTAAAAAAACTAACCCATCACCAAAAAACCCTAAAACATTCACCCCAAATAGACATAAACTTTATGACATAAAAACTATAAACTCTCATACATATAAAACCTAAACCCTTAGTCCCAACAAACACAAAAATATCAGCCCAAAAAACCCTAAACCCTAAACCCCAAAAAACCCTAACCCTCAGCCCGAAAAAAACCATAACAGTCAGCCCCAAAAAACCCTAAACCCTCATCCAGAAAACCATAAACCCTCAGTCTCAAAAAAAAATCTAAAACATCATCCCCAAAAAATCCTTTAACCTTTTCCCCAAAAAACATAAATCACTAGCCCCCAAAAAACCTAATCCCTCACCCACAAAAAATAGTAAACCCTCATCCCAAAAAATTGTGAACCCTCTATGCAAAAATATCACAAATCACTCCCCCTAAAAATACACTAATAACTCAGCACCAAAAAACTCCAATACCTCATACCCAAAAAATCCATTATCAATCATCTGTAAAAAACCTAGAATCTAATTAAAAAACCCCCGAAATCCTCACACCCCAGAACATTGAAAACCTCAACCCCAAAAAACCATAAACTAATGGCCCCAAAAAACACTAATCCCTTGACCCCAAAAACACTAAACGATCTACTAAAAAATACCTATATCTTCATCCGAAGAAAAAACCATAAAAACATATCCCATAAAAAAAATAATCAATCAGATCCAAAAAATTAAAATCCATATCCCTAGAAAACCATAAACCATGAACCCAAAAAAACTAAACATATGACCCCCAAAATGTAAAACACTTGAAACCAAAAAACCCTGAACCCTAATCTCTAAAAAAACATACATCCTCATCCCCAAAAAATACTATACCCACAAACCCAAAAATCCTAAAACCACAACATCCAAATCCCATATACCCTCCACCAAAAAAATCCCAAATACTCAGCTTTAATAAAACCTAAACCCACAACCCCAAAACCAAAAACTCTCAGTCCCAAAAAACTCTAATCCCTATGAACCAAAAAACAATATGCATCCATCACCAAAATCCCTAAAACTCTACACAAAAAAAACCCTAAATACTAAACCCCAAAAAATACTAAACCCCCATCACTAGAAACACTAAACCATCAATACAAAAAAACACTAAACACCCAACACCGGAAAAAACATAAACCATTGAAAAAAAACATAAAACATCAACATCAAAACTCCTAAAACCCTTAACCTCCAAACACCTAAACCCTAATATCAAAATAACTTTATACCATCAGAACCAATTAAATATAAACCCTTGGACCCCAAAAACCCTTATCCATCTACACTAAAAACCTTAAACCCTAAACCTTTATCCCCCAAAACCCTAAACCGTCCACCACAAAAATCCCTAAACCCTCAGCCCGAAAAGACTCTAAACCCTTAGTCCCAAAAAACCCTATATTCTTACCCAAAAAAACTCGTAACAGTCATCCCTAAAAAATGTAAAACCTATTCCCCGAGAAATCTATTAACACTCATCACCTAAAACCCAAAACAATCAACCCAAAAAGAAGAAAAAACCACCAACCCCAAAAACACATAACCTGATCCTAAAAATACAGAAAACCCTCACCCCCAAAATACCTATAACCCATAGCCTCAAAAAATCCTAATCCCAAATTCCCAAAACACCCCAAACACTAATTCTCAAAATACCACAAACCCTCACAACCAAAAACACCCAAACACTAAACCCTGAAAAACCTGAAACTTCCATCCCCCAAAAACACCAAACCCTCATCTAGAAAAAACCCTAAATCATCATCCCCCAAAACCCCAAAACTTTATCCCTAAAAAACCACAATCCCTAAACCCCAAAAACCCAAAACCCTCAAACCCAAAAAATCCTAAACAGTCAATACCAATAATTCTTAAACCCTCATCCCCAAAACCCTAAATCCTAATCCCCAATGAAAACCAAACCCTTAGTACCAAAAAACCCATAAACTCTCGGGCCCAAAAAACCCTATCCCTCAAGGATCCAAAAAACTACAAACCCTCAACCCCAAATATTCGAAAACACGTAACCCAAAATAAATCTAATGACACAGACCAAAAAAATCGTATATTATAATCCCCATAAAAATAAAACCCCTCATCCACAAAAGGCCAAACCCACAGGCCCTCAAATATATAAACCCCGAGCCCAAAAACCCCTATAATATTTCTAGAAAAAAAAAACAAACCATCATCTCCAAAAAAAACCCTAAACCCTCAGACCCAAATAAAATATGAAACCCTTAGTACCAAAAAACCTAAACCCTTAGCCACAAAAACCCTAAACCCTCATCCACAAATATACTAAACACCGAGGACCAAAATACCATAATTACTCAGCCAAAAAACACTAAACCATCACCGCCCAATCGCATAAACCCTCATCCCCAAAAAACCTAAAACCCTCATCCCCCAATAAAATCCAAACCATCATTCCCCAAAAATCATAAACCATCAGCCTTTAATATCCAAAACCCATATCATTGAAAAACCCTAAACCCTCACCATAAAATACCAAAAATCCTCAAACCCCAAAAAACCCAAAACCCTCATTGCTTAAAAAACTATACCTTATACCCCCCAAAACCCAAAAACATCAACCCAAAAAACCCAAAAACCCTCAACCCATAAAACTATAAACTATCGCCCCTAGAAAACTCTATACACTTATCCCCAAAAAACCATAAACCATTAGCCCCCAAAACCCAAATCTGTTTTCCAAAAGCCCCACCAAAATCCCTAACCACCCAAATCCGTAACCCATAAACCTCCAAAACCCTTATACCAAAACAAAACACGAAACCCTCATCCCCAAAAAAAATCCAAAACCATCAGCCCCAAAAACAATAAATCATTATGCCCAAAATTCCTAATCAATCTTTCCCAAAAAACCCTAATCCCTTAAAACTAAAAATCCCAAAACACCCATCCCCACCAAACCCTAAACTCTCTGCCCCATTAAACCCTAAACCCTCATCCCCCCAAAACCCTAAACCCTTACCCCCAAAAAATCAAAAACCCTCCATCCCCAAAAAATCTCTATACTAACAGCACCAAAACACCCCAAAAAACCCTAAACATTTATCCTAAAAACACACTAAAACATCTACCCCAAAAAACCCTAAACTGTCACCCGTGAAAAACACCAAACCCTCAATCCCAAAAAAATCTAAACCCTCTTCCCACAAAAACCCTAATACCTATTCCTGAAAAACCCATAAACCATTATCCCTAAAAAATACTAAACCCTTGACCACAAAAAATCCTGAACACTTATCCCTAAATTACCATAAACATTCATCCCCAAATAATGCTAAACACTCAACCCAAAAACCCCTAAACCCTCAATCCAAAAAAACCATAATCCCTTAGCCAAAAGTACCTAAATCATAATCCCCAAAAAACACTAAAACCCCATCCTCAAAAATCCCTAAACCCTCCACCCAAAAAACCCCTAAACCCTCATCTATAAAAAAATCCCAAAACACATTGCCCCAAAAAACCCTAAACAATCAACCCAAAAAATATAAAACCCTAATCCCTAAAAAACCATAAACTCCCACCTACAAAAATCCCTCACCCATCATCCCTAAAAAAACTAAACCCTATACCTCAAAAAACCCTAAAAAATCAACCCTAAAAAACCATGAACCCTCATCACAGAAAAAAACCTAATACACTCAGTCCAAAAAACCTTATACCCTCATCATGAAAAAACCCTAAACCCACTTCCCTAAAACACCCTATACATTCAACCACAGAAAACCCTAATGTATCTGTCCAAAAAAACCAAAACCATTAGCCCTAATAAACCCTTAACCCTCAACACTAATCCCCTAAAAACCCACAACCAACATCCCCAAAAAACACTAAATCCTCATCCTTGAAAAAACATAAACCCTAAAAAAATCCATAAACACTCATCATAAATAATACCCTCTACCTTTATCCCCAAAAATCCCAATACCCTCAGCCTTAAAATAACCCTTTACCCTCATAAAATAACCCCAAACCATCATCCCCAAAAACCTCTGAACCCTCATCCCAAAAAACGCTAATCCGCTATCCAAAAAAAATGACCATCCCCAAAAACTCATAAACCCACAAACCAAAAAACTTTAAAACTTCATCCCTAATAAATCCTTAAAAACCATCCCTCAAAAATTTTAAACCCTTATCCGCAATGAAAACATAAACCCTTGGCCCTAAAATACCCTAAACACTCATCCACAAAAATCACTGAACCCTCAACCAAAAAACAAAAAAAACCAGTCCCATAAGACCCTAAACCATAATCTATAAGTATCCCTAAACCCTCATCCCCAAAAATACCCACAACCATCTACACCAAAAAAACCTAAACCCTGGAACCTAGAAAAACCCTAAACCATCATCCCCCAAAGACAATAAACCCTCAACACTAAAAAAGCATAAAACCACAGCACAAAAAACCCTAAATACTCACCCCAAAACCCTAAACACTCATGCCCCAAAACCCTAAACCCTTATGACCAAAAATCCTAAACCCTCATCCACAAAAAACCGTAAAACATGAGCACCACAAAACCATAATCACTCGTCCCCAAAACACCCAAAACCATCAAAAGTTAAAAAATACTAAACCCTCATCCCATGAAAACCTAAATAATTGTCCCCAAAAATCCTCAATCCTCATCCATGAGGAATCCTAAAACCTCATACACAAAAAACCATAAACCATCAGTAAACAACCTTTGATCCGAAACTCCAAAAACCCTAAACCTTAAGCCACCAAAACCCTCAACCATGGGACTCAATAAACCATATACCCTAATCCACATAAAACCATAAAAAACACCAAAAAACACTTAACCCCAATTACCAAAAATCCCTAAACCTACTGATGAAAAAAACACTAAACCCCACCCCTAGAAGACCCTCTACCCTTAGCCTCAAAAACATCTCAACCATTATACAAAAACACTAAAACCTCAGCCCAAGAAATCCTCTACCATTTTCCAACCCCCCGCCAAACCTTTTCTAAAATACACTCTCAAACCATTATCCACAAACCCTAAAATAGCAACCAAAAAAATCATAATCCCTCAGCCCAAAAAAACCCAAAACCCTCATCCCCATGAAACCCTAAACCCACAGACCCAACAAACCCAAAATTCTCTATACTAGGAAACTCTAAAACATCATCTCTAGAAAACCATAAACCCTCATACCAAGAAATACCTAAACCCTAAACCCCAGTATAAAATATACCATCAAATCTAGAAAATCACAATGCCTCAACCCCAAAAAACCCTAAACCCTCAGTCCCAGAAACCCCAAAACCCACATCCATTGAAAAACTGGAACCCTGAAACACTAAGAATCGAAAAACCTCAACCATAGGAAAAAAATCCCAAATTCACATAAAACCCTAAATCCTATGCCCATGAAAACCCAAAAATGTAACCCCTAGAAAACGCTTTACCCTCATCCCCTAAAAAACCTAAACCCTCATCCATATAAAACTCTTACCCCTCAGCCCCAGAAAACCCAAACCCCTAATACCAAGAAAACCCTAATCCAAAATACCCATAAAACCCTAAACCCTCATTCATAGAACACCATAAAATCCCATCCTAGAAATACCAAAACACTCTGTCCAAGAAAAACATAAACCCTCAACCCTAGAAAACCATAAAACCCCAGCCATAGAAAACTATAAAATTCCAACCCTAAAAAACCTAAATCCTAATCCCTAGTAATCCATAAATCCTCATCCCCAGAATAATACCTCTACCCAAAAAACCTTAAACCCACGTACCTAGAACAACCTAAACCACCATCAATAAAAAACCCAAAACCCTAATAACCACAAAACCATAAACCCAAAACCCTAAACCTCGCAAAACTCTTCTACCCTCAGACTTATAATTCCCACATCCCTTACCCCCCAAAACCCTAAACCATCAGCCCCACAAATTCAAAATCCTCAGCACCAAAAAACCCTAAACCCTCATCCCCAAAAAACCTAAACCCTCATCCCCAAAAAATACTAAACCCTCATCCAAAAAAACAATAAACTTCCATCCCCCACAATAACCAAAACCCTAATAAAAACCCTAAACCTTCAGCCCCTCAAAACCCTAGACCCTAATCCACATAATTCCTTAAAACCTCACCCATAAAAAACCCTAAAAACTTATCCCCAAAATACCATAAACAGTCAGTCCCAAAAACTCCAAACACTCATCCCCATAAAACTACAAACACTCTGCTTAAAAAAAACCTAAACCCTATATCCTAAAAATCACTAAACCTTATCCCCCCAAAACCATAAAACCTCTTTATAAAAATCCAAAACCCTCAGCCCCCAAAAACCCTAAAACATAAGCATAAACATAACAATAAACCCTCATCCCCATAAATCACTAATCCATCTCCACAAAAAACTCCAATACTACATCCCTAAAAAATCCCTACAACCACAACCCTTAAAAACCCAAAACTTTCTAAAACAAACAACCCTAAACCCTCATCCTCAAAAATCCCTAAAACCACATCCCAAAATTTCCATATAAAACGTATCCTCGAAAATACACTAAAACAACCTCACAAACAAAATAAAATAAAATAGCTCTAAAAATCCCTAAACTAGGAACCCTAAAAACACGAAACACTTCTCGTGAAAAAAACCCTAATCCCTAAGAAACAAAAATTTCAAAATTATTATCCCCCCAAAACCTAAAACACCCACCCTTAAGAAACCCTTAACCCACATCCCTAATAAACCCTAAACCCTCATCCTAAAAAAACATAATAACTCATCTCTAAATAGTATTAAGCAATCAAACCCAAAAAATACAAAACCCTTAGCCCCAAAAAACCCCCAAAACCTCATCTCCAAAGAACCCCATACCCTCATCTCACAAAACCCCAAAAAATTATCAAAAAAATACTCTAAGCCCTCAGAAAAAATACCCAAACCCTTAGTATAAAAAAACCCCAATCCTAGAGCCCCAAAAAACCCAAAACCCCGATTCCAAAAAAACCCCAAACCCTCATCCCCAAAAAATCCTAATCTCTTACAACCAATGAAATTCCATCCCTAAACCCTTATTAACCCCAAATCCTGATCCTCAGAAAATGACAAAACCTTGGCCCTAAAAAACCCCAATTCCTTAGCCCCACAATCCCAAAAACCCTCAGTACCAAAAAACCCCAAACAATAATACCCCAAAAAAATTATCTCTAATCCCTTTAATTCCCCCATATCATAGACCTAAAAATACTTATAACATCATCCATAAAACCCTTGAAATCCCATCCCCAAAACACATAAAAACTTGAGCCTAAAAAACACTAAACACTTATCCATAGAAAAGGCCAATCTGGAATCCACCAAAACATCAAATAATCATCCCAAAATATTTCCAAACCCATAGCCCCAAAAAACCTTGAACCCTCCTTACTAAAACCCATTTAAGCCTCAACCCCAAAATAAATGAAAAACTAAACCCTAAAGAAACAAAATACCTTTTAACCAAAGAAACCCAGAAGCATTAGCCCTAAAAAATATAAATTTTTATATGCAAAAAACCCTAATCCACATTCCCATGAAACCCTGAACCCCCATCCCCAAAAAACACTAATCCCTCAACCATAAAAAATATTAAAACCACAGCCCTAAAAAACCCTAAACCATCTTCCCTAAAATACCCCAAACCCTTATCCCTAAAAGACCCCAATACCTTTTCCCCATAAAACTAAAAAACATATCCCAATAAACCACAAACCCACATTCACAAAAAATCCCAAACACTCAGTCACAAAAAAACCCAAAACCCTCAGTCCAAAAAATACTCAAAACCTCAACCTAAAAATACCCAGACCCTAAGCCCTCCAAAACCCCCAAACACTCAACCCCATAAAAACCCAAATCCTCATCCCCAAAAAAACCCAATCCTCTTTCCCAAATTTTTTTAATACCTTAGTCCCAACAAATACCAAACCATCATCCACATAAAACTGTAAACACTACACCCCAAAAAACCCTAAACCCTAAACCCGGGAAAACACTATTCCAAAAGCCAAAAAACTCCCAAAAACTTCATCCACAGGAATCCCTAAACCCTTATTACCAATAAACCATAATACATTATCCCCAAATATTCCTATACCCATAGATATGAAAAAACAAAAACTCTCAACCCCTAAA
Organism: Viscum album; assembly: GCA_963277665.1. Lineage (NCBI taxonomy): Eukaryota > Viridiplantae > Streptophyta > Magnoliopsida > Santalales > Viscaceae > Viscum > Viscum album. The sequence goes on from OY728141.1 coordinate 1,899,318,505, forward strand.
TAACCTAAACCCTTAGCCCTAACAAAACTAAACCTTATTCCCAAAATACCCTAAACCCTCATCCCCAAAAACCATAAACCCCATCCAAAAAAATAAACCAAACCCTCATCCCAAATAAATACTAAAACCACATCCCCAAAAAAATCCAAAACCCTCATCCCCAAAAGACCATAAATATCCAGCGTAATAAACCATAAACCCTCATCCACCCAAAATCCTAAACTCTCAACCCCAAAAAACCAAACCTCCATATCAAAAAAACCATAAACCCTCATCCCCCAAAAACACTAAAAAATCATCCCCAAATAATACAAAACCATTAGGCCCCAAAAACACTAAACCCTGAGACCCAAAAAACCATATACCATCATCCCCAAAAAACCATAAAGCATCATCCCCAAAAATCCCTAAACCCATATCCCAAAAAACACTGAACCATCAACCCCCAAATACATAAAACCTAAACTCCATAAAGACAATAGACTCTCAACAAAAAAAACATTAAAACTTTGACCCAAAAAATTCTAAACCCTCACCCACTAAAAACACTAAAACCACCACCTCCAAAAACACTAAACCCCGAGCCCCAAAAAACCATTGACACACATCCCAAAAAACCATAAAACCTCATCACTAAAAATTATAAATCCTTATCCCAAAAAACCTTATTACATTAGTCCAAATACAGTATTACCCATCACCAAAAAACCTTAATTCATCTCCCCACCAAATCCATAAACCCTCATCTCTAATACACTATAACTCTCACCTAAAAGAAACCCTAAACATTCATCCCCCCAAAAACCCTATTCCCTAAACAACCCTAAACCATTAGCCCCCCACATTCTAAACCCCCATCCCCAAAAAACAATAAACCCTCAGCTCTAATAAACAAAAATGCCAAATCCATAAAAAACCCCAAAATCTAAGCCCATAAATACTCAAACCCTAAGAACAGAAAACCCAAAACCCACAAACATAAATAAACTAAACCCTCATCCCCAGAAATAGTAAATATTACAACACAAATAAACAAGAAACCCTCATCCAAAAAACCCTAAACCCTAACCCTGAAAAGAACCCTCAAACCCAAAAAAACCCAAAAATGACATCCCAAAAAACACCTAAACATGAAACCCAAAAAAAATCCACCCGCACCCCCAAAAAACCAAAAACCCTCACCCACCAAAAAATCAAAACACTAAACATAAAAAAATGATAAATCCTTAGCCCCAAAAAACTCAAAACCCTATGCCCCAATAATTCCTAAACTATAGACCTAGAAACACCTTAAACCCTTCATCAAAAAAACCATAAACCCCAATACACAATAAAACCTAAACCCTCAGCTTCAAAAAACCCTAAACCCTCATCTATGAAGAGACCATAAAATCTATGTTCCAATAAACCCTACAACCATAACTCTATAAAACCATGAAATATATTCAATAGAAAACCATAAACCCACAGCACCAGAAAATCATAAACACGTAGCTCCCAAAAAATAGTATACCCTCAACATTAGAAAATCCCTAAAAATGTAGCCATAAAAAACCTAAACCCCTTCCCCAAAAAACCATAAACTCTCATCTCTTGGAATCCCCAAACCCTCATCCACAAAAAAACCTAATCCTATAGTTCTAGAAAACCCTAAACCCTCATCCTCAAAATACGATAAACCCTCCTCCATAGAAATCCATAAATCCTGATCCCTATTAAAAAATTAACCCTCAGCCCCAAAAAACACTAAACCCCCAACACCAGAAAACCCTAAACCCACATCACCATATAACACTAAACACTAATCCCTAGAAAAACCTAAACCCTCGATCCTAGAAAACCAAAAACCATCAATCCCAATAAAATATAAACCCTCAATCGAAGAAAAAAATAAACGGTGAGCAACAAAAATCCCTAAACCCTCTTCCCTAGAGAACCCTAAACCCTAGGCACAGAAAAACCTAAACTGGAATCCCCATAAAACTAAAAACCCCCCCGCCCCAAAAAACCATAAAACCACATCAATAGGATGAAACAAACCCTCAACAGTGAAACACTAAACCATTATCCACAAATAAACCTAAATTCATTGCGACAAAAGACCCTAAACACTGAACCCTAGAAAACCAGAAACCCTTATCCCTCCAAAGAATCAAATACCCTCATCCCCCGAAAAACCCAAAAACCTCATCCCCAAAAAATCATAAACACTTATCCCAATGAAATGCAAAACCCTTGGCCACAAAAAAACTATAAACTCTTATCCCCCCAAAACCCTTAAATTTTGTCCATAAAATACACTAAACCCTCAGCCCCAAAAAACCCTAAACATTATGCCGCAAAAATACCAAACCATATTCCCAGAAAAACACTAAACAATGTGCCCCAAAAAACCCCATAAACCATCATCACTAAGAAACACTAAACACTAACAAATAAACTTAAACCCATAGATCCCAAAACCCAAATCCCTCACTCACAAATTCTAAGCACAAATCATCTATAATCCCTTATCCCCCAAACACTAAACCCTCTTCCCTAAATTACACTAAACAATCCTCCGCAAAAAAACTAAACCATAGACTCTAAAAAACCATAAACCCTTGTACCCAATAATCCCTAAACCTATGGCTCAAAAAAACTAAATAATTGGCCCTAAAAAACCTAAAAACACAAGTCCCAAAATGTTCTAAAAATTCAGCCCCCAAAACTCATAAACTCACAGACCCAAAAAAACATTAAACCATCATTCCCAAAAAATGTAAAACCTCAGAAAAAACACTAAACCCTGTGGCATTAACATCCCTAATCCCTAGACCCCCCAAAACCCTAAGCCCTCAACCCTAAAAAACCAAAACCATTACCTAAAAGAATAGTAAACCCCCAAACCTAGAAAAAACTAAACCCTATGCACAAAAAAACCTAAACCCTCAAAGCTCATCCCAAGAAAACCCTAATCATTCGACCCCAAAATACCATAAACCATCATTCACAAAAAACAGAAAACCATTGTCCCTAAAAAGTTTTAATCCCTTGGATCAACAAAATCCTAAACCATCTGCAGAAAAAAAACCTCACCCCTAAAGAACCCTTAACCATTGGGCCCGAGAAACCCAAAACTGTTGGGGCCAAAAAACATTAAACACTAAACCCAGAAAACCCTAAAACCTCATAACCAAAACTGTAAACAAAAAACCCCAAAAATCACTAAACCCGCTTCCAAAAAAACCCAAAATCGCTAAACTCAAAAAAACGCAAAACCATCATCCCCAAATAACCCAAAAAACACTTCCCAGAAAACCCAAGACCGTCAGCCCTGAAAACTGTAATCCTTCACCCAAAAAATCCCAAAACCCACAACCCGGAAAATATGAAACCTTAAATCCCAAGAAAACCTAAACCCTCAACACCAAAAAACACTAAACCCTCAACCCCTAAAAACCCAAAACCCTCAAGCCTAAAAAACCCTAAACCCTAAACCCCAAAAAAATAACAAACCCTCAGCCCCATAATACCCCAATCCCTCAGCCCCAAAAAACCCTAAACCCTTGGCCCCAAAAAACACTAATCCCTCATCCCAAAAAACCATAAACCCTCATCCCTAAAAACTCATATACAATCATCCCCAAAATACCATAAATAATCAATTCCATAAAAATCCTAAACCCACATCCACAAAAAACACTTAACCCATAGCATAAAAAATCTTAAACCCTTAACCCCATAAAATCCTAAACTTTCATTCCTCAAAATACTCGACCCTCCACCAAAAAAATCCCAAACACTCATCCAAAAACACCTAAAACCCTCAGACCCATAAAAACAAAACCCTCATCACAAAAACCCCTTTAACCCTCATCCACAAAAAAATCCTAAATCCATATCCCCAAAAACCCTAAACCCTTTACCCCAATGAACCCTAAACCCTCATCCCAAAAATCCATAAAACATCATCCCAAAAAATAGCAAAATCCTCAGCACCAAATAACTATAAACTATCGTCTCCAAATAACCCTAAACACTCTGCCCTAAAATCCTTAAAACCAGACCTCAAAAAACCCTAAACCCACAGTCCTAGAAAACCATAAAACATCATCTCCATTAAATAATATACCCTCATCCCTTAAAAAACTAACCCATCACCAAAAAACCCTAAAACATTCACCCCAAATAGACATAAACATTATGACATAAAAACTATAAACTCTCATACATATAAAACCTAAACCCTTAGTCCCAACAAACACAAAACTATCAGCCCAAAAAACCCTAAACCCTAAACCCCAAAAAACCCTAACCCTCAGCCCGAAAAAAACCATAACAGTCAGCCCCAAAAAACCCTAAACCCTCATCCAGAAAACCATAAACCCTCAGTCTCAAAAAAAAACTAAAACATCATCCCCAAAAAATCCTTTAACCTTTTCCCCAAAAAACATAAATCACTAGCCCCCAAAAAACCTAATCCCTCACCCACAAAAAATAGTAAACCCTCATCCCAAAAAATTGTGAACCCTCTATGCAAAAATATCACAAATCACTCCCCCTAAAAATACACTAATAACTCAGCACCAAAAAACTCCAATACCTCATACCCAAAAAAACCATTATCAATCATCTGTAAAAAAACCTAAACTCTAATTAAAAAACCCCCAAAATCCTCACACCCCAGAACATTGAAAACATCAACCCCAAAAAACCATAAACTAATGGCCCCAAGAAACACTAATCCCTTGACCCCAAAAACATTAAACGATCTACTAAAAAATCCCTATATCTTCATCCTAAGAAAAAACCATAAAAACATATCCCATAAAAAAAATAATCAATCAGATCCAAAAAATTAAAATCCATATCCCCAGAAAACCATAAACCATCAGCCCAAAAAAAACTAAACACATGACCCCAAAAATGTAAAACCCTTGAAACCAAAAAACCCTGAACCCTAAGCTCCAAAAAAACATAAATCCTCATCCCCAAAAAATACTATACCCACAAACCCAAAAATCCTAAAACCACAACATCCAAATCCCATATACCCACCACCAAAAAAATCCCAAATACTCAGCTTTAATAAAACCTAAACCCACAACCCCAAAACCAAAAACTCTCAGTCCCAAAAAACTCTAATCCCTATGAACCAAAAAACACTATGCATCCATCACCAAAATACCTAAAAACTCTACACAAAAAAACCCTAAATACTAAACCCCAAAAAATACTAAAACCCCATCCCTAGAAACACTAAACCATCAATACAAAAAAACACTAAACACCCAACACCGAAAAAAACGTAAACCATTGAAAAAAAACATAAAACATCAACATCAAAACTCCTAAAACCCTTAACCTCCAAACACCTAAACCCTAATATCAAAATAACTTTATACCATCAGAACCAATAAAATATAAACCCTTGGACCCCAAAAACCCTTATCCATCTACACTAAAAACCTTAAACCCTAAACCATTATCCCCCAAAACCCTAAACCTTCCACCACAAAAATCCCTAAACCCTCAGCCCAAAAAGACTCTAAACCCTTAGTCCCAAAAAACCCTATATTCTTACCCAAAAAAAACTCGTAACAGTCATCCATAAAAAATGTAAAACCTATGCCCCGAGAAATCTATTAACACTCAGCACCTAAAACCCAAAACAATCAACCCCAAAAGAAGAAAAAACCATCAAACCCAAAAACACATAACCTGATCCTAAAAATACAGAAAACCCTCACCCCCAAAATACCTATAACCCATAGCCTCAAAAAATCCTAATCCCAAACTCCCAAAACACCCCAAACCCTATTTCCCAAAATACCACAAACCCTCACAACCAAAAACACCCAAACACTAAACCCTGAAAAACCTGAAACTTCCATCCCCCCAAAACACCAAACCCTCATCTAGAAAAAACCCTAAATCAGCATCCCCCAAAACCCCAAACCTTTATCCCTAAAAAACCACAATCCCTAAACCCCAAAAACCCAAAACCCTCAAACCCAAAAAATCCTAAACAGTCAATCCCAATAATTCTTAAACCCTCATCCCCAAAACCCTAAATCCTAATCCCCAATGAAAACCAAACCCTTAGTACCAAAAAACCCATAAACTCTCGGTCCCAAAAAACCCTATCCCTCAAGGATCCAAAAAACTACAAACCCTCAACCCCAAATATTCGAAAACACGTAACCCAAAATAAATCTAATAACACAGACAAAAAAATAGTATATTATAATCCCCATAAAAATAAAACCCCTCAACCACAAAAAAGGCCAAACCCACAGGCCCTCAAAAATATAAACCCCGATCCCAAAAACACCCAATATATTTCTAGCAAAAAAAAAAAAACAAACCATCATCTCCAAAAAAAACCCTAAACCCTCAGACCCAAATAAAATATGAAACCCTTAGTACCAAAAAACCTAAACCCTTAGCCACAAAAACCCTAAACCCTCATCCACAAATATACTAAACACCGAGGACCAAAATACCATAATTACTCAGCCAAAAAACACTAAACCATCACCGCCCAATCACGTAAACCCTCATCCCCAAAAAACCTAAAACCCTCATCCCCCAAAAAAATCCAAACCCTCATTCCCCAAAAATCATAAACCATCAGCCTTGAATATCCAAAACCCTTATCATTGAAAAACCCTAAACCCTCACCATAAAATACCAAAAATCCTCAAACCCCAAAAAACACAAAACCCTCATTTCTTAAAAAACTATACCTTATACCCCAAAAAACCCAAAAACATCAACCCAAAAAACCCAAAAACCCTCAACCCATAAAACTATAAACTATCGCCCCTAGAAAACTCTATACACTTATCCCCAAAAAACCATAAACCATTAGCCCCCAAAACCCAAAACTGTTTTCCAAAAGCCCCACCAAAATCCCTAACCACCCAAATCCGTAACCAATAAACCTCCAAAACCCTTATACCAAAACAAAACACTAAACCCTCATCCCAAAAAAAATCCAAAACCATCAGCCCCAAAAACTATAAATCATTATGCCCAAAATTCCTAAACAATATTTCCCAAAAAACCCTAATCCCTTAAAACTAAAAATCCCAAAACACCCATCCCCAGCAAACCCTAAACTCTCTGCCCCATTAAACCCTAAACCCTCATCCCCCAAAAACCCTACACCATTACCCCCAAAAAATCAAAAACCCTCCATCCCCAAAAAATCTCTATACTAACAGCACCAAAACACCCCAAAAACTCAACCCCAAAAAACCCTAAACATTTATCCTAAAAACACACTAAAACAACTACCCCAAAAAACCCTAAACTATCACCCGTGAAAAACACCAAACCCTCAATCCCAAAAAAACCTAAACCCTCTTCCCACAAAAACCCTAATACCTATTCTAGAAAAACCCATAAACCATTATCCCTAAAAAATACTAAACCCTTGACCACAAAAAATCCTAAACACTTATCCCTAAATTACCATAAACATTCATCCCCAAATAATGCTAAACACTCAACCCAAAAACCCCTAAACCCTCAATCCAAAAAAACCATAATCCCTTAGCCAAAAGTACCTAAATCATAATCCCCAAAAAACCCTAAAACCCCATCCTCAAAAATCCCTAAACCCTCCACCCAAAAAACCCCTAAACCCTCATCTATAAAAAAATCCCAAAACACATTGCCCCAAAAAACCCTAAACAATCAACCCAAAAAATATAAAACCCCAATCCCTAAAAAACCATAAACTCCCACCTACAAACACCCCTCACCCATCATCCCTAAAAAAACTAAACCCTATACCTCAAAAAACCCTAAAAAAACAACCCTAAAAAACCATGAACCCTCATCACAGAAAAAAACCTTATACACTCAGTCCAAAAAACCTTATACCCTCATCATGAAAAAACCCTAAACCCACTTCCCTAAAACACCCTATACATTCAACCACAGAAAACCCTAATGTATCTGCCCAAAAAAACCAAAACCATTAGCCCTAATAAGCCCTTAACCCTCAACACTAACCCCCTAAAAACCCACAACCCACATCCCCAAAAAACACTAAATACTCATCCTTGAAAAAAAATAAACCCTAAAAAAAATCCATAAACACTCATCATAAATAATACCCTAAACCTTTATCCCCAAAAATCCCAATACCCTCATCCTTACAATAACCATTTACCCTCATAAAATAACCCCAAACCATCATCCCCAATAAACTCTGAACCCTCATCCCAAAAAACCCTAATCCGCTATCCAAAAAAAAATGACCATCCCCAAAAACTCATAAACCCACAAACCAAAAAACTTTAAAACTTCATCCCTAATAAATCCTTAAACACCATCCCTCAATAATTTTAAACCCTTATCCGCAATGAAAACATAAACCCTTAGCCCTAAAATACCCTAAACACTCATCCACAAAAATCACTGAACCCTCAACCAAAAAACAAAAAAAAAACCATCCCCATAAGACCCTAAACCATAATCTATAAGTATCCCTAAACCCTCATCCCCAAAAATACCCACAACCATCTACACCAAAAAAACCTAAACCCTGGAACCTAGAAAAACCCTAAACCATCATCCCCCAAAGACAATAAACCCTCAACACTAAAAAAGCATAAAACCACAGCACAAAAAACCCTAAATACTCACCCCAAAACCCTAAACACTCATGCCCCAAAACCCAAAACCCTTATGACCAAAAATCCTAAACCCTCATCCACAAAAAACCATAAAACATGAGCACCACAAAACCATAATCACTCTGCCCCAAAACACCCAAAACCATCAAAAGTAAAAAAAATACTAAACCCTCATCCCATGAAAACCTAAATAATTGTCCCCAAAAATCTTCAATCCTCATACACGAGGAATCCTAAAACCTCATACACAAAAAACCATAAACCATCGGTAAACAACCTTTGATCCGAAACTACAAAAAACACTAAACCTTAATCCCCCAAAACCCTCAACCATGGGACTCAATAAACCATATAACCTAATCCACATAAAACCATAAAAAAACCCAAAAAAACTTAACCCCAATTCCCAAAAATCCCTAAACCTACTGATGAAAAAAACACTAAACCCCACCCCTAGAAGACCCTCTACCCTTAGCCTCAAAAACATCTCAAACATTATACAAAAACACTAAAACCTCAGCCCAAGAAATCCTCTACCATTTTCCAACCCCTCGCCAAACCTTTTCTAAAATACACTCTCACACCTTTATCCACAAAAAAAACTCAACCCTTATCCCCAAAAAACTCTCTACATTCATCCCCAAAAACACTGAAACACTTTGTCCCAAAAAAGACCAAACATTAAACCACAGAAATACATAAACACTAAACCTCCAAAAACCTTGACCATCATCCCCAAAAACCCTCAAACCTCAGACAAAAATATCCCTCAACCCTCATCCTTAAAAAAAAATCAAACCCCATGAACAAATAAACCCTCAACCCTCAGCCCCCCAAAATCCTAAACTATTAGCCCCATAAATCCATCAACCCTCATCCTCCAAAAACCCTCAACCCTTATACCAAAAAAACCCTAAAAACTTATCCGATAAAAAAATCAACACATAACCCAAAAAAATAAAAACCCTCACAACCATAAAACCATAAAACCTCAGTCCTAAAAAAACATAAACCCTCATCCCCTAATAACTCTAAAATTTTTCCCCCAAAAAAACATAATCCATTCACCTAAACAAACCATAAGACCTTATCACCACAAAAACCATAAAACATCAAACCCAAGAAAATATAAACCCTCACACCCAAAACTTTGTAAAAATCATATTGGAAATCCTTAAACACTGATCCCCAAAAAAACCTAACCATCATCCTGAAAAAACCAAACGACCCCTCTCTCAACTCCTTTAAAATATTAGACCAAAAAGTGATAAATCCTAAAAAAAACCCAAACAATTATCCTATACAATTTATAATACTTCTTCAACATAATTCACTAAATAGTCAACCCCAAAAACCACTAATCTGTCAGCCTGATAAATTCCATAACCCTGTGCCCGAAAATCTATAAACCCTCATCCCCATGAATCCTAATCCATTCGCCCCATAAAACCAAAAAACCTAATTCCCATCAAATCCAAAACACCCATCCCCCCAAAACCCTAAAATCATAGTCCAAAAAAACCCAAAACCCTAATGCTTATAAAACCCAAAACCCTCATCCCCAAAAATCTATAAACCCTCAGCCCCAAAAATCCCTATTTCTCTAAACCCATAAAACCCTAAACCCTCAGGCTGAAAAAACCCCAAAATCCTCATCCCAAAAAACCTCTAAACCCACATCCCCAAAAAACCCTAAAGCCTCAACCATAAAACCCCTATCCACATCCCCAAAAACCCTAACCCTCATCCCAAAAATTCCTAAACCCTCAACCACATAAAAATATAAAAACCCAACCCCATTAAACCAAGTTTGCTAAGACCCAAAAAATCTTGAACCCCATCCCCCCAAACCCAAAATCCATATCCCCCCAAATCCGAATCCATCCTCCCTAAAAAACCCCAAACCCTTAGGCCAAAAAACCCCAAACCTTCTACCCCATTAAACCATAAATCCTTATCCCCAAAGAAATCATAAAACCTTGACCCCATGATAGCCTAAAACCTCAACCCAATGAAACCTTAAAACCTCTTCCCTATGAAACCCTTACCCCTCAGCCCTGTAAATCTGTAAAAACATAGCCTTAATAAACCCTAAACCCACTTCCTTGAAAAAAATAGAACCTGAGATCTATGAAACCCTAAACCCACATCCCAATTAAATCCTATACCCTTATCCATCGAAAACACTAACCTGTCTTTCCCAAGAAACCCTAAACCCTAACAACCAAGATGCCCGAAACCCTCAACAAAAATAAGACCTAAACCCTCCACCACAAGAGACTCTAAACCCTTAACCACAAAGAACCATGAACCCTTATCACCAAGAAACCCAAATCCATCGACACAAAGAATCCCAAAACCATCAGTCCCATGAAACCTTAAACCCCTGGCACCCTGAAAATATGATCCCTCATCCCCAAGAAAGCATAAACAAGCATCCCTAAGAATCCCTAAACCCTCATCCCATGAAAACCTAAAACTGCATCACCTATAAATCCTAAACCTTCATCCCCAATAAACCCTAAACCCTTATACCCAAGAAACCCTAAACCCTCGGCCCTTTGAAACACTAAACCCTAATATCTATGAAACCCTAAACCCACAACCAAAAAAAACCTAAAACCTCAGCACCAAGAAACCCTTAGCCCTTACCCTAATGAAAATCTGTACCATAATACCCAAATAACCCATAAACCTCTTCCCCTAGTAACCCTGAACCCTCTTCCCCATTAAACCGTAAATCCTCATCCCCAAGAAATCGTAAACTATATACCACAATAAACCATGAATCCAGAGCCCCCAAAAACCCTCAACCCTCATCCACAATAATCCATGAACCCTAAGACTAAAGAAAAAATGACCCCCATCCCCAAGAAAATCAAAACATCTATACCCATGAAACTGTGAAACCGCAACACCAAGATTTTCTAAAACATCATCCCCAATAATCCTTGAACCATCATCTCCATGATTACCTAAACCTTATTCCCTATGAAACTATGAACCCTCATCCCCATAAAACTGTAAAATTTTAGATATATGAAACCATGAACCCTCAACATCAAGAAACTATAAACTCTAAGCCCCAAAAAACCATGAACCCTCTTCCCCAAAAAACCCTAAACCCTCATCCCAAAAAAAATAAACCCTAAACCCCAAAACCCAGAACACCCACCGCTGATAAACCCTGACCCCTCATCCACAAAAAAAAATAAAGACTCATCCCCCAAAAACACTAAACCCTTAGCTAAAATAACCATTAACCTTCAAGACTAAAAAACCCCGAATAATCTTCTCCAAAAAAAATAGAAACGTCAGTCCCAAAAAACCATATACCCCCAACACCAAAATCCCATCCATACTCAGTAGAAAAAAACCAGAAAAATAATCCCAAAAAAAAACACGGTACCCACAACCCCGAAAAACCATGAATCCTCAGCCCCAAAAAACCCGGAATTCTTAGCCCAAAAAAACCTTGAATGGTCATACCCCCAACCTTTCATCCCTCATAACTAACAAACCATTAACTATTTGTACCAAAAAACCCTAAAGCCTCAGTCCAAAAAATCCCTAAACCCTCATCCCAAAAAAATTGTGAACCCTCAGGCCTAAAAAATATTGAACCGTAAACTGTAATAAATTCGGATTCCTCATCCCCAAAACATTGAACCCTTAGCCCCAAAAAGTCATGAATCCTCAACCCCGTGAAATCATGAACCAACACCCCAAAAAATGCTGAAACCCCGATCCATGATAATTCAGAACACAAATCCCCCAAACAAAGAACCCATATGCATAAAAAAATGAATCTTTAACACCATAAAAACTTGAAAAATCCTCCCTAAAAAACCATGAAGCATCTACATGAAAAAACACCAAACCCTAAGTCCCAAAATTTTTTGATTCCTTTTCCCCAAAAAACCATGAAATCATTCCCAAAAATCCCAAAAATATTATCCCTAAAAAACCATGGACTCTCATCCCCACAAATATCGGAACACTCAATACCAAAAAACCCTCAAACCTCAACCCCAAAAACGTGAGCACTCAGCACAAAAAATACCATGAACCCTCTATCACAAAAAATCCTAAACCGTTATCCCTAAAAAAAACATCAACCCTTATCCCCAAAAAACCCTGAACCCTCAGTCCACAAAAAAGTCATAAACCCTTAGCCACAAAAATTCCATGAACATTCCGTCCCAAAATACCTTGAACCCTCATCCTTTAAAAACCATAATCCCTTATCCAAAAAAAATCACTCAACAGTCATCCCCAAAAAACCTCAACTCTCATCCCCAAAAATCCATTAACCCTCATCCATAAAAAACCCTCGTACCCTCGTCCCCAAAAAGCCACTAACCCTAATCTCCCAAAACCATAAACACTCATCACATTAACCCACTAAACCCACATCCCCAAAAAACACAAAACAATGAACCCCTAAAACCTCTAAACTCTCATCCCTAAAAAAATCCAAAACCCTTATCCCTACAAACCATAATTCATTACACCCACAAAACAATAAACCCTCATCCCCCAACAACCCGAATCCACCAACCCCAAAAAACCTTAAACACTTAGTACCAAAAAACCCAAAACAATCATCTACAAAAAAACCCTAAACCGTCATTCACAAAAATCTCTAATCCTTGAGAAGAGAAAAACCCAAAAGCATTACCCAAAAAACCATATACCTTGAGCCCAAAACCCCTCAACCATAAGTAAAAAAACACTAAACCCAACTCAACAAATAACCATTAACCCTTAGCCCCAGAAAAACATAATCCTAAATCCTCATAAAAAAGCCTCATAAAAAAACTACAAACTCATCCTAGAATAATCGAAAACACTCATTCCCAAAAAACCCAAAAAACCCATACCCAAAACAATCTAAACCCTTATCCCAAAAAATACAAAAAAAATAATCCACCGAAAAACCAAAATCCCCAACCACAAATAACCCTGAACCCTCATCCCCCAAAACCCTAAACACAGAGCCCCCAAAAAACCATAACCCCTCATCCATAAAAAACCCAAAACCATAATCCCCATAAAAACATAAACCCCTAGCCTGAAAAACCCCAAAACCAGCTTCCCCAAAAAATCTGAAACCCTCATCCCAAGAAAACACTAAACCCCATAACCCCTAAAACTCTAAACCCTCAACCACAAAAAACACTATATCCTAGGACTTAGAATACCCTAAACCCTTAGCCCAAGAAATCCATAAACTAAAATCCCTATAAAACCATAAATCCTCATCCCCTGATAACACTAAAACCTCATCCCTAGAAAACCATAAACCATCATCCCCATAATACCCTAAACTATTTTCCCAAGAAAACCATAAACATTAGCACAAGAAAAACCTAGACCCTAAGCCCCTTAACACCCTAACCCCCATTCCCCAGAATACTCCAAACCCAAATACCTAGAACTCCCAAAAACATCAACCCTATATAAACCATAACCCTCAACCCTAGAAATCATCGAACACTCCTTAAAAAAGAACCCTAAAACCTCACCCACAAAAAACCCTAAACCCAAATCCCTAGAAAAACAAAGACTCTTAGCCCCAGAAAACACTAGACCTATAGACCTTGAAAATCCTAAAAACTTATTGATAGAGAACCCTAAATAACCATCCCTAGAAAACCCTATACTGTAATCCCCCGATAATGATAAACCCTCATCCCAGGAAAACCTTAAACCATCATCCCCATAAATATTTAAACCCACAACCCCTACAAACTCTAATCCCCCAGCATAAAAAACAATAAATCCCCTCCTAGAAAAATAAACCTATGCTATAGAAAACCTTATAAAATTATCCCTAGAAAACTTAAATCCCAAATCCATAGAAATCCCAAAACCATTAGCCATAGAAACCCCTAACCCCTCATCCCTAGAAAAACCTAAAACCATATCCCCAGAAAACCATAAACCCTTGTCCCTCTAAAATCTGGCACCTTAATCAACAAAAATCATGAATCCCATATCCCCATATATCCCTAATCCCTAATACCTCCATAAAAATAAAACTCAACCCCAAAAAACTATATTCCCATAGTCTCAAAAAACCCAAAATCCTCAACCATAAAATCCCTTAGACCCTCATACCATTTATTCAGTAAACCCTTTTCCCTAAAACCCCAAAACCCCTCCGCCATGAAAACCCTAAACACTCGTCACCAAAACAAACCTCAACCTTCATCCCCAAAAAACACTTAACACCCATCCACCATCCCCCAAAACACTAAAACCTCAGACTCCAAAAACCTTAAACCCTTAGATATAGAAAACCGTAAACCTCAACACCATAAAATCATAAACCCTCATCCCACAAAACAAAAAACCCTCATCCCCTAAAAACTGTCAATGCTCAGCCCCAAAAAACCATCAACACTCATCCGTAAAATCCCCAAACATATCCACCCCCCAAAAACCTCAACCACCATCCCAAAAAAACTATCAACCCTCACCCCAAAATATCCCTTTCCCCATATCCCCAAAAACCTTTAACCATTATCCCCAAAAATACTTCAACACTCTTCCCTAGTAAACCCAAAACTCTTATTCCTAAAAAATCCAAAACCTTCATCCCCAATAAACCATAAAACACATCCTTAAATAACCCTAAAACCTCATCCCTAAATAACCATCAACCTGCATCCCCAAAAAACCCACAACCCATAGACCCAAAATACACTCAACCCTCATCCCCCATAACTATCAGCCTTCAACTGCAAAAAACCTTCATCCCTCAACCTAAAAAGACCATAAACCCTCATCCACATAAAACTATTAACCCTTATCCGCAAAAAACTTGAAACACTTATCCCCCAAAAAACCTAAATCCTCAACCCCCAAAAAACCTAGGCCATCATCCTTTAATAACACAAATCCCAAATGCCCACAAAAATTCTTAATACCTCACACCCTAAACCATAAACTCTCAGTCCCAATAAACACACAAACCTCAGCACAAAAAACCATCAACACTCTTCTCTAAAAAAACTAAAGCCACATAACCAAAAACCCCTAAAATATTAGCCCCACCAAAACCAAAAACCACAAATAGAATATCCCTAAACCCTCATCCTGAAAAAATATGAATCCATGATCCCAAAAATACATAAAACCATATCCCCCAAAACCCTAAACCCTCAGCACCAAAAAACCCTCAACCCGCAACCCACAGCGACAAACAAACCTAAACTCTTAGACTCAACAAATCATAAACCATTATCCCAAAAAAATTTAAACCCTCAACCCCAAAAATCCCTAAACCCACATCTCCAAAAACCCTAGATATTCAGTCCCCAAAATACCTAAACACTAAGAGCCAAATAACAGAAAACCCACAATCCCTAGAATCCCTAAATTCTATACCAAAGAAAATACAACACCCTCATCCCAAAAAACCAAAAACTCCAATTACTAAAAAACCCTAAATATTCAACCAAAATATCTCCTATACCAAAGGCCATAAATAACCATAAACCCTAAACACCAAAACCATTATCTTTCATCCCCAAAAAACCCTAAAATCTCAGCCCCAAAAAACAATAAACCATTATCCCAAGAAACCCAAAAACCCCCGTCCCTAGAAACCCTCAAACCTCATCCCCAAAAG
Source organism: Viscum album (assembly GCA_963277665.1). Taxonomy (NCBI): domain Eukaryota; kingdom Viridiplantae; phylum Streptophyta; class Magnoliopsida; order Santalales; family Viscaceae; genus Viscum; species Viscum album. Next base: position 1,899,334,777 of record OY728141.1, read on the forward strand.
ATCAATAAACACCCAAAAAACCCTAAACCATCGGGCCAAAAGATCCCAAAACCCCAAGTAGAAAAAAACCCAAAACACTCATCCCCAAAAAACTTTAAATCCTTAGCCTTTAAATAACCTAAAACATCAACCCCAAAAAACCCTAAACCCTCTTCCCAAAATACCCTAAACACTCAACCCCCCCAAAAAATCAACCCTTAACCCCAAAAAACACCGAACCCTCATGCCTAAAAGCACCTAAACCATTTTCCTCAAGAATCCATAAACCCACAAACCCCAAAACCCAAAACCCCCATCCCGAAATAAACCTAAACCATCTGCCCCAAAAAACCCGAACCCCTTACTCCAAAATAATCCTAATCCTTAAGCCCTAAAAAACATTGAACCCCCATCCTTAAAAAATTTAACACCTCAACCCCAATAAACACTCAACCCTTCACCCCAAAAAAACATAAACCCTTATCCGCAAAAATACCTAAACCCTCATCCACAAAAACTCTAAAACCAAATCTCCAAAATACATTAAACCCTTAGCCGCCAAACACATAAACCCTTAGCTCAAAAAAACCGAAACCTTAAGCACCAAAAAACCCTTTACCGTTGAACCAAAAAACCACAAACCCCTCATCTTCAAAAACCTATAAATCCTCATCACTGAAAAATCATAAATCTGCATCCCTAAAAAACCCAAAACACTCATCCTAAATAATCCTAAACACTTATCCCAATAAACAAAAAACCCAAAACCATCATCCCCAAAAAACCATAAACCCCCAATCAAAAAAACCATAAACCCCAAAAACTTAAAAAACCTAAAACCCAATACCCAAATACCCTAATCCCTTATCCTAAAATAAACCCAAATACTAAGACCCAAAAAACCATTAACACTCAACCCTAAAAACCCCAAACACCTCCACACCCCATAAAAATCAACCACCATCCCAAAAAAACTATCAACCATCATCCCAATATATCCCTTTTCCCTCAGTCCAAAAAACCCTTAACCATTAGCCCCAAAAATACCTCAACACTCGGTCCAAGTAAACCCTAAACTCTTATTCCTAAAAATCCTAAACCCTCATCCCCAGAAAAACATAAAACCCATTCTTAAATAACCCTATAACATCATCCCTTAATAACCCTCAACCAACATCCCCAAAAAACCCACAACCACTAGCCCTAAACTCCCCCAAAAACTCTCATCCCTCAACAACAAAAAACTTTTACCCCTCAACCCCAAAAAACCATAAACCCTCACCCTCAAAAAACAATTAACCCTTTTCCCCAAAAAACAAAAAACACTTTCCCCCAAACAACCTAAATCCTCAACCCCCCAAAAACCTATCCCATAATCCTAAAAAACAATAATTCTTAATCTAACCAAAAAATCCTAATACCTCACCCCAATCCATAAACACTCAGTCCCAAAAAACACTCAAACCTCAGCCCAGAAAACCCTCAACACTATTTTCCAAAAAACCTAAACCCAGAGAACCAAAAACCCCGATACTCTTAGGCACACCAAAACCAATATCCACACAGAAAAAATCCCAAAACCCTCCTCCCAAAACAATATAAAACCCTCATCCAAAAAATACATAAAAACATATCCCCCCAAATCCCTCAACCCTCAGCCCCAAAAAACCGTCAACCCTCAACCCAAAAAATACCTAAACCCACAGCCCCCGTAAAACATAATCTCATAGACTCAAAAAATCATAAACCGCCATCCCAAATAATATTAAACCATCAACCCCACAAATCCCCAAACCCACATCTCCAAAAAAAACCCTAGACACACAGTCCCAAAAACCCAAAACACTCAAAGCCAAAGAACTGAAAACCGACAACCCCAATAATCTCTATATTCTCTACCCCTGAAAATAAAACACCCTCAGCCAAAAAAACCAAAAACTCCCATGACTAAAAAAACCTAAATCTTAAACAAAAAATCTCTTAACCCCAATGCCTTAAAAAACCACAAACCATCATCCCCCAAAACCATAATCTTTTCAGCCCCAAAAAACCCTAAAAACTCATCCCAAAAAAACCATAAACCATTATCCATAAAAAAACCAAAACCCCCTTACCTAAAAACCCTCAACCCTAATCCCCAAAAAGTCACTAAACACTTTTCCCTAAAAAACCCTAAACCATCGGCCCAATAAAACCAAAAACCCCCCATCGCAATAAAAAACCTCGAACACTCATCCCCAAAAAATCTTAAATCCTTAGCCTTGAAATTACTTAAAACATCATCCCCAAAAAACCCTAATCCCTCTTCCAAAAATACCCTAAACACCAACAAAAAAAATCAATCCTTAACACCAGAAAACTCCAAACCCTCATGCCTGAAAAACAATATAACCTCTGACTCAAGAATCATTAAACCCAAGACCCCCAAATCCAAAAACCCCCATCCCAAATAAACCTAAACCATCTGCCCCAAAAAACCCAAAACCCATACCCCAAAATAAACCTAATCCTGAAGACCTAAAAAACACTGAACCCCAATCCATAAAAAATTTAATACATCTTCCCCAATTAACCCTCAACCCTTTACCCTAGAAAATAATAAACCATCATCCGCGAATATACCTAAACCCTCAAACACAAAAACCCTAAACCCACATCCCAAAAAAACTAAGCCATTAGCCCCCAAAACCCAAAACCCTTAGCTCCAAATAATCCACACCCTAAGAACCAAAAGACCCTAAAATTTTGATCCCAATAACCTCAAACCCATCATCTCCCCACACCTGTAAACCCTCATTGATAAAAAATAATAAAACCTCAGCCTCAAAAAAACGTAACAATAGAAAAATGGAACCCTAAACCCTCATACCTAAAAAAATAAACATTTAGAACAAAAAAACCTAAAACCAAGGCCTTATAAAACCCTCAACACTGATCACCAAAAAACCCCCCAAACATAATATATTAAAACAATCCACACTCAACATAGAAATTCATCAAACTTCAGTGCCAAAAAACACTATACCATTAGCCAAAGAAACCAGAAACCCTCATCCCCAAAACACCCTCCTCAACACTCATCCCTAAAATACCTTGATCCGCTAGACCCACACTACCCTAAACCCTCAGGCCCAAAAATCAATACACCCCCATCCTTCCAAAACATTGACCCACTACTCCAAAAAACCCAAAACCCAAATCCCAAAAAAATAGTAAACTATTTTCCACAAAAAACCCCAAACCCTTATTCCAAAAAAACCCAAATCCCTTATCCCCAAAAATCCTTAAACCCTCACCACCAAAAATCCGTAAGCCCTCAACAATAATGATCCCTAATCTCATACACCAAATATCCCCACAACCATATCCCCAAATAAATATAAACACTTATTACCAACAATCCCAAAACCCTTGGACCCAAAAAAACATAAATAATCAGTCTAAAAAAAAACTAAATTCCCATCCATAAAAAACCCAAAACCCTCAGCCTCAAAATAGATAAACCATCATCTCTAAAACCCACCTAAACCCCAGCCACAAAAAACTAAAACCCTCAGCCCCAAAAAACTCCTATGCCCTTAGTTTCAAAATACCATAAACCAAAAACCCCAATAATCCCAAAACCCTCATCCAAAAAAACCTTAAAGACTCACTCCCAAAAAATCCTCAACCCTCAACCACAATAAAACCCTAATCCCCTATCACTAAAAAAAGTAAAACCCCCAACCCCTAAAAACCCTAAACCCCCATTCCCAAAGAACACTAAACTCACACCCCCACCAAAAATAAACCCTAAATCACAAAAAAAAATCCATAAGTCCCAGATAAATATAAAACCTCATCATTGTATAAAACTCAACCTTATGCCCCAAAAAACACCAAATCCATAGCTTTAGGAAACTTCAAACCTCATCCCCAAAAATTGTTAAACCATTATCCCCAAAAATACTCAACCATCGGCCAAGAAAATCCATCAACACTCATCTCAAAAAAAACCTAAAATAACAACCCCCCAATCCTAAACCCATTTACCAAAACAAATAAACCCTCATCTCTAATGAACAACCTTGACACTCAGCCTCCAAAAAATCCACAACACTCATCCAAAAAAATAATCATCCCTTAACCCCAAAAAACCATCAACCCTCAGTCCCAACAAATCATGAAACAAAATACCCAAATAACACTAAATACTCAACCCCAAAAAACCCTGATCCCTTAGCCCCAAAAACCCTAAATCCTCATTCTCAAATAACCCTTAACCTCTTCCCCCAAAAAACTCAAAACCCACTTCCCAAATAACCCTCAACTACCAGACACAAGAAACCATGAACCCTCATCCCCAAGAAACCCAGAATCCTCATCCCTAAAAATCCCTAAACCCATAACCCCATAAATCCCACAACCCTTATCCCAAAAATCACTAATCATACATCCCCAAAAAACCCGTAACCATATACCCCCCAAAACCCTCATCCCTCAACCCCAAAAAATCCTCAACACATGGCCCTAAAAAACCCTCCACCCACATTATAAAAAACCATCTAATCTTAGCCCAAAAAACCCTAAATCATTATTCCAAAAAAAACTAAACGCCCAGCACAAAAAAATCATAAAACCTCATCCCAAGAAACCCATAACCCTCATTACAAAAAATACATCAACCCTCATCCACCCAAAACCATAAAAAATCATCACAAAAAGACCCTAAACCCTAATCCCGCAAAACACTAATCCCTAATCCCAAAAAACCTCCAAAACATAAAAAAACCCTATACATTTCACTCCAAAAAATAAAAAATACTCGTCTAAAAAAAACATAAACCCTCATCACCAAAAATCCTTACACCATCAATCCCAAAAAACATTTAAATCTCATCACCAAAATAATCTAAACCCTCAGCACTGAAAAATCCTAAACCTACATCCCTAAAAACCCATAACCCACATCCTTTATAATCCTACACACTTGGCCCAATCCACAAAAAAACCCAAAACCTTCTTTCCCCAAAAACCCTAAATCCCATAAAAAAAAAACCATAAACCATAAAAACTAAAAAAAAACCTCAAACCCAATCACCAAATACCTTAATCCCTTATCCCCAAAAATCCAATTGACTATGACCCAAAAAACACTCAACACACAAACATAAAAACCCCAAACACCTGCACCCCTAAAACCAAGACCACCATCCTAAAATAACTATCAACCCTCATCCCAAAATATCCCTTTTCCCTCAATCCCAAAAACCCATAACCCTTATCCCCAAAAATACCTCAACACTCGGCCCTAGTAAACCCTAAACTCTTATTCCTAAAAAATACTAAACCCTCATTCCCAAAAAAACCATATAACCCATCCTTAAATAACCCTAAAACATCATCCCTAAATAACCCTCAACCAGAATCCCCAAAAAACCCATAACCCCAAGCTCTAAAATACCCTCAACCCTCATCCCCCAAAACTCTCAGCCCTCAACAACAAGAAAAATTCATCCCTCAACCCCAAAAAAACCATAAACCCTCATCCCCAAAATACTATTAACCCTTATCCCCAAAAAACCTGAAACACTTATCCCCCAATCAACCTAAATCCTAATCCCCAAAAAAACATAGACAATCATCCTAAAAAAACTAATCCCTAATCACCCCCAAAAATCCTAATCCCTCACCCCTCACCCCCCAAACCTTAAAATCTATATACCAAAATACACTCAAACCTCATCCCAAAAAAACTTCAAGACTCTTCTCCAAAAAAAACCTAAACCCACACCACCAAAAAAACCTAAACAAATATCCCCACCAATACCTGAACCCGAACCGAAAATATCCCTAAACCCTCATCCAAAAAATATGAAACCCTCATCCCAAAAATACTTAAAAATATATCCCCCAAAAACCCTCAACCATCATCCCCAATAAACCCTCAACCCTCAACCCAAAATATACCTCAACCCGCAGCCCCCAAAAAACCTAAACTCTTAGACTCAACAAATCATAAACCATCTTCCCAAAAAGTCTTAAAACCTCAACTACACAAATCTAGAAACCTGCATCGCCAAAAAACTCCAAGACACTCAGTCCCAAAAATCTCTAAACACTAAGACCCAAAAACTGAAAACCCATGACCCCTAAAATATCTAAATTCTCTACCCAAGAAAATACAACACCCTAAGCCCAAAAAACCAAAAACTCTCATGACTAAAAAACCCTAAATCATCATCCAAAAAATTTCCTAATTCCAAGGACTTAAAAAAACATAAACCCTCATCCCCCAAAACCATAATATTTCAGCCCCAAAAAACCCTAAAAACGCAGCCCCAAAAAACCATAAAACATTATCCCTAAAAAACCCAAAAACTGCCTTCCCTAAAAACCCCCAACCGTCATCCACAAAAATTCACTAAACACTTTTCCCCAAAAAACCCTAAACCATCGGTCCAAAAAATCGAAAACCCCCAGCTGCAAAAAAACCCTATACACTCATCACAAAAAAACCTTAAATCCTTATCCTTTAAATAAACTAAACCATCAGCCCCATTAAACTTTAAACACTCTTCCCAAAATACCCTAAACAATCTACCCAAAAAAAACCAACCCGTAACCCCAAAAAACCCCATCCCCTCATGCCTGAAATATCTGAAACCCGTTGCCTCAAGAATCCCAAAACCCAAAACCCCCAAAACCCAAAACCCCCACCCCCAAATAAACCAAAACCATCTTCCCCAAAAAACCCAAAATCCTTACCTCAAAATAATCCTTATCCTTATGCCATAAAAAACACCAAACCCCCATCCTTAAAAAGATTTACACATTTTCCCCAATAAACCCTCAACCCTTCACCCCAGAAAATCATAAACCCTCATTCGAAAAAATACCTAAACCATCAGCCACAAAAACCCTAAACCCACATCCCCAAAAAATACTAAACTCTTAGCCCACAAACCGCGAAACCCATAGATCCAAAAAACTGAAACCCTAAGCACCAAAAAGCCCAAAACTATTGACCTCAAAAACCACAAACCCCTCATCTCAAAAAACCTGTAAACCCTCATCCATAAAAAACCCTAAACCCTCAGTTTCAAAAAATCCTTATCAATTCACCCATCGAACCCTAAACCCTCATACCTAAAAAACAATAAACATTTATCCCCAAAAAACCTAAAACCACGGACCATAAAACCCAAAAAACTCATCCCTAAAAACCCCTCAAACCGAACTATAAAAATAAACCGCACTCAACCTAAAAAACCATCGAACCTCAGCCCCCAAAAAACAAAACCATTAGCCAAAAAAACCATCAACACTCATCCCCACCGAAAAACCCTCAACAATCTTCCATAAAATACCTTGATCCCTCAGACCCACACAACCCTAAACCCTCATCCCCAAAAATAAATACACCCCCATCCCTCCAAAACATTGTACACACTACCCCAAAAAAACACTAAACCCAAATCCGTAAAAAACCCTAAACCCTTTCAACAAAATACACATACCCTATTTCCAAATAATCCTAAACCCTTATCCACAAAAATCTTAAAACCTCATCCCAAAAAAACGTTAAACCCTCAACGATAATGATCCCTAATCATATACCCCAAAAATACCTAAACCCATATCCCCATAAAAATATAAACCCTTATTACAAACAAACCAAAAACCCTCGGACCTAAAAAAAACAAAAATAATCAGACCCAAAAAAACCTAAACTCTCATCCCCCTAAAACTCAAAACCCTCATCCCCAAAAAGCCAAATCTTCATCTCTAAAACCCAATGAAACCCCAGCCACAAAAAACCTAAAACCCTTAGCACCAAAAAAACCCTAAACCATTAGCTGCAATAAACCATAAACCAAAAACCCCAATAAACCCAAAACCCTAATCCCAAAAAACCCTAATGACTCACTCCCAAAAAACCCTCAACCCTCAAACACAAAAAAACTGTAAAACCTCATCAATAAAAAACCTAAAACACCCATCCCATAAAAACCCTAAACCCCATTCCCAAAAAACACTAAAATATGCCACCCAACCAAAAATAAACCCTCAACCACAAAAACTTAAACATTATTCCCCAGATAAATTTAAAACCACATCATTGTATAAATGTAACCCATATACCCAAGAAAAACTCTAAACTCACAGCTCCAAGAAACAAAAACCCTCATCCATAAAAATACTTAAACCCTTATCCCCAAAAATCCTCAACCCTCAGCCTAGAAAATCCATCAAAACTCATCTCCAAAAAACCCTAAACTCACAACCCCCGCAATTATAAACACATTTCCCCAAAAAATACTAAACCCTCATCTCTAATGAACACCCTCGACACTCATCCCACAAAAAACCCACAACACTCATCCAAAAAACACCTCAACACTTAACCCCCCAAAACCCAAAACCCTCAGTCCCTATAAATCATGAAACCTAATACCCAAATAACCCTAAACCCTCATCCTGAAAAAACCATGAACCCTTAGCCCCTAAAACCCCTAAATCCTTATTCCCAAATAACCCTTAACCTCTTCCCCCAAAAAACATGAAACCCCCTTTTCTAAATAACCCTCAACTCCCAGACACAAGAAACCTTGAACACTCATCCCCAATAAACCCAAAATCCTCATCCCTAAAAATCCCTAAACCCATAGCCCAAAAAACCCAGAACCCACATCAAAAAATACACTATACTTACATCCCCAAAAAAACCCCATCCCTCATTCCAAAAAACCCCCATCCCTCACCCCCCAAAACCCCTCAAAACTCAGCCCTATTAAACACTGAAACATCATTATAAAAAACCATAAAATCATAGCCCGAAAAAAACATAAACCATTATTCCCAAAAAAAACTAGACCTTAAGCACTAAAAAATCATAAAACCTTAGCCCAAAAAACCCACAACCTTCATTCCAAAAACCCATCAACCCTCATCCCCCCAAAACTATAAAATTCAACCCCAAAAAACCCTAAACCCTAATCCCCAGAAACACTATCCCTAATCCAAACAAACCCCCAAAACATTAAAAAACCCTATACCTTTCACTCCAAAAATAAAAAATACTCATCCCAAAAAAAAAATAAACCCTCATCACCAAAAATCCTTACACCATCAGTCCCAAAAAAACATTTAACTCTCATCACCAAAATACCTTAAACCCTCAGCACAAAAATATCATAAACACTAATCACTAAAAAACCTTAAACTCTCATCTTATATAACCCTAAACACATATCCCAATCCACAAAAATCCCAAAACCTTCATCCCTTAAAAACCCTAAACCACCAACCAAAAAAACTATAAACCACCAGAACTAAAAAACCCTAAAAACCAATCCCCTAATACCATAATCTCTTATCCCAAAAAAACCCCAATGACTAAGACCCAAAAAACCCTCAACGATCAATCCAAAAAAACCCAAAACCATCATCCCCAAAAAACAAAAACCCCTCATCCCACAATACCCTAAACCCCCAGTCCTAAAAAACCGTAAAGCCTCATCACCCAAAAACCCTAAACACTATGCCCATAAAATCCAAAATCCTAAACACCAAAAAACACTAAACCCTTAGACCCAAAATACCTTAAACCCTTCGCCCAATAAATCCATAAACCCATATCCCCCAAAACCAAAAAACTCATTGGACTGATGAACCACTAATCTTTCAGCCACAAAAATCCCAAAACTATCAACTGAAAAAAACCCTCAACCCTTAGCATCATGAAACCCGAAACACTAATCCCCCAAAAACATAAACACTTGGCCCCAGAAAACCGCTAACCCTCATCCTAAAATATCCTTTAACCATCATCCCAAAAAAAACTAATCCCTCCTCCCCAAAAATCCTTAAACCCTCGACCCTGAGAAACCTAAATCCTTAGCCCGAAAAAACACTAAACAATAAGAAAAAAACAATGAACCCTAAACGCCATAAATCAATGAACCCTCATAAGACAAAATTCCAAATCTATAAACCCAAATAAACATGAAACATCAGATGAAAAATCCATGAACCCTCAGCCCCAAAAATCCCACAACCATCTACCCCAAAATCCATAGACCCTTATTCCAAAAAAACAAAAAATACTCATTCGTAAAAAAACGTAAAACCTACCCCCTAAAAAACTCTAAACCATCATCCCCAAAAAACCCTAAACCCTTTCCGAAGAACCCCTAAACCCTTATACCTAAAATCCCTAAACTCCCAACACAAACCAAATAATGTCTTCAGCCCCACAAAACACAAAACACCCATCCCTAAAAACCCTAAACCCTAATCCTCTAAACCCCCCAAACCCTTATACATCAAATAACCTAAACCATAAACCCCAAAAATTCCTAAGCCATCATCACTAAAATACCCTAAATCCACATCCCCCAAATACCAAAAACCATCATCCCCAATGAACCCTAAACCCATAGCCCAGAGACCCCTAATTACATACCCCCAAAAAATAGTAAACCCTCAGCACTAAAATACCCTAAACCCTCAAACCATGAAAAACGTAAGATCTCCACAAAACAACCCATAAACCCATATCCCCAAGAAAATACAAAACCCTTAGCCCCAAAATACCAAAAAGCCTCATTTTTTAAAAACCCTAAACTCTTCACCCCCAAAACCACAAATACTAAAAAATCCTAAATCCTTAGACTGAAAAAATGGAAAACCATAACTCTAAAAAACCCTCAACCATGTGCCCCAAAATACCCCAACCCCTATCCCTAAAAAATAGTCATCCTCATCCCCAAAACCCCAAAACCCTCAACCCTTAGACCCAATAAACCCTCAACAGTGAGCCAGAAAACCCCTAAACCCACAACTCCAAAAAAAATTCAATCCATCCACAAAAAAATTCTAAAACCATATACCTAATGAACCTTTGGATCTTAACCTCAAAAAACACAAACCATCAACTGGAAAAAAACCACAACCCAAAACCAAAAAATCCCTAAACCCTTATCCCACAACACCAATAAAACCTTAAATCCTAGTCCCCAAAAATTCTTTAACCCCTGTCCCCATAAAAAACTCAACCACCATCACCCAAAAATCATAAAACCCCATCCATAAAAAATCCTCAAAACTCATCCACAAAAATATATAATACTTTTTCCACAAAGTATCATCAACCGTCATCCCCAAACAACCCTGAACGCTGAACCCTAAAACACCCACAACCCTTAGCCCCATAAACCCAATATCCACAGCCTACAAAAACACTCAACCCTTATCCACACAAAATATATAATCCTTGTCATTTAAAAACCCTCATCCATCATCCCTAGATAAAACACAACACTCACCCCCATAAATTCGGCCACAAAACGCCATAAAAAACACTCACCCCATCCCCAAAAAACAATCAAGAGCCATCATAAAATACCATCAAACCTCTACCCAAAAAACTATAACTTCTACCCCAAAAAATACTAAACCCACATCACCAAATAATATTAAACCATCATCCCCAAAAAACCCAACAACCCTCATCCCCATAAAACCCTCAACCCTCATTACCATGAAACCATAATCCCATAACCCCCCAAAAACCTAAACCATTATCCCCCAAAACAAAAATCCTTCATCCTAGAAAAACATGAACCCGCATCCCATGAAAACTCTAAAACTTTCACCCAAAAACTCATAAACCCTCAGCCCAAAAAATCTGTAGACCATCTTCCCAAAAAATCCTTAAACTCTCAACCACAACATACCCTAAACCATCATCACCAAAACACCTTAAACCAAATACATAAAAACCATAAAACCTCACCATAAAAAAACATAAACCCTTTCCACAAGGAAAACCTAAACACAAATCCAAAAATCCCTCAATGAATAGTTCAAAAAGACCCTAAACCCTCATCCCCAAAAAACTGTAAATCCTATTCTGACGAAAACCCTTAACCATCAGCACAACAAAACTAAAACCAAAACCTAACAAACCCTAAGGCCTTCAGTCTGAAAAAACCTTATACTCTCACCCACCCAAAACCATCAACTATTAGCCCAAAAAAAACCATAAACCCTCAGACCCTAAAAACCCAAACCTATGATAACCAAAATACCCTAAACCCTCAACCCTAAAAATACCTAAACTCCTAGCCACCAAAAACTATAAATCATATGTCCCCCTCATCCCCCCCAAAACCCAATCCCTTGGTCCCAAAAAACCCTAAATCCATATCCCCAAAAATCGTTAAACCCTCAGCCAAAGAAAAATAATCCCTCAAGGCCATTAAACCCTAAACCCTCATCCCCATAAACCCTCAACACATAACCGTAAAAACCCTTAAACCTTAGGGCCAAAAAAACATGTATCTTATCCCCAAAAAATCATAAATTCTCATCCCCAAATACTGTAAAAAAGTATCTATAAAAAACCTATACCACAGCCCTAAAAAACCCTAAACCCCCACCCATAAAATATCCTGAACCCCCAACCCCAAAAAATCCTAAACCCTTATCCCCCAAAAATACTAAACCATCAACCACAGAAAAACCTGAACCCTCACCCCCAAAAATCCTATAACATTGGCCCCCAAAATACCTTGAACCCTTTTCCCCATAAAACCATCGACCCATTGACTAAAAAACACCTAAAATCTCAACCCCCAAAACCAAAAAATAATCATACCCAAGAAAAACCAAATCTCTCTGCACCAAAAAAACGAAACCCTCAGCACCAAAAAATCCTAAACCCTAAGCCCAAAAAACACTAAAACCTAATCCCCTAAAACCCCTAAACCCTTACCTCCAAAAAACTGAAAACCCGCAACATAGAAAAAAACTCAAAAGACTCGACCCCAAAAAGATGAAAACCCTTAACCCCAAAAAATTGTAAACCATTAGACACCAAACAACCCTAAACATGCATCCCTTAAAACCCTAAACCATCATCATAAAAAAACATAATCCTTCAGCATTAATAAACCCTATACCATATGCCTAAAAAACAATCAACAATTTGCCTCAAAAAATTAACCTTTAGGTGAAAAAAACCCTAAACCCTCATCCCCAAAACCCTAATCCCTCAGCTAGAAAAAAACCTCAACCCTCATCACTGAAAAACGCCTCAACCCTCATCTCAAAAAAAAAAAATCCCACAACTCCAAAATTCATTCTTGCATCTGCTAAAAAAAACCCTCACCCCTCATCCACAATAAACCCACAATCCTCAACCCCAAAAAACTCTTAACATTCAACCCAAAAAACAAAAAAAAAACCCTCATCCCCAAACAACAATAAGGCCTCAAACCCAATAATATATAAACCCTCAACCCTATAAATCCTAGACCTTCTGCCCCAAAAAACTCCTAAACACTCATCCCATAAACTGTAATACCAAATCACCGAAAAAAAATAATCCCCCAGCCACAAAAAACCCTAAACCCACTGCCACTAAATTCATAAACACTTATCCTCAAGAAAACCCTAAACCCTCAGACATTAGAAACTTTATACTCTTATCACCAAAAATCCTAATCCCTCATCCCCCAAAAAATAAACCATAATCCCCAAAAAGCCCTAGATACTTATCCCTGAAAATCCTAAACCCTCATCCCCATAAAACTGCCCACTCTTAGCCCCAAAAAAACACAAAACGCTTTTCCAAAAAAAAACCCCCCAAACCCTCATTCCCAAAAAATAAAATTTCCTCAGTCCTAAAAAATCAAAAAACCTTAGACCAAAAAATATAAATCCTCATCCCCTAAAACAACAAAACCCTTTGCTCCCAAATAAATAAACCTTCAGTAATAAAAACATATTAACACTCAATTAAAAAAAACTCATCTAAAAAATCCCTAAACCCTATCTACCAAAAATGATAACCCCTCATCCTCAAAAAAACCTAAATCCAATGCCCCAAGAATCATTAAATCCTCAACCCCATAAAACCGTAAACCCTCATCCCCAAAACCCAAAACATGAATCCCAAAAAAACCCCCTTAAAAAAGATCTCTAAATTAACCTAAACCCTTTATACAAAAAAAAAACATAAACCCACATCCCAAAAAAATCCCTCAACACTTGTTTCTGAAAAAAAAGGATCCCTCATACCCAAATATCATTACACCCTTAGCCGCAAAAATCCCATTATCCTCAGACCAAGAAAACCCTAATCCTCATCCCCCAAATAACCTAATCCATCTACCCAAAATATCCTAGACCCTAAAAACTAAACTCCAAAAGACCCTAAACACTTAGCCCCAAAAAAACCTTAACTATTGGCCTCAAAAACAATAAATCTTGCTACACCCAAAAAACATAAATCCTCATCCCCAGAAATACATAAACCCTCGTGAACAAAAAAAATAAACCCTAAAACCAATGAAACCCTTAACCATAAACCCCCCAAAACCCTCAACACTAAGCCCCAAATAACATAGAATCCTTAGAACAAAAACATCCTAAATCCTCCGCCCAAAAAAACCCTCAACTCTAAACTCTAAAAAACCATCAAACCTCAACTCCCAAAAACCCGCAAACCTATGCCCCAATAATTTATCAAATCTTCAAAAAATATCCATCAAGCATCATAACCAAAAATACCTCAACCCTCATCACTAAAAATTCATGACGCTACCACCCAAAATAAAACAAAAACCCTCCTCACCAAAAATCCCAAAATCCTCCTTCCCAAAAATTAAAAACCCTCAACCTCCCAAAATCCATAATTCCTCAATCCTATCCCCTTAGCCCCAAAATCCCTTAAACCCTCAACCCTAAAAAAACCAGAACCCACATCCCCAATACACCATATATTCTCAACAATGAAAACTATAAACCCTCAACACCAAAGTACACTACCCACATAGCCCTAAAAATCACTAAATCCACAATCCCAAATAACTCTAGACCCTCATCCAAAAAAACACAAAACCCTCACACCAAAAAAATCATGAACCATAAGCCATAAAATATAGTAAACCATTATCCTCAGAAAATCATAAACCCTCATCCCAAAAAAACCAAAGCCCTCATCTCCATAAAAACCCAAAACCCGAAACCAAAAAAAAACCGAAATAACTTATCACAAAAAACCCTATACCCTTAGGATAAAGACCCATAACTCCTAACCCTAAAAAAACCCTAAAATCAATAACCAATAAGAACATATCCTTGAAAATATCTAATCCATGAGCTCCAAAATATCTTAACCCATTAGCCGGAACTAACATTAAACACTCATCCACTAAAAACCCACTACCCTCAACCCCCAAAACGCCTAAACCCTACGCCCAAAAAAACCTTAATCCCTTATCACAAAAAAACCCTAAATCTTTAGACCATAAAATAACTAAACCCTAAAAACATAAAAAACTCAACCATGCACCAGAAAAAAAACCCTAATCCCTCAGAACCAAAATATGATGAACCTTGAGCCCCAAAAAACCCAAAACCATCAGCCCCGAAAAACCCTCAACCTTTAGTTATGAAAAAAACTCAACAATCATCCACCCAAAATCTTAAACCACCATACCCAAAAAATTATCAACCTATATCACTGAAAAAAAATAAATCTCAATATCTAAAAATCACTCAAATATGACCCCCCAAAAACACTCAATCCTCGGCTCAAAAAACCCTCCATCCTCAACCCTCATCTAAAAAAACCCTAAACACAAATCCATATATAACCATCAACCCTGATCCCCCAAAACACCTTAACACTCATCCATAAAAATTACTAAACAATAATCTACAAAATCCCTCAACCCTTATTAGAAAAAAAATTCTAAACCCTCTCAGCCTCACAAAACCCTGAACCCATAGCCCTAAAAATCCACAACCATCTGCCCAAAAAAACGATAATCCCACATCACTACGAAACCATAAACCCTCACCCTAAAAAACCCTATATGATCATCCCCCAAAAAACACTCAACCCTCACCCCCCAAATAACTCTCAACACTCAGACCCAAAAAAATTACAACTGCTAGCCCCAAAACACTTCCAAACCCAGCAAAAAAAGCAATGAACCATTGGCCCCAAAAAAACCCTAAAACATTAAAACCAAAAACCTATAAATCCAAGGTACCAATAAATTATAAAGCCTCATCCCCAAAAAAACTTCAACCCAAAAAACCCTCAACACTCATCCAAAAAACCCCTCCACCACAAAAACACTAAACACTCATCTAAATCAATCCCCAAACCCTCATCCCAAAAAACCAAAAACCATTCATCCAAAAAGTCATAAACTATCCAACCAAATAAATAAAAAAACCTCAATGCCAAAAAAACTCTAAAAAACACTAATACATAACGTCAAATAAATCAACACATGGTTCTAAAAAAACCTTAACCCTTATCCCTTAAAATATCTGATCCCTCATCCCCAAAAAAACCCACAATACTCTACCCCGATAAACCATCAATCCAAAACCCAAAAAATCCCTCAAACCACAAAGATAAAAAACCCATATCACCCACCCCAGAAAATACCGCGTCCTGAAAATACCCTCATCCCCCATTAACCTGACCCCAAAAAACCCAAAACCCTTATCACCAAAAAAACCCTAAACCCTCCTCTCCCAAGAAATCCTAAACTCTTATCCCAAAACACTCAACCCTAAACCCAATAAATCAAAAACACACATCCCACAAAACCTGTAAATACATATACCTAAAAAACCAGATACCTCAACCCTAAAAAACACAAAACCCCAAACACGAGAAGACCATGAAAACATAGCAACAAAAATTCCTCAACCCTCAGTCCCAAACATCCCTAAACCATCATCCAAAAAAATCAAAAATTGATCAACCCCAAAAAACTCTAAAAACCATTATCTCATAAAATCCATTAAACCATGAACCCCAATAACCCTAATCCCTTGAACTAAAAGACCCTAAATACTCTGCCCCTAAAAAACCCAAAATAATAAGCCCCTAAACCACCTAAAACCATAGTCTTTAAAATCCTAAATCATTAGCCACAGAAAACCATAAACCCTTATTACTAAAAAACCCTAAACAATCCACCAATAAACCCTTAACCCTTAGTGCACAAAACATAATCATTCAGTCCCCCAAACCCCAAAACCCTCATCCCAAAAGACACATACATACTCACCCACAAAAAACCTTCAACCCTCAACCCAGAAAAACCTCAACATAAATCTTTGAAAATCTCACAACCTTCAATGCTAAAAAACCCTAAAACCCCATCCCAATAAAATAAACTCTCATCCCTAAAAAACCTCAACCCTCATCCCCAAAAAATAACACAACCCTCATGCACATAATTCCTGAACCCTCACCCCCAAAAACACTATATCCTCAGCATCAGAAACCCCAATATCATGATCCATAAAAAAATAAAAACCGACATTCCCAAAAAAATATAAAATCTTAGTTTTAGAAAAACCTAAACCCTCAGCCCCAAAAAAATCTAAACCCTCAACCCCAAAAATGTCGTAAACCCTCAACAAAAAAAAACAATAAACCCAAATCATAGAAAAAAACGTAAACCCTCTTCCCCAAAAATCCCTCATCCCTTATCCCAAAAATGTTCAACCATCATCCAAAAAATATACCTCAAACCTAATCCCCCAAAAACCATCGACCCTCAACCCTAAAAGATAAATAACTCTTAGTAGAAAAAATCTATAAATCATCATTCGATAAAACACAGAACCCTCATCCCAAAAAACCCTAAATCCTTATCCCTAGAACATATTAAACTGTCTAGTAAAAAAAACTCTAAACCCTTACCACCAAAAAAACCATGAAAAATATACATAGAAAACACATATATGCTCATCCTCCCAAAACCCTAAACTCTCAACCTTATAAATCCCTAATCTCGCAACCCCCAAAAAATATAAACCCTTAGTCGCATAACCCATAAACACCTAAACCCTCTACCCCAAAATCCTAAAACTCAAACACAGAAACCTATAATCCATTAGGGCCAAGAAACCTAAACACCCATCGCCATAAAACTCTAAACCCTCATGCCAAAAAAACCCAAAACCATCAACCCTGAATATCCATCAACCATCTGGCCCCAAAATCCCCCAAAGCACATCCCTAGAACTACCTAAAACACAAACAATACTCAAACCATACTCTCAAAATACCATCAAACATTCCCTATAAAAATATCATTGTTCAGCCCCAATATATTCTAAATCCTCAACACTAAAAAACCATGAATCATCATCCCAAAAAAACCATCAACCTTCACCCCCAAAACCCCCAAAACCCTCATCTCTAAAAAACACTAAACCCTCATCCCCAATAACGACTGAACCCTCAACCCAAAAAACATTGAACCCCCATCTCCAAAAACCCTTATCCCACATCCCCAAAAAACCCAAATAACCACTACAAAAAACCCTAAAAACTCATCCCTATAAAACCCTGAACCCTATGAAAAAAAACCATAAATAGTCATCACCCCAAATTCCAAAACCCTAAACCCCAAAATCCCATAAGCCACCAGTCGAAGAATACCCTAAACCTTCCGCCATAAAATCCCCTAGACCCTCATCTGCAAAATCCTCAACCCGCAGCTCTAAAAAACCCTAAACACTCATCCCTAAAAACTTTCAACCATTATGCACAAAAAAATAAACCATCAAACCAAAAAAACCCTCAACCCTTAGCTGCAAAAAAACCCAACCATTAACCGCAAAAAATCCTTAGCCCACATCACCAAAACACAATAAAACCTAAACCCCAAACACCTCAACACCTATCCCCTCAAACCACTAAACAGTAAACCCAAAAATAACCAACCCATATCCTAAAAAAACCCAAAACCCTCATCTCAATATACCCTAAACACTCATACCCAAAAAACCCTAATCCCACACACCAAAAAAACAATCAACCCTCAGTCCCACAAAACCTTCAACCTAAGCCTCAAAAAACCCACAACCATCCCCCCACAAAAAAACCTAAACCCTCATGCTAAAAAAACTCTAAAACCTTATATCCCAAAATACTCTAAATCCACAACACAAAAAATCCAAAAAAAATTCATCCCTAGACAAACCTAAACCCTAAT
The DNA here is from genome assembly GCA_963277665.1 of Viscum album. Taxonomy (NCBI): domain Eukaryota; kingdom Viridiplantae; phylum Streptophyta; class Magnoliopsida; order Santalales; family Viscaceae; genus Viscum; species Viscum album. The sequence continues at coordinate 1,899,353,784 of OY728141.1, forward strand.
CTCCAAAAAAATTTAAGATCTTACCAAAATAACTAGAAACAATGAGCCCTAAAAGAAACTGAAACCTACTCCCCAAAAATCCTTAAACATTTCCCTCCAAAAAAACTAATCCCTAAAAACCCTAAATCATTAGCAAAAAAACCCTTAAACCATCATCCCAAACATATCCCAAAACCCATAGTCCAAGAACAATCAAAATTTTTAGCCTAAATAAAACTTTAATACCTCAACCATAAAAAATAAAAAACACTCTTCCCCAAAAAATCCTAAATCCATAGACACAAAAAACCATAAACCCTTAGTCCTAAATAACCCCTAAACTCTATAAAAACTAAAAACCCTTTTTCATATAAAATCCAAAACACTTATCCCAAAAAAACCCCCATCCATCAGCCCCAAAACCTTTATACCCGTAGCACCAAACGTCCAAAACCCTTAACCTAAAAAAAATCAACCCACTACAAAGAAAAATCCTCACCCCTAATCCCCCAAAAAACTGAACCCTCAGCCCTAAAAACCCTCTATCTCTTGTCCCATAAAAACAATAAATCCATTAATCTAATAAATCCTAAACCCCAGACCTAAAAATACCAAAACCATCTACCCTAAAAAACCCTGAACCCCATCCCCCCAAAAAAAGCTCTAAGCCCCCAAAAACCCTTAACCCCTTGCCACAAAAATCATAATGCCATTGTTTCAAAAACCCAAAACCCTTATCCCAAAATAACTCTAAAACATAAACCCTCATCAATAAAAAACTCCCAACCATAATCCCCACAAAAACCTAAATCCTCATTCTCAAATAATCATAAATAGTCAACCGCTAAAATTGAAAACTTTCAGCCCCAAAAAACTATAAACCCACAACCCCAGAAAACCCTAAACCAAAATCCACCAAAAACCTAAACCAACATCCCAAACACCCCTAAATTGTCTCCCCTAAAAATCCAAAATCCTCTTCCCCAAAAAATCATAATCCAGAAGCCACCAAAAACTCTAAACCCTTACCCACAAAAAACCCTGAACAGTCATCCCCAAATAAACCTACAACCTTTTCACGCTAAAAATCCTAAACCTTCCACCCAAAACCCCAAAACCCTTATCCCCAAAAAACCCTCAACCCTAAAAAACCCAGAACCCTTATCCCCAAAAAACAGTAAACACTCATCCTGAAAAAAAAAACCAAAACCTCATCCCAAAAAATAATAAATTATCACCATGAAAATTAACTAAAAAATCATCCCCAAATAAACCTGAATCCTAAAAAAAACCTAATTCCTCAGGCCAAAAAACCCCTAATCCTTATCCCCAAAAAACCCAAATCACTCAGTCCCAAAAAACCCTAACCACTCAACTTCAAAAAACCCTAAACCCCAATCCCAAAACCCTTAATCCTCACCCTAGAAATACCCTAAACTCTCATCCCCAAGACACCATAACCCCTAAACCCCAAACAGCCCTAAAACCTCATCACCAAAAATATCTAATCCATCAACCCCAAAAAACCCAAAACCCGCTGCCGAAAAAAATCCTAATCCCAAAACTCCAAAATAGGCTAAAACCCCCCACCTTAAAAACCAAAAAACCACAATGCCCAAAAACAATAAAACATCATCCCTAAAAGTCTATAAACCCCCAACCTAAAAAAACCCAAATCCCTCAGTCCCAAAAAACCATAACCCCTCAACCCCAAAACCCTCTATTCATGTTTCTAAAAAACCATGAACCCTCACTGCCAAAAAAACCCAGAACGCTTAGCCCCATAAAATACTCAATATCTAGCCTTAAAAAACCACAAACCCTCATCCCTTAAAAACCATAATCCCTCACCAAAAAAAAAACAAAAATCCTCAACCTGATAAAATCACTCAACCAGCGGCCTAGAAAAAACCAAAACCCTTAGCCCCCAAAAAACCTAATCCCTCACCATGAAAAAACCCTAAACCCTTAGAACCAAAGAACCATGAACCCTTAGCCACAAAAAAAACTCAACCTAAATCCCAAATAACCATCAAACATCATCCCGAAATAACGTAGACCACCATCTCCCCAAAAACGTAACCCCTCATCCCTAAAAATTCTGAAACCCTCAACCCCAAAAAACCCTGAACCATAAACACCCAAAAAATCTCAACCCTATGACCCAAACCCCCTAAACCCTCATCCCAAAAAAACCCAAAACCTTTACCACCAAAAAAAAACTTTTCAACCCTGAAAAAAATAAACCCTTAGACCTAGAAACCAGTAAACCCTAATCCCACAAACCCCCTTAACATTCAGCACTCAAAATCCTAAACCATCATCCCCAAAAAACCATAGACACTCAGAACTCAAAAATCGTAAACCCTCAACAACAAAATACCTCAAACCACTATCACAAAAAACCCTAATCCCACTACTCAAAAAATAAGAAAAACCCTCATACCAAAAAACCCTATACACTCACACAAAAAAACCCTCAACCCACTAACAGAAAAAAACTTCAACCCTTATCCCCCCAAAACCTCAACCCACAGATCCAAAAATACCTCAACCATTAGTCCTAAAAAAAACCCCAACCCTAATCCCCCCAAAACCATCGACTCTCATCCTTTAAAAAACCCTCAACACTCAAACCCAAAAACTCCACAACCCAAATTCAATAAAACATTCAACTCTTGTCCCCAAAAAAACTTAATCAATAAGCCCCAAAAAACCTATACACGTAGATAATAAAAACTAAAATATCATCCCCAGAAAACACTAAACACTATACCCCATAAAACCAGAAACCCTAAACCCTAAAAACACTACATCATTAACCCAAAAAACCCCTAAACCTTAGTCCACAAATAACCATAACCACCCAACCCAAAAAATACCAAAACAATCTATCCCAAAATCCCTCTAACCTTATACTCAAAAAACATCAACCATTATCCATAAATAATCCTCAACAATCATACATAGTAACCCATCAAACCTTATCCCAAAAAAATATATAACCACAGAAAAAAACTCTCAAACGTCATCTAGAAAAAAACCTTAACCATCATCCCCCAAAGACCCTAAACGCTCATCCCTAAAAACACCTTAACCCGTTGTCCCAATAATCTTGAACCATGATCCCCAAAAAACCCCTAAATCCCCATACAAATAACTCTAAACCCTTAGACCCAAAAAGAACCTAAACCAAAAACTCTAAAAAATGCTAAACCCTAATTCCCAAACAAACCTAAACCCCTAGAATAAAAACACATTAAACCCTCATCTATATGAAATCCTTATCCCTTATCCAAAAAAACACTCAACATGCAGACACAATAAATTGCTGACCCCCATACCTAAAAAACCAAGAACACTCAGCCCCCAAAATATATAATCTCTCATCCAAAATATCCATGAATCATTAGAACCAATAAATCCTAAAACCTAATCCACAAAAAACCATAAACACTCAACCTTAAAAAACAGTAAACCTTCAACTCTGAAAAAACCTAAACCCTCATCCACAAAAAACCCTAAACTCTTAGCCCTGAAACCCCCCAAAACCCAAAACCCTCAGCCCCATATCCCCTAAAACCTCATCCCTAATACCGAAAAACTCTTTAACCCAAACCCTTGAACCCTATTCCCCAAAAAACCTTAAACCCTCACTCCCAAAAAAACCCTAAAAACTGATATCACAAAAAAAACACTGAAACCTCATCCCTAAAAACACCAAAACCATTAACCATAAGACACACTCTACCCCCAAGCCAGTGAAACCCTCAACCCTCAGTTCCAAAACACTGTAAACCCCCATCCCAAAAAAAATCTCAACCCTCCGCCCCCAAAAAACAAGAATCATAAACACCAAAAATCCCTCAACCTTCAGCCCCCAAAAACATTATAACCTCATCCCAAAAACACATAGATCCCTCATCCCCATAAAGCACTGAACCCTCAGCCCTAAGAAACCATGAACCCTAATCCACAAAAAAACAAAACGCTCAACCCCAAAAACCCTAATTTCTCATCAAAAAAAAAACATTGAAACCTCATCCCCAAGAAACCCTAAACAATCATCCCAAACAAAAACACCAAACCCAAAACTCCCAAAACCCCAAAACCCCCAGTCCCAATATACCATAAGAACTCAGACCCAAAAACAATAATCACTCAACCCCATAAATCCTCATCCATATTCCCCAAAAAATTTTTAACACTCATACCCAAAAATTACACAACACACTGCCCCAAAAACAATAACCCTCATACCCATGATACCCTCAACCCTCAGCCCCCAAAAACCCTCAACCATCAGCCAAAAAACATTCCAACCCTCACCACCAAAAAATCCTAAACCTCAAACCCTAAGAGTACCATCAAACTTAATCCCCCAAAACACTTAAACATAATCCCCACAATACCCTCAACCCTCACCCCCAAAATCCCACAAACCTAAATCCAAAAAACCCTCAACCCTCAACCCCCAAAAATCCTAAGTGATCATCCAATAATCACTAAAACATAATCCCTAAAAAAACTAAACCCTTAACCCAAACAATCATATACCCTAAAATAAAATAATATTATAAACCCTCATCCCCAAGAAAACCCAAATCCTTATCTACAAATAATACTAAACTTTCATCCCCAAGAAACCCTAAGCCATAATCCCTAAAAAACACTAAAACCAATGCCCCAAATAATCTTAAACACACTGATCTAAATATCATAAACCCTCATCTGAAAAAAAACATAAACCATTATCCCTAAAAACCCTAAACCCTCAATAAAATCTAACCCTAATCCCTAAAACTAGACCCTCAGTCCCAAAAACACGAAACCATTATCCCCAAAAAATCCCTAAATCTTCATACCGAATAAATCATAAACAGTAAGCCCCTAAAAACAATAAACCCTAAAGCCCAAAAAACCAGAAACCATCATCCACCAAAAACCCTAAACCATGATCCCTAAAAAACCCCAATCCCTCTGCCCCAAGAAACTCTAAACACTAAGCCCAAAGAATCCTAAATCCTCATCCCAAAAAAGCACTTAATACTAAACCATAAAAAATCCTCATCCGTCAACCCCAAAAAACTATAAACCCTTATCCCAATAAAACCCTTAATCCCGAGCCTTGAAAAATCATAAACCCATTGTCACAAAAAATCACTAAACCCTCAAATATAAATACCCCCAACCATCATCTTTAATGTACTCTCAAACCCCATCCCCAAAAAAACATAAAAGTTCGGACCCAAAAAACCATAAACACCTAGCCCCACAAAACCATAAAACCATAGCCCTAAAAAATCGTGATTCTTGATTCCTCAAACCTCACCCCAAAACTATGAAACATTATCCCCAAAAACCCCTAAATCCTCGACACTCATCCACAAAAAACCCTCATCCACATAATTCCATGAATCCTCAATCCCAAAAAACTGTATATAATCAACACAAAAAACCATCAACCCTTAACCTCTATTAACTCTAAACCCTAAGCTCCAAAATTCCCTAATCGCTCAGCCACAAAAACATTAAACCCAAAACTCCAAAAATCCATCAACCGTCTTCCTCGAAAAAACCTAAACCCCAAACCCCAAAAAACCCTAGGAGCTAATCTCCAAAACCCCTAATCCTTTATACCCAAGAAACCCTCATCCCCAAAAAATCCGAAAACCCTCAACCCCAAAAAACCATTTTCCCTCAACTCTAGAAAACCCTAAATACTCTTCCCAAGAACCCTAATTTCTCACCCTCAAAATCCCATATACCCTAATCCCCATGTAATCTTAAACCCTTAGTTCCATAAAATCTGAACCATTAGCCCCAAAACCTGAAACACATATCCCCAAAAATCCAAAATTCATCAACGCAAAAAACCCTAAACCATTAACCTGAAAAAATCTCGATCCTCAATCCCAAAACCCCTAAATTATCACCCCCCAAAATACCCTAAAACATATGACCCAAAATTCCCAACACCCACAACCCCAAATAGCACTAATCCCCCATCCCCCAAAATCTATAACCCCTTATCCCCAAAAAACACTAAACCCACTACCAAGAAAAAACCTAATCCCACATCACCAAAACACTAAACCCCTAGTAAAAAAACTAATCCCTCAAAACCCCAATAAAACTAGGCTATAATCCATACAATTTTTTTAACCCTCAACCCCCAAAAAAACAAAACCATCAGCCCCAAAATACCCTATACCATCTGCCCAAAAAAAACTCTAAACCTAGATCCCTAAAAACCCTAACTGTCATCCCCAAAAAACCCCAAACCATCATAAAAGACCCTAAATCATTTGTCCCAAAACCCAAATCCCTCATCCATAGAAAAACCCTATACCCTCATGCCCAAAAAACCCTTAACCCCCATCCCCAAAAAAACCTCAAACATCAACCCTAAAAAGCCCTAAACCCTCAGTCCTAAAGAACCCTATACCCTATGCCCCCAAAAAACCTAATCCATCTTCCCCCAAAAGCCATAAATCCATATGCCCAAAATACCCTAAACCCACACCCACAAAAACTATAGACCCTCACCACCAAAATAACATAATCCCTCAACCACAAAAAATCCTAAACCCACATCCCAAAATACCCAAAACCCTCTTCTATATAAAAACCAAAACCCTCACACCAAAAAATAGTCCACACTCAGCCCAAAAAACCCCAAAACTCTCAACTTCAAAATAACCTCAACCCCCAAACCCAAAACCCTCATCCCCAAAAAACCCTAAACCCTCAACTCCAAAAAACACTAAACCATTATCTCCCCAGAAATGAGCACACAGTCGAAAAAAATACTAAACAGTCAATCTCAAAAATCCCTAAACACTCAACCCCTAAAAAAACACAACCCTTATCCCTAAAAAACACTAAACCTAGAGCCCCAAAAAACTATAGTCCTTCAACCCCAACAAAACCCAACCCTAATCCTGCAAAATTCCACAACCATAATCCCCCAAAATACATAAACACCAGACTAAAAATTCCATAATCCCTCATCCCCAAAAAACCCACATCCCTCATCCAAAAAAACTCTCACCATCAATCCCAATAAACCCTAAACCCTAATCCCCCCAAAACTCCAAACCATCAAACCCCAAAAAAACCATCACCCCTTTATCCCAAAAAAACCCTAAACCCATAGCCCCCCCAAACCCTAAACATTCATCCCCAAAAACCCATGAACCCCAACATCAAAATTCCATATCCCTCATCCCCCAAAATCCCAAAACCCTTATCCGAATGAAACCATAAACCCCCAACTCAAAAAAAAAACAAAATTTCGTCCCCAAAAAACTATAATGCCTCATCCCCAATAAATTTTAAACCGTCACCCGCAAAACACTGCTATCCCCCCAACCACCAAAACCCCAAAACCCTAAACCCAAAAAAACTTAATGCCTCATACCAAAAATACCTATACCGTTAAGCCCAAGAATCTGTAGACACACAAACCCCAAAAACCCACAAAACTCATCCCCAAAAAACACTAAAACCTCATCCCCATCAATCAACTAATCCTCAACCCCAAAAAACACTCAAGCCAAAAAAACCACAAATTACAACCCTGAATACCGTCAACCCTCAAACCTAAAAAACATAAAAATAAGCCCTTAAATTACCTCAATCATCATCCAAAAAGTCCCCTCAACCCTTAGTCTAATGAAACCATGAATGCTTTGCCCTAAAATACTCTAAATCATCATCCCCCCAAAACCCCAAACCCTCACCACATAAAACCAAAATCACTTAGTCCCAAAAAAACTTAAACCCTTAGCCCCCAAAAAACCCTAAACACTCATCCGTAAAAAACACTTAAACCTAATGTCCCAAAAATCCCAAATCCCACATCCCTAAAAAAACCCTAATCCCACTTCCCTAAACATCCAAAACCCTCAGCACCCAAAAAACAAAAACCCTCATCCCCAACAAACACAAAACCCTAAACGCCACAAAAACTTGAACCTCAATCCCTAAATTACTCTAGACTCCCATCCCCAAAAGAACCTAATCCCCATGATAAAAAAACATAAACCTTCAATCCCAAAAACCCTACACCATGAACCCTAAAAAACCCTAAACTCCAAACCCAAACACCGAAATACCATCTCCCAAAAAACCCTAATCCCTTAGCTATATAAACCTTAAAACCTCAACACAAGAAAACCCTAAACCCTCATCCCCAATAAATTCTCAATCCATAGCCCCAAAAACCCTATACTCTTTTCCATATAGAACCCCCAACTCTCATCCCAAAAAAACCATGAACACTCAAACCCATAATGCCTCATCCCTCTGCCCTAAAAAATCATCAACCCTCATCCCATAAAATCACTAATCCCTCAAACCTCATTTAAAAAAATTTATAATCCCTCAACCCCAAAAAATAGTGAAGCTTTACCCTAAATAATCTCTCAACCCTCTTCCCCCAAAATATGTCAACCCTTATCCTCAAAAAACACTCAATCCTCTTCTTGAAATTACCTCACACCCACCACAAAAAACCCCTAAGCCCATAACACCGAAAAACCCTTAACCATCAGTATCAAATATCCCTAATCCCTCTCCCCTAAAAACGGACAACCATCAAAAAATCCTAAACGATTTTCCTTTAAAAAACCTCAACCCTCTTCCTTGAAAAAATGTAAACACACTATCTTATGTAAACATAAAACCTCATCCTAAAACCCCTAAAACATCATACCTGCAAAACCCTATACACATAGTCCAAAAAAACGTAAACCCATATCCCCAAAGAACCCTAACGCCTCATCCCCATAAAACCCACAACCCTCATCTCCAAAAAACTCTAAACTATTAGCCATGAAAATATCCTAAACCCTCTAACTGAAAAAAAACTTCAACCCGTAGCACCGAAGGACCCTCAACACTCATCCCCAAAAAAAAATTCAACGCAAACTCTAAATAAACTAAATTCAACATCCCAAAAAAACACACATACCTTTTCCCCAAATCACCCTATACCACCTTCCTAAAAATCCCTATACCATCAACAAAATAATAGTAATCCTCATCCCTTGTCCATAAAAAACCGACAACCTGCATCCCTAGAAAACCCTAAACACTCATCCCCAAAAAACCCTAAACGCTTATCTCAAAACACCCTAAACCCTCATTCCCAGAAGACCCCAAACACTCTGCCCTATAAAACACTAAACCCTCCACCCTAAAATTCATTAAACCATCATCATAAAATACCATAATCCATTATCCCCTGAAAACCATATTCTCATAGCCCTAGAAAACCTTAAAACCTCGTCCCCCAACATAACCTAAATCCCTAGCCCCCAGAAACCCTAAACCATCATCCCTAGAAAACCCCATACCCTCAGCCCCAAAAACCCAGAAATAGTAATCCCTAGAAAAACATATGCCCACAAACCCAAAAAACCCTAAACCCTCATCCATGGAAAGCACAAAATCCTCAACCCTAGAAATTCCTAAACCCTTATCCCAGAAATACCTAAACCCCTACCCCCTAAAACCCTAAACCCCCTAGATAACCCTAAAAACCCATCCTAAAATAACACTAAACCCTATTCTCCATAATACCCCAAACCCACATACCAATAAAACCATAAACCCTCGTCCCCAGAAAAACCGACGACCTAGAAAATTATAAATCATCCACCCTAGAAAACTCTAAACCCTCATACCTAGAACCCCACAAAATCATAACCCCTCATCCCCACAAAAATCTAAAGCCATAGCCCTATAAAACCCTCAACCCTCAACCCCATAACACCCTAAACCCTTAGCCTCATAAATTGCTAAGCCCACATCCCCAGAAAAACCTAAGCCCTCACCCCTAGAAAACCCTAAACCCTCATCCCTAAAAAAATCCTAAACCCTATGACCTAATAAACCTTAAAAACATATCCCTAGAGATTACTATGCCCAAATACCAAGATAACTATGAAACCACAACCTCAGAAAACCCTGAACCCTCATCCCCATAAATTCATGGAACCTCGTCCCTAGAAAACCAAGAACCCCCTTCCATAGAAAACGCTAAACACACATACCTAGAAAACCCTAAACACTCAGCCCAAAAAAACCCTAAAATTTCAGCCGTAGAAAACCCTGGACCCCCATCTATTGAAATCCCTGAACCCACATCCATTGAAAACCCTAAACCCTAAAAAACAATGGACCCCCATCCCATTAATAACCTGAACCCTCATTACAAGAAGACACTAAAACTGAAGACCCATAAAAACCTAAACACCGATCCATTGAAAGCACCTTACCCTCATCCTTAAAAAAACCCTAAACCCCATGCCTCATAAAACCCTAAAAATCCATCTCCCTAAAACCCTAAACCCTCAATACTATAAATATCTAAACACAGAACCCTATAACACCCAAAACCCTCAGAAACAAATATTCTAAAACCCTCATTCACATAAAATAACAAACCCTCATCCAAAGACAACACTAAACCCACATCCCTAGAAATTCATAAACACTCTTCCTCAGAAAAAATAAATCCTCATCCCAAGAAAACCCTAGAACCACATCCTCAGAAGTCACTAAACCTTAATCCATAGAAATACCTAAACACTCGGCCCTATAAAACCCTAAAATCTCAACCTGGGAAAACCCTATACCCTCATCCTCCGAAAACGTTAAAAACGTATCCCTAGAAAACCCTACACCTAATACCCATAAAAAATTAACCCTCATCCCTAGATAACACTAAACATTCAGCCACAGATAAATCTAAACACTCACCTCAGAAAACCCTAAACACACATCCACCAAAAACCCTAAACCCTCAGCACAAAAAATGATTAAACCCTAAAACCAAAAAACTCCCAACACTTATCCCCACAAATCTAAAAACCCCCATCCCCAAAAAACATAAACATTCTGCCTCAAAAAAAACCTAAGAACTTATCCCAAAAAATCTAAATCCTTATCCCCAAAAACCCAGAACACGCATCCCCAAAAAACAAATCCCCTCTTCCCAAAACACAATAAACACCAAGCTCCATAAAACACTAAACCCAAAACCCAAAAAAACCATCAAATTTTATCCCAAAAAACCATAAACACTAAGCTCCAAGACACCTTAATCCCTTATCCCCCAAAAACCTTAATCTATCATTACTAAAAAATCCCCTAAAATATCATCCCCCAAAATCCTATAACCCTCAAACCAAAAATCCCTAACCAATATCACAAAAAAACCATAAAAACTCATCTTCAAAAAATCCCAAACCCTTGGAAACAAAAACCCTCATCCCTCAGCCCCAAAAAATTACTAAAACATCATCCCCAAACCTCTTAAACCATCATCCTCGAAAAACCATAAACCATTCATCCCAAATAACCCTAAACCCTAAACCCCAAAAAGAAATTAACCCCCATAAAAAAACTGTAAACCCTAAACCCCAAATAAACCTAAACTACATACCCCCAAAACCCGTAAAACCTCAACCCCAAAATCCAAAAAACATCATCCCCATAAACGTCATCCCCACAACCTATAAGACATCATCCACAAAAAACCATTCATTCTCGACCCCAAAAAATTCTAAACCCTCATACCGAGAAAACCCTAATGCCTCAGTTCAAAAAAATCCATGAACCATAAGCTACAAAACCCTAAACAATTACCCAAAAAACCCAATACCATCAGCCCCAAAAACACTAAACTATAAGCCCCATAAATCCCTAGACCATCTACCCCAAAATACCATAAAACCTCACCCCCAAAAACCATAATCCTATAAAATAAAATAATCCAAAACTATAAACTCCAAAAAACACTAAACCCAATTCCCCAAATAATACCAGAACCCTGAAACAAAAAAAACCTAAACCATCACCCAAAATACACCCAAAACCATCATCCCTAAGAAAACACTAAAAACTCATCCCCATAAACCATAAACCTTCAGCTCCAAAAAACCATAATCTCCCATTCTCAAAAAACAAAAAAGATTTATCATCAAATATCCAAAACCCATTTCCCCAAAATGCCCTAAAACCTCAAACCAAAAACCCCAAAACCTCTATACCCAAAAAACATAAACCCTCCTCCCCAAAAAACCATAAACCCTCATCCCCAATAAACTAAAACACTCAGCTACAGGATTCCCTAAAACCACATCGCTTAAGAAACCTAAACCCTCTGCCCAAAAAACAATAAACTCTCATCCCTAAAAAACCAAAACACTCAGCTACAGTAATCACTAAAACCACATCGCTTAAGAAAACTAAACCCTTAGCCCAAAAAACAATAAACCCTCAGCCTCAAAAAGACATAAACCCACATCTGAAAGAAAAAACATTTATCCCAAAAAACCTAAATCATTGGACAAAAAAATCTCTAAGAAATAAAAAAAGAATAAATCATATGTGACAAGAAACCACAAACCCTTAGCCCAAAGAAACCCTAAACACTCAGCCCCCAAAAAACATGAAACCCTATCCATGAAAAACTATAAACCATCTGCTTGAAAAAACCCCAATCACATAGCTGTTATAATCCCTAAACACCCAACTTTAGAAACCCTAAACCCCCATCCCCAATATAACCTAAATCCCTAGTCCTAAAAATCCCTAGACCGTAATCCCCTAAAAAACCCAATCTCTCAACCCCAAAAAACCCTAAACGCCCATCCCTAAAAACCCTAAACCCTCATCCCAGAAAAACACTAAACCCTCAGTACTATAAAACTATATAAACACATCCCCCAAAAAACCTATATTTTGAACCCAAAAAACAGTAATTATCCATCCCCTAAAAACCACTTAAACTCGTCATCAAAAAACCCAAACCCCCATCCCTAAAACCCAAAGTGATCACTCCATAAAAACCCTAAATCCCCATCCTAAAGAAACACTAAACCGACTTCACAAATAACCTCTAAACCCCTTACCCAAACAAAACCAAAACTCATAGCCCAAAAATATCATAAAACCTCATCCCCCCAAAACCATAAACATTAAAAACCAAAAATCCCTAAACCTTCAGTCCAAAAATTTCTTAATCCCAAATATCCCTAAAAGCCCAAAACTATTAGATATATAAAAAAGAAACCCTCAACCACAAAAAATCCAACACCATCATCCCCAAAAAACAAAATCCCTCAGTATTAAAAATCCATAAAAACTATTCCCTAAAAACCCTTCAATTGCCCTCAAAAAATAAACCCCAAACCATTATCCTCAAAACCCCTCAACCTGGTTCCCCAAACAACCATCACCACATAGCAATAAAAAACCATCAACCACAAAAATCTCGCATCCCTCATCCCTAAATAACCCTAATTCCCAGAAAAATATCAAACCAATTCCACAAAAATCCCTCAACCCTCAACCTCAAAAAAACACTCAAACTACATCCCCAGAAATACCCAAACCCTTATCCCCAAAAAATGAAACCCAGAACCCTAAAAAATCCCAATACCTCAGTACAAAAAAACCCTAAACCCTCATCCCCCTAAATTATAAAACCATCATCCCTAAGAAGCCCCCAACCCTCTTCAATAAAAACACTAAACCATCATCCCAACCAAACCCTAAACATCTACTCTAAAAAAACCCAAAACCCATAGCCCCCAAAAATCCTTAACTATATTCTCCAAAAACCTTAAAACCTTATCGCTAAATATCCTTAAACCGTCAACCCCAAAAAACCCTATACAATCATCCCCAAATAACCCTAAACCCTAAAAAAACACTAAATCATCATCCCCAAAAACCCATAATACCCTCCACCCAAAATAAAATCCCAAACCCTAGTCACCAATACCCTCATCCTCACCAGAACAATCAAACCTCAACCCCAAAAAATGAACAAACCTGATTCTTGAAAAACCCTCAACCCTTATCACTAAAAAACTCTCAAAAATCAACCCCAAAATACCCAAAATCCGTATGCTCATAAAATCTGAAAAACCTTTTCCCCCAAAACCTTAAACCCTCACAAAAAACCATAAACCCTCATCCACCAAATATTTTCAATCCTCATCCCAAAACATACCTCAACACTCAAGCCCAAAAATCACTCAAAACGTTTCCCTAAAAAACCATAAACACACTTACAAAAGCAACCACCACCCTACGAACCAAAATAAAATCAACACTAAGCCCCCTAAACACTGAAACCTAAGCCCAAAAAATCTCTTAACCATCATCCCCAAAAAACCCTCAACCCTCATCCCAAAAAATATCTAAACCCATAGCCTATGAAAAACATGCAACCTAAACCACAAAATATCTTAAACCCTCAACACAAAATACCTTATAACCTCATCCCGGAAAACCCTTAAACTTTATATTTCAAAATCCTAAATCATCCCCACAAAAAATCCATAAAAAAATCATCCCCATGAAACCCTCAACCCTCATCCCTAAAAACCCCTCACCCAAAAAAACATTCAATTCGTAGACCCAAAAAAATAAACATCCACCTAAAAAATGATAAACATTGGGCACCATGTAAACCTATACATTTATCCAAAAAACCAAGTCTTTTAGCCCCAAAAATCCCTAAAACCTCTACCTGAAAATACCACAAACAATTTTTACAAAAAAAACTCTAATACTTCCGTCCAAAAAAATGTTAATCCCTCATCCCCATAAAACCCTAAAACCTAAACCCCCAAAAATCCAAAGCACACAGCCACATCGAACTCTAAACCGATAGCCCAAAAACCATCAACCCTCATCTTCAATTAACCATAAACCATCATCCGCAAAAAAACATTGAATCCATAACACTAGAAAATAATAAACCCTCAGACCCAGAAAACCCTCCACCCCCAAACCCCCTAAATCCTCATCCCAAAAAACCCTAAACATTCAGACCTAGAAAACCGTAAACCATCAGCCCCAAAAAAACCTAAACAATCAAACCTGGAAAACCCAAACCCTCAACCCTAGAAAAATAACTAAACCCTTAGACCCATGAAGCACTAAACCGTCAACCCCAAAAATCCATATACCTTAATCCCAAAAAATTATGAACCCTAATCCCTAAAAAACCAAAAACCCTAGGACATAGAAAACTATAAAACCCCAACCTCAAAGACACTAAATCCACATCCCCAAAAGCCCCACATTTTACCCCCAAAAACCATAATCCTTTTCCCATAAAAAGGAACACTCATCCCTAAACAACCCTAAACTCTCAACCCCAGAAAATCCAAAACCCACACCTGTAGAAAACTCCCAACCCTTGGTCCAGAAAATCACAAATCCCTTAGCCCCAAAAAATCACTAAACCCCTAGCCCAATAATAAACATAAACCCTCATCCTCAAAAAGTGAAAAATATACTACACCCGAAATCCCTAATCCCTAAGCCCCCTCAAACCCAAAACTATAATATCCCAGAACTATATAAAAAAAATCTCAACCACATAACACCATAAACCATCATCCCCAAAAATCCATAACAAATCAGCCCCAAAAAACGATAAATGCTAAGAACCCCTAAAAACTAAACTCTCAGCCCCCAAAAATCCCTATTTCATCATCCAAAAAATACCCTAACCCCTCATCCCCAAAACACCCTAAACCTTCACCCCCAAAATATACTAAAACATTATACGAAAAAAGTAAAAACCCACAACCCCAAAAAACCTTAATCCTCTTCCAAAAATACCAATAAACCCTCACCCACAAAAAACACAAAACCCTTATCCCTCAAAACCCTAATCTCAAAGTGGTAGAAAACAAAAAACCATAACCCCCAAGAAACCCTAAACCATCATCCTTAGAAAAAATGAACCATCGGCCCTAGAAAATTCAAAACTCTTAGGCCCAAAAAATCCCTAAATAATGAGCTTGAAAAAACCCTTAAAAATCAACACGAAAAAACCCTAAAACCTCATCCCACAAAAACCCTAATGACCCAGTACCAAAAACCCAAAACCCTCAAACACCAAAATCAAAAACCCTTAAACCAAAAAAACCCTATACCCTTAGATGAAAAAATCCAGGCACACTGATCCCCCAAAAAACCTAATCCCTTAGCACCAAAATATCCCTAAACCCTCATTTGTCAAAAACCCTAATCTCATATCCCAAAATAATCATGAACCCTCAACCACAGAAAACCCTAAACCATCATCTATGAAAAAACCCACACCCTTAGCATGAAAAAATTCAAATTCGTCAGACCAAAAAATCCCAATCCAAAACATCTAGAAAACCCCAAACACTCAGCCCCAAAAAACCACAAACACTTATCCCTAAAAAATCCGCAAAACCTCATCCCCAGGAAACCCTCAACCCTAGAAAACCCTCAAACACTCATACCAAAAAAAACGTCAAACCCTAAGCTCAAAAATACTCCAAACCCTCAGCCCCAAAAATCCCAAACCCCCGAGTCCTAAAATACCTTAAACCCCCATCCACAAAAATCCTGAAACCCTCATCCCCATAAAGCTCTAAACCATCAACCCAAGAAAAACTTAAATCCTCATCCCTAAAAAATCCAAATATCCCATCCCCAAAAAATCCTAAACCACCGTCCCCAAAAAACCATAGGCCCTTATCACCAAAAAAGTATAAACCCTCTACCCCAAAAAATGAAACCATCATCTCCCAAAAATAGCCTAAACCCTGAACCCAAAGAAATTATAAACAATAATCCTAAAAAATCCCTAAAACCCAAGTCCCCAATAACCATAATCCCTCATACCTAAAAACCATAAACCCCAACCCAAATAATCCCAAAACCCTCATCCCAAAAAGCACTGAAAGCCTCATCCTTAAAAAACACTAATCACCCATCTGAAAAATACTCTAAGCCCTAAGACCAAAAAAACAGAAATCACTTAGCCCCAAAATACCATAACACATAGCTCCAAAAATAACTATACCCTCAACCCAAAATACTATAAACCCTCATCCTAAAAAACCCTCAAACCCAATAAACCTTGAACCCCATTCCCCAAAACCCCCTAAACCATTACCCAAAATAACCCTGAAACCTCATCCGTAAAAAAAACTGAACCCCTTGCCCCAAAAACTCTCAACATTAACAACAAACCCTAATCCCTAAATAACCCTTAAACATCAGGGCCGAAAAGTCCAAGATCCTCAATCCCATAAATTCATAACTCCTAAACCTCAAAAATAAATGAACCATCAGCCTGAGAAAATCATAAACCCTCATCCCCAAAAGAACATAAATAGTAATCCCAAAAATCCCCAAAACCGTCATCCCTAAATTACCCAAAATTCCCATCCACAAAAACCATGAACCCTAGTCCCAAAAAAACCTGAACCATCATCCCCAAAAAATCTTGTACCCTCATTTATATAAAAACCCTGATCCTGCATCCCCAAAAATATCTAAACACTTATCCCCTCAATAAACCATTTCCCTCTTTCCCAAAACCCCTAAACACTCATCCAAAAAAATGATAAACCCTCAACCCCCAAAAAACTAAACCCTCAGCCCCAAAAAACCTTATACCCTCATCCCCAAAACCCCGAAACCCTTATCCCCCAAAACCTAAAACCATCAACCCCAAAAAACCATAAAACCACATCCAAAAAAACCCTAAATCCACTCCCCCAAAAAATCTAAACCCACGTTCCTAAAAAAACATTAACCTTCAACATAAAAACATTCAACACTGAGCCCAAAAAACCATAAATCATCAACCTAAAAAACACTATACCCTCATCCCCTATAAAACACTAAACCCTGAGCCCCCCCCCCAAAAAAAAATTAATCTCATTACACTAAAAAACCCTACACCCATAACACCAGAAAACCCTATCTAACAACATAAAAAATGATAAACACTCAGCCCCAAATAACAATAAACCATTTTCCATAAAACCCTAATCCATTAGAAAAAAATCCCTATAATTAGTTCCTCATAAAACCTTAAACCCTCATCCCAAAAAACCAAAATCCATTATCCTAAAAAAATCCTAAATTTGAATCCCCAAAATATTCTAATCCCTGGTCCCAAAAAACGATAAACCCACATCCCTAAGAAACACTAATCCTCAATCACAAGAAATCATAAACCCTAAACACTCAGTCACAAAAACCTCAAAATCATCAACTCAAAAAACTCCTAAACCATCATCCACAAAAATCATTAACCAAACATACAAAATTTTCCAAAACCATCATCCCCAAAAAACCCATAAAAACTTAGACCCAAAGAAATCATTAACCATCATGCCGAAATAATCCTTAGAACCTAGACCTCAAAAATAGATAAACCATTATCTCTAAAAAAACCCTCAACCCTTCACCCTTAAAGACTCCAAACCATCATCCTAAAAAAACTTAAACCCTCAACCCAAAAAAACCAAAAAATCACGACTCTAAAACCATATAAACTTTAATGCCCAAAACCCCAAAAATAACAACACCAAAAACCCAAAAACCCTCATTCTAAAAAAACATATTCCCTGAACTCCAAAAAACACTATACCATCACACTAAAAATCATATTCCCCATAAAATCCAAATCCCTCCTCCCCAAAAGACGCTAAACCATCATCGAGTAAAAAACCCAATACCCTCATCCCAAAAAAAAACATAAACTCTAAGACAAAAAATAATAATAAAGCATCGTCCTATAAAAACCCCCCAAACCCTTCACATTCAAAAACTCTTAAACCCTTATCTCCAAAAAAAACTAAACTCGCATCCCTAAAAACATAAATAATCAGCTCTAGAAACCAATAAAATCTCAGCCCCAGAAAAAACTAAACCCACATCCCCAAAAATTCAAAACCCTAAGCACCAAAAAATCTTCAAACCTCAGCAAAAAGAACCTTAAAACCTCATCCCCATAACACCCTAAACCCTCATCCCCAAAAAACCCTAAACCCTCAGCTGAAAAATTCCCCAAACACTAAACCCCCAGCCCCAAATATCCTAAAACCTAAGAAGAGAAATATCCCTAAACCCCCAGAAATCCAAAATCATAAACCCTCATACCGAAAAAACCCTAAACCCTCATCCCCTGAAATCACTAACCCCTTAGTAAAGAAAAACCCCCCAACCCGCAGCTCCAAAATTCTACAAACACTCAACCCCAAAAATGAAAAACCCAAAACAATAAAAAACCAAAATTCCTTAGAACTAAAAAAACAAAACCCATTTCCTAAAAAACCCTCAAACCCTCCTCCCAAAATACACAAAACCCTCATCCCCAAAATACAGAAATCATAAGCCCAAAAAAACCCGAAACCCTAATCCAAAAAATCCACAAACCCTCATCCAAAAAAAAACCCAAATCCCTCAACCCTAAATCCCAGAACCCTCATCCCCATAAAACCAGAAACCCTCATCCAAAGAAAAAAAGTAATCACACATCCCCAAAAAACACTTAATCCCCATCCCAAAAAAAACCCTAAATGCTTGGCCCAAAAAAAAACCATAATCCTTTCATCACAAAAAAACATATATCGTCAAACCTAAAAAACTCAAACCCTAAGAAAAAAAATACCCCAAACCCTCATCCCCAAAAACACTAAACCCTCTTCCCCACAAATCCCAAAACCCCCGGCCCCAGGAAACCCTAAACTGTCATCCCTAAAAAACCATAAAATCTAATCCCTAGAAAACCCTAAACCGTCATTACCAAAAAAACCCAAACCCTCAAACATAAAAAATCTTAAACCCTTAGCCCCAAAATTCTCTAAGCCCTCAATCCCAAAAAAACCCAAATCCAGTAACCCACAACTTACCAACCCTCATATCCTGAAAACACTAAAACAATAGCCCAAAAAACCCTATACCCTTATCCCACAAAAGACATAGACCCAAGTCCCCAAAAAACCATAAATCCTCATCCACAAATAACCCATAACCCATATCAAAAAAAACCTTATAACCAATTCCCAAAATAACCCTAAACCCTCAACACAAAAAAAATCATGAACCCTCAGCACCATGAAAGTCCTCAGCCCACAACCCCACACAACCATGGACCCTTATCCCCATAAAACCTTGAATCCTAATGATCATAAAACCCCAGAACCTCCACCCTATAAAACCCTTAACCAGCATCCCCAAAAAAACCTGAACCCTTATCTTGATAAGAAACATAAACCCTCAACACCAAAAAAACACTTGAATTTGAAACCCCAATACCCAAAAACCCTCAATCCCAAATTCCACTATATACCAAGACCAAAAATACATGAACACTCATACCTATAAAATCCTAAAACCCTATGCCCAAGAATCCCAGAATCCCCATCATTGAAAAACCTTGAACACTCATCCCCAAAAAAAACTCGAACCTTAATCCCTGAAAAACCCTAAACCATGAGCGTCAAAAAAATCCTTAATCCTAGTCCCACAAATCCTTAAACCCTCATACCACAAAAAATATTATACCCACCATATCAAAAACCTGAAAGACATCTACCCCAAAACTACAAAACCCCTAGCCCTAAAAACTATAAACAATCACCGTCAGCAAACCCTAAAAACACATTCCCAAAAAAACAATAACCTCACCCACCAAAAACCCACACACTCATCCCAAAAAACCAGAAACCACTACAACCAAAAAACCATAAACCCTCAGTGAAAAAATACCATTAACCCTTATCCCTCAAAAAACCTAATCCATCATCCCTACAAACCATAAACACTTATCCCCGGAAAACCTCATACCTTCATCCCTAAAACACATTAAACCCTCATACCCGAAAAAGACTAAACTCTTTTCCCCAAAAAACCAAAACCCCCTAGCCCAAATACCCAAAAACCCTCATCCCTAAAAAACACTAAACCTCCATCCCCAAAATACTCTAAACACTAATTCCCAAAAACACTAAACTCTAAACCCCATAAAACCCTAAAAACTAATCCCCAAAAAACCCCTAAAGCATCATCCACAATATACCCTACAACCTCAGCCCCAAAAAACACATAACCATTTTCCCAAAAAAACCATTTACCCTGAACCCCCAAAAACCCTAATCCCTCAACACCAAAAAAGACAAAACCCTCATATCCCCAAAACATTAAACCATATTTTTTAAAAACCCTAAACCCTCCACACAAAAAATCCCAAAACCATCATCCATAAAAACAATAAACCGTCATCACTAAAAGACCAAAAACCCTCATCCCCAAACACTAATAAACCATGAACCATCAAAAAAAATCCTAAACCCTCAAGTAAAAAACCCACAAACTCAAAACCCCAAAAAACCCTATACCGCCATCCCCCAAAATGCTAAACCATCAAATCCAAAAAAACAATAAACCTAGATCCCTAAAAAACCCTAAACCACCATCCACAAAAAAACTAAAACCTAATCCCCAAAATCTCTGAAACATGATCCCCCAAATACCGTAACCCATCATCCACAAATACCATAAACCCTCATTGATAAAAAACCCCATACCCTCTTCCCCTAAAAAACTATAATCCATCATTCCCAAAATACCCTAAGCCCTCAGACCAAAAAACCCTAAATGCTCAGCACAAAATATCTTAATACCTCAAACCCAAAATCCCAAAAAACCTCATGGGAAAAAAAGCATAATCCCAAGGACCATCATCCCTAAAAACCCTTATGCCTTTGACCAAAAAATCCCTAAACCCTCATCCAAAAAAATCTAAAACCCATAGCCCTCAAAAACATAAACCCTCATCTCCAAAAAACCATTAACCCTCACCCAAAAAAATACATAAACCCCCAGCCCGAAAAAAAACATTAAACCATCATCTCCCCAAAACCCTAAATGATTAGCCTAAAAAACTATAACCCTAAGCCTCAAACCCCATAATCCACCAATAAAAAAACCCTAAACACTCCATCACAAATTCCCAACACCCTCTACCCAATGAAACCAAAAAAACCCTTCCCAAAACACCCCTATACCCTCTGCAATAAAAATATCTAAACCCTAATCTCAAAAAACCTTCAACCCTTTCCTCCAAAAATCCTAAGCACTCATCCCCAAAAAATGTCAAACCCCTACCCCCAAAACACCAAAACCCATAGCCTCAAAATAAAATAAACCCTCAGCCCCAAAAAATCTAAACCATAAACCCTAAATAACCCTAAACCTCATCCATACAAAACCGTAAACCCTTAGCACCATAAAACCAGTAAAAACTTATCCTCCAAAACACCTAAACACTTATCCAAAAAACCCCTAAACCCATAGCCTCGAAAACCCCAAAACCATCAGCACAAAAACCCCAAAAACATTATCCCTAAAAAACACTAACCCCCCAACCGTATAAATACAAAACCTTCATATCCATAATACACAAAAATCTCATCCTCAAAAATCCTTAAACCTTTAGCCCCCAAAAACCTAAATCAATCATCCCCAAAAACCACTTAACCCTCAACCCCAAACCCATTAACCCTATATCCTATGATGTCGATGCCCACAAACCCAAATAGACCATAACCCTCATCCCAAAAAAACCTAAAACCACTACCCCAAAAACCTCAACCCTAAATAACCATTAACTAACACCCTAAAAAACCCTAAACTCATAGAACAAAATACACTAAAACCATAACACCCAAAACCCAAAACCCTCATCCCCAAGAGAACCTAAAACATCATCCCTAGAAAACCCTAATGCCTCAGCCATAAAAATCCAAACCCCTCATCCCTAGAAATACTTAGACGATAATTCCTAGAAAACCATAAACAATTGACCAAGAAAACCACAAACCTTTCACCCTAGAATACCCTAAACACTCATCCCCAACAAACTCTAAATCCTCATCCCAGGAAAAACCTAAAACCTAAATTCCAAAAAACACTATACCTCCAACACCAAAAAACCCAATAACCTTGTCCCAAAAACCAAATACCACCACCTAATCAAATCATAAACAATTTTCCCCAGAAAATACTAAACACTCGGCCACACAAAAACATAAATTCTCAACCACAAAAACCCAAAAAACCAAATCCTCAGAAAAATATTATTCCTTCACCCTATAAACCCCTAAACACTCATCCTAAAAAACCCTAAACACACAGTCTTAGAAAACCCTAAACCATAAATCCCAGAAAACCCTAACACTCAGCCCCAGAAAACCTATAACCCCTAGCCCCAGAAAACCCTAAACCCCCATCCATATAAAAAACTATTGTATGATAATAAACTTTAATAGAGAAGTCTCACATTTGTTTACTAGTAATTTTTCTCCATTTATTGATTACCTTTGGAGTGGTTTTTACATTATGGTATGTTTTGGTGAGTTTTGAGAAAAATTTAACAAATGAGGGATATGGATGGTCGGCACACTTTTAGAGAAAATCATGCCCCCATCATAGCTAACTATGCTTAACTGGGATGAGGGGATTCGCATGGCTGGCACACAGTTTGGATCCATGCACCCAAAAAAGAGTAACTACGTATCCCTAAAATAATATGTTCATTGTTATGGTGCACAGTTAGGGAAAACCGTGTTCCCATTCCCAGGAAACCATGTGTGAATTTTAATGTTGCCCTAAAATTTGTTTTCAATTCCCCCTAATACCTAAAACTCATCAACCGTATAATACCCTAAACAATAAACCCCAATACTCCATATTCCTTCATCATCATAAAACACTAAAATCTTATACCTAAAAAAGCCTAAACCCTAAACCCCAAAAAACCTAAACCTTCAACCCTAAAAAGCACAAAACACTTAGCCCTAGGAAACCCTAATCCATCATCCCCATGATACACTAAAACCTCATCACTAAGAAATGTTAAATCCGAATCCTCTTGATATCGTAAACCCACAAACCTAAGAAACCCAAAACCCTAAGACCCAAGAAACCCAAAAAACTCATACCCAAGAAACCCTAAAACCTTATCCTCCAGAAATCCTAAACCCTAAACACTAGAAAACCCTAAAACCACAAACCCATGAATCCATAAAGACACAGCCTAGTGAAACCCTAAAACCTCAATCTAAATAATTCCAAAATGCTCGGTAGTAATAAACCCTAAAACCTCAACCCCATGAAAACCAAAAAACTCGTCCCCATGACACACTAAACCCTCATCCCCATGAAACTCAAAACCCGTATCCACATGAAACCCTAAGCCCTCATCCATAATGTACCCTAAACTATGAGCACCATGAAACTATAAACACTTAGAACCCTGAAAACATAAACCTCATCTAGAAGAAATCCTAAACCCTCATCCACATGAAACCCTAATCCATAATCCCCATAAAACCCCAAAACATCCTCCCTAGAAAATATAGACACTAATACCCCTGAAACCCTAAACCCTCATCCCCATGAAAACTTGAATTCTTAGCCCTATGAAACCCAGAAACCTTATCCATAGGAAACACTAAAGCCTTAGCCATATGAAACCCTGAACCATTAGCAACAAGATACCCTTAACCCTTATCTATTATAATCCCCGAAACAACATCCCCAAGAAACCTAAAACCCTATGCCCTAAGAAACTCTAAACCCTCACCCCCATGAAACCAAGGACCCTCATCCCCATGAAACACTATACCATATTCCCACTCAAACCCTAAACCCTCATCCTTATGAAACCTTAAACCCTCATACTAATGAATCCATGAACCCTCGACCCCACAAATCCATGAAACCCTCATCCCCATGATTCCATGAATACTCATCCTAATGAAACCCTAAACCCTCAGTCACAAAAATTATTGAACCCCCATCCCCACAAAACCACGAACCCTATACACCAAGAATCACTAAACCCTTAGCTCTAGAAAACCATAAACCATCATCCCCATAATACCCTCAACCCTTATCCAAAAGAAACACTAAAACCTCATCCCTAAGAAACCTTGTACTCTCACCCAAATGAAAACATGAACCATCATCCCTAAGAATACCAAAACCCTCAATCCCCAAAACCATAAACCCTCAGCCCCAAAAATCCCTGAGCAGTCATGCCATAAAACCATGAACCTTCTTCCCTAGAGATCCCTGAACCATCAGACCTAAAAACTCATGAACCCTCAACCCCCAAAACAATAAACCCTTACTATCAAAAAACATGAAACCCCCAACCACATGAAACCCTAAACCCATACCCCAAAACATACCCAAAACCTCAACCCCAACAAACCCTGTACTCATATCCCCAAACAACCAACCCCAAAAATTTTCTAAAACCTCGTCCACAAAAAACCCTGAAACCTCATCCCCAAAAACACTAAAACCTCGTGCCTAAAAAACCTTAAACTGTAATTCCTAAAAATCATACGCCCTTAACCCCCAAAAACCCTAAACCCCTATCACAAAAAAACCCTAAACCAATAGCCCCAAATATACCATAACCATCATCCACAATCAACCAAAGGCAATCATCTCCAAAATACCCAAAACCCCCATCCTCCAAAACCGTGATCCTTCAACCCTATAAAACACTAAAATCTCATCTCCCAATAACCTAAACACTAAGACCCAAAAAAAAATTCTACCCCTAGTCCCCAAATCCCATATAAGCTTGGTCCCAAAAATCCTATAACCCTTAGCCCCAAAAAAACCCGAACCCTAAGCCGTAAAAAAACCATGAAGCCACATCCACAATAAAAAACATGAACACTCATCTACAAAAATATATAAACCCTCATCCCAAAAAATAACTAAACCCTCATCCCTAAAAAAACTATGAACCCTCTGCCCCAAACAACCATGAACCCTTATCCATAAAAACATTTGTACCCTCAACCCCCAAAATCCATGAAACCTCATCCCCCCACAACCCTATACCGTCATCCCCCAAAACCCCAAAACCCTCAAACCTAAAAACCACTAAACCATTAGTCTCAGAAAACACTAAACTCTCACCCCAAAAACCCTAAACCCGCATCCCCTAAAAACCATAAACCCTCATCCCTTAAACATCACAATTTGTCATTCCAGAAAACCCCAGAAACCCCAGCCCCAATAAAACCTAAACACTCAATACCACAAAAAAATCATCCCTCATCCAGAAAAGACACTAAACCCTAAACCCCATAAAACAAGAAACCTTGATAACCAAAAAACATGACACCCTAAACCCCATAGAACCATAAACCATGTTCCCAAAAATCTCTCAACCCTCGATCACAATAAACATTTAATCCATTGCCTCAAATAACCCTAAAACTTTGAACCAAAAACACTACACCCTAAACCCCAAAAAACCCTAATCCCTCATCCAAAAACAAAACACTAAATCCTCAACCAAAATAAACCCTACACACGCATCCCCAAAAAACCTGAAAACTACAATCCCAAAAAAACCTTAAATCCTCCTCCCAAAAAAACCTTAAACACTCACCACCCAAAACCATTAACCCCAAGCCATAAACAAAACTAAACTCTCAGCCCATAAAACCCCTAAACCATAAACTCAACAAAACACTAAAGCCTCATATCCCCAT
Source organism: Viscum album (assembly GCA_963277665.1). Classification (NCBI taxonomy): domain Eukaryota; kingdom Viridiplantae; phylum Streptophyta; class Magnoliopsida; order Santalales; family Viscaceae; genus Viscum; species Viscum album. The sequence goes on from OY728141.1 coordinate 1,899,380,162, forward strand.
AAACATATAACCTCATCCCAAAAATCATAAACCCTCAGACCAAAAAACCCTAAATCATCATTCCCAAATAACCCTAAACCCTCAACTCTAGAAAATCTTAAACCCTTAGCCCCAAAAGTCGTTAACTCTCTACCATAGAAAACCCTAAACCCTCAACATATGAAAACACTAAATCATTAGACTAATGAAACCCTAAACCCTCATCCTTAGAAAAACCATAAACACTTAGACCTAGAAAACCCAAAACCCTCAGCCCCAAAAAATCCTAAACTAACTATGCTAGAAAAACCAAAGCCCTCAACCGTAAAAATCCTAAAACCTTAGTCCAAAAAAACCTTAAACCATTATACCTATAAAACAATAAATCCTCACCCTAGGAAAACCTAAACCCTCAAAACTAAAACTCCCAAAACCCCCATACCCAATAATCCATAAAATAACATCCCCAGAAAATACTAAACCGTTAGTCTGAGGACACATCAAAGGCTCATCCCCATAATACAATTATTCATTATCTTTATAAGTCATTGATCTTGCATACCCAAAAACCCATAAAACCTCATCCATAGAAAAACATAAACCCAAATACCTAAAAAACCCAAAACACACTACCCTTGAATATCCTTGACCTACAACCCTAGAAAACTCATAACCTTCAACCCTAGAAAACGATAAAACCTCATACCTAGAAAATCCAAAATCCTCATCACCAAAAAACCCTAGATCCTTATCCCCAAAACACCATAAAACATCGTCCCATGAAAGCCCTAATTTCATAGTATTAGAAAACCTTAAAACTCTCATCTTTATAAAATTATAATCCCTCGGCCTAGGATTCTCTAAACCCTCATACCCTAAATCACAAACCTTCTACCCTAGAAATCCTTGTACCCTTAGCCCAAGAAAACCATAAAACCAACCCCCAAAAATCCTCAAACCCTCAAACCAAGAAAACCATAATCCCTCAACCATATAAAAACCAAAACCCTCATCCCCAAAAAATTATAAACCCTTATCCCAAGAATACCGTAAACCCTCAACCTCCAAAAACACTGATCCCTCATCCCAAATAACCCTAAACCATGAGCCCCCAAACAAACCAACCCTCAATCCCAAAGAAAACCAAAATCATCATCCTCAAAAATCCCAATATCTTCAACCCTTAAAAACTCTAAACCATCAATCTCAAAAACCACTAAATCCTCATCCCAAAAAACCCAAAATCCCTTGTCCATAAAACCCTTGACATTAATCACAAAAAAACCATCAACCCTCATCCCAAAAATACACTCAACCATCATCCCCAAAATACACTAAATCATAAACCTGCACAAAACCCTAAATCCTCACCCCCTGAAAAATATAACGCTCATCTCAAAAGAACCCAAAACCCTTGGCCCCTCAAATCCCTAATCCCTCATCTCCCAAAAAACCCTCAACCATTATGCCCAAAAAACCCAAACCATAAACCCTAAAAAACCCTAAAACCAAAACCCCCCCAAATAACCTCAACCCTCAAACCCAATAAACCTTCAACCCTTATCCCAAAAAATCCCTTCTACTATGCCCCATAAATCCATTAACCCTTAGACGCAAAAATCCCTAAACCCTAAACCCCAATAAACCCTAAAACCCTATTACAATAATATAGTATACCCTCAGAATCATGTAACCCTAAACCCTCATCCCCAAATAACCTTAATACCTCAACCCTAAAATACCTCAACCATCAACCCAAAAAAACTCAACCCTCTTCCCCCCAAAACCCTCATCCATGAAAAACACACAACCCTCATTCTCCAAAATACCTAAACCATCATCCCAAAAAAAATCAAAACCCTTAGCCCCAAAAAAACATTGACCCTTATACCCAAAATTACCTAAGCCATCATCCCTAAAAAACCTTAAACACACGATATCAAACTTCCCTGAATCTTTTTCCCATAAAATAACTCAACCACCATAAAAAACCCTAATCCATCAGACATAAAAAACCATAAACCCCCAGCACAAAATCCCAAAACCCTAAACCCCATAAAACCCTAAAAACTCTCTCCCAAAAATCATTCAATCATCATCCATAAAAACCACAACCATAAACCTCAAAATAAAATTGTCCCTTATCCCCATAAAAGCCACAACCCTCATCCCAAAAACCCTCAACACTTTTCCCCAAAAAATACTCAACCTCATCTCCAAAAATCACTCAACCAAATCCCCCAAAATTATAAACCATCACCCTTAAAAACATAGACTCTCATAAAGAAAAAACAATAAAACTTAAACCCAAAAATCCCAAAACCCTCAGACCAAAAAAAAACAATAAACATACAGCCCCAACATACCATTAACCCTCATCCCTAAAAACCCTAAACATGCATCCCCAAATAAACCATAACTCTCATCCCCCTGAAATATGAAATTTTCATCTCCAAATAACAATAAACCCACACCATTAAAAAACACCCACAAACCGAAAAACCCTCAACCCCCAAAATTCTTATCCCTTAGCCCCATTAAATCCTAAAACCTGAGATCTAAAAAAAATCCTATACCCTTATCCCCCCAAAACCTAAACCAACAGCCCCATAAAACCATCCACCCTTAGCCCCAAAAAACATGAAAGCCTTATCCCCAAAATCCCTAAACCTTCTAACCCAAAATATCCAAAACCCACAACACCAAAAAACCCTAAATCCTCAGAAAAAATAAATAAATCCTCAGCTCCAAAACAATTTAAACCCTTATTGAAAAAAAACCCTAAATACTCAACCCAAAATAACCCTATACCCTCAACCCCAAAATCCCTCAACCGTCAATCCTAAAATAACATGAACACTAATTCCCAAAAAACCCTATATGATCATCATTAAAAACACTAAACCCACATCTCTAAAATATCCTAAACTCTCATTAAAAAAACAAAAACCTTGATCCAAAAATACCCTAAACCCACAGGACAAAAAACTATAAACCCAGAGCCCCAAAATGTAATAAACCCTCATACCCCAAAATACCTAATCCCCCATATCCAAAAAACCATCATCCCTTAGCCCGTTAAATACATAAACTCTCATCCAAAAAAATCTGCAAACCCTCGACTTGAAAAAAACCCTAAACCGTCAGCTCCAAAAAACCATAAACACTCTCGCCCAAGAAACACTAAACACATAGCCCCCCAAAAAATATAATCCCACATCCTAGAAAACCCCTAAACTCTTGTACCAAACACCACCAACCAATAGAATCCAAAAATCACCTAAACCCTCATTCCCAAGAAACTATAAAACCTCAACCACCCAAAAACCGTAACCCTCGGCCCCAATAAAACCTCAACCCTCATCCATAAACAACTTCAACATTCATCCCTAAAAACCCTAAACCTTCTGTCCTAAAAAACCCTCTACCCTCATCCACAAAAAACCATCAACCCTCACCCCTAAAAAATAATAAACCCACATCCAAAAAAAAACCCCTCTACCCTCTACCCCCAAAAATACTCAACACTTAGCCAAATAACCCATCAAACCTCATCCCCAAAAAAAACCCTCCACCCTCATCCTAGAAAAATCTTGATTCCTAAGCCACATGAAACCCCAAACACTCACACCTAGAAAATGTTAAAACCTAATCCTTAAATTCCACTAACGTATCCACTCAAAAAAACCCAAAACCACAACACTAAAAAACCCTAAACTCTATTCCCTTGGTACTAAAAAACCCAAAACTGTCATCCCAAAAATCCTCTAAACCCTTTATCACCAAAAAACCTAGACCCTCATCCTGAAAAAAAGACAAAACCACATCCCTAATGAACCCTAAACCCGCATCCTCAAAAAACCCTAAACCCAAAGCCCCAGAAAACTCTAAACACACATCCCAAAAAAACCATTAAAATATAGACCCAAAAAAACCTAAAACCTCCACCCCCCAAAACCCGAAAACCCATTCTAAAGAAAACATAATCCGTAATCCTCAAAAAACACTATACCCTCCTCTCCAAAAAACTCTAAACCGTTATCCCCAAAATCCAAAAACCCTAAATAAATAAAACCCTAAACCCCTAGATATAAATAACCATAAACCCTCATTATTGAAAAATCATAATCCCTCACCCCAAAAGACAAAAAATCCTTAGTCCCCCAAAACCCTAGAACCGTATCCCAAAAAAAACAAACCCTCAGCCCAAAAAAATCCTAAAACCACATCCCATAATATCCAAATACCCTCAGTACCATAAATTCCAAAAACCTCATCCCCCAATAAACCTAAACACTCAACCCCAAAAAACCATAAACCCTCACCACTAAAACAAACTCATCCATACTCCCAAAAAAATCGAAACCCTCAACCCCAAAAAACTCTCAATCCCCCACCACAAAAAATACAGATCCCTTAAACATAAAAAACACTAAAACTCTAGACCAAAATACCATAATCCCTCATCCCCAAAACACCCTAAACACACAGCACCGAAAAACCAAAAAACACTCATCTATTAAAAACCCTATAAAGTCATCCCTAAAAAGATATAAAACCTCAATCCCCCAAAACCCAAAACCATTATCCACAAAACCTGATAACCCAAAACAACAAAACCTCAAAAATCTCAGCTCCAAAATCCCAAAAACCATTGCCCCCAAATCCTCAAAACCAAAACCCTCAGGCCCAAAAAACCATTAACCCTCATCCCCACTAAACCCTTAACCCTCACACTCAAAAAACATGAAAACTTTAGACCAAAAAAATATTCTACTCTCAAGACCAAAACCCCATAAACCCCCATTCCCAAAACATCCTTAACCCCCAGCCCCAAAATACCCTCAACCCTCAGCCCTAAAAAACCCTAAACCTAATCTCCAAAAAACCCCTCCAAACATGGCCCCAAAATATGATGACGCTTCATCCCAAAAGAATAATGAACCCTTAACCCTTCAAACCACTCACCATTCATCCATAAAAAACCTTAAACCCTCATCCCCAAAAAATAGTGTACTTTCATCCCCAAAAAACATTCAAAACTCACCCCAATATAATTGAACCCTCATCCCCATAAAACCCAAAACCCTCATCCTTAAAAAACTCAAAACCCTCTACCACAAAAAACCATAAACCCTCATCACCAAAATTCACTAAACCCTCAGCACAAAAAACCCTAAACAATCAACCCAGAAACCCCAAACTCCTAAACCCTCAGTCTCGAAAATCCCTAAACCCTCATCCTCCCAAAACCCAAAACCCGTAGCCCCCAAAAATATTCCACCATGAACTCCAAAAAAACTTCAACCCCATCCCAAAAAATCCCTTGACCCCCAGACCCAAGAAACCACAAACCCTAGCCCCAAAATACCCACATCCCAAAAAAACCTCAATCCTCAACCCAGAAAATCATCAACCATCATTACCAAAGAACAATAAACCCTCAGAAAAAAACTCTCAACTCTCAACCCTCAACTACTAAAACCATAAAAAATAACACTAAAAAACCCTAAACCCTGAGCCCCAATAGACCCTCAACCCTCTGACCCAGAAAACCATCAACCCACAGTCCTAAAAAAAACTAAACCCATGGTCTCAAAAAATATTTAATCTCATCCAAAAATACCAAAAACCTCATCCCTAAAAACCCATAAACCCTAAACCACCAAAAAAACAAAAATCCTATAGTCAAAAAAATACATAAACCCACATCCCCAAAAAACACTAAACCCACAGCCCCAAAAACACTAAATTCTCATCCCCAAAAAACCCTAAACCTTATTCACCTAAAATGGATAAAACCAAAACCTCAAAAAACATTAAAATATCTAAACAAAAAACCATAAACCCATTGAACTAAAATTCCCATGACACTAAGAAAAAAAATGATAAACCATGATCCACAAAAAAACCCAAAACCCTTAGCCCAAAAAAATAAACCCTCAAGCTAGAAAAACTATAAACCCTCATCCCAAAAAACCATAAGACCTGGACTCAAAGAAAACAAGACCCTCATCCCAAAAATATTTCCCCAAAAAACCCCCATTTCCCAGCCCCAAAAAAACTCTAAACCCTCAGCCCTAAAAACCCTAATCTTTCAAACCAATAACACCCTGAACCCTTGGCTACAAAAAAACCACATCAATTATCCCCGAAAAACACTAAACCATCGTCCGAAAAAAACCCTAATCCCTTGTCCCCCAAAAATATATGATCCCACATTCCCAAAAATACCTAATCTCTCAGACTGACAATACCTAAAACACTCACCCCCCCAAACCCTCAACCCATAGACCCCAAAAAACAAAAACCCTCATCCTCAAAAAACCCTAATCCCCCAACCCCCCAAAAAACGTAAAATCATATCACCAAAAAACTCTTAAACCATAACCCACATCCCCAAAACCCTTAACCCCTCTCCCCCAAAAATCCTAAACTCTCAACCTAATGCCACAAAATAACATTACCCATCAACCCTAAAAATCCATAAACCCATAGCACACAAACACTAAAAACCCTCAAACCCAAAAATCTTAAACCCTTAACCCCCAATAAACCTAATCACACCCATAAAAAACAACTATACTATAAGTACAAAAAACCCTTATCAAAAGACCTTTATAAACCCCTAACCCCACTGCCCCAAAAATCCCAAAACCATCAGCCCAAAAAAAACTAAAACTAAAAAATCCAAACTCTCAGCCATAAAAAAAGATAAAACATCACACCAAAAATATATCTAAAACCTCATCCCCAAACAATCATAAACCCTTATTCCCAAAAACCCTTAAACCCTTTTACCTAATAAACACTCAACCCCAAAAAACCAAGAACTCTTGCCCCAAAAAATTCTACACCATCATCCCCAAAAAACACTAAACCCTCATCCCCAAAACCCTAAATAGTAACCCCCAAAATAACTTAATCCCACCACACAAAATAAACCAATACCCACATCAAAAAGAAATCCTAAACCCTCATCCCCAAAAATATCTAAACAGGTTGCCCCAAAAAACCCAAATAACTCAACCCCAAAAAACCCAAAACCCTCAGCCCCAAAAAACCCTAGACCATTGTCCCTAAAATTCCAATACAATCACTTTGAAAATACTTTAAAACATAATTCCAAAAATAACATAAAACCTAAACCCCAAAATATCCTAAACCCTTAGTCCCAAAAATCAATAATCTAATAGCCCCAAAAAACCCTAATCCCACTACCCAAAAAAACACTAGTCACACAACCCCAAAAAACCCTAAACCCCCATCCCTAAAACACCCTAATCCCTCATTACTAAAAAAACTAAACCTTATTCCATAAAAAACATTAAACCCATAGACTGGAAAACCCTAATCCCAGGCCCCATGAATGTATAAACCCTCAACCCCCATAACCCTTCAAACATGGATCCAAAAAAACTGAACCCTCTTCCAGAAAAATCTCTAAACCCTCATCTTCATCAAAAAATAAATGATGAGCCCAAAAAACCATCAAACCTCTTCCCCAAAAAACAATCAACCCTAATTTCCAAAAAACTAATTTCCCTCACCCCAAAAAACCCTCATACCTCATCATGAAAAAACACTAAACCCTCATCCCAATAAAATCCCTGAACCCTTAAACCTAAAAATCCCTAAACCCACCTCATACAAACCCATGAACCATCAACCCCATAAAACATTGAACCCTTATCCCAAAAAATGTGTAAACCATCATCCCCCAAAAAATCCTAATCCCTCATCCCCCAAAACCCTAAACCCTCATCCATAAAAAAAATCTGATCTCCCATCCCTAACAAACCATGAGCCCTAAACCATGAAAATCCCTTAACCCTCTTCCCGAAAACCCCTCAACCATTATCCCCAAAACACCAAAACCCATGGCCGTGAAAATTTAGAAGCACTCAGCACCAAAAAAACCAGAACCCTCATCTGAAAATATCCTTAACCCTCATCCCAAAAAACCACTAATCCTAAGTCCCAAAAAACCAATAAATCGCAATAAAAAACCAAAAAACTCATACCCAAAACACTAAAAACCTTTATCCCCAAAAAACCCTAAAACCTCATCCCAAAAAAACCTAAATAATCAGCCCAAAAAAACCATCCACCCTTAGCCCCAAAAACACTCAACCATCATCACAAAAACACCATCAATCCACAAATCCATAAACATATCAACATACTTACATAAAAATCCCTCAACCCTCATTTAAAAACCCCATAAACTCTCATCACTAAAAAAACCAAACCCATATTCCCAAAAAACCCACAACAATAATGCCCATAATGTCTTAAAATCCTATCCACAAAAAACACTAAACCATCATCCATAAAAAATCATATACCCATATCCTTAAAAAACCCTAAAAACTCTCACAAAATATACTAAACCCCCATCCCCATGAAACCCAAATACCTCATAACCAATAAAATATAAACCCTTAACGCCAATAAACCCTAAACCCTCATCCATAAAAACCCATTAAACCCCAACCAAAAAATACATAAACCTTGAACCTTAAAACCCCTTAATTAGTTTCCCCAAAAAACCACAACCCCCGTCTGAAAACACTAGTATCTCTCATCCCTAAAAAACCCTCAACTTCCATCTCAAAAAACACCTACACCCATAGTACCAAAAAACTGAAAAACCTCATCCCCCAAAATACTCGACCCTCATCTCTAATAAACCATAAAAACTAAGCCCCATAAAATCCTCAACCCTTAGACTTAAAATTTTTAAACCCTCCACACCAAAAAAGAAAAACACAACTTCTACAAAAAACCACCCTAAACAGTCATCCCAAAAAAACCTAAACCGAGAGCATTAAAAAACCCTAATTCCTCACCCCTAAAACCCTAAACATTAATTCACAAAACCCCCTCATCAATCAGCCCAAAATACTCTAAACCCTTATCCACAATAAATCCTAAACCCTCAGCCCAAAAAATAGCTCAACCTTAGAACCATAAAAACCAGTGACCCACATACCAAAAACACTAAGAACCCTCATCCCCAATAATCCTTGAACCCTCATCCCAAAAAACTAATAAACCATATCCCCAAAAAACCCTGAACCCTGAACCCTAAAAAACCATAATCCCTTACCATAAAACCCCTAAAAACTCAACCCCCCAAAACCCAAAACGTTCAACCACATAACCAATAAGTTATCAACATCAAAACACCTTAACCCACTTCCCCAAAACCCTAAAACCTCAATCCCAAAATCACTAAACCCTCAAGACGAAAAAACCATAAATCCATATCCCCAAAAAACCGAAAACCCTTAATCTTGCTACCCCAAAAAACCATCAACTATCATGCCCAAAACACCATCATACCTCAGCCCCACAACCCCCTAAACAACCAACCCTTAAAAATCCTCAACCCACATCCCTGAAAAACCCTAAACAATCATCTCCAAAAACCCCAACCCTCGCCACCCAAATATGCCAAACCCATATCCCCAAAAAACCAAAAAACCTCAACCCTGAGAAATCCTCAACCTTCACCCCCAAAAAATTAAAAAACACAACCTAAAAATCATAGATTCCCATGACCTAAATGAACTTGATCCCCCGTCTTAAAAAACATTGAACCCTCATCCCAAAAAAACCCAAGAATCCATAACCCCAAAAAACCCTAAACCCTCAGAAAAAAAACCCAAAACCTCATCATCCAAAAGCCTTGAATACTTATCCCAAAAAAAAACAATGAACAGTCATCCCCAATAAATCATAAACACTATTCCCCAAAAACACTAAACCCTTAGTACAAAAAACCCGAAACCACTCAGCCTAAAAAAATCCTTAAAGCCTCTACCCTTAAAATCATGAACCCTCATCCCCATAAAAACCCTCAACCCTTATCACCAAGAAATCCTTTAACCATGGACTAGAAAAACACTAAACCCTTATCCCTAAAAACCCCCAACCCTTAGACAAAAAAAATACACAAACCCCAGAACCCAAAACCCTCAATCCTAAACCAAAACAAATCCGAAACCATTAACCCCAAAAAAAACCATCAATCCACAGCCAAAATAACTCTCAAACCACATACCTAAAAAATCCTCAAAACCCACAGCAACAAAATCCCTTAACCCTCATCATAAAAAACTATCAACCATTATCCCCAAAAAACCTCAACACTTAGCCCAGAAACCATAAACCATCATCCATAAAAAAACATAAACACTCAACCCCTAAAACACCCTAAACCCTAATATCCAAAAAAAATCAAAACCATTCTTACCCAAAAAATTATAAAACCTTATCTCTAAAAAACCATATACTGTTATCCCAAAAAAATACTATACACAGAGCTCTATAAAACCTTAAAAACAAAGTCTAAAAACCCATAAAAACTCCACACCAAACACTCCTAAAACATCATCCATAAAAATCCCTAAATTGTCAAACCAAAAAAAACTGAAAACACTAATCCCAAAAAAATCCTAAATATTTACCTCCAAAAACCCTAAACATTCAACCCCAAAAAACATTAGTCCCCCATCAAAAAAACCCTAAACACTCACCCCAAAAAACCATGAACATTATTCCCACTAAACACAAATCCCTCAACCTCAGAAAACCTAAAAACCAAATCCAAAAAAACGAAAAAATTAGCACCAAATAACACTCATCCCACAACCTTGGAAAACATTTAACCCTCAGCCCCAATAATCCTAAATCGTCATCCCAAAAAAATTCAACCCTCAACCAAAGAAAATACACATCCCTCATCACAAAAAACATTTAACCCTCGACACCAAAAAATCCTAAAGCCTCAAACTAAAAAGTAATTAACCCATAACCCAAAAAATAGTAACCCCGATGACCAAATAAATAAAATACCCCCATCCCCCAAAAAACGCTCAAACTTCATCCATAAAACATCCCTAAACACTCAGCATTGAGAAACCAAAACACCCATTCCCAAAAAACCCCAAACTAATGGCCCAAGAACCTTCATCTCACACCCACAAAACCCTAAATCCTTAACCCCTAAAAAAACTAAACTATAAACACTTATCCACAAAACCCTCTCATCCCTTATCCCCAAAAAACCCAAAACCTTAAGGTAAAAAAATTGTAAACCCAGAACCTCAAAAATAGTAAAAACTCAACCCCAGAAAACAATTAACTTTCAACCCACAAAAAAACCATAATCCCTCACCAACCAAAACCCAAAACCCACTTACCAAAAAAAAACTCTAAATCATTTTCACATAAAAACCCAAAACTATAATAGAAAATGTAAACAAGAGGCCCAAAAAACACTAAACCCTTAGCCACAAAACAAATTTAAACTCTTATCCCCAAATAAACCTTAACCCTCAGACACCAAAATATAAAACCTATTCCACAGAACCCCAAAACCCTTATCCCCTAAAAAACTCATCCCCAAAAAACCTAAAACCCTAATCCCTAAAAACCCTAAACACTCTTCCCCAAATAACTGTAAAAACTCATCCCTGAATCCCTAATTAATCACTCCCTGAAAACACTAAACTTTAATATCCAAATAATCATAAACCCTCAACACCAAAAACCCTAATCCCATAGCCCTCAAAACCCCCAACACCTTTTTCACAAAAAAAACAAAATCAATCAACACCAAAAAACTCTATACCCTTAATCCCAAGGATAATTAAGATCTCAACCCAAAAACAAAACATCCTCAACCCCAAAATACACTAATTCCTCAACCACAAAACACCCTCAATACTAAACCCCACCAAAAAATAAACACTCAGCCCCAAAAATCATTGATTCCCCATAAACAAGAAACCATAAACATACTACCCCAAAAACCTTAATTTCATTGCCACAAAAACAAAAAACACATTTCCCCAAAAAACACAAAATCCTTACATCCAGAAAACCCTAAACCCTCATCCATAAAAAATATATACCCTTATCGCAAAATAACCCTAAATCCTCACACTAAAAAACCCTCAACCATCATCCACAAAAGACCCTAAATCCTTATCCCTAAAAATCACTAAACCCACAACCCTAAAAAAAAACCAAAAACATCATCTGTAAATAATCCTAAACCTTAAGTACAAATACCTAAATCCATAATCCCCTAAAAACACTTAACCCCTAACCACCAAACCCCTAAAAAATCACCCCAAAACCCCCAATGATAGGCTATAAGAAAAGTAAACACTCATCCCTAAAAACACTCAAACATCATCCTAGAAAACATTGATATCTCCTCCCAAAGAATACCAAAACCCCTAGACCCAGAAAACCATAAAACCACATCCCCAACATACCATAAACACATATAAAAAAAATAAACCCACAACACCAAAAAAACCCTAAACCCATAGACCCAATAAATGATAGACCCTCATCCAAAAAAATTATAAATCCTTAGATCTAAAAAACCCTCAACACTCATCCCCAAACACCAAAATCCCACTAACCCATAAAAACCGAAAACCATCATCCCTAAAAAACCCTAAACACTCCACCACAAAAAACCCCTATAATATCTTCGATAAAATAACAAAACCATCATCCCCAAAAATCATAAACACTCACCCCCAAAAAAACCATAAACCCTAAACTCCCCAAAATACTAATCACCCAACACCAAGAAATATCATAACAAAGACCCAAAAATCATTAACCCCTCTGCCCCCAAAAACCCTAATACCTTATCGATAAAAAACCCAAAATGCTAATGGCCAAAAATCATAAAACCACCATTTAAAAAAAACCCTAAACTATCAGACTCAAAATTACCTTATAAATCCTCCCTATAAAAATTCCGCCCATGTCCCCATAAAACCCTAACCATTATCGCAAAACACCCTCACCCCTCTACCACAAAAAACCATAAACCCTCAACTCAAAAAAAACCTAAAATATAGTCCCCAAAAATCCCTAAACCCTAAACCATAAAAAAACCAAGACCATCAGTACCAAAAAAAACCCTAAACACTCATCCCCAACAAACAATAAACACTCATCCCCAAAAAATCCTAAACCCTCAGCCTTAAAAAACCCTAAACCCCTAGCCCGAAATAAACCATTGCACATCATCCCCAAAAAACAACTATACTCGTAACCACAATAACCCAAAAACCCTTAACACCAAAAAACCATAAATCCTCCACCCCAAAAATTCATGTACTCTTAGGCCAAAGAAACCCTATACCATCATCCCACAAAACTCTAAAACCTCAACCAAAAAAAACACCTAACCACTCAGCACCAAAAACCCATCAACTCTCAGCCCCAAAAAACCCTCAACCATCATCCGCAAAAACCCTCAACACCCATCCCAAAAAAAAACCTCAACCCTAAGTCCCAAAAAACCTTCAACTCTCATCCCTAAAAAAACCTCTACCCTCAAAAAAATCTATAAACCCATAGCCACCAAAAAAATATGAACCCTCAACCCCATATATCTTAAAACCTCATCCCCCCAAAACACTAAACCCTCCACCAAAAACACTAATCCCTACTATCAAAAAACACTATACCCTCATCCCCAAAAATTCCCTAAACCCTCATCCTCCAAAAACATAAAACACGCATCCCCAAAATCTAAAAATCCTCATTCCCAAAAAACCCTAGAACCTCACCCATAAAAATCACAAAAACAAAACCCCTAAAAAATGATAAAACCACATACATAAACACCCCTTAACCCTCACCCTAGAAAAAACACTAAAACCACAACTCAAAAAACTAGGAAACCCTCATACCATAAAAAATATAAACCCCCAACACCAAAAAACCCTAAATTCTCAACCATAAAAAACTAAACCCACATCTTCAAAAAAAACTAAACTATTATCCCCAAAAAAATATAATCACTAGACCCCACTAAACCATAAAACCTCAGCCCTATGAAAAAGTAAACCTAATACCCTAAAAATTCTAGAACCCCTCTGAAAAATTCCTAAAGGCTCATAAAAAACACTAAACCATTATCACCAAAAAAACAAAACCACTCAACCCCAAAATAACCTCAAACCACAACCCCAAAAAAACCCTATAATCTCAGTCCCAAAAACTGTTCAAACATCACCCTCAAAAAACCCTCAACCATCAACCCCAAAAAATACCTCAACCCTAAACACCAAAATAATCCTCAAACATCATCACAAGTATATTATAAACCCTTAAACCAAAAGAATTGTAAATTCTATTCCACAATAAAACTGCAACCCTCATCCAAAAAAACACTCAAACCACATCCAAAAAAACTAAACACCAATATCCAAAAAATAAACTCAACCCAAAATAACCCTAAACCCTCATCCCCAAAAAAACCAAAACCCACAACCCCAAAAAATCCTAAATCCTCATCCCCAGAAAACCCTAAACCCTCATCCACCAAAAGACGATCAATCCTTAGCCCCAAAAAACCCCAAATCCATAACCCCCCAAAACCCTATACAATCATGTCTAAAAATAAATCACCCTTCTCCCCCATAAAACCCTCAACCCACATCCTGAAAACACACTAACCCTCATCCCAAACAAAACTTTAAACCCTTAGCTTTAAAAACATTGAACCCCGATTAACAAAAAACCCTTGACACTCAACCCAAAAAATACTCATCCCTATCCTCCAATAAACATCAACCCCCATAGAAAAAACCTCAACCCTTATCCCCAAATAAACCTATACACTCATTCCCAAAAACCCAATACCCCAATCGCCCCAAAATGATCAACCCTCATCCCCATAAAACCCTCTACACTTATCCCCAAAAATCTCAAATCCCTCAGCATCAGAAACCCACCCTCGGCCCTATAAATCTCGAATACATAAATCCTAGAAAACCTTAAAACCACAGACCTTGGAAACCCTAAACCATCCACCCCAAAACCCCCTTGACCCTCATCCCATACAACCCTAAATCCTCAGTCCTAGAAAACGCTCTACTAGAAGCACAAGAAATCCCTAAACCCTCTCCCCTAGAAATCATTAAATTCCCACGCCTAGAAAAACAAAAAAAAACATCCTCCAGAAAACATTATTCCCTCATCCCTAGAATATCCTAATCCTTTATCCCATTATAACCCTAATCCTATAACCCATGAAAATCCTAAACCCTCAGCCATGGAAAAATATAAACTGTCATAAAAATAATTACCTAAAACTCCGAGGCTTGAAAGTCCTAAACCCTCATCTAGGGAAATACATAAACCCTTAGCCCAAAAAAACACTAAAACCTCAGCCCTATAGAACCCTAAGCCTCAGGCCTAGAATACCATAAACCATCATCCATTGAAAACCTAAATCCCGTAATCCTGAAAAATCATAAACCCTCCACCCCTGAAACCTCTAAACCCTCAGACCAGAACCCCAAAAAATATTAATCCCTCAACCCCATAAAACCAAATACCATTATCCCTGAAAAAACCTAAACCCTCGTACCCAAAAAACCCTAAACCCCATCCCAAAAATACATAAACCAACATCCGCAAAAATAATCCTAAAAACTCCACTCCATAAAACCTTAAACCCTAAGACCAAGAAAATCCATGAACCAGCATCCCTAGAAAACCTTAAACCCACATCCCCAAAAAACCATTAACCCACATACCTATAAAACCCATAATCCTCATCTGGAGTAAACACTAAAAACTCATCCCAAGAAAACCTTGAACCCTCATCCCCAAATAACCTAGACACCAATGCCCAGAAAACATTGAACACTCAGCCCCATAAAACACTGAACCATCTATCTCAGCAAACCCTGAACCCTTATTCCCAGAAATCTGAATCCCCTAGAAAAAGAAAACCCTAAATCCTCATCCCTAAAATCCATGACCCCTAAACCCATTAAAATCATTAATGTACATCCATATAAATCCCAAAAACCTACTCACTATTAAACCCTAAACCCTCATACATAGAAAATAACAAACCCTCATTCCCTGAAAACCCTAAAACATTATCCTTAGAAAATCATTCACCCTCATCCCCAAAAAACCTCAAACCCTCAACCCCATAAAACCCTAAACCTTTAGAATAAGATAACCCAATGCCCTCATCCATAGAAGATCCAAAACCCTCATGATGTGTCGGGGGATCCTAAAAAAAAGTATGCAAAGAGGAAAAACATAAAGTAGCTGAATCGAACACGGATTAAAGGCAATGACATCCGCCAAGGTTTCTCCAAATTTAAAGATCACGTCACTAATAATGGAGATGCACCACCAATTCCAGGCATAGGGAAGAGGCTAAAGCAATAGGACAGAACAAAAAGCTTCCCAAATCCATAATATTCAAGCATCACCATTACAATGGGATGAAAATACATTATAAAGGTTAAATAAAGAAAGAAAAATGCCCCAATTCGAGTTACAAGGCATGGGGAACCGAAAAAGGCACATAAAATGGAAAAAACACCAATTTACCGTGCCATTTAATGACCCCACTTTCTTATGTAGCTGGATTCATTCTTAATGATGCTTTCATCCACCTTCTCTCTCTTCTTAAATGTGTTTCTACGAATATCCATCCATTACCATTTGGGTAAGTAATTTTCGGCCCCAAATAAATGTGTTGTGGCCCACCATGGTATTGGATGCCAATAAGTGCAGGCTGGTCCAATTCGAATAACAATTGGGCATAAATTTTTAATCCTGTCCAATATTATTATCCTTGGGATGAATCTAATCCCTATAATTTTCCCCTAGTTGGAGAGGATTTTCCCCCAAATACATGACATCATCTTCTAAAATGTACGTATATAAGTCCCCAATGCAATACATTGCAGAAACACTACCAAAATCATCTAGTAAAACAATTTTACAGGCATTGTTTCCCACTCATTCAAGCACTTTGAATGGACCTATAGCACATTGTCCCAGGTTTCTCTTCCTTTTAGATGGAAATATCTCATTGCAAAGGTGAATCCACACTTTGCCTCTAGTTAGGAAAATAGCCTACTTTTGATGCTTGTTTCCTCTCCTCTTGAATGCTTAATTTGACTTCTCTATTTGAGCATGAATAGATTCATGGAGCTTGTTCATCTTCATTGTCTTCTTCTCTACATCAATATTCACATGAAAATCAAGAGGCAAAGAGTACAATTATATAGGAGTGATTGGATTGATGCTATAAACCACTTTAAAAGGGGAATACACAGTGGTAGCACTGAGAGAACTATTGTATTCAAATTATTCTTGTGCAATTTGCAAATATCAATATTTCATGATGTTGTTCACTAATGTTCTCAGTATAGTTCCAAATGTATGATTGGTAAATTATGTTTGTCCATCTGTTTGTGGGTGATGGGATGTGATAAAAAGAATTTTCATCCCAAATTTCCCACATAATTTCCTCAAAAAATAGATGAGAAATTTTGTGTCTATATCTAAAACGATGATGCAAGGAATTCCATGAAGGTGAACAATCTCTTTGAAAAAATACTCATAGTGAGTCTTTGGTAAAGCCATAATGAAATCCATGCTGAGATCTTCCCATGGCTGCTCTGGAATAAGAAATGGAGAGTATAAAGCATGCGTGAAAGGACTCTTTTCTCTTTTACATGTTCTATAACTCAAAATAATTCCCTGGACATCTGATTGATATTTGGCCAATAGAAATTCTCCTTTAGTATATCTAATGTTTTATGGATTCCAAAATGACCACCAAGTCCCCTTCTTGTGCTTCCCGAATGATCAAATCCCTGTAATTACCCTTTGGAACACATAACTTTTTTCTCATAAAGAGAAACCCATCTTGTACAGAACAATCCTCCAAAAATACATCTTGACATTTGATTAAAATAGATGTAAACTCCATATATGGCTGATAATCTTCTCTCATAAGCTGAAATCCATGAATTCGAGCATCTATAATGGTAAGTAATTCATACATTGGAGATAAAGCATCTGCCACCATATTATCTTTCCCCTTCTTGTATTTTGACCCAAATTATAATGATTGCAATAATTCTCCCTACATTGCATTCCAAGAACTTAGCTAGTGTTGACCATTGATAAACCTAAATTCCTAGTGATCAGAATCAAGAACAAACTGCTTCGGTCTCAAATAATGAGGCCAATGATCTAGGGATCTAATAACCATATAAGATCCCATATCATAGGTTATGTAATTCCCCATTGAATCATTCAATTTCTCAATGAAATATGCAATAGGTTGCTTTATTTGGATGAGAACATCCCCTATCCTAACTCCACTTGTATCACATTCCACTTCAAAGACTAGATAAAAATTAGGCAACTCCAAAACCGGTAAATCAAACCAAATTTTATTAATGATTTCAAATGATTCATTTGCTTAATTTGACCACTAAAAATTTCCCCCTTTTCAAGAATTCAGTTATAGGTTCCATGATAGTGCTGAAATTTGAAACAAAGAGATGATAAAAAGATGCCAAACCATGAAAAATTTCTACTTCGCTAATGGATTCTGGTTGGGTCCAGGACATGATTGATTCCACTTTTGATTTATCCACCATGATGCCTTATTTGGTTACCACATATCCCAGAAACACAACTTTTTTTGAAAAAAACTCACATTTTTTCAATTTCCCATATAGGTTTTGTTTCCATAGAACATAAAATACCTGGTGAAGATGATCCAAATGGCTCTCCACATCGATTCTGTAAATCAAAATATCATCCAAATAAACAACCAAAAATTTACCAATGAATGGTTTCAGAACTTCATTCATGATTCACAAGAATGTGCTAGGAGCATTTGAGAGTCCGAATGGCATGAACATCTACTCAAACAATCTACCTTTAGTTTTGAATATTGTTTTCCACTCATCCACATAATTCATTCAAATATTTTGGTATCCACTACGAAGATCACCCTTCGAAAATCTTGATGGCCCCAATAATTCTTCAAGAATATCATCGAGTCACGGAATGGGATACCCGTATTTGATGGTAATATTTTTGACAACTTTACTATCAATGCCCATGTGAAACGTACCATCTTTCTTCAGCACCAATAATGCTAGAAGAAAACACAGGCTCATTCTTGGCCTTATAAAGCCTCGATCCATCAACTCGTCTACTTTCTTCTGCAATTCCCTTCATTCTCCAGGATTACACCGATATTCGGGTTTATTTGGCAGTTGTACACCCGATACAAGATCAATATGGGGTTTAATGCCTCTAGATGGTGGTAATCATTCTAGAATATCATTATTAAGAACATCAGGATATTAACCAATTAATGAATGAGCTAACCGATTTTGATGACACTTCTCCTCATGGAATGACTTTTCCATCATCAATAAATAAAAAACTGACTTTTTCTTTTTTATGGATTTCTACTCTTGAGATGGGTTGATAAAGAGAGTATCCTTGGGCACTTCCAGAACTAATTTTTCTGGAAGTGTTTGGGATGAATTTAAAGGAGAAATTGTGATATTATTTTCCCCAGAACGAAAATAATATGTGTCATTCCTCCCATCATATTTCACTTCCCTATCAAACTACCAAGGCCTTCCCAATAACAAGTGACAAGAATCCAATGGAATAACATCACACAATACTTCATCAGCATACTTATTAACAATGGAGAATGAAATAAGATCATGTTTTTTGACATGGAGTGTGCTCCCCTTGTTCAACCATTGAAAATTATACGATCGAGGATGATTCGGATTTGAAGATTCAATTTATCCACTAGTGTTGTTGAAGATCCATTTTTACAGCTCCTGCTATCAATAATCACCATGCATACCCACTGATTAATGGTGCAGCGAGTTTGGAACATATTTTTTCTTGGATCTTCTCCTAGGAAGATTTGATTTTTCCAAACTCTTCATAGCACTAACATGTATCTCACATCATCTTCTTCCACAACATGTTCCCCATTTTCAGATTCTTCGCCATCATGTTCATCCTCTTTAATTTTCTCTTTAATCTCTACAGTCACTTTAACAGTAATAATTAGAGTGTTAGGGAAATTGGAGTAAAAATGACCATACCCATGGCATTTGAAACACTTTCGATTACCACGGTCAATGGAGTTGGACTTCTCTTTTGGTTGTTCCATAGCAATCAAATTCCCTTTATCCGGTATTTTGTTCCTTAAAATTCCATCTCACTAACACCAAATTGATTTGAAGCGATACCTTTATATAAAGTTGAACCTCTATTGTAGTTTTTGTGCACCGGTGCCTTTGAGGTATGCTTTTTCTTTTCCACCTTCATCGCCAGCTTGAAAACATAATCAAGTGAGCAGAATGGTTGTAACTCCACTGAATGAGAAATTTCTTCATTTAATCCACCCAAAAACCTTGCAATCGTTTTCTATTTATAATCAAGAACATCACATCGCATAAATAAATGATCAAACTCCCAAATGTACTCGCCAACAGATTTATCTCCTTGTCGCAGGCAATTCATTCAGAAATAGAGATCTTGCTTATAATTCTCGCACAGAAATCATCTCCACAAAAGATTTTTCATCTTCTCCCATGAGTGTATTTTGAATTGGTCATCAAGTGCCTGCTGTTTTTTCAGATTTTCCCACCAACGAGATGCATACTATTTAAATATCAGAATATCTATGTTTCACATCTTCTCATAAGAACAATTCTTAGATTCGAAGAATCGTTAAATTTCCCACATCCCATCTAAAAATAATCCAGATTCAAACACCCATAAAAATCTGGAATGTCAATCTTCAACCATCATTCAATATCTTTATCATCTCATCCTATTCATATATACACCTCTGAATCACTGGAATCATCACCATTTGCACAATCTTCAAAGAACGGTGCTGGATTGCGCCTATTATGTGGTGATGGATGTTGAGGCTGCCATTGCGGTGGAGGGGGTTCAGGTCGCTGCACTCTCAATAGTTGAGAAAGTTGCACACTGATTTGAGTAATTTTCAATTGTAGCTGTGCGTTAGTTATTTTAAATGGAGAAAAAGGAGTAGAAGATAATCTCTTGCAAGACATGATGGAGATTAACAAGAAGAACACGATATAAATTAATCGTTGGAATTGTGGCTCTGATACCAACTGATGTGTTGCGGGAAGCTCAGAATGAGTAAGCGAAGAGGACCAGTGAAATGTAGCCGAATCGACCAAGGAATAAAGGAAATTCCACCATGATGGTTTCTTCATTCTTAAAGACCATGTCTCCCACAATGGAGATGGACCACCAATTCTGGGAAAAGGGAAGAGGCTAAAGCAATAGGAAAGCACCAAAATCTTCCAAAATCCATAACATTCAATCATCACCATTACAAAGGGTTGAAAATACATTATAAATAGAAAATTAATAATGCAAAATGCCCCAATTCGAGTTACAAGCCATGGGGAACCCAAAAGGCACATAAAAATCACAAAATAACACTTCACCATGCCATTTAATGATCCCATTAGCTAATGTAGCAGGATTACTTGTTATTGATGCTTTTCTCCACCTTCTCTCTATTTTTTAATGTGTTACTTCGAAATTCCATCCATTTCCATGTAGGTATTTAATTTGGGGCCCCAAAAAAGTAATTTGTGGCCCACCATGGTGTTGGATGTCATGAAGTGATGGAGTGTCCAATTAAAATAACTATTGGGGTTAAAAATTTTATCACATCCAAAATTATTCTCCATCAGTTGAATATAATCCATATCACCTCATCCACACAAAACAATAAACCCTTAGCCATAGAAAACCCTTAACCATCATCCCCCGAAAATCAAAAACCCTTATCCCCAGAAAACCCCAAACACTCTTCCCCAAAAAACCCTAAACCCCCATCCCCAAAAAATTATAAATATTCATCCCTAAAAAAAGATAACCCCTCAGCCCCAAAAATCCCTAAACCCTCAGCCCCTGAAAACCCTAACCCCTTATCCAAAGAAAAAACTAAACCCGTTGACCCATAAATCCCTAACCGCTCAACCCCAGAAAACACTATACCTTAAGCCCTAGAAAAAAATTTACCCTTATCCCTAGAAAAACCCTAAACCATCATCCATAAAAAAGTATATACTCTCACACCAGAAAACCCTAAAACCAAAACCCTTAAAAACCCAAATCCTCTTCCTGAAAAAAAACCTAAAACCTTATCCCTAGAAAACCCAAATCCTTCATCCCTAAAAAATCATAAAACCTAAGCCCCAAAACACCCAAAACCCTCATCCCTCAGAAACCGTAAACCCTCAGAAAAAAAAACTAAACGCCCAACCCCTCAAAACTCCCATCCCTCAACCCAAAAAATCCCAAAACCCTCAACACCAAAAAAATATTAACCCTCATCCCAGAAAATATCCTAAAACCTCAACCCCTATAAAACCTATATCCGCAGCCCCAAGTAACCCTCAACCAATATCCCCAAAAAACCATAAATCCCTATCCCCCAAAAACCAAAACCCTTAGCCCCGAAAAACCAAATACCCTCAACTTCATATGACCCTAAACGCAAAAAATCGAAAAAATATTATCCCCAAAAACCCTAAACAATCATCACTAACAATCCATAAACCCTCAGACCTAATCAACCAGAGACACAGATCCCCAAAATCCATAAACCCTCCACCTTAATAAACTCTAAACCCTCATCACCAAAAAATCGTAATCCTATAGTCCAAAAAAACCATAAACACTCATATCCAAAAAACCCTCTTAAACACTCATCCCCAAACAACCCTCAACATTCAGCCCCAAAAAACCCAAAACCCCAATACCTAAAAAACCATCAACCCCAAAAAAAACCTCAACCCTAATCCCCAAAAAAACATAAAATCTCATCCTGAAAAAACACTAAACCCTCAGCCCCCAAAAATTCTCAACCATTATCCCCAAAAAAACCACAACACACAGCGTCAAAAAACCCCTACAAATAGCCCCCAAAAATCCCACAACCCTCATACCCAAAAAACACTAACCCCTGAAGCCTAAAAACCCTCAACCCTTATCCCTAAATCACCCCAACCATAATCCCTAAAAAATATCTAACCTCATCCTCAAAACACACTCTACCCTTTGCCTTAAAAAACCCCAAACCCTCATCCCCAAAAAACCTAAACCCTTATCCCCAAAAAACCATCATTCCTCAGCCATAAAAAAACCTCAACCCTCATCCCCAAATAACCCTCAACAATCTACCCCCCAAAACCCTAAATCTTCATCCCCAAAACCCTAAACCACCAGTAACAAAAAACCATAAACCCTAAACTAAAAAAGTCTCATCCCTCAACCTAGAAAATCCCTAAACTCTCAGCCCTAAAAACCCAAAACCCTCACCCAATAAAAACCTCATCTCATAGTTCCAAAAAACCTCAAACCTCATTCCCCAAAAAACAATCAACCTTTATCCCCAAAAAATCATTAACACTCAGCCCTATATAATCCTCAACCATTAACACCAAAAAAACTTCAACTGTTACCCTTAAAAAAAAGAACCCTTAGTGTAATGAAACCATAAACCCTGTACCCAAAAACCCCCTAAACCCTCATCCCTAAAAACACATAAAAAATTGACCCAGAAAAACCTAAACTATATGAAAAAAAATACCTGAATTATCCTCCCCAAAAAACGTTGAACATTCATCTTGAAAAAATAATATAGATGCTTCCCCCAAAAAATTTAAACATCAGTTCCCGAAACCATGAACCCTTAGACCCAATAACTCTGAACCCTCAGCCCAAAAAAACTGTTAATCCTCAACCCCAAAAAAACCATGAACCCTTGCCTAAAAAAATATGAAACATCTATCACAAAAAAACCGGAATCCTCACCCCCAAAAAACTTGGAACCCTTATCCCTCTAAAACAATAAACTCTCAACCACAAAAAATAATAAACGATGAGACCCAAAAAACGTAATGCTTAGCCCCAAAACCCCCTTAATCTTCATCCCCAAAAAATCCAAAACCTTCAACACCAAAAAACACTAAATCCTCATTCCATAAAAACACTAATCCCTGAGTCCCATAAAACCAAAACACTTATCCCGAGAAAACGTGAAACCTTTATCCCAAAAAAATAAAATAAACCTTAGACCCTAAACCTCCTGACCCCTCATCCACAAAAAACTAGAGCCCTATGTCCTAAAAAATATTTAACCATAAATCCCAAAATACTAGGACCTCTAAGCACCAATGACCAATAACCCTCAGCCCAAAATTCCATGAACCCACAACCCCAAAAAACCATGAACTCTTTACCACAAAAAAACCTGATCCCTTATCCCAATAAACCATAATCCCTTAGACCCAAAAAACAGTGGACCATTAGTCCCAAAAAAACCTTGTTACCTCACCCCCAAAATATCATAAAACATCATACCCAAAAAACCTTGTACCATCATACACAAAACCCCAAACAATCATCCACAATAACCATACACACATATAACAAAAAAACAATGAACCCTCAACCCCAAAAAACCAATAACATTTATCTCTAAGAAACCATGAACCCTATACACCAAAATAATCTAAACCCTCAGCCCCAAAAAACCTAATCCCTCAGCACCAAAAAATAATGAACCATCATCCCCCAAAAATAGTCAACCCACCCTAAAAAACACATAAAAAACCTATCCCCATAAAACACTAAACCCTATCCCAATAAACCCCCTACAATTTGAACAAGAAAACCCTATATCCCTAACCCCAAAAATTCTTGAACCCTCAACCAAAAAAATCCCAAAACTCTCAATTCTATAAATTCGTAAACTCGAAACCCTAGAAAACCATAGAACTTCAAACCCAAAAAACCCTAAACCGTAAACACCAAAGTAAGTGTAAACCCAAATACCATGAAAACCCTAAATACTCAACCATATAAATCCATAATACCTCAATCCCAGAAAACCCTAAACACTCATCTTGAGAAAACATGAATTCCTTAGCTCTAGAAGAGACTATACCCTCACCCCAGAAAACTCTAAAACGTCATCCGATAGAACACTAAATACATAGCCCCAGAAAACCCTAGACCATAAGCCAGAGGAAAGGATAAAAACTCATCCACATAAAACCTTAAACCCTCATCCCTAGAAAACTCTAAATTTTGATCTCTGGAAAAACCAAAACCCTCCGCTCTGGAAAACCCTAAAACATTTGCTCCAGAAATCTCAAAACCATCTACCAAGGAAATCCCTAAACCCTGTAACCTATAAAACCTTAATCAACATGCCCTAAAAACCCTAAATACTCATCCATATAATACCCTAAACTCTCATACACAGAAATCCCTATACACACATCCATAAAAACCCTAAACCCTTATCCCCACAAGATTCTAAACACTCAACCCCAAAAATCCTAAACCCTCAATCCCCAAGAATCTCGTAACCGACATTCCAATAAAACCTCGAGCCCTCATCACCAAAAAACACATTACTATAGGCCCAAAAAACCCCAAAACCCTCATCCCTGTAAACTACAAACCCTTATCCCATGATAACCATAAACACCCAGCCCCAATAAATCCAGAACCCCTAGCCCTAGAAAAAAAACCCCAACCTTACAAATCCATAAAACATCATCCAAAAAAGTACATATACCCTCAAATAATGATAAACATAAACCCTAATACCTGAAAAACCCTAAATAAATATCACCACCAAACCCTATAACCTCATCCCTGAGAACCCCTTGACCCACATCCCCAAAAAATTTGAAACCCTTAACCCTAAAACAACCTATACTCTCTACCCGAAATAAATCTAAACCCTCAAGCCCAAAAAACCCTAAACAAATCCTCCTCAAAGACCCTAAAATCTCATCCCATGAAAACACCAAACCCTCATCTCTAGAAAACAATAAAACATAAACCATTGAAAAATCTAAACCCTTCGTGTTTGAAAACACTAAAACCACGGTCCCAGAAATCCCTAAACCCTCACCCAAAAACACCAAACCCTAATCCCTAAAAACATTAAATCATAATCCCCAAAATAGTCCAAAACTATCATCCCTTGAAAACCCTAAACCCTCATCCTCAACAAACTCTAAAACCATATCTTCAAAAACACTCAACCATGGCCCCAAAAAAACAACAACCCGAATCCCCAAAAAACCTCAACCATTATCCCTAAAACACACACATCCCTGAACCCCAATTAACCCTCAACAATAATCCCATGAATTACATCAAACCTCAACCCCAAAAATACTCATCCCTCAACCCCACAAAACCCTATCTCATTTTCCAAAAAACCATCAATCATCATAAAAAAAACCACCATCCATAAAACCCAAAAATCTCCCAATACTCATCCCAAAAAAACCATCCCTCATCCCTAATAGATAAGAAAAACTCATCCTAAATAATCTCCCAAACCTCAAACTGAGAAAACAGTAACCCATAGACCAAGAAAACCCTAACACATAACCCCCAAAACACTTGATCCTCTTCCAAAAATAACTCCAACCCACATAATAAAAAAAACTCAACCTACAACCCAAAAAAATATCATAAACCATCCACCCCAAAAAGCCCAAAACCCTCTACCCTAAAAAACCATAAACCATATTCCATAAATAACCCAACACACTTAGGCCAAAAACCCCAGAACCATCATCCCTATAAACCCCACAACCTGATCCCAAAAAAAAAAACATCCAACCATAAGAAAAAAAAAACAAATTCGTGACCCTAAAAAACCTACAAACATCAGTCCGAAAAAAATTTCTAAGCCTCATCAAAAAAACCACAAACCCTCTTCCCTAAAAAAACCCATTGGCCTCAGCCCCAAAAAACCCCTATCCCATAGATCTAAAAAGCCCAAAACCATCATCCCCCAAACCCTAAACCCTCATCCCCAAAAAACACTAAAATATCATAAAACCTATTACTAAAAAATATAAAGCATATTCCTCATAAAAACCCTAAATGTTAATCTCCAAAAGAACCTAAACCATTGAACCAAGAAAACATAAATTCTCAGCCTCAAACAACCCTAAAACTTCAACCCCAAAAAATCCCATAACCATCTGACATAAAAACCCCCCAAAACTCAACCCAAAAAAACATCGACCCTTAGTTGCAAAAACCCGTTAACAATCATACTCCAAAAAACCTAAACCCGTAGCCCTAAAATAACCTAAACCCTTAATACCAAGAAACCCTAAACCCCTAACCCCCAAAACCCTAAACACTGAACACCCAAAAAAATGTTCCCACAAGCCAAATGAAATCCCTTGACCATCATCCCCAATGAACCTTAAACTCTTAGTACAAAAAAATACACCCTCAACCCCCCATAACCCCTTGGCCCTCAGCCCAAATACCCTAGACCCTCAACCCCAAAATACCCTAGGCAGTCAGCCCCCAAAAAACCCTTGAAACTCAACCACAAAAAATACCTATACCCTCATCCCCCAAAAATACAAGACATTTCTCCAAAAACAAAATACCTTCATCCCCAAAAATACTAGACTCATAGCCCCAAAAAAAACTCATACCGTAGCCACATAAAAATAGAAACTCATGAAAAAAATCCTCGACCTTCAGCCTAAAATAACCTATACCCTTGACCTAAAAGAAACCTATACCCTCATCCCTAAAAATAACACTAGACACTCATCCCCAAAAAATCAAAGACCTAAGCGCCCAAAAAACTAAGAACCACATCCCCATGATGCTTGAGACACTCAGCCCCAAAAATCCCTAGACCATTAACCCCAAAAAACAATAGACCCTTAGAACCCAAAAACCTAAGACCCTCATCACCAAAATAATTTAGACCTTAAGCCCCAAAATCCAGACCCTCATCCCAAAAAAACCCTACACCCTTGACCCCAAAAAAACCATAGTCCATCATCCGTAAGAAACCCTAGACCCTCAGCCCCCCAAAAAATAGATCATCCGCCCCAAAAAAACCCAATATCCCCATCCCTAAAAAACTATATCCTTATCCCAAAATTACCATAGAAACTCAATCCAAAAAACCCATTGACTGAAAAAAATACCACTAAACCCTCATCCAAAAAAACCATAGACCCCCATCGCAAAAATCCATAGATCCTCATCCCATTAAATCACTATAAGAACATCCAAAAAATCGATAGAAAATGTAATCACTATTAAAACAAGGATCCATAGCACCAAATATCCTTGACCCTTATCCCGGAAAAACTTATACCCTCCTCCATAAAAAATATTCAAAACCAAAACGCCTAGACACATAGACCCAAAAAACCCAAGACCCTTAGCCTTAATATACCCAATAACCTCATCCCCCAAATAACATAATCCCATATCCCAAAAAAACCTAATCCCTCATCCCCCAAAACCATATACCCTCATAAAAAACCATAATCTCTCAACCCCAAAAAACCCAAATCCCCCAGTCCAAAAAAACCCTAAGCTTAATGCTCAATAAAACCCTAAACCCACATCCCCAAAAACCTTAAAAATCATCCCCCAAAAAAAAAATTATTCATAAAAAAGATAAACAATATTCCCCCAAAAATTTAATCCCATTGTACCAATAAAACCTAAATAATTTAGCCCCAAAAAACCCTAAACCCTCAGTCCCAAAAATCCCTATGCACTTTAAATCATCACTGGGATCATGAAATGAGTATGTCAAGATAGAATAATGAAAATTATCCAAATGAAAGTTAATTAAAATAAAATTCAACTCACCATGGTTTCTCAAATTTTAATCACTAAGTCATCAACAATAAATATGCATCCCAATTTGCTGGGAAAAGGAAGTGGCTAAATCCCAAAAAAGTTCCACAACATGCATCAAAATTTACCATATTAAATTTTAATTATTAAAATGTATTTTAAATATATTATGAAGTAAAAAAGTGTGATTTGAGACCCAAATGTAATTACAAGTCATGGGGCACCCAAAGGTCACATAAAAATAACAAAAACCAATTTCCCATGCTAAATAATTACCCACTAACTAAAGTCAAAAGATTAATTGATAATGATTCTTTTACCTATGATATATCTCCTCTATATTGTGAATATATGGGTTTACATTCTTTTCAATTTGTATATTTTATTTTTGGCACCAAATTCATATGTTGTGTCTATCCATTGTGTTGGATTTGAAAAAGTGTAGGCTGGTCCAATTCAAATAATTATAGGGCATCAAATTCATATGGAAACCAAAAGTATTTTTCTTGGGTTGAATCTATTCAGTATAAGTTCCTTTGGGAGGAAGAGAATTTTCTCTAAAATACATGGTATATAATTCTTCAATTTATAGAAATAAATCCCCAATGTTGTATATTGAAAAAATACCTCCAAAATCATTGGGTAAATCAATATTTTATGAATTATTCCTCACATGTTCTGGTACCTTTACTGCCCCTTATCTCATTATTACATCTTAATATTCTATTTATATGTATATTCCTCCTTGTGAAGTTGAATCAAAATTTTTTCTCAAGGTATTAAAATGGCCTTCTTCTGAAGCTTGTTAGCTCTCATCTTATAGGCTTTATTAAACTACTCTATTTGAGGTCAAATAAATTCATAAATCTTCATCATCTACTTTTAATTTATCAGTAAATCAATATTTCAATTAAAATAAAGAGTTAATGAAAAAAAACGTGGCAGGATTCATTGGATTCAATAATACACCAACAAAAATGGAGAATGTGGATTGTAATTACATTGAGATCTTATCTATGAAAATTTAGTTTATGCAAGATGAAAATCCCAATATCTCAGATTCATGTTCATTAATGTTATATAAGTGTTCCAAAATTATAATTGGAAACATCCATTTTACCATAAGTTTGAGGATGAAGGAAGTGATAAAAAATAATCTTTGTATCTAATAACCACCATAATGTACTAAAAAATCAATAATAATGTTAGTGTCTTTATCTGAAATAATGTTTTATTGAATGCAATAATAGTGAAAAATCACTTTGAAAAACATGTCCCATATCTATAGAGAATGGATTGGAAATATGATTGAATATTTGACTAGTATAAATTATCCTTTAGTATCACTATTTCTTTTTTGGATGAAAAAATGGCAATCAAGTCCTCCTTCCCAAATCTCCCAAATGAACATGTCCCTATAATTACCCATTGGAACACATGACATGTTTCTCTTGGAGAGAACCCCATCATAAGAAAAAAAAAATCCAAATATACATTTTGACATTGTATTAAAATAGACTTTAACACCATATCATACTAATAATCCTCTTTCAAGTGTTAAAATTCTTGAATTTGAGCATCTAGAATAGTAAGTAATGAGTACCCTTGAAATGAATCAACTAACACAATGTTTATAATACTCTATTTTATTTTCACACAAATGATATTGATTGTATGAATTCCACCCACTTTTCGTTCCTCAAACTCAACATGTGATAATCATTGAAAAATATCAATACCTAATAGTTATAATTAATACGAAACTATTTTGGACTTAAGTAATGAGACCAACGATCTATGTATCTCAATTAAATATTCAATGGGATGCATATTTTGGATGAGAACAACACTGATCCATACTCTACTTATTTCCCAATCCACTTCAATAAACTAATCAAAATTAGGTATTTCTAAAAAATGGAGCATCACATAACCTTTATCTATTTACATGGAATGATTCATTTTCTACTATTGACCACTCAAGTTTCCCTTTTTTCAAGCATTCGGTGATTGGTTCCATTATTGTTATGAAATTAGAATCAAAGCAATGATAAAATTGTGTCAATCCATGAAGTTTAATTACTTTTGTGATAGATTCTGGTGGTCTCCAAGTCTTGATTTATTCATCCCACGATTGATCCACCATGATTCCTTCTTGGGATACCACATATACCAAAACAACAAATTATTTGAAAATAACTTTCACTATTCCAACATACCATATAGCATTTGTTCCATGAAAACAATAAATCCCTAAAAAGATAATTCACATGGATCTCCACTTCCATGATATAAATCATAAATCATAGAGATAAAAAAACAAATTTATAAATAAATAGTTTCATAAAATCATTCATGAGTCACGAGAATGTACTAAGAATATTTGAGAGGTCTAATAGAATGAAGAACAACGCAAACAATCTACTATTGGTTTGGAATTTTTATTTCCACTAACCCCTTTGCAATATTCAAATATATTTGTATCCACTCTGAATATCATCCATTGAAAATTTTAATGACCCATGTAATTTATTGATCATATCATTGAGTCAACAAATGGGATACCTATAATGGTAGTATTATTTATTGATTTACTACCAATACACATGCAATACATACCATCTTTCTTCAAACCTAATTAGGCCGGAAAAGAATATGGGATCATATTTTCCCTTATAAAGCCTTAATACATAAAAAAATCCAATTTCTTAAACAATTACTTTGATTTCTGATGATGATACATATATTCTATTTTATTAGTAAATTTTACCCCTTGTTAAAAGATTGATATGGTATTCAATGCCTCTAAATGGTGGTAATAAACCTATAATATCATTAGAAAAAACATCATGATATTACTCAATAATTAAATAAGGAATTAGATTGTGAGGTCTTTTCTTCTCATGTCATGACATCTCCAAAATCAATAAAAAAAATAGGATTTTGATTATGGATTTATATATCAACACAATATTTATTGATATATAATCAAACTTTGGGATCATTTTGAACAAATATTTCATAAAAATTGAGGACCGTATAAATGGATAATGGGTAATATTCTTTTCCCTATATCTGAAAAGACATGGTGATCTTATTATATTCATGTTTCACATCACTATAAGTCATACAAGGCCTACCAATAGTAACTGACAAGCATCCATAGGAATAATATCTCACAATACTTCATAAAAATATTTATTACAAATGGAAAATGAAATCATAACCTATTTATTGACTTGTTTTGTTCTCCCTTTGTTTAGTCATTGAAGTTTGTTTTATTGAGGGAGATTCTATGTACGATGCTTCAATTTCTCCAATAGTGTTATTAAAGAAACATTTTAAAAACTACTATAAATATTCTCCATGAATATGTGATGATTAATGGTGCAATGAGTTTTGAACAAGTTTTCTCATTGATTGTATTGAGGTAATTTTTGATCTTGAAATTTTTTTTAGTATAATATTGTTACCCACATTAGAATCAGCCATAACAGGAGCTTCATTTTCAGATTACTCACCACCATTTTTATCTTCTTTGATATCATGTTCAATATCTTAAATCTAATTTAACATAATAATTTTATTTCTAGGTAAATTTGCTAAAAAATGTCCATAACAATGAAATTTGGAAAACTTTTGATTCAGACATTCACAAGAGTTGGATTTTCCTTGTGGTTGTTAAATAGACTTATCTTTACAATTTCCAGTATCTCATTTCTTATAAATTACTTCACAATAATACAATATTTATTAGAGGAATTAAATTTGGAGAAATTTTTACCACAAGTTTAGATCATGAGTTATGATTCCTTTTTGGAATAGTTTTTCTTTTCCACCTTGTTTTCTATATTGAAAACATCATCAAGTGAACAAAGTAGTTATAACTCCATTGAATGGGAAATTTCTTCATTTAAACCTAAAAAACATTCAATCATTTACATGATGTATTATGTAACCTCACTTCACATTAATAGATGATAAAAATACTGCATGTACTCTTCAATAAACTTATATCTTTATCACAAGATATGCATAAAATATAATGATCTTTCTAATAATTCTAATGAAGAAATAAACTTCCACAAATCTTTTTCAGCTTATCCCATGACTGTATTTTTTTCTCTCCAATCATGTTCCCATTGTTTCTTTAGATATTTCCACCATAAATATTCATAATATTTAAATTTTATAACTTCTACCTTCTACTTATTCCAATCGATACATTTCAGAAAAAACGAATTATTTGATTTCCCATAGAAAAGTAAGTAAACAAACAAGATTCATGCTACCATCAAAATCATAAATGCCAATATTCAATCCACCTTTAATATTTTATTATGTATTCTTCAACACATACCAACATTTAGGTCACTAGAATATTATACATTTGTACTATCTTCATAAAATGAAGTCGGATTACTTCTATTTTGTGGAGATAGATGTGTGGGATGCTGCTGTAGTGGAGAGAAATCATGTCAGTGTGCTCTCAATAGTTGTGAAAGATGCTAACTGAATTGAGTAATTTGTGATTGTATATTTTTGTTGGATATTTCTCATAAATTTAGAGGATTAGAAGATTTTATTTTGTGAGTCTTGGTAGAGAAGTTTTTACCATGAGGTTAATAAGAAGAATGTGTTTGAACATACCCGTAGGAATTGCATATATGATACCAAAAAGATGCATCACTGAAACATTAAATGAGTTAGTGAATATGGAAAATGAAATGTTGATGAAGGAATAATTATAAATGGAAACACCACCCACCATGGTTTCTCTAATATTAAACACTTACTCATTGACAATGGAGATAAACCACCAATTATGGGAAAAGGGATGAAGCTAATGCAAGATTGATACATAAATAGCTTCAAAATTCATAGGATTTAAGTGTAACCATTTCAAAGCGGTAGAAAAAACTTTAAAGACAAAATAATGTGTGAATAAAGACCCAAGTAAAATGAAAATGTTTTGTGCACTAAAAGGTAATATAAAAATAATAAGAACCACTCTCCAATTCAAATTAATGACCCCAAAAACTAAATTTATGTTATTTTTTCTTAATGACTCTCTTATCCATATTCTATATCTTTTTTAATGAAATATTATCAATTTTTTCATTTTCCTTATTTAAATGTCAATTTGGGGCCCAAATAAGTGTGTTATGGTCCCCCAATTTTTCAGATTCCAAAAAGTACGGGCAATTCCCATTTGAATTACAATTTTTCTTAAAATTATTTTCAGGCCAAAATATTGCCTACATGGGATGATTCTATTCCACATTACCATAACCCCATAAAATCTTAAAACCTCATCTCCCAAAAATCTAATATCCTTTTCCCAAAAAACCCTAAATCATTAGCCCCAAAAACCACAACCCCCACCCAAAAAAACCTGAGAACCACAAAAAAAACCATAAACCCTCAGCACCTAAAAACCATAAATCCTCAGCCCCAAAATACCCTAAACCCTCTATCCTAAAAACCATAAACCCTCATCCCCCCAAAACCAAAAACACACATCCCAAAAACCACTAATCCCTCTAGTCCGAAACTCATAAATCACCATCCCCAAAACCCTAAAACATTTATCCCCCAAATCACATAAACCCATATCCCACCAAAATCATAAAACCATAGCCCAAAAAACCATTAACCATCATATTAATAAAACATAAACCCTTAGCCTCAAAAAATCCTAAACCCTTAGCCCTAAAAATCATGAAACATCATCCCCAAAAAACCCTAAACCATAAGCCCCAAAAAATCTTAAACCCTCATCTCTAGAAAACAATAAAACCCTAGGAATACAAATACCAAAACCATTATCACCCAAAACCCTCAAACCATATACTCCAATACCCCTAAATCCTCATCCATAAAATCCCAAATCCCTAAACCCCAATAAAATCCTAAACAATCAACCCAAAATACCCTAAACCCTTCACCTGATAAAAACCAAAACCCTCATCCCACGAAAACCCAAAACACCAAACCCTAGTAAATTCTAAACACTTATCATCAGAATACCTTAAAACCTCATCCCAAGAAATCCATAAACCCTAATCATATAAAATCATAAATCATCAGGCCCATAAAATCCTAAACCATCATCACCATAAAACCCTAAACCCTCATACCTAGAAAAACCTAAATCCTCTCTCCATAACCCATAAAATATCTACCCCATAAAACATTAAACCCTAAACCCCAAAAATCCTAAACACTCCTCCCTAAAAAACCCTAAAACCTTCGCATTAAAAACCAATAACCGCTCAACACTAGAAAACTCCAAACCCTCTTCCTAAGAAAACCCAAAAACATTATCCCAATAAAAAATTAAAATATAATTCCTCAAATACCCTAAACACTTAGCTGCAAAAAACCCAAAAGCCTAATCCCCAATAAACCCTAAACTCTTAGCCCTGGAAAAACCTAAAACCTCTGCCCCTGAAAGCCTAATCCCTCGTCCCTAGAAAACCCTAAACCCTCATCTCCAGAAAACCTTAAACCCTAATCCACATAAAACCCTAAACCTACAACCCTTGAAAACCATAAAACATCCACCACAAAAAATCCTACAGTCTGATCCCCAAAAACACATGAACCTACAACCCAAATAAGACTCCAAACCAGCATCCCAAAAAAACCCTCAACCTTTTCCCCAAATAACTCACAACCCTCATCCCCATAAAATATTATACACTCACATTAAGAACTATACCTTCAGCCCCACAACCCAAAACCCTCATCCAACAAAACTGTCAACCATAAAAAAAACATCAACCCTCCACCTGAAAAAACCTTCAATACTATACATTAAAAAGAACCATAAACACTCATCCCCTAGCTGTAGAATTCAATAATCCCTCATCCAAAAAAACCCATAAACCATATTCTTAAAAATCTATAAAACCTCAATGCTAAAGATCCCTAAATTCTCGACCCAAAAAATGTAAACCCTCATCCCCAAAAAACCATCAATTGTCACCCAAAAAAACCCCTCAACCCTTGTCCCCAAAAAATACTCATCCCTCAGCCCCAAAAAACCCTCAACCCTATACACTAAAAAACACTCAACCCTCTACAATAAAACACTCAACACTTATCCCCCAAAACAATAAATCATTTTCCCCAATAAATCAAAAACCCTAAATCCCAAAAAAACCTCAAAAATATCTACCCCCCAAACCCATATACCCCGAATACCCAAAAAACACCAACCCTAATCCCAAAATATCCCTCAATCACAGCCCAAAAAAAACACTCAAACCTCAACTCCGAACACACCTCAACCACATCCATAAAAGCCCTCAAACCAATGCCCCCAAAAACCCTCAACCCTCAGCCCTAAAAAACCAACATCCCTCAAACCGAAAAAACACTCCACACACATCCCCAAAAAACCATCATCCCTCAGTCCAAAATTCTCTCTACCCTCTGACCCAAAAAATTATAATCCTTCATTCCCAAAAAAACCCTCAATCCCCTGCCCCAAAAAACCCTCAAGATTCATCCTAAAAAACCACTCAACCCCGACACCAAAAAACCATAATCCTACATCCCCAAAAAACCCTGAACCCTCAAACACCAAAAAACCATTAACCCATAGCCCCTTAAATCACTCCACCCTTGGACAAAAAACCCCTCAACCCTCATCCCCAAAAAACAATAAATCCTCGACCCCAGAAACCCCTCAACACTCGTGCCCATGTAATCCCCAACCCTTAGCCCCAAGAAACCTTCAAACCCCGTCCCCAAAAAATCCTCAACCCTTAGTATGAAAAAAACCAAGAACCATCATCACCAACATTCCTCCAAACCTCGTTCGATTAAAAACACCCAACCTTTAGTTCAAAAAGCAACAATCCTCAGTCTCAAAAGACACAAAACGCTCAGCCACAAAACCCCCTCAAACCTCAATCCAAAAAAACTTCAACCATCATATCCAAATAATCATATACCCTCATCCCCAAAAAAACTCTCAACCTGCAACCCAAAACAAACTCCCAAACCATAGCACAAAAAATCCATAAATCCTCAGATCCATAAAAAGCACAACACCCATCCCCAGAAAACAATAAACCCTTATCCCCAAAATCATTCAAGACACAACCCTGAAAAACCCTTAAACCTCATCCATAAAAAACACTAAATCCTTAGACCCAAAAACCCTCAACCAACAGCCCCCATCCCACAAAATTCAAAAACCCTCCACCCCTAAAACCCCAAAACCTCATCCCCAAAACACTAAACCATATAACTAATACAAACAAAAACCCAAAAAAACCCTAAACCCTTAGCACCAAAAAATCATAAACCCTCAAACCTAAAAAACCGACACCCTCACCCCCCAAAACCCTCAACCCTCAGTCCAGCAAAACCATCAACCCTCTTCCCCCAAAAATACTGAACCCTATTCTCCAAAAATACCCTCAACCATCATCACTAAAAGAGCACTCAAACATCATCCAAAAAACCATACAGACTCATGCACAAAAGAACCACAACCCACTGAACTAAAAAACAAAAAGCACTCAGACAAAAAAACCATAAAACCTCAGCCAAAAAACCCAAAAACCCTCCACAATAAAATACCCTCAACCCTCAGCCACAAAAAACCCTAAACACTATGCCCAAAAATTATCCAACCCTCATCCCCCAAAAAACCCCAAATATTACCCCTCAAAAACCCTATATCTTCATCCATAGAAAACCCTAAACCCTAAACCCCAAAAAACCGTAAACCCATCCAAATAACCCTAAACCCTAAACCGAAAAATCCCTAACCCCAAAAAACCCTAAACCCACAACCCGCAAAACCCTACACCCTCACCCCAAAAAAACCCTAAACCATCTAACTCCCAAAACCCTAAATCATCATCCCCAAATAAAGATAATCCTTTAACCCATAAAACCCCTCCACCATTATCCACAAAAACATTATCCCTCTTATGTGAAAATCCTAAAACCTCAACCCTAGATAACCCACAACCCACATCCCCAAAAAACCCAAAATCCTCGACGCCATAAAACAGTAAAACGTAATCCCCAAAAAATCCCTAAACCCTCAACTCCCAAAAACCTCAATCATTATACTAAAACATCCCTCAACCTTCAGTCCTAAAAAAAGCCTCAACCACTAGCACCAAAAAATCCCAATCCCTCATCCCTAATAAAACCTCAACCTTCAACCCCAAAAAACCTTCAATCATCTGACCAAAAAAACCCTAAATCTTCTTCCTCACAAAAGTATCAATCATCATCTCCAAAAACCCTCAACCATTGGCCACAAAAACCATGAAACCTCATCTCCAAAGAAACTATCAACCATAAGCCACAAAAAAATGCTCAACAATTAACCTCGTAAAGTCCTAAACCCTCATCCATTAAAACCCCCAAACCCTTAGACCGAAAACCCTAAACCATAATACCCAACAATCCCAAAACCCATAGTCCCAGAAACCCCTCAACCCTTACCAATAAAAAACCCTCAATGATTCGCACGAAAAAATATCCAAACCCACAGTACTAATAAACCCTAAACACTCTACCCCGAAAACACTAACCCCTCATCCCCCAAAACCATCAGCCCTAAACCCAAAAATCCCACAACCCACATCCCAAAAATTCCCTAAGCCCTCATCTACTAAAAATCCTCAACCGTCAGCTATCAAACACCTTATAACATCAACACAAAAAATCCTCAAACGCTCATCCTCACAATCCCTTAACCCTCAACCCCCCCAAAAAAAGATTAACACTTATCCCTTAAAACCCTAAACACTCACCCCCCAAATACAACACCCATTACTTAATAGAAACTAGATCCCACATCCCCCCAAAAATCATAAACCCTCAAACTCAGAAAACCCTAAACCCTCTTCCCTAGAAATCCTTACACACTTATCCCCCCAAAACACTCAACCCTCATCTCCAAAAAACCCTCAAACCTATGACCCAAAAAAACCCTAGACCCTAACCACCAAAAAACCCTCAACACACATCCCCAAAAACCATAAACCATTATCCCTAAATAACCCTCTACATACATCCCCAAAAAACACTCTACCCCTATCCCCAATGAACCCTCTACCCTCAGCCCCCAAAAACCTTTACCCATTAGCCACAAAATCCTTTAAACCGCACCCCCAAAACCCTAAACCATGATTACTAAATACCCTAAACCCTCAGCCCCAAAAAAAACCCATAATCAATTTCCACAAAAAACCCATAAACCCTTATCCATAAAAAAACCCCAAACACTAATCACTAGAAAACCCTAAACCCATAGCACAAAATAACCTTAAACCCTCACTAAAAAAACCCTAAACCATCATCCCCAAAAAAAACATAACCCAGATGAAGATAAAATGATAAACCCTCATCCCCAAATTACCCTAAACACAGAGACACAAAAAACCCTTACAATCAGGCCTAAGAATACATGATCCCCTAGCACCAATAATCCCAAAACCCCAACGTCAAAAAACCCTAAACACTCAGAATCAGTAAAACCAGAACCATTTGATCTAAAAGAACATAAACCCCTATCCCAAAAAAAAATATGAACCATGAGTCCAAAAAATACTAAACCCAAATCCTTGAAAAACACCTTGAACCTGATGCCCAAAAAACCTAAAATCACAACAAATAAATAACCCTAAAACCTTACCCCAAATAACCCTAAACCCCAAGCACCAAAAAACCATCAATCCTCATCCCCCAAAAAACCATAAACCCTTAGCCTCAAAAAAACTTACATCAAAAAACCCAAAATTTTATGAACCATTGATCCCAAAAAACCCAGAACACTCAGCCTAGAAAACCCTAAAATATCAGGGCCACGAAATCATAATCCCTCATCCTCCAAAATACATTGACCCCCAATCCCCAAAAAACCTGAACCATCACCCCCAATAAACCATGAACCCTAAGATCTAAAAAACCATGAACACTTAGCCCTAAAAAACCATGAACCTTAATTCCGAAAAAAACAGAATCCACATACCAAAAAAACCTCAAACCCTCGACCCTAAAAACCCCCCAAACCCTCAACGCTAAAAAATCCTATACCCTCAACCCCAATAGTACTTAAACTCTCATCCTCGAAAAACCATGAACTCTTAGACCCAAAATATACAGAAACTCTAGCATAAAAAAACCTTTAACCGTCATCCCTACAGAACCCTGAACCCCCAGCCCTAAAAAACCAAAAAAAATCATCCCAAAAAAACTATGACCCATTATCCACAAAAAAATAAAACCCTCAACCCAAAGAAAAATCAACCCTCAACAATAATAAAACCATAACCTTGGCCCTAAAATACCAATAACCCTCTACCAAAAAAACCATAAACCCTCTTCCCCCAAAAACCATGAACCCCCAACCACTAAAAGCCTTCTAACCTCACCCAAAAAAACATTGAAACCATAACCCCAAATAACCTGAAACACATATCCCAAAAATACCCTCAACCCTCTGTCCAAAATAACCATGAACCCTCAGTCACAAAAATATCTAAACCCTCAACACCAAAAATCCCTAAACCCTCAAATCTAAAAACACAATAAACCCAGGCCCAAAAAACCCTATACCGCCCACCCCAAAAACCATAAACCATCAGCCTCAAAATATCATAAACCCCCAAACCCCCAAAACCCAAAACCCCCAACCCAAGAACACTAACCCCTCAGGCAAATAAAACACTAGTCCCCTAGCCCCCAAAACCATTAAAAATTCAACCCCAAATATCCCTATTCCTTCGGCCCCAATAAAACCCTAAACCCTCATTACTAAATAACCCTAAACCATCAGCCCAAAAAAACTAGGGCACCCGAATCCAACAATCCTAAAGCATATCCCCTAAAACCCTTTACCATCATCCCTAAAATCCATCAACAATCCGCCCCAAAAAAACACTCAACCCGCATCCATGAAAATCCTTAAAACCATTTACAAAAAAAAAACATGAACCCTCAGACACAAAATAACTTTAAAACTCATCCAAAAAAACCCTAAAGAATGAACCCAAAAAATCACTAACTCTCATCCCCCCAAATCCCAAACACTCAGCACCAAAATACCCTAAAGACTTATCTCTAAATAATCCTTAACCCTTTGCACCAAAAAACCATGATCCCTCATCCTTATAAAAACCTAAACCCGAATCCCCTGAAAATATAGAAACCTCATCCCCAAAAACCCTTGAAACCTCTTCCCAAACCCTAAGTCATTAATCCCCAAAAAAACATAAATCCCCAGCCATAAAAATTCATGAAACCCCATCCAAAAAAATGATAAACCCCAACCACCAAAAAATAATGAACCCTAATCCATAAAAATCCTTAAACCCCCAGCCTCAAAGAACCCCATACCATTATGAAAAAAATATAAAACATCAGGTCAAATAAAATACACAAACTTAAATACCAAAAAACACTAAACCGCAGCCCCAAAAAACACCTAATCCATCATGAACATAAAACCCTAAACCCTTACCCATAAAAACACTAAATTAATTTCTTTGAAAAATCCTAAAAACTTTACTTGAAAAAACAGAAAAACCACATCCCTAAGAAAAACTAAACATTGAGGCCTAAAAACCCCCAAACTGTCAGCCCCAAGAAACCATAAAACCTCCTCACCAAGAAACCATAAACTCTCTACCACCCAAAACCATCAACCCTTTAGGAAAAAAACCCTCAAATCAAAGACCCCAAAAAACCTCAACCCCAAGCACCAAAAAATCCTCAACCCTTTATCCCAAAAATATCCCAAACTTCACCCCAAAAGACAATCAACCCTTAGCCCAAAAATTTCCTAATCCCCCAAAAAACCTCAAAAATCATCCCCCAAAACCCCAAAAATCACCTCCCAAAAAAACCATAATCCCTTACCCCCCAAAACCTAAACCCTCGACCTAAAAAACCCTAAAACCTCATCCCCAAAAAACCCTGAACCCCCTTAAAAAATCACTACACCCTCAACCCAAAAGGCACTAACCCCTCATCCCAAAATACCAAAATACTTTTCCCAAAATAACCATAACCTTTAGCCACCCAAAACCAAAAAACCTCATCCTAAAAAAATAAAAAAACCCCATCCTCAATAAACCATAAACCGTCATCCACAAAAATCCCTAAAAACCTAGACCCATAAAACAAAAAACATCACCCCTAAAAACCCCCAAACCTCAACCTCATAAAAACAAAAAACCCGCATCCCCCAAAAATTAAATTCCATCAGACCCAAAAACAACTAATCCCACTACTCCAAAAAGACCCTAACACCTTATCACCAAAACCCAAAACAATCATACCACTTGAAACCTAAACCCTCATTCCCAGAAAACATTAAACCTTCCACTCCAAAAATTCCTCAACCCTTACCCCAAAAAATCCTAAACACTTTCCCCCCAAAAAACCCTGAAAAATCAACCCAAAAAAACCCTAAACCCTTTGACTGAAATAAAATTGGACTCTCATCCCCAAAAAACAATTAACACTCAACCCCAAAAATCTCTAAAACCAAAACTCAAAATACATCTGATCCCACAACCCCCAAAAAACCAGAACCCTCATCCCCAAAAATGCCAAACAATCATCGCCCATAAAACCCTCACCATTAGTGCCTAAAAAAAACTACATCCTCACCCTAAAAAATCCTAAGTCCATAGCCCAAAAAAATCCCTCAACACTCAGCCACAAAATCCATAAACCCTCATCCATGAAAAACCATAAACCTTAGCCCCCCAAAACCCTCAAATCACATCCCCAAAAATTGTACAACCCTTATCCCTAAATAACCCTCAACACTCATCCCCCAAAAAACGCCATACATTGGCATCAATCAAACATCACCCCTTAGCCCCCCCCCCCCAAACCCCAAACCCTCAACCCCCAAAACCCCAAAACCCTCTCCCCCAAAAACACTA
Source organism: Viscum album (assembly GCA_963277665.1). Classification (NCBI taxonomy): domain Eukaryota; kingdom Viridiplantae; phylum Streptophyta; class Magnoliopsida; order Santalales; family Viscaceae; genus Viscum; species Viscum album. The sequence continues at coordinate 1,899,422,665 of OY728141.1, forward strand.
AACCCCCATCCCAAAAAAACCTCAACCCACATACATGGAAAACCCCAAAATCCTCATCCTCCCAAATAACAAAACACACATCCCCAAAAAAATCATAAAACTCAGCATAAAAAACATAAACATATATCCCAAAAAATTTCTAAACCATCATCATGAAAAAAAATAAACCCTATGTAAAAAATTGATGAATCCTCTTCCATAATAAAACCCTAAACCCTTTGCCCCAACAAAACCCCAAACCCCAAACCCTCAAATCCAAAAACCCTTGACCCTAATCCCCAAAAAACCCTATACCCTCATCCTCAAAAAACTCTAAACCCTAATCCCCAAAAAACCCTAGACCCTCAACCCAAAAAACCCAAACCGTCATCCAAAAAAACCATAAACCCTCACCCTAAAAAAGCCCTCAACTCTCATCCCCAAAAAATATTATACACTTAGGCCTATAAAATAATAAACCCATAACCCCAATGACCTGATACCCTCAGTCCCAAAAACCTTTAACCCATTATCCCCAAAAATCGATGACCTCATTACTAAAAAAATAGTCCCTGAACTCTAAAAAAACCATAAAACATTAGCCCTAGAAAATCCTAATTCATCATCCCTAGAAAACTGTAACACCACATCCCCGGATGAACCTAAATCTTCACCCCCAAAACACCCTAAACCCTCACCCCCCAAAACCCAAAACCGTAATCCACATAATATCAAATATCATCTGCTCTATAAAACCCTAAACCCTTATCCCAGAAAACCCTATAACATCATTCCAAAAAATCCCTAATCCCCCAACCTCAAATAACCCTAAAACCATAACCCCAAATACCCCAAAACACTATTAAACAGAATTCACTAACCACTCATCCACAAAAAAACCTTAAACCCTCATCCCCATCAATCCCTAATCCCTTAGCAATAGAAAAACCTAAACGAACAGCCCAAAAAACCATAAACACCATACCACAAAAAACCCTATTACCTCAGCCCTAGAAAATTCTAGTCCCATATTCCTAGAAATCCCTAAACCCTCAGCCCTTTAAAACACCAAAGAGATATCCCTAGAAAACCAGAAACCATAATCCCTAGAAAACCCCAAACCCTCAATCCAAGAAATCCTTAACCCATTATCCACAAAAATTTCTAAACCCTCATCCCTAGAATAATCTAAACCCTCACCCACATAAATCCCCAAACCCTCATCCTAAAAAAATATATAACCTTCTCCCCAAGAAAAAACAAATCCTCATCCAAACAAACACTAAACCCTCATTCCCATAAAAACCTAACACATAAACCCAAGAAAAATGTATACCATCATCCATAATATATATTGAAACCTCTTCCCAATAAAACCCCAAACCGTCATCCAAAACAAACCCTCAAATCTTGGACCAAAAACATCATAAACCCCATAAAACCCATAAAACCTAATCTTGAAAAAAACTTAAACTTGTATCCCTAGAAAACACTAAACCCTCAGCCCCACTGCTAAAGAAAAATAAAAATCCTTAGTTATAGAAAACACTAAAACATTAGTACCTGAAATCCCTAAATCTTCTACCCAAGAAAAGACTAATCTCTCGTCCCAAAAAATATCGTAAACCATAATCTGATGAAAATCCAATTCTCTCAAGATCTAAAAAACCAAAAAACTCATCCCATGAAAACACTAAACCCAAATCCCCAAAAAACCCTAAACACTTACCCATAAAAAACAGTAAACCCTTCTCTCAAAAAACCCTAAACCCTCAGCCAAAAAACCTTTAACCCTCAACCCCAAAAATATACTCAACCCACATATGAAAAAACCATAAACCATCAGCCCAAAAAACCCTAAATCCCCATCCTAACAAATAACCTAACCCAACATACCAAAATAAGTCCAAACCCTCAGGCCCAAAACCCAAAACTATAATATCCCATGCTTTTAAAGTATGTTTCACTTTAATTAATTCAATATCTTGTATTGTACACAATGTGGAGTTTTAACACACCACAACCAATCAAACTATCCATTATGAATATTAATAGCCACTTTTTGAAATTTTATAAATTTTATTTTTCTAAATTCAATTAATTTTTTTTTCTGGAATATCAAAATTATCTTAGAGTGAATTTTTTGGTATTTTTCTGAAAACATTCAATTTTTTATGAATAGTGAAAACACTACGTTATTGTTGAAACCCAATTTTTTTTAAATAATTGGTTATTTTATTTAAATTTATATTAGGTAAAAATAGATACATAATACCTATATATGTTCAATGTAAATCATTGGATTAATTTTATAATAATTTTAGATATAAATTTTTTTATTGAACTCTTTACTATCTTTACCCACCTTCTAAGAGCATTTGAAAATTTTCATAAAACATAATTTTACCTCTTATTACAATTGAATTTACAAAATCAAAGATACATGGTTGATTTTAGTATGTAAAATGTGGTTCAATACGATGAAAGTTATTTCTGGTGAATAAAAACTATTGACTTTTATTTACAATGGTTAAAAGTAAATAGGGTAATTAAATGGAAAAATGAAATTATAATTATACTAAAAAATTTCCTAATTCTATTAGATAAGTGTATTTCTACCGAAATCTAACTTAGTAATAATATATTATCCTTTTGGTACTCTTGGATTAGATTAGGACATTTGTTATTATTTTATTTCAAAAAGAATTATAACAGTTAAATTAAATGTTAAATATGTAAAAAAAATTAATATAGGTTTATACATAAGATAAATTAGACCATAAAAATTCATTATAAATATAAAAACATTTCCAACATAATGGTATTTTATTTATAATTTTTAAAAATAAATGAAATAAATTTATTTATGACACAATGATGATGGAATAATTACCTTATTAATGAATGATTAAAACAATTGATATTATAAATTTCCAAATAAATATAAATTGAGACTTCTGATGAATTTTACTAATTTTTTAGGATAACATGACTTGTTAGGGATTATTAAATAAATTTTTTTTGAAGTAATAAAGTTGTTATGACTATCAAAAATACAAAATACCAAATAGTTTCAAATTGATATAAATGAGTTTTTTAAACAATACTATATTATTAATTGATATAATATTCCTAAAAATATAAGGATATTCCAATGGACTTTGATAAGGTTATATATATTCATAATTAACCACTTAGGGTTATATTGGTATTTTGTAGTAATTTTATTAACCATTTATTATAAAAATACAACAATACATGGTAAAAGATAAACTGTTTAACTAAGAGTTAAATCTAAAATATAAGGTTAATATATAGACCAAAACCAATCTAAAACCTATTGGTTCAGAGGTTTTATACCCATACCCACCTTATACCTAAAATAAATCATTTTGGGGAAATTATAAACCGAATATGACTGTACAATAAAATAATATTTCAAACTTTCCCTAAAGTGTCTCTCACCTCTCTCAAAAAATGGTACTTCTCCTTCCCTCATAATAAAACATCCCAAGACATTTGGATCGGCCAAACCCTACTCAAATATCCTCCTAATAACCTTCCCTTCTACATAGATAACTAATTTGATTAGAAATCCAACCTTCGGAGCCCTTCAGATCAACTCAAAAGGAAACACCCGAAGAAGAGGCAATAATTTCACCACCTCTTTCAAAGTTCTTTTCATATTTCACTTCCTCTTTCTTTGTTGTTTCCATAAAAAAATTATAACTTCAGTAACATATACATACAGTGATGTTATTATAAAACTTTTACTACCATATTCATTATTCTATCCATCATATGAAGGAAACGTCACCATACATGCTTACGTACAGCTTACCGTCTCCACGTCGTGGTGTAGTTTGTTACTCAAACACTTCATTAGTTGGATGGGTATAATAATGAATATAACTAATGTAAATAATAAATATAACATTTTAATTATTATTTATATATGATATAATATCTAATTACATAAAATTTCACCATCAATAGAATGATATTGTTGCTCATGCGTATGTACGGATTACAGTCTCCACCAACGCGATGAGATTCATACCCCATCATAACCATTCAAGAATAATTTTCATTTTATGATTAAAAATAATTTCTAAGAACTTAAAATCATTCTGGATATGAATCATATACATTATATTCATAACAAACATAGCTTACATAACCAATTATATAAATGAAAACAAATCAGTTTACACTTGAAGCATTGATACTACTAAAAAATTATTATCAAAGCAATATTAAAAGATCATATATGATATAATATTAATGAATATGGTTCTTATATAATTTAATTACAATTATTTAACACTTATACATGATTTTAACGTACCGTCAACAAAATAAAATTATAACGCAAGGGTTAATTCTACACTTTCATTATTATCTAAGGTTGTTTATACGTGAGTATCTACTGGGACCACATAATCATCAACATATGTGTTTCTTAAAAATATACTTCAATATATTTTAACTATTTCCTAGACTATGGGTTAAAGTAATTTATAACCTTGTTCTATTTATTATTTTTTTTATAAAAGTAGGCATTCTATTGTTATCCAAACAAAGTCATTTATAACCTTTTTGACAAAATTACGGAAAGAATGGTTTTTACTTATACGACGAGTGCAGATATTTTCCACCGTTATAACACCATTGAAACATAAATCACAAGCTTATTAGAATATTTTCAAAATAAATGTTATCTTTTATAATTATGTTACTTTTATATGATTTTAAAATAGAAATTGGTATTTCATTCAAATATTTTTCATTTCATTTATTTCAACATCCTTTTATTGATTTTACATTTGTTTGAAGTTGATTTATTATCATACAAATTTTCCATATTGTATTGTAGGTTTTGTGATGTTTGACTGTGAATGTTCTATTTTTATTCCATTCATGGTTTATGGATAATTTTTTTTACATTTTATATGATAGTTTAATATGAATTTTTATGTTATATTTAAACCTTTTCATATGAGGAATGCATTTGACATAGTAAATGACGGGTGGAGCCTGCTATAGCTCCAAGATGCATCGGCATGTCTAATGAGAAAAACTAGTGTCTTGGCACCAGGTCTTGAAAAATATTATTTGTAGTCTTGGCATGAGGCGTTGACTATGCAGTTATGATGTCCTCCATTGTGCGTCCCATCATTATGAAATTGGTTATTTGATATTACATGTGATTATTCTTCTAGTAGAATATGCATTTGAATAAGTAAATGGAATTATTTGATATATCATTGCCATATTATGATGAATTTTATTTTTAAGATGCTTGTGTTTTTTTCTTATACATTGCCTTAAATGATTATTCTTATTTATGAAATTTTCTTCTATTTTGTTATCCTTAATGAACATCTTATATCACCCCTTACAATGTTTTATTCTTCCCCGGATGTGAAGAAGTATATTATGAATGACCTGCAGGGATACACTAAGGAATATTAATGTTGTCAAAGGAGACAACGATTTTGTCTTTTTATTTTATAATGTAATGTAAAAATTATGTATGTATCTAATAATTACAAGGATACTAGACGGATTGGTATTTCGGGATTTGGTCCACTGTGATCATGCTAATGTTATGTAATAATGCACTGACTATTGGGTAACATGGGTCAGGGTGTTTCATTTGGTTTCAGTGAAAGTTTAGTACAATCATGGAAAATAGATTTAGAAAAATGTTGATTAGAGAACATTACCCTATGATAGAATTTGGGGATTAGTACAGAAGAACACCCTAAAATTTTGGTATTGTAGTGACCTAGTGTATCTTCCAAGAAATACATCCCTGTTTAGATAGGAGTAGGTAGAGGTGGCTCTGGCCTAGATGTACATAGGAGTGAAAACAATGACAAGGAGTTTTAGGCTTGACCTAAGATATCTTGGTACATGACAACGGTACTTTCTGCACTCTTGGTTATGAAACTCCCAGGGGATATGCTTAGGATAATCCAAATTTTCATTACAAACCATTATTAAGGATTTATGAGTATATAACTCTTCAGAGAAAACATATTTATGGTTATGGATTATATACATAAACTGTTCAATTTATGTTAAGTGTTTTACAAGTTTGGATATATGTATTGCGATTCATAATCTAATATACTGTATTCCATTGTTCAGAAATGGATCCTAGGTGAAGGAATGAAAACTATATCAACAAACATAATCCATATAGGTATTTTACTCCTACTCAAGATAATTATAGTGGAACTAGTGTTGCAACTAGTGCTGATCAGCTATTCACCATACCTGGAAAACACACTCAGGTTATGAATAATAACATTACCCATATGAAGCACCCGGGTCCACAATTCATAGGTTCAATGTTATACCACTTCATGAGGAAACTACCACCAACATTAAATGGGACTAAAAATCCATTGGTAGGTGAGTAATGGATAAGTTACATAGAGAAAATATTTCATGCTTTGGGGAGTATTGAAATGGAAAAAATTTAATGGCAGTTTATCACCTCATGGGAGATGCATATCAATGGTGGTCATTAATGAAAAAAAAGGAGGATGTATATGTATCAAATCTAGATTGTAGGGAGTCTAAATATCTTTTATTAGAAAAATAATTTTCTTTTGACCATCGAGTGGATATGGAATGGCAATTTTTGAGTCTGAGGAAAAAGGAGGATGAAAATGTCGCAAAGTATGAGGCTAACTTTACAAGGTTAGAAAAGAATGCAGCAGATTATATATGTAACCCAAGGAGTCATATTGATCGATATTTCGATGGGTTAAAACCATTTCTCCATTGAGAATTAGTCTCACAATCCTTCTCATCATACATAGATATTTTCTCATGTCATATCAAGACAGAAAAATAATTATCTAAGTCATAGGACATTAAAGCAAAGAAAGAGAAGAAGAGATTTTCTGAACACTCAAAAATGGAAATAAGGGGATGAAAGGAAAAGGTGAATATCCATCATGTGGTAAATGTGGTAAGAGACACCCCAGTACATTCCTGAAGGTAATGGGATTCTATTTCAAGTGTGATGAAAAAGGCCATCATGCTTGTTATTGCAAGGGAATGAAATAGGCTTTCAATATTGAATGCTATAATTTTAGAGAAGCAAGTAATTATGCAAATGAATTTCCTAAGGGTCAAGGAAACATATCTATGAAAAGGCCAAGGGAACAATTCCAAGCATATATGATCACTACTTCTGAGGTTGAATCTCTGAAAGATGTGTTGGAAGGTAATTTAATGGTTTCCTCAAATTTAACCAATGATATATTCACTTTGGATCATTACCTTGTTTCATATCTTCCTAGTTTGCTATGAAAATTTGATATTTTCAATTTGATTTAACAAGGGAGTTTTCAGTCAATAATATTAAGGGAAGTATCATTGCAAAAAGGTTTTGTGAATTAGTTTCTATTAAGGCATATTAATGTTCTTTATCCACTGATCTCATTGCCATTCTCATGATTTAATTTGATATAATCATCGTTATGGAATGGATTTCAGACCATGATGCAAAAATTTATTATAAGAAGAAGGAGTTTACAATTTTTGATGATGATAATGAGTACCTTATCATTAGAGAAAAAACGTCACCATCTGATTCTTATATAGATCAACCACCAGTAGCTCTAATAAATTCAATTTTAGTGGAGGAAGATAATTAAATAACAATGGATGTTGAAAATAATGTTCAAATAGAGGATATACCAATTTTGGAAGAATATGATGATTTGTTTCTAGAGGATATTCCTAGATATCCTCCAAAATGAGAAATTGAGTTTTCCATTGATTTAATTCCTAGGTTAACGCCCATATCGAAGACCCATTATAGAATGAAAAGTGTGGAATTAGTGGAATGGATTACACAAATAGAGGAATTATGTAACAATGGATTTATTTACCCTATTGTTTCTCCATGGGTAGACCATGTTCCTTTTTTAAGAAGAAAGATGGTTATATGAGGTTGTGAATTTACTATAAGGAGATCAATGGTATAACAATAAAGAACAAGTATCCCCTACCTTACATTAAAGATTTATTTGATAAACTTCTAGATAATTTTCAAAGATTGAAAAATTGATCTGGATATCAATAGTTGTGTGCGATGAGGGAAGACATTCCAAAGAATGTATTTTAAACCAGGTACGGGCATTAAGAGTTTATAGTAATGCCTTTTGGATTGACTAGTGCACCGTATGTTTTCATGGATCTAATGAATAGTGTTTTCAACGAATATATTGATGACTTAGTATTGGTATTTATAGACTATATCTTGGTATACTCCAAAATCAAGGAAGATCATTAAAATCACAAGCGCATTATTCTAAATAATCTTAGATGAAATGAATTATATGGGAAGTTTCACAAGTGTGAATTTTGGCTTCAAGAGATTTCTTTTATTGGCCTTATTGTGTCTAAGGATTGAATCTTTGTTTGTCCTTCAAAGACCAAGGAAATATAAGAATGGCCAGCATCGACAAGTATAAATGAGGTATGCCGTTTTATTGGTTTAGGAGGTTATTATCGGTGTTTCATCCATAATTTTGCCCGATTGGAAAACCCATTAACGAAGCTCACACATAAAGTGCTTAAATTTTTTTGGAAAAAAGAATGTGAAGAATGTTTTGACGAACTGAATAAAATATTTGTCAATGCTCTTATCCTAACTCTACCATCGTGGAATGATGGGTTTTTTATTTATAGTTATGATTCAAATAATGGACTTGGTTTCTTCTTTATGCTGAATGATAGGGTTATATCCTATGCATCATGATAGCTAAAAATTCATGAGAAAAACTATCCCACTCATCATATTTTGTTAGTAGTTGTAATCTTTGGTCTGAAAATAAGAAGACACTATCTATATATTGAAAAATGTGAGATTTATACTGATAACAAGAGTGTGAAGTATATATTCTCATAGAAATAACATAACATGAGGAACATTTGATAGCTTGAACCACTCATGAATTATGATTTCACTATACACTACCACTCGGGGAAGGAAAATAAGGAGGCAGATGCTTTGAGAAGAATGGATCATTGAGTTTGGAACAAGATGAGAGCTGAAAGGGATATTATTTTCATGGATCTAGTAAAGATAAATATGGGAATAACAATGGAAGGAAAAACATCACTACTTCTTCAAATGGTTTCCTAACCATATTTACTATGAAGGGTAAAAATTTCATAGACTGATGATGAGGAGTTTCAAAAGAAAATTAAATTTGTTAATGATGGGATATTGATTGACTTCGTATATGAAGATAGTATTTTGAAATTTGGGAAGAGGATTTTTGTTCCTGATATACATGATTTAAAAAGGGAATTGTTGTTGGTTGGTATGGAGTATGATATACTCTTTTGATACCAATTGTATGATCAAAATGATACTGATTGTAGTATCTAATGATGTAGATACTCAATACACAAGAGGGGGGTGAATTGTAAACATAAAAAAATAATATTGAAAATTTTAAATATGGTAATATTTAACAACGTTAATCAATGAAAATACATAAAATCTCTTAGTTCTACAAACATTCATGATTTCAGAAATGTGATTCTGAGAATTTAATTTTGAAAATATGGTTCTGAAAATGAAACATAACAAAAGTTTATAAAGTACAAAGATTCTACCATAAAGCATATAGACTCATAATTAATCAGAGATTACAATTATAAGAATGTATATGATAGTTATACTTTCCTCAACAACCAAAATGCAGTGGAAAACATGAAACAAAACAAGTAACAAGTTGTAAATATTTTAACCCAAAGTGAAGGGTATCCAAAAACCATGGATAATTGTCCCTTGATTTATATGTTCAAGAATGTATGTCTCACCCTCACCAGGGTAAGCCCTCGATATGAAGATTTGAGTCTATCTTGCTATCCTCACAAGCCCTCAACTTCAAGGTAGTCAGCACCTCTGTCTTCCTATCCCTAGAAGCCCTCGAATGTACTCATCAACATCTTGAGTCACATGAAGAAATTCTAAAAAAGAAGTTCAGTACACAGTAAGCATGAGAGTATCTCTCTAGAAACTACTTCAATGTGTAATATCTAGAGTTCTCAAATAGTCAGTTAGTTGTGAGCTCGTTCAAATGAGCTTCTATTTATAGTCACAGATTTAACGGTCTGCTCCCTCCTCCAATGGTCATATTTTTCCACGAATTTTAGAGGGAAATATACACGTGTCACTCAAACAAACATTAGTAAGTAACTGAATGAATGACATCATTTTAAAACTAAAACAAGTGGCTGATAAAAAATTGTTGCCTAACCAAAAACAATTATTCAGAGTCTAAGGAAATATAACTGTTTGGAGTCTAACCAAAAAACCTGTTGGTGTCTATAATACCTGAATATTCGGACTCTGTCTTCAAAATAATTCGGAACCATAATTCAATAGGATTATGGAGTATGAATTTCAAGAAAATTCATAGTCTGAATTCATTATAATTTGAAGTATGACTTTATAAGAAATCAGAGTCTAAATTCATGATAATTCAGAGTCTAAATTTAGAAGAATTAAGAGTATGAATTCATAACAATTTTGAGTCTGAATTTGTGAGAATTCAGAGTCTGAATTCAAAAGAAATTAGTGTCAGAATTCAAAATGTTCAGAGTCTAAATTTTGAAGAATTTGAAGTCTAAACATAGGAAGTTCAGAAGCCGAATGTAGAGAATTCAGAGTTTGAACACATAAATTTCAGAGTTTAAATTCAAAAGAATTCGAAGTCTGAACATAGAAAGTTCATAACCTGAATTTAGATCCTAAAACAGACTTCTCTATATCCATGTATTTATAAGATTCAAGGGTTATAGTTATGAAACAAAATTTTATACACAGACATAAAATGAGTTAGACTAAAATAATCATCAATGAAAAAAATGGTAAGGATAAATTTCCTTAGGGAAGGAAAATTTTCCTTATTAAGATAAATAAAGGAGAAAAAAATTTCATTAAGATAGAGTGTTTCTGATTCATAAAATATGAAGGAATGGAAAAGTCATAAAAAACCTTATTGACTCAAAAATCTCCCTCATTTTGGAAATCACAAATATCCATACGAATAAGAATATGAGGACTTAGAAAATATTTTTCTGAACATTGAAAATAAAACTTATCTCCCTTAACACATGGGCAATGATGAATACGACTAACTACCCATTAGGCTTTAGAAACACTAAGGATCATATTCTAGATTCCCATATTGATACTTATCATTTTATTTCATATAGAAATCATCTTGGATAAGAACTCCCCCTTACATAGGGAAACATATTCTTTACTTATAATTATTTATTACATTCTACACTTTTGTGGTTTCCAAAAAGGATTAAATGGAATGGAAAAGAAAATATGTTACATGAAATATTAGTACTATACAAAAAAATATATGGATAGAAACCCTAAATTTCATTAATATTTTGAAAATTTTGTTCAAGTAGAGAAATCAACAAAAGATCATAATTGAACCTGATTTTCCATCATTCTCCTTCGAAATCAAATTTATTACTGTGGTTTTGAGATTTTTGAGTTCCTAGTTATCCACCTCTGCACATTTGAGAAGCTGATCCCGATCCTTTGTCATCTTTTCTAAGGATTTGATTTTTTCTTCCTCATCCTTAAGAGATTCTAACTATCCCTTTATAACTTCTTCTTCCTTGGAAATTGTTTCTTCATATTTGATTCTAAGATCTCTTTTCCTCTTTAAACTCTGAGAAACTGAAAACATCTTCCAATTCAGATCATTCACTTCCTGTATCTGGGAATTCTTTTCCAGAGATAGCTTTTCCTCAAAACATTTTGTGAGATCATTTATCTTCACATCTTCAGTGTCAAATGAGTCTGTGACACTTTCTTGGAACTCATCAATAATTACAATGTCTTCTACTATCTTCCTTGACTAGTTTTTCATCTTTTTTACATGATCCTTTATGATCTTAATGGTTAATAAGAAAAATCATGAAGTATTACTCTTATTTTACACACTAATCCATAACCATTGATACTAAATATGATTTCTACTTTAAGTTGTGTTGAAGCATCTGGAATCTCGAGTCCAAACTGGGGAATATTGGTATGGTACCAACAAGATTATTCAATGATTGGACTACAAAATCATGTTCAAGAGAGGAAAATTCCGAATTAGATATTTTCCCTGGTGAGGTTTCTTTTTCAAAATCAATAGCTTTCCACGTTGAAGAACCACCGACATATTTATTTTTCACCACTTCTTTTGTAGGTGTATCAACAACTAACTATTTTCCCTTATCAACCTTCGGAATGGATTCCTCTTGATCCGAAGTTCATGTTCACTATCAGATAGCTGAAATTTTTTTCCTTCATCAAAATTTTCATTTTCAGATTCTACCTCAGCATCTTCTAGGTGGATGAAATCTTTATTGATGCTTTCCTCTCCATATGGTATCTCTACTACGTCTTCATCCTTTTCTCCATCCTTCCCATGAGTAGCAATCTTTGATGATTCAGCTTGAGAGGTTCAGAATGATAATTTCTCAGAAGGGCTTTACTTCTCATGAAAATCCTCAACTTCATTTATCAGATCTTCAGTATAACCACTCCCTTATTCTTCTTCTTCTACTTCATTTTAAAACATTTTCTTTGACTTTTTCCGGAGATACAACCATCTTTCCCAGAGTCTCTGGTAATGGTTCTAACAAAAATAATTCTAGTACCGGAATATTCTCAGTAGCATTCTCAGCAGCCTTCAAAAGTGAGTGAATGATTTCAACTTCAGACAACTACTTCTTCTGATTCTTGTGTTTCTATTTCTTGTCATGTTATTTCACTTCCTTCTCCCTTAAATATTTGGCTTCAGTAGGGTCGAATCCAAACTTAAGATCCCCTTATTTTTGATTTTTCTTGTCTTCTATCTATTTAGCAACAACCAAATTAGGATGGGCTTTTTTTTCTTTGGCTTTGGTGGTGAAAATTGAGTTTCCGTATCCATTGGGGGTTTTATACTTATCTTCCACTTCATTTAGCTTCCTCTTCCTTCAACCCATTTTCAAAGTCTCAGCCACTTCCTATTTCTTCGGTAAGGCTTCTCCCTCCTCCTCATGAAAATCAAATAATTCTTTAGATTCCTTAGAAAATCCAACTTTAATCCTTGTCATAGTGTCATCACTCAACAACATAACTTTACAATTCCTATACTTAGATCTGCAAGGGATTTTGAAATATTCATGACACTGAACAATCATATTTGAAAGAATGGCTGGATACATGATCATCTAAGCCTTCAAGTTTCAATTCTTTATGTTCTCAATTGTAGCCAAGATGTGCCTAACCAATTTTATCTTCCATAGGTTTACCATGAAATCTAGAATGTACATATAACTTTTCTTCAATGTATCCTGGTCTCATTTTCTCAGTTTGATGAATCCTTGAACCGACAATTCAAGAATCCGATAATTTGTAGCAAGGTGAAGAATCTTCAGAGCCTTAAATTCTGAAAGACCAAGACAAGCCTTGGCCTTCAAATTAACAAGACTTCCTTGAACATTAGGCATATTATGAAAACAAAACTTAGCTTCCCCTTTATAAGGGATTCCAATAAAACTATCAGCCTTGTTATATGAAAGAGAATATGTCTTTCCATAAGACATGAAAGAAATATTTTTTTCCGGTCTTCTTCCATGAAGAACATTACTGACTCATATAATTCTAGTGGAAATTTTGAATAAACCAAATGATGATATTTTGGGTTTGAAATGAAAAAAGTTTCCCATCAATTCATCTTTATATTCATGCATATAATAGATTCATACATTGAGAAAAACATCGGATCAACTAACCTTTCTATGTATATCTTCCATTCCAAGATTGGTTTGATAGTTGACATAGGTTTTTGAGAGGAAAATTCGGCAGACATTCAGAAGCAAGAAACATATGAGATGTTTTGAATGAGATTTTGTAGGAGTGCATATCCTTAGCATGCATGATATTGAGTTTCGATGTGGGAAAACCATCAGGGTTCCTTTATATAGGTAATTGAGGGGACTATTCAACTTCCATACTCCATCCAATGGTTGAAAAAACATTTGATCATATTTGACGGTTGAGATGATAGACCGAAGGAAATTTTGATAGAATCCTAACTTTTGAGGTTTTTTATAAAAAAATAGAATTTTAGAAAAACTGAATACGATGATTTAAAAATAGATGAAAATACCAACAAGTAAAATATGATTATGAAAATTTATAAAGGAAACATACCATTCATATTGCTAGGAATATTATTCATAATGAGGAAAATTCTTCTTGAAAAACTTTAGATTCGAAAATTTTTATTACAAAAACATTGACTACAAACAATCTAGCTACAAAAAATTTCATTATGAAAACATTAAGTATGAAAATCTTCATTTACAAAAAATTTATGTACAAAAATATTCATTATGAAAATTTTAAGTAAAAAAAAGTTTAGACTATGAAAAAATATTTAGATTGCATAAAATTTATAGACTACGATAAAATGTTAGACTACGAAATAAAATTTAGACTACAAAAAGTTTTAGACTACAAAAAATTATTAGAATCAAAAAAATTATAGACTACAAAAAAATTTAGACTACGTAATGTTTTTATTACGAAGAATATCAAATAAAAAAAATAATTTTTATAGAAAATTTTGAACTAACTAACAATAAAATGTACTTCTCCTATAAAAAGAAGTTTCTTACTGTTAGGAGATAGGTTTCTGGAAAAAAATTTAATAAGGATGATTACCTTAACGTTGTCATTCCTGACTTCTATTTAATGTTTTCAAATCTATTGGATGGTAATGATTTTTTGAAAATATCAGCAAGTTGTTCTTATGTTCTGATAAATTGAAGAATGATATCTCCTTTTTCTGTGTGATCCCTAAGAAATTGATTCCTATATCTATGTGTTTTGCACGAGAGTGGTGTGCATTGTTTTTACATAAGGCAATGTAACTAGTATTATCACACATAATTTGTGTTTTTGTAGAACTCATACCGTAGTCTGTTAGTGTGTGTTGCATCCACAATACATGAGCACAAAAACATCAAGATGCTACATATTCAGCTTCAACAGTGTAAAGTGATACTGATTGTTGCTTTTTTAATGACCAATCAACTGATAAATCACCTATGAAATGACATTTTCCAGATGTACTTTTCATATCCCTTCTACATCCACCAAAATTAGCATCTGAAATAATATTAAAAGAAAATCATTTCTAGAAGTGTAAAAGAGTCCTAGATCCATGGTTTCCATTATGTAGCGAAAATATTCATTTCACTGCACTTAAATGAGATTCCTTAGGATTGGATTGATATCATGCACTTAAGCATACTGAAAACATATTGTTTGGATGACTAGATGTCAAGTAAAGTAGACTTTCTATCATACCTCTAAAAATGTTTGATCGACTAGTTTCCCTGCTTAGTAAAGATCAAGTGATTTTGATGTTCCAATGGGAGTACTTATACACTTAGTGTTGTCATATCCATACTTTTTAAGAAGATATTTAATATACTTATGTTGGGATATATATATATTCCTTCTAGTTTTTGAGAAATTTGAAAACCAAGGAAAAATTTTAACTCACCCATCATACTAATTTCAAACATAGATTTCATTTGATCCACAAAAGAATCAGTTAAGGATTGTTGAGTTGAACCAAATATAATATCATTAACATAAATTTAAACAATCAAAACATTTTTCTTATCATTCTTTATAAAAAGGGTTGGATCAGCATTTCCCATAACATAATTATTTTGAAGCAAAAATCAAGCAAGTCCCTCAAACCATGATCAAGGTGATTTCTTAAGTCCATAAAAAGCTTTGGTAGGTTTGTAAACTTGTTCAAGATGTTTTGAATCTTCAAAACTAGGAGGTTGTTTAACAAAAACATCCTCTTCTACAAAGCCATTAAGGAAATCACATTTAACGTCCATTTGAAAAAAAATATTTAATTGAAGAATGCTGAAAAGGAAAGTAGAATATGAATAGATTCATGTATAGATATTGGAGCATAGTTTTCATAATAGCCTATTCCTTCTTGTTTATTATTGAATTTAAAAACCAATCTAGATTTATTTCGTACAATGATTCCATTTTCATCACACGTATTTCTGAAAACCCATTTTACTACAATAAGATTTGTTTCCTTAGGACTATCAACCAACGTCCAAACATTATTCCTTTCGAATTAATTTATCTCATCTTGCATAGGTTTTTTCTGGTCATCATCACTTAATGATTCATTATTGATTTTTGGTTTTAATTGAGAAAAAATGCTAGATGTTCTGCTTCATTCCTTACAGAACTTATAGTCCTTACAGGTTGATTTACATCACCAATGATTCAATCACTAGGTTGATTCATTAGAAAAAAATGTTTTGGGTTTTTTAAAAACATGCTCATCAACATAGGGTAGGATGTCTTCTGGGTGAATGCATCAAAAATATTTTCTTTAACATTTTCCTTATCAAAATTATCTTCTAACAAAGGCTGATAATTAGTTTTTGAAAATGCATCTGATGATGTAGGTTGAGGATGATTAAAAACAAAAGGATTAGTTTTATCAAATTTGGAATGTTTTGTTTCTTCAACAATACAAGTATTTCTATTGAAAACTATATAAGCCTTAGAAGTTGTGGTGTAGCCTATGAAAATTTCTTCAATAGATTTTAGTTCAAAATTTTGTAGATTATCTTCAGTATTTAGAATAAATACCTTGCAACCAAAAACATTGAAGTATGAAATTCTATGATTTCTACCATTCCACAACTCATAAAAATTTTTATTAAGAAATGTTATAATTAAAACAAGATTCATATTTTAACATGCATTACTTACAGCTTCAGCACAAAAATGGTTGGCTACTAAATATTCACTCAACATGGTTCTTGTTATCTCTTGACGAATTCTCTTTCTTCTTTCTACAACACCATTTTGTTGAGGTGTTATGAGTGCTGAAAAGTTATGAGTAATACCTTTTCTACTACAAAAAGTTTCATAATCCGAATTTTGAAATTATCCTCCATGATTAATATGAATAGTTATCAAGGGATGGTTATTCTCATTTTTAAACTGGGATCTAAAAATTTTGAAATAAGAAAAATATTCAGATTTATTTATTAGAAAATAGACCCACGTAAATATAGTGTAATAATCAACTGAAACAAATACATAATACCTACCTCCAATTCTTCCAGTTTGTGTTTGACCAAAAAGATCCATATCTACTAGCTGTAATGCATCAGTAGTTGATACATCACCGACTGATTTAAAACTTTATTTATGTTTTTTTTCATATTAAAAAGGATGAAAAACTTTTGAAGAATCAATGATAAGCTCCGATAGATCCTTAAGTAGTCTTTTCATAGAGAGTTTTCATTTGTTCTTAAGGATACAATGTCCTTACCTTCAATGACAAAAACAAGAATGATCTTCCATTGCACTAAGGAAAGGTAGATCATGGCTCCTAAGGGCTTCTAAATTTAGTGTGTATACATTCTCTTACCTATTAAAATAAATAATAAACTCTTCCATGGAATTGTGTACTAAGGAATTTTCATTCCTAAAATTCAGAAGGTAACCGTAATTGCATAATTGACATAGGCTAATGAGGTCATACTTAATACCCTTAAATAGTAAAACATTTTAAATCAATGTTTTTCTAAGAAGAACAATGTCACCTATACCAATAATTTCTCCCATAGAATTATCTCTGAATGATAATTTTCCTCCTTTCATCATGACAATAATTTCAAATAAGTTTTTGTTACCATTCATGTGTCGGGAACATCCACTATCCATGTACCATGTATTTCTGTTGGTACATTATTTATTTTTCTGAAAATAAGAGAGTTAGACTTTTGGAATCCAAACATTCTTGGATTCAGAAACTTCTGAAAGAAAAATTTTAGGGATCCACATTTTCTTAGAAAAACAGGATTTATGAAAACCTAAATTTTGGGTTTTGTTTAAGGAACAATTTTTTTCCCAATTCCCACCACACTAACACATAGTGCAGAAAGGATTACATTTAAGAACAACATAATTGTTACTAAAAATGGAATCTGAACTAGTGTAACCAAAAACAGAAATATTCCTTAGAGGTTGAATTTGGGAATATATCATATCGAAGTTTTACGTACCTAAATTAATGTTTGTCGAATACTTCATCAAGGAAAATATCTCTGACTTCAGTCTAATAACTATTTTCTTATCTTCCAAAACATTATCTTTAGCACTAGATTTAGGCTCGAAAACATTTTTCATAGAAATTACTTTTTCTATATCCTTAGAATTTTTATCCTCCTCATAATTTACTTCCTCAAGGATTTTTGGAATACCTTAAAAATCAAGGGTTTTCTTATCAAGATCATTAGAAAGATCAGATATTTCCTTAGTAAGAATAGGAATTCTAGAATTTTCATTATCAATATTTTTCTTGATTTTAGAATTTTCATTCTCATGATTCTTAGAAAACCTCGAAAAATATTCATAGGTAGGTAAAGTATTACCTTCATCAGAAGAATAGTTTTCATCCGAGGATTCAATGTATTTACTATCACTATAATTATAATTCATGGATACATTGGTTATTCTTTTATCATTTTGTACCTTTGACATTAAACAATGATTTTAAATAGGAAGTCTGGCAAGTAAACCAGGATTCTTCTGTCTAGATGATTCGTAATCTGAGGATTAATCAGAAGAGTCTCCACTACTGGAACATCAAGTGTCATTAGATTTCATAAATTTCATAGATTTAGCATTTTAGTTATTTATTCTATTCCTCTAAGAATGTTTTTACTTTATATTTTTTCTCTTATGCTTAGTACAATCTGGCCTTATACGTCCAACTCTTTTGCATTCATAACATGTGACTTTAGAGTCTTTCTTATCTTTTCTTTCATTCATATTATATCTATAATGAAAGTCTTTCTTCCCAACTATCGTGTTCATCCTTTGATCATGATTAGCATTTTCATTCGTAGAATTTTCAATTTTACTTGATTCAGATAAAATAGTAACCTTCATAGACTTAGATCTCATAACTCTCTCAGAAGTCTTATCATTCATATGATTTGAAGTAGTTTAAAAAAACACTATCATTCCCATAATTATTCTAAACATTTTTAGCGTCTATCTTTATTCTAGTTTCATGTTGAAGAAGAGTTCCAGAAAGTTCATCAAGAGTGATCTGTGAAACATTCATATTCTCATCAATATTTGTTCTCTTTGATTCCCACTCATTAGACAAGATGTCTATAATCTTGTCAACAAGTGCCTCATCATCCAATAATTTTTTCCCATGGAATGTAAGCTATTGAAAATAGTCATAAATATTTATTGTACCTTACAAATAGATTCTCCATAAGGAATGAAAAATACATGGAACTCAGCTCTATGAATAGCTTAGCTAGTTTCAAAAACATTGGATGTTCCAAAATGAGTTACATCAAATTTCTTCCAAATACAATTTCCTGCTTCACAAGATGAAATCTGGATATATATATTCCTGGTCATGGGACACAACAATGTATTGCGTACCTTATAGTTTAGTTGATATCCATACTTCTCTTGATTAGTTAAAGTTGTGACTTCCTTATCAAGAATCTTGTAATCTCCAGTAATCATAACAATGTTTTCAACTCAAGTATTAATAACAAAAGTCATCACACGATCTCTCCAATATTCATAATCATTCCCATCAAATATTGGTGTCTATTAAAATTATGATTTTCAATCTAACCAACATTAATTCCATCCATTTCAAAGAGAATATCTTTCCACACATACTAGTCAATAATAAAAGATGGTAAACAAGGATAGAAATATACTAATCAAGGAAAATATATAACAATGAAAAACTTGAGAAATAAAACATATATGTGAATATAAGTATTTCAGATACCACATCATATACCAATTGTTGTTTGGTATGGAGAATGATATACTCATTTGATACCAATTTTAGGATCAAAATGAAACTGTTTGTAGTATCTAATGATGTAGATGCTCAATATACAAGATGGGGGGTGAATTGTATACATTAAAAAATTCTTTTGGAACATTTAATGATGGAAATGCTTAACAATGTTAAATAAGATAAATTCACAAAAACCTCTTAGTTCTACAAACTTACTTGATTCAGGAAATGCGATTCCAGGAATGTAATTCCAGAAATATGGTTCTGAAAATTAATTTTAACAAATGTTTACAATGAACAAAAATTCAACCTTAAAGAGTATAGAATCTTACATAATTAGAGTATACAAGTATGAGAACGTATAAGATAGTTACACTTTCCTCAACAAGAAAAAAGAAGCGTAAATCATGAAACAAAACAAATTACAAGTAGTAAATCATTTAACCTAAAGAGAAGGGTATCCAAAAACCATGGATAGATGTCCCTAGATTAATAATTTCATGAAATTTTGCCTTAACCACACTAGGGTAAGACCTAGATATGAAAATCAGAGTCTGTCTTGCTATCCCCCGCAAGCTCTCAACTTCAAGGTAGTCGGCACCTCTGTCTTTCTATTCCTGGAAACCATCGAATATACTCAGAAACATTCAGAGTCACACGAAGAAATTATGAATAAGAATATCAGTATGCACTAAGCATGAGAGTGTATCTATATAAATCTCTTCAACATGTAATCTATAGAGTTGTCGAATGTTCTGTTAGTTGGGAGCTCATTCGAATGAGCTCCTATTTAAAGGCAAATCTTCAACGGTCGACTCCCTCCTCCAACAATCATATATTTATTTGAATTAAGGAGGGACTAGTACATGTGCCCCTCAAACAATGGTTAGTTAGTAACTGAATACAGGACACCGTTTTATAACTAAAATATGAGTAAGAAAAAAATAATGTATATTGAGCAAAAAAAATTATTCCGAGTCGAAGGAAAAATAATAGTTTAGATTCTAACCAAAAACCCATTCGATGCCTATAATACATGAGTATTTGGATTTTGCCTTCAAAATAATTTGGAACGAAAATTCTATTGAATTCCGTAGTCTGAATTTCAAAGATGTTCAGAGTCTGAATTTTGTAGAATTTGAAGTATGAATTCCTAAGAATTCAGAGTCTGAATTCATGAGAATTTATAGTCTGAATTCAGATGAATTCGAAGTATGAATTCAGACAGATTTCGAGTCTGAATTTGTGAGAATTCGGAAACGAAATTTAGAAGAATTCGAAGTCTGATTTAAGAATGTTTGGATTCTAAATTCAGAAGAATTCATAGAATGAACATAGAATGTATGGAACCTAGAATTCAGAGAATGTGGAGTCTGAACATAAAATGTTTGGAGTCCGAATTTAGAAGAATTTGAGTCTAAACACAGAATGTTCAGAACCTGAATTCAGATCCTGAAACAGAATGCTCTATATCCAAGTATTTATAAGATTATGTGGTTTTAGTTACAAAACCGAATTTTGTACTTAGAAATAAAATGAGTTAGACTAAAATATAAATCAATGGGAAACATGGTAAGGATAAATTATCTTAGGGAAGGAAAATTTTTCCTATTAAGATAACACAAAGGTGTATATAAATTTTCCTTAAGATAGAGTGTTTGTGATTTTCAAAACATGAAGAAATGTTATATTTATGTGGAACCCATGTTGACTCAACAGTTTTTGTATGATTCTCATAGCTTCAATTTCTCTATACACACCGGTTGCACTAAGATGTCTTGAAATTTGAAGTAACATTTTTTGTGGGATAACATGAAAAGGGAGATGGCTGATTATGTGACAAGATGTATGGTTTGTCAATAGGTTAAGGCTGGAGTACAACATCATGGAGGATTCATGAAACCTATTCCTATACCTGAGTGAAAATTGGATGATATTACGATGGAGTATGTCTTGGGGCTACAAAATACCCCTAGAAAGAATGTTGCAATATTGTTCATTGTTGATCTTCTTACCATGTCAGCGAATTTTAATGATGTAAGTGATGATTTAACACTTCAACGTTTAGAAATACTACATATTAATGACGTTTTCAAACATCATGAAGTACCTCTATAAATTGTTTCTGATCATGATCCACATTTTACATCTAGATTTTGGAAAAGTATTCAGTAGGCCTTGGATACTGATCTTTGTTTGAGCACTGCCTACCAACGTCAAACTGATGAATAGTAAGAACTGACTATTCAAACCATAGAAGACATGTTAAGATCATTCTCACTTGAATTTCAAGGTATGTGGGATCAGTATTTAGCTTTGGTATAATTTTCATATAACAATAGGTTCCATTAAATTATTCAAAAAGCGATATATTAAGCGTTTTATGGAATGAAATGTCGCACATCAACTTGTTGGGATGATGTGGGTGAAAGAAAACTCATAGTCCTAGAACTTGTTGAGTAAACAACGGAAAAGGTGAAAGTTATCCAAACCCACATCAAAGAAACTCAAAGTAGAAAAAATAACTATGCTGATAACCGAAGGAGAGATTTCTAATTTCAAGTATGAGATCATGTTTTATTGAAGGAATATCCATGGAACACTATTATACAATTCGGTAAGAAGGGAAAATTAAGTCCCAGGTACATCAGACCTTTCAAAATTCATGAATTAATTGGAGTTTTAGATTATCGTTTGGAAATTCTGCCATGTCTCTCCAAACGTCATGATGTGTTCCATGTATCACTATTAAGAAAATACATTCCTGACCCAACAGATGTACTCACATATATGAAATAGAAAAAGGAACCTGATCTATCTTGTAGTGATGATCCTTTCAAGACTCTTGATACCAGAGAACAAGTGTTGAGAAACCGGACGACTCGTATAGTGAATTCTCTGTGGAGAAAACATAATATGGAAGAGGCAACATGGGAACCCGAGGAACTTACGATGAAGAACAACACTAATCATTTTATGTAGTAATATTTTAGAAAGTTCGAGAATGAAATTACTTGAAGGAGGGGAGAATGAAACACCCCAATCGTCCACAGTATGTTTCCAATTGATTAATGCAATAACATGTGTTTTATGCAACTTGGAGTTTTAACAAACCCCAACCAATCAAACTAGCTGGTATGAATAACAATACACAAATTCTGAAATTTTAAAATTTTTATTTTTCAAAATAGACTTTATTTTTGGACACAAAATATCAAAATTAGATTAGGGTGAATTTGTGGAATTTTTATGAAAACATTCATTTTTTGATGAATAGAGAAAAACACTGTGTTATTATTTAAAACTGAATTTGTATTCAAATAATTAGTTATTTTATTTAAATTTTTATTAGGTAAAAATAGATACATAATACCTATAAATTTTAAGTGTAATTAATTGGGGTAATTTTATAATAATATTAGTTATATAATTTATTTGAACTTTTTACCATCTTTTACCCACCATCTAAAAGCATTTGAAAATTTGCATGAAACGTAATTTTACCGCTTTTGTGAAAATAATTTCAAAAATCTGAGTGACACGGTTGACATTATTAAGTTATATGTGGTTCAATAAGATGAAAATAATTTTTGTTGAATAGTTCCTTTTGACTTTTATTTACCACGGTTACAATTAAATAGGGAAAATTAAAGGTAAAACAGATATTGTAGTTACCCTAACAAATTTCCTAATTCTATTGGATAAGTGTATTTAGAAAAAAATCATCCTTAGGAATAAAATATGATCTATTTGGTCCACTGGGATAGGATTAGGACATTTATTATTATATTATTTAAAGAAGAGTTAATAGTATTAAATTCAATGTTTAATAACTAAACCATATTAAATATAGGGTTATACATATGATAAATTGGAATATAAAAATTCTTTAAAATATAAAAAAATTTCCTACATAATTGAATTTTATTGATAATTCTTAGACATTAGATAATAAAATTTACTTATAACACAATGATGATGCAATAATTACCTTTTTAATGAATGATTATAATTATTGAAATTATAAATATCGAAATAAATGTATATTGAGACTTATGATGAATTACAATAATATCATAGGTTAATATGACATGTTAGAGATGAGTAAATAATTTTATTTAAGTAATAATGTTTTTATGACTTCCCCAAAAACAAAATACCAAATAGTGTCAAAATTGTCATAAATGAGTTTTTAAAACAAATAATATATTATTAATTAATATAATATTATTAAAAATCTATGGTTCTTCTAAAGAACATATATAAGAATAGATATATTAATAATTAACCACTTGGGGTTCTCTTGAATTTTTATATAATGTTTATTACCAATTTATTATAATAATACAAGAATACATGGTAAAAGTTTAACTATTTAACTAAGTGTTAAATATAATATATAAGGTTAATATAGTGACCTAATCCTATATAAAACGTATTTCTTGAGAGATTTTTGACCCATACCTACCTTATCATTGAAATAAATTATTTGGAGGAATTATAAAATGAATATGATTGTATAATAAAATAATATTTCAACCTTTTCCTAAAATGACCCTCACCTCACTTGTAAAAGGATACTTCCCCTTCCCTCAAAATAACACCTCCAAAGCCATTTGGTTCAGTCAAAACCTAATCCAATAGCCTACCAACTACCCTACCTTAGACATAGAAGATTGACATTGATCATAAAGCCATCCTAAAAATCCCTTTTGATCTACTCAAAAGGAAACACCTGAAGAAGAGGTAATAATTTCACCACCTCTTTCAAAGTTCTTTTCTTCTTCCACGTCCTCTTTATTTGTTGTTAATATACCCAAATAATAAATCTAGTACCTTATATATATTGTGATTTTATTACAAATATGTTATAACAACATTCATTATTCTATCCACGCTTTGAATGACAAGTCACCATACGTGTGTACGTATGACTTACCGTCTCCACATCATGGTGTAGTTTCTTACTCAAACACTTCATTATTTGGATGGGTATAATAATGAGTATAACTGATATAAATAGTAAATATAACATATTAATTATTATTTATATATTTTATAATATAAAATTACATACTATTGCACTGTCAATAAAATGATATTGTCGCTTTTGCGTAAGTACGGATTACCATCCCCACAAACGCATTGTGATTCATACCCCCATCGTAATCATTCATGAATAAATTTCATTTTATGATTAAAAATAATGTTAAAGAATGTAATATCATTCCAGATATGATTCAAATAAATCCTATCCATAATAATCATGGCTTATATAACCATGCATATAAAGGAAAATGAATCAATTAACACCAAAAACAATGATACTACTGAAATTTATTTAACAAAGCAATATTAGAAGATCATATATGATATCATATTTATGTATATGGTTCATGGATAGTTTAATAAAAACGATTTAACCCTTATACATGTGGTTAAAATGCCATCTACCAAGGAATGTACTAGATAAGGGTTAATTCTACAATCACATTTTATACGAGGTTGTATATACGTGAGTATCTACTGGGACCTCTTTATCATCCACATCCATGTATCATAAAAACATATTTCAAAACAATTTTACTATTTCATAGACTATGGGTTAATGTCATTTATACCATTGTTTGAATTTTTATAAGCTGGTTATAAAGGAATATTTCCACCGTTGTCCAAACGTGGTCCCATATGACATTTTCAACAAAATTAAGGAATGAATATTTTTTTACATTTACGGTGAGTCCGGCTATTTTCTGCCATGATAACACCTTTGATGCTTCCCATAAAACCTTATAAGAATATTTTAAAAATAAATGTTTTCTTTTATAATTATGTGACTTTTAATTTATTTCAAAATAGATATAAGTATTTCTTTAACATAGTTTTCATTTCATCTATTCCAACATCCCTTGATGGATTTTACAGTTGTTTGAAGTTGAATTATTATGAAACAAATCTTCCATATTGTATTGATGGTTTTGTGATATGTTTAACTATGGATGTGTTACTTTTATATCAATCATTATTTATGGATAATGTATTGACATTTTTTATTCTAGTTTTAATATGAATGTTTATGTTATGTTTAAAACTTTTAATAAGATGAACGAATTGGACTTAGTAAGTGACGGGTGGAGCCCGCTATAGCTCATAGGTGCATAGGTAGATCTCATGAGACAAACTAGTGTCTTGGAACAAGGCCTTGACAAAATTTTATTTGTAGTCTTATCATGAGGCCTTGACTATAAGGTTATGATATACAGAATTAGGCATCCCATCATTATGAAATTGGATTTTTGATATTACATGTGATTATTCGACTAGTTGAATATCCATGTAAATAAGTAAATAACACTATTCGATTTATATTTTACATATTATGCTGAAGTTCAAGTTTAAAAATATTTTTTAGTCTTATACATTGCCTTAAATGTTTATTCTTATTTATGAAAGTTTAGGCTATATTGTTATCCTTACTGAGCATATGAGCTCACCCAATTATATGTTTTATATTTCCCAGGATGTGAAGAAGTATATTCTGACTAAACTACATGGATAGTCTATAGAATATGAATGTGTTCAAAGGAGACAATGTGGTTGTTTTTTTTAAATTTTATAATGTAATGTAAAACTTATATATGTATCTAGTACTTCCAACACTACCAAACTGATCAGTTTTTCAGGATTGGATCCATTGTGATCATGATAATGTTATGTAATAATGCAAGAACTTTGGGTAACTCGGGTCAGAGCGTTACAAGAATCCTCCTCCCCAAAAACCCCAAAACCCTCAACCAAAAAAAATCTAAACCCTTTTCCATAGAAAACTGCAAACCCTCATCCTCAGATAATCATCAACCCCGAACACCAAAAACCCCTTAACCCTCCCAAAAAAAAATATTTTAAACCCCATACAAAAAAAATCATAAATCCTCAACCCTAAAAACCATAATCCCATAACCCTAGAAGACCATATACCCTAATTCCCAAAAACCCATAAACACTCAACCACTAAAAAACCTTTACCTTCAACCAAAAAATGATTACCCAAATCCCTAAATAATAACTAAACCCTCAACCCCAAAAAAACATAAACAATAAACCAAAACTAAATCCACTACCCATGACCCAAAAAACACTAAAACCTCATCCACAAAAACAACTAAACCCCCAAACCCAAAAAAACCTAAAACCTCAACCCAATGAAACCCTAAACTCTCATCATCAAAAACCCTTAAACCCTCCTCCGAAAAACCCATAAATCATCATCCATACCAACTCTTAACCCTCATCCCTATAAAACAAAAAACACATAGGCCTAGAAACCCCAAAAAAGTAATCCCTAAAAAACACTAAACTCTCATCCATAGAAAACCATAAACCTCACCCCCCAAAAACCCAAGACACTCATCCCCAAGAAAACCCTAAATACATAGACCCAAAAAATAATAAAAACTCAACCTCAAAAGATGGTAAACCCTCATGCCATGACAACTATACACCCTCATCTCGATAAAACAAAATACATCAACCCCAAAAAACCATATTTCCTCATCCCTAGAAAATCCTAAACCATTGGCCCCATAAAACCCAAAATGCTCTTCCATAGAAATTACTAAACCCTGTTCCCCTGAAAAAATTAAACCCTCATCCCCAGAAAGTGATGAACCAACATACCCATAAAAAACAAAACCCATAGCCCACAAAAACCCTAAACCCTCAGGCCTAGAAAAACATAAACCCAAGGGCCTAAAAAATATAAACCCTTTAGCCTCATAAAAACCTAAAATTTTGGCCTCCAAAATCTCTAAACCATAAGCCTCAAAAAAACCCTAAAACATCATCCCAAGAATATCCAATGCCATCAGGCCTAGATAACCCTAAACCTAGAGCCTGAGAAAACCCCAAACCATTCACGCAGGAACACCATAATACCACATTACAAGTAAGACATAAACCCTCATCCCTAAAAAACCCTAAACCCTAAACCCAATGAAAATATAAAACTCCATCATGAAAAATCCAAAAAACCCCAACCCTAGAAAACACAAAACCCCATCCCTATAAAACTCTAAATTCTTATCCCCAAAAAACCGTAAAATATTAACCTATGAAAACCCAAAACCATCATGTCGTGATTAACCCATACTCTCAGGACTATAAAACACTAAAGGTCCATTATTATAAAACACTAAATTCTCATCCCTAGAATCCCAAAACCAGCAACCCCAGTAACCAAAAACCCCTTATTCCAAACAACCCTAAACCCTTATCCCCATAAAAATCTAAACCCTCAGTCCCATGAAACCCTTAATCCTTATCCCCCCAAAAATATAAACCCTCATCCCCAAAAAATCTGAAACTCATAGTCGTAAAAAAACCCTGATCACTCTTCCAAAAAACACTCATCATTCATTCCCCAAAAACCCTAATAACTCTACCCATGAAAACCACAAACCCTAATCACCAAATAACCCTCAACCAACCATCCTGAAAACCATAGGCCCTCAATCCCAAAAAAACCCAACCATTCAATTTCAAAAAACCCTAATCCTAGAATCTCCAAAATACCCAAATCCCTTAGCCCCAAAAAATCACAAAACATATTCCCCCAAAATCTCCAAATCCTTATCCCATAAAACCAAAACCATCACCCTAAAAAACTCCAAAAAATAATCCAAAGAAAACCCTATTATCTCATCCAAAAAAATTCTCACACCCGCAACCCCAATAATTCGTAAACCTCAGGCCCATAAAACCCAAAACCATCATACAAAAAAACAATAAATCATCATCCCCAAAAAGCAAAAAATCCACATCCACTATGAAACCAAATCAAGAGCTCCAAATAACCCTAAACCCTTATCCCTAAAAATCCTTAAAACCTCATCCCCTAAAAACCCCAAATCATTAGCCCAACCCCTACAAATCCGTAGACCTAAATAACCATGGACTATCATCCCCAAAATATCATAAACCCTCAACCCAAAAAACATCATACCCTCATCAAAAAAAAAATTCCTAACACTAATTCATGAAAAACAGTAATGCATCGGGTCCAAAAAATAAAAAACTACCATCCCCCAAAAAATGAAAACCCATATCCCTAAAAAAACATTAAATAATAAGCCCCTAAAAAACCCCAACCCTCTTACCTAAAATACCCAAAAACAGAACCACAAAAAACCCCAAACCCATAAACCCAAAAAACCAAAAACTCTTGGCCCAATAAAAATAGAAACACCATCCACAAAAAACCCAAATCCCTATCCTCACAAAACCCCAATCACTAACCCCAAAAAACCTAAAACACACATACCAAAACAACCCTAAACCCTCATACCTTAAACCCCCAATCCATCATCCCTAGCAAACCTCAAACCCTCAGCCATAAATGATATAAAAACTCCAAAACCATAAAACCTACAACCCTTAGACACAAAAAATATAACAAAATTATCCCAAAAAAATAAAGAAACCCTCTACCTCAAAAAACAATAATTCCTCATCCCTAAAAAGTCATAAACGTTTTTCCTCAAAACACTATGAAACCTCCGCCCCAAAAAAACCTAAACACTCAGCCCCAAAAAAACCATAAGCCCTCATCCCTAAAATATTCTTTAACCTCATCCCCCAAAAACCAATAACTTTTAACCCCAGAAAAGCCTAAACCCATAGTCTCACAAAACATTAATCTCCTATCACCATAAAAACATAACTCCTAGTCCCCAAAAAATTTTCCATCCACTAGTCTAAAAAAACCCTAACGCCACACCCCAAAAGCCTGAATCCCTCAACCCCAAAAAAATCTAAATGCTTTACATCTTGAAAACCCAAGGCTCTATGCCCCAGAAAACCCTAAGCCCTCACCCCCAAAAAATGATCAACCATCAAGCCCATAAAACCCCAAACCTTTAGCATCAATAAATTATTAACACATAGCTCTAAAAAAACACTAAACCCCCATATTTAAAAAAATAGATTAACCTTCATCCTCAAAAAAAGCTAAACCCTTAGTTACAAGATACCATAAACCATCGACACCAAAAAAACCAAAAACCCGGAACACCTAAAATCCCTAAACCCTCATTACCATGAACCCCTATCCCCTCAGTCCTTTAAAAATAGACACTCATCCCTAGAAAATCCTAAATTCTATACCTAAGAAAAACCTAGACCATCAAACCCTAAATACCGTAAACCATTTTCACTAGAAATAACTAAACCATCATCCCCATGAAAACCTAAACCCTCTACCCATGATAACCCTAAATGCTCTGACCCAGAAAACCCTAAACCCTCATCCACATAAAACCCAAAAGCATTAGCCCCATGAAAACCAAAACCCTCACCCCCATAAAATACAAAACCCTAAGCCCCATAAAACCCAAAATGCATAGCCCTAGAAAACACTAAGTCGTATGTGCCAGAAAACCCTAAACCCTCATCCTTAGAAAATATTAAACCCTTAACAATAGAAAATCCTAAATCATTAGCTCCATAAAATCTAAAACCACCATCCCCAAAAATTCCAAAACCATCAACCACAATAAACCTAAATCGCTTAGCCCCAAAAAACCTTGATTAATAAACAATATAAAAACTTAATCCATCATCCATAGAAAAACCTAAACTATTATACCCAGACAACCCCAATACAATAGCCCCTGAAATCCTTCTCATAAAAACCTAGAAAACCCCAAACACATAGCCCAAGAAAACCCAATATTAGCACCCCTACAACACCCTAAAAACTATACATCATAAAACCCTAAACCCATATATCTACAAAACCACAACACTCATCCAAAAAACACTAAACCCTTATCCTTAGAAAACCCTAAACCACATTCACCAACAAACACTTAACCCTCAACCCTAGAAAAATGTAAAATATCATTCCTAGAAAACCCAAAACACTCACCAAAAGAAAAAATCATACCCTAATCCAATGAAAATTAACCCCTTAGCCACATAAAAAACTAAACCCTAAAGACTAAAAACAGAAAACCCTCAGTAGTATAAAACCCTAAACCCCCCCACCAATGTAAACCATAAACCCTTAGGCACTGAATTCCTAAACCCTCATCCCCAAAAAACCCTAAACCCTAAACCCTTGAAAAACCTAAAAAATTTTCTCTATAACCCCCTAAACCCTCATCCAAAAAAACCCAAAACCCGCATCAACAAAAAACACCAAACCCATGGACCCAAAAACCCCAAACCATTGACCCTAAAAAAATGAAAATCCATATCACCAAAAAATTCCAAACCCTCATCCCCCAAAAAAAATCTGAATACCACTTCCCCAATGAACGTGAAACTATACACCCTAACAAACAACAAACCCCCATCCCTAAAAAATTAATCCCTCACCTCCAAAAAATCATAAAACTAAAGCAGCAAAACACCCCAAAAACTAAAACCAAGAATCCTGCAAAGCCTCATCCCAAAAAACCCCAAACAGTCATCCCCAAAAAACTCAAAACCCAAAACCCAGGGCCTTAAAAAATACCAAAATTTCATAAAAAATCCAAAAACCAAAGCCCAAAAAAACCTTAATCCCTCAACTGCAATCAATCCTAAATCCGCATCCCCACAAAATCCTAAACCCTTAGCTGCCAAATACCCCAAACCCTCAGCCACAATAAACCAAAAATCATCTGTCCTAAAAAAATCACAAACCGTCATCCCCAAAACCCCCCAAACCATCATCATAAAAAAAATACAAAACTCTTAATCCCCAAAAAAACCAAACCCCCAACTCCAAAAAACCATAAATCCCCAACCCTGAAAATCCCCAACCATGAAAATCCCCAAACCCTTAGCACCAAAAAATTGAAAACCATCATCCCCAAAATAACAAAACCCTAGGCCCCCCAAACCCCAAAACCATAATGAATAATAAACCAAACTCAAAACACAATGAACACTTAACCTTGAGCTTTAAAAAACCCTAAACCCTTATTCCTAAAAAAAAACCTCAAACCCTCGACCTAAAAACCTTGAACCC
Organism: Viscum album; assembly: GCA_963277665.1. NCBI lineage: Eukaryota > Viridiplantae > Streptophyta > Magnoliopsida > Santalales > Viscaceae > Viscum > Viscum album. The sequence continues at coordinate 1,899,454,624 of OY728141.1, forward strand.
TCATCCCCCAATACCCAAAACCTAAAACCCTCAAGCCCAAAATACCCTAAACCTCAATAACCAAATAACATTAATCCATTATCCCCAAAAAACTCAAAACCATTCGCCCCAAAAAACCCGAAACTGCCACCCTAAAAAATCCCAAACCCTTAGCACCAAAAAACAACAAATCATTTTCCTATAAAAACCCCTAACATCCAGCCCCAAAAAATCCAAAATAATCATCTACAAAAAACCCCAAATCCACATCCCCTTAAATCCCTAAACACTAAACCATATAAAACACAAAAATGATCCACAAAACAACATGAAGCGTTGACCCCAAAAAACCCCATACCCTCATACTCCAAAAATTAAAAACCCTTAGCCACAAAAACCAATAAATAGTAAACCCCCAAAATACTAAAATCCCAATTAAAAAAAACCTAACACATTTTCCAAAAAAACCCAAAAACCAAAATAGAAAAAAACTTAAAACCCTCAGTCACAAAAAATAAAAAACTCTTATGCCAAAGAAAAAAACACTCAACCCCAAAAAAACACCAAACACTAGTCCATAAGAATCCCCAAACTGTCAAACCCAAAAAACCTTAAACCCCTACCCCAAAAACCCCAAAATAAAATCTCAAAAACCCATAAAATTCCCACTCCCAAGAAACACCAAACTCTAATCCTTAAAAACCCAATCCCTCATCCCGAAAAAAAACGCCAAGTTGTCAGACCCAAAAAACTCCAATCTGCCAACCCCAAAAAACTCAAAAACTGATCCCAAAAAACCATAAACCCTTAGCCCAAAAAACCCATTAAGGCTCATCCCCAAATTATTATTTGGGTTTTTGGGGTTGGGGGCGGGGGGTTAGGGATTTTTGGTGCTATGGGTTTCGAGGGTTTTTTCTATTTTTGGGGGAACATGGTTAGGGATTTGTAGGGATGAGGATTTTGGGTTTTGGGGTGATGAGGGATGAATTTTTTTGCTTTGGGATTATAGTTTTATGGGGATGAGGGATTAGGGTTATTTTTGTGCTAAGGGTTTCGGATTTTTTTGTGGCTCAAGGATTAGGATTTCTGACAGATGATAGATTACTATGTTTTTATAATATTGATTAATGTTTTTATGGATGTGGTTTTAATGTATTATTATGATGATGGTTTAGTGTTTTGTGGGTAATCCTGTTAAGGTTTACCTGGGCCTATAGGTTTATTTTGTTTAGTGACGAGGGTTTTCAGTTTTCTGGGGATGGTTTAGGGTTTTTAAGGATGGGTTTAAAATTTTCTGGGTGTGAAGTGTTTGGGGTTTTTAGGGATGAGGTTGTTTGGTTCTTTTGGCTTGAGGGGTTTTTTTGAGTGTGGAGGATTTTTTGGGGAAAAGGGTTTCATGTTTTTTGTGTATGAGGTTTTAATATTTTTAGGGATAAGGGTTTTTGGATTTTTGGGGGATGAGGGATTAGGGTTTTTTTGGATATATTCCTTATTGTTTGTTTGTTCTAGGAGTTTTTAGTTTTTTGGGTTTAGTGTTTAGGGTTTTGGGGATTTGGGTTTGGGGTTTTGGGGGATGAGGTTTTGAGGATTTTTTGATATGGGGTCTCTATTTATTTGTTGTTGAGAGTTTTTGAATTTTTGGGGTTTTGAGTTTGGGGTTTTTTGGGGTTTTGTTCTTCGATTTTTTGGGGATGAGGATTTGGGGTTTTTTTGGGGACGACAGTTTATGGTTTTTTAGAGAAGGTGGTCAGAGGATTTTTGGGGTTGAGGGTTTATGCTTTTTTGAAGATAAGGGTATAGGAATATATTTTGTTTAGTGTTTATCATTTTTTATGCATGGGTTTTATTGTTGTTTTGGGCTATGGATATAGTGTTTTTTGGTTATTAGAGATTGGGGTTTTTTGGAGCTGTGGGAATGATTCTTTTTGTGGATAAGTGTTTAGAATTTTTTTTGGGGATGAGGGCTTGAGTTTTTTTGGTGTGAGGATGTGGGATTTCTTGGGAATGAGGATTTGGGATTTTTTGGCTGAGATTTTTGGGTGTTTTTGGGATGAGGGTTTTTGGTTTTTTAGAGCTGGACATTTATGATTTTGGGGATGTTTGTTTAGTGATTTTTAGGGATGAGGGTTTAGGTTTTTTAGTTATGTGGGTTTGGGGTTTTTTGGGCCTGATGGTTTTATCATTTTTTTAATTGAGGGTTTGGGATTTTAATGTGGGTTTTGGGTTCTTTGGGGATTATTGTATGGTGTTTTGTATCGTTATGGTTTTGTTTTTTATAGGGCATAGGGTTTATGGATTTCTGGGGTTATGGTTTGATGTTTTTTGGGGGTAAGGGTTTTAGGGTATTTGGGGACTCTGTTTTTAGAGTTTTTTAGGGTTGAGTGTTTAGAGTTTTTTGGGATCAAGGGTTTAGGGGTTTTTGAGGTGACTGGTTTTGTGTTTTTTGGGGTTACGTGTTTGGGGTGGGGGGGGGGGGGCGTAGAGGTTTTTGGGTTTATGGGGGCTCAGGGTTTTGTGTTTTACAGATTAGTATTTATGGATTTTTGGGGATAAGGGTTGAGATTTTTTGGGGGATAAGGGTTTTGGTTTTTTTGTGGATGAGGGTTTTATGTTATAAAGGGTTGAGTGTTTTGGTTTTTTAGGGTTGAGGGTTTTGTGTTTTTGGCGATAAGGGTTTTTTGTTTTTTGGGGATGAAGGTTTAATGTTTTTTGGGGATGAGGGTTTAGGGTTTTCTGAGACAGTGTTTTTCAGTCTTCTAGGGATGGGGGTTTGGGTTTCTCTAGGGATTATGTCTTATGGTTTTACAGGTATTAGAGTTTAGGATTTCGATAATCTAAGGGTTTAGTTTTTCTTGTGGATCAGTTATAAGGTTTTTTTGGGGGCTGAGGGTTTTGGGTTTTTAAGGGATGAGGGTTTAGGGATTTTTAGGATGGGGATCTAGGGTCTTATGGGGATGATGATTAGTTTTTTATGTGGATGAGGGTTCATTATTTACTGGGGCAAACAGATTAGGTTTTTCTTGGGTGAATGGTGTAGGGTGTTCTGGGGATGTGAGTTTAGTGTATTTTGGGGCCGAAGGTTTAGGGTCTTCTAGGGTCAAGGGTTTTGGGTTTTCTTGGACAGAGGGTTTATGGTTTTCATGGTCCAATGATTTAGTGTTTTCTGGTGCTGAGGTATTAGGGATTTTGAATACCATCACTTTTGGGATTTTTTGGTATAATGGTTTAGGGTTTTCTTGGTATGAGGGTTTATGGTTTCTGGGCCTAATGTTTTATTGATTTTTAGGGATGATGGTTTATGGTTTTCTATAGTAGAGTATATATGGTTTCCCTATGAGAGGTTTTAGTGTTTATAAGGGTTGAGGGTTTAGAGTTTTCTTGGGATGAAAATATAGGGCTTTCTATGGATAATGGTTTATCGTTTTCTAAGGCTGAGGGTTTAGTGTTTTTTAGGACTGAGGGTTTGTGTCATTCTAGGGATGAGGGTTTATGATTTTCTAATGTAGATTGTTCATGGTTTTCTGGGATGAGTGTTTATGTAATTATTGGGTAGTGGGATTAGGGTATTCAAGGACTAGTGGTTTAGTATTTTCTAGGGTTGAGCATTTTGGGTTTTCTAGAGTTGAGGGTTTAGAGTTTTCTGGGTATAAGGATTTAGGGGTTTGAGTGATGAGGGTTTTGGGGTTTTGTGGCTGAGGGTTTTGGAATTTTTGAGGGTGAGGTTTTAGGATATCTTGGGGTAGATGTTTTTCTATTTTTTGTGGGATGAGGATTAGGGTTTTCTTGGGGATGAGGGTTCAAGGTTTTTTAGGTTGAGAGTTGTGGATTTTTTTGCTGAGGTTATAGGTTTTTAGGGATGAGTTTTTGTAGTTTTTTGGGGATGAGGGATTAGGGTTTTTGGGGTTCAGGGTATAAGGTTTTGGGAGGATGAGGGAATCCTCTTTCCAGGATCAGGGTATATGATTTTTTGGGGATGAGGGATTATAGTTATTTAGGGTTGATGATTTATAGTGTTTGGGGGGTGAGGGCTTATAGTTTTTTCGAGGATCAGGGTTTACTATTTTTTGGGGATGATGGTTTATGGTTATCATGGTCTAGAGTATTCTACGATGATGGTGTAGTGTATTATTTGGGAAAGGTTCCTGTGGAATGAGGGTTTGTGGTTTTTGGGGAAGGGCGTTTAATTGTTTTTTTGTGGATGGGTGTTCAAAATATTTTTCAGGCTGAGGGTTTTAGGTTTTTTTTGACAGATGGTTGAGGGTATTTTTAGTTCGTAGGGCTTATGGTTTTTTTGTCCAACTATTTTGGGTTTTTTAGAGATGAGGGGCTTACCAGTTTTTATGTATGAGTATATATTTTTTGGGCAATGAGGGTCTTGGGTTATATGGGGATGAGGTTTTAGGGTCGTCTTGTGTTGTGGGTTTATGATTTTTATTTGATTAGTGTTTATGGTTGTCTAGGGATTTTGTTATATTGTTTTCTAGGGATAAGGGTTTATGGATTCTAATTGATGAGGGTTTTGGTTTTTCTACTTCTAAGGTTTTAGGGTTTTCTAGGATAGAGGGTGTCATGATTTATGGTTTTATAGTGAGAATATGTTAGGTTTCATTTAGGATGAGGGTCTAGAGGTTTGGAGGGGTTATGGTTTTTGGGTGATAAGGGTTGACTGTTATTTGGGGTTGAGGGTGGAGTGTTTTGGGGGATAAGGGATTAGAGTTTTTTTGGTGTTTTTTGGGTCTGAGGGTTTAGGGTTTTTTTGGTGCAGATGGATTTTTCATTTTTTGGACAGTTTGTTTTGGTTTTTCGAGGTATGGGGTTTTTTACTTTATAAGGATGAGGATTTGGGGTTTTCTAGGTCTATGTGTTTTATTTTTTTGGGGTTGAGGGTTTTGGGTTTTCCAGTGATGATGGATTAAAGTTTTCTGTGAATGAGAGTTTAGGGTTTTCTGGGGCATAGGGTTTATGGTTTAATGGGTGTGAGGGATTATTGTTTAATAAGGATGAGGGATTAGGGTTTTATATGGATTATGTATTATATTTATATGGGGATGGGGGTCAAGGATTATTTGATCCTAATGGTTTAGCGATTTTTGGGACTGAGGGTATAAGGATTTTTTGGGCTAAGGGATTAGAGATTTCAGGTGATGAGAAAATACGGTTTTGTGAGATGGGGGTTTTGGGTTTTAGAGGGATGAGGGTTTAGAGTCTTCTAGGGATGTGGGTTTAGGGTATTTTGAGAATAGATATTTAGGGTTTTTGGGGCTAAGAGAGTAGGGTTTTATGGGGTTGAGAGTTTCTGATTTTTTGTTGACGATCTAGTTTTTTATTTGAGTTCAGTGATTTTTGTTGTGGATGGTTTTGGTATTTTTGGGACTAAGCGTTCAGTTTTTTCATGGTATAATGCTTTACAGTCTTTTAGGTATGGGTGTTTAGGGTTTGGGGTGATGAGGTTTTATGGTTTTTTGATTTTGAGGGTTTATGTTTTCTTAAGGGTGTTGGATTAGGATTTTTTGGTGTTTGGGTTCGTTTTTTTTTATTCTAAGGGTTCACTGTTTTTTTGGTTTGAGGGTATAGTTTTTAGGGAATCATAGTTTAGATTTTTTGGGGGTGCGTGTTTATGTTTTTTTCGGTCTAAGGGTTCAGGTCTTTTTAACGATGAGGATTCATGGTTTTTTTTCTTAGGGTTCAACGTATTTTCTGGCAGATATATTTTGGTTTTTGAGGGCTATAGGTTATGTTTTCTTGGGATAAGGGTTTATTGTTTTTTGGGATGATGGTTTATGTTTTTTGGGGGATGAGGGTTTTGGGTTTTTAATGTGGATTAGGGTTGATAATTTTTTTGGGAAGAGGGTTTAGTTTTTTTTTGGGGATGACTGTTTTGGGGTTTTGAGTTTTGGGTTTTTTCGGGGATGAGGGTTAAGGGGTTTTTTTCATGAGGGTTTACGGTTTATTGGATTTGATGTTTCATGTTCTTTTAGTTAAACAGGTTCTTGGATTTTTTGGACTGAGGGTTTGGGTTTTTTTGGGCTAAGGGATTAGGGTTTTTTGGTGATGAGGGTTCAAGGTTTTCTAAGGATGAGGGTTTAGGCTATTTTGGGAATGAGTGTTTATGGTTTTTTGGATGGAAGGTTAATGGTTTCTTAGGGATGAGTATTTATGGTTTTTTTGCAGGTGAGGGTTTTGGGTTATTGTAGATGAGGGGTTAGTATTTTTTAGAGTAGTGGGATGATTTTTTTTGGGGACAAGTGTTTTTTATGGATGATGGCTTATGGTTTTTTAAAGTTGAGGGCATAGAGTTTTTTGGGAAATGTTTTAGTTTTTTTGGGCGTGCAGTTTAAGGGTATTTGGGGATTATTGTTTCTGGTTTTTTGGGATGTGTGTTTAGTGTTTTGGGGGTTGATGGTTTAGGGTTTTTTGGAGCACTGTGGTGTTGTGTTTTTAAAAATAATGTTTTGGGTTTTTTAGGATTATATTCTATGTTTTTTTTGACGGTATTGGGTTTTTTAATGGATTAGGGTTTTTGGGAAATGAGTTTTTTCAGAAATATGGGGTAGAGGGTTTTGGTTTTTTTGTGGGTAAGTGTTTAGGTATTTTTAGGCATGAAAGATTAGGTTTTTCTAGGGAGGAAGGTTGAGGAATTTTTTGGGACTGAGGGTTGAAGGTTTTTTGGGGATGAGGGTTGAGAGTTTTTTTTGAGGTGATGGTTGAGGGATTTTTGGGGTTGTGGGTTGAGGGTTTTTTTGGTTTGATTTTTTTGTTCCTAAGGGTTGAGTGGTTTTTTGGTGATGAGTGTTTAGGTCTATTGGGGGTTGAGGGTTTTAGGTTTTTTGGGTGATGGGGGTTTAGGGTTTTTTGTGGCTCATCCCTAAAGACCCTAAACCCTCATCCCACAGAGACAATAAAACCTATTACTCTGAGACACTAAACCCATACACCAGAAATCCATAAAATATCATCCCTAAAAAACCTTAAACCCTCATCCCTTGAATCATGGAAATCCTTCACCCTAAAAACCCCAAAACCCCAACCCCAAACCAGCCTAAAACAATATCCAAAAATACCCTTAACCTCAACCCTAATATAACCTAAAACCTTATCCCCATTAAACCCCAAACCTCATCCCAAGAAAACTCCAAACCCTCATTCCTAGAAAATCTAAAAAACCTTGTCCCAAGAAAACCCTAAACCCCAAACTCTATACACCATAAACTGAAAACCATTATCCCTAGAAAACCCTAAACTATCTTCCCAATCAAATCCAAAACTATCATCCCCAGAAGATCCCAAAACATAATCACCATAATTCTCTAAACCTCAACCCCAATAAACTCTAAACCCTTATCCCAAAAAAACCCTAAACCCTTATCCCCGTAAAACCCAAAACCCTTATCCCCAAAAAACCAGAAAACCTCAGCCTCAGAAACCCCTAATCCCTCAGCCCCAGAAAAACCTGAACCCTCATCCCCCAAACACCCTTAACCCAATACCATAGAAAACACCAAAACCTCATCCCTAGAAATCCAGAAACCCTTATCCCTAGAAACCCCTAAACCATCAGCCCTAGAAAACCCTAAACCAACATCCCTAGAAAACCCTAACACATTATCCCTATGAAACTCTAGACCATAAACCCCTGAAAAACCTAAACACTCTACCCTATAAAACTATAACATGTCACCCCCCAAAAAAATAAAAACCCTCAAACCGAAAAATACCTAAACCCACATCCCAAAAAACCCTAAAACATAAGCACTAGAAAAGCCTAAACCCTAAGCCCCCTAAAACCCCAAACACTATATCCTCAAAAATTATTATCCCACAGCCACAAAAAACACTAAAAATTCAGCCCTATAAAACTCTAGATCATTATACTCCTAAAACCCTAATCCCAAAACTCCAAAGAACCAAAAATACTCTACCTATGAAAACACTAAACCCTAAACCCAAAAAACCTTAATCGTCAAACACAGAAACACCTAAACCCTAATCATCAGAAAAGCCTAATCCATGAACCTTAGAATACTATAGACCCTCAACCATTAAAATCTATAAATACTTGACCCTAGAAAAACCTGAACCCTAAACCCTAGAAAACCCTAAACCCTCATTCCCAAAAAAACCTAATCCCTCATCCCCATAAATCTCTATACCGTTAGAACAAGAAAACCATAAACCTATAACCTTAGAAATGCCAAAAACACTCAGCACCTGGAAACCGTAAACCCATATCACAAGATTAAACTAATACCAAAACCCCATAAAACCCTAATCACTAATCCCTAGAAAAAACTAAGCACTCAATCCCAAGAATCATTGAAACCTCAACCAGGAAAAACACTAAACCCTCAGCCCGATAAAACCATAAATCATCATCCCAAAAAATCCATAAACCCTCAGCCCCAAAAAACTAAAACCTCTCACCCAAACAAACACTATACACTCAATCATAAGAAACCCCAAACACACATACCTATAAAACCACTAACCCCCTTTTAAGAAAACCCTAAACCTACAGCACAAAAAACTCGAAATTTGCCGACCCAAAAAACCTAAACCCTTAGCCCCATGAAATCATAATCCCTCAACCAAAAACCCATAAACCCTCAGCCACAAAAAACATTTAACCCTTTGTCCCAATAAAACATAAATCCTAATCGCATAAAGTTCTAAACCCTCATCACAAAAAAATAATAAAACATTATACATAAAAAAGACTAAACCCAATGAACCAAAAATACTAAACCATTATCCCCAAAAAAATCATAAACCCTCACCCTCATAACAATAAATACTCATCCCTAAAGAACCCATCACCCACATCCCCAAAAAATTATAATTCCATAGACCCAAGAAATCCTAACCCCTTAGTCCCAAAAACCCTAAAATCTCATCGCCAAAAAACCATGAACACCCTTCCCCAAGAAAACATAAACCATCAACCCCAGAAAACCCTAATCCTTAAAACCCCAAAACCCTATATCCCATGTCCGAAAATACTGAAAACCCTCAGTACCAACAATCCCAAATCACCCTACACCAAAAAACTACTAAACCCACGTCCCATAAAAAACCTAAAACCTCAGCTCAAAAAATCCAAAACCCCACTACCAAAAACATAAACACTCATCACCAAAAAACCATCATGTATCATAAAAAAACCCTAAACTCATATCCCTTGAAAACCTGATTCCCACTGCCACATAATAAAACCCTAAACTTTTATTCATTGAAAACCTGAATCCAACAACCACATAAAAAACCAAACCCTCAACCCAAAAAAACCATAAACCCTCAGCCCCATAAAACTATAAACCCTTAAACCTGGAAAAATGTAAACCATTATCCCCAGAAAACCCAAAACCCCCATCCATTGGAAACCATATACCCTCATCCCATGATAACCCTAAATCATCAGCCACAAAATATGATAAACCCTCAACCCAAAAAACTCCAAACCATCAATTCCATAAAACCATAGACCCTCATCCCTAGAAAACCTTAAACCCTCATCCATTGAAAACCATAAAATCATAGCACCAAAAAACATTAAATCCTCATCCTAGAATCCCTAAACCCTCAACACCAAAAAACAATAAACCCTTATCGCCATGAACCCCTAAATACTCAACCCCACAAAACCCTAAACCCTCAACCTTAAAAAATTATAAACCCTCATTCCCAAAAAACCCCAAACCCTCAACACAAAATACCATAAACCCCCACCCCAAAAATCTTATACACTCATCCCCTAAAAAACCTAAACTTTCAATCCCCAAAAAAAAACCCTGTCCCTATGAAACCCTTATCCCTTATCCCTAAAATCCCAAAACCCACATCCCAAAAAATATAAATCCAATGCCCCAAAAAACCCTAAAAATATAGACCCAAAAAGCCATAAACCTCAACCCAAAAAAAATAACTAGACCCTCATCCTAGGAAATCCATAAACCCTAAGAAAAAAAGAAATTAAAAATATTATAACCAAAATATACTAAACCCTGATCCCTTAGATACTCTAAACCAACATGCCCCCAGAAATCTCTAAACCCTCAACCCCTGAAATCCATAAACCCTCATCCCTAAAAAACCAAAAATACTCAGCACCAAAAAACCCAAAACCCATAACCCCATAAAACCTGAAACCCTCATCCCCAAAAAACCCTAAACCCAGAGCTCAAAATAAAAATAAACCCTCAGCCTGATAAAACACTAAAACCCCAACCCAAAAACATTAAACCCATAGTCCTAAAAATTAATAAACCCTCAGGACCCAAAAAACTATAATCCCTCTTCCCTAAAAAAACATAAACCGTGGTTTATAAAAAACACAAAACCATCATACCTAAAAAAATCCTCAACCTCAAATAACCCTATACCCTCATCCCCAAATAACCTTAAACCCTCAACTCCAAAATCCAAAAACCATAAGCCCCAAAAATCCCAAAACCATTATACCTAAAATACACTCAAAAATCATCCCCCCAAAACCCTTAACCCCAATCCAAAAAAACACCTAAAACATCATACCCCAAACATACTAAATCCTTGGAAATAAAAAACCCAAAACCCAGTACCCAAAAAACCTACGAACCCTCATCCCCCAAAACCCTAAGCCCTCATCTCAAAAAATCTTTAACCCTCCAATCCCAAAACAAAAAACCCTCAACCCCAAAATACCGAAAACCCTTGTCCCAAAATAACCCTAAATCTTCATCCCTGAAAATCATAATTTGATCCCTAAAAACACTATACATTACCAAAAACAATAAAATCAAATCTCCAAAAAACACTAAACTACCAGTCACAAAAAAACATGGCTCAAAAAAACCTAAATCCTCATTCCTAAAAAACACTGAACTGTCATCCCGAAAAACCCCTAAAACCTTATCTAAAATACCACAAGCCCTCAACCCAAAAAAATCCCAAAAAACATCATCCCAAAAAACCCTAAACCCTTATCTCCAAAAAACCTGAAACCATAAGCTCCAATAAACCCAAATCCCTCAGCCAAAAAAACCCTAGGTATTGATCCCTAAAAAACTCTTAACACAATTCCTTTAAAACCCCAAAAGAAATGGCCACAAAAAACCTTAATCCCAAGCCCCAAAAATATCTAATCCCTAATCCACAAAAAACCCTAAACCCTCCTCCCCAAAACACCATAAATCTTCATCCCAAAAATATCACAAAACGTTTTCCACTAAAATCCCAAAACCATCAGCACCAAAAAAATCCTAAAACCTCATCCTCAAAAAAATATAAACACACATCCCTAAAAAACCGTAAAACCAAAAACCCAAAAAAATTAACCCCGAACTGGGGAAATCCATTAATTTATAGACCATGGAAACAAAAAACCCCCATCCCAAAAAAACCCAAAACCCTCAGCCCCAAAAGTCCCTAATCTCACATCCCTAAAACAAATCATTATCCCTAAAAAACACCTAATCCATTATTCCTAAAAAACACTTACCCACTTCTTTAGAAAATTCTAATCCCCCATCCCTAGATAACCCTAAACTATCATCCCAAAAAAAAACCTAATCCCTATTCCCTAAAAAACCATAAACCCTCAACCCCCAAAACCCTACACTCTTGGTTCCATAATACACAAACCATTAGGCATAGAATAACTTAAACACCAAACCAATAAATCCCCATAGAGTTATCCATAGAAAACCCTAAACACTCATCCCTAGAAAACCTAAACCATTAGCAAAGTAAAACCATAAACACTCGTCACCAAAAAATAGAAAACCCCATTCTCAAAAAACACTAAATCCTAATATTGATAAAATCCTAAATCACCAACCATAGAAATTCCCAAATCCCAAGCCCCAGAAAACCCTAAACACTCAGCAATAGAAAACCCTATACCCTAACCCTAGAAAAACCTAAACCCTTAGAACCATAAAACCCTAATCTCTCTGCCCAAGAAAAATGTAAACTCTCATCCCTAGAACCCTAAAAACCATAAAATATAATCCTCGGAATACACTAAACACTAATCCCTAGAAAACACCAAACACTAATCTCTATAAAACATCAAACCCTATGACTTAGAAAACCTTAAACCTTAAACCCCATAAAACCCAAAACAACAAGCCCAATAAAAACCTAAACCCTTAGCCCCTTAAAAACCAAAATCATCAGGCCTAGAAAACATAATAATACATAAACGGAAAACCCTAAACCCTATGCCCTAAAATATTCTAAGCCATCATCCTCAGAATACCATGAACCCTTAGTCTTTGAAAACCCTAAACCCTCATCCCTAGAAACCTTTGAACCATCACCCCTAGAACACCCAAAATATTACTGAACAAGAAGCCCTAAACTATCAGCATCAAAAAACCATAAACCATCATCCCAAGAAAACCATGTTCCCAAAGCCCTAGAAAACACTGATCTGTCACCTCGTGAAAAAACTGAACTCTTATCCAATGAAAAACCTGAAAACTAATACCTAGAAAACCATGAACCATCATCCCCAAATAACCTTAAACCCTCAGAACTATAAAACCCCAATCCCTCATCCCTAGAAGACCATAAACCCTCAACTCCAAAAAACCCTAATCCATCATCCATAGAATACTATAGACCCACAACCATTGAAAACTATAAATACTCAACCCTAGAAAAACCAAAAACCTAATCCCTAGAAAACCCTAAACCTTCATTCCCAAAAAACCCTAAACCCTCATCCCCATAATACTCTATACCCTTAGAAAAATAAAACCCAAAACCTATAACCATAGAAATACCAAAACACTTAGCACCTTGAAACCGTAAACCCATATCAAAAGAAATAGCTAATCCCTAAACCCCATAAAACCCTAATCCCTAATCCCAATAAAAAACAAAGTACTCAATCTCGTGAAACCCTAAACACTCAACCATGAAAAACACCTATCCCTCAGCCCGATAAAACCATAAATCCTCATCCCCCAAAATCCTTAAACCCTCAGCCCCACAAAACTAAAAAAACTCACCCAAAAAAACCCTATACACTCAATCCAAAGAAACCCCAAACACACATCCCTAGAAAACCCTAAACCGCATATTCAAAAAAAAACCATAAACCTGCAGCCTAAAAAACTCCAAAACCCACCAACCCAAAAAAAACCTAAACCCTTAGCCCCAAGAAATCATAACCCCTCATCCAAAAACCCAGAAACCCTCAGCCACAAAATCATTTAACCCTTTGTCCCAATAAAACATAAAATCCTAATGCCAAAAGTTCTAAACCCTCATCACCCAAAACCAATAAAACATTAGCCTCAAAAAAGACTAAACCCATTGACCCAAAAATACTAAATTATCATCCCCCAAAGAAGCATAATCCCTCAACCCAAAAAATAATAAACCCTCATCCCTAAAAAACCCATAACCCTTATCCCCAAAAAATTATAAGTCCTTAGCCCCAAGAAAGCCTAACCCCTTAGACCCAAAAACCCAAAAATCTCATCGCCAAAAAACCATGAAAACCTTTCCCCAAGAAAACATCAACCATCAACCCTAAAAAACCCTAAACCCTAAAACCCACAACCCCATATCCCATGTCCCAAAAGACCCTAAACCCTTAGTACCGACAATCCCAAATCACCCAACACCTAAACATTGCTAAACCCACATCCCCTAAAAAACCTAAACCCTCAACTCTGAAAAATCCAAACCCCCCCCACCCAAAAAATGTAAACACTCATCACCAAAAAACCATTAAATATCATAAGAAAACCCTAAACACGTATCCCTTGAAAACCCGATTCCCACAACCACATAAAAAACCAAACCCTAAACCCTAAACAACCATAAATAGTCAACCCCATAAAACTATAAACACTTAACCATATAAAAATGTAAACCATTATCCCTAGACAACCCTAAAACCCCATCCATAGAAAATCATATAGCCTCATCCCAAGATAACCATAAATCCTTAGCCATGAAATTTGCTAAACCCTCAACCCAAAAAACACCAAATCCTCAATTCCATAAAAGCATAGACCCTCATTCCTAGAAATCCCTAAACCCTCATCCATTGAAAACCCTAAACTCATTTCCCCAAAAATCATTAGAATCCTTGTCTTAGAAACCCTAAACCCTCAACAACAGAAAAAATAAACCCTTATCCCCATGAACCCTTAAAACCTCAACCCCATAAAACCCTAAACCTTCAACCTTATAAAACTATAAACCCTCATCCCCAAAAAAACCCATACCCTCAACAAAAAATACCCTAAACCCCCACCCGAAAAATTATATACCCTGATCCTCTAAATAACCTAAACCCTCAACCGCAAAAAAACATAAACCCTAACCCTGTGAAACCCTTATACCTTATCCCTAAAATCCCAAAACCCTCATCCCCAAAAAATCTAAATCCAATGCCCTAAAAAACCCTAAAACCACAGACACAAAAAATCCAAAAACCTCTACCCAAAAAATTTACCAGACCCTCATCCCAAAAAATCCTTAAACCCTAAGACAAAAAAATTATAAAATTCTAATAACCAAAAAATACCGAACCCTGATCCCTATGAAACTCTACACCATTAGGCCCCCAAAAACTCAAAACCGTAAACCCATAAAATCCATAAACCCTCATCCCTAAAAACCCAAAATCCTAAGCACCACAAAACCCTAAACCCATATCCACATAAAACCCAAAACCCTCATCCCCAAAAAACCAAAAACCCAGAGCTGAAAATAATAATAAACCCTCAGTCTGATAAAACACTAAACCCCAAGCCCCAAAACATTATACCCTTAGTCCCAAAAATGACTAAACCATCAGGACCCAAAAAACTGTAATCCCCCTTCCCTAAAAGATCCTAAACCCTGGTTGCTAAAAAACACTAAACCCTCATACCTAAAAAAAATCCTCAACCCTAAATAATGCTATACCCACATCCCCGAAAAATTCTAAACCTTGAACTCCAAATTCCCAAAACCATAAGCCACCAAAATCCCAAGACCATTATTCCAAAAATACCCTCAATTATTTGAACCAAAAACCCTTAACCCCAATCCAAAAGAAACACCTAAATCCTCCTAAAAAAACATCCTAAATCCTTGGCAATAAAAAACAAAAAACCCACTACCCAAAAATCCTATGATCCCTCACCCCTAATACCCTAAGCCCTCATCTCAAAAAACCTTCAACCCTCCATTACCAAAACCCAAAATACTCAACCCCAAAATACCCAGAACCATCATCCCGAAATAAACCTAAATCCTCATCCCTAAAAAATCATAATTTTAGCCCTAGAAAACACTATACATTAACAAAAACCACCAAAACCTGATCTCCAAAAACCACTAAACTATCAGTCACAAAAAAATTGCCTGAAAAACCAAAATCCTCAGACCTTAAAAACACTAAACTATCATCACGAAAAAAACCCTAAAACCACCACTAAAAAACCATAAGACATCAACCCAAAATATCCCTAAAAAATCATCCCAAAAAACCCTAAACCCTTATCCCCAAAAAACCTACAACAATCAGCTCCAATAAACCCTAATCCCTCAGCCAGAAAAACTCTAGATTCTCATCCCTAAAAAACCCTTAAACCAATTCCATTAAAACCCCAACCAAAAACCTTAATCCCTATCCCCAAAAATATCTAAACCCTAATCCAAAAAAACCCTAAACCCTCCCCCCCAATATACCATAAAACCTCATCCCAAAAATATCCCAAACCCTTTTCCACTAAAAACCCAAAACCATCAGCACCAAAAAATCCTAAAACCAAATCCTCAAAAAAACATAAACCCACATCGCTAAAAAACCATCAAATATCAAACCCAAAAAAAAAACTAAATCCCCAACTGGGGAAACACATTAATTTATAGACCAGGAAAACACGAAACCTCCATCCCCAAAAAACCCAAAACCCTTAGCCCTAAAACACCCTAAACTCACGTCCCAAAAAATAAATCCCTAGCCCTAAAAAACCCATAAGCCATTATCCCTAAAAAACACTAACCCACAGCTTTAGAAAATTCTAATCCCCCATCCCTAGATAACCCTAAACTGTCATCCCCAAAAAATGCTAAAACCTATTCCCTAAAAAACCCTAAACCATCAACCCCCAAAACCCAACACTCTTGATTCCAAAATATACAAACCATTAGGCCTTGAATAATATAAACCCACAACCCATATATCCAAAAATATTTATCCATAGAAAACCCTAAACTCTCATCCCCAGAAACCCTAAACCCATAGACACTGAAAACCATAAACACTAATCACCAAAAAACATGAAACCCCCATCCTCAAAAAACACTAAATCCTAATCCTGAGAAAATCCTAAATCACCGATCATAGAAATTTCCAATTCCAAAGCCCCAAAAATTCCAAATCACTCTGCAATAGAAAACCCTAAACCCTTACCCTTAGAAAACCCTAAACCCTTAGAACCATAAAAACCTAATCTTTCATCCCAAGAAAAATGTAATCCCCCATCCCTATAACCCTAAAAACCCTAAAATATAATCCTTAGAAAACACTAAACCCTAATCCCTAGAAAACACCAAAACCTAATCCCTAGAAAACACCAAACCCTATGCCATAGAAATCATTAAACCCTTATCCCCATAAAACCCAAAACCTCAAGCCCAATAAAAACATAAACCCTTAGCCCCTAAAAAACCAAAATCATTATCCCTAGAAAACATAATCATTCATCAATGGAAAACCCTAAACCCTATGCTCCAAAATATCATAAGCCATCATCCTCAGTATACCAAGAACCCATAGTCTTAGAAAACCCTAAACCCTCATCCCTAGAAACCCTTGAACCATCACCCCTAGAACACCCAAAATATAATTCCCCAAGAAACCCTAAACCATCAGTTTCAAAAATCCCTATACACTCATCCTTAGAAAACCATGTACCTGAAGCCCTAGAAAACACTGATCTGTCACCTCTAAAAAACATTGAACCCTTATCCATTGAAAAACATGAAGCCTAATACCTAGAAAACCGTGAACCATCATCCCCAAAAAAACCATGAACCCTATGTCCTAGAAAACCCAAATACCTCATCCCTAGAAAAACATGAACCCTCAACTCTAGAAAACCCTAATCCATCAGCCTTAGAATACTATAGACCCTCAACCATTGAAAACTATAAATACTTGACCCTTAAAAAACCTGAACCATAAACCATATAAAACCGTAAACCCTCATTCCAAAAAACCCTAAAACCTCATCCCCATAAAACACTATAACCTTAGAATAAGAAAACCCAAAACCTATAACCATAGAAATTCCAAAACACTCAGCACCTGGAAACCATAAACCCATATCACAAGAAAAACCTAATCCCTAAACCACATAAAACCCTAATCCCTAATACAAAGAAAAAACTAAGCACTCAATCCCAAGAAACCCTAAACACTCAACCATGAAAAAAACTAAACCCTCAGCCCGATAAAACCAAAAAACCTCTCCCCCAAAAATCCATAAACCCTCAGCAACACAAATCTAAAAATTTTCAACCAAACAAACCATATTCACTCAATCCAAAGAAACCACAAATACACATCCCTAGAAAACCCTAAACCCCCATTTCAAAAAAACCCTAAACCTACAGCACAAAAAACTCCAAATCCCGACGACCCAAAAAAACATAATCCTTTCACCCCATGAAACCATATCCCCTCATCCAAAAACACATAAACCCTTAGCCACAAAAAACATTTAACCCTTTTTCCAAATAAAACGTAAAATCCCAATCCCAATAATTTCTAAACTCATATCACTGAAAAACAATAATTCTATAGACCCCAAGAAGACTAAACCCAATGACCCAAAAATACTAAACCGTAATCCCCCAAAAAACTTAAACCCTCCCCCCCCAAAAAATAAACCCTCATCCCTACAAAACCCATAACCAACATCCCCAAAAAATTATTATTCTTTATCCCCAAGAAATCCTAACCCCATAGACCCAAAAACCCTAAAATCTCATCGCCAAAAAACCAAGAACACCCTTCCACAAAAAAACCATCAACCCCAGAAAACCCTAAACCCTAAAACATGAAAACCCTGTATCCCATGTCGAAAAAGACCCAAAACCCTTAGTACCAACAATCCGAAAGAACCCTACAACAAAAAACTACAAATCCCACATCCCCAAAAAACCTAAACCCTCATCTCTAAAAAAAATCCAAAACCCCGCTACCCAAAAAACGTGAACACACATCACCAAAAACCATTAAATCTCATAAGAAACCCTAAACACATATCCCATGAAAACTTGATTCCCACAACCGCATAAAAAAAAACCAAAACTCGTATCCCTTGAAAACCTGAATCCCACAACCACATAAAAAAACTAAACCCTCAACCCTAAAAAACCACAAACCCTCAACCCCATAAAACTATAAACCCTTAACCCAAGAAAAATATAAACCATTATACACAGAAAACCCTAAACACCCATCCACATAAAACCATATACCCTCATCCCATGATAAAACTAAATCATCAGCCACAAAATATGATAAACCCTCAACACAAAAAACTTCAGACCTCTTATTCCAAAAAACCATAAACCTGCATCCCTAAAAAACCCTAAACCCTCATTCATTCAAAACCCTAAACTCATAGCCCCAAAATTCATAAAATCTTCATCCTAGATTCCTTAAACCCTCAACACCAGAAAAAAATAAACTCCTATCCCCATGGACCCCTAAAAACACAACCCCATATAACCCTAAACCCTTAACCGTAAAAAACTATAAACCCCCATCCCCAAAAAACCCAAAACCCTCAACACAAAATACCTTAATTCCCCACCCCAAAAATCTTATTCCCTCATCCCCTAAAAAACCTAATCCCTCAACCCCCAAAAAAACATAAACCCTGTCCTTGTGAAACCCTTATCCCATATCCCTAAAATCCCAAAACCCTCATCCCAAAAAAAATATAAATCCAAATCCCCAAAAAACCCTAAAACCACAGACCAAAAAAACCAAAAACCTCTGCCCAAAAAAATTACTAGACCCTCATCATAGGAAATCCTCAAACCCTAAGACAAAAAATATATAAAAATATAATAACCAAAAAATACTAAACCACGATCTCTAAGAAACACTAAACCACTGGGCCCCCAAAAATCTCTAAACCCTCAACCCCTAAAATCTATAAACCCTCATCCCTAAACAACCCCAAATCCTCCGCACCAAGAAACCCTAAACCCATATACCCATAAAACCCGAAACCCTCATCCCCAAAAAACCAAAAACCCAGAGCTCAAAATAATAATAAACCCCTAGTCTGATAAAACACTAAACCCCCAGCACCAAAAACAATAAACCTTGAGTCCCATTAATTCCAAAACCCTCAGGACCCAGAAAAATGTAATCCCTCTTCCCTAAAAAAATCCTAAACCCTAGTTGCTAAAAAACACTAAACCTTCATTCCTAAAAAACAAAATACTCAACCCTAAATAACTCTATTCCATAATTCCCAAAAACCCTAAACCCTCAACTCCAAAATCCCAAAACCATAAGCCATCAAAATACCAAAACCATTATACCTAAAATACCCTCAAATATCAGCCCCAAAAAACCCTTCAACACAATCCAAAAAAACATCTAAAACCTCATACACAAAACATCCTAAATCCTTGGTAATAAAAAACCCAAAAACCACTACCCAAAAAAACTTATGATCCCTCAGACCCCAAAAACATGTTCCCTCATCTCAAAAACCCATCAAACCTTCAATCCCAAAACCCAAAACCCTCAACCCCAAAATACCCAGAACCCACATCCCCAAATAACCCTAAATCCTCATCCCTATAAATTATAATATGAGCCCTAGAATACACTATACTTTTCCAAAGACCACTATAAATTGATCTCCAAAAAACACTAAACTATCAGTCACAAAAAAACATGGCCCGAAAAAACCTAAATCATAAGACCTAAAAAACACTAAACTGTCATCCCAAAAAAACCCAAAAATCTCCACTAAAAAACCATAAGTCTTCAATGCAAAACAACCCTAAAACATCATCCCAAAAAACCCTAAACCCTCATCACCAAAAAAACTAAAACCATCAGCTCCAATAAACCCTAATCCCTCAACCAAGAAAACCCATGATTCTCATCTCTAAAAACCGTTAACCCAATTCCTTTAAAACCCCAACACCCTTTTCCACCAGAAACCTTAATCCCTCGCCCAAAAAATATTAAAACCCTAATCCACAAAAAAACCTAAATCCTCCTCCACAAAACACCATAAAACCTCATCCAAAAAATATCCCAAACTCTTTTCCTCTAAAAAACCAAAACCCTCAGCACAAAAAATCATAAAACCTCATCCTCAACAAATCATAAACCCACATCCCTAAAAAACCCTGAAACCTCAAACCCAAAAAAAAATAAATCCCGAACTGGGGAAATCCATTAATTTATAGACTAAGGAAACACGAAACATCCATCCCCAAAAAACCCAAAACCCTTATCCCCAAAAGACCCTAAAATCGCATCCTTAAATCAAATCCGTAGCACTAAAAATCCCCCAGGACATTATTCCTAAAAAAACTGACCCACTTCTATAGAAAATTCTAATCCCCCATCCCTAGATAACCCTAAATTGTGATCCCCTAAAAAACCCTAAACCATATTCCCAGTAAAACTATAAACCGTCAACCCCCAAAACCCTACACTCTTAATTCCAAAATATACAACCATTTGTCCATGAATAACATAAACCCCCGTAACTCATAAATCCCCAAATAGTTATCCATAGAAAATCCAAAACAATCATCCCCAGAAACCCTAAACCCTTAGCTATGGAACACCATAAACACTCATTACCAAAAAACAGAAAACCCCCACCCTCAAAAAACACTAAATCCTAATCCTGGGAAAATCCTAAATCACCAATCATAGAAATTCCCAAAGCACAAGCCCCAGAAAACCCTAAATACTCAGCAATATAACACCATAAACCCAAACCCCTAGAAAACCCTATACCCTTAGAACTGTAAAACCCTAATCTCTCAACCCAAAAAAATGTAAACCCTCATCCCTAGATGTAACAACCCGAGATTTTATGAGAAGTATTATTTTTTAATTTATTTAATGTCTTGTATTGTATGATACACCAATATTATCTTCCACTATACACAACACTGTGTTACCTTCCAGTATACGCAACACAATTCTTGGATCGCGTTATACACAATTTCAATTTCATTTGATAGAAGTTATTCTACGCAACATTGAGTGTATATATATATATATTCAATGTATAAATGAAATATGGTTGGATTATGTTATACGCAACAAAAAAAGAGTCTTGCACGACACGCAACCCTGACTTGGCTTTCATTACACGGAATCACGACCTTCCTCGATAGCGAGTGTTGTACGCAATACCGAGTTTCACTAAACATCGATATATGGTTATAATATTATCAAGAATTAGCCGTTATGAATAGTATTAACATCATCTTGAATTTTATAAAATTATTATTCATCTTATGAATTTTCTAAAACATATTATGTGAGAAAAATAATTTTTTCGGGTAAAATAAGTATTTTTAAAAAAATGAAGTTTTGTCGCCTTTTGATGGCACACCCACATTAAATACAGTTTTTGACATGTTTATAAATTCAATTTCACAAAATAAAATTATTCTTTGGAATAAGGATATAAAATTTTACATTGGATAAAATTTTCATATTATTCTGATGACTTTCATATTTTACGGAATAGTAAAAACACGCTATATTTTAATAAAAAACAACATTTTTCATCGTAATAATTTACGTGGTTAAATTATAATATTGAAGGGTTTTAAAGTATAAATAGAATATATTTTTACCATTTAATATAATTTGTGTCATTAGCATTGATTTTACATTGTATTCGTAGGTTAAATAAATTCAATCTTTTGCAATGTTTTAAACAAAAACCCATTTTCTTTTGACAATGGGATTAATTTTAATTTAATTTCTAAAACTTCTATGTATTGAATTTTGAAAAATGGATTCCAAATTTGGAATCATTGGGTTGAAATTATATTAATAGACTACTTTTTATTTTTGGGCTTTATGAATAGTACCAATGGTAAATTTTATTAACCGTAGTAAAAGGTGAATTGGGTAATTAAGGGTAAATATAATATTATAAAATTATCCTAACACTTGTATTAATACAATTGGATGATTATATTTCATCCTAAGTCATATTTGGGTCTAAATAGAATCCATGAAAACCCACTTGGAGGTGATTAAGACTTTTAGTTTATTTTATTTAAAGGAAAGTTAAATATGTCTCACTGAACTTTAATAATTAAAGTATTTTTAATATAAGTTTATACAGAATGTAAATTTGGTTATAAATACTCATTTTAAAGATGAAATGTTTTTATTTTTCATGGTAGTTTTTTTAATTTTTAAGAGTTATTTAATTACCTTATTATCTTATACATTAATGATGCAGAAATTATTTATTTAGTGAAAAATAAATAATATAGTTTGTATTGAAATAGTAATACATATCAAAAGGCACAAAAATCTGCACAAAACTTATTAGTAGTGTATATATAAACCCTAATCATACACTATGCTAATTTATGACCATTCGGATCCTTATTAACGCGATTATGAAACTTATAATATTTTATTTTAAAAGATTCAATGTTGTCACCTTCATAATTTAATAAAGATAAAAATTTACATGTTGTTATTTTAAGATGATAAATTAGAGTAAGATTATTATTATAAATGCTTTGATATTTATAATCATAAAAGGATTTTAGTTTTAATTTTTATGCAACAAATAAGTATATTAAATAGTTATACAAAATGTTGTACGAATTATTTTATTAAGAGATATACCAGATAAATGGTTTTAAAAATATTAAAATAAATATTATATGAACTATTTAATGTGCTCCACTAATTTCCATGATACATATGACATTTTCTGCATCTATTATTGCTTTTATTTTGAACATATCTTCTGTATATATTTTATTTAAATTCAAATAAATGAATAGTGTCAAAATTGACACTATTGTTATTTTATAAAAATAACATATTATAAAATTTTGTCAAAATCACAAAAATATTTAAAAATTATAAATGAAAATTTATATGGACGAAAATTTCATAAAGTGTCAAATTATTGAAAATTCACAACACATATGTAATTATTTATAATAATTTCAAATTTAGAATATTATTACCACAAATAAAATTAAATTGATAAATAAGGATACATCAAGTTGATAATGTTTAAAATAAATTTCTAACATGTCTAAATTTTATTGTATGGTGAGATTACAACCCTATATCATCTAAGCTTTGGATTTGAGTCATTTTTGAAGTTTTTAAGTGGGGTTTGGATTTAATATAAATTAATATTTTCTTATATTTCCAAATGTGCCCCTCTCATCCCTTATAAAAGGGCTCCTCCTCCCACTTCTTCACACAATTATGAGCATTTAAGATCGGCCAAACCCTACCCATTTCCCTTCTCAACTTCCCTGGCAACATATTAGTGGTCCTGGTCTTCTTTAAAGACCGATTTTAGTACTCTAAGAGGAGGTTTCAAAGAGGCGTGTCAAAGAATAGGTAATATCCGTTACCATTTCTTTCAATTTTCTTTCTTCTTCAACTTATTCTTATTTAGATGTTTAATTATATTGTAATAAAATAAGTATCCCTTATATACTGATATGTTATTATAAATATGAAACAACCCTATTTCACCTTCTATCCATCCTACGGAAGACAAAATCACCGCGCGTGCATACGTACGGAATACTGTCTCCACGCCATTGTGTAATCTGTTTTTCCACCACCACCTTACATGGATGGGTATAATGGTGTAATGAATAAATAAATATGATTATTATAACATCATAATGATTCTGATATATTATACCATCCACTCCAATTCTATTCAATAATTATGGGAAAGATATCATCGCTTGTGCATATGTACGGATTACCGTCTCCTCGACGCGATGAGATTCATTCTCCATGTTAACCATACATGAATGATTATATAGTTTATATAATTAATTATAATGAAATATATAAAATAATAATTCTACTGGATATATATATATATATATATATATATGTATGTCATATATTTAGTTTCATTCAATTCAATAAGGAAACGAAAACAGCGTTCATGCGTACGTATGACCTACCGTCTCCATGAATGGTGTATTTCATTCCTTTTATCGATCTATAATTTTTATGTATATGATAAATATATATTATATATGAATCATGTTTTATATTCTAGAATTAACTAATCATGATCTAAGTAATCATATGAATAATTACAAGTCAAAACACGGACGACAAATGAAACGATATTACCCAAAACGCTTTTTAACATGGAATTTACAGAAGAACGAGTAATATAAAGTAATAAGTGAACCATATATGATATCATAACAATTAATATGATTATTTAATAAGTCAATGACATTATTAAAATCATTATACCGGAGTTTCAGATACATACGAAGCATATCACACCTAAGGTAATTGATAATTTTAAAAATCTCATTTTTATCCGAGATTGCTTATTCGTAAGTATTTACATGGGTTATTTCTATCATCCATGTCCATGTTTTATAAAAGTGTTTTCATGTATGTTTAAAGTACTTTTTAACCATTTTTTACTTTTACTACATGGTATGTAAGGAATTTTTTTTTTACCATACGAGGTACTTTTTGACTTTTACGAAAAAAGTATGAGGAGAATGTTATTTTTAACTTA
This sequence comes from Viscum album, assembly GCA_963277665.1. Lineage (NCBI taxonomy): Eukaryota > Viridiplantae > Streptophyta > Magnoliopsida > Santalales > Viscaceae > Viscum > Viscum album. Next base: position 1,899,479,385 of record OY728141.1, read on the forward strand.
TACGGCGTGAACATATTTTTATGGTTTCATAACGCCTCATTTTCATGAAGCTTACACTACAAGATTTTATGACTATTTTCATCAAAATACTTTTCTTTTAAAATTTCATGGAATTTTGTGAAAAGAAAATTATTTTGAAGAAGAAAGGATATTTTCCTCAAGAATTCATTTCAAGTGTTTTATAAAAATCATTTTCCATCTAAGATGACATTATTTCATATTTGTATGATTCATGTACAATGTCTCTATTATTTACATGGTTTAAATTTTCTTATGATGAAATATCCATTTGTTTTATATGGATTATGTGATGATTGGATGATGTTTATGAAACCCATTTTATTCTTTGGGTTATGATGAATGATTTATGTTTATTTTGTGTAACAAGTAAGAATGATTTAAATATGAGATGGGTGTGACCTATATATCCCTCCAATGCATTGGGTAAAGATTTATATCTCATGACATAGACATGGCTGGAATAGAAAGTTAATCTGGTTCAGTGGTACATGACTGAAACGAGGAGTGAACTGGATTCAGAAAGAGACTTTGTCCACTAAGATGGGCTTGCCAGCAATTCCTTGGCTACTATGGAAATAATAACATCTGATGAATGGTTTCCACAATTAAATGCTTTATTAAAATTATATTTTATCATCTTTGATGTTCCATTATGATATATTCCTTACGTAATTCCATGATTTATGTCTTTTCTCATGATTTTGATGTATAAATTTCATGTTTAAGTTTTTGCTTTCAAATGTTTATGGATTGTTTTATGTTCTCTATGATTGTCCTTTCTGGGCATTTGGAGCTCACCCTTTTTATGTTTTATTTTCCCTAGGAAATAAAGAAAGGTTTTAGGTAAAGAAACAAAGAGGGAAAGATCATTATGGGAGTTGTTGAAGATCTTTCAACATGATTATAAGTTTATATTCCATGTTTCCAAAGAAACTAAACTATTACGATCCTTGTGTGTCTGTTTTTGTTATGTATTAAGTATTCCGTAAAAGTAATGTAATTTCCATGTACGTCATGTTTCGTTTCTCTATAGTTGGTATCAGAGGAAAGGTTTAGTCAACCTTTGGAAACTAGGATGCGAAAACATTAGCGAGATCCCTAGAGATATTTCTAAGGTATGTCTAGGGATGTCTCTAAGGATAAGTATACGTATAGGATATAGTCCTACAACTATGGAAACGATCTTATAATTTAACCTGAGATGTTAGATATTGAGGGTACTCCCCATTTTCTATGCTGTCTTCCCTAGCATGATTTTTTCCGCTCACACTATTCTATTTGGGTTTTAGAAAATGGATGGAAATAGGAAGATTCACGATAATGGAGGATATAACGGACAATGGAATGATATTCTTCATGAGCAACCAAATGAAATGGGATTTGAAGTCCAAACATCTTCATTATGCCTAATAAGAAATTTCATAATATGATCAATAATCTCAACTTTGGTAATTGTCCCGAAACAGATAATAAGAGAAAGATGGAGTTTCATGATGATCATAGGGGAAAGAAAGTTCAATTTCTCTCATGTAAATCATGTGGGAAGAGGCATCGGGTAGATTGTTTCAAATGAACTGGAAGATGCTTTGGGTGTGGAAAAGAAGGACACAAAGCCAGTATGTGAAAAGGAAAAGGTTCAGTTAACACCATGGACAAGGATAATGGTATTTCTACGACATCAAAAATGATTAGATGTTTTAAATGTGGAATGTATGGGCATTATGCAATCCAGTGCCCTAAGGGAAAATCTCATGATGAAAATCAGCATGGTCATATGAGTACTATTTATGTGGTTGATGATGAAGAGACTAAAAATGAAATATGAGATGAAAGAAATGATGAAGCTCAGTCAGTGGTTTAAGAAGTTAGTGGAATGATTGTATGTTTATAAAGAATAATGTATGGTACTATGGAATAATGAATCATCTAAGGATTGTTACACTATTGTTTTTTCTAAAGTATTTGAAAGTATACGTTGAATGGTACCTGTAACCATGGAAAGTTATTCAGATATTTTTGGAAAGTAGATGATATGTGCATAATGAAGGTATAAGAAGATATTGAGATGTTTAATTGTATTCATGAGCTCATAAATTATATAAGGACTAAGTGCTATTATGGTTTCAGTATATAGAATTTTTGGGATGTTGGTATGTGGAAAGAGTTACCTTTTTACTGTATTCATGTTTTCACTAAGGTTCTATGGTGATTTATGTTTCAAGAGAATATATGACTAAGGTAATCATGTGTTTGGAATACAACAGACAAGATATTTCTTTTGATATATGTTTGATAAATGCTTGTATTCACATTCTTGGTAGATAACCATTCTAGTAATTGTTTTCTTTATACTATGAGCTTGGACCGAAGTATTTTAGATAAGACTAAATATTGTAATGGATTATGTTGGAAATAAGTTAGTATTGTTTAAGGATAGAAATTTTTTCAATATTATTGATTGGATGTTATAGTAATGTAGTTTTAGAAAAAGGGACAACCTGCAAGACGGGTGACAACACGTCGAGTCAGACAAGGCTGAGGAAATCAAACCCACAACCGAAGTGCGATAGGCCTTTATCACCTACCAATGGCCTACAGGATGTCCCTAGTTAGTAGAAACTAGTTTTCTTTTATTAAGCGGTATGATATATGAATTATAAGTTCATTTTTTAATCATATACGATTGACCACTCCATATACGGACTTACGTATATTTGATAACTTTTTATAACCTTTTTTTTGAAACAGATTGAATGACTCATCATTCTATCACATGATCATCTGACACTTCATGAATGACAAATTAAACTTCATTTATTTAAGAGATGAAGTGTAAATTATTCAATTCACGAACAACAGTGAGATTGTTCCAAAATCATGTAAGTATTTATTTTAATTCATCAACTTTAGGGAAATGATATTGAAAACCAAAAATGTTGTCCTAGTGTTCTTATATCCAATGAATCAGATAGTACCCTAGATCAGCACAAATTTATGGCTTTGTGATTGTTGGCTTTTTCATATCCATGTTCTCTACCACTCTCCATCTAGAACATGATGGTTAGATTTTTCTTCCATATCCATATTTTCACCTATGTTCTCCAATGTGGAAACACAGTGATTAGTTAATTTGGGTAACCATTATGTTTCATACTTTAGTTTTTAAGGTCATGTTTTGGTATTACTTTTTACGATATTTGTTTCCATTAAAAAAACATTCATGTAGAAAACCATTTATAATCCTGACGAATTTCGAGGGAAAAATTCATTTTAAGGGGGGTAGAATGTAACAAAACGAGATTTTATGAGAAGTATTATTTTTTAATTTATTTAATTTCTTGTGTTGTATGCTACACCAAGATTATCTTGCACTATACGCAACACCGTATTAGCTTACAGCATACGCAACACAATTCTTGGATCGTGTTATACACAATTTCAAGTTCATTTGATATATGTTATTCTACGCAACATTGAGTGTATATATATATATAACTTCAATGTATAAATGAAATATGGTTTGATTCTTTTATACGCAGAAACAAAGGAGTCTTTCACTACACGCAACCCTGACTTGGATTTCATTAAACACAGTCGTGACCTTCCTCGATAGCGTGTGTTGTACGCATTACCAGGTTTCACTAAACAACGATATATGGTTATAATACTATCACAAACTAGCCGTTATGAATAGTATTAACTAAATTTTGAATTTTATAGCATTATTATTCATTTTATAAATTTTTACAACATTTTATGTGAGCCAAATAAATTGTTTGGGTAAAATATGTATTTTTCAAAAAACGTAGTTTTGCCGCCTTTTGATGGCACACCCAATTTAAATCTAGTTTTTTACATGTTTATAAGTTAAATTTTAAAAAATAAAATTATTCTCTGGAATAAGGATAAACAATTTTACCTTGGATAAAATTCTCATATTATTCCGATAACTTTCATATTTTAATGAATAGTAAAAACAAGCTATATTTTAATTAAAAACAACTTTTTTCATCGTAATAACTTATGTGGTTAAATTATAATGTTGAATGGGTTTAATGTACAAATAGAATATATTTTTACCATTAAATATATTGTATGTCATTAGAATTGATTTTATATTGAATTCATAGGTTAAATTAATTCAATCTTTTACAATGTTTTAAACAAAAACCCATTTTCTTTCGAAAACAGGATTAATTTTAATTTAATTTCTGAAACTTCTATGTATTGAATTTGGAAAAATGGATTCCATATTTGGAATTAGTGGGTCCAAATTATATTAATAGACTAATTTTTATTTTTGGTCTATATGAATAGTACCTACGGTATATTTTATTTACCATAGTAAAAGGTAAATTGGGTAATTAAGGGTAAATATAATATAATAAAATTATCCTAACACTTGTCTTAAGACAATTGGATGATTATATTTTATCCTAAGTCATATTTGGGTCGAAATGGAATCCATTAAAACCCATTTGGAGGTGATTAAGACCTTTAGTTTGTTTTATTTAAAGGAAACTAAAATATGTCTCACTCAACTTTAACAAATAATGTATTTTTAATATAAGTTTATAAAGAATATAAATTTTGTTATATATACTAATTTGAAAGATAAAATGTTTATATTTATCATGGTAATTTATTTGAAATTTTTAAGAGTTATTTAATTACCTTATTATCATATACATTAATGAAGCAGAAGTTATTTATTTAATGAAAAATCAATAATATAGTTTATATTGAAATAGTAATACATATCAAAAGGCCCAAAAATCTACAAAAAACTTTTTATTAGTGTATATATAAACCCTAATCATCCACTGGGAGATGTTTTGACCATTTGGATCCTTATTATGGAAATTATGACACTTGTAATATTTTATCTTAAATGATTCCAAAGTTGTCACCTTTATAATTTAATAAAGATAACAATTTACATGTTGTTATTTTAAGATGATAAATTCGAGTAAAATTATTAGTATAAAATATTTTATATTTATCTTCATCAAAGGATTTTAGTTTTAATTTTTATGAAACAAATAAGTATATTAAATAATTATAAAAAATTGTTGTACTAATTATTTTATTAAGAGATATAAAGATAAATGGTTTTCTAAATATTAATATAAATATTATAGGAACTATTTAATGTTCTCCACTAATTTTATAGATACATATGACATTTTTTGAATCTATCAATGATTTTATTTAGAACATATCTTCTGTATATATTTTATTTAAATCCAAAAAAATGAATAGTGTCAAAATTGACACTATTGTTATTTTAAAAAATAACATATTATAAAATTGTTTAAAAATCACAAAAATATTTAAAAATTATAAAATTATAAATTTATATGGTCTAAAATGTCATAAAATGTCAAATTATGAGTAATGAACAACACATATGTAATTATTTATAATAATTTATAATTTGTAATTTTATTACCACAAATAAAATTAAATTGATAAATAAGAATAACTCAAGTTGATAATGTGTAAAATAAATACCTAACATGTATAAATTTTATTGGTTGATGAGATTAAAACCCTATCTCATCTAATATTTGTATTTGTGTCATTTTGGATGTTTTTATGTGGGGTTGGGATTTAATATAAATTACTATTTTCTTATATTTCCAAAGGTGCCCCTCTCCTCCCTTATAAAAGGGCACCTCTCTCCTCTTCTCCTCACAAAATTTGGAGCCTTTATGATCGGACAAACCCTACCCATTTCCCTTCTCAACATCCCTAGAAACATACTAGAGGTCTTGGTATTCTTCAAAGACCAATTTTAGTACCCTTAGAAGAGGTTTCAAAGAGGCATGCCAAAGAAGAGGTAATATCTGTTACCTTTTCATTCAATTTTATTTCTTCTTCAACTTGTTCTTATTTACTTGTTTCATTATATTATAATAACATAATTATCCCTCATATAATTATATGTTATTATAAATATAAAACAACCCTATTTCACTTTCTATCCATCCTACGGAAAACAAAATCACCGCGCGTGCGTACGTACGGAATATTGTCTCCACGCCGTGGTGTAATCTGGTTTTCCACCACCACCTTACTTGGATAGGAATAATGGTGTAAATAATAAATACATATGATTATTATAACAAAATAATTATTCTGATATATTATACCATCCACTCCAATCTATTCAATAATTATGGGAACGATATCATCGCTCGTGCGTATATAGGGATTACCGTCTCCACGACGCGATGCGATTCATTCTCCATGTTAACCATACATGAATGATTATAAAGTTTATATAATGAATAATAATGAAATATATAAAATAATAATTCTACTGGATTTATATATATATATATATTTATGTCATCTATTTAGTTTCATTCAATTCAATAAAGAAACGAAAACAACATTCAGGCGTACGTACGGCCTACCGTCTCTATGAACGGTGTATTTCATTACTTTTATAGATTAATAATTTATATTCATATGATTAATATATATTATATATAAATCATTTTTTATATTATGGAATTAATAAATCATGATATAAGTAATCATATGAATAATTACAAGTCAAAACACGGACGACAAATGAAATGATTTGACCCAAAACGCTCTTTAACATGGAATTTACAAAAGAACGGGTAATATAATTTCCTAAGTGAACCTTATATGATATCATAACAATGAATATGATTCTGTAATATGTTAATGACATTATTTAAATTATTATACAGGATGTTCGGATACGTACGAAGCATATCAGACATAAGGTAAGGGATAATCTCATTTTTATCCGAGATTGCTTATTCATAAGTATTTACTGGGGTTATTTCTATCATCCATGTCCATGTTTTATAAAAGTGTTTTCAGGTATGTTTAAGGTCCTATTTACCCATTTCTGACTTTTACAACATGGTATCTACGAAATCTCTTTTTTTTACCATACGATGTACTTTTTTACTTTTCCGACAAAAGTACGAGGAGAATGTTATTTTTAACTTATACGGCGTGAACGGATTTTTACGGTTTCATAATGCCTCATTTTCATGAAGCTTACTCTACATGATTTTATGAAAATTTTCATCAAAATACTTTTCTATTAAAATTTCATGGAATTTTGTGAAAATAAAATGATTTTGAAGAAGAATGGATATTTTCCTCATGAATTCATATCAAGTGTTTTATAAAAATCATTTTCCATCTAAGAAGAAATTATTTCATATGTGTATGATTCAAGTATAATGTCTCTAGGATTTAAATGGTTTCACTTTTATTATGATGAAATATCCATTTGTTTTATATGGATTATGTGATTATTGGATGATGTTTATGTAACCCGTTTTATTCATTGGGTTATGATGAATGATTTATGTTTATTTTGTGGCACAAGTGAGAATGAATGATTTCAATATGAGATGGGTGGGACCTATATCTCCCTCCAATGAATTGGGTAAAGATTTATATCTCATGAGAGAGACATGGCTGGAATGATAAGTTAATCCCGTTCATTGTTAGAGGACTGAATCGAGGAGTGAACTCATTTCAGAAAGCGACTTTGTCCACTAAGATGGTCTTGGAAGCAATGCCTTGGCTACTATGGAAATCCTAACATATGCAGAATGGTTTCCATAATTACATGTTTTATTCTCAATATATTTTATCATGGTTGATGTTCCATTATGACATATGCCTTACGTACTTCCATGATTTAGGTCTTTTCTCAAGATTTTGATGTTTAAATTTCATGTTCATGTTTTTGCTTTCAAATGTTTATGGATTGTTTTACGTTCTCTATGATTTCCATTACTGAGCATTTGGAGGTCACACTTTTTATGTTATTTCCCCAGGAAATAAAGAAATGTTTTAGGTAAGAAAACAAAAAAGGGAAGATCATTATGGGAGTTGTTGAAGATCTTTCAACATGATTAGAAGTTTATATTTCATGTTTCCAAAGACACTAAATTAATAAGATCTTTGTGTGTCTGTTTTTGTTATGTAATAAGTATTCCGTAAATGTAATGTAATCTGCACATACATCAACCTTCATGTCTCTACAGTAGGACCCTAAAAACCCTAAAATATAATCCTTAGAGAACCTTAAACCCTAATCCCAAGAAAACACCAAATAGTAATCCCTAGAAAAAACCAAACCCTATGCCTTATAAAACCTTAAACCCTCAACCCCGTAAAACCCAAAACCACAAGCCCAAGAAAAACATTAACCCTTAGCCCCTAAAAAACCAAAATCCTCAGTCCTTGAAAAAACAATCATTCATCAATGGAAAACCATATACCCTATGCTCCAAAATTTCCTAAAACATCATCCTTAGAATACCACGATCCCTTATTCTTAGAAAACCCTAAACCCTCATCCCTAGAAAATCCCGAACCATCACACCTAGACCAGCCAAAATATAATTCCCCATGAATCCTTAAAACATCAGTATCAAAAAACTCTAAACCCTCATCCCTAGAAAACCATGTATCCGAAACCCAAGAAAACACTAATCTGTCACCTCTATAAAACATTGAACCATTATCCATAGAAAAACCTGAAACCTAATACCTAAAAACAGTGAACCATAATCCACAAAAAACCATGAACCCTCAGACCTAGATAACCCCAATCCCTCATCCATAAAAAACCATGAACCCTCAACTGCAGATAACCCTAATCCCTCAGCCCTAGAAACAATTAAAACATATTCCCTAGATAACCCTAAACCCCCATCCTTAAAAAACCATGAACCCTCTTCCCCATAAATCCTTAAATCCTCATCCATAGATAACCATAAACCCTAACGCACTGATAACTCAATACCCCCATCCCCATAAAACCCTAAACTCTCTGTAAATGATAACCCAAAACCCTCATCCCCATGAAACCCCAAACACTCATCCCCATTAAACACCAAACTCTCATCCCTATAATACTCCAAAACCTATAACCAAAAAAACCAAAAACCATCATTCTTCATGAATGCTAATCCCATATCTCTATCACTTCCTAAACCCTATTTTTTAGAAAACCCTAGACTAATACCACAAGAAAAAGCTAAATCCTCAGTGATAGGATACCATAAACTATTATCCCATGAAAATTTTAATCCCTTAGTTCTAGAGAACCCTAAATCCATTTATTTAAAACCCCCTATTAACTCAAACCTAAAAAAATATAAACCCACATGCCAGAGAATTATAATCCCACGTCCTAATAGAACTCTACAACCTCATCCCTTGATATCCCTACACCGCCATCCTTTTAAGACCCTTAAAATTCACCCCAGAAAACCCTAAAACAACATCCCTAGGAAGACCTAACATCTTATCCCTATAAATCCCTGAATAATTAAACCTAGAAAAATTTAAATGTTCAGAACCAGAAAACACTAACCCCTTAGTCCATAAAAACACTAAACACTCAACCCTAGAAAACCATACCCCCTCTACCCCAGAAAACCCTAAACTCATATCCATTGAATAACTTAAACACCCAGTCTTAGAAAATATCAATCTATGAGAACCATAAATCTCTAAAACCTCATCCCATGAACAACATAATCAGTTATCCCCCCAAAAACCCAAACCCTCATCCATAGAAAACAATAATACTTCAGCCTGAAACCCCCTAAACTATCATCCCCAGAAACCCATAAGACATAAATTCTATAAAAAACAATCCCTAAACCATATAAAAACCTTACCCCTTATCCCCATGAAAACCTAATCCCACAACCCATGAAAACTCTAAACCCTAATCCACTGAAAATACTAAAACCTAATTCATTGGAAAACATAAACCCCAAAACCCAAAAAAACCATAAAACCCCTTTCCCAAAGAACCCTATACCCTCGGCCCCATAAAATACCATACACATAGTGAAAAAAACCTAAACATTGAGCACCAAAAAACCTCAATCCATCATACCTAGATATCCCTAAACCCTCAGCCTCAGAAAATATTAAACACACAATAGAAAAAAACCCTAAAAACCACACCAAAAACAACCTCTAACCCTCTTCCCTAGAAAAACTAATACCCTAATCCCTAAAACACCATACTCCATCAGCCCCATAAAAACGTAAAATGTCAGCCAAAAACAACATAATCCCTTATCCAAAAAAACCCTGAACCCTCATCCACAAAAAACAAAAAACTCCCATACCCAATAAACCATAAACCCTCATCCTCGAAAAACCATAATCCTGAATCTCAAAAAACCCCTAATCCCTCATCTCAATGAAAACCTAAACCCTCACCCAAAAATATAAAATCCATAAATCAATAAACAATTATACCAATGAATAACGCTAAACCCTCATCCCAAAAACCATAAACCCACATCCCTAAAAAACCGTAAAAAATCATCCCTCAAAAACTGTAAAACAACATCCCTAAAAACCTTAAACCTGTGTCCTTGAATAAACAAATATGGTAGCCCCAAAAAATCCTAAACCCACATCCAAAAAATGATAAACCCTATCCAGAAACAACCCAAAACCTCTTCTGCAAAATACCTAAACTCTTAGCCCAAAAAAACCCAAATCCCTCATCCCCTAAATATCCTAAACACTCACCCCAAAAAACCCTAAATTCTTAACCCCAAAAAACCCTAATCACTAAACAACAAATAACCCTAAACTGGAGGCCCTAAATAAACCTAAACCCTCTTCCCCAAAAAAAAATAACCCCTCATCACCAGAAAACCTAAACCCTCAGCTTCCAAAGGACCCAAAACCCTCAACCCCAACAATAACTATCCCCTCATCCCTAGAAAATACCAAACCCTATTCCCCAAAAATCCATAAAACCATACCCTCAAAAAACCTAAACCATCACCACCAAAAAATTTTAACACTCACCCCAACCTAAAACTACATTCCTAAATACCCTAAACCCTTAACAACAAAAAACACTAAATTATAATCTCTAAAGAACAAAGAATATTATCCCTAAATGACCCTAAAACAACATCCTGAAAATCCTAATACTTTATCTCCAAACACTAAACCCTCAGAAACAAAAAACCATAAAATGTCACTCCCAAAAAACATTATACCCTCATCCCCAAAAAAATATAAAGTCTCTGTTCAAAATCCCTTAAACCCTCAGCCCCCAAAAAATATAAACCCTTGCCCCAAAAAACAATAAACCATCAACCAAAAATACCTTAAACATTAAAAAAAAATACATAATCCCACATCCCTAGAGAACCATAAACCCTCATCCTCGAAAAACCCTACACCCACATCCGTAAAAAAACCATAAAATCCCAACTCATGAAAACAAAAAATCTTCAGCCTCAAAAAATCCCTAAAACCTCATCGCCCAAAAATCTAAACCCTTAACCCCAAAATCATAAATCCCTATCCCTGAAATTCCCTAAAAAATCCTCCCCTAAAAATAATATAATCATAGAAATAAAGAACCATAACCTCTTAGACCCAACAACCTAATCCCTCATTCCCAAAACACCCTAATCCTACATCCTAAAAAAACATTATACTATCAACCAAAAAATACTTTAAACCCTGAAACCCACAGACCTAGAAAAATCGAAAAACTCAATCCTAGAAAATCCTAATCCCATATCCCCCCAAAAAAAAATCATAAACTATTAGACAAAAAACCTAATCCCTCATACCAAGATAACACTAAACACCCACCCCCATAAAACCCTTAACCCTTAACCCCAAGAAACCCTAAACCATTATCCCTAGAAAACCCTAAACCTTCTTCCCCCAAAACCCCTAAACCCTCAGCCCTAGAAAACCTTAAATCCATAGTGCCATAAAACACTAAAATTTGAGCCCAGAAATCCCTAAACACCCAGTTCCCCAAAACCCAAATCCCTAAAACCTAGACAACCCTAAACCATTATCCCTAGAAATACCTAACCCAATGGCACCATAAATCCGAAAACCCTTATACAAGAGAAACCTAAAACCCCAACCCCAGAAAACCGTAATCCCTCATAACCATAAAAAACCAAAACTTTAGCCCCATATAACCCTAAACCCTTATCCCTAGAAAACCATAATTCCACATGCCCAAAAATCTATAAAACATCAAAATAAATAAACCTAAACCCCCTTATTGAAAAAACATAAAACCTCATACCCTGAAAACCCTAAACCTCTATCCCCAAAAAACCCAAGACCCTCATCCTAAATAAATTATAAACACTTCGTCCAAAAGAACCATATACAATCAACATCAAGAAAATCTAAGACCTTAACCACAAAAAACCTAAACCCTAAACCAGAAAAAAACCATTCTTATAAAAAAACCATAAACACTCATCCCCCAAAAAACCATAAATCCTCATCCCCATAATACCCAAACCCTCTACCTCCAAAAACAAAAAACCATATTTTTCAAAAAAACCCCAAATCCTATTCAACATGAAACAATAAAACCCTTCTCCACAAAAAACTATAAACCCTAAACCCTTGGTTCTAAAAACTCTTAAACCCTCACCCCCAAAAACTCAAAACCCACTCTAAAAAAACTGAAAACCCTTTCCCAAATGAACCCTCAACCAGTGGAATTCTTTTTGGTCTATAGATTTAGTATTTTTTGGGGATGAGGGTTTAGGTTTTGGGGGGATGAGGGTTTCAGGTTTTTTTATTAATGATGGGTTAAGGATTTTTGTGGATAAGGGTTTAGGGATTTTTTTTGTTAGAGTTTTTGGGCTTTTGGGCCTGAGGCTATAGGGTTTTTTTGGGGATAATGTTTCAGGGTTTTCTAGGGACGATGGTATTGGGTTTTTGGGGATGATGGATTTAAATTTTTTAGAGATGTGGGTTTAGTGTTTCTTGGTCTTGTGGGTATAGTGTTTTTTGGGGATGAGGGTTTACAGTTTTTTAGGGATGTCAGTTTAGGGTTTTATAGGGATGAGGGTTTATGGTTTAATAGGGATTATGGTTTTAGGGATTGCGTTAGAAGATTGAGGGTTATTTGAGGATGATGGTTTATTAGTTTTGGGGATGATGGTTTTGGGGTTTGGGAACTATATGTTTTGGGATTATTGGAGATGCAGGTTTTTGGATTTTTCCCCTCAGGGTTTTGGGTTTTTTGGGGCTAGTGATTTAGGGGTTTAGGGGGATAAGATATTATAGACTTTTTGGAATGAGGTCTTAGGTGTTTTTGGCATTATTGGATTTGGAAATTTTTGGGATGGGGGTTTATATATCTTTATTGTAGAGTGTTTTGGGTTTTTCTATTTCATCACATAGAGGTTTTGGGGGCTGTGGGTTAGAGGGTATTTTGGTGATGATGTTTTAGGATATTTGGTGTTGTGGGTTTATGGTTATCTAAGGCCAAGGATTTAATTTTCTGACGAGAATGTGGGTTTGGTGTTTTTCGGGATAAGGGTTTATGTTTTTTTGATACAGTGTGTTATGGTATTTTTTAGGAAAAGAGTTTATGGTTTTCTTGGGTTGACATTTTTGGGTTATTTTGGGGTTGAGGGTTTTGGTTTTTTGGGGGATTAGATATTAGGGGTTTGGGGGGCTTTGAGTTTGTGGTTTTTTTGTGATTTGTATTTAGAGTTTTTTGTGGATGAATTTTTAGGGTTATATAGAATTGTGGGTTTAGTGTTTTTTAGGGTAGAGTGTTTATGATTCTTAGGTCATTAAGATTTGAATTTTTGGGGTTGGGTTATGGGTTTTTCGGGGATCAGGGTTTCGGTTTCATTGAGGCTAAGGGTTTGTCATTTTTTGGGGATGATGTTTTAGGATTTTTTATGGTTTTGTGTTTAAGGTTTCTAATGGATGATGGTTTAGGGATTTTCTGGGATGTGGGATTAAGTGTTTTTTTAGAATGATGTATTAGGGTTTTTGGGTCTAAGGGTTTAGGGTTATTTGAGGAATAGGGTTTTGTGGATTTTCCGAAGAGGGATTAGTATTTTTTAGGATGAGGATTTAGTGTTTTTGAGGGATGATGGTTTAGGTTTATTTGGGGATTAGGGTTTAGGGTTATTTTGGGGATGGGGGTTTAGGGTTTTTAGGGCTAAGTGTATTTGGTTTTTTGGGGTATAGGGTGTGTAGTTTTTAAAGGAGGAGGGGTTCTTTTTGGGGGATGAGGATTTAGTATTTGGGGGGGGGGGTGATTTTGTGTTTTTTATGAGGTTTTAGGGTTTTTTTGGGTGGCGGGTTTATGGTTTTTTTAGGCTGTGGGTTTTGGGGTTTTGGTGATAAGGTTTTAGGGACTTTTAGGGATGAGAGTTTAGAGTAGATGAGGGTTTAACATTTTTGGGGATGAGGTTTTATGGTTAATTGGGGATGAGGGTTTAGGGTTTGGGGATGAGGGTTTATGGTCATTTAGTTCTTATGGTTTAGGGTTTTTAGGGACTGTGGGTTTAAGGTTCTTTTGATGATGATTATTTAGGGTTTTTTATGAAAAATGGTTTACGGGTTTAGGGTTTTTTAGTATTGGCAGTGTAGGGTTATTTGGGGGTGAGCGTTTATGGTTTCATGGAGCTGCAGGTTTAGGGTTTTTTTTGGGCTGAGTGGTTAGGGTTTTTTGTGGATGAGTGTTATAAAATTTTTGGGCTCAAGGATTATGGTTCTTGGAGATTATTTTTATTGGTTTTGGGGATAATGGGTGAGGGTTTTTTATGGTTTGTGTTTAGTGGTTTTTTGGGATGAGGTTTTCAAGTTATTTAGGATATGGGTTTCAATGTTTTATTATGTTGAGGGTTTATGGTATTTTGGGGAAAATGGTTTATGGTTTCTTGGGTATGAGGGATTAGGGGTCTTCAGGTCTGTGGATTTAGGGGTTTATAAGTCTATTTTTTGAGGTTTTTTTCACTATGATTTAATGGGTTTTTGGGGAAAAGGATATAGGTTTCACTGGGTAGAGGGTTTATGGTGTTTGGGGATGAGGGTTCAAGTTTTTTTTGGGAATAATGGTTAGTGATATTTATGGATTAATGTGTAGTTTTTTTGGGGTTGGGTGTTTAGGATTTTTTGGAGATAAGCATTTAGGATTTTTTTGAGGCTGATGGATTTAGATTTTAGGGGGCAAAGGGTTTGGGGTTTGGGGGGATTAGTGTTTAGGATTTTTTAGGGTTCAGTTTTTAAGGTTTTTTAGGGGTTATGGTTAATGTTTTTTTAGGGAAGAGTGTTTCATGTTTTAATTGTTGAGGGATTAGGTTTTTTGGATGAGTATTTATGGTTTTATTGGTATAAAGACATATATGTTTTGGTGTTGAGGTTTTAGGCGTTTTCAGTTTTATGGTTTTGGATTTTTCAGGGATGAGGGTTTAGGGATTTTTTGGGTGAAGTTCTATGTTTTTTGTGGGATTTTGGTATATGGTTTTCTGTGGATTAGGTTGCAGGGATTTTTTTTGGAGGCAGAGGTTTTTAGTTTTTTGGGGCTATGGGATTACGTATTTTTCGGATGAGGGTTTATGGTTTTTTGGGAATAAGGGTTTATAGTTTTTTTTGTTGATGGTTTACTAATTTTTTTGGGATATGGGGTTTAGAGTTTTTTGGTGATGAGGGTTTATGGGTTTTGGGGGCTCATGGTTTAGGGTTCCTTGGGGATGAAGGTTCATGGTTTCTTGGTGTGGAAAATTTAGGGTTTTTGGGGGATGTGTTTTTTGATTATTTGGTGATGGGGGTTACGAGTTTTTTTGGATGATGGTTTATATTTTTTTGGGATATGAGAAATTAGGATTTGTGGGCGGCGAGGGTTTAGGGATATTTTGGGTAATGGTGTTTAGGGTTTGATGGGGATGAGTGTTTAGGGTTTTTTGGGGGAAGAGGGTTTAGGGTTCTTTGGAAGAGGATTTAGAGTTTATTGGGGGTTATGTTTTAGTTATTTTTTAGGCTAAGGAATTAGGGTTTTTTGGGATTAAGGGTTTATGTTTTTATGAAATAGAGTGTTTAGGGGATTGGGGTAGAGTGTTTAGGGGTTTTTTTAGTAGAGGGACTGAATTTTTTTTTCATATAAAGGATTAGGGTTTCATGGGGATAAGGGTTTAGTTGTTTTGGGGATGAGGGTTCATGAGTTTTTTGGATCTAATGGTGTAGATTGTTTGGGGACTAAGGGTTTAGGGTTTTTTGTGGTTGTGGGTTTATGTTTTTTTAGGGGATGTAGTTTTATGGTTTCTTTTGGTTATGGGTTCCATGTTTTTTTCAAGTGAGGGTTTAGGGTTTTTTTGGGGTTGTGGGTTTAGGGTTTCTTAGGGATAATGGTTTAAGAAATTTTTGGGACAAGGGTTTAGTGTTTTTTGGGTTGAGGGTTGAGGGTTTTTTGGGGATATGGGTTTACGATTTTTTAGGGCAATGAGTATACGGTTTTTTGGGGTGGCAGTTTAGGGTTTAGGGGTTTTCAATGATGAGGGTTTGGGGTTTATTATGGAAGATATTTTTTGAGGTTGAAGTTTTATGGTTTGTTTTGGATGTGGCATTAGGTTCCTTGGGGGTTGAGGGTTTATGGATTTTTGGGGCTACGGGTTTAGTGTTTTTTTGGATGAGGGTTCCTAGTATTTGTGGGTTGGTGGTTTATGGATTATTGAGGATAACAGTTAAGCGTTTTTGGGGGCCGAGGGATTTGGTTATTTGGGGTTTGGGTTTTATGGTTTTTGTTGAACGAGGGTTAATGGTACATTGGGGATTAGGGTGTAGTGTGTTTTGGGGAAGAGGGTTTATTTTTTTGGGGGGATGAGGGATTATAGTTTTTTAGGGATGAGGGTTTATGTTTTTTCTAGGCTGAGGTTATTGGGGTTTTTGGGGTTGAGGTATTAATGTTTTTTGGGGATGAGGGTTTATGTTTTTTGGGGGCTTAGGGTTTAGGTTTTTTTAGGGTTGAGGGTTTAGGGCCTCTGTGGTTAGGGTTTGGGGTTTTTTCAGTTGAGAGATTATGGATTTTTGGTTCTGTGGATTTAGGGTTTTTTTGGTGATTAAGGTCTAGTGATTTTTGGGGAAGACGATTTGGGGTTTTTTTGGGGTTGAGATTTTAGAGTTTTTGGGGTATATGGTTTCATGTTTTATTGGGGTGTGAGTTTTGGGTTTTGTAAGATGAGGGTTGAGGGTATTTTAGGGCTAGGGGTTGATAGTATCTTAGGGATGAGGGTTGAGTATTTTTTATGATAAGGATTTAGAGGTTTTTTGTGGTTGATGATAGAGAGTTTATGAGGGATGAGGGTTAAGTGTTTTTGCTAAAAAGGATTGAGAGATTTTTTTAGTTATGAGTTAACAGTCTTCTAGGGATGATTGTTAAGGATTTATTGGGTTTAAGGTATTATGATTTTTTGGAACTGGGGGTTTAGTTATTATAGGTATGAGGGTTGAATGTTTTTTGGGCCTGAGGGTTAAAGTATTTTTTAGGGATGATGGTTGAATGGTTTTTGAGGAT
This sequence comes from Viscum album, assembly GCA_963277665.1. NCBI lineage: Eukaryota > Viridiplantae > Streptophyta > Magnoliopsida > Santalales > Viscaceae > Viscum > Viscum album. Next base: position 1,899,496,768 of record OY728141.1, read on the forward strand.
GGGGTTGAAGGTTTTTTGTGGATGAGGGTTGAGGTTTTCTTGTGGTAGAGGGTTGAGTGTGCCTTAGAAATGAAGGTTTAGAATTTTTTGGGTGGTGGAATTAGGGTTTTTTTGGCTGAGGGTTGAGGGTTTTCTTTCGATGGGGTTTGAGGGTTTTTGGGTGATGGGGTCTGAGGGTTTTTGTTGTCTATAGTTTAAGGTTCTTTTAGTCTAAGGTTTTAGGGTATATGGTAATTGGTGTTGAGGGTTGAAGTATTTTTTGTTTATAGTGTTGAGGGTTTTGGGGGATGAGAGTTCATCGATTTTTAGGGATTATAGTTGATCATTTTATTTGCATACGGTTGAGGGTTTTTTTGGGGATTATGGTTGAGGATTTTTTGGGGATTATGGTTGAGGGTTTTTTGGGGTTGAGGGTTGAGGGTTTTTTAGGGTTTAGGATTTAGGATTTTTTGGGGATTAGGTCTTAAGGTATTTTTGGGAAGAGGGTTAATGTATATTTTGGGATTTGGAATGATTGATTTTTGGGATGATGGTTGATAGTTTTTGGGATATGGGTTGATTATTTTTTTCATAGGGTTTATGGTTTTTTGGGGATGAATATTATGTATTTTTTAGGGCTCAGGTTGATTATTTTTTGAAGTTAATGGTTCAGGGTTTTTTGGGGTAGAGGATTGATTCTTTTTTGTGCCTACGGGTTGACGCCTTTTTGAGACTAAGTTTTTGTGGTTTTATAGAGTTTAGGGTGATATATTTTTGGGGTGGAATATTTAGGGTTTTTTTGGTGTGAGGGTTTAGTGTTTTTTGGGTCTGAGGGTTGGGGGGTTTTGGGGCTGAGGGATTATGGTTTTTTGGGGTTGTGGGTTGTTGATTTATCGGGGTGGTGGGTTAAGGGTTTTGGGGGGAGGAGGGTTTAGGAATGTTTTGGTTTGAGGTATTATAATTTTTTGGGCTAACAATATATGCTTTATTTGGGATGAGGTTTTAGTATTTTTTGAGCAGGGGGATTATGATTTTTTCGGGTAGAGGGTTGAGTTTTTTTTGGTGTTGAGGGTATAAGGTATTTTTTGGAAGAGAGTTTAATTTTTTTTGGGATGATGTTTTAGTGTTTTTTGGAGAGGGGGTTTAGGGTTTTTAGGGCTCAGGGTTTATGTTTTTTGGGGGATGAGGGTTTTTGATTTTCTGGTGATGAGGGTTTAGTGTTTTCTAGGGTTGATGTTTTTGGATTTTTTGGGGTTGTGGGTTTATGATTTTTTTGTACTGAGGGTATAGGTTTTTTGGGATAGTATATAGGGTATTTTAGGGATGAGGATCTATGTATTTTTGGTGCTGAGGGTTTAGGGTTTTTTATGGGTTATGTTTTATTAATTTTTGGGTCGATGATTTTTTTATGTTGCTAAGGGTTTAGGGTTTTCTGGAGATTTGGGTTTAGGATTTTCTATGACTGAAGGTTTAGGGTTTTTTAGGGATGAGGGTTTATGGTCTTCTATGGTTGAGGTGATTGGGTTTTCTACGGATGAAGTTTATATTTTTATGGAGATGTGTGTTTATGTTTTTTGGGTTGAGGTTCCAATGACATATAGGGGTAAGGGTCTAGTGTTTTATGGGGATTAGGGTTCAAGGTTTTCTAGGACTTAGGGTTTTGTTCTTTCTAGCGCCGTGGGTTTCTTTTTTTCAAGGGCTAATGGTTTATGGTTTGTTGGGGATGGGGTTTTGGGGTTTTCTTTGGTTGGGAGTTTAGTGTTTTAAGGGGACGAGAGTTTAGGGATTTCTGGGGATAAGGGTTTATGTTGTTTTAGGGCCCATGGTTTAGGGTTTTCCAAAGGCTAAGGATTTAGTTTTTTCTAGGGATAAAGAATGAGTTCATTCTATGGGTAAGGGTTTAGGGTTTTTTGAGGTTGATCGTTTATGGTTTTCTAGTCTCAAGTTTTATGGTTTTCTATGTATGAGGGTATAGATTTTTCTAGGGATGAGGTTTTATGGTTTTACAAGGCTTAAGGATTAGGGTTTTATAGGGATGAGGGTTTAGAGTTTATTTGGTATAAGGGTTTAGGGTTATCTATGGATGAGGGTTTATGGTTTTTTATGAATGAAGGTTTAGTATTTTATTATTTTTCGGGTCTTTGTTTTCTAAGGTAAGAGTTTAGAGTTTTTTAGGGTGGGGATTTAGAGTTTGTTGGTGTTAGGATTTAATGTTTTCATTGGATGTATAGTGTTTTCTGAACCATATGTTTAGTATTTTCACAAACTATTGGTTAATGGTTTTATAGGCATCAAGGTAATAATGCTTTTGGGGATAAGGTTCTAGGGTTTTGTGGGGCTATGTTTTTAGTGTTCTCTAGGGATGAGGGTTTAGGGTTTTTTTGGGTTGAGGGTTTAGGGTATTCTCAAGATGAGTGTTTAGGATTTTATAGGGATAAGTTTTTCATTTTACCTTTGTCTTAGGATATAGTTTATTTTGGGGATGAGGGACTACTGTTTTCGTGGCTGAGGGTTTAGGTTTTTCTATGGTTGAGTTATTAAGGTTTTCTCAAGATAAGGGTTTAGGATTTTTTATTGTTGAGAGATGACAATTTTTTGGGACTGAGGATTAATGGTTTTCTGTGGATGATGGTTTAGGGTGTTCAATGTATTATGGTTTAGTATATCATAGGGATAAAGGTTTATGGTTTTCTAGAGATGAGGTTTTAGGTTTTTCATGGGATGTTGGTTTTTGGATATCTGGGGCTACGTTTCTATGGTTTTCATAGTTGAGGACGCAACTATTTCAGTTGATGATGGTTTCGGGTTTTATGGGGCCGAGGGTATAGATTATTTTTGGGATGAGGGTTTATGGTTTTCTAGGAATTAGGGTTAATGGATTTATTGGGATAAGGGTTTATGGTATTCAAGAAATGAGGGTTTTTGGTTATCTAGGGCAATGGTTTTATGATTTTATAGCACTGAGTTAGGGTTTTATGGGGTTGAGGGTTCAGGGTCTACTAGAGTTGGTGGTTAAGGGTGATCTAGAGATGATTTATTAGGGTTTCAAGGGATGAGTGTTTAGGGATCTCTATGGATAAGGGATTAGGGTTTTCTGGGGATGAGGGTTTAGGTTTTTATGTGGTTTAGGGTTTATGGATTTTTGGGGGTGAAGGTTCAGGGTTTTTGGGGTTGTGGGTATTGTAGTTTTTAGGGATGAGGGTTTAGGGTATTCTCAGGCTGTGGGTTTATGGATTTTGGGTTCTGAGGGATTAGTTATTTTTTGTATGATGGTTTACGGTCCTTCGGGGTTGCATCTTGGTGGTTTTATAAGGTTAAAGGTTTAGTTTTTTCTAGGGCTGAGGGTTTAGGGTTATTTGGGGATAATGTTTTAGGGTTTTCATGGGGTAAGAGTTTAGGGTTATCTGAGGATGAGGGTTCAGGGTTTTTTGGGATGAGGGTATATGTTTTTTGGGAAGATGGTATAATGTTGTTTACAGTTTAGGGAATAGAGTTTCCTTGGATTCTAAGGATAATGGTTAAAGTCCTCTAGGGTTGAGTTTTATAGTTTTTTGAAGAAGAGGGGTTAGGGTGCTCTCGGGTTCTTGCGAGGAGGATTTAGTATTTTCCAGGGATTATGGTATAGGGTTTTATGGGTCTATGGGTTTAGGGTTTTCTAGGGATGAGGTTTTAGGGTTTTTATGGATGAGGGTTTTGGGTTTTTTTGGGTTGAGGGTTTAACGTTTTATTGGGAAATAGGTTTAGGCTATTTTAGAGATTTGGGTTTAGAAATTTTTGGTGATGAGGATTTAGGTATTTTCACGACTAAGGGTTTTGGGTTTTTTAGGGAGGAGGGTTTATGGTTTTCTATGGATATGGGATTAGGGGTTTCTAGGGATGATGTCTTAGGGTTTTATTCGGTTTCATATATAGTAATTTTTGTGGCTGAGGGTTTAGGGTTTTTGGGATTGATATTTTTGGGCATTATGGGGATGAGGGTTTATGGTTTTAGGGGTTAGATGATTTAGATTTCTCTATGGATGGGTGTTCAGGTTTTTCTTATGTTGAGGGTTTAGGGTTTTATTGGGATAGGTATTTAGGGTCTTATGGGTATTAGGGATTAGGGTTTTATGGGACATAGGGGTTATGGTTTTCTAGGAATGAGGGATTATGCTTTTTTGGGATGCAAGTTTACAATTTCCTAGGGATGAGGGATCTAGTTTTTCTGAGGGTGAGGGTTTAGGGTTTTCATGGGATGGGGGTTTTGGGGTTTTCTGGTGCTGTGGGTTTATGATCTTCTAATACCGAGGGGATATGGTTTTCTAATACTATATTTGAAGGGTTTTGGGGGTTTTCCGGTTTAGAGTTTTCAAGGGTTAGGGTTTCTGATTTTTTAGGGAATGATGTTTAGGGTTTGTTGGTGTTGGGCATTTTGGAATTTATTGTGGCAAGGGGTGTTGGTGTGTTGGAGTTCTGGGTTTTTTAAACAAATGGATTTGGGTTTTTTGGGTTATGGTTTTAGGGCTTATTGTGAATGAGGGTTTATGTTTTTTTTTAGAATATCTTTAGTGTTTTTTGTGGATGATAGTTATTGGTATTTTGGATTTTATGGATTAGGTTTTTTATAGATGATTGTTTAGGATTGTATAAGGTTCTTGGATAAAAGATTTTTTTGCACATGACAGTTTTAGTTTTTTGCCAGTTTACGGTGTAGGGTGATTTGCATGAGGATTTAAGGATTTTTGGGGTTGAGGGTTTGGTGTTTTTTTGTGGAAGTGATTGTATGGTTTATTTGTGATGATATTTAAGAGTTTTTTAAGGTAGTTTTTGTAGGGCTTTCTAAGGCCGAGTGTTTTGGTTTTTGGGGGCTGAGGGTTAATTGTTTTTTGGGGATGAGGGTTTGGGGTTTTTGGGGAATGTAGGTTAAGGTTTTTTTCAGGATGAGGTTTTAATGTTTTATACTAATGAGGTTTTAGGGATTTTGGGGGATGAAATATCTGAGTTTATTTTGATATTATAGTTTTGGGATTTTTTTCGGGAGATGCATTTATTTTTTTTGGATGGGGGGTTATTGTTTTACAAGGATGAGAGTTAAAAATTTTTGGGGTTGAGGGATTGGGTATTTTGGTGTGCAATTTATAGTTTTTATTAAGACAATGGTTTTTTTCGGGGATTAACATTTAAGATTTTTTGGGATGAGGGATTAAGGTTGTTTTGGGATGAATATTTTGGGTATTTTGGGGGTGAGGATTTATGGTTTTTTGATGCTAAGGGTTGAGATATTTTTGGGTTTTAGTGTGAAGGGTTTTTTGGGGATGAGGGTTTATAGTTTTTTGGGGATTAGGGTTATGGTTTTTTTGGGATGAGGGTTTAGCATATTTTTTGGATGAGGGTTGAGGGTTATTTATGGTTGATGGTTTATTACTTTTTGGGGAAGAGGATTAGGTGTGTCTGCATTGAGGGTTTAGGGTTTTATGGGGATGAAGGTTTTGTGTCTTTTTGTGTTTTAGGGTTTAGGTCATTATGGTGTTGAGGTTTCATGTTTGTTTGATTTTCAGGATTATTTTATTTAGGGGATGAGGGTTTAGGGATTTTGGGGATGTGGTTTTAGGGTTTTAGGGGATGAGGGTTTGGGGTTTTTTAGGGATGATCGATTAGCCGTTTGAAAAATGAATGATTATATTTTTGTGGGATGTGGGTTTAGAGTTTCTTAGAGCTAATGGTTGATGATTATTTTTGTGACTTAGGGGTTCTAGTATTTTAGGGATGAGGTTTGTTGTTTTTTGTGGATGAGGGTTAGAGGTTTCTTAGGGCTGAGTGTTGAGGATTCTTTGGGGATTAGTGTTGGCATTTTTTAGGGCTGAGAGTTCATGGTTTCTTAGGGATTTGGTTGATGGTTTTCTTGTGTAGATGGTTTAGTGGATTTTAGGGCTATGTGTTCATGGTTTTTTCGGGTTGGGGGTTAAGTTATTTTATGTCGAGGGTCTTGAATTTTGTTCTATGGTTTCGGCTTTTTTGGGATATGTGTTCACTATTTTTGGAGATGAGGGTTCTGGGTTTTTTGGGGATGGGCATTCATGGTTTTTTAGGGATTGGCATTTAGGGATTTCTTTGGTTCGTGTGTTATGTTTTTTTTCCATTTTTTATGTTTTATTGTCATTGGGAATGATGATTTTGGTTTTTTTGGGGCTGGGGGTTCAGGTTCTTTTAGTCTGAGGGTTCAGTTTTTTGGGGGGGATGAGGGTTTTGGGTTTTTGGGGATGAGTGCACATTGATTTTTTGGGATGATGGTGTAGGGATTTGGGGGGTTGAGTGTTTACTGTTTTTGGGGATTGGTGGTTCAGGGATGACTAGGTTTTAGGATTCATGGTTTTTGGAATTGAGGTTTTATGGTTTGTTGGGGGTGTGGGTTCAATGTTTTCTGTGGATGAGCGTTCATTGATTGTTAGGGATGAGGGTTCATGGTTTTTTGTGGTACATGGTTCGATGTTTTTTGGATCATTGTTCATAGTTTTTTGGGGATGAGGAATTATAATTTTTTGGGGGTTGGGGTTTAGTTTTTTTGCAGATGAGGGTTTAGGGATTTTGGGTTAAGTGATTAGGGTGTTTTGGGGTTAAGCGTACAGGGTTTTTGGGGCTCAGGTTTCAATGTTTTTTTGGGGATTATGGTTTTGGGTTTTTTGGGGATGAGGATTCTAAATTTTTTGGGGTTGTGGGTTCAAGCTTATTTTGGGATGAGAGTCCAATGGATTCATGGGTATATTTGTCCAGGTTTTTAGGGTTTCATGGGACATAGGGTTTAGGGTTTCTTGGGGTTGAGGGTTGAGGGTTTCTTGGGGGTGAGGGTTTAGGGTTTCATGGGGTTTAGGGTTAAGGGTTTCTTAAGGCCGATGTTTCAAGGTTTATTGGAGTTAGTGTGACATGGTTTCTTATGTTGGGGCTTTCATGGTTTCTTTGGGTTGAGTGTTTAAGAATTACTAGGATTAAGGGTTCAATATTTCTTAGGGAATAAGATTTAGGGTTAATTAGGGCTGATGGTTCTGGGTTTCTTATTTCAAGGGATTAAAGTCTTTTTGGGCTAATGGTTTGATTATGGGATAGTGGGTTCATGGTTTTTTGGATTTGAGGGTTCTGGGTTTCATGGGGATGAGGGTTAATGGGTTCATCAAGATGAGGATTAATGGTTTAATGGGGTTGAGGGTCCATTATTTCATTGTGATGTGGATTTATATATCCATTATGGTTAGGGTTTAGGGTTTAATTAATATGATGGGTTAGTACATTTAGGTATACGGTTTCATGGTTTCTATGGTATTAGGTTTTAGTGATTCATGGGGATGAACGATTTGTGATTCATTGGGTTGAGGGATTGGGGTTTTGTGAGGCTTAATGTTCAAGATTTCTTGGGGATGAAGGTATAAGGTTTGTTAGGGAGGATGTTTTAGGGATTCATGTTGATGAGGGTTTATGTTTTCTTAGGAGAAATGGATTTTTTCATGGGATATGGTTTTAGGGTTTCTTCGGGATAAGGGTTTAGGGTTCCATGGGGATTAGGGCTTATGATTTCTGGGGGGTGTGGTCTTAGGGTTTGTGGATTACTAAGGCTAAAGGTGTGGGGACTCTAGGGGATGATTTTTTTGGTTTCATATAGATGGGGGATTGGGGTTTCATAGTGGTAATTGTTTAGTGTTTCTTGGGGATTGGGGTTTAGGGATTCTTAGGTTTTATGGTTTAGGGTTCTTAGGGCTAGGTGTTTAAGATTTATTTTGGTTTAGGGTTTAATGTATCTTAGGGATTAAGGTTAAGGGTTTCGTAGGTATGATGGTTTTATGTGTCATATGGATGAGGTTTTAGGGTTTATTGGGATGAGTTTTTAGATATTTTTATGGATAAGGGGTTAAGGTATTTCTAGATGAGGTTTTATGTTTTTTTGGAAGTGGGTGTGGGGTTGGGTTTATTGGGGGTAATTGTTCAGGGTTTCTTGGTGTTTGGGGATTAGGGTGTTTTTGTGAATAGATTTTTGGTTTTCTAGATCAATGGGTTTAGGGTTTTTTTCAATGAGTGTTTAGGCTTTTTGGGAGAAGGGGTTAGGTTTTTTTGGGGATGAGGGTTAATGGTTTGTTGGGCGTAGGGTACAGTGATTCTTGGTTCTAAGGGACATGGATTTTAAAGACTGAGGGTTTCGTTTTATTTTTAGATGAGGGTTTTTTATTTTTTGGGTGATGATTTTTGATTTTATTGGGGATTAGGTTTTAGGTTTCTTTGAGCCTAAGGATTTATGAATTTTTAGGAATCTGGGTATGGGGTTTTTTTTTGCGTAAACGATTTAGGAGTTTTTGGGGTTGATGGATTAGGGTTTTGGGGTCTTGGATTTAGAGTTTCTTGGTGATGAGGGTTTAGAGGATTATGGGTCTGAGAGTATTTGGTTTTTTTTGGCTATGTGTTTGGTGTTTTTGGGATTGATGTTTTGGGGTTTTTTGGGGCTGATGTATTATGGTTTTTTGGGGATAAGGGCTTATGGGACTTTTGGATTGAGGTTTTAGGGGAGTTTTGGGGAACATATTTTTGGGTTTTTAAGAGATTATGGGGTATTTATTTTGGGTTTGATGTGTTAGTGTGTTTTCGAGAATAAGGATTATGGTTTTTTAGTGCTGAGTGCTTTGGGTTTTTTCTGTCTACGTGTTTTGGGTTTTTTGGGGATAAGGGTTTAGTGTCCTGTAATTCATAGTGTTTAGGGTTTTGTGGGGATGAGGGTTTACAGTTTGTGGGGCATAATAACCATGGTAGTTGGTGGATATTATTTTTTTGGTTTTATGGTAGAGGGTTCCGGGTGTTTTTTTACTGAGGTATCAGGTGTTTTGGGGAGAAGATGGTTAATGGTTTTTTGGCGATGTGGTTTTAGTGATTATTTTTTATGAGGGTTTTGTGATTTTTGGACAGATCTTTTTGTGGTATTGGGGGATGAAGGTTTTGGATTTTGTGTGGATGATGGATTAGGGTTTTTTCTGTTTTAGGGTTTAGGTTTTTGGGGTTGAGGGTTTAGGTGTTTTGGGGATGATGTTTTAGTGTTTTGAGGTGATATGTGTTTAGGGTGTTCTAATTTTGTGCGATTAGGGTTTTTTGGGGCTGGGGTGTTAGTTTTTTTAAGAAATGATTGTATAGTATTTAGTGGGTATGAGAGTTTAGGGTTTTCTAGGAATGATTTTTTAGGGATTTCTAGTGATGATGGTTTATGGTTTTATGGGGATTAAGTTTTAGGGTTTTTTTTTTGCAGAGGGTTTAGGGTTTTTTGGTGATGATAGTAAAGTGGTTTATGATTCCATGAGTAACGATTTTATTGGGCTGAGTGTTTATGTTAATATATGGATTTGGATTTACGACTTTCTATTTCTAAGTGATTAGATTCATAGAATGCTAATGGTTTAGGGATTTCTAGGGATGTGGTTTAGGGTTTCATTGGGCTTAGGGTTTATGGTTTCCTAGTTTTAAGGTTTTAGGATTTTCAATGGTCAGGGATTTTGGGTTTTCTGGAATGAGGTCTTAGGGGTTTCTAGGAATGATTGTTTTGGGTTCCATAAGGATGAGTTTTAGGGTCATATAGGGATATGGTTTTAGGGTTTTCTGGGTTTTCTTGGTTTGAGTGTTTTGGTTTCTTTGGGGATGAGGGTTTAGAGTTTTCTAGGGATGATGCATTTATAGTTTTCTGGGCAGTGGCATCATGGTTTTCTAGGGAATAGGGTTAAGTAATTTCTATAAATGAGGGTTTAATATTTTATGGGTATGGGGGGTTTTGGATTTCTTGGTTAATGATTTGGGTTTTCTAGAGTAAGAGTTTAGGGTTTTCTTAAGCTGGTTGTTTAGGGTTTTGTGGGGAAGATGGTTTTGGATTTGATGTGGTAAGGTTTTAGGTTTTTCTAAGGATTATTGTTTATGGATTTATAGGGATTAGGGTTTATGGTTTTCTAGTGTTGAGTGTTTCGGGTTTTTTTCTGAGCTATTGGGATTTTTTGGGGAGACGTTGGTTTTTTTGGCGATGCGGTATTAGTGTTTATGTTTTGTGAGGGTTTAGGGATTTTTGGGCTGACGGTTTTGTGGTTTTTGGGGCTGAAGATTTTGGATTTTGTGTGGATGGTGGTTTAGGGTTTTTTGGAGTTTAGGTTTTAGTTTTTTTGGGGTTTAGGGTTTAGGTTTTTTGGGGATGTGTTTTTAGGGGTTTTGGGGATGATGTTTTAGTGTTTTGAAGGCATATGGGTTTAGGGTGTTCTAATTTTGTGGGTTTAAGGTTTTTTGGGGATGGGGTGTTAGAATTTTTAGGGAATGAGTGTATATAATTTATTGGGGATGAGAGTTTAGGGTTTTCTAGGAATGATGTTTTAGGTTTTTCTAGTGATGAGGGTTTATGGTTTTGTGGGGATTAGGGTTTAGGGTTTTTTTTGCAGAGTGTTTTGGGTTTTATGGTGATGATGGTTAAGTGGTTTATGATGCCTCGAGATTAGGGTTTAATGTGGCCGAGTGGTTGTGTTACTCTGTGGATGAGGTTTTAGGGCTTTCTATATCTAAGTGTTGAGGTTCTTAGAGGGCCAATGGTTTAGGGATTTCTAGGGATGAGGGTTTAGGATTTCATGGGGATTAGGGTTTATGGGTTCCTAGGTTTAAGGGTTTTGGGTTTTCAAGGTTAGGGATTTTGGTTTTCTTGGAATGAGGGTTTAGGGGTTTCTAGGGATGATTGTTTTCGGTTCCCTGAGGATGAGGTTTAGGGTCATATTGGGATATGGTTTTAGGGATTTTTGGGTTTTCTGGGTTTGAGTGTTTCGGTTTCTTCGGGGATGAGGGTTTAGAGTTTTCTATCGATGAGGGGTTTATAGTTTTATGGGGAAGTGGCATTAGGGATTTATATTGAATAGGGATATGTATTTCCTATAAATGATGGTTTAATATTTTATAGGGATGGGGGTTATTGGATTTCATGGTTAATGTTTTCTGTTTTCTAGACTAACAGTTTAGGGTTTTATTGAGCTGGGTGTTTAGGGTTTTGGTGGAAGATGGTTTTGGATTTTTTTGGGGATATGGTTTTAGGGTTTTCTGAGGATTAGTGATTAATGATTTCTAGGGATGAGGGTTTATGATTTTCTAGGGTTGAGATTTTAGGGTTTTCTATGGAAGAGGTTTAATGAATGTATTAGGATTAGGGTTTGGGGGTTTGTAGGGATAAATTATTTAGATTTTCTAGGGATGATCATTTATGGTTTTTTTGGTGATGAGGGCGTCAGGTACTCTGGGATGAGGGATTAGGGTTTTCTATGGTTGAGTGTTTAGGTTTATCAATGGTTGAGGGTTTAGTGTTTTATAAGGTTGAAATTTTAGGGTTTTCTAGGAATTTGGGTTTATATTTTATCAATGTAGAGGGTTTAGGTTATTTTGGGGAAGCAGGATTAGGGGTTTATGGAGATGGGGTTTTAGGGTAATATAGGGAATATGGATGAAGATTTTTTATGGTGGAGTGTTTAGGGTTTTCAATGGAAGAGGGTTTAGGGTTTTGGGGGGATGTCGGTTCAGGTTTTTCTAGGGCTGAGGGTTTAGGTTTTCATAAGGATGAGGTTTTATGGTTTTTTGTGTCTTATAGATAATGGTTTTCTAGTGATAAGAGTTTATGGTTTTCTAGGGTTGAGGGTTTAGGGGTATTTATTCTTGTGGGTTTAGGGTTTTTTGGGTCTATGGGTTTAGGTTTTTCTATGTCTAATGGTTTAGTGTTCTTTGGGACTGATTTTTTTTGTGTTTTCTAGGGATATAGGTTTAAGGTTTTACTGGGATTAGGGTTTGGGGTTTTCAGGGGATGATGTTTTAGTATTTTATTGGGATGAGGGTTTTGGGTTTTCTGGTAGTGATTGTTAATGGTTTTCAAGGGATGAAGTTTTTTCGATTTTAGGGGAAGAGGTTTTAAGGTTATATGGGTATGAGGCTATATGGTTTTAAAATGTTGAGGGTTTATGGTTTTGTTGGTATGAGGGTTTAGGGTTTTCTGGGGCTGACGATTTATTATTTTTTTGGGTGAGCATGTTAGAATTTCTAAGGTTGAGGGTTCGAGGATTTCATAGGATGAGGGATCCGGGTTTTTTGGGGCATAAGGTTTTTGAGTATTTTGGGGAAGAGGGTTAGGGTTTTCTGGGGTGGAGGGTTAAAGAATTTTTGGGTCTAAGGGTTGATGTTTTTTTGGGGATGAGGGTTTTGGGATTTTCTTGGATGACTATTCAGGGGATATTTGGCTAAGGGATTAAGGTTTTATGGGGTTATGGTTCAGGTTTTTCTATACTATGGGAATAGGATTTTCCATGAAGGAGGGTTTATTTTTTTTTTGGTGTCTTGGTGTTGTGGGATTAGTGTTTTCTTGGGACGATGGTTTTCAATTTTATGGGGATGATGGTTTAGGTTTTTCAAGGGATTATGTTGTAGGATTTTCAGGGGATGAGGGTTTAGGCTCTTTTGGGGATGTGACTTTAGGGTTTTCTAGGGCAGAGGGTTTAGGGTTTTCTACAGATGAGGGTTTAGGGTTTTCTTGGGCTCTGGGTTTAGGGATTTTTGGGGATGAGGATTTAATGATTTATTGGGATGAGTGTTTAGTGTTTTCTAGGGTGAATGGTTAACTGTTTTCTATGGTTAAGGATTTAGGGTTCTTTGAGGATTATGATTTAGGGTATTATAGGGATGAGAGTTTATAGATTTATGGGGATAAGGGTTTAGGGTTTTTTTGGGATTAAGATTTTAGGGTTTTTATGTGATGAGAGTTTACGGTTTTTTGGGAATGAGATTTCATGGTTTTATGGGGATGTGGGCTTAGGTGTTTCTTGGGATTATAGTTTAGGGTTTTCTAGGATGTAGAGTGTAGGGTTTCCTTGGGACGAGGGTTTAGTGTTTTTTTGGTCTGAGGGTTTGGGGTTTTTATGGAATGGGGGTTCATGGTTTTTTTGGGGTTAAGGGTTGAGGGGTTTTTTTGGGGTTTATGGTTTTGGGTTTTTTGGGGATGTGGATTTAGGGATGAGATTTTATTGAATTTTTGGGATGAAGATATACGGAATTTTGGTGCATTGGGTTTTTTATTTTTTGGGGAAGAGGGTTGTGTGTTTTTTGGGTTAGAGGTTTGTGGTTTCTTTTTTGGATGGGGGTTTATTGGTTTTTGGGGACTAGGGTTTAGGGGTTTTTCAGCTGAGGGACTTTGGTATTTGGGGGATCATGGTTTAGGGTTTTTTTGGGATGAGGGTTTAGGTTTTTTTGAGGAAAATGGTTGATGGTTTTTTTGGGGTTGATGGTTGATGGTTTTATGGGTATGAAGGATAAAGATTTTTGGGGAAAAGTATTTAGGGGTGGTTGGGGATGAGTGTTTTGGGGTTTTGGGGGATAAGGCTGTAGTGTTTTGGGGGTTGAGAGTTTACGGTTTTTAGGGCCTGAGGGTTTAGGGTTTTCTACGGAAGAGTTATTAGATTTATTTGGAAGAGGGTTTAGGGGTTTTTAGGGACAAGGGTCTATAGTTTTTTGGGGATTAGGGTATAGTGTGTTTTGGGGCTCAGGTATTACGTTTCATTGGGATTTGGGTTTTTTTTTTGGGATGACTGTTTAGGATATTTTGGGGATTAGGGATTATGTTTTGTTTTTGTTTTTCTTTTTTTGGGGAAGAGTGTTGAGGGATTTTTTGGGGTTTAGGGTTTAGGATTTTTGGGCAGAGATTTGGGGGCTTCTGGGGATGAGTATTGACGGTTTTTTGGGTATGAGGATAGAGGTATTTTAGGGTTGAGGGTTGATGATTTATCTTGGATGAGACTTTATGGTTTTTTGGGGGCTATGGAATCAGGATTTTTGGGGCAAATGGTTCAGGGTTTGATGGTGATGATGGTTCATGATTTTTAGGAATGAGGGTTCAGTGTTATTTATGTTGAGTGTTTAAGGTTTTCTTGGATGAGTCTTCATGGTTTCTTTATGATGAGGGTTCAGGTTTTTCGGTTAAGGCATCAAGGTTTTTTTGGATGACTATAGAATGATTTTTTGGGATAATGCTCAGGGTTTTTTGGGGATGAGTGGTTTAGAGTTTTGGGGGGATGAGGGTTAATGGTTTATAGAGGATGAGTGTTCAGGGTTTCTTGAGGATGTGGTTTTGGGGTTTGATGGGGCTTAGGGTACAGGGTTTCTTGGATATTAGGGATTAGGGTTTAATAGGAATGATAGTTCAATGTTTCTTGGGGATGAGGGTTCAGGGTTTTATGGGGTTGAGGGTTCTTGGTGTCTTGATATGGGGGTTAATGGTTTTATGGAGCTAAGGGTTTAGGGTGTCACGGTTTGAGAGTTTAGTATTTCATCGGTCTGAGGGATTATGGTTTATTATGTATGAGGGTTTTGTGATTCTTGGGGTTGATGATTCTAGGCTTTATGGGGATATGGTTTTAGTGTTCCTTTTGGTTATGGGTTCTAGGTTTCATAGGGAATAAGGTTCTACATTTCTGCATGTTGAGGGTTTAGTGAATTTGGGAATTAGGGTTCATGGTTTCTTTGGGATTCAGGTTTAGGGATTCATGGGGATGAGGGTTTTGGGTTTCATGGATATTACAGTTTAAGGTTTCATTGGAATGAGGGTAAAGGGTTTCATGGGTATAAGGATTTAGAGATTTTGGGGGTGGGTATGGTCTTTTTATTGGTGGGAGTTCATAGATATTTTGGGATGAGGCTTTATGGTTTGATTGGATATGTGATTAGTTATTTTTGGATATGAGAGTTTAGGTTTCATTGGTGATAAGGATTCGTGGTTAATTTGGGGATGTTCTAGGTTTTATGGGTATAAGGGTTCCTGGATTATTGGGGCTAAGATATATGGTTTCTAGTGGAATGTGGTTTTTATATTATAGGGGATGAGGGTTCTAGGTTTCTTGGTTGTAGGTGTTCATAGTTTCATGGGGCTCAGGGTTCAAAGATTCTTGGGGATGGGGGTATAGGGTTTCAAAGGGCCGAGGGTTCATGGTTTCTTAAGGATAAGCGCTTATGTTTTCATAAGGATGAAGGTATAGGGAATCCTGGGGATGAGGTTTTAGGGTTTCCTGGGGTTGAGGGTTCAAGGTTTCCTGGGGCTGAGGCTTTAGGGTTTCTTAGGGATGGGGGTTCAGGATTTCAAGGGGCTGACGATTCATATTTTCTGATGGCTAAGGGTTCATATTTTCTTGGGGCTAAGGGTTCAGGGTTTCTTGGGGTTGAGTGTGTAGAGTTTCATTTTGATGAGGGTTCATGGTTTCATGGGTCTGATGGTTTAGGGTTTATTGGGGGTGAGTTTTTAGTTTTCCATAGGGATAATTAGTCATAGTAAATTGGGGATGAGGGTTCATGGTTTCCTAGGGAATAGGGTTTAGGGTTTTCAGGATCCGAGGTTTCAGTGTTCCATGGGGTGAGGGATTAGTGTTTTGGAAGATAAGTGTTTAGTGTTTCTTAGGTCTGGAGGTTTATCGTTTTATAGGGGTAGCGTTTTATGGTTTCTTAAATTCAATATTTTATTTGGGTTTCTTGTGCTTGAGGATTTATGAATTCATGGGGTTGAGGGTTTAGTGTTTCCTGGGGATAAGGGTCGAGAATTTCTTGGAGGCGATGGTTGGTGGTTTCGATGGGATGATAGATTAGGGTACCTTAGGGAAGAGGGTTTCATGGGTATGAGGGTTTAGGCTCACATGGTGGTGATGGTTTAGAGTTTTTTAGGGATGATGTTTTAGGGATTCTTATGCCTAAGGGTTCATGGTTTCATGGGGATGAGGGTTTATTAGTTTTTGGTGATGAGTGTTTAGGATTTATTAGTGTTGAGGGTAAAGGGATTCTTGGGGATGATTGTTTATAGATTTTTGGGTATAAAGGTTTAGTGTTACATGGGGCCGAGGGTTTAGGGTTTCTTTGGTGTGAGGGTTTTGGGTTTCTGTGGAAAAACGTTTTAGGGTTTTTCAAGGATAATGTTTGTTGGTTTCATTCAGATTAGGGTATATGATTTTTTGGGGCTAAGGATTTAGTATTTTTTAACAAAATTCAGTGTTTATTATGGCTGACCATTCAAGATTTCATTGATTTGAGGGTTCAGGGTTTCCTGAAGATGGGGGTAATGGATTTCTTGGGGCAGAGATTCCAAGGATTATTGGGGATAAGTGTTTAGGGTTTCATAGGGATGATGGCATAGGTTTTTTGGGGCTGAGGGATGAGGGTATCTTAGGGATAATGGTTAAGGATTTATTTTAACTAAAGGATTGGGTGTTATTGGGGTTGACAGTTCGTGGTTTTTTGGGGTTGGGGTTTAGGATTTATTGGGAAGAGGTTTGAGGGTTTTTTGGGAATGAGGATAGAGGGATTTTGTGGTATGAATGTTGAGTGGTTGTGGGGGCTAAGGGTTTAGGGTTTTGAGGGGATGCGGTTTGAGTGTTTTTTGGGGATGAAGTTTGACGGGTTTTCATGGTTGAGGGTTGAGGATTTTTTAGGGATGAGGGATTAGGGTATTTTTGGGAAAAGTGTTATGTGGTTTTTTAGAGCTACCAGTTCTGGGTTTTTTTCAGATGAGGGTTAAGGGTTATTTCAATTGAAGGTTCAAGGTTTTTTGGGGATGAGGGTTTAGTATTTTGGGGGACGAGGTTTCAGGGTTTCCTTGGGTTGATGGTTCAGGGTTTTCTGGGGTTGTGGGTTCTGTGTTTTTTGAGGTTCAGGGCTCAAGGTATTTTTTTGGGATAAGGGATCAGAGTTTTTGGGGGATAAGGGATTGGGGTTTTTTTGGGCTAAGGGTTTCATGTTTTTTATTTTATATTTTCAATGATTTTTAAGGTTGGGTGTTTATGGTGTTTTGGGGAAATGGGTCCTAGGTTTTTTGGATCTAAGGGTATAGGGTTTTTTGGGTTTGAGTGTTCCAGGATTTTTTTGGGGATAAAGTTTTTTGTTTTTTGGGGATTTTGGTTAACCTTTTTTAGGGGATACAGGTTTAGGGTTTTTGGGGATGAGTTTTTAGTTTTTCATGGTTATGATGTTTTAGGGTTTTTTGTGGATGAGGGTTTAGGTTTTCATGGGGATGAGGGGTTAGGGATTCATAGGCAAGAGGGTCCGAGGTTTCTGTGGGATGACAGATTATGTTTTATTTGGTCTAAGGGTTTAGGGTTTATTGGGGTTGAGGGTTCAGAGTTTTATGGGACTAAAGCTTCAATAATGGTTTGGATGTTGGTTTAGGGTTTCTTTGGGATAAGGATTCTGGGTTTCATAATGTTGAGTGTTTAGGGTTTCTTGGGGGATAACTATTGTGGGTTTTATAGGAATGAAGGTTCTTTTTTTCATGTGGTTGTGGGTTTAGGGTTTCATGTCATTAAGGGTTTTTATTTTCAGGCGTATAAATGTTTATGGTTTTCTTGGGCTCATGGTTTTGGTTCTCTTTGGTCATAG
This sequence comes from Viscum album, assembly GCA_963277665.1. Classification (NCBI taxonomy): domain Eukaryota; kingdom Viridiplantae; phylum Streptophyta; class Magnoliopsida; order Santalales; family Viscaceae; genus Viscum; species Viscum album. The sequence continues at coordinate 1,899,514,153 of OY728141.1, forward strand.
GGTTCTAGTCTAGATGGGATGATGGTTCACGTTATCTTCGAGCTGATAGTTAATGGTTTCTTTGGCGGATTGTAAAAGGTTTCATTGGGAAGATGGTTTGGAATTCCATGGGGATGTGGGTTTATGATGTTTTGGGGTTGAGGGTTCATGGATTTTTCAGATTGAGGTTTTATATTTTTTTGGGACGAGGGTTTTGATTTAATTGGCGCTAAGGGTTTATGTTTTTTGGGGTAGATTTTTTAGGGTTTTTTAGGGATGAGGGTTTCATGTATCTTTGTCCTGAGGGTTTATTATTTCTTGGGGAAAAGGTTTTAGGGTTTTTAGAGATTAGGATTCATAGCTTATTGTGGATGATTGTTCTGGGATTGGTATTGCTATGGGTTCACTATTACATAAATTATAGGATTCATCTATTTTTGGGGATGAGGGTTTTAAATTACTTAGGGATGAGGGTTCATGGTTTCTTAAGGCTAAAGGTTCAAGGCTTCCTAGTGCTGAGGGTTAATTATTTCTTTGAAATTATGGTTTAGTGCTTCCTAGGGTCGGGGATTCATGTTTTCTTAAAGGTAAGGTTATAGGGATTCGTGGGGATGAGGGTTTAAGGAATTTAAGTGTTTTTTCAGGTTTTCTAGTGGTTTATGGTTGACAGTTTCATAGGGATGAGGATTCAGGTTTTCTAGGGGCTGGGCATTTATGGTTTCAAAGGGATAAAGTAATAGGGTTTCATTTGGTTAAGGGTCCAAGGTTACTTATGGAATATTGTTTTTGGTTTCTTGGAGATGAGAGTTCACATTTTCATGGGTCTAAGTGTATAATGTTTCTTGGGGATAAGGGTCCATAGATTCTTGGTGCTGAGTGTATAGGGTCACATGGGATGATGGTTTAGGGTTTCTTGAGGATGAGGTCATAGTGGTTTCAGTGTCTAAGGGTTTAGGGATTTTTGGGGATGTGGGTATATTGTCTCATGTGGTTGAGGGTTTATAGATTCTTGGGGATGATGGTTTATGGTTTCTTGGGGGAATATGATTTATGGATTCTGAGACCAGAATGATTAGTTTTTTTCGGGGGTGTGGGACAAGGGTTTCATGAGGGTGAGGATTTAGTGTTTAATGGGTATGAGGGTGTATGTTTTTTGTGGGTGAGGGTATTAGGTTTCATGTGTATGTGGGTTTGGTTTTTCATGGTAATTATGGTTTAGGGTTTTCCGGGATGACCATTCGTGGTTTCTTTGGGCTTAGTATTCATGGTTTCTTTGGGACGAGGGTTCAGGCTTTCTTGGGGATTAGTGTAAAGAGTTTCTTTGGGATCAGTGATTGGAGTTTCTTGTGGTTTAGAGTAAACGTATTGTTGGGGATGAAGGCTTATGATTTCATAGGGCTAGGGGTAGTAGGTTTTTTGGGTAATAGGGTTCAGGGTTTTTGGGGATGAGGGTTCATGGATTCTGGGTGCTTTGGGTCTAGTGATTCCTGAGTTTATGGGTTCATGATTTCCTTGGGCTCAGGGTTCATGGTTTCATAGGGATGATTGTTTAGGTTTTCCATTCACTAAGGGTTCAAATTTTCATGGGGATGATTGTTTAGGGTTTCTTGGGGATGGGGATTCAATATTTCATGGGGATAATGGTTTAGTGTATCAAAGGGACGAGGGATCAATGTTACTTAGAGATGATAATTTAGGGGTTATTGGGGATAAGGTTTTAGAGTTTCTTGTGATTGATTGTTAATGGTTTCATAGGGAAGAGTGTTCAATGATTATTGGGGATGAGGGTTTCAGGATTCTTGGAGATAATAATTTAATTTTTCATGTGAATGTGGGTTTAGGGTTTATTTTGGATGAGGTTTTACAATTTATTTGGGTTGAGATTTTAAATTTTGATAGGTATGATGGTTGGGGATTCATGGTCTGAGTGTTTAGGTTTATTTGGGATGGGTGTTGAGGGTTTCGTGGGGATACTGGTTGAGGGTTTCTTGGGGAGGAGTGTTATTCATTTCTAGGGGATGATGGTTCAGGGTTTGTTGGGGTGGAGGGTTTATTGTTTCTTGGGGTTGGGAGTTTGTGGTTCTATGGGGATAAGGGTTTTTGGTTTCTTTGGGATGAGGGTTTAGGGTTTCATGGGGATTAGGTTTCAGGGTTTATTGGGAAAAAAGATCATGTTTTCATGGGCCTGAGGGTTTCTGTTTCTTTGGTGGTTGAAGTTTTAGGGATTTTTGGGGACGAGGGATTAGGGTTTTTTGGTGATGAGGTTTATGGGATTATTCAGGATGAGTGTTCAAGTTTTCTTAGGGATCTCATTTTAGATTTTATTTTTGCTGAGGTTTTAGGGTTTCTTGGGGCTCTAGGATCTAGATTTCTTAGGGTTGAGGCATCAGGGATTCTTGGGATGAGGTTTTAGGGTTTTGTGGGACTCACGGTTCATTGATTCATATGGTTGATTTCTAGGTTTGGTGGGGGATGGGGGTTCAATGTTTCATTTGGATAAGGTTTTAGGGTTTCTTGGATATAAGGGTTTAGGGTTTCTTGAGGCTAGAGATTTATGGTTTACAGGGATGATGGATTTAGGATTTCATAGGCTCAGGGTTTAGGATTACATGGTGCTGAGGGTTTAGGGTTTCTTGTGGATGAGGGTATAGGGTATCTTGTTGATGAGTAATTAGGGTTTCTGGGTGATTATGGTTTAAGCATTATTTGGGCTGAGTGTTTCGGGTTTCCTAGGGATGTGGGTATAGTGTTCATTATGGCTAATGGTTAATGGTTTTGGTGACATGGTTTTAGGGATTCTAGGTTCTAAGGGACATGGATTTCAGGGGGATGAGTGTTTAGGGTTTTTTTGGGATGAGTTTTTCATGTTTCTGGGGATATATGGTTTAGTGTTGGTTGGGGTTTTAGGTATAGTCTATCTGGGGAATAAGGGTTTAGGGTTTCATGGGATATTGGGTTAAGAGTTTCGTGTGATGATGGGTTTTGTGTTTTTTGGGGATGATGGTTTAGGGAATCATGGGGATATGGGTTCAAGGTTCCATCATGATGAGGATTTAGTGTTTCTTTCCGTTATGAGTTGAGGGTTTCTTGGGGCTAAGGGTTTATGGTTTTTTAAGGATGATGATATTGGGTTTCTTGGGGATGAGGGTTTAGGGTTTCTTGGGATGAGTGTATAGTGTTTTTTTTTGGATTAGGGTTTAGGAATTTTTGGTTCTCAGGGTCTAGGGATTTTTAGGCTAATGGTTGGGGTGTTTGAGGACAAAAGATTTGGGTTTTTTGGGGAGTTAGGTTTAGAGTTTTTAGCAGATGATAATTTAGAGTATTTGGTGATTAATTTTTATATGTTTTCAGGATAAGGATTAATGGGTTTTTGAGGATAAATTTTTGGTGTTTTGAAGAATGATGGTTTTGGGGAATATGGGGATGAGGGTTTAGCATTTTTGGGGGCATAGGGTTTATTGTATATTAGGGCTACGAGTTTGGTTTGTTTTTTTTTTCTGGTAAATTTTTAGGTTTCTGGGGAAGTGGGTTCAGTGTTTCTTGGGGCATAGGGTTTTTTATTTTTTGGGTTTTATAGGTTATTCGTTTTAATGGAAAATGAGGTAGGAGTTTTGAGTGACGAGTTTTAGGGTTTTTGGGGATGGGGGTTTCATGGATTTTTTGGATGAGGGTTTAATGATTTTTGGGAATATGGATTATGGTTTTACTGGGATTAAGGATGTGTTTTTTAGGATGGTTTTGGGATTTTTGGGGATGTGGGATAATGGGTTTTGGGGGTTTAGGATTTAGGGGTTTGTTAGGATGAGGGTTTAGGGTTTTTTTGGGGCGGATGGTTTAGCAGTTTTTGGGGAAAAGGTATTTGGGTATTTTGGTGATAAGAGATTTGGGTTTTTAGGGATAAGGGTTTTGTGTTTTTTGGTGATGAGGGTTTAGGTTTTTTCAGGGATAAGGGTTATGGTTTTTGGGGAAAAGGGATTACAGTTTTTTTTTGGGATGATGGATTAGGGTTTTTACAATAAGGTTTTAGAGTTTTTTGGTGACGAGGGTTAATTTTTTTGGTATACTTTTGTAGGTTTTTAGAGACAAAGTTTTAAGGGTTTTGTGGGGATAAGGGTTACGTTTTTTGGGGGATATGGGTTTTAATTTTAGTTTTTTAAGGGTTTTGGGTTTTTAGAGAATGTGGGTTTATGGTTTCTACTGGTGGAAATTTTTTTAGGGGAGTGTTTTAGATTTTTTAGGGAAGAGGGATTTAGGTATTAAGGGTGAGGAGTAAGATATTTTTGGGGATTAGGGTTTGTCGTTTTTTGGGAAGATGGTTTTAGGGGATTGGGGGATGATGGTTTAGGGTTTTGGGGGGGTTGAGGGTATAGGGTTTTGTGGGGATGAGGGATTAGTGTTTCATGGGGCTCATGGTTAATGATTTCATGGTGATAAGGGTTAATGGTTTTGTGGGGATCAGGTTTTACAGATTTATAAGGATAAATGGATGTTTTTTTGGGGGATGAGGGTTTCATATTATTTGGGGACGAGGTTGTAGGGATTTTGTGGAGATAATTGTCTGATATTTTCTGTCGATGAGGGTTTAGAGATTTCTTGTGCTGGGGTTTTAGGGTTTTCAAGGGAAGAGGGTTTAAGGTATTTAAGGGATAAGGGTTTATGTTTTTCTAGGGAAGAGGGTTTAGGGTTTTTTGGGGATGAAGGTTTACATTATTCTATGGATGATGGTTTAGGGTTTTCTATGTTTGAGGGTTAAGTATTATCCATGACTAATGGTTAAGGGTTTTCTAGGGATGCGAGTATATGGTTTTCTAGGGTGGGAGTTTTGGGTTTTTTTGGATAAGGGTTATTGTATTTCAAAGGATGTGGGTTTAGGGGCTTTGGATTTTCTAGACCTATGGGTCTAGGTTTTTCTAGGGCAGAGTGTTTAGGTTTTTCTGAGTCTGGGGGGCTAGGATCTTTTGTGGATGATGTTCTATAGTTTTATATGGATGAGGGATTATGGTTTTTTAGGTAGTGGGTTTATGGTTTTATAGGGGATTGGATTTATGGTTTTCTAAATATGAGGGTTTAGGTTTTTCTAGGGTGAGTGTTTTGGGTTTTCTGAGGATGGGGTTTTTGTGTTTTCAAGGGATGAGGGTTTACGGTTTTTGGGAACAAGCGGTTTATGGATTACAGGGACCAAGTGTTTATAGTTTTATAGGGTTGAGGTTTTTTTGTTTTCTAGTGATGAGGGTATAGGTATTTTATCGGTGGGGGGTTCAGTATTTTCTTGGGTATTTAGGTTCTGGGTTTTCTAAGGCTGAGGGTTTAGGGTTCTCTCAGGTTGAGGGTATAGTGTTTTATTGGGATCAGGGTTGCGGTTTTCCTGGGGCTGAGGGTTTAGTGTTGTTTGGTGCTGATGGTTTAGGGTTTTTGAGTTATAAGGGTTTAGTAATTTCTAGGGATGTGGGTTTTGGTATTTCTTGGCTAGAGGGTTTATAATTTTTATAGGGAAAGGTGATTAATGTTTTCTAGGGATGGGGATTCAGTGTTTCCTTGGGAAGGGGGGTTTAGGTTGTTATGGGGATGGGGGTGTTCTTTTATTTAGGGATGATGTTTTAGGTTTTTCTGGGAATGAGGGTTTATGATTTTATAGGGTTATGAGCTTATGTTTTTCTGGTATAGGGGGTTGGGGTTTTCTAGAGCTTAGGATCTAGGGTTTTCTAGGGATTAGGGTCTAGTGTTTTCAAGAACTGATGGTTTTCTTTATATCTATCTTTTAGGGTTTAGGGTTATTTTTTGTTGAGGGTTGATGATTTTCTAGGTATGAGGGTTTATAGATTTATAGGGATGCGTTTTTAGAGTATTTGGTGGATGAGGATTGATGGATAATTTTGGATGAGGTTTTAGGGTTTTCTGAGGCTGAGGGTCTAGTATTTCATGGGATGAAGGATTAGGGTCTTCTGAGGTTGAGCATTAATGGTTTTATGGGGATTAGGGTTTTGGATTTTCTGGTACCGAGTGTTTAGGGTTTTTGGGTGCTGAGGGTTTAGGAATTTTTAGGGATGACAGTTTGTGGTTTTTGATGGTAAGGGTTTAGTATTTTCTAGGCCTATTTGTTTAGTGTATTCTGTGTCTTATGGTTTTCTGTTTTCTAGGACTTACGGTTTAGGGTTTCTCAGGGATGAGGGTTAGGACTTATGAGTTTTATGAGATAATGGTTTAGAGTTTTCTGGGGATGTGGGTTTAGAATTTTCTAGGGATGAAGTTTTAGTGTTCTCTAGGGCTATGTATTACAGGGGAAGTGGTTTTGTGTGTTTTTTGGGGATGGGGGTTAATGATTTTTGGGGGATGAGTTTTAAGGGTTTTCTATGGTTGGGGTATTAGGTTTTAATGGGGATGCGGGTTTAGGTTGTGTGGGACTGAGGGTTTTGGGTTTTCTAGGACTAAGGTTTTAGGTATTTTGGGGGTTTATGGTTCTCTAGGGTAGGGGGTTTATGGTTTTCTAGGATAGAGGGTTTAGTGTTCTCTAGGGATGAGGGTTTAAAGTTTCTGGGGCTGTGGGTTTATGGTTTTCTAAGGATAAGTGATTAGGTTTTTCTAGGGAAGTGGGTTTCTGGTTCTCATTGGTGGTGATTTTAGGGTTTTTTGGGGATAAGGGCTTTGGTTTTTTCTGACATTTTATGGTTTTTGGGGATTATTATATAATTTTTTTTGTTATAAGGGTTTATAGTTTTTTGGATTTAGTGTTTATGGATTCTGGGTGACATGGGTTTAGGGTTTCTAGGCGATGATTCTTTATAGATTCTTGGAGCTTAGGGATTGGTGTTTCTTGGTGCTGAGTTAATAGGGTTTCCGGTGATGATAATATAGGGTTTCATGGGGATGTTGTTTTACGGTTCCTTGGGGATAATGTTTTATGTTATCTTGGGGATGAGTGTTTAGGGTAACATGGGGAGACAGTTTAGGTTTTCTTTGGGCTGAGGTTTTAGGGTTTCTTATGTATAATGGTTTGGGGTTTTTTGGGCTAAGGGTTTATTGTTTCTTGGGGACAAGGGTTTAGGGTTTCATGGGATTTAGGGATTAGGGTTTCTAGGGGAATAGGGATTATGGATTATTGGGCTTGATGGTTTATTGTTTCATGGGGATGAGGAATTTTTGTTTCGTGAGGGTGAATATTTAGGGTCTGCTGAGGAAGAGGGTTTAGGGTTTCTTGGAGATAATGGTCTTAGGATTCATCTCTATTAGGGTTTAGGGTTTCATAAGGCCAAGGGTTTAGAGTTCCATTGGTTTTATCATTCAGGGATTCTTGGGGCTGAGTGTTCATGGGTTCTTTTGGTTGAGGGTTTAGTGTTTCTTAGGGATGAGGGTAATGTTTTTCTTGGTGGTGAGTTTTCATGGTTTCTTAGGTTTGATGGTTCAGTGTTTCATGGTGTTGATTTTTCAAATTTTACTAGTGATAAGGGTTTAGGGTTTTTTAGGGCTAAGTGTTCATGATTATTTATGATTTAGGGTTCATGGTTTAGGGTTTCCATGGTCAGAGGGATCATAGATTCTTAAGGATTAATGTTCAGGGTTTCAAATGGATGAGGATTAAGTGTTTCATGGGGATAATGGTTTAGGGATTCATAATGATATGGGATCTGTGTTACTTGGGGAATATGGTTTCTAATTGTTAAGGGTTTATGTTTTCTTGGGATGAGGGTTTAGGATTTCCTGTGGATGATGTCTTAGTGCTTCTTAAAGAAAATGGTTTATGTTTTCATGGGATTCAGAGTTTATTATTTCATGGGAATGAGGTTTTAGGGTTTATTTTGGCTGAGGATTTATGGTTTCTTGGGGATGATTGATTATTTTTTCATTGGGATGGATGTTTAGGGTTTCATAGTCCATGTGTTCAGGGTTTATACGGGATGAGGGTTGAGGGTTTCCTAGGGCTAAGGGTTGAGGGAATCTTGGGGATGAGATTTATGGGTTTCATTGGAATGATGGTTAGGGGTTTATTTTGGCGGAGGGTTCAAGGATTATTGGGGTTTATGGTTTAGGATTCTTTAGAGATAAGGGTTTTGTGTTTCTTTATGATGAGGTTTTAAGGTTTCATGGGGCTGAGGGTTTAGGGTTTATTAGTGAATATTTTCAATGTTTCATGAGGATGATGGTTCAGGGTTTATTGGGGATTAGTGTTTAGGGATTCTTGGGGATGAAGATAGAGGGTTTCTTGGTGCTAAGGGTTCATGTTTTCTTCATGATGAGGGTTTTAGGTTTCTTTGGGATCTAGTTTTATGATTTCATTGGGCTAAGGGTTTTAGGGTTCATAGGGTTTTGGGTTCAAGGTTTACTTAGGGAGAGGGATTAGGCATTCTTAGGGATGAGGGTTTAGGGTCTCATGGGGAATGGGGTTCATTTTTTCTTTTAATAGTGGTTTATGTTTTGTTTTGGGATAAGGGTTCATAGTTTTTTAGGGCTGTGGGTTTAGGGTTTTATAGGGCTAAGGGTTTAGGGTATCTTGAGGATAAATATTTAGGTCTTACTGGGGTAGGTGTATTAGTGTTTCTTGGGGCTGAGGTTTTGGGATTTCATGGTGCTGATGGTTATGTTTTCATAGAGATAAGGGTTTAGCGTATTTTGGGGATGATTAATTTACGGTTTCTTGGTGATTATGGTATAGGGTTTCTTGGGGACGAGTGTTAAGGGTTACATTGGAATGAGGGTCTAGTGTTTCCTATGGAAAATGATTTAGAGATTGGTGATGAGGGTTTAGGGTTTCATGGTGCTGAGATATTCAGTTTCCCTAGGGATTAGTGTTTAGGGTTTCTTGGGGATGAGTGATTTAGTTTTCATGGGGAAGAAAAGTTAGGGATTCTTGGGGATGAGGGTATAGTGTTTCCTGTGGATGGGGGTTTAGTGTTTCTTGGGGTAGAGGGTTTAGAGATTCATGGGGTGGTGGGTTTAGTGTTTTTGGGGATGTGGGTTTAGGGGATCATGGATATTATGGATTAGGGTTCCATAGGGTTGGAGTTTAAGTGTTTCATTGAAATATGGGTGTGGGTTTTTCTGGGGATTAGGTTTTAGGGATTCCTGGGGATGAGTTTATTTAGTTAAACAGGGATTAAGGTTTAGGGTTTCCTGGGGTGTAGGTTTTTTTGGGCGATGAGGGTTTTGGGTTTTTTGGGATTACAGTTTAGGGTTTTTTATGTTGGGGGTTTGGGGGTTTTTGGGGATGAGGGTTTAGGGTTTTTGGGGCTTTGGTTTTAGGGTTTTTAGCCTATGAGGGTTTAGATTTTTATGGTGTTGAGTTTTCATATGTTTGGGGGATAAGGGTTTAGGGTTTCTAGGGATGATGTTTAGGGGTTTTTGTGTATAGGATTTCATGGATTATGGGGATGATGGTTTAAGGTATTTTTGGTCTTAGGGTTTATGAAATATTGGGTTTCCTGGTTTAGGGTTTTTTGGGTAAGGGTTTCGATTTTGTGGGGGAATAGGATGTAGAATTTCATGAGACTGAGGGTTTGGGGATTTTTCGGTCTGATGGGTTAGGGGTTTTTAGGGCTGATGGGTTAGGGTTTTTAGGGTTGAGGGTTTTGGGGTTTTGGGGGTGATGGTTTTAGGGGTTTTGACGTCGAGGGTTTATTGTTTCATGGGGATGTGGTTTAATATATTTTTTTGGTCGGGGGTCTATTTTTTAGTATTAGGGGTTTGATTTATTTGGGGATGTGGTGTTAGGGGGTTTTGGGGTTTTGGGTTGTGGGGGTTTGGGGCTGATGGTTTAGGTGTTTTTGTGGGGATGAGGTATTAGTAGTTTTTTGTTCTTAGGGTTTTGGGTATTTTTGGGATGAGTGGTTTGGGTTTTTTTTCTGTGAGTTTTGGATTTTCTTGGGTTGAGTGTCTAGGATTTTTTTGGGCTGAGGGTTGAGTAATTTTCGGGATGGTGGATTAATTTATTAGGGGGATTATGGTTTAGGGTTTTGTGTGGATAAGGTTTTAGAACTTTTTGTTGATGATGGTTTGTGGTTTTTTGGGTTGATGGGTTTTGGTTTTTTGAGGATGAGTATATAGGGTTTTTTGGGGATGAGAGGACAAGGTTTTTTGGTGATGAGGATTTAGGGTTTTTATTAGTTAGGGGTTTAGGGTTTATTGGGAATGTGTGTTAGGGGTTTCATGGGGTTCAGGTTTTATGATTTTTTGGGGGGAGTGTATAGTGATTTTTAGGGCTGAGGGTTTAGAGTTTTATGGGGTTGGGGAGTTAGGGTTTTTTTGGGATGAGGGTTTAGAGTCTTTTAGGAATGAGGTTTTACTAGTTTGGGGGATCATGGTTTAGGATTTTTTGTTGTTCATGGTTTATGGTTTTTTGGCGCTATGGGTTTATGAATTTGTGGGGATGAGGGGATGTGTTTTCTGGGGATGAGGATTTAGGATTTTTCAGGGATAACCTTTTAGTGTTTTATGGAGCTTAGCGTGTAATATTTTTTTGGAGAGGGTTTACAGTTTTCTTGTGAGATTTTTTTTTGGTTTTTTAGGGTAAAATGTTTAGTGTTTAGTGGGGCTAAGGATTTATTGTTTTCATGGGAAGATGGTTTAGGGTTTTCAGTGGCTAAGGGTTTAAGTGTTTTGTGGCTAAATTATTATGGTTTTCTATGTTTGAGGGTTTAAGATTTTCTACAACTGATGGTTTAGGTTTTTATAGGGTGATGGTTTAGGGGTTTTCTAGTGTTGAGGGTTTAAGGGTCTCTTGGTATGAGGGTTTAGGGATTTTGGATATTCTAGGGCTACGAGTCTAGAGTTTTATCAGCCAAAGGGTTTAGGATTTTATAGGGCTGAGTGTCTAGGGTTTTGGGGGGATGATGGTGTGGAATCAATAAGGTTTTCCTTATGACTTTTCCATTCCTTCTTGTTTTGAAAATCACAAACACCTTATCATTAAGGAAAATCGCTTTTATAAGGAAAATTTATTTTATAATAAAAATAACTCTTATAAGAAAAATTACTTTTATAAAGAAAATCTCTTTTATAAGGAAAATTGCTTTTATAAGAAAAATCGCTTTTATAAGGAAAATTGATTTTATAAGAAAAATCGCTTTTATAAGGAAAATTATCCTTATCATATTTTCATTCTCTATATCCATATTTTTATTAAGTATATAAATATCAGATTCATTTCTATATTCTCGGAATCGTTTGAAACTTTGATATGAAGCATTCTGTTTTAGGCTCCGAATTTTGGATGAGAACTGTAATGAAGTATCACTCCGGATTCATGATGAGAATTATAATGAAGTTTCATTCCGAATTCTGGATATGAAATCTGATAAAGTTATACACTGAATTCTGGATATGAACTCTCATGAAGTTCGACATCGAAATCTAATGAATAATCCTGATTACGAATTCCCATTACGGATTCTGATGATGAATTCTCATTTTGAATTCACCTATTAAACAGAATCTGATCATCTTTTCTTTATACACTCCGAATTTATTTAGACTCTGAATATTATTGGTTAGACTCCTATCTTTTATTTTTCTTCCACTTTTATAATTTTTATACTCTTTGGAATTTTTTTACACTATGAACCTTCACTCCGAACTTTTTAGTTAGACTTAAAACGATGTCGTACATTCTGTTACACTTGTTTTGTTATAAAACGATGTCGTCTATTCTACTATAAACTAATCGTTGGCTAAGTGAAACGTGTAAAGGTCCCACTAAATTTTAAGGAAGATATGACCGTTGGAGGAGGGAGCCGATCTTGGCTATAAATAGAAGCTCATTTGAAAGAGCTCAAAACGACTACTTCGATATTGTTCACACGTGCTGTTGAAGTGATTTCTAGAGAGAGAGTCTCTTATTAACTCTTAGCTTCGTTCAGAAAGTTTGAACTGCTTGTTCAAACTTTTCTTTGTGCAGATTTGCTTAGTGTGACTCCAAATGTTGGTGATTACATTCGAGGACTTCCAGGGATAGGAAGACACAGGTGCCAACTACCTTAACGTTCGAGGGCTTCCTTGATGAGGAAGACAGAGGTTCCAACTACCTTGAAGTTGAGGGCTTGCAGGGATAGCAAGACAAAGATTCCAATCTTCGTATCAAGGGCTTACCCTGGTGTGGGTAAGACAGACATGCTTGAAAGTATAAATCAAGGGACCTTTATCCAAGGTTATTGGATACCCTTCTCTTTGGGTTAAAAGACTTATATCTTGTTACTTGTAGTTTTACTACCTGTTTGTTTCCGTTGTATTTTGTATTGTAAGGAAAGTATAACTTTATTATACTTCCTTACTTGTACTCTGTTCCATTTAGATTCTATACACTATAAGTTAGAATCTCATATTGTAATCTTTAGTTAAGTTTCAATTTCCAGATCCATATTTCTGGAACCTACTTTCGGAATCTCTATCCAGTTTTAAGCAAGTACATAGGAATTGAAATTTATAACCTTTTTCCTTATTCCAAGTTTCCAATTGGGGTTAGAGGTGTTGTGAATTTTCTTAGGTTAACGTTGTTAAACATAGAACTTTCATTATCTAAGGTAAACTTAGTTATCCGTAACCAAATTTAAAGGATCCAAAGGAATTTTTAATGTGTACAATTCACCCCCCTCTTGTATATTGAGCATCTACATCATTATTTCGATCCTACAATTGGTATTAGAGGAGGTCTCAAAAATACTTGTACTCACGTATATGTTTTTTCTTGCTCACTTTATCATTCCGAACTTTGTCATTCCAAACTTTGTGGTTACGAACGTCTTTCTACTAACATGTTTGTGTGCCAAAGGTTATTTTAAGTATGGCAGGAGACAATGTTGGTTTCATTGATAATCTAAATCCTACAAGACCACCAATCTTTGATGGCAAGGACTATGAATACTAGAGAGATCTAATGAAGACTTTTGTTATCAATACTGGAGTGGAAAACATTGTTATGCTTACTAGAGATTATAAAATTCCAGACAAGGAAGTTATAACTTTCATCAACCAGGAAAAGAAAGAGTATCAACTCAATTATAAGGTACAAAATACTTTACTATATTCAATGACTAGAAATTTATATAGGCAAATTTCTTCTTGTGAAGTATCTAATTGTATCTGGGAGAATTTAGAGGTTACACACTTTGGAACTTCTAAAGTGATTGAGACAAGGAGAGCTATGATTAGAGATGAATACCATGGCTTCAATTTTCCTTATGGTGATCCAATTTGTAATGTTCAATAGAGGTTTATGACTATCTTCAACAGTTTATAGTCTATGGGAGAGAAAGTGTTAGATAATGAAGCACTTGTGGATAAGATAATTGATATTATGCCCAATGAGTGGGAATCCAAAAGAACTGCTATAGATGAGAACAGGAAGGTCACTCAAATTTATCTTGATGAGTTATTTGGAACTCTTTTTCAACAAGAAACCAGAATGAAGAGAGATGCTGACAACATCAAAAAGAAGAATGGGAATGGTATTGTTGCCTTTACAATAACATCAAATCAGATGAAAGCTAAGACTCCTGAGAGAGTAACCAGATCCATGTCTATGAAGATGGTTGTTCAATCAGATTCTAGTGAAAGTGAAGTCTTTGAAAATGAATTAGCAAATCTTGCTCGAAGGATGAACAACATAGCTGGATAAAGAAATTTACAATCCAAGTATAATAAAAAAGACATGAAAGATAGGAAATATGGAGAAGTCACATGTTATGAATGCAAGAGAGCTGGACATATTAGTCCAGATTGTCCTTTGCATAAAAAGAAATAAAGGAAAGAAATGCATTTAGATAGGAACAGAAAGAAGTATTATAAAGCCAAAGCTATGAAAGATCTGAAAGCTAAGGACACCTGGAGTTCCAGTGGTGGTGACTCTTCAGATGAATCTTCTGATTATGAATCTTCAGGACATAAGAATCATGGTCTTATAGCAATATTACCTATTGACAATCATTGTTTTATGGCTATGGTACGAAATGCTGAATCATTGACCAATGTATCTTTAAATTCTAATGTTAGTAAGTATTATAACTCCTCAAATGAAGAATCCTCTTCTGATGAAGAAAATACTTCACCTACCAATGAATAAGTTTCTAGGTTTCTTGAACTTCTTGAGATTGAAAAATCTAAACTCAATAAGAAACTCGATAAGGCAAACTCTAGAAATTCTATTCTTATGAAACATATATTAGATCTTTCTAAAGATCTTGATATGAAAAATTATGATTTTATAAATATTTCAAAAAATCTTGAGGAAGTATGTTCTGAGAAGAACAAACTTTCTAAAGAGTTAGAAAAAGTAACTTCTAAGAAAAATATTTTCGAGCCTAGCTCTAGTTCTAAAACCAATGATTTTGAGGATAAAAACTTGGTTATGAAACTCAAGTCTGAATTTTTTTCCTTAAATAAGTTTTTATCAAACTTTACCCATGGTAAAGAAAATTTTGATAAAATGTATTCCCATATACGACCTTTAAGAAATAAATCCAGATTTGGTTAAACCCATGCAAAACCATTTATTTGTAACAATTATTTTGTTCCTCAAGGTGCCCCATTTTGTATCAAGTGTCAATGTGGTGGTCACTGGGCAAGGAATTGTACATTAAACAAAACCCAATCTCTAGGATATCACAAAGCTTATTTTTATAAGAAGATGTGGGTACCTAAAATTTTGTTAACCGGAAATCTCAGATCCAAACAAGTCTGGATTCCGAAAGTCTAATTCTCTTCTTGATTTCAGGAAAATAAAGAGAGTACCAGTAGCAACACATGGTACATGGATAGTGGATGTTCTCGGCACATGACTGGTAACAAAAGCTATTTTGAAAATATTATCAAAACGAAAGGAGGAAAGGTAACATTCAGAGATAATGCTAAGGGAGAGATTGTTGGTATTGGTAATATTGTTCTTCTAGGTAAAACCTAGATTTCAAATTTTCTTTTTTTAAAGGTCTTAAGCACAACCTCATTAGGATAAGTCAGTTATGTGATGAAGGATACCTTGTGAATTTTAGGAATGATAAGTGATTAGTTAACAATTCCATGGAAGAATTTATTCTCTCAGCCAATAGGCAGGAGAATGTTTACACCTTAAATTTAGATGACCTCAGGAGCCAAGATTTACCTTGCCTAAGTGCAATGTAAGATCATTCCTGGTTATGGAATAGAAGACTAGGTCATTGTAACCTTAGGAACTTATGCAAACACTCTAAGAATAAACTAGTTAAGGATCTACCAGAGCGTAGATTTGATTCTTCTAAAGATTGTGATTCTTATCAATATGGAAAGAAACAGAAATATAATTTTAAATCAATTGGTGAAGTCTCAACAACTGATCCATTACAGTTAGTGTACAAAGATCTTTTTGGTCCAACACAAACTCGAAGTATTGGAGGCAAATACTATGTGTTTGTTCTAGTTGATGATTACACTAGAATTACTTGGGTCTATTATCTATCAAAGAAGTCTGCAACTTTTTTTTATTTGAAAAATTTTAGAGCTCAAGTTAAAAATGAGGAAAACCTTCCATTTAAAACTATTCATAGTGATCATGGTGGAGAATTTCAAAATTCTGATTTTGAAACTTTCTGTAGTAGAAAAGGCATTACTCACAATTTTTCATCACCTAGAACTACTCAACAAAATGGTGTAGTTGATAGAAGAAATAGAATTCTTCAAGAGATAACTAGAACCATGTTGAGTGAATATTCTATAGCTATACATTTCTGGGATGAAGCTATAAGTACTGCTTTCTATACAATAAACCGAGTTTTGATTAGACCTTTTCTTAATAAAACTCCTTATGAGTTATGGAATGGTAGAAATCCAAGATTATCCTACTTCAAGGTATTTGGTTGCAAAGTAATCATTTTGAATACTAAATATAACTTACAAAAATTCACACCAAAATCTGATGATGGAATTTTCATAGGTTATTTCACAACTTCTATGGCTTATAGAGTTTTTAATAAAAGTACTTGTACTGTTGAAGAAACAGTGCATGTTAAATTTGATGTGTCTGATCCTTTTGTTTTTAAACTATCCCAACCTACATCCTCGGATGCGTTTTCAAAAACTAATTGTCAAACTTTGATAGAAGATCCTTCCGATAAGGAAAATGTTCAAGAAGATACTTTTGAAACATTTACCTCAGAAGGTTTTCTACCCAATGTTGATGAACATGCTTTTCAAAACCCAAATCAGGTGTTTCATAAGAATCATCCCAGTGATAGTATCATTGGTGATGTAAATAAACCTATAAGGACTAGATGTTCCTTAAGAAATGAAATAGAATATCTAGCATTTCTTTCCCAATTAGAACCAAAAATCACTGATGAAGCTTTAGGTGATGATGATTGGATCAAAGCCATGCAAGATGAACTAAATGAATTTGAGAGGAATAAAGTCCGGACCTTGGTTGAAAGTCCTAAGGAAACTTCTTTTATTGGAGTAAAAAGGGTTTTTTGAAATAAATGTGATGAAAATGGAGTCATAGTAAGAAATAAAGCTAGAATTGTTTCTAATGGCTATAATCAGCAAGAGGGAAGAGACTATGAAGAAACCTATGCTCCAGCAGCTAGACTTTAATTTATCCGTATTCTACTTGCCTCTGCAGCATTCTTTAATTTTAAACATTTTTAAATGGATGTGAAATCTGTTTTTCTTAATGGTTATGTTCAAGAGGATTTTTTTGTTGAACAACCTCCTGGCTTTGAAGATACCAAACATCCTGATCATGTTATTAGACTTACCAAAGCTCTGTATGGTCTTAAACAAGCCCCACGAGCATGGTATGATAGACTAACTGGATTTTTGATTCAAAATAACTATGTCAAGGGAAATGCAGATCCAACCCTTTTTATATATAAAGATAAGAAAAATGTTTTGATTGTTCAAATTTATGTTGATGACATCATATTTGGTTCAACTCAACAATCTTTAACCAAATCTTTTGCAAGTCTAATGAAATATGAGTTTGAAATGAGTATGATGGGTGAGTTAACTTTTTTCCTTGGTTTTCAAATTTCTCAAAAACCTGAAGGAATATATATATCTCAACATACGTATATTAAAGATTTTCTCAAAAAGTATGGTTATGACAACCCTAAAAGTATAAGTACTCCCATTGGTACCTCAAACTCTATAGATCTTGACGAAGCTGGGAAACCAGTAGATCAAACATCTTTTAGAGGTATGATAGGAAGTTTACTTTACTTAACAGCTAGTCGACCAGACTTAATGTTCTCAGTATGCTTATGTGCAAGATATCAATCCAATCCTATGGAATCCCACTTAAAGGAAGTAAAAAGAATTTTTCGCTACCTTAAGGGAACCATGGATCTAGGATTATTTTATACTTCTAGAAATGATTTTGTTCTAAAAATATTTTCTGATGCTGAGTTTGGTGGATGTAGAATGGATAGAAAAAGTACATCTGGAACTTGTCATTTCTTATGAGATTCGTTAGTTTCTTGGTCTTGCAAGAAGCAACATTCTGTAGCACTATCCACTGATGAAGCTGAATATGTAGCAACTGGAAGTTGTTGTGCTCAAGTGTTGTGGATGCAACACACACTCAAAGACTATGGCTTGAGTTTTACTAAAACTAAAATTTTTTGTGATAACACATGTGCCATTGCCCTAAGTAAGAACCCTGCTCATCACTCTCCAGCAAAGAAAATAGATATTAGGAATCACTTCCTTAGGGATCACAAACTAAAATATGATATTATTCTTCAGTTTATCGGAATGCAAGATCCAGTTGCTGATATTTTCACAAAATCTGTGACTTCTGATATATTTGAATACATTAAACAAAAGTTAGGAATGATAACTGTAAGGTAATCTTTCATAATTAACATTCTGTTGAAAAAGTCTCCGTATAGTAATAAACTCCTTTTCATAGGGGGGGTACATTTGATTGTTAGGGTAACTAAATTTTTTCACAGTTAGTTTTTCAATCTTATTGGAACTAAATTTCCGGAATGGGAATTTCTGGAACTGAAATTTTCCAGAATGTATATTTTCGTATAGAAAACTTATGGAATGGAAATTTTTGAATTGAAAATTTCCGGAATGGAAAATTTCATACTGGTCTTTCCTCAATGATATTTTCGTACCGAGTCTTTCATAATGATCTTTTCATATTCATACTTTTGTAATAAAACTTTCGTTCTGAAATCCATATAATGTTTTTTCGTACTGAGTTTTTCGTACTGAGTTTATTTTTCGTAATGAGTTTTGAGAACTATGTATTTTTCTAATAAAGATTTTTCATAGTCATTTTTTAGAATGTTACCCATTAAAAATAATCCTCATAAGCCAATCCAAAAGTTATGATTTCCTTACTCATGTTTTCGTAATCATATTTTATTAGCTAGTGTTTTCTTATATTTTGTTTTCGGATTCCTGTTTTCTTAAATCTTTGGTTTAACAAAAACCTCAAAAGATAGGATTCAAGTTTTCTTGAGGGGTTGTACTCAACCATTATATAAGATCAAAGATATTTCAACCATAAGATGGATTTTGGAAGACCAACGGTCAAATTTGTTGCCTAAAAAAGGGGACCCCAAATGCTCATCCCACATCGGTCTTTCAAGCTCCAGCGTCCCGAAGCTCTGCCTCTCTGTTTTAAGGTTGTTCCGATCATCAGCAATCTCCATTCCGAACTTCTCAGAAGTCTTCAGATTTGAATTTCTGTGGAAGTAGCTTCTCAAGACATGTCAACCTCTAAGCTGATTTCCACGTGGTTAGTATATAGAGAAAGGTTGGTTCATCCTGATTTCTTCAACAAGTATGATTCTCTTACATCCAAGAACATAAAACTTAACAGATGGGAAGATGTTACTGTATCTAAGCTCGGGAATCAAGATGATGTTTTTTCGGATTTGCTTATAGAGTTATATGAGACAGTTTCCTTATTTAAAGAAAATGATAGGACAAAATTTTCGTTTATGTCTTATGGCAAGACTTATAAGATTTCTTATGTCAAGGCAGATAGCATGGTAGGGCTGAACTATGAAGGACAAGCTGAGTTCATCTCTCATGTTTTGCTGGATTCAAAAGGAAGTTCCAACAAGGAAAAGGATTTGGAGACTCTCATACTGTCAGATGTCAAGGCTCCGAAGATTGCTACTCTATCTACGAATTTTCGGATTCTAGAATTATGGGTACAAGGCCTTATCATACCGAGAAAAGGTGACAAAGATATTTTGAAGAAAAGAGAGATCTATATTCTAGATTTTCTGATATATCTGAGGATGTTTAATCTGATGAAACACATTTTTATTACCATTGAGAATGTTATGAAATGGAATCTGAGAGCTCAGATCATAATGTATCCAGTAATCATCTCAAAGTTAATAGTTCGGTGTCTTGAGTCTTTCAAGGAGGATTGCAAGTCTAAGACACGAGTTTTCAAAATTATGTTGGTGAGTGATGGTACCCTCAAAAGGATGGATCTTGCCTTCGACAAAAAGACTAGTCAGTTCATTGATTTACCAGCTTGAGAAGAAATAGTTCTGAAAGTTGGTGAACCTGATTCCTCTATGCCAGTAAAGAAGAGACAGTTGAAAGAAGTTGAAGTTGAACCAGAGAATCCCAAATATAAGGAACTTCATTCCGCACCTCCAAAACCGAAGAAGAAGAAAGCTTACCCTGACGAGGTAGTTTCTAAGTGGAGGGAAATCAATGAGAAGAGACTGCAAGGGGAGCCTCAGTTTGGCTTGGATCCTGCGGAGGCTAAGGCCTTGAAGGAAAAAATAGTGGATGAGCTAGAAAAACAAGTGAAAGAAAAGAAGCTTAAGAAGATGATGTCTGAAGCTGTGGTGGTTCAGACTTTATTTTTGTTTATTGAGATGGCCTTCGGAAACATTCCAGTTCCGAGATCATTTTCTATGGAATCTCTACCAGAGACTCCAAGAAGAAACTATGTCACTCCAGAAGAGGCAGTTGCTAAGCATGTCGAGGAAGTTGAGAAGATTGAGCAAGATGATGAGTAATAAGCAGTTTCTGATGGTAGTGGTGAGACCGTAAATCTATTGAAGCAAGTAGACGATTATAAGGGGACACCTTCGGAACATTTGTCGCTCCGAACATCAGAAGCTGAGTCCTCTAAGTAAGTCACTCCAGGGATGGATGATGAGAAAGGAGAAAAAGAAGTAGCCTATCATGCAGAGGAAGAACAACTTCAACATTATGTTGCTCAGATGGAAAATGTAGAGGATGGTGCTCAAAAAGTTATTGATGATGAAGACAATATTGTTCGAGTGTCTGATAGTGAACATAAAACTCCGGAACATGAATCCATTCTAAAAAGGGACAAGGGAATGCAACTTGTTGTCGATACCCCGAGCTCAGTGGTTATAAAGAGAATGGAAGTTGGTGA
Organism: Viscum album; assembly: GCA_963277665.1. Classification (NCBI taxonomy): domain Eukaryota; kingdom Viridiplantae; phylum Streptophyta; class Magnoliopsida; order Santalales; family Viscaceae; genus Viscum; species Viscum album. Next base: position 1,899,534,473 of record OY728141.1, read on the forward strand.
CTCTTATACGAAGAAGGATGAGCAATTTGATGAAGAAAATTCTCCAAGGAAAGTCTCGGATTTGGAGTCATCTTCGTTGGGGCATGAATTTGTTGTTCAGTCATTAAAGAAGTTGGTGGGAACTATTCCAACTTTTTCAAGTATTGATTCAAGATGCCAGATGCTCCAACATGCTTTGAATCAGAAAACAGACTCTGTATCCATGGTTGTGGACAAATGTGTTGAGATTGAGGCTCAGTTCAAAACTTTTTTTGTCGGCTATGAAGACCAAAAAAGGTCTTGCAATAGAATGACTAGTTGGTCGAGGAAAAATGTAGAAGAGATGGGGCTCTTTGATGAATTCCAAGATAATGTTAAGGATTCTTTTGAGACAGAAGACATGAAGATAAATGAACTTACTTCTTCCTTTGAAGAAAAGTTGACAGCTGAGAAGGATTCCTGGATGCAAGAAGACAGAGATCTGAATGGGAAGCCGAATTCTATTGCTGAAAACTAGAGGAATGAAATGGAATTTCTGATTGACATTGAATAGAAGTTGTTAAAACAAGAAAATGTTTTTCAAGACCAGGAAGAAAATATTGAAGCTCAAAGTGCAAGAATAGTTGTGTTGGAGAAGCAAGCCGAGGAAGATCATAAATACTTGAAGAAGATAAAGACTATTCTCAAGGGTCTCATGGAGAAGGAAAAAGATCCAAAATAGATAAATCTGGTCTTTTGTTGCATATTAGCTTCTTTGTTTTTAAACATTCAAACATAATGGAAATTTTTTCTTTCTCGTATCTTTTGTTTTTGTTACTCTTTTTTTTTCAGGTACTTTGTTATAATTTCCATTCCCTAAAATTCTTTTTGAAAATCACAAAGGGGGAGAAGGAAAAATATTCCTAATAAAGAAAGGAAAATGAACCCTAACGAAGGGGAAAAGGAAAAAGAACCTTAACAAAAGGGGGAGTTTTTCATTAAATAAGTCTTTCTAATTCTTAATGGAATACCATTCCGGAAATCTATAATACAATCCTTAGAGTTTCAATGCCTAAGGGGGAGTTAGTCGTGTTCATCAACATCCATAAGCAAAGGGAGATAAGCTTTAATGTTTTCATTTTTTCCCTTCATTCTACTTAGCCTTTCTTTTTCGTAAGGATGTTTGTGCTTTCCAAAAAGGGGGAGATTGTTGAGTCAATAAGGTTTTCCTTATGACTTTTCCATTCCTTCTTATTTTGAAAATCACAATCACCTTATCTTTAAAGAAAATCACTTTTATAAGGAAAATTGATTTTATAAGAAAAATCGCTTTTATAAGAAAAATTGCTTTTATAAGGAAAATCTATTTTATAAGGAATATTGCTTTGATAAGGAACATCACTTTTATAAGGAAAATCGCTTTTATAAGGAAAATTATCCTTATCATATTTTCATTATCAATATCCATATTTTTCTTAAGTATAAAAATCAGATTCATTTCTATATTCTCAAAATCATTTGAAACATTGATATGAAGAATTTTGTTTTAGGATCCGAATTCTGGATGAGAACTGTAATGAAGTTTCACTCTGAATTCAGGATGAGAACTATAATGAAGTTTCATTCTGAATTCCGGATATGAACTCTGATAAAGTTCTACTCCGAATTCTGGATACGAACTCTCATGATGTTCGACATCGAAATCTAATGACGAATCTTGATTATGAATTCTCATTACGAATTCGGAGGATGATTTCTCATTCCGAATTCGCATTCTGAATTCACCTATTAAACAGAATCTGATCATCTTTTCTTTATACACTCTGAATTTATTTAGACTCTGAATATTATTGGTTAGACTCCTAAATTTCATTTTCCTTACACTTTTATATTTTTTCTACTCATTGAAATTTTGTTTACACTCCGAACCTTCACTCCAAACTTTTTAGTTAGACTTAAAACGATGTCGTACATTATGTTACATTTGTTTTGTTATAAAAAGATGCCGTCTATTCTGTTATAAACTAATCGTTGACTAAGTGACATGTGTACAGGTCCCTCCGATTTTTAAGGAAGATACCACCGTTGGAGGAGGGAGCAGACCTTGCCTTTAAATAAGAGCTCAAAACGACTACTTAGACATTGTTCACACATGCTGTTGAAGTGATTTATAGAGAGAGATGCTCTTATTAACTCTCAGCTTCATGCAAAATGTTTTAACTGCTTGTTCAAACTTTTCTTTGTGCATATTTTCTTAGTGCGACTCCGAATGTTGGTGATTACATTCGAGGACTTCCAGGGATAGGAAGACAGAGGTGCCGACTACCTTAAAGATTGAGGGCTTCCTTGCTGAGTAAGACAGAGGATCCAACTACCTTCAAGTTGAGGGCTTGCAGGGATAGCAATACAGATATTCCGATCTTCGTATCTAGGGATTCCCATGGTGTGGGTAAGACAGACTTGCTTGAAAATATAAATCGAGGGACCTTTATCCAAGGTTGTTGGATACCCTTCTCTTTGGGTTAAATGTCTTATATCTTATTACTTGTAGTTTTACTACTTGTTTGTTTCCACTATATTTTTTATTATAAGGAAAGTATACATTTCTTAAACTTCCTTACTTGTACTCTATTCTATTTAGATTCTATATGCTATAAGGTAGAATCTCATATTGTAATCTTTTGTTAAGTTTCAATTTCCGGATCCATATTTCCGGAACCTACATTTGGAATATCGTTCTAGTTTTAAGCAAGTATATAGGACTTGAAGTTTATAACTTCATTCCTTATTCCATGTTTTCAATTGGTGTTAGCGGTGTTGTGAATTTGCTTATGTTAACTTTGTTAAACTTATAACGTTCCTTATCTAAGGTAAACTTAGTTATCCGTAACCAACATTAAAGGTTCCAAAGAAATTTTTAAAGTGTACAATTCACCCCCCATCTTGTATATTGAGCATCTACATCATTATTTAGATTCTAGAGATGGTCTATGGTTTCTAGGGAATAGGGATTAGGTATTGTTGGGTTATGGGGTTAATGGTTTTCATGTTTTGTGTATTTATGGTTTTCTATTGATGATGGTTTAGGTTTTTTTGTGTGAGGGTTTTGGGTATTCTGGGGATGCGGATGGGGGGTTTGGGTTTTCAGGGGATGAGGGTGTAGGATTTTCATGGACTATGTGTTTTGGGTTTTTAGGGATGAAGAGTTTATGGTTTTTTGGGGACGAGGGTTTCTAGTTTTTTGGGAAGATGTTTCATGTTCTTCTGGGGCCGATGGTTCCAGGTTTTCTAGGGCTGAGGGTTAGGGGTTTTCTTAGGCTGATGGTTCATTTTTTATGGGGTCCAGGGTTTATGGTTTCCTGGGGCTGATGGTTTAGGGTATTCAGGGGCTTAGTTCTAGGGTTTTTTCGAGTTTGAGTGTTTAATTATTTCTAGGGAAGAGTGTTTTGGGAATTCGTGGCCTCAGCGTTTAATGCTTTTCATGGGAAGGGTGTGTAGGGTTTTCTATGGCTATGGGTTTACAGTTTTATGTGGATAGGGGTTCAGGTATTTATTGGGAAGGTCTTGTGGGGTTCTCTGAGGCTAAGGGTTTAGGTTATGCTCGGTATGAATGTTTAGGATTTTCTTGGGTTATGGGTTTAGGGATTTATGGCACTACCACAAAATAGGATTTTTTTAGCGCTCAAAACAATTATTATGGATATTAAAATGCTGATAATAGAGCCATTGTTAATGGGGGGTCCTTTATCGATGCTAAAAAAGAACTTATAAAGGGGGTCCTTTATTAGTGCTATTTTTTGTACTAATAAAGGACCCCCTTTATTAGCGCTCCATAAATTGATGATAAAGGTTCCCCTTTATCAACGCAATCTGAAGCGTCGATAATGTCCCCATTTATCAGTGCTTCAAATAGCACTAATAAAGTCTTTCCTACCTGGGTGTGGTATTTATATAAAAGCACACCCAAACAACCTATAAAAAATAAATAACACCCAACCAAAAAAATTTACCTACAAAAAAAGAAAAACCTACTAAAAATAACCACCCTTTGTATATACAAAAAATCCACATACATGATGAAAATGATGAAAAAACAAGAATTTCACACAATGGTTTTCAAAACAATGCTATATACATTTAAATTACAACATAAATAATAAAATATTCACTGATGGTATATACCAAAAAACACATCTATATTCATTTTGAACAATTTCTTATAAAATTATATTTACAATTACCCAACAAATAATTCAGAACATTATTGTTTTATCTTTTTGTGTTTGTGGTCCCCTCTAAAAAATGTCCTCTAAAAGTAATATTCACCAAAAAAATCATCCTGACTCGAGAAAAAGGTTTCCCTTATATAAGAAAACAAATATTATGTTAGTTATACTATAATGAAATAAATAAAACATTAATATTAAGAATACATTAAAAAATTTCAATTTTTAATAAAAATGACACATTTGGAGTTATACCGGTCACATTGTACATCGTATTATGGTGAGATTGATTAATACACGTCAAAAATTATCAATAGATCATTTTGCTGAAGTATCAAAACAATCATAATGCATTTCCTTGGTTTTTAGTATATCAGTTGTGTTTTATTACTAAAATTTCATTTCAAAACGATAACATGCAATTTGAGTCATACTTGCAGCATTGTGCATCGGTTTGATGTGATAATACTTCATACACATCACAAAGTACTTAGGAATTTCTATCCTTAATTTGGAAGACAATCAATGATCATTTTTATGGTTTTTAGTTAGTTACACGTTTTGAGTTAAAATTCCATTTTTAAACTGACAGCGGACACTTTTAGTCATACCAGTCACACCATTTGTCGGATTGATGTGGAGTTGATTCCTACACATCAAAACTGACTCATGGAACATATTACAAAAATATAAAAACAATCTGAATGAATTTTCTTGGTTTTCATTATGCTAAATTTGTTTTTTTAATTGAATTAAGGTCAATATTAAATAACAATACACATTTAGAGTCATACTGGGGACACCGTCCATCGTATTGTTGTGAAGTTTATTCAAATGCATAAAAAATGACATATATATCATTTTCCTAAAGTATCAAAACAATAATAATGCATTTCCTCAGTTTTTAGTCTGTCAGTTGTGTTTTTTACTAAATTGTCATTTCAATCCAAAAACATGCAATTTGAGTCATATCAGTCGCATCGTGAGTCGGTTTGAAATGATACTACTTCTTACATGTACCAACAGACTTATAAATAACTTTCCTTAATTTCGAAGATAGTCAATGTGTGTTGTCTTGGCTTTCACGGAGTGATCCATTTTGAGTTAAAATGTAAATTTTAAACTAATAGCATACACTTTTAGTTATACCAGTCACATTGTTCATTATATTGAGGTGGTATTGATTCCTATAAATCACAAATGGCTCATGGATTGTTTTACTAAACTATCAACTCAATATGATTGCATTTTCTTGGTTTTCAGTATGGATTTTGGGTTTTTTAATTAAATAAATGTCAATTTTAAATAACCAGCCACATTTGGAGTCATTCTGGTGACACCGTGTGTCAGATTGAGGTGTGGTTGATTCTTAGACATCAAAAAATACTGATATATCAGTTTCCTAAAGTATCTAAAAAATCATAATGCATTTCCTCATTTTTAAATATGTCTATTGTGTTTTTTTATTTGAATTAATATCAATTTTAAGTAAAGACACATTTTAAGGCATACCGATGACATTGTGCATTGAATTGATGTGTGGTTAATTATTACATGCCACAAATTACTCATGGATCGTTGTCCTAATGTATCAAAATACATTTTTAAGTACATTTTTATTCCTGAAATTCAATGCACCCTTGCCTCTGAAACATAAAAAAGATACTTGACCTATTCAATATGCTCAATCTACCGAGTTTTGAACGACTATGGAAAATGCTTTCATCCCTAAGAGATTGACATAAATAATATCCCCTTTCTAAAGACTAATGAATGATGAAGGTTTCTCGGCTCATTTCTAATGTCATGGTACTCATGATTAATTCAATTCCACTGAGGAATGTATGCTGGATGCTGTAGTTTTCTATAATTATTTATTATGTATGTGTGCCATGTCTATTGCCCTGTATTTTGGTTCTAAAATGATGGAATTATTGGAATGTAACATGAAACACTCATTGGACCAGATACATCTTTCTTGTATAAATTATCACAACACTTTTTGAATTCCCTAAATGAATTGTGCTCCTTAAGGTCAGACGTGTATTCTTTTAGAGATTATACCCATTAAGAATAGAATTCATTTAGCATCATATATTCAGATTAGGAGCTCATTTTCTTTTGGGATCATGTCATTAAAGAGAGAAAGTAATTCCGTAAAACTAGTATCACTCCATCCATTGTCTGCTTTCAAATTATACTGCTTCAGTATGGCGGATAATGTTGTATATTTTGTGTAACCATGATTAAATGGAATATTTTCACAACTCTTTAATAGACCACACAATTTTTTGGAAATCATAATGTTTATCATCAACTTTCCTTATACTTTTTTTTATTATTTTCATCATCATACAATTCATTAATCACTTCCCTTATATGGTCTTTTTCATTATCCACTCTTGTAATCATATCAAATGATCCATAAAACGTAGTGTCATCCCAGTCACTAGCTGCATTCTCTTTTTCCCCTTGTTTATTCCAACATTTATATATTCGATCTATTTTGAGACAGATCAAGTGTTCTTCTAACACCTATGGACTAACATTTGATGAATAAAAATAGCGTAAACATGGCAAGAGAATTTGAGAAGGATCATATGCATGATATTTTGCAATCTTGATGAAATATTTCACTCCATCTTCATACTCTTTTGTTAGATGATTGAAATCCATTCATTCTTCATTCATATCCATCCTATTTGATTAGGTGCTATTAATATTTAACAAAATAAATACACAAAATGGTGATATAAATATTAACAAAGGATAAAACATTTATTGACATTAAATATCCTTTGAAAAATATTTATAAAATCAATGTTGAAATCCCATTAAAAAACCAACTACTTTCAAAAATTCCTCTTTAAAATAACACACCCATTTTAAAATAATCCAATTAGTTCCAAATGTCCTTTCTCAACCCCCAAATTTTTTAAATCCTTTTAAATCAAATTAAAACCAAAAAAGGGTATGTTGAACACACATAATTTTTTATGAAACATTTCAAAACAATTGAATCATTTTAAAAGTGAACCCCTATAAAATTCACTATATTTTATTGTCACATCATTATATCTATAAAATTAAAATCATTGATGGGCGCACACATTATATGTCTCATAACACACCCCCATCAAACTCTAATCTCTAGTTTTCACTATTCATCCCATCAACATTATGGACTGGCCAACCCATCACTGGTGGGTGAAGTCCTTTTCAAGTGTTCTGACCCCCCATGGGCTACTAAAAATCATATTTACATTTAAATTTATGATTAGATATTAACACCATCACACTCACCCATGAACAAATAAACATTCTAACTTATTCACATATATTAATATGAGTAGAGATTAACGCTGTCACATTCACTATTTTTCAACCTATAGACGTACTAACCTATTAAAATAACCATTATATATCATGATATATAATATTTTACCCAATGGATTGGTAGGAAATATAGGTACTACCCGTCTAATAATACATAAATTATGTTTCCACAAGAAAATAAAACATTCATTATCTCATAAAGAACTCATATCAACTGGAGAAAATAAATTCACAATGATGAAGGGAACCATGTGATCAATAAACAATATAATAGTAAAGAAAACCAAAATTAATGGTTACACTAATAAATCCAATATAAGGGGTAAGCAATCAATATAATAATTTAATCCCCTATATAGAACCACCATACAGTAAAATCACCGCATAGCGGTGCTTTAAAAAACTGCCACTAAATTATCTGTTAGTATACAATACGTGGAGGTTTCATAAATTTTGCAGTTTTTTATGGGAAACGTCTTAGTGAATACATTTTGGGTGGGTTTTTGTGGTTTTAGAGGTGGTTTTGCAGGTGGAAAAAGTTTTTTTTTTCACATAATTTTACACCACCCCTAAAAAATAATTACTTTTTTTATGGGGAAACCACTGCTAAATCAAAGATAACCACCACAAAATGATATCAGAAGATGAAAACTGTGTAGTGGTGGATATAACCACCACTAAATTATTGTATATGGTGGTAGTTTTAACTGCCACCAATATTAATATACCAAATTATTGTGGCAGTTTTAACCACCGCTAAATATGGTCCATTTACTTAGTGGTAGTTTAAATAGTTTCTAAAGTTAGATTTAAAAAAACATACACGATTTTAAACCCCCAGTACCCGTAAACTTAAAGAAAACCATTCCAATTTCACATTCACATACATCCTACATCCCATTGAATATAAGGAATCCAACATTTTCATAAAAAATTAACTTTCAAATCCACACACAATTGTATGGGTATCACTCATTGCATGGTGTAATAATCATTCCACTGAGCCCATCCATGCATTCCCCCTTGGGCACCAGTTTTACTCATATGAAGATAAGTAACACAAATAGTTTGATCGTCCATGATATGACATGTATCAGATCTGATGTACAAAGTATCAACAACATATTATCCCATCAATAGTATTCTATAAAGAAGAAAACACATGTATTTCTTGGTATAAGTAATACATTCATTTTCATTATGTTTTAAGTACTAATGATGCCATGTGTAGAGCCATGCAATCTTATAAATCAAGTTGATTTAAGGAGGTTCACACCCAAAATCAATTTCAATTATATAGTCATATGGGACATGTAGATATCAAGCCATAACTCATACCATTTCATTTAATTAATTTGGTAGACCATTCCATAATTAAAGGTTTATGAGAATTGAATAAAAGTAATAGGTCCATGTGGAATACCCATGGTAGTTAACACCATACATGAAAAGGTATGTGGTAGTTCATCCCAGAATACATTCCATATGATAAAATCTAGTTTTCTCTATAATACCTGGGCCCTAACCACCTAAAAGTGGATTTGGTCACAAAGGAATACACATGAGGTTGTCACGTCCTCTCACAATTCATTTGAACTTCACTTTTATAGTTATGAAAACTACAAACATAAAATAGGATTTTATTAGAAACAAAATAATTATATTAAGTGATTCTAGGATTAAACATTTATGTGAGGTTCAATTTTGAGGTTCACGGTCCTAAACAAGGAATATTTAATAAACAAGGGATACTAATCCTAAAGAACAAGGTTTGAAAAATTAAACAACAATTTCATAAGTCATCGCATGGAAGCCCCTCCAGAAATCATAGTGACACAATTTATAAAATATAAATAATATAAGATAAATTCTATAGACCACCTACCAAATACTATGGATTATCGACATGACTAATATCAAGGTACTTTTCTATCTATATTGAGAGAAATTCTAGAAACAAGTTATTGCCCTGATAATATGGTGAATTTAGTTGCACCAAAATAATTCATCTACAGAGGAGATAAATATATAAATTAGGAAGGAAGAATCTTAGACTGAATGAGTGATATACAACTCACTTGAAAGGGGTTGAATTCAATATTAGATAATGGGGATCAATCCAACCCTTTGATAGGAGAGCATAAGAGTATCATGGGTGGGAGCCCCTTGAGAACACAAAGGATAAATAAAGATATGGTGAAATGAAATAATGATGGAGGAGAATTTTTAAAATTTCTAGCTTGTTTAATGAGGCACATAGTTCTTCAATAGGGTTAGACATACTGTGTTCCAACCATTATCATTCCACTTATTCGGGAGGGTGTACACACCATTAATGAGCAAAAATTGGGAAACCTTGCACAATCTGTTCATTCTACCTGTTTTCAATATCTGCATTATGTTATACTGGTGAAGGGATCTTTTTTGTTTTCTCTACAATTATTCAACTTCTATGATGATAGTATAATGATCCAGTTGGATGATTTCAAGTGTGTTATGGCCCATATATGGATACATGTATAAAATTGTCTCTATTGTATTCATAACCTGACACTAGTGGATCATATAATCTTGGTGAAATTCTAGATCATATCAAGGACTAGACTTTTGTTTTGAAAGGTGAAACTTGTAAATCATTGTGTCTCTTTTGTGTGTGTATTGGGTTGTGTTGATCGAAATAAAAATGATAATGTGAGTGAGGGAATAATTTAATCCCCCAACTAAAAGTGAAAAAGTAAAAGTTAACTGGGATTAAAAATTATTATTCAGACGCCAACACTTATTTAATCCCCCTCTCAGTATTGATCATATCCCCCCTCAGATCCTATAAATTCGTATTAGAGGGTTGGATCATATATGATTGGGTTATCTATTGGATGTTTATTCTCTCTTTAATGTTTGATGTTTTTTTCATGATTTTTGAATAATTTTAGTTTTATATAATAATGACTTGACTGTGATCAGAATTTAGATTCTTCTATAACATTGATAAATAAGAAAAATAAAGATAAGTAGAAAATTAGAAAGATGTACCTATTGAGTAAGGAATATGTTTCTACATAATAGAATGATAAATATGATAGATCTAGTTTATAAGGAGAAGTGATGGTGGTTTATTATACTAATAATGAACTGGACAATCCCTCTACCATAATAGGATCAAGACACTCAAGTGTTCAACAGATATTTTTAAATTCTTATACAAACAATTTTGAATAAGCGGAAATCATAAGTGGGAGTCATTACATGAAAACTATAAAACATGAGAATAGAATAGTGTAAAATTTTAATAAATAAGGGATATCCACTAAAATCAAGTTGAAGGGAGTTACAAAACTTGATATTCCCATGAAAATCAATAAGAAGGATGATCGTTCATCCTTGGTTAACAAACCTAATAAATTTATGGAAAATGAATCATAAACAATGATTCCCGATAATAAAAAAACATAGAATATTCCATGAGGGAAGTCCAAGATGTCTGTAAATATATCTAAAGACATTTTAATGATTTTAGAAATAACACCAAAAACCTCCTTCTGATCCTCTAAACCATAGATATAACAAGTTAGATTTTTTTACACATTATTATATGACACATAAAAATAAATAACCATTAATAAAACCTAATCATCATAAAATCCTTGTGTTTTTGGACGATTGGATTCATAATTCATAAAAGGTAACATGAGTAATTAAGAAAATGTTAGGTCATGAAAATGTTCGGTGGTGCCTCTATGCCACACATGATACATTTATAAACTGATTATTACCATATTTTTCCAACATATCAAAAATAAAACTAATCATTATCTAATGATGAACAAAAAATGTCACCCTCTCCACCTCCATCTATACTTCATGTTACCACCTTTAAGATCATTATATTAAAAATTAAATATATTTTGTATATTTATATTTAAACATAAAACTAATAATTTTTTGAAAATTAAATGATTTTGAATTTTCTTGGTCTATATGCTCACCACCAGTATCACCACGAAGAACTAAAAGTGGCACAATACTCCCTCATTATAGAGGCTCTCGATGGGGGATGCGATGACTGAGCTGCTTGAGGGACAATCAAAGAGGGTGTGAGAGATGGTGCAAGGAGAGACGATGTCAGGGGGAATGCAGAGAGTGGCTCAGATGCCATATGGTGACAGACAGACAGATCGTCATCTATCAGAGTGGTAAATTAAACAGTATAATGCTTTCTTCTTGAAATTCCTATCATTTAATCAAATAAAATTAAGTTCAAAACATATATATCGACACAAATATGTATAGAAATTTAAAAAAGATATCAAATGTACTGTACTACCAAAAAAATATACATAATAATGATAATTAAGTACTGGACAAATGAAATAAGTGGTTTCTAAATGAATGCATAACTGAACATACAATCATTTTCTCCTTTAATCCTATCAGTTTCATGCTCCATTACTTCATCCACTTCAACCAACCGTGCATGAATAATGTTTTCAATATCATGATGGACAAATAATTCTACTTCTTACTATTGATGAGATTCAATTTTAGTGTCCAAATCTTACACTTCATCACATATATCAAACAAAGATCTTTGTTTTTCATGAGCAACTACACTCCACCGTTCATCCACCACATCATTCACATAATATTACATTTTCTATTATGATGATTAGATATATACATCATATAGTTCATGATCACCAATATCCATCATGAATGAGATGATTAGAGACACCTCTAATAAAAATGACCCAATTACCATTGAATAAAACAACTGAAAAATGTCTGTGGTAGTTTAATTCCATAATATAAATCATATTTCCATAGTATATCAATTCAGACAATGTAAAGATAAAACTATTAAGTGTTTTTGAACCCTCTTCTCGATTGACTTTGTGAAATATAATTCCATCACGTAGTAAGTGTCCAACATTCTAACTAGTTTTAAAGGACCTCGAGCAAGAAACATCAAATCTTTGGAAAGCTATGCTCGAGTATTAGTATTCTTGATCAAAAAAAAAATTATACAATATTATATTTAAAACATATATGTTTCAACCTAATATCTGTATTTTTTGCAATATTTATGAACTCACAATTCATGAAAACCATTTTACAAGATCATTATTAACAAATTTCATTATATCTTTATCATTTCATCTTAATCATAAAATTCAACTTATATTTTTTTATCCTCAACACTTAAACAAATCGATCTACAATTACACTATTCAGCTGTAAATATTTATGTGCCTATAATAATTCAATTTCTATCAGTGTAACATTTGAGGTCCTCCCAACTGATCGACCAATAACAGGAAATATTTTTGATTTCCCATGTATTTGAGATTGAGTATATGTTTCATCAACTTGACCAACTCTATTAAATATTGTCTCAATATCATCCAAGTATATAGATAAAAAGTTAAGACACTCCTTTTCCAAATAGACTTCAATAATAGAGCCTTCTGGTTGAGATTTATTTCTCCTATATGATTTTTAAAATCCTATGTTTTCTATGAAGTTAAACAAACAAACATAATTATGAATTTAATTAAGATCCCATAATTTTTTACTTAACTGAAAATATATAAATAAAGTACCTCTAAATTGGATACATCCATAAATAATGTACGGTGCCTCCTAATTTTGATTCCTCAACCAAATTCATAGTAAAATACATCAAGATAGTAAAAAATTATGGAGGAAAGATCATCTCCACTGAACAATGTGTCAACACAAACCACTCCTGATGATTTTAAAGCTCAAATAGATGTAGAGATTTATCACATAATATTCTGAAAAATGTGCAGAATTGGAGTACAATAGTAGTAACTTTTTTAGGTAATATTCCCATCTAGAAATATAGTCTCTTTCCAAACATCTATTGAAACAGTTTTAAAAAACTATTGCAATAGGTTTATATGAGGCCACCGTTTTATTGAAAACATGGTTCAATGACTTATTTATTGGGATTCTCTTCCAAACACACCTTTTCTATCAGGGTTCCCTACTTGAACCCTCACCTCCTTGACCTCTACCCTTCCAAGGTCAACATACTAGCCCTCTCCACCCCACCCCAACCTCCCCCACACGGCCCTCTCCTCAAATCTTTGATCTCCTCCTACTGGATATCTGACCACCACTTCCTGGACATATCCTCCCATCCCCGACCACTACTCATATCCTTGATGTCCCAGCCTCCACCTCAACGTCCAGAACTACACCTCCCCACCCACTGCCCCACCTGGCTCCCTCGCCTCTAGCAACATCTCACCTCCCCCCTCTAGGCTCCCTCTCCTCTGGTGACATCCCAGATATATTTATTGCGTCTATTTTTCTATTTTTGTCTCCTACATTATTTATTATTGTCTCTAATCTAATCATTTAATCTTATATCAATAGCCTCAACAAAATTGAGAACAGAATTTATCTTTTGCATTTTTTATTATAATATCCCCGCATGATTTATTTCATCTAGGTTTGGATATTCTTATCACATTGTTATGGCAACATCCTTTTGAAAGATTTTTATTTCGATGGTATGACAGTTAGGAAATGTTTTGTTTAATTAGTGTTTTAACATACTTCAGTGAGTATTTCTATAAATTGATGGTTATTAAATTTTTTGGTAAGTGTTCAAATCTATGAGTTGAGTATTTTGTGAATAGGGTTTTTTCATATAATGGGCTTGATGGTCAAGGTGAGGCTAAATTAGATTATATTAATGGTTAAGTGTAGGCAGTCATTACTTTCATTAATATTTTATTGATACGGTATTGTTAATATAGTTTTTTAGAGGATTAATTATTATATATGGCTTTTGTTATTTTAATAAATCCTACAAATTAGGGCCTTGTAATGGTAAAGGGTCTTGGGCATATTTAAATTCACTAAAAAATTGTAAATAAATTTAAGTTGTTCATTCTATGGGGTGGATAATATAAATGCATATTATATATCTCAAGCTTAAAATATATTTCATGGTATTTATTATTTTTTCGATGTTGGGGAAAGAAAATTTCACCTCATGTTTTCATATGTACATTTTTACTATTATGACAATTTTTTGGGGGTATGAATTGGTTTTCCAACTCTTACCTTTGGTTGTTTCAAATAATAATATTAATAATAGTAATAATAAAAAAATTATTATTATTATTATGCCAAAAATAATATCATAGTGGTCAGGGTTATGATATGACATCTGAAAGATCTATGTTTCAAAACCTCGATCTTGTATTAATCCATGTATTATCCAGAGTGTTATTTATTTTTCATTTTTATAGGTGTGAATGTGGGAATAATTTTAATTTGATGCCATGTGTCTTGTATTGAATATCAGTGAAGTGTGGATGGATAAATGAATAGTTGTTTTGGGAGATAAATTAGTGGGGATTTATTTTATGATGTTGGCACTGTGGTCTTCACATGGATAGTGAGATATGATATTGAGATGGATTTATTTGGTCATTATACATCTCATAGATATTTCGAATCATAATTTTTATATGCCTTAGGATAAAAAAAATCCTTTTAGGTTGAAATATTGTCCATATACTTTGTGGTACACCAAACTACACACTACCTTGCCCCATCCCCTCCCCTGCCCTGCCACTCACCCTCCACCCCACCAGCCCCCTCCCCCAGCCCAGCCCCTCCCCCTCTGCCCTACCCAGCCCCTCCCCTCCCCCACCTGCCACTCCCACAGCCCAGCCCCTCCCACACCCCCTACCCAGCCCCTCCCACTCCCTATTCACCATCCCCACTCTTATAAGTTTATTACAGCCCAATATTCTTAGAAAAACCATCCTTAATATATAAACTCCATGGTACACTCAAATTGTATCATTTTAATATGATGCATTTCACACTAATTTAACATTTCATTCCTTTTCCACTATATAAGTATCTAAGAATTATACCATTTGTACGTATTATTATATTTTCATTAGCTTATAAACTATTAACTCCTTTTGTATCTCAGATATTTAAGTATCTTTTTTATAGATAATTTAATTCAATGATGATGATAATTTATTCATTTAGAATATTTACCAATATCTATAAATCTAGGAACATTCTACCAACCCATGGTTGAACTATCATGGTGTAATAATTTATAGTAAGAGATTTAATTATTTATTCTCTTCACATGACATAAATATTAATTAGTGGATATGGATATAGTTCATATATGATTATGATTTATAAATTTTTCATACATTAGTAAATGATAATGTTATAGTTTATGGATTAAGATTGAACATTCCCTTAGGTTTCTCAAGAAGCATGTAAGGAATAGAATCCTATGAATGAGTCCATGTACTACTTTTTTTAAGAATGAATGAGTTTCATTGTTGTTATTTACAATCAAAAAATTTACTAACTACTCGTTTATTCATATAAGATTGGAATGAAGATGGATGTATAAGGTTGATTGGATCACTGATTATTTTGAGAAGGAGTTGGAATATTTTTTAGAATTTTTATTCAACAATAGTTCTGACGATGGGTTGATTTGATGCACTTTTTTTTATTGCATTGGAAGTCCATGTTTGACACATGAGGAAGTAAGTTACCACATCACTAAAAAAGGTTTTCAAAAAGGATATCATGTTTGGTATCATAATGGAGAAAATGTTCAAACACATAATGACGTTGGTTTCGTTGAAAGGATTGGAATGGAAAATATGATTTCTGATCAGTTACCATTTGCTTCTCTGGCCAAAACATCATATAGAGATGTAAAAGAGGAAATGATTATGGGAACCCAATTATCATATAATGATCATAATTATGATGTTGATCATGTTAAAGAGTTGTTAGAAGGCACAAATACCCTAGTATACCAGTCATGTGAAGAAATGAACAAAATAGAGTTTTTAATGTGACTGTTTCATGGGAAGACAATGTATGGATTTAGCAATACTATGATCAACTATCTACTTACTCTTTTTAAGGAAATGATACCTGATGATGCATGTATTCCTGAAAAAGATTATACGGCAACAATGGTGACTGAAAAATTTGGATTTTGAAGGACTAAAATCCACACATTCTGTAAAGATGTTTTTATATTCTGGAAAGATAATGTTGATTAAAATGAGTACAAAAATGTGGTACATCGAGATTGAAGAATAATAAACTGGAGCTTAATCTCGTGTACCAAAGAATGTGATGTATCACTTTCCATTAATTCCCAGGATTCAAGAAATATTATTCAGAAAAAATAGTTAATGATATGACCAGGTACGCAGATGAAACAAATAAGGATAATGATGATATTTTTCATCATGCTGATAGGTTAGCCCAGAAAAAATTTGATAGGTTACATCCTGATTTTGCAGCTGACCCCCAAAATGTTATATTAGGATTTCCATGTGATGGTTTCAACCCATTTCAACAGATACATACTGCACATAGTACATGGCATGTCTACATTCTTATTTATAATTTTCCATCATGGATGTGTATGAAAAATCTAGTTACTGTCATGAGTATATTGCATTCATGACCCAATGATCCTGGAAATGATATCGACTTATACTTTCAACCATTAATAGATAAGATGAAGGAGATTTGGAAATTTGTGGTGAAGAAATATGATGAATTTAGAAAGGATTACATTATGTGTCGTGCAACATTATTAGGGGCAATAAATTATTTCTCTGCATATGGAATGATGTCTACTTGAAGTACAAAGGGGAGATTATCTTTCCCTATATTTTATGAAAAATACACATTCTATGAGATTAATGATTCAACAAACATTTTGTTTCAAAGGGATCGACGATTTCTACAAATGGATCATCCATACAAGGAAAATAAAAGACAATTTGACAATTCCATAGGGACAGATAAAATACCTCCTTTAATATTGAGGGGTGATATTCTTAATGAACTTGAAAGTTTATATTTTGTTCATGGAAAGGGTTAGTTATATTCCAACAGGCGGAAGAATGTTACATTGAATTGCAATAGTAATTGGAGAAAGAAAAGTATATTCTATGAGTTTTCATATTGGTCATCAAATTTTCTGCATCACTCCTTAGATGTAATGCATGTTGAAAAAAATGTGTGTGAAATGTTACTTGAAACACTTTTAAATGTAAAGGTCAATACAAAATATTATTTGCAATCATGTCGTAATTAAATGGATTTTGGTATAAAACCAAGACATCAACCTGATTTAATTGGTCAGAATCAGTGGATAGTCCCTTTTTCTTGTTTTCTGATGAAAAATGTAGAGAAAAAACAATTTATTAAAGTCATGGAATGCTTAATGGCTCTAGATGGTTATTCGAGTAAAATTTTGAAAAAAGTGAATACACCAGATGTGAAACTAAAATCCCTCAAAACTCAAGACTACCATGTCTTGTTTTATGAATTGTTTCCTTTTTTCAATTCAACATTTACTATCACAGAATGGAATGGTCATTTTTATTAGATTATGTCACTTTTATCATGTTATTTGTGCTAACATATTGAACAAAAGTGTTATGAAAAAACTATATAATGAAGATCCGATTATTCTTTGTGGCTTGGAGAAATTATTCCCCCCATCATTTTTACATGTATGTTACATCTGACCATGCATCTTCCAATAAAAGATCTTTTTGGTGGCCTTGTTTCTAGTCACTGGATGTATCTAATAGAAACAATTATGTTTACATAGATATCTTATGTGAGAAATAAGAGTCACCCTGAAGGATCTATTGTGAAAGGTTAATTAGAACATGAATGAAAGGATTTATGTTCAATGTTTTTAACTAATGTCACCATGAGATCTAATCGGCCCATGAGAACAGAAGATGATCATTATGATGCCATTGATCCAAAATTTCCATGACATCCCAAAATGGGGGGGGGGAGGTATCTATATCATATAGGTTGTGTACATTGATAGGGATGAGTGGGAAATGGCTCATCGTACGGTATTATTTGACTACGACATTGTTGAGGATTACATCAAGTAAGTAAAATTATAAATATATATATTATTGTTCTGTATTTATTCGTAGTTTGTAATATCATTTAATTTGTATATTTTTCAATAACATAGTGAAATTATAAAAAGAGCACATCACTCTTTACCAATTAAGAGGCGGGAGAAATTACACAGCAAGGAATTTCCTACATGGTTGAAATCAAACGTAAAAACTTATTCTTTTTACATTACCAAATCATTGTTAGTTTTTCAATATTCATTGTTTAAATATTAAAAGTCCAAATTTTACTAATGGATGATGTATTTGCTGAAATAAGGGAATTTTCATTTGGTCCAAACAATGTGGTTCATGATTATAAATAAAAGGTTGTCAATGGTTTTAAATTCATTATAAATCATTGTGAAGCAATGATGGAAACACAACATGATAGTTCCTAGATAGGTGCTACAACGGATTGTTATGCTAGTGTATCAGATTAATATCCTAGATCTAAAAATATTTCATATTATGGAGTTTCTAAGATTATATTTTTATTAGATTACAATGCACATGGTCATATCGCTATGAAGAAAATAAAATGGTTTGATTCAATGCGATGACAATTCATGTATATATATAGTTGCGGTTTTAGAGTGATTGATAGGAAACATCAGCACTGGATAGATGAGCCTTATATTCTTTCATCACAAATTAGACATTTATTTTATGTAAATGAACCTTTAAAAATAAAAATTATTGTTATTTTTAATGTTATTCCCAAACACATTTTTTATAAAGGATTCGATGATGGTGATGTTTTGGAAGAACTAGTCGGTATTTAGTAGAATGTATCATTCGATGATACAGGTGATTCAATTGTGATAATGGAATGTAAACCAGAAATTATAACATTTAATTCCTAGCATTACATGTTTCAATGTATTTAGATTATATTATTTTGACCTGGTACGTGTTTTTTAAACGTTTAAAGTAGCAGCTTCTTTTGTTTTGTAATGTTTTCTTTTAGTGAGTACAAAACATAAGGAAAAAAAGATAATGGAAGATATAATGTTTTGAAAAATAATATAAATTTTTGGCATCTTTAGAGTTATTTAATGCTTTGTTATATTTTTAAAATTTTCACATCACTTTTGGAATCTACAAATTATTATGTCTTAAGAAGAGGTTTGGCAAAAAATGGAGGAAAATCATCACTCACATGGAGAAGTTGGCCTGAAAAATATGATTTTTCTGGTGAGTCCCTTATTTATTTATAGGTTATGTATGAACTACACAAAAATAAAATTTAATATGAACAATAATAATCGAGGAGTAAAATTTCTTTCAATAATGAAGGTTCATGCACTCCAGAATATAGTATCATCCCTACATGCAGCCCCCTTACAAGTACCGCCTTATAGTCCGTGGCTCTACAGTCACTGGGACAGTTTCCTCCCATCATTATCCCCACTTATATTCCCTATCCATACATGGGAATTCATCATTTTTATCCATTTCCTTCGCCTACCATGCATGGTAGTCCATCTCCTTCTACCCCTCAACCTTTTTACCCTTATCCACCTTCATCTCTACAGGGTACACCTCCATTGGTTATGCCCCTGTATACCCATACCCTCCTACCCAACCTTAGAAACCACAATATAATATGTATGGTACACCACCAATGGTTATTCCCCCTATATACCCATAACCTCCTACCCAACCTCAGCATCTGCAGTCTACCATGGAAGACATTTCTCTAGTTGCATCCCCCAATATAGTGTGCACGATAGAGAAATAACAAATAGGTCTACTGTTAAATGTTAATAAAGTAATGAAATTAATTTTTTTATTAAATATATGATATATATGAGTATAAAATATTCATTTCTTTTTTCAGGATCATATTTTACTAAATGATGTTATTGAGTAAAGATGCGTAAAGTGAGGAATAGACACACCCAAATTATGGTTAATTGTAAAAGGAAATGAAAATTATTGAATAAAATTATAATGAATTGAAAATTTTCATGGGGTCACTCAGAAGACATAGAAACATTGTTCCGGTTCAAGCAATCGAGTGGAGAAAAGTTGGATAAGAAATAAAAGACAAGGCTTGGGTGGAAATTTTGGTTTCATATTTTTTAAAATTACTTTGAAATTTCATTATAAAGTATTATTGATATTTTTTTGAATAATCATATTCACTATAACATCTCAATTAGTCTCCATGCTAAGAGAGGGATGTTAATGGAACTGGGGGAGATGTGGAGGGCCAAAAAAAATGACCTGCATTTTGGATGAAAAAAGAAGAAGTGGTACTCCTCTTGAAAATGTACTAATCTTCAATGAATCCCCAATTTCACAATACAATGAATTAATATCATATAGGAGATAATCCACTTTCAAGGTAATTTTAAATCTTAATGTATTTAATAAATTAATTTTTTTCCTTAATGTTTGTTTTCTGTAGTGGATGATTTTATTGGATGTGACTGTGTTCAGTTTTATTTTTCAGACTTGGTTATTTCAGTAAAGTCATGAACTTTTTGAATTATTAAGTATAAATGATGATTTTTTATCCCTTTTGACTTGTTGAAATTCTAGTTTATTTTTATTTACTCATGTTATTCATCTGAAAGAATCATAAAAATAAGGGCATCATGATATATAATCGTACTCTGGGGAAAACTACACTACCAGATCATGAACATTCACATTTAATATATGATCTAACATTGAATATAAATGTATTTTTTCATTTATTTATGTTCAATGTTCATGTAGAAATGATCATTAAATATTAAAGGACCTGTTCCTAAATCATTATTGTTTTCATCTAGTTGGAAAAAGAAAGATGGAACTGCTCTGAATCAGACAAGACAAGAAAAAATAGTTAGAATGATTGTAATTTTTTATCTATTAGTATGCAAATTCATTCACAGAAAATAATATGAGGTTTCTTTTCCTCATTCGTAATGAGAATTATTGAGTCAATTATATCACTTGTTACTATGGTATTATATAATACAATACATTATCTACCTTCTTCATTACTATTCCTAATGATAATTTAATAAGGTTAATTCTTGATATGGTTTAAAAAAGATATTTTAAATCCATTAAATCTAGAATAGTGTTTAAGGAACCCTCTTATTTTATTTATACTGATCATATAATCATGATTCTTTATAGATTATTAAGGAATTTTTATACTCCAAAATTGGTCCATAACCACTACTAATATTTGTTTAAACCCAAATAGCATCCCAATATACTAATATATGTTATACAAACTCCTAAAAGTAGTATAAAGAATATAAATAGACATACACTACTTATATTTTTGTCTAGAATTCATCAAAAAAATGAGGTTGTAGAATCCGTTTCTCATTGGAATGATATAGTTTCAAATGTGGATGCAAATCAATGTTTTTTCATCAATTTATCTCAGTATCGCATATCGAACCTGATAGGGAAAACTGTTTTAGAATACCCCATTTCATACTTGTTACCTTTATTTGGGATTGTCTTAAAAATTGTTTTTTTATACTGAATCTCCATTTAGTTATTAAGAATATTTCATATATCTTGATGACTCAAAACACCTTTAGAGTAATTATCTATGTTGTGGGCCATTTCATTATTGAGAAATAATTCTCTGACGGGATTATGTTAAAGTTCATACTAAAAGGATCCGTCACATTTTTGAGTAATAATGCTCACATTGGTGTACATGAGTTTCTAAATTCCTAGAATATATTCTTTGTCCATTTCAAGAAATTTTTATAGTGAAATAAAGGACCAGTCACATGCTTTTGTGTTTTCTAAAGAAACTGAGATTCCATAACCTAGGTTTTATGAAGGGAATATTTATATAGTGCCACAAAGTATTATTGTGTGAAGAAGAAACTATGAAACAAGTGTAGATTATTGGAACAAAAATTTTCGTGTTCTCATGGGAAAGAGGAAGTCACATGACTTGGATTATGCATTGTGATTTGAATCAGAAGAAAATGTATGAATATGATTACATGAATACAGTATAAATTTGGTTACCAATCCATTTAAAAAAAATATTATTTTGAAAAAATTGAGTTTGAAAAAGTAATGGAATTGGAATAATATAATTGATTATGAAAAAACCAAAAAATAGAAGTATCCATCCTAACATATATTAGTATTTTTTTCCTATACGATTGTTTTATTTTATTGAAGATCAAGGTTTTTTTATGTTTATTAATGGGTAAACACAAAAAATGTTTCCATTATGTGAGTTGAGATATTTGGTTTTTCCTTTTTAGAAAGTTTACTCATAACATGTATTATCATTTCAATGGAAATATTCCAGCAATTTGTTTTATTATCTAAAAAAATGGTGACACCCTTTTATAGAATGATCTTCAAACTCTAATGAAAAAGGAAGTAGACATATTTGGACCAAACGGTAATTTACATTAGGTTCTTGGAAACAAGAACAGTGGAAATGTTCATTGTATACCCAGAAATAAAACCATGCCATCTAAATATTGGTCATCAGGTATTGAATATTCTATAAATATTACAGGAATGGTTACCGAAGAACAATTACATTCTTCTATTGAGACATCACAGAATGAAGTTAGACAAGAGTCTCAAAAGACAAGGAAAAAAGAAAATGAACAATTGTTCATGTTTATATAAGCTATATGCTCTTATCTTCTGCCAGAAGGTGTAACAATAGTGGATGGATGATTATAGAGTTTTCGCTCGATGTATGAAGATGGAAATGATTGTGTAGAAAAAGATACTGGTGGAGAGGCTGATGATGCTATTGATGGTGGAGAGGATGAAGATGTTCCTAATGGTGATGATGATTCTGTTTTTAGTGGAAAACACGTTGATGTTTTTGATATCTGTGATGATAATGATTGAGGATTCAGATGGAATTTTTGAGCAACATTATTGATTGTTTTTGTATCAATAATATTTTAAATTTTTATAAAATTTTAATTTTTAATGTATTAGTTGTTTTTTTATTTGTGTGTAAATGAGATGCTACATTGGATTTTGGAATTATTCCAGGTGTATGTGTATGGTGTATTTGTAAACTGCATTTTTTGAGTTGTTTTCTATTTTTTTAGATGAAAATATACTACAACCATGGTTTTAACTCTCACTATAGGGTGGATACCACCATGGTTTTAACCATGGGTATAGGGGAAACTGGCAGGGGTAGGGGACTGGCAGGGGGAGGTGACTGGCATGGTTAAGGGGAGACTTGCAGGGGGGAGGGGACTAGTAGGGGTGTAAGGGGAAGGGTGGGTGGGGTGAATGGGGGACTGGAAGGGGAAGGGGGGATGGGAAACTAGATGGTGGGGGGTGCTGGACTGGAAGGGGGAGGGGATTCTGGCACGGGAAAGGGGGAACTGGTAGGGGATGAGGAAGCTAGAAGGAGGGAGGATGAACTGTTAGGGAGAGGGGGATGGTAGGGAGAAGGGTGCAAGTGGACGGTGGGTGGGGTTCAAGGGGGGCTGGCAGGGGGAGGGGGACTAGAAGGGGTGGGATAGGGGAAACTGTAAGGGTTGGTGGGGAAATAGTCATGGGATTGGTACTGGCAAGGGTAGGGGTGGAAGTACTAGGGGGATAGAACTGGAAGGGGGAGGGGTGCAAGGGGTAGTCTGGGTGGGGAAACGAGATTAATGGAGGTGCAAGTGGTGATGGGAGGGGGAGGGGAACTGGATGGTGTAGGGGGAGGCGTGAAAGGGGTAGGGTGGGTCAAGAAACTGGAAGGGTGGGGTGTGGCAAGTGGGGCTGGCAGGGGGAGGGTATTGGAAGGGGCATGGGGGTTTTCAATAAATGGCCGAATCTAGGACCTTCTCATAGTACCTCGACATCCCAATAGCCGATTATAGAACCTTCTCACAACATCAAGAATTTTGAAAGATTTTATTTCATGGTATGTTTTGAATCTTTTGTCCATTACATCAATTTTTTCTTACTAATTTTTCATTCATCTTTTTCATGAACCATCCTTTATCAAAAACAACCATCTTCCCAATACATTAATCTCTTTGTAGACCCAATTTCAAAAATATAAACTGAATTCTCAATCAATTCCAACTTTTCCAAACCCCAATAGCTTCAATTACATCATTTATTATCATTTACTACAAGTTCAATTAACACTAACCCTCAGGGTTATTTGTCTTTCCTCAGCGTGGCTAGTTTGTTTTTCCACTTCAATATAATGTTTGTCCAATACAGGTATAGTTCAATATATGTTTTATAATTTATTAAATTCATATATTAATTGGTCTTTATTTATATACAACTTGATATTGTATATGAAAATTTCTCATTGCATAACATTCCTTCCTTGAAGTATACTGAGATTCTATAAATATTAATGGAACATTAAATTAAAATCAATTTTTTTGATTCTATACATGTATAATTCATTTTAAATTTAATAAATTTTTATATTCATATGTTAATTTTTCTTACATTTTATATTCTTGTAGGTTCATTTCTTTATTATACATGGAGTCACAATTTCTGCTTATACATTAACTTTTTCCTAAATTTGCAGTTTATAATCATTATGAAGGAAATTTCAATCACTTAATAAACATGATGTATCTGCATTATCATTAACCACATTATGTGCATCTCATTTATATTGCTGTTTATATTAATATACATGACGTTTCTTGGGGAGGAACACAATTTCCTTCTGATTTATCATGATCTAAAACAGCTATTTATATAGTCTCTTATATCACAATTTATATTAAATTTTATATCACATTTTATATTACATTTTATATTTTGTTGAAATTTCATTATTATATTCCTATTTATATCACCATCTAATTTACACTTTTTAACCCAACTCATATTGAAGCATAATTTGTAATGTCATATAATGGCATTTCAATTAAATTTTTGTTTAAATAGTAGTATTTATTATAGTTTATACTAATATACTTATGGAATTTTGGTGTTGAATCAAACATCATTAATGCATTATCGTAAACCAAAAGTGATATTTATGTTCAATACGAATGCAATTACATTTACTTAATATAAATATTGTTAATTCAGATACATTCAACATGCTTTACTAAATATATAATAATTAATAGTAACTATTTATATTTACAACACACAATAAAAAATCACAATAAAATTTTCTAATCATGTACAAGTCTTGAAGGTTTTTTCCTAGACTTCTGAAAATATTTTGATGATTTTCAGTTAGTATTGTTATTTATAATCATATTTTTCTATATATTTTTAATATTTTTAACCATACTAATTAGTTTTGTTGTATCTTTTAATTCTTACCAGGTGCATGATATTATTGTAACATCATGTTACAATAGCAGAGTTATATAATTCAAGAGTTCAGTTATCTAGATTGATGGAACCCTTGTGGTATGGACTTGGGCTTTATAGTTTATTCATTTATTTCAAAAAAAATTAAAACATGTTTACATCAATATATGCAGTGTATTTTTCAAAAATAGTACCTCTTTTTTATTGTTTAGGTCTCATATATTTTTATTCCTCTTTAGGTAAGCTCCTACAATCCAAGGAAACATCATCCCATTCAGTCATTTTAATTAGAAAAACATCCATATTCCATCATCAATTAACCTAATATAGACAACCATAGATTATAGTCTAATTGGAATATCCACCATCCTACCTGAGTACAAACCTATCTCAGATCATAAATGGGCACAACAAAACAAATATGGAACAATATAGGTGTGTGTAAATGAAAATAACATTGAATAAGTGTGGAATTGGTAGATGTATAAAAGTAATTTTGATTATATGTTTGAGTAACATTTCAATGTTACTTATGGAATGAAATTTTAGCGTATGGGAATAGTTTAGGTGGTGGCTATTTGTCAATAGTCGAGATTAACTGGAGCATTTTCCCCAAAGATCGATTAGAAGTTTAATTGGATGTAAAAAATGTTAGTTGGTAAAAAATGGGGCATGGTTCATTTTTACTAGGTGTGTGACAAAAGATTAAGCCTACATTTATAATAGTTTGTGACTTAGAGTTAATTGTTCCATTGTAATATCTTTTTCGATTTTAGTGATGTATTTTTAGATGGATTAGTATTTTTTCATTATTATGAAAATCCATATATTCCTTTGTTATTTTTTACATCTCTTCATTTCATAGTTTTCATTTGTAGTGTCTTCCATGAGAATTAATTAGAGACTCACATGATGCATCATTTAGGTGTGTTGATTATTTATTTTGGATACACTTTCAATAAAATTAACTTCATGAAAACTATTAAGCCA
Organism: Viscum album; assembly: GCA_963277665.1. Classification (NCBI taxonomy): domain Eukaryota; kingdom Viridiplantae; phylum Streptophyta; class Magnoliopsida; order Santalales; family Viscaceae; genus Viscum; species Viscum album. The sequence goes on from OY728141.1 coordinate 1,899,561,231, forward strand.
TTTTACATAGATTTAGGTTCTAGAGTTTGTATATTTATAGATAATTGATTTTAATGATACAAGTGGTATAAGATCCTAGTACATTGTTCCAAGGGATAGCATTGAGAGTGTCTTCTATAAAACATAAAGTATATCTCCTTAACATATTCTACTTTATTTAGAGTTCATTATTCTTTCACCACTTTTGGAATCCTGGGATTTGAAGGTGACTATGGTCAGTAATTTCAGGGGAAGGTCTTCCATTTCTTTAAATTAGAACCATGATATAATCTTAATTGATGAAATCATGAAGAAGTTGAATTTATGAGCTATTGGAGGTTATTTTAATACAAAATTTAAAAGACACTATAACAAAATAATTCAAAGGAAATGATAAGAAAATATAATAGGTAAGATCCATGAGATAATAGTTGTTCATTTTGACTCCACTTGTGTTTCTATATTTTTTTCCAATGAATATTGCACACCCATACAATCTCACATCATAGATTCATTGTAAGAAAATCATGCATCTTAGTTCCACTATGTAGAAATTTTTACATTCATTGAGAGAAATTGAATTGGAATTACAATTAGAAATGAGTTTCTTGAAAACTCTAATAGTTTCTAAAAGTAAAAGTTTGTATAATTCATATCCTTAGAGTTGAAGACAATAATCAAAAAATAGTTTGATCAAGAGATGAAGAGGGAGTTGAAATCATTGATAATATTTCTTATTTAGCTAACACTCATGTTGAGATCCAATATATGATGATTGAGAATTTTGTACGGGACACAAACAAATGAAAATATGTTGTAGTGGAAGGGTAAAATAGTGTAAAGAATGATGCCGAGGTCGTTACTAAAATAACTAGTGAAGAAATCATCATAAAGGATGTGTAATATAATTTATTTGATAAAAAAATGAACTATTATGATAGATAATTGGGACCTGATCTGGAATGAGCTGTGAAACATGTAATAATTGGTGGAAATACCATAATTCACTAGAGAGGATCTTGTAGTATGGATTATATGTTCCATATATTATTTTAACATCAATCATATTTCTAATGAGTAGAATGTTTTGGTTTCTTTATAAAAATATCAAAATCATAGAATAATACAGTTCTTTAATGTTTAAACATTTCTATAATAACAATAGTTAATTATATTTTTTTGATTTTCTTTAACTAGGTTGAAGATGGTTAAAGGTGGCGTCCCCTTCCTTTATCTTCATGACTTCCCTTTCAGGTTTAGTATTATCAAACTATATATGCTGGAGATGATATCCTTTTAAAATTTTGTCTACTTCAATATGGTTTTCATGGATTATTATAAATCTTTACCCTAAGATGGGGGAAATATCATGTTTCAACAATTGATACATTTAAAACGTTTCTTGGCAAGGTGGAAACTTGAGCTCAGTGGGGTAACATGAATTCAAGGAAGCCATGTCCAGAGAAGAGGAGGCCAGAAGAAAGGATGGAGTGATACTTACCGAGGATGAAGAAGACATCATGTCCACCTCACCGGTTGAAGGGGTAGAAGAATACATTATTATGGTAGGTTTGGTCTTTATCTTGGTTGTTGATGCACATTGAGTATGCATTGAGTATGAATTGTTCTGTTGTAATGGATTTTTATTGATAATGAGTCATGTCACCCTTATTTTTGTGATAAGATGAATGTTTATATATTTTATCTTTAATAAACTAATTTCTACTATGGATTTTCAATTTAAAAAAATTAGTTATTTATAACCTATAATATTATAGAGCCACAGTTTTAACTGTGGCTGTTGGAACCCTATAGCCATGGTTCTAAATATGGCATTAGGCACCCTATTTCCATGGTTAAACGGTGGCGGTAGGGAAACTAGAGACACAGTTTTAATTGTGGTGGTATAAATGTATTTCTATAGTTAAAATCATGGCTATATGGTTCCTATAACCATGGTTTAACTATGAAAATAGGTTACCTACTGCCACAAATAAAACTATGGCTCTAGGTTACCTACGACCCTAGATTAAACTGTAGAAATAGGTAAGATTTACTAGCACAACAATAGTGGCCATAGTTTCCCAAAACTGTGGGTTTAAGGATTTTTCCTAATTTCTAGGCCTACAACCATGGGTTCAAACCATGGCCCAAGGTGAATATTCAAGTTGTGAATGTACGAAATGCCAATGGTAGTTACTTCTGTAAAAAATATGTAAATCAAGACTTTTCAATCCATGTTACCCATAATTATTTAAGTCAACACACCTCTATTTATTACTTGAATACCAATCAAAGACCTTAAATGCTTTAAAATTCTAAGGTATGCATCTTTATCCCTATTTTTCATTTAAAAAATTTCCAAACCATATTTTTCATTCTAATCAAACCAAAGATCACATTTTATGTTCATGACTTGTATGTCTCCCCAAGCATTGAGATGATCATTCAACATTCCATGCTCGTTAAGCAATGTAAAGATCAAATTTTCATATACATTCTTCTCAATATGAATCACATCAAGATTTTTCCACAACAAATTAAATTCCCAATACGGATGTTTGAGGAATATATTTTTTTCTTCCATTTTTGTGTTCCGATTTCACTTGATGATGCACTTTGAACTCGTTTCCCACTATTATTCAAATGACGAACCTTCCCAAATTCTGTTTCAACATTTCCATGTTGTTCCAATATTTTAGAAACTGTTAACATCTTTGGAGGTGTTCTACGATCAATGAAAACATTATATTTTGTTTTGTTCAGTTGAAATATATGTGATCCATCAAGAAATCTTCAATGGAACAAGATGCACAATGTTATACTGTTCGGTAGTTTTTTGGGCTCAAAGTCAGTGTTACAAATCGGACATGCCAAACACATGTACGTGTTCCAACCAGATAAATTCCCATGTCCAGGGAAGTCACTAATGTTCCACATTAATGCATCATGAATTTTGAACATGGACCAACATGTGATATATTTTTCAGCCAAAAATAACATGATCCACCAAATTAAACAATAAATAACCCATCATAATTAAACCTTTCCAATATCCTTACCTTAAACAAGACAAGGGGGACCATAGTAGTGTGTATACCAACTAGGATATCTTGAATCAAGACTTCCATCCTTGACACCCCAGATACTGTAAACAAAAAACCATGGAGGTGAGAAATAAATCAAGTTAATTATCAAAAAAATGTCTCTCACCTCACCTAAAAAACTATTACAGATAAAATATCATTTTCAAATCATACATCCATCATATAAATAATCAATAAACAACAATTGGTGAAACATGTTTAGGGTAAATAATTGAGGGTCACGTGAGAAATAATCCATTTAATTTTTAAAATGATAAATGGGTCTTCACATGATAACCAACTTAGTATGTGTAGTCTCACTCCACTTATTAAAAGTCTCATCATTTCCATGATTTTGGAAGCACTTGAAAAAAATCCCTTTTTCTTTCCAAAACATTAACCAATAACATGGAAAATTCCATTGAAAAACCAAAAAATTCATAAGACCTATCTTTCCAATAAAATATTCAAATTTCCCTATCAACCTTTTGAAATAATATTTTTATAATAATTAATCTAATTTAGAAATGGTACATGAAATTCTTATGAAAAAACCCTAATGTCATGCCTATAATTTAAGAATGAAATTTATAATTTTACCCAATATCCCATACATTACAATAATTTAATTGGAAATAATTTTATAATGTATACTCATTAGATGAATTATAAAATAAAGGAAGAGAAATGAAACACATACTTTAAACGTAATGGTAACCAATACACAACATGTCACCTACCATGGGAAACACCCAAAAACCTAAATCCCTAAATCATCATAAAAATGATTTTTAGTTCCCGAGAGAAGGAGAACTATATGGGAAATAGATAAGAGAAAAGGGATGGGGGAGATAAGGATAAATAGTGGTAAAAAACACTAAACCATCTTCCCATAAAAACAAAAAACCATAATCCATAAAATAACACAAAACCCTCTTTCCCAAATAACCCCAAAACCCTAGACCCCAAAAATCCAAAACCGCCAACCCCAAAAAACACTGAACCGCCATCCCTAAAATAACCTAAATCCTCATTACCAAAAAATCCTAAAACCACACCCCAAAAAAACAGGGACACTCATCCCTAAAAAACACTAATCCCTCAACACCAAAAAACATTGTAACATATTCTTCAAATTTCCATGAACAGTCTGTCCCAAAACACCACAGAACACTTAGCCCCAAAAAACCATGATCCCTCTTCCCCAAAAAACATTGAAATATCATCCCAAAAAAACATGAACTATCATCCCCAATAAACCCCCAACCCATCCCAAAAAAACCATGAATCCCTAGCCCCAAATTACCCTATACCCACATCACCATTATTATTAGAAACTTCATCCCTAAAGGAAACCCTTGAAAAATCATCCCAAAAATACCTTGGTCCCTCATAAAAAAAATCAAGCCACAAAAATCATGGAGAGCACAACTTTAAAAAAACCTAAACCATGAATACAAAAATCCCGGAACCCTCAGTCCCAAAATACTCCAAACCCTGTGACCAAAAAAACCAAAAACCCTTTCCCCAAGAACCCAAAAAATTCATCTTGAATAAACTCTAAATGCTCATCCCCAAAAAACACTCAACCTTCTACCCAAAAAACCCTCAACCCTCAGTCCCAAAAAATACTCATCACTTATTCTCTAAAATACCTTAGCTCTTAGTCTCAAAAAACCCTAATATCTATGCCAAAAAACCACCTCAACCCTCACCCCCCTAAAAAACCATAAACCTCAACCCCAAAATCACTGAACACTCAAACTAATTTTACCCTCAACCAGTATCCCCAAGAAACACCCAACCCTCGTACCCAAAACCCCACAATCTTCTACCCTAGAAAAACTTCTACCCTCAGTACTGAAAAATGATAAATACCTACCCCCATAAAATACTAAATACTAATCCCAAAAAAACCATTAATCCCTCATCCCTAAAATACCACACACCCTTATCATAAAAAATGCTAATACCTCTTCCCCCCCCCAAAAAAAATTAAACCTTAAACTAAAAAAACCATGAATTCTTATCCAAAAAAACACTAAACCCTAAGACCCCAAAAACTATAAACCCACATCCCTAAAAAATCATAAATCCCACACCACCAAAAAACCCTAAACACTCAGTGATAAAAAAACATAAATCCTCATCCCAAAAGATATTTGAACCCTAAGCCCTAAAAAATAAATCATTAGAACCAAAAAAACATAAACCCTCTACCACCAAAACCACTAAACCCACTGAACCAAAATTCCCTAAACCCATTCCCTAAATAAATCATAGACCATCTTCTCAAAAAAACATGAAACCCTGAACCCCAAAAATATCAAACCCCCTTCCCCAAAAATCCCAAAAAACTCATCCCAATTATCCCCAAACCACCTAGCCCAAAACACCACAAATCCTTAGTCACAAAAACCCACAAACCATCTTCCCCAATGTTTTGAAAGCTTTTTTCAGAAAGAAAACCTCGATCCCTCACCCAATATAAAACCCTCAAACCCCCCATCCCTAAAAAAACCTAAACCGTAACCCCTAAAAAATACAAAACCCATAACAATAATTGAGACTGAGTGCTCAGCACAAAAAAAACCTAAACAATCATCCCCAAGAAAACATAATCCCTCAACCCCAAAAATCCATGAACCCTCAACCTCGAAAACCCTAAACCCATAGTCCCAAAAAAACTATCAGCGCTCATCCCCTCAAAATCCTAAACGCTCATCACCAAAAAAACCCTAAACCCTAAGCTCCAAAAATACCATAAACCCCAATCCCAAAAAACCCAAAAACCACAAAGACATTAAAACATCATCCATAAAAACCCAAACCCTAAATCCACCAAAAACAAAAAACATACATCTTTTAAAAAACCTAATCCCAAAGCACTAAAAAAACTAACTGCTCTACACCAAAAACACCATGAACACTATCCCTACCAAAACCATAACCCCCCATCCCCCATAATCCCTAAATCATCAAACCAAACTAAACCCTCATCCCCAAAAACCCTAAAAACTCATCCCCAAAGAACACTAAACCCTCATCCCCATAACCACAATCTCTTTGCACCAAATAAAACAATACCCTCATCCAAACAAACCATATACACTCAGCCCCAGAAACCCTGAATGCTTATCCCAAAAAACCCTTAACACTAATCCCCATAAGAACCTGAACAAAAATTCCTAAAAACCCAATTTCCTTAACCCCACAATAAACTGAGACATTAGGTTTCAAAAACAACAAAACCTCGTCCCCAAATAACCTTAACCCTCATCCCCCTAAACCCCTAAATCTTCAGCCGAAAAAAAACTCAACCCTCATCTCCAAAAAACATTAAAACCATATCCCCAAGAAACCATCAACCCTTAGACCGAAAAACACCCACTACCCTTAGCCCTAAAACCCCAAAACACTCATACCCCTAAACCCTCAACCCATAGCCCTTAAAATACCCTCATCCACAAAAAAACAATCAAACCATATCCCCCAAAACCTTAACCCCTTATCCCTCAAAAAATATCAACCCCCAGACCCCAAAATTTTTAAAACCTCATCCAAAAAATTCCCCTTACTCCCAGAATAAAAATATCATGAATCCTTGGCCCAAAAACCACATAAAACCTTAAGACCCAAAAAACCCTCAACCCTCAACCCTTAAAAACCATGAACCCACAAGAAAAAAAACCATGAACCCTCATCCCCAAAAAAATCTTGAACCATTAACATAATAAAACATTGAATCATCATGCCCAAAAATCATTGAACCATCTGCCCCAAAAAACCATAATCCCTCCACCCCAAAAACCCTGATCTCTCAGTCTGAAATACCATGAACCCTGATCCCCAAGAACCGTCGAACTCTTATCCCCAAACAAACCCTAATCCTACATCCCCAAAAACAATCTAATCACTTAGAACTCAAATACCCTAAACCCTTAGGCCCCCAAAACCCTTGACCATCAGCGCTAAAGACCCTAAATCCTCGTCCCAAAAAAACTGTGAACCCCCATACCCAAAAAATTGTAAACCCTTATCTGAAAAATACATAGATCTGTGGGCCCCAAAAAAACCCAAGACACTCATCCTGAAAAAAAATTGAAACCACATCCCCCAAACCCATAAACCCTCTACCCAAAATACTATATACAATCATCCCCACAAAACTCCAAAACATAAGCCTCAAAAAACCATAAACCCACAATCCTAGAAACACATAAACAACTAGCCCTAAAAATCGTAAACCATCATCCCCAAAATGAAAAATAGTTTTCCCAAAAAAATATGAAAATATTTTTCCAAAAACAACCAAAACCCACTTCCAAAAAAATATAATGTATAGTCAGCCTAAAAAAACCATAAAATATCAGCACTAAAAAAACCTAAACCCTATTCCCCAAAATACCCTAAACCACCATTCTGAAAAAAATCTGGAACCCTTACAACAAAAAAAACTAACCCCTTATCCCCAAAAAATGATAATCACTCATCCCCCAAAAACCTAACCCCCTGAACCAAAAAACCCTAAAAACTCTTCCCCAAAAATATTTAAATCCTCATTTCTAAAAACACCTAAAACCTCAGCCCCCAAAATCCCTCAACCCAAAGCAATAAAAAACCAAAAACCCAGAGCCTCAAAAACCCCTAAACCCTCAACCCCAAAAAAATATATAAACCTTCAGTTCAAAATAACTATGAACCCAAGCCCTTGAAAACAATAAACCCATAGCCCTATAAATCACTAAATCACTATCCCCAAAACCCATAAAATCCCCACAAGAAAATTATCCTTAGGCCTAGAAAAACCAAGACCCGCAGCCCCAGAAACACCTAAACCACATCCCCAGAAAACCCAAAACCCCCATCCCCCGAATAACCTATCCTTAAATCCTTATAAGACCATAACACCATAGATGAAAAAAACAATAAACCCTAAACCCTAGAAAACATTAAACCGTTAGCCCCTAAAAACTGTAGACAATTATCCAAAAAAACCCAAAAACATAAGCCCCAAAAACCTCGAACCCTCAAAACCAAAAAACCCCAAAACCCTCGTATAAAAAATTCCAAACCCTCATCCCCAAAATTCCCCAAACCCACAAAAAAAAAAACAAAAACCCGCATCACCCAAAAACCCCTAAACCATCATCCCTATAAATCCTAAAACCCTCAGCCTTAGGAAATATTAAACCCTTAGTCCCAAAACATACTAAACCCTCATTCCTCAAAAACCAAATACCCATATCCCAAAAAACCTATGAACCCTTATTCCTAAAAACCCTAAACACTTAGTACCAAATCCCCTAAACCCTTATCCCCCAAACAATAAAATATCCTTCCTAGAAAACCATTAATGCTCAGTCCTAGAAAACCATAAACAATTATCACTAGAAAACCATATACCCATCACTGGAAAAATATAAAACCACATTCTGAGAAAACAATAAACACTCATCCCAAGAAAACCCAAAACCATCTCCCCCAAAAACTAGAAACCCCTACCCCAGAATACTACAAACCCTCAAAACCTAGGAAACCCCATGCCCTCTACCCAAGAAAACCCCAAACCCTTGGCCCCAGAATACACCAAACACATTACTCCAAAACCTAAAACCCGCAGCCGAAGAAAACCCCAACTCCCTTAGCCCCAGAAAACCCTAAACCCTTACACATAGAAAAAAACAAATACATATACCTATGAAACACTAAATATTCATCCCCCAAAAAATCATAAACCCTCATCCACAAAAAAACGCTACACAATCAACCCTAAACAATAATAAACCCTCAAACCCCAAAAACCCAAAACCCGTAGCTCCAAAAATACCCTCAACATTCAACCCTAAAAACTCCTACGACCAAAAATAATGAAATACATAAACCCTAAACAAAAAAATAACCTAAACCCTCATCCTAGAAAACCCAAAACCATCATCCCCAATGCACCAAAACCCTTATCGCCTAAAACAAAAATACCCTCAACAATAGAAAAACCTCAACCATATGTTTAATATAAAAACTAAACCCTCATCCCCCAAAACATAAAACTTAGATCTACAAAACACTAATTCATTCACCATATAAAATCCTACACCCTCGTCCCTAAAAAATCCAAAACCCTCAACTATAGAAAACTGTAAACCCTTATCCCCAAAAAACTTTATACCCTCTCCCCCAAAAACCATAAATACAAATCCCCTGAAAATCCTAAACCCTCATTCAGAAATCATAGAAAACCTTCAGGGATACAAAAACTAAACTACCATCCCCCCAAACTATACCCTCATCAATCCCCCCCCAACTCTCAACCCTAAAAATAGTAAACCATCACCGCCCACACCCCCTAAACACTCATACCTAAAAAAACCCTATTCCATCAGCCATAGAAAACCCTAAACCATGATCCCTAAAAAACCATAATTCCTTTTTCACAAAACCCCTGTAACCCCCATCCCCAATAAACCCTCAACCCTGAGCCCCAAAACCCTTAAACCTATAGTAACAATAAATCCTCAACCGTCAACCACAAAAAACCATATACCATCATCCAAAAAAATACCCATACCCTCATTCTCATAAAATTCAAAATCCACAACTCCAAAAAAACTCTAAACCCCATCTCCAAAATACCCTTAAATCTTAGACCCAAGAAACCTCTACCCATATCCCCAAAAACTCCAAACCCTCATCCTCAGTAAACCCTACACCCATAAACCCTAGTAACCCAAATTAATCAACCCCTAAAACCCCTAAACCATCATGTATAATAAACCATAACATCTCAAAACTAAAAAACATAAAATGTCAACCCAAAAATTCCCTAAATCCTCAGCTGAAGAAATCCCTCAACCTTCATTCCCAAAAATCCAAAAATACCCATTTTCGAAAAACAATCCACCCTCATCACAGAAATCCCTCATCCCTCAACTCAAGAAGAACATTAACTTAATTCCCCAAAAATAATGAATCCCCTAAACCTTAAAAACCCAAAACACACAGCCCCATAAAACACTAAACCGTCATCCCCCAAAAAACTGAAACCATCAGCACCACAAAACCAAAAAACCAAATATATAGAGAACACCAAACCTTCACCCCATATTACCCTAAACCCTCATCCCTAAAAACTACTTAACACATTTTCCAAAAAAACCTCTATAATCATACCAAAAAAAATAAACCCTCCAACTATAGAAAGCCTTGAACGCTTTTCCCATAAAAGCATAAACCACCAACCCTAGAAAACCCTCAACCCTTCATCACATGAAAAACCTATAAACTATAGACCAAAAAAACCTAAAAACATCATCCAAAGAAAAAAATAATTCCTCATTCCCATAAGACCCTAAACCCTAAACCCTAAAGAACTCAAACCCACAACGATAAAAAAATCAAAACAATCAACCCTAAAAAACCATTACCCTATTCTGTACAAATCACTAAACCCTCGTCCCCAAGAAACCATATAACCTAATACACAAAAAACTCTAAACCCATGTCCCATGAAAACCTGAAACCCTAATCCACACAAAACTCTAAACCCTTAGTCCCATAAAAACCTAAACACACATAAATAGAAAACCATAAATCCTTATAACCAAAAAAACCTAAATCCTCATCCCTAGAAAAAATTATACCCTTAGCTCCATAAAATATAAAACCCTTATTCCCATATAACCCATGACCCTCAACCCCAGATATTTTTAAACCCTCATCCCTAGAAATACATAAATCATTATCCATAGAAATACCTAATCCCTCATCCCTAGAAAACTGAAAACCCTCATCCCTGGAAAACATGAAACCCTAAATCCAAAAAAATATAAAGCCTCATCCCCCCAAAACCCTAAACCATTTCCCCCAGAAAATCCAATATCCTCAATCCCAAAATTCCAAAAACCCTCACCCCCAAAACCCACAAACCCTATGACAAAAAAAAAATTCATCCCTAGAATACCATAAACCCTAACCCCCAAAAAACATAGTCCCACATCCCCAAAACACCCTAAACAATCATCCCCCAAAAAACCATAACCCTCATCACCAAAAAACCATTAACCCTCATCCCCAAAAATCTATAAACAATGTGCCCCAAAAAAACCTCAACCCTCCAACATAAAAACCATAAAACCTAAACACTCATCGACAAAAATCCTAATCACTTATCCCTATGACACAAAACCCTCAGCCTTAGAAAACCCTAAAATATCAGCACAAAAAAAAACAAAAAACCCTCATCCCTATAAAACCTGAACCCTCACACACATAAAACTATATACACTAACTCCCAAAAATTTCCTAAACCCTAATCCCCAAAAATACACAATCCCTCCTACCTAGAAAACCTAAACCCCCTCCCTAGAAATACTAAACCCTCTGCCCAAGAAATACATAAACCCTTATCCCTAGTTATCCCCAAACCCGCATCCCCCAAAAACCCCCAAACCGACATTTAAAAAAACTCTAAACACATACCCCCTGAATACATGAGGCCCTTAGCCCCAGAATACCCCCAAACCTCATCCACAGAAACACTTATACACATAGACACCCAAAACCCAAAACCACATACCCTAAAAAAACCTTATTCCTTTAGTCAAAAAAAATCTAAATCCTCAGCTCTAGAAAACCCTACACACTTAGCACTCCAAAACACTAAACCCTCATCCAAAACAATACCCTAAACCCTCATCCCATAAATACATAAACCCTATGGAACCAAACCCAAAAAACCCTTCCCCAATTCTTGTAAAATATCATCTTCAGAACAACATAAACCCTTAAATGTAAAAAACCTAAACACTCATCCTTAGAAAACACTAAACCCACAACCCCAAGAAAATTCTATACCCTCATCCAACAAAAACCCTAAACACTCAACCCAAAAATACACAAACCATTATCTCCAAAAAATTCCAAAATCCTATACCGTCTTCCAAAAAAACCCAAAGTCCTCATCCAAAAAAACACCTAATCTTAAATGCTAAAAACCCTTAAAGTCCTCAACCACAATACCAAGAAACCATCATCCATAGAAATCAATAAACCATCATGTATAGAAAATCCAAAAACCACAGACACAAAAACCATTACCCTCACCACTAAAAAATTATAGACCCTCATCCCCAAATAAATCTAAAATATCATATTTAAAAAACCATAAACCCTCGTCCCTAGAATACCATAATTGAATAGACCACGTAAACAGTATACCTTCAACTCGAAAAACACTAAACCCTCATCCCATGAAAATGATAAACCCCCATCCATTAAAAAACTTCATCCCCTAAAAAGACTAAGCCCCCAACCCATAAAACACAAAATCCTCAGAACCAAAAATCTCCAAACCCCCATAAATAGAAACCCTAATACTAGGCCCCAAAATACACTAATCCCCCGTACCCAAATAACTCTAAACACTTATCGCTATAAAACACAAATCTTTCGACTTAAAAATCCTAACCCCTCAACCCGAATAATAACATAAACCCTCATCCCAATACAACCCTAAAACCTCAACATATGAAAAACCTAAACACATTATACTAAAAAACCATAATCCCAAAACAGTCACCCCAAAAAAACCGTAATATCTCATCACCAAATAATCCAAAACCCTCATCTCACGAAACCCTTAGCACTAGAAGACCCTGAAACCTCATCCCCCCAAAACCCCAAATAATCATCCCTAGTAAATATCGACCCCTCATAAGTAGAAAAATATACACCCTGATCCCCCAAAAACTATAAACACTCAACTCAAGAAATCCATAAACACACAGTCCATGAAAAAAGTAAACCTTAAACCCCTAAAAAGACTAAACCCAAAGCCCCAGAAAATCCTAAACCCTCAGTCCAAGAAAATCCTAAAACATTTACCATATAAAACCCTAAACCCACTTCAATAAAAAAACATAAACCCTTAGATGCGAAAAACCTTAAAAACTCATCCCAAGAAAACACTAGACCCTTAGATCCAAAACACCTAATCCATTATCCACATAAATACCTTTAACCATAACCCTAAAAAACCATAAACCCTCATCCCTAGAAAACAAAAAACATCATCCCTAGAAAACCATAAACAATCATCCCCATAAAACCTAAATCCCACATCCCTAGAGAACACTAAACAATTATCCCCAAAAAAACCAGTACTAAACCCTAGAAAACACTAAATCCTCATCCCTAGAAAACCCTAATCCCTTATACGTAGAAAATCCTAAACTCTATTCCCAAGAAAAACATAAACCCTCAACTACAAAAAACTATAAACCCTTAGCCCCATAAAACAATAAATCTCAATCCCATGAAAACCATATACCCTCAAACCCATAAAAACCTAATACCCCATACCCATAAACCCCATAACCTCATCTATAAGAAATACTAATCCTCTGTTTCAAATAACATCAAACCCTCATCTGTTGAAAAAAGTGATACCAACAGCCCCAAAAAACCATTATCCCTCAGTCTAGAATTCCCTAAACCCTCCACCCCAATAAAATCTAAAACATCATACCCAAAAAACATCATCCACCCAACCCAAAAACCCCATACAATCTGCCTCCAAAAATCCCTAAACCCTAAATAATAATAAAAAACAAAAACACCCATGAAAAAAACCCCAAATACCCATCACTAAAAAACCTAAAAACCTCAATCCCAAAAAACATCAAACCCCCATAAAAATATCCCTAAACATCATATCCAAAAAATACCCCAAAACCTCAGCAATAGAAAACCACAAACACTAATCCCCCAAAAAACCCCAACACTCACCCTAAAAATACAATAAACCCTACTACCACAAAAGAACCAAAACCCTCTACCCTAATAACCATAAACGCTCAGTGCTAAAAAACAAAACCCTCATCCTAAAAAAACCCTATTACCTCCCCCAAAAAACCCTCAACCCCCATGCCCAAAAAACCTGACATGTCAACATCAATAAACACTAAACCCTCAACCCCATAAAACTCAAAAACCACATCCATAAAAAAAATACCAAGACCTCATCTCTAAAAACCCCAATTACTCATCCATAACAAACCCCATAGTTTCATCCCCAAAAAATTGTATATCCTCGACTAAAAAAATAACAACACATAGCCCCCCAAAACCCCCAAAACCTCAAAACCAAAAAAACCCAAAACCCTTAGCTCCACCCCAAAACTAATTATTCATCCCCTAAAAAATTTCAACCCCACATCCAAAAAAACACAAACCCTAGATCCCAAAAATCAGAATCCCTATACCTGAAAAAACTAGAATCCCAAAACCCAAAACCCCCATACACCAAACACTCAACCCAAAAAAAAACAAGATCATCATCCCCAAATAACAACAAAACCTCATCTCCCAAAAACACGATACCCTCTTCCCCCCAAAAAATCAAACTCAATGTCCCCAAGAAACACAATCTCTCAGAGCCAGAAAACCACAAACACTTAGTCCTAAAAACCACAAACCATTAACACCAAAAAAACCCAACCCTAAGCCTTGGAAAACCCCAAACCACAATTACCAAAAAATCTTATTCCCTAACCCACCCAAAACCCCAAACTCGTCATACAAAAAAAACCAATCACTTATCCCTAAAAATCACCAAACCCTCTGCCAACAAATAATCAGATTATCCACCCCAAAAAATCTGAAAACTCTCAACCCTGTGAAAACCTTGAACACTGAACACCAATAAACATAAAAATTGCGCCCTAAAGTCCTAAACACTAGACCCCAAAAAAACCTAATCCATCAACAACAAAAAACCTAAAACCATTAGACTCATAATTCTTGAAACACATAACCGAACAAATATTGAATCACTCATTCCCGAAAAACACTAAGCCCTATCCCAAAAAACCCAAAACCTTCATCCCTAAAAAAACCAAAACCCTCAACCCCAATGCACCTAAACACTTATCCCCAAATAAACCAAAATCCTAAAAAAACCCTAAACCCAAAACTCCAAAAGAGACCCTAAACACTCATCCTTGAAAACCCTAAACACTCATCCATACAAAAACCTAAACCCTAGACCCCAAAAAATCACTAAGCACTGAGTCCAAAAAAACCCGAATACCTCAAAATAAAAAAACCATTATCAAATCACCCAAAAAACACTAAGCAATCAACACCAAAGAACATATAAACCCTTGGCTTCAAGGAACCCTAAGCTTCGACCATAAAAATTCGTAAGCCCTCAGCACAAAAAATACCTGAACAATCATTAAAAAAACCCTAAACACAATGGCCCCAAAAACACTAAACCCTCATCGCCAAAAAACCCTAAACTATAAACCCCAAAATCCCCTAAGCTCTTAATCCCAAAAAATACTAAAAAAATATACCCCCAAAACACTAAACCATATGCGCCAGAAAAACATTAAACCCTCATTCCAATAAAACCCTAAACCCTCATTCCCAGAAAAATGTAAACCCACATCCCAAGAAACCCTTAGACCCTCATCCATAGAAAACTAAAAACCCTCAAAACTAGAAAACCCTAAAACCTATTCCCATGAAAATCCTAAAACCCTATCCCTTGAAATTCATAAACTCTCATCCCAAAATATACCCCAAACCCTCTTCCATAGAAAACCATAAAAATGCATCCCCAAATAACACTAAATCCTCCTCCCCAGAAAACCCTAAAACTTATTCGTTAAAAAATGAATCCCTAGTCACCAAAAAACCCTAATCATTTATCTTTAGAAAACATGAAACCCACAAACCTGTAAAACCCTAATCTTTGGCCACAAAACCCCTAAAACCCTAAAGGCCCAAAAATTCTAAACCCTCATCATTAGATAACCATAAACACTCAAACCCAATTAACCAAAAACTATTAGCCTCAAAAAACACTAAACCCTAAAACATAGAAAAAACTAAAACCTCTGCCGTAGAAATCCCTAAACCATAGTCCATGGAAAACCTGAAAGCCCTATTTCTAGAAAATCAGAACCCCTTTTCCTTATAAAACCATAATCCATTATTCCTATAAAACCCTAAACCATCTTCTCGATAATAACCTAAACCCTTAGCCTTAGAAAATCCTGAACCCCTATACCCCAAAAACCCAAACTCAAAACCCCACGAAACCCTATCCCCTTAGCCTCTGAAAAAACCTAAACCCTTGGACAATAAAACTCTAAACCCTTAGCCCTATAAAACCATGAATCCTAAAGTATATAAAACCCAAAACCATCATTCATAAGAAACCATAAACCCTCACCCCTAGAAAACCCAAAACCCTCATCCCTAAAAATTCCTAAACCATTATCCACTGTAATACCTAAACCCTCCATCCCAAAATTGCGTAAACCGACCACACCAAAAAATAGAAAAAACCTCTTCCCGAGAAAACCCAAAACCCTAAGCACCAAAAATCATAAACCATTAAGCCAAGAAAATCCTATTCCCTCATCCCCAATAAATAATAATCCAATTACACCAGAAAATGAAAATCCTTTCCCTATACATCACTAGTCCCTTATCTATATAAAATGAAAAACCATCATCCTAAAAAAACTTAAACCCTTAGTCCCATAAAAACCTAAAACCTCCTCCCTAGAAAATACTATACACTCTTCACTAGATAACCCAAAACCAATATCCAAAAAAAACTAAAAACCCTCATCCCTAGACAACCCTAGACCCTCATATCTAGAAATACCTAAATGATCAGCCCTAAAAAACCAATATCTATCATCACCAGAAAACCATAAACGTTCATCCATAGAAATACTGAAACCCATATCCCGAGAAAACCATAATCCCACTGCACAAGAAAACCCTATACCTCAAGCCCTATGAAAACCCAAACCATCAGACCCAGAAAACCAAAAACCCTCATCATTATAATACACTAACCATTAACATAAAAAAACCTAACACTCAGCCCCAAAAAAACCCCAAACCCTCCATCCAAACATCCTTAGACCCTCTTTAAAAAAAACCCCAAACCATCAGCACTAAAAAACACTACACCCATTTCCCCCAAATTAATCAAACACTCAGACCCAAAATATCCCAAACCCTCAACCACAAAATACCCTAAACCCTCTTCCAACAAAAACCCCACATCCTATTCCACAAAAAATCCTAAACACAAAATATTCAAAAACCCTACTACCCAACAAACCCTAACCCTCAACCCCCCCCAAACCATTATACGTTATCCCCAAAAAACCAAAATATTCTTCCCCCAAAAAAAAAAAACCAGAAACTCCATGAAACCCTAATCACTCACCCATAAAAATCTCCAAACCCTCGGCACCAAAAAATTCCAAACCCTAAGCCCCCAAGAACCTAAAACATTCTACCCTAGAAAACACCAATCACTTAACCCAATAAATCCCAAAACCCTCATCCCACTAAAACATAAATCTTAAACCCCTAAAAACCCCAAACCCTTGGCCCCAAAAATCGCTTAACCCTCTTACCCAAAAAACACTAATCCCTTATCCCCAAAAAACCACAAACCCTAAGCCCACAAAAATACCAAACACTTATCCTCAAAGAGTCCTGAACCCTTAAACTAGAAATCCCCTAAAACACATCACAAAAAAACATGACACCGTGACCCCCCAAAAACCAGAAACTCATAGAAATAAAAAACCCCAAAATCTTCATCCCAAAAAAACCCCAAACCGCAAACCCTCATCCCCCCCCAAACACCAAAACCCAAATCCCCAAAAAACCAAAAATACACACCTCCAAAATACCCTAATCCCTTATCACCAAAATAGTCAATAGATAGGCCCCAAAAAACCCGAAACACTCTCATCCCTAAAAAACACAAAATGGCCACCCCAAAAAATATATAAACCATCTAGCCCCAAAAAAACCTAAACCATTAGCCTCAAAAAATCAAAATCCCTTATCTTAATGAACTATAAACCCATATACCAAAAATCCACAATCCTTAGCTCTATAAAAATAAAAAACATCAGGCTAGAAAAAAAACCTCAATCCCTCATACCCATAAATTCCCAAACCTACATCCCCAAAAAACTCAATCCCTTATCCAAAAACCACCTAACCCTCTGCTATAAAAAACTCCAAACCCTCATACATGAAAAACCCAAAAACCCTCATCCCTAAATATCAGAAACACTCATCCCCAAAAAACCTCAAACCAACTACTCAAAATACCACAAACGTTCAGCTAAAAATACCCCAAATTATCTTCCCCATAAAACCCTAATTCATCTTTCCCAAAGAATCAAAAAACCTTAGCCCAAAAAACCCTAATCCATCATTCTCCAAAAAAACTAATCCATTATCCCAAAAAACCGTAATCCCCCACCCCAAAAAAATAAAAAATCTTCATCCCCCCAAAAATCCAAAAACTTTCATCCCCAAAAATCCCTAAACCCTCTTCCCCAAATATCCCTAAACGCTCATCCCCAAAAACCTCAAATCCCCCACCCTAGAAAACCAGAAAACCTCATCCCCATACAACCCAAAAACCTCCACCCTAATCACGCTAAACAATCATCCCATAAATACCAAAAATCCCTTCCTCAAAAACCCTAAATCATCATCAAAAAAACCCCTAATCAACCAACCACAAAACCCCCTAAAAAATTAGCCACCAAAATCACCAAGCTCTCAGCCTAAAAACACCATAATCCCTCTTCAAAAAATACCCTAACACCTTATCCTGGAAAACACCTAATCCCTTTGCCCCAAAAAATACTATGTACACTACCCCATGCCACTTTAATCTATAATCTGCAAAACATACAATTATCTACACTAAAAACACCTTGAACCATCATAACTAACGAATCCAAAACCCTCATACAATAAAAAATATGTAACATAATCACTTAAAAAACACCAAACCATCACCCTTGTTAAACCAGAAACACTCGGCACTAGGAAACCCAAAACCATCAGTCCCAAAAACCCTAAACACACATCCCCAAAAAAAACCAAAACCCTCATCCCCAAAAAAACCCTAACCCCTCAATATTAAAATACAATAAACCCCCATCTCCCCAAAAAAACCTAATCTATTACACCCCAAATCCAAAAAATCGTAGCCAAAATATCCCTAAATTCATAGTCCTAAAAAACACTTAAACCTGATCCCTAAAAAACCCTGAAATATCATCCCTGGAAAACTTAAAGACTTAGTATTAAAAAACACTAAACCACATGCCTCTAAACCCCCAAAACCCCAGGTCATAAAAAAACCCAAATCCCCCCACCATAAAAACCATAAACCCCCGTCCTCATTAAATTCTAAACACCCATCCCCAAAAAACCCTATACCATCACCCCAATAAACCCTAAACCTAGGGAACGAAGAAACTCTAAATCCTAATCCCTAATAAACTATAAACCCCCGGACCAAAAAAATTTATCCTTCAACCCGAAAATACTATAAACCCTTGGCCCCAAAATACCCTAAAAACTCATCCCAAAAAGTAACTAAAAACTCGTCCATAAAAAACCCTAAACCCAATGCCCAATAAACCCCAACCCATATGCCTAAAAAAACCATATAACCCAAAGAAATCTTAAACCCTCATCTTAAAAAACAATAAACCATCAATCCAAGAAACATTAAACCCTTATCCCGAAAAAATCTGAAACCTTCAAGACTAAAAAATACAATACCATCACCACTAATAACACTAAAACCTCATCCCTAAAATAACCTAAAACCTCATTCCCAAAAAACCCAAAACCATAATCTCCCAAGTACCCTAAACAATCATCCCAAATAACACTAAACCCTCATGTATAAAAAACTGTAAACCCTTTACCCATAAAATCACAAATCCTCTACCTCAAAAAACCATAAACCCATATCATCCAAAAACCATAACCCCTAACCCCACTAACACCCTAAACCATCATCCTTAAAAAACAGAAATCCTTATTCTACAAAACACACTAAAACCTTATCCCCTAAAAAACTCTAAACCTTGATCCTCAAATAACCCTAAACTATCAGCCTAAAAGACCCCAAACCATCATCCCCCAAAAACCCTAATCCCTTAGAACCAGTGAAAATACAATGTCGTCAATTGAAAAAGACATTAAACCCTCATCCCCAAACAACAGAAACACTTATCTATAAAAACCTACTCCAACAACCATAAAAAATTTAATAATTAAGAGAAAAAACCCTAACCCATCATCCCCAATATAAAATAAACCCTTAGACATAATAAACCCATAACCCTATGTCCCAAAAAACCCTAAACACACTGTCCCAAAAAAACCATAAACCCTCATCTACCATACAATCCTAAACCCACATCCTCCAAAAATATCCTACAACGTCAGCCCTAAAAATATCAAAAACCACATACCCCCAAACCCTCAACCCCAAAAACCCAAAACACTCAACCCCAAGAAACCCTAAAAGCCTCAGCCCAAAAAACCCCTAAAACCTTATCACCAAAAAATATTAAATCCTTAGCCCTGAAAAGTACTAAACCCACACCCAAAAAAATCCTAAAACCTCTGAACCAAACTACACTAAACCATAAACCAAAAAACCTACAACCCTAAGCTCCAAAAAACCCTAAAACCTCATTCCTAAAATACCCAAAAAATTTATCACTGAAAAAACCCTAAACCCTCATCGCCAAAAAACCTTAAACACATAGCACCAAAAATTGTAAACCCTAATCTCCAAAAAAACTAAATCCTTAACTCAAAAAACCTCAATCTTTAGCCCTAGAAAACTCTCATAACTATCCCCAAAAAAACCCTCATCCCTAAAAAAATCCCTTAAAACATAGCTCTAATAAAACCAAAACACTCATCCCTAAAAAACCTCAACACTTAGCCCGCAAGAACCATCAAACCTAAGAGAAAAAAATATACAAACCCTCTACCCAAAAAAATCTCAAGCCATTCCACAAAACACCCCAAAGCTTCATCCAAAAAACCAATAAATGTTCGTCCCAAAACACTAAAATATCATCCTGAAAAAACCCAAACCCTCATCCTAATATAACCTAAAATTATAAGCAACAAAAAATCATAAACCCACATCCCAAAAAAACAAAACCCTCACCTGCAAAATACCTCAATCCCCCAGCCCTAGAAAACACAAACTCTCATCCCCCAAAATACCTAAACTGGCTAGCCAAAAAATACTAATCCTCATAAAAAAACAATCCAAATCCCTCAAGACCAAAAATACCTAAACCCTCAATCCCAATGAAATCCAAAATTATAAACCTAAAAATCATAAGACTTCGGCCATAAAAAAATCGTAAAACTGAATCCCCCAAACCCCTAAAACATTATACATAACATCCCTAATACCCTCAACACAAAAAAACTATTAATTGTTACACGAAAAAACCCTAAACCCACATCCCCGAAAACACTAAACACCCTGTAGAAAATCCCTAAATCCTTATCCCTAGAATGCTAGAAACCCTCACCCATAGAAAAACCAAAACCCACTTACCCAAGAAACTCTAAGACATCAGCCCTACAAAAAACTATATCCTCTATCCCATAATACTCTAATCCTTATGACCTGGAAAACCCTAAACCAGCATCTCTAGAAAACAAAAAACCATCATCCTAAGAAAACCCTAACCCCTCGGTCCAATAAAACAATAAACCCTCAGTCCCAGAAAACCCTGGACCCTCTTCCTATAAAACCATCAACCATCATCCCTCATTCATAGAAAACCATCAACCATCATCCCATGAAAATCATAAACCCACTCCTTCTAAAACACAAAACCCACTCCCTAGAAAACCCTAAACCATTATCCCCAAAAAACCCTAAACTTTCATCCTAAGAAATACCTAAACCCTAAACCCTAAACCCTAGAAAACCCTAAACCAATAAGCTAATAAAACACTAAAAACACTACCACATAAGCCAATAAATCCCCATCATAATAAATTCTTAAACCCTCATCCCCAGATAAATCTTATCCCCAGAGATCCCTAAACGCTCACCCTTGGAAAACAATAAGTTATCATCACTAGAAAACTCTAAACCCACATCCCTAATAAACCTTAAACCCTCAGCATCAAAACCCTAGACCCTAAACTCTATAAAATCCCACATACATAGCACCAAAAACCATAGACCCTCATCCCTTAAAAACCCAAATCCGTCAGCCCCAAAAAAATATTAAACCCCCAGCCCAAGAAAACCCTAAACCCTTAGCCCACTAAAACCCTAAAACATTAGCTATAGAATACCATAAAGCCTTTGTCCTATAAATCTCTAAACTCATAGCCCTGGAAAACCCTAAACCCACATCCCAATAAAACCCTAAACCCTCATACCTAAAAAAACATAAAACCTATACCACAAACACACATTAAACCTCATCCAATGAAAATGTAAACCCACAGACCTATAAAATCCTAAACCCTTAACCCTTAATAAACCTAAACAATCAACCCCAGAAGACCCTAAATCCTTGGCCCCAAAATCCCTAAACCCTAAGCCCCAGAAAACCCAAAACCCTCACTCAAAAAAACCCTATACCCTCACCAATAGATAACCATAAACACATTCCCCAAAAAATTCCAAGACAATCAAACCATAAAAACATGAAACATTATATATAGAAAACTCCAAAACAAAAAAACATAAACCCTTAATGATAGAAAACCCCAAACACTACTCCACACAAAACCTTAAAAAATCATCCAAATAAATCTCTGAACCCCCATCCTTAAAAAAACCTAAACCCTTATTCTCATAAAATGGTACACCCTCAACAAAAAAAACCTATACCTTCATCCCCATATATACTAAACCCTTAGCCACCAAAAAACCCAAACAATCAGCCCAGAAATATAAAAAACCCACATATCTATAAAACCTAAAGATATAGTCTCTTGAAAACCCTAAACCCACAGCCACAAAAATCCCTATTCCCACAGCCATTGGTAATCCTAAAACCCCATCCATTTAAAACATAAAACCCCCAACCCATGAAAACCCTATAACATCATCCCCATAAAACCTTAAATCCCAAGTCCCAAAAGCCCTCATCCCCATAATACCAAAGAACCACATCCCTAGAAAACCATAAACACTCAGCCCCAAAAATCACTAAACCCTCATCCCCAGAAAACCAAAATCCTATAGCCTAAGAGATCCCTAAACCCAAAATAGTAGAAAACCCTTTAACAGTGATACCGAGAAAATCCAAAACTCTTTACCAATAAAATCCAAAACCATCATCCACTGAAAACCCCAAAAACTCATCTCAGATAACCCTAAACCCTCATCCCAAGAAACTGTAACGTCACGTCCAATGAAAACCATGTACCCACTCGACCACGAATAGTGAACCCCTGACCCAAAAAAACAAAAACATGCATCCCTTGAAAACCCTAAACCCTCTCCCATTTAATATCCAAAAACCTCATACCTAGATATTAATAAATGATATGTATTAAAATTCACTTAACCCTCCGCCCAAGAAAACTATAAATACTCATCCCCCCAAAAACCCTAAACCTTCATCCACAAAAAACACTAAACCCTCAGCCCTAGAAAACCGTAATCCATCATCCCCATAAAACCCTAAACCCACAAACCTAGAAAACCCTAAACCCTCAGCCACAGAAAATACCCAAACCATTATCCCCAAAAAAACATGATACTGTCAGCACCAAATTACCCTCAACTCCCCAAAAATCTAAAACCTCATCCCTAGAAAACTCTAACCCCTCATCCCTTGAGAACCCTAAACCCTTATACCTAGAATACCCCAGATCCTCATCCCCAAAAAACCAAAACTCTCAACCCAAAAAAACCATAAACACATAGCCCCAAGAAACAATAAACCAAAAAATCTTGAAAATACCAAACTATATTCCCTAGAAAACCCAAAACCCTCTGCCCAAAAAAATCCAAATCCTTAACCCTATAAAACCCAAAACCCTCAGCCTCAAAAAAACCTAAAACCTTATCCCTAGAAAACACCAAACCATCCACCTATGAAAACCCTAAACGCTCACCCCCATAAAACCCTTTGTCCTCACACCAATTCACCATAAAGCTCATTCCCAAAAAACCCCAAACCCTAATCCCAAACACTCTAAACCCTCACCTAAAAAACACCAAAACATCATATCAAGAAAACCCTTAACCCTTTGTCCTAGAATACGCCAAAGGCTCATCCCTAAAAAATCTTAAACCCATAAAACTACAAAAAACTGAACCCTCAGACAAAGAAAAACACACACATTGAGGCCCACAAAACCCTAAACACTCGTCCATAGAAATACCTGAACCCTTATCCCTAGAAAAACCTAATACCCCATTTCTAAAAAACACTAAATCATCATCCCCATAAAATACTAAACACTCATCCCCTAAAAATCCAAAACCCTCATCACTAGAAAACCCTAAAAAATTGGTTCCATAAAACCCTAAAATGTCAACCAAATAAACCCGAAACTCTCATCCCCGGATAACCCAAAAAATTTATACCAAATAAACTATAAACCCTCACCAATAGACCGTAAACTCTCATCATTAGAAAAAAATAATCCATCATCCATAGAAAACCCTAATCCCTCGTCCCTAAAAAACCCCAAAACCTCATCTTAGAAGACACAAATCCCCTAGGCCCCCCAAAACCAAAACCCTTTACCCCAAAAAACCATAAAACCACAACCTCATAAATCCTTAAACCGTCATCCCTAGAAAACACAAAAGCCTCATCCCTAGAAAAACTGAATCACAGACCTCCATAAAACAATAAATATTCCCCCCTAGAAAACCCTATAACATCATCTCAATAAATCCCTACACCCTCAGCCTTAGAAAACACTAAACCATTAGTCCTAAAAACCCTAATCCCTCGGCCGTAGAAAATCTAAAACTGTCATCCCTAGAAATCCCCAATCCCATATCCCTAGAAAACACTAAATGTTGTGACCCATAATACTAATACCCTCAACCACATAAAATCCCGAAACATCATCCACTGCAAAGAGAAAACCCTTAGCTCTTGAAATCCGTAAACAATAGTCCCAGAAAACAAAGTACCCTCAGCCATAGAAAAAACAAAACCCTTTACCCTAGAAAGCATGAAACACACAACCCCATAAAACCCAAAAAACTCTTAGCTAATGAAAATCTGAAAACCTCAAACCTAGAAAAATCCAATCAATTGGCCTAAGAAAACCATAAACCCTCATTCCAAAAAAATCATAAACCATTATCCCTAGAAATCCCTAAACCTTCATCCCCAGAAAACCCAAATCATCTTCACTAGAGAACTATAACAACTCAGCCCTAGAAAGCACAGAACACCCTACCCAAAAAACCTATGACAACTCAACAATACAACACTCCATATCCTCTACCCCCTAAATACCAAAACCCTCACCCTTAAAAAATCCTAAACCCTCATCCATAAAAACTCAATCTGTTGGTCCTTGGAAAACTTAACTATTAGACCCCAAAACCCCTCAACCATTAGCCCTAAAAAAACAAAAACACTCATCCATAGAAATACCTAATCCCTTATACTGAAAAAATACTAAATCCATAGCCCCCTAATATCATAAACACTCATACCTCAAAAACCTATAACCTCATCCCAAGAAAATCAAAGATTCTCATCCCCAGAAATACCTACACCATCATCCCCATAAAACCATAAACCCTCCGACTCAGAAAACCATACTCCAAAATCCCCTAAAAATAGTTGACACTAATAATAATAAAAACTTAAACCCTCTTTCCTATTATCACCTTAAAACCTATGCCCTTGAAAACCCTAAAAACCTCGCACATGAAAACCAAAAACCCCCACCCATGAAAATACCCTACAACCTCAAACCTAGAAAACCCCAAACCCTCATTACTATACAATCCTATACCCACAACTCTAGAAAACCGAAAACCCTTAGCCCCATAATTCCCTTGGTTGGTATCATTAGAAATCCCTTAACCTGCATCCTCATAAACAACTAAACCCTCTATCCCATAAAACCATAAACCCTCAATTCTAGAAAACCCTGAATCCTTATCCCCAGAAAAACCAACAACCAATGTTCTAGAAATCCCTAAATTGATATCCATATAAATCCCTAAATACACTACCCCAAAAAACCATAAAACCCTAGTCCAAGAAAACCCCAAACCCTCATCCCTAGAAAAACCTAAACCATCAACATAAAAAAACCCTAAATACTCATCCCCAAAAAACCATAAACCCTAAGCCATATAAAACCACAAACCCCCTACCCTAGAAAACCAATAACCCTCATCCCTATAAAATGCTATACTCTCTATATAGAAATCTGTAAACCATCATCCCCATTAAAATTTAAAACCACATTCCTAGAAAACCTTAATCACACTACCCTTGAAAACTCTAAAACCAAATAAAAAAAACCCCAAACCCTCACCCCAGAAATCCATAAACCCACATCCCCAAAATCCCTAAACCCTTAACACCAAAAACCCCTATGATCTCGTCCACAAAAATCCTAAAACCCTAACCCCCAAAAAACTAGAAACCCTATGCACTAGAAAACCCAAAACACCCATTCCCAGACACCCTAGACCCTCAATCTAGATAACCATTAACCACCATCCCCATAATACCATAAACCCCATAAACATAAAACACTAAAACCTCTATCCCAAAAACCCTAAACCCTCATCCCTAGAAAACTATAAACAGTTTGCTTTTGAAAACCCTAAAACCTCAACCCCATAAAAACTAAACACACAACCCAAAATACCTGAAAACCTTACAACATAAAACTTCAATCCCTAACCCCATAAATCCATATACCCTCTAACCTAGAAATCCCTAAATAGTAATAAAACCCAAAACCCTCACCGAATGGAACCCAAAAACCCTCATCCTCATAATACTCTAAAACCTCATCCAACAAAATCATTATAACATCAACCACATAATACCCTAAACCATCGTACATGGTAAACCGTAATCCCTTTTCCAATAAAATCATAAAACCTCATATCTATTAATCATAAACCCTTATCCAAGAAACCCCTAAACACTCATTTTGAAAAATCCCAAAAACCACTACCATTGAATACCTCAAACCCTCATCCCTAGAAAACCCCAAACCACGAACCCTAGAAAACCATTATCCCTAATACCTAGAAACCATATAATCATCATCCCTATAAATCCTCAAACCCTCATCCTTGAAAAAACCTAAGCCCTCATCCATAGAAAACCATAAACCCTCAGTCCAAGAAAACCATAAACCCTCAACCCAAGAAAATCCTAAACCCTCATCCTCAAGAAATCTAAAACCCTCATCCCGAGAAATCCCTAAACCCATATCCCAAGAAAAGGATAAACCCTCATCCTTAGAAAAATCAAAACCCTCTGCTCCATAAAGCACAACAGGATCATCAATTAAAACTATAAAAATAATACCCTCAAAAACCCAAAACCATGATCCTAAAAAACGCCAAACCCAAATCAATAAGAACCCCTAAACCATCATCCCCAGAAATCCCAAAACTATTATACCAAGTAAACTCTAAACCATTAACTCTAAGAAACCCTAAAACTTAACCAAATAAAACCCTAAACCATCATGACATAAAATCGCTAAACCCTCATCCCTAGACAACCCTAAAACATCATCTTGAAAAAAGCGTAATCCATTTGACCCTAAAAACCCCAAATCATAATCCTTATAAAACCATGAACCCCCACCCCCAAAAAACACTAAACCCTCTGCCCAAGAAAACCATCAACCCTCAATTCAACGAAACACTAAAATTGTAACTGTAGAAATTTGGAAATTCTCATCCCCAGGAAACACAATATACTTAGCATTAGAAAACTGTAGATCATCATCCCAGAAAATATAATACCCTCAACCCCAGAAATCCATAGAACCTTAGCATATGAAAAACCAAAACCCACCTCCATAAGATATTCTAAACTCTCATACCAAGAAAACCTTACACACTTGGACCAACAAAACATTAAAACCTCAGCCCATTAAACCAAAAAAACTCAACCCCCAAACCTCTTAATGCTTGTACCTATAGGAACCTAAACAAACAACACCAAAAAACCCTAAACCTTCATTCCCATAATAACCTAAACCCTCATTCATATAAAACCCCAAACATTCAAACCCAAAAAATCATAAAACCATATCCCTAGATAAATCTATCCATAGTCCGTAAATAAGCCTAAAACCTACATCCTAGAAAAACATATACACATAGACCTCCAAAACTATAAACCCTCATCCCTGGATAACCATTAAAAATAATCCCTAGAAAACCCTAAATACTCATCATTAGAAAACTATAAACACTCAACACCAAAAAATATAAAACCATCATCCTCAAAAAAACAAAAACCCCCATTCCTAGAAAACCCAAAATCCCAACCCCATAAACCCTAAAACATCATCTCTAGAATTCCCTAATCCCTCTGCCCTGAAAAACATAAACCCTCATCCATTGAAAACCCTAAACCATCTTTCCATAAAAACCATAAACCCTCATCCCCAAAAAACCATGGCTCCTCATCGCCATCAATCCCTAATCCCTAAGACACAAATTTCCCTAATCCCTCATCCCCCTAAAACACTAAAAACTAATCCCAAAATAACCCTAAACCCCCATCCCTAAAAATCACAAAACCCACAGACACACATAAACATATACCCTCAGCCCCAAAATATGAAAAAACATCAATTAAAAAAAACCTAAACCATCATCTCCAAAAAACCTTATACCCTCACCCCAAAAAATACTTTACCCTAAGTCCCAAAAAACATATTCCCTGTCCTCCAACAACCCTAACCCCTCACGTCCACA
This sequence comes from Viscum album, assembly GCA_963277665.1. NCBI lineage: Eukaryota > Viridiplantae > Streptophyta > Magnoliopsida > Santalales > Viscaceae > Viscum > Viscum album. The sequence goes on from OY728141.1 coordinate 1,899,590,112, forward strand.
ACCCCCAAACCATAAATCCAAAAAAACACTAAACCCCTTGAACTAAAAAAATATAATCTCCTATCACTCAAAAAACCTAAACCATTAGTCCAGAAAATCCGTAAACCCATATCCCCAAAAAACTGTAAAACATCATCCAAAAAAAAGTAAAACCAAAACCCAAAATCTAACTAAACTCTCACCCCAAAATAAACCTTGAACCCTAAACCCCAACAAACCATAAAACAGCAGCACTATAAAAACTGAAAACACTTATCCACAATACACCCTAAACCCACATCCCCAAAAAACCATAAAAACTCAGCCCCAAAACCCATCATCCCACATCACTAAAAATCCCTAAACCATCTACCCCAAAAAACACTTATCCCCCATTCCCAAAAAAACTCAAAACCCCTAACTGAAAAAAATCTACACCCTCAGACTTAGAAATTCCTTAATACTGTATCCTAAAAACCACTAAAACCTCATCCCCAAAGAACACTAAACCCTCACCCCAAGAGATCCCTAAATCCTCAGCCCCATAAAACCCTGAACCCACAGCCCCAAAAACCCTTAAACCATAAACCCTAGAAATCCTTAAACCCAACACCATAGAAAACATTAAATACTCACCCCTATAAATCCCTAATCCATTATCAATATAATGCCCTAAATCCTCATCCACATAAAAACATAATCCCATGTACCCAAAAAACAATAGACCCTCACCCCAAAAAAACCCTAAACCTTCTACCACATAAAACCCTGACACATCAGCACCAGAAAAACCTAAAACCTCATCCTAATAAAACCCAAATCCCCCATAAATTGAAAACCCTAAATCCTCGACCCCCAAAAATATAACAACTCATCCTTATAAAACCCTAAGAACACATCCATATTAAATCCTATAACATTAGCTGGAAGAAACTATAAATGGTTATCCCCAAAAAACCCTAAACCCCCTACCCCAAAAAACACTAAACAATCAACCCAAAAAATTGTAAACCGCCCACCCTAAAAAACCCCACTTCCTCGGCACAAGAAAACCTGAAACCATCAACCCAAGATTCCCTAAACTCTATTCCCCAAAAAAACAAAACCATCACCCCATAGAAGCACAAAACCATCATCTTCCAAACCCCCAAAACACTCATCACTAAAAAACCCTAAACCTTCAGTCCCAAAAAATGGTAGCCTCTAAATCTAAAAAAAGCATACACCCCCATTCCAAAAACACCTAAATTGTCACCCCTAAAAACCCTAAATCATCAGTCCTAAGTAACCCTAAACCCTCATTCATAGAAAACCTCAATACCCTTATCCCCCAAAAACCATGAAAACTTGTCCCCTAAACACCATAAAACTTATCCCCAAAACTTCCTAGACCTCATAACCAAAAAACCTAAAACTATCCCCAAAAAATCAAAAACCGCATCTCCAAAAATCCCAAAACCCTCAACCTAAAAAACCCTAAACTAATATACCCAGAACACACAAAACATTCATCGGCAAAAAATCCCCAAACCCTCTTCGAAAAAAACACTAAACCCTCTGCCCTTTTTATCCCCTTTGAAATCATCCCAAAAAACCATTATCCCCAAAAAAACCTTAAACCATCATCTCTAAACGACTGTACACCCTCATTCCTACAGTGCCCTAAACCCTCTATCCCAAAAAACTCTAAACCATCTTCCTAAAAAAACATTAAACCTTCATCACCAAAAACACATACCCCACTTCCCAAGGAAAACCTTAACACTCAACCCAATAAACACTAAATCCTTAACTGTAAGCTCTAAACTATAGAAAACCGTAATCCCATAGCCCAAAAAAAAAACAAAAACCCCAGTTTAAAAAACCATAAACAATCAGCGTAAAAAAATTATATATCCTCCAACCCAAAAAGCACTAATCCCCCATCCTCAAAAAACCCTAAACCCTGATCCTCAAAAAACCCAAACCCTCATCCTCAAAAAACCCTAAAACTCACCCCCAGAAACACTAATACCTGACACCAAATAAAACCCTAAACCATCATCTTTAGAAAACCATACACCCTCATCCCTAAAAAAACTAAACTCATAGCCACCCAAAACCCAAAACCCTCAGCCCCCAAAACCAAAAACCATTAGTTCAAAAAACCATAAATCCTTGGACCAATAAAACCATAAACCTTAATCCACAAAAAACACTAAACCCTTAATTCTAAATCCCTAAACCCACTACCCACAGAATCTCTAAACCCTCAGACCCATAAAAAACCATAATCCATTATCCCCATAAAACACTAATCTCGTAGCACAAAGAAACCATAAACACTCAACCATAATAATCCCTCAAAGCTAATCCCCAGAAAAACCTTAACCACCATCCCTAGTAAACTCTAAAACATATTCCCTAGAATACTATAACCCTCATCCCAATGAAACCATAAAAAATCACCCCCCAAAAACAGTAAACCCTCAGTCCTAAAAGACCCAAAATCATGGACCCTAGGAAACAAAATACCCCCAACCTAGTAAAAACTAATCCCTCATCCTTAGGAATCCCTAAACCCTCAGCCCCAGAAAACCCTAACACCCAATCCATAAAAAACTATAATCCATTTGTCCTAGAAAAAACTAAATCCTAATCCAAATAAAATCATACATTCTCAACATTATAAATCCCTAAACCCTATACACTAGAAACCCCACAACCCATAAAACCCTAATCCATCATACCCAAAATACCCTAAACCTTTAGCCCCTAAAAATCCTAAACTCACCTCAACAGAAAATAGCAATCCCACAGTGCATGAAAACCTTGAAATCATTGCCCCAGAAAATCCTAAACACTCCGCCCAAGAAAACCCTAGACCCTCTGACCCAAAAAATCCTAGACCCTCAGTACTAGAAAACCCCATAAAATCATCCATAGTAATCCTTAAAACCACATTATTAGAGAACCCTAAACCCTCAGCCAAAGAAAACCCTGAATTGTTATCCCTAGAAAACCATAAAAAACAAATTACTAGAAAACCCTAAAATCATATTCAATGTAAAAGCTAAACACTAATCCCTAGAGATACCAAAACCAACATCCCCAGAAAACAATAAACCCACATCCCCTGAAAACCCTAAAAGCATAGTACAAGAAACTACTATACCCATAAACCCTATAAAAACATAAACCATAATCCTTGGAAGTCCCTAAATCCCTATACTCCCGACCCCATAAATCCTCATTCCAAAAAATCCCAAAAACAATAAACCTGACAAAACCCTAAACGATGATACCCCCAAAACCATAAACCACCATCCATGTAAAAACATTACTCTTAGACCTTGAAAAACCAAAACCCTCAACACTAATAAAACATAAACCCATAGTCCTATAAAACACTAAACCCCATAAAAACCTAAACCATCCTCCCCAAAAAACCCATAAACCATCAACCACACAAACCCTAAAAAACATTCCTCGTAAACCCTAGATCCTCAGCCCAAAAAACCCAATAAATTTGTCCCCAAAAAATCATCAACCATCATAAAAAAACAAAGAATCCTTATCCCTTGAAAATCATAAACCATTTTCCCCAAATAAACATAAATCATTATCCCCAACTAACCATAAACCCTCAACCCCAGATAATCCAAAACCCTATACCCCACAAAACTCTAAATCCTTAGCCCTAATAAACCCTAAACCCCCAACCCACGAAAACCATAAATCTTCATACCCATAAAACCCTAAACCCTAAGTCCTAGAGAACACTAAAACCTTATCCACATAAAACCATAAACCCTGATGCCCAAAAAATCGTAAACACAATACCATAAATAAACCTAAATCATAATCCCCATATATCCTTAAACCCTCAGCCCTAGAAAACCCTAAACCCATGTCCTTAAAAATAGAAAATAATTCCCAAGAAAATTATAAGCCCTCAAGCCTAGAAAACCCTTAACCCCCATCCCCAAAAAACCCTAAAAACTCTTCCCCCAAAACCCTAAACCTATGTCTTCAAATGACCCAACCTATGAAAAACCAAACCCTCAATCCTAGAAAACCATATACCCTTTACATTCGAAAACCCTAAATCACCATTCCCGCCAAACTGCAAACCCTTGGCCCCATAAAAACCCAAACCACCGTCCCTAGAAAAACCTATACTATGATAGCCAAAAAACTCGAGACGCTCATCCCCATAAAACTCAAACCCTTGATCATAATTTTCCCTAAAACCATCATTTCAAAAAACACAAAACAATCAGACCCAAAAAACCTAAAATCCAAACTCGCAAACCCCAAACCCCTTAGCCCCACTAATACCTAATCCCTTATTCCCCCAAAACCCTAAACTCTTAGACCACAAAAAACCTAAACCCTTAACATTAAAAATCCCTAAAAATTAATCCCCCAAAAAACCTAAATCCATAGAAAATAAAAATCCTAAACCCTCATCCCCAAAAAAACCTAATCCATCCTCCCAAGAAAACATTACACCCTCATCTCCAGAAACCCACAAAATGAAAATCCCAAAAACCGAAATCATATAGCCCCATAATCCCTAAAAACATCGCTACAAATAACCCTAATCACTCAAATCTGAAAATGCCTTAACAATTTTCCATAAAAATCCTAAACCATAAACACAAAAAAATACTAAACACTTATACCTAAAAAACACTAAATCGTCATCCTAAAAAAACCCAAAACCCTTATCCCCATAAAACCCTATTCTATCATCCCCAATAAAACCATTAACCATCGGACCCAAAAACCCCCAAAAACATAATACCCAAAAAAACCGTAACCCTAGAAAAACTAAAGAACCCTTACCTAGAAAAACCTAAACCCTAGGCCCTAAAAATATCTATACACTCATTCCAAAAAAACCTAAAACCCCATACCAAAAAAACCCTAAACCCTATTCCCCAGAAAACCCAAAATCCTCAGCCCCACAAAAACCTAAACCCTAATTACCATAAATAACCAAACCCTCATCCCCCAAAAACCAAAATCCCTTATCCCCCAAATAACATCAAACATTTATACTCCAAAACCCATAATCCCCCTCCCCTCCTCGACCGAATAAACCCTATGCCTTTAGCCCCCAAAATACCCAAAAAAACACTAAACCCACATCCCTATAAAATCCCAAACCGCTGGCCCTATAAAACCATAAAACCATAGCCAAATATAACCCTAAACACCCATCCCCTAATCCCTCATCCCCAAAAATCATGAAACCATCATCCCCAAAACCCTAATACTCTATGCCCCCCAAAAAACCAAACCATTTTAAAAAAAACCCTAAAACTGCAACCTATGAACACCCTAAACCCTCATACCCAAAAAACCAATAAACCTCATCCATGAAAAAACAAAAAACACAACCACAAAAAACCCATAATCATCAACCCAAAAAATACCTAAACCAAAATACCCAAAAAACCTGAAACCCTCAACACCCAAAACCCTAAAACATCATCCATGAAAAACACTCATCCCTAAAAAACCCCAAACCCTCAGCCCTATAAAACAGTAAACCAACAGAACCATAAAAACAGTAACCCATTGACCGACTTAACCCTAAACCCTCCACCCAAATAAACCATAAACACATAGCCCAAAATACCCCTAAACCCACACCCCAAAAAAAACATAAATAATCACACCATAAAATCCTTATCCCTCAACCCCAAAAAAACCATAAACTCTCAGGACAAAAAAAACCATAAATCATATTCCCTAGAAAACCCAAAACCCGAAATCCCAAAACCCTGAAACCCATAGAAAAAGACCTAAACCCTAAACACCAAAAAAACTTAATCCCAAAACCCTAAAAACCCTTAAATATCATCTCCAAATTTCAAAAAACCTCACACAAAAAAACCCTAAATCCTCAGCTAAAAAACCCTAGACCATCTGACTTAAAAAACCCAACACCCTTAGTCGGAAAAAACCCTAAGACTTGTTCCCTAAAAAAATAAAACCCTAATCAGTAAGAAAACCTAAAACAATAACCCCCTAAACCCCTAAAACCATATCCCTAAAAAACCCTAGAACAGCAGCCCATAAAAAACACTAATCCCTCAATCCAAAAAAACAATAAATCCTCATCCCCAAAAATCATAAATGTTAATCCATGAAAAAACATAAACCTTCAACCAAAAGAGAACCAAATACCTCAACCCCAAAAAAACCTAAACCCTCAAAACCAAAAACCCTTAATCCTATTCCATATGAAACACTAGGTAATCAGCACTAAAAAATTAACCTTCGACATAAAAAAACACTATATCCTTAACCACAAAATTTCCTAAACCATTAGCCCCAGAAACCATAAAACCGTGGACATAAAATATCTGAAACCATCTACCTAAAAACCCAAAACTAGTGGCCATAGAATACTATATAATCATATCCTCAAAAACCATAAACCTTACCACCAAAATACCCTTTACCCTCAGCACCCAAAAAAATCATGAAACCCTCATCACAAAAAAACCTAAACTCTAGCAAAAAAAACCTAAACCCTTATCCTGAAAAAAATCATAAATCCTCATCCCCAAAAAACCCTAAACACACATCCCTAATAAACAATAAACCATCATCACTAAAAGATGATACACCCTTGTCTCTTCAAAACCCTAAATTCATGTCCCCAAAAAAACCAATAACCATGGCCCTAAAAAACTATAAACCATCAGCTCGAAAAAACCCTGAACAACCAGTCCAAAAAAACCCTAAACCCTAAACCAGAAAAATCCTAATCCCAATGTGGCAAATAATACTAAACCCTATGTTGATTCCCACTAAATAAGCATCGTAAAGTTTACAAAGAATAAATACCTGGATATAGAAATTATCTTTCCCGCAAAACAATGAATGAAGAAGCTAGTTGAAGACTCATGAATCATGTGAACCCCCAAGAGGAATGTAATCACAAGAAAATACAAGAGTTGTGTTGAATATCACACATAATACATAACTTACAGAATATTTCAAAGATCCCAATCAATAAGTCCTTTGTTTTTCATGAAGTTTCCATAGATAATCGATGATCTTGAGACAATAGCTAGATAAAAGTACCCCATTACATGAGTCATGTCAACTAGAGGATTCCTAACAAACCCCTAAAAATCATACAAAAATAAGAGGAAAATACCCAAGAGTTTGGTGCCTCTTGCGGCCATTAAACTCAAGTGACACATAATCAATGGAGAGAATGATTATCTTTGAAAAAATCCATGAAAGGTATTTAGAAAAACCTCATTTATTAAATATTTAAATTAAATAAAAGGGGGCGGAGGTGAGAGCCTCTTGATATCATAAAACATCACATGATGCACCATTGGTGGTTCTCAAGACACCATAAGATCCCGACAAATTAACTACCACATCTTCTAAATGTTCCCAAGAAAGTCGTCCATGTCCCGCTACACCCGTTTAAATATATCCTTGTCTCATGAAAGGATCCAGACAAGATTCCTAATATCATTCCAAAACCTTTTGATAGGAATAACGATCTTTCACAATTACTTATACTAATCAACCAAACAATAAGAAATTTCCCTTGCATGTCCTCATAATTCAAAAAGAACCCTTTAACTAGATATAGTCTAATAATTGGTGCATTTATTGTATGGTATCATTATCCCTAAAAATAATGTGATTCCCCTAGAGTGACTAATGGAATGACCTTTCAAAGACACATGATGCCAAACACCTTCACTGACTCTATCCTGGATTCAAGCAATACATGCAATGAGATATTCCAAACAACTAGGGTAGTGAGTCCATAAATCCCCCACCCCAGCCTCAAATAAGGGGTTCTTTTGCATCTATACTCACCACCTCAAGAGAATATTTCTCAAAGAAGATGATCTCACGACCAGAAACGATTTCCATCTGGTAAGATTTGGGGAATAACCAGAGCAATCATTAATCATTCATAGAGAAATTCACATGATCACTCATATATCACATGAAGGAATTCAGGGAGGACATGTGAAGAACACCCTGAAAACCGACTAAATCAAACGATACATAAACCAGCATAAGCTGAACAAATCTAATAAATTCAAAATATAAAGTCTTGAACAAAGAGTAATATATGGGATACTCATGAAAAGAACATATATGATAACCCTTATGTGATACATATGAACCACTCTAATCATGAAACAACACTAGGACATGTCACTCAGACTAAACAACTCTCCTTTGGCATACTATTTGTATCACATGAAGTTCCATCGACATGTTAGAGGAAGTAACATGGAACCATATGGACATGCCACCCATGTCATGTAGAACTCTTATGTTTGTCCATCCAGGACTCACAAATTTCCAATGGAAATTTCACCCATACCACATGGTGACATCATACATGTCAGCTGGGTCATTCAATAGCATCTAGGAATGTCAGTTGGCTTTCATACTCTATCCTATATATGTCATACAGTTCTCACAATGTCACCTAAACAAGTCAACCAAGACATGTGACACTCTCTAATACATGTCACATTAACTCTTGGGACTCACTCAAAGAGAGTTATCTAGACTTATCGATGACAACATGGTGAGTTAGTTGGAGGATGCGATGCCATTTATGCGAGTCATCCGAGATAATGTGATGTCTACCAGGATATGTCATCTAGGACTTTTGATTTTATATTGACAAGTCATCCTTGATTATGACACAACCTTCATACATGTATTAAATGTATCATTATGTCATCTATATAAGGCAAACAGATCATGAGATTTTCATTGTACATGTCTGAAAGGCATCCTAAAACATCCTAAAGTAGACAGTCAATGCATGTGGAGCAGAAAACCAACACATTTTAGGCAGACAAGCAGACTAGGTCATAGGGAATTATAGGACATGGTAAACATGACCATCCTCAGCGTGTACACCCGACATGTATCATTAAACTTAGTGTGTAATCCTCAATCAACTATACTATGATGAATCAGATTTATGTTATAACTAGGATACATAGGGTGCATCTCTGAGGAATGAGCTCTATATTGAAGATCAAAAGAATTCTCCCAATATTAAATCCCCACATCCATAAGTGGTGAGATTGAATATTTTCCACCCCTTGGTTCTCACACTGAGTACATCACACGTGGGATTAAGGTTTTGAAATGATCATATCATTCCCTTCAAAAGTCTCTACAAAGATAAGAGAAACATAATTGTGTAAGCTTAAGGTCCTCTAAATTATAATGACTTTCATTCCTTCCATAACAAGGATACATAGGATAGCTATGTGAGGATTGATATCTATATTGAATATCCAAAGGGTTGTCCCAGTATGTAAACCCTACATCCATAAGTGATGAGATTGATTATTTTCCATCCTCTGATTCCCATAATGATCAAAGCTCATGTTGGATTAGAGAGGTCAAATGATCATATAATTCATATCATATGTCTCAATAAAGCAAGGTCAATTTTTGTGTGTATATCTCGATCTAATGAACTATGATGACCATGATTCCTTCTATAAGTAGGATACGTAGGATGGTTTCCTATTAAGAGATCCTAAATTAAAATAGGTATCCAAATTAGTGTAATCCTCTCCATGTCTCCAACATTTCAACTATCATGACCTAATCAATATCATGGGATGATTGTATTACCTCGTCCAATATCAGGTTGAGAAAATAATTAAAATACATTGAAATATTATTCCAGTTATAACCAAGATACATAGGAATCCTTTTTACATCCTGATATTCATATTAAGAATCCCAAGGGATGTCCTAGTACAAAAATTCCAACATCCATATATAGTGAGTTTGATTATTTGATATCCCTTATTTCTCACACCGAGCATATATCATGTGGGCCTAAAAAAGTTTAATTGTCATAACAATCCAACCATGAATGACCACCGATTAGGGTAATCTCAATATGATAGACATGATGAGAAGCATAATAAAAACATCCCAGATATATAAGAGCATCTACCATGGGGCCATTCCCAAGGGAATGATTAAACTACGATAACTATCATTCAGGTAACAACTAGGATAGGTAGGAAAACTTCCAAAGGCCCAAGATTCATATAAATAATCCCATGGGATTCCCAGGAACATAACCTTTCACACACACATATGGTTATACTAATTATTTGTTATCCCTTATCTCTCAAAATGAGCATTTCTAATCTAGGATTAGGTAATTACAATGGTCATATCTCTCACACCATGAGTCTCCACCTACTAGTGAAATCTTTGTATGTAATCCCTGATGAGTGTAATGTTAAAAAAATCCCCTATATATAAGGGAATATACCATGGGTCCAGTCCTAAGTGGGTGATCGAACTATGATAACTCTAATTACTTCTATAACAAGGATACGAATGAGGTCACCTTGAGACCCGAGCCCAAATATCTGGTTAAAAATTTTCTTCACATATGACCTATATGAATGTAGTTAAACTACGTAGTTTTAACGAACTACATTGTATTTTATTACTGTAATAACCATTATACATATGATATTTCATAACGGCTCAATCCCATCCCTGGAATATTAAACTCTTCCTTCTGTGGAAGCAAATTCTAAATTTTCTTGTTATGCTTCTTGAGCACATAAGTGGCTATCCATTACCGGGAAATGGATACAGAATGTTTGATACATACATATGGAATGACTAATGAGATCCCCCTTCCCTTCATATAATATGGGTTTACTTATCTACATTTTGTTAGGGTAACCAACCCCATATCATGATTATGAAGATATTCATAAACATATTTTAAATCTATTAGAGAGTCTTTGAGTAATCAACAATTATCCCTAAATGGGTTTGATGAGTTCAATATCCCATCCTCTTGACAAATGTGAGTCCCTATGCATCACTGGGTCTGAAACCTTAACCAACCACATGCCTTTGGAATGTAGTCATGTACCCAGTTATGGATACGGGAACCATATGTAGTTTACATTAATAATTAGAATGGCCACTTGACATCAACGATTGTTCAAGAAGTAAAACACCTCGACGATCAATCGCTGAGACAAAATGAATATACTAATATGGATGAATTTTCCATTTGAAACATAATAAATGGTTAATCAGGTAGAAACTGTTGGATCATGACATCTCCTTCACCACAAGAAGAGGGAAGACTTCCCAGTTCACGAATAACCATAATTTCTATTCAATGAGGATCACAGTCATATATTTTACATTAAAAAAATGATGAACCAAATTTGAATATCTCAAACAAAAAAATTATTGGTAAATCAAAGAGTCGAGACATTTTTTCATATTCTGCATGAGAAATGTGATTAATGTAAAACCCTCAAATAGCTAAATGACCGATTTTTCATGTGTCTGGGCAATTTATTAGCATATCAAAAAAAGATGACAACCCTAACATAAATATTATATCTGATTCTATATTCCCAGATATTTCATAATATATGACCATCCTCTTTTGGAAAATTAAATTGAGTATAATGGCTAGATCAAGAATAAAAATGGAAATTGTTTAATCCATGCATGTCTGATTGAGAATGCGTCATCCCTACGATATTGCACTAATCAGTGACCATATTCTTTTTTATGCATGAAAGTGTATATTTCTATTAATAATGACATCCATATTCGAGACAATGTCATATTCCAGTGACCATTCTGGATTGTCAACTATGGATGCAACCCATGGAGGTCGCAAAATGATCTCACATTCTCAGAATATTCAATGTCTAGAGGAAAAAATAATGGTCTGATGATACCATAAATGTGGTACAATACTGACCCCTGAAACTACCCACATGGGAATCCTTAGATTAAAACTGATGAGTTTGTCTCATCTAGGGGATGTTAATTCTATGCTAGTGTCCTGCGTGGCCATGACCATCCACTTTGAGAGATTATACCTAGAGCATGGAAACCACCACCTTTAGTCTCTAAGGAAGGTGGACCAAGGAGTCAAATATTTCTCCCTTCTAGTTCAAGGTCCACCAAGGTCGGATCCTGTTAACCACCTTCACCAACACTATCCCGCTGATACCCATGCTTTTCTTGCAAAGGGTACCTCCCAACACACTTCCGCCATTGATGCCCTTGCATGATAAGTAAAGAAGACATGTTGAGTAAGGAGGGCCCTAAATAACTGTTAGTGGGATCATATCCCCACTCTCACTAATAGAGCCATCTGGCATACTATGACAATATCTAGTGATCAAGAATATATTGCTAATCACACCAACCAAGTCTATTGGAATATTATTGAAGAGGGAATGGAGGAGACACATATACCTACCCCCATGCATGAATTTTATTAGAATATTCTAGTGGAACGAGGATGATAGAAGAGGGATCATATCCCCACATTAATCGAAGATATATGCAAGTACATAGAGGAGATAGAAAATATGCAGATGTATATCCATGCAAATTTTTTTCTTAAATTCCAATTTATTTTAGTAATAGGTAAATAACTCCACAATCATATTCTGGCACAAATATAGATACAAGGGAAACCACATATTCCTGTACCCATATCCAATATAGCACAACACTCAAACTATCGCAAACAAGTGGCTGATCCATAATAAGAATAAATTCTTTATGCCATGCAAGAGTATTATTTTCTTATTTAGATGACAGATGAGGCATATAACTTGGATTATATTCATGTTCCAACTGGTACTCACTAGGTGTGAGTGACACATGTCTTAGGATAGGGGCACATGCCTATCGAATATCTCTAGCGGCATATTCTGAAGACCCCGGATCAGGATCATACCCCCGTTCTAGACGAGACACACCAATTGAGAGGGAAACATGCATCAAGATAGGCTAATATTCCAGTCAATTACGACCATATGAATACTCAAAAGACCAAATATTGGATCATACCCTCATTATAGATAAGGCTAACCAAGTGAGAATGACACATGCCTCGAGACAGGCTCATATTCCAGTTAGTGAACCTGCCAAGAATATTTCCATCAGAACACAAAATCTAGGAACACATTACTACTTTCATTGATGAAAGACTCCACAAGAATATTTCTAAGGCAATACAAGTGGAGTCTCATATCCCTGATCATTTTTGGAAGATCTCTCAGCCTATTATGGTGGGGAATGATTATTCAAACTGGGCTCATATTTATGTTCCAACATAGGATCAATAGAAGAGATCAAAACATTAATCGAGGATGACACATATTTATTCCAAGAAAGAGTAATGATATATTCCAAAGGATCGCGATTGGGCTCATATTCCCATCGTGATTGAGGAACTCATGTGAAAATGGTACACACTTCCAGATAGGATAATATTCCTATCAATAATGAATAAGCTCACTGGAATATTACATAAATATTCCTTGTAGAGGGATCATACTACTACAACACCATATGGTTATAAACAAGTTCAAGAAACCATCGTACAATAGGATCACATCCCTAAAAATTCCTTAAAAAAGGTCCCCAAATTCAGTCAATGATGTATAACTTGGATGATATCCCTAATCATCTCATTACTAGTGTCCTTGAGGTTGTTAAAGACACATTACAAACAACTTGGTGATCTATTAACACTTCAATTGAAGAAGAATATGATCATTACTATCATAGTCATCCTCTCGGTACTGTGGAGACAGATCATAGGAGCTATACTCATATGATTCCTTGTGTTCAACCTACCAATGATGATATCTTACATGGACAATGAAATTCTCCCATTTCCAATACATCTTAATATAGAGAGGATTCCATAACTCATATGCCTTCGTATTGAGAGGTTCTACAAACAATATGGTAAACTGTATATACTTCCCCATTAACTTCTAATAACACTCGACTCCAATCTGCGGGTGACCCTGAGAAAAAAATTCTATTGTCTAATCGGATGGAGGATGTAAGTCTCTGGAAGAAGAGGTCAACATTTACCTTTTGGAGAGAGATAGATCGAAATAACATACTCATCGTATTCTATATCCTTTCAAATCATGAAAATGTGTTTCTATATGAGATATAAAAGGAGTGCATGCCTTATCTATGCCAAAGGATATGTGGGAACATCATCGGTGAATGATGAATAGAAACCACCCTTATCAAAGATTTTGGGTTTACCTTCAGAACATCAATATACTCTATTTTCCAATAGTACTTACTATTATCTACATGGTATGGGATCCAATATTGGAAATGTACTATGAAAATATGAAACATGCTTGTCTCCATTGCATCACAACTCTTCATCATATGATATTCGAATCCACATCATGCATTTTTATTCTACGAAGAAGAAATTATGAAGAGTTATAATTTTATACACCCTTGAATAACAAGACCACTCATATATGATTTCATTTAATGTAAATACATTGGAGAAATCAGTGTCTTGGGGATGCTCGGGCTAGTTAGTCACTACAACAGAATTCCCCCACTTTAATGATTTTATGAAATCCTGAACGAAGGGAGTGGATAACCATCAAACAATTCAATTGGGAACCTAATATCAATATGAATGTATTTTCGGCATAGATTCCAAAGTTTTGATCAACCAAAAAACATCTCGTAATGAATGGTTCCTATCACGGGTTGAAATCACACACAGATCCTACAGAATCACAACTACGCCACATAAAACGTCCCCTAGTAGCATCTAACATAGAATTTGTCCTTTAGAAAAATCAACACATCAGGTTTAGGGAATATCTATTACTACCTCCACCCATCGGGTGATTAATTCATGATAAAATTGAGGAAATATCATTAGCAACTACAAAAAAAACATATTACTTTGTTGGGGTCATTTATATCACTATCTCCACAAACATGTTCATCATCCCCCATGGATGTACTATAGAAATCATTGGTGATTCTATATCACCTCTATCCCACTAGGATGGTTGAATTTATATCTAAATGTCCTGACTGGGAGTCAATATATCCTGGACTAGAACCATCGAATCCTCAATAATAGGATCAATCAATTCAAATTGTGCCCCCAAATAACCCCTTGCCAGTGTGGAAGAGACGATTTTCTTCATCATCATCTCAAGTGATAGTGTCAGTCTTTTCAATGTATGGAGGTAAATATCATTGGTCGACATCACATATATTCCTCCCACAAAAATAGAATCCTCTGGTATTTGGGGCCCATTCGAAAATCATGACCAGAAACATTATCAAGCTCATTACATATAGGCCAATGAAGCAGAAACCTATGTTTAACATGATCTGAACTTGTAGGTTCATAATCCAAAATGGCCTGATAGTGAAAAGGGTTCAAAGAACAACCCAATTTATGGAAGGGAAGAATCAACACGTTGCATTGAATGTAATGGAATAAAAAAATTCTAGATTCACATCTATAAAAGTCATCATTGTCCACATGATAGAAATTTTAGATCAATACAAAAATTTAGAGGGCCAAAATATGGAAAATCTACCCCTAGAATAGGGTGTTTTGGATGCACCAACCGAGTATGTACACACCCAGAACAATAGAAGGATCCAAAATCTATATCCTCAAAATATCTAGTTTCCACCTATCTGGTGGAAAAATACAAAAGATAAAAGGAAGGGTGTGGCTATAATCTAATCAACACCCCTAATATTTGAATTTCCATACACATAGGATCAATTTCTATAATATATGAATAATAAACAAGCTCTCAAATTAATCAATGAGGGCCTACTCATAATAAAAAGTCATATCAGGTATCTTCTTCAAGAAAAGATTAATATTCACCCTCCCAAAGATAATATTCTAGTGATAGTGGAATCTAATCATGAGACTGGCTCCAGGTAAAGTAATGTGATCTACATAAATGAGGATGTCCAAGATAATCATGACCTCCATCCATTGTAGTGGGATCCTATCCCTCACCCGGTCACTAATTAAATCCATGCATGAATTGATAATCAGTGCGAGACAAAAGTGGGTCCACCATGCCTTAAAAAAATGTGGATCCACATTATAAACCCCTGCCAACTCACTATTTATATGAGATGACTCATAAAATAGTCCCCCTCATGCTACTTAATTTCATCAATTTTCTCAGCTACTCAAGTAGAATCCATGGAAGGGAGATGTGTACCTGTTCTGCCTAAAATTAAGCCATATCCTATGTGGGTGGATGAACCATTTCTTGCACCCAATTTCAATAGTCCTACATTTATACCTTTGATGTGTATTATACCCTGAATAGAATCTCACACACTTCATATCCCAATGTGGGGTGATGATGGGCCCTCGAGATTAGAAGGAGGCCACAATACTGAGGTATTTTGTTAAAAACTGGATAGTGTTCTACATTGTTTAGTACAGTAGCCTCTATGATAAATCCTTTGTGGGATGGTAATACCATCATCATTAATTTCTTTATCATTTCGGTTCCACATTGAGGAAAATAAAAAACTCCAACCTAAAAAAACTAAAAGCAACATAAAATTGAGAGGGTTTATTAATTAATAGATAGATGAAATTGTTTAACTTATTCACTCAACATCATTCCCTTTCAAGAGCATTTTTTTTAACTCTAGGCTGAGAATCCCTGGGATGAGTTGAAGAAACCTCAGATCTCAATTATGTATCTAGGTGGGTTCTGTCAGTTCATATAAATGGAAAAAAATATCAATAAATTCATTCAGCAAACCTGGTCAAATTATCAACTCATGAACATAGCATAGGATAAATGGTTAGGAAAAGTATAAGTCATAGCTATCACACTCATGCATATAGTGGTTCCCATTCAAGCATCCGGTGAGTTCCTCAACTGCCCAACACCTCCTTTCATGTGGTGAAAAACATATAATCACCCTCTTATAGAGGAACCACGAAATCAGTGATTCCCAAGATTTGAGGAACTTATGAATACAAAAAATATGTCTAAAATGAATAGCTCCTTAGTTATTTCTCGTCATCCATGGACAATAACCTTCTCAAGCTGTTGTAGCCCAGAAAACCGATGAGGTCAACATCACCGACTATCCAAATTACTTCCCCTTCTATAGAAGGATAGTTAAAAATATATATGTATACATATTATTCATTGACATACTTCAAGGAATTATTGTCTCTAGATAGGTGGTGCTAGGAAAAATCTTATATCATGTGGCATGCATAACCATTTCCCTGTTAGAAGAAGATTGTGGTTAGTAGAAAGTTCTGTCCATGCATGAATAAAAGTTCAACAACTAGATGACATGAAAAAAAGGTTGATCAAGATCATTCCACTATGATTGAATAGATGCATATATTCATAATCAGTCCACTACACTATGAGTTAACATCAGATACACATCCCAAAAGGCAGGCATGGCTATCAGAAATAGGAAAAACTGAAAAGAAGGAATCAAATTCTTTCTCGACACAATCCCTAAAACATGTTAATTTCAACCTATTGACATCCTAAAAATACTAAATTCCCTACCAACCAAATCCCCATTATATGATGTGATCATATATGGATTTTTCAATGTGATACACTTGGTAGCCCCTTATCAGTTGTTGAATATGCCTCAAAATATGAGTTTCTCGCACATAATTAGAGATCAAGATGTCTTATGAGCATTGACTGAGGATTCAGTGGATAATATTATCATGGTCAGGCCCAATATTTTGGTCGCGTAACTATAGTGGAAATTTATATAGATGTGACCCAAGGTAAATCTCTCCATTAATCTCAATAGAAGCATGGAGGTGTCTATGAACCCTCCAGCAGTCACACATTCCTGGTTTTTCATTCCTGACTGCATAGCGGGAATGAGGTTAGACGATCATCCCAAAAAAACAGGGTAGACATAAACAGCCTGATCCACTAAAAACAGATATCCCTTCAACCTATGAACAAGCACTATTCCCTTATGCCTGTCATTCCTTAGTTCCTTAGACACATGTCAAGGAACATTAGCCCCCCATGAAGCGCCGACCTATTACCCAAAAGCACGACATTATGAAATAGTTAGAGAATTTCCTAGCCTAGCTCTGAATCCTGGGTGTGCTCCATCATTCGAAATAACTGAGGGAGGCACTCGTTGTATCCATCTAGAGACCATGGGAGTATGAGATAGAAGTGGTTGCAGTTGATGTTTACCGATTGGGTTCTATTACATCCAAATGACATGTCTCCACCTCTTTCCCTTACCAGTAAGAGGGAGAGGTCGTCCAAGGAAACATCAAGAATCTATATGGTTTGGGAAGACTCAATAATGTTGATTCCCATTGTTCTCTGATTGATAATGATTTCGGGATCAACCACATACTAGCTCGATCCCTATAATGTTTGGGAGATAATGTTGGAACTTATCTCTAGAAAATATGACCATTGAAGGGTCTGATAATAGTGGAAAAAGACCTCTTGGTAAGATCGAACTCAAAATACTTTTTTGGGATATCACATATAAAATTGCATTTATGAATGTCCAGCAATACACCACATAAAATTTCCTTCTTGTATGTCCCTATCTTCATTACCATTTAGTGGTACCTTCAACATTCCATCAATATCTGAAATACCCCGTTAATGGATAGGTCATCATACTACATTGTGACAGTGCCCCGTTGGAGACCTGTGGAGCAAGATATAAAGAAGAATATATCAATAAAAGGAGAAGAAATCGACCAATATTGGATGATTATATAAAGGTCATATCCCCAAATGGATAGGGGTATGCACTTGTGAATCCTTGGAGTATGATTGATATCGACTATGTAATCCTCATAAATCTAGTTTTGGTAAGGGACCTAGTCCCAGAGGTCCAATCCCTTATTGTTTCTATAGTTAGTGGAAAATACAACCAGCTTTTGTGTCTCTCTGCAAGGAATCAAATGGCAGGGTATGATAATATCTCATATCATGGACTCTCTCTACTGGTAGCAATCGAGAAGCCCCCTAGTTTTAAACTTCATATAAAAATGATTTCAAACACTCGGAGCAGGAGGAAGATAAGAATGGCCTCGGGAATTTCCGTCCTGTATTTGAGGAAGGTGTCTCTACCACTATTGAAAAAATTAGTAATGAGAATATTAGAACATTATAGGACCCAAAACCTATTCTGATTAGTGTTTCAATTCCTCTTGAATATAAAAAGATGTAAATCACATTTCTAAAGATACTTTGATATGTGTTCTCATATAACTATATGGAAATGATTTTTTTGAATCTGTATGTGTCAACAAACATTCTCGGCTTACTAAAATGAAGCTTCAAGCATGTTGCTATGCACCCCTCTCATTCTGTGAGTGTAGGAAAAAACATGAAAAATTGATCAATTCAAACTTTTTCTGAAATATGAAACACTCAATGTGGATTTTCAGTATTGTACCCATAATAAAAAATAATAGGAATATTAGGGTATTTATCAATTTTTGAGAACTTAATAATGATTTCCCGAAGTGTGATTTCCTATTTCTGATCATATAACTCTTGATCGATGAATCTATTATCTTCCAATACTATTCCTTCATGGATAGGTACACAGGGTACAATTAGAAAAAAGGTTGTTAAAGATGAAGAAATCACTTTCTTATGAGTTCCCCCAGGATTATTTTTCTATCAGTTCAATCCTTTCGACTTAATGAATAAGGGATCCAATTATCAATGCACCATGAATCGTATCATTAATCCATTCATGGGAAGAATTCCCATGTTTAATATCAAATACCTTGTCATCAAATACAGAAAATAATGTGATCAAATCAAAGACATTAAAACAATTTTTTAAAAGCTAAGAAATCACATTCTAAAGATAAAACTACTGAAATGAAACATCAGTGTCACATAAGGGAATTTCCTTTTCTTTTCGGTAAGCCATCACGCATAAAGGATGACCAAGACAAGACTAGTGATATTATAGCAATATCAACGCCATGAAATCTCAAAGAAATGAGGGTACTCCAAGGTATCCTCTGTTACATTTAGAATTTCATTTCCATCATGGTCAGAAAACCTCTATCCTTCACAATGCTAATGATGAGTGGAATCACCTATTAGTGGGACAATGGCTGCCAACAAGCCTTTGAAAATATCATGTACTATCTACTACACAACTGGTATTGAGTCCACTGATGGAAGGGTGTGAACTCAACATATATGTCGATACCATGGAATTATCATTGCGCTCCCTATTTGTATAGAAGAATGGTTCGGTGAGGGAGAATTTCCTCTACTACCTCAATAAGACAACGCTATGTACTGAGACCCGATAATCTGATGTTGTGAAGAACTTCCTCACAGTCATTTTTTTAGTGTAGAAGATGCTTCATTACATGCAAACCCATAGTGTCCATATGGTCTCTAGTATTAAATAACCGAATTAAATCCTAGTCCACACCATACTGATTGGGGTCACGAAATGATGGTTGGTTATTCTACATCAATACGATATTTAATTTGTATCACATAAGTGGGTGAAAGGACAAGCCCTGAATGATTTTTCCACAACACATCCAGCCCTAGAATGTACTCCTGTGGACACTGAGATTCTAGATGAAGAGTAATCTATGCTCAAGACACTCCCTAGAAATGATAGAAGTATTGTGATGGTGCATCCTATTGTACCATCCGAAAATGGATGGATAACCAAAATCTCAATTAAGTTGTCTTAAGGTATGTATATGTCTCTACAAACAAAATGGTTATACCCTTATCTTTATCACCATATGAAGGATATAAGAATAACAAGGCAGAATACCAAGATCCCATTATTGGGTTATAATAGCCCTACAGCTGCAGATAGCCTACCTGAATATCAAAGGGACTCCTAGCGGGTGATAAATCATATTAATGGAGAATATGATGTCGAGAAGTAAGAACTACCCCTTCTCACAAGATATGTCTGGGGACTAATGGTAGAGTTCCCTTTTTAACCCACACAACCTCATTTTCCCTAATCATAAGATGATTGCACTGATGAATTGGCCAATGTAGCCACTATTCTTGCTAACCATGATAAGAAAGATTAAATAATTAGTATCACACACTCAGGAATTGTCTCATTGATTTTCATATGTCATATAGAAGAAATAAATTAGGTCAACATCACCCCAACAAGTGATGAATCTGTATCCACCCCTAGAAAGATGGAAACCATAATTGGTTATATCTAAATTGGTGCACTCCCAATAGACTGTGTTGGGAGGGAACACGTATGGCACTGTGCAATGAACATTACCCTTTGAGGAGGACCAAATTAGAAGAAATACCTCTAAAAGTGATGCATTTATGGGGTACTCCTTAGAAGAATACTAAAAAGAGAGATTGTTGTCATCTTGGAGGATGTCCATTCAGAATTTTGTGGCACTCATCAATCTGAGACCAGGCTCTCCCGCCAAATCAGGAGGCTGGCATACTACTGGAACACCATGATATTAGACTGTGTGGAATTCACAAAGAAACATCATGCATTCTAGATCCATGAAATGTTCGTCCGTCAACCTCTAGAATTGCTACATACAGATAAACAGTCCTTATCATTTTCTATTTTATGAATGGTTTTGGTGGAGCAATACCCCCTTTACATAGCTAATAATCTCAAGTACATCCTAACTACTACTGAATTCACTTACAAATGGGATATAAAAATAACTGACAAGGAATTATGGATGAATAATATCATCAACTTCTTGAATTACCATATCATCACCATGTTTGGATTCCCTAAAAATTATTGAAAGAAAATGACACCATATTATATTCTACACAGTTGAAGAAACTATATGAGGAATATAACATCGAGTCCAACCACTCATCTAGATATAATGTAGTGGTAAATGGATATATTGACTCCTTAAATAAGACTTTATCAAAAATACTACAGATGATGGTAAATAGATACAAGATGTTATATCCCAGATAAACTCATCCATTCTTTATGGGACTACCATAACACCATTCATACAAATACACAAGAAACACCATAATCATGAGTATATGGGACTAAGTCATTATTGACAATAGAATTCCATCTACCCACACTATGAATAACTCTTTACGGACAACTCTCAAATGATGAGAAATCCAAAAGGTGACTGGATGAGATGGAGTAACTCGATGAGGTCAGGTTTCGCGCACTGTACAGCCTTGAAATCCATCATAATTAGATCACATAGCCATTTAATAAAAATTAATTCCTATGTTCATTCCCTTTGGGAGAGTTTGTATTGGCTCTCCAGACTCCAATGATACCAGTGGGGAATCCTTCAATGATGGAACCAAATGTGAAGGGGATTATATCACACATATGTTCTATCACAATGAAACCTACTCATTGGCCGCATTGAATCGGGAGCATGTCACACCAGAATCAAATTAATGATTTCACAAAAATTACATTTCATAGATATCATTAAATTAATGTCCTAGTAGTATGACTTTAATATACATAGTACCTCCCATCCTAACCACATGACATTAAAATGAACGGAGATGTCTTGACCACATGATGTTAAACTGTCTGAAGATATCGTAACCACATGATGTTAAAATTCATGTAGAAGTCCTAACAACACGACGATAAACTATATAAATATTTCCAAACCACATGATGTTAAAAAATATGATGTTTTCCTAGTAGAAAGATGTTAAAATACACAACACCTCGCATCCTCACTGCATGATATTAAACTGCACAGATAATTCTGTTACTATAAGATGTAAACCAGCCCATATACATTAAATTCATCTCCCTTCACATCAAACAATCCATGTCCTTTTCACATGACACTAAACTCTATGGGATTTCAAGAACTATGAATGGATTTATTCTCATTTCCATTGAGATTCTCGGGGATGCATCGATCCTATATCTTGGTCCATCAACCACATGATGAAAAATTCCCCTATCACATACATGAATTACTTCATCTTTGTAAGAGATTGACTTTCCATTCCTTTTTTCTCATGTCATGTATAACTCACATGATCTTTATAATTGCTTTAAGGGAATCCCAAAGAAAACATGGCTTGAAGTCCCAAGAAAAAATCACCATGATATTGAATGAACGACCTTAAAATGCCTTTAATAATTCCTCACAACATGATGTTAATCTACATAGTTTCTCAATAACTACAAGTTTCTTGATTCTCATTATCACATGATATATATTGATGCCTATATCTATCTCCATGGGCCCAACAACAATAATCAATTGAAAAAATGAGCACCTATACATTGATACTAGACCATTATATTGTGTTTCTCATTCATGAAATTTTTGTAACTTGATTCAATTCCTCACAGGAAACGTAGTGATGTTTGGATTTCCAAAAACAAGCCCAGTCACAAAAACTAAACATAAAAGATGCCTCTTCCGGCATATGGGTCGTACCTACATAGGGAGCTCCTACTCAAGAACTATATATGCCTTGATTTCTATCATTATAGGATACATTTATACACTATATTATCGTCCAAGGGTCTATCTACAATACCCATTTTCACTATGGGAATCCAATTTTCATACCACATGACGTTAAACTACACAGTTCCCCTTGAACTATGTGTGGGTCGATTCTGGTCACCATAGGATATTTAGTGAAATCTAGATCTCCGATCATGGGTTAAGATACAACGAAAAATAAAAATCATGCACCATAATTTCATAAGTGTCGAAAATTCATGCTCATCTGACGTACGCATATGTAGTAGGTCTTTCTTGTCTACACAATAAATCTTGGACAAAATTGCACATTATTTCATTACCACATGACAATAAATTGGATGGAAAACAAACTTATAACATGAAAATAAACTACATGAAAAGTATCCTTACTAATTCAATAAAATGCATGGAAAACATCCTTACCATATAACGATAAACTGCACAAAAAAGCAACCTTACTGTATGCTGTTAAACTACATGGATACAAATACACACCCACTACATGATGATAAACTATCAAGACCCCTACCCATTTTTCATCCCTTACAAAAGGATTTTGAGATCCTTAAACTAGTCAAAAAGAGTACGGGGAACTTTTATTACCTTTTTTCACATTAATACATAAACCAGACTTCATGTATCGAGTTCCTAGGATTTCAAAAAACTATCCATGGACCTTGGAAAAGATACCACACTTTGAGTGACCCTTTGATTGACTATGCATGTATGTATATGGATCCTGCATATTCGCCTACAGTTTTCAACCAAATGTGTCACTCTAAAAAAATGGATTTGTGATCCATGTGAGCCCGGATATCACAATATCATTACACATCATCATGGTGTGTTTCGGGCCATTCCAGGCTAGACTGTCACAAATCATTACTCATGACCAGAGAACATTGACCCCTAATTTAAAAAAATATATATCTCTCTCCTAGAAGTAATATGGAGTACTATTGACCCTTAGTATCCTAATTAGTATCTTTTGTATCAATCACTATAATATGTCATGAAAATAAACTTCCTAAACTAATGTTAAAATATATATGACCTCATAATCCAGCATATAATGGCCCAAAATCAAAATACCTAATACTATAAGTGAAAGAGACTAAAAACATGTCAGGTTGAAAACCCACAAAGTGGGGACTAAGAAAAAGGTATGTATTCACTCGATAAACTCTTAATCTTCAAATTTTAGAAAAAATTAGGGTGGAAATAAATAAGCAATGAACCTCATGAGGCCCAAATTATAGCCCTATTGAAATCCAATATATTCTTTCTAGACCCCATAGTTACGGAAATTGTTAGAGTAATGATTTTTCCCCTCTCCTCTCTATGATAATATATTCCCTAGTCTGTGACACAATATTTCGATTTCTCGATCCCTTATTAGATATTTCACATTATGGAGATCACACTTTATGATTTGAGTGTCTCGGATCACCACAACCTTACATGGACCTTGGAAAAAAATAACTGGCTTAAAGGGACCCTTTTCATGACTATGAATATATGTATATGAATCCTACACATTCGACTATGGTTGTCAGTAAAATGAATTACTCCACAAAAAGGGCTTTCTGATCTGTTTGAGCCCAAATAACACTATGGAAGAACCAATTATCTCAATGGGTTTTTGGTCATTCCCTGTATGATTTTACCATATCATCTTGTTAACCTGAGAACTCTGGAACATGATTTAAAATCACTATATAGAAATTTTCAGAAGGATTTGACATCCTAGAAGTTACATCATTTTGTTTTATACCCATTGACAAGGACAAAATGTGACACCAAAATACTAATCCTTTTAAGGACCACACCTCATGATTTGAAACCACAAGGCATAGATCTCGTGCTTCATGATTAAGAGTTGAACTTTCCTAGAGTTCTAGAACCCTTATGGGAAACCATTATTTTATACCCAACCTCGTCATATGGACGTCTGAGACATCAAAAATCTCTCATGGACCTCATAAAAGAGTTTAGATAATCTATTATTGGACACACTATCAAATTATAAGAGACTAACCTTACAAATAAAGGAATATCATCCTTTCCAGAAAAGAGATTTGATCCTTGTGAGACCAAGAAAAATTTCAGAATAACATGGAACCACATGGAACCACATGGTGTTATGGGTCATCCCAGATATTTCGTCCCTATTCCATTTTCACTGACTCAAAATTTTGGATTATTATATACAAAACCCATATTACAACTATCCAAGAGGGCCTAACATCCCTAGTATTTCTTCCCCAACCAATATTTCTCCCATTAACCTTCCATAACTCTTCGAAAATAGAGGATACACCACTTTTGGATATGCTATAAAGTAATAAGTGATTTTTCCTACCATCTAGAGGCATCTCCTTCTTGTAGGAAAGGATCTTTGATCCTAGAGAATGAACGAAACACCACAAAAAAACACATCATCATAGCATGTTTTTGGTCATTTTTTAGATTTATTCACCATATTCCATTATCATCATAGTTCTGATCTAAAAGACCCTAAACTAAAGTGATAAAACACCAGAGATAAATGCCCCTAAAATACAACAAATAATTGTTTCCATCTAAAAGTCCCTAAACTAAAGTGATAGTGGATCTGATCTAAACAACAATAGACTAAAACATATCATAGGATCTTTTTAAAAGAACCTAAACTATAACACATCATAGGTCCGAGCTAAAATACCATAAACTAAAGAGATAAATGGACCAATAAAAAATTCCCTAAACTACAACACATCCTAGGACTGACCTAAAAGTACCTAAGCTAAAGAGACATGATGTACAAGCTAAAAAACCTACACTATAGCACATCATAGGTATGAGGTAAAAATACCCAATAATAATGTGATATAATGTTCCAGTTAAAGGATACAAAACTAAAACACCTCAACAATTTATTTTGATAGAATGTAAAGACTTGTTAGGCCCTCCATATGACCAAAGAAAAAAACAATATGTGTTCACCAAGCCTATAAAAATTGAAAAAAATACTAATCACACTCTCTATGTGACATGTATTTTACCCAATTATCCATATACAAAACAAGTAGTATCTTGACATAAGTAGTATATATATATGGTATCTCAAGTTAGAATTAATTCAAGAGAATTTCTCAATAAGAATCTGTTAGAATTTAAACATTCAGATCCAAGAATTAGGTTTACATTACTATTACACAAGGGGAGGGTGTTAGTTAAATTTCATATATCATCTGGTCAACAAATAATTGTGCACAACATATGTAATAGAAAACTGAATGATAGTATATTAAGGTCATCCGATATATGTATTAATAGCATGATCACTGGAAGAATATCTACATATAAGAGTATTTCCAATGAATATACGATCCAAGTAAATTTTGGAAAAAAGAAAACTCCATCATAAACTATTCTTATGAGAATATTATAACTCTTCACCCTTCTTCTCTATGTAGGATATATATTGTCGTAATTGGTCAATAAACTCAGTTTCTGCTTCTATAACCCACTACAACTCCTCCACCCTGGATGTGTCTTCAAAACTCACCTTCTTTTCTACATCATCAAGTCCATGTTACTCCAACATAGTAATCACTAATATTTTGGAGTGCTTACTGAAAATGGGATAAAATTTCTAGAAGAAAAATGTTCTCATACTGAAGAATACCGATCAATGTTTTGTGAAGTTCATTGTTATCCCTCCCAGCATTAAACACATCTATGTGAGAATCCACTTCAGTCAGATGACATGATGATTCATTTGCAGTCTTTTCATAGTTCTACATCATCATAGAGGAAAAATTAGCAGCTTCCACCCTCAATTCAAGGTTGGTTTTCATTTCCATCAATGAAAGCTCCGCCTTCACACATCCATGAAGGGAGACTTAATCAAATCCCACATAGACAAGGGTAGGAAACATTAACTGAAGGTGGACCAACCGACCATTCATCACATCCAAATGTGTATCTGAAACTAATATACAAATATCTTCTAACATATTTATATGGAATCTCAGGGGATCAAAATGGTTCACTTGAAGAGACATTGTCACCCAAGATACCAATTTGCGATGGCGCCAAAGACCCAGATGGGCATTTACTTTCTTCATAACTGATCCCTTGTCTCTATGGATGTCAATCTTGAAGGGTGAATTTTTTGTTTACCACTAAATAGGAATCATAAAATTCAAAAAGGATAAAATACTTGAATATGGGTATTATATTACCTACGAATAAAATTAAGAAAATGGTTCCCGAATACTCGTAGATCGCGTGAACCCCCATGAGACACACGGTTGCATGACCAATATAAGGTCATACAAACAATAAGGAAAAAAACATAACCCATAAAAATTAACATGGATCCCCATCGACAAGTCCTACATTAAAGAAGATGGTGTGGAAAATTGCAGATCATACAGCCACAACTAGGTAAAAGTTCCCCAAGTCATGAAGCTTGTCAATAAGAGCATTCATTGAAAAATCCTAAAAATCCTTCAAAAATCATATGAAAATACAAAAAAAAATTGGATCCTAATGTGGTTCTAATATCATATTATGAATCATCAATGGGGATAATTAATTTATTTGGCAACATCCAAGAAAAGTTACGAAGCGATCAAAATTTGTAAAATACGAAAAGGAAATAAAAATGGGAGGAGGTGGGAGCATATTTTGGTTATAAAACCTCTAGAGACACAACACTAGAGGTCCGAAAGACACCATAATCATATGGATACCTGTATTATTCATCTCATAAAATCCCACAGGAATGTCACCCTTAACATGCGAAGGGTCCTAGACAGGTCCTGGTGACCTCACACTCCCCCTTGGCACCTTAAGGATGAACAATGGGGGTTTCCCATGAAACTCATGTGCATCGCCATAGATCCTTTATTATTCATGTGACACATCACCATAAAGTAGAGTTATTGTATTACACAACACTTTTGCAACCCCACAAAATCTAGATACTTTGAAAAATAAAAATTGTAAAAATTTGGGAATGAGGGGTGGCTATCACGGTCATAAAACTCGTGGGACGTAATCCTAGTCATTCGTACACTATGGGAAAACAGTGTTATTGTGACGGGTCATTTGCGACGAAAATATAACCCAGCGCAAATGGACCAACTGAATAAACATTTGCGACGTGAATTTATTACCGTTGCAAATATTGAGGTATTTGGGACGGTAAGAGATTCCCCGTCGCAATTGTTTTGGCGCGACTTTCGTGCCAAAATGCGAGAGGGATATTTGAGATGGGACGTATCCTCCCCGTCGCAAATATAAGGCGACAGTAAATCATATTCACGACGGGATAGCTACCCATCGTAAAAAATTTCTGGTGGCAGGGTTATTTGCAACAGGGGTTCGTCGCAAATACCTTTTACAGCGCGATTAGTTGCGATGGGACCCGTCGCAAATAACCCTTTTAACCACAGGGTGTAATTAATGCGCAGACGGTATTTGCGACAGTACGTATCCTCACCATTGCAAATAGCAGGCGACGGTAAATAGTATTTGTGACGGGCTCGTTGCCCTTCGCAAAACATTCTGGTGGAAGGGGTATTTGCGATGGGACCCGTCGCAAATATCCTTTTAACCGTAGGCTGTAATTAATGCACCGAAGTTATTTGCAATGTGTCCCATCGCAAATACTTCTAATTGCGACGGTTCACCCATCGAAAATGCGACCGTCGCAAATAATATAACCTATATATAGCCCCATATTTTTTTACCAGAACCTACAATTCTTCTCCACTTTCTCTTTACAGTCATCTGTTTTAATAGTTTTAATTTTTGTTTTTGAGTGGAATTCGAAGGGGTCAAAAACTTCAGCCTAAATTTTAAGGTATTTTTATTTTATTTATTTTTATATTCCTTTAATTTTTTTATATTCATTTTAATTTTCATTATTTAGTGGTAAATTAGAAAAATTTAATTTAATTTTTTTTTCATATTTAGTTTTATTATTAAAATGATTTTGTTAGTGATAATTAGGCATAATTAGTAGATAAATAATATAATTTTGTATAATTAGAATCTTTATCAATCAAATAATCATTGTTTGGATACGAACAAGTAGAGGCTGCTCTGGAAAAACTGTACCTAGTAGTGAAAGTCCCGACAAGGAATCTCGGTCATGACCCGTGGTATCCTGGTACACGACAACGATGTTTGCTGCACTCTTGGTTCGACAATCCTGGATGATATTTTTTGGTAATAATCTAATTTAATTAGAAATTACCTAATAATTAAAATAATTATAAAATAATTTAAATAATGATCTTGTAATTACCAAATATTTAGAAAAATTACCAGATATTTAGAAAAATTACCAGATAATTAGAATAATTACCAGATAATTAGATTAATTACCAGATAATTAGAATAATTACCAGATAATAAGAATAATTACCAGATAATTAGAATAATAACCAGATAATTAGAATAATTACCAGATAATTATAATAATTACCAGATATTTAGAATAATTACCAGATAATTAGAATAATTTCCAGATAATTAGAATAATTACCAGATAATTAGAATAATTACTAGATATCTAGAATAATTACCAAATAGTTAGAATAATTACCAGATAATTTGAATAATTACTAGATACTTAGAATAAATACCAGATAATTGGAATAATTACTAGATAATTAGAATAATTACCAGATAATAAGAATAATTACCAGATACGTAGAAAAAATTACCAGATAGGTAGAAAAAATTACCAGGTTCGTAGAAACAATTACCAGATACATAGAAATAATTACCAGATAAGTAGAAATAATTTCACATTCTGTCTCCACATGTAATATTTGCATTCATTTTCAAAATTATAAACCTCCCCACTAATAGAGAGGTGAAAGTGAATGTAAATATTACATGTGGAGAGATAATTTCAAGTTTCAACACTGAAAAGAGAATTGTAACATAATATAAAAAATAATTAGAAATAATTTCACATTTTGCCTCCACATGTAATATTTGCATTAATTTTCAAAATTATCAACCTCCTCATGAACAAAGAGGTGAAAGTGAATATAAATATTATATGTGGAGACAGAATGTCTAGTTTCAACACTGAAAAGAGAATTGTAACATAATATAATGAATTATATATTTTTAATATTAATAATAAAATAAGCAGAATAATTAGAAAATAAGCAGAAAAATTAGCGAATAAATAGAACAATTAGCGAACAATTAGAACAATTAGTGAATGTGATAGATGAACACGTTTGTTTTGGTTAAACAGTCTCTATGCATATCTTCTCATTACTAATTAGTAACATAATTGATAATATAATTAGTAATGTAATATAATAATGTTATTAATTTTATGATTAATATTTATGAAGAAATAATGGTAATATTATTAAAATAATAAATAAATTATAAATTATTAAAATTATCAATTTTCACAACAAGCTATTATTAACATGTTCAAATGTTAAATGATCGTCAATTTTTAGATCATGCTCAATAAGAAGTTTTCGTAAGACATGTTCAATGTAAACTCTATAATTGTCCTTGCTTGGTTAACCACCTTACAAGCAGGGTTCCAATGAAAGGGTCCAAGTCATGTCTTTCTCAGCTATAAGAATTATATCACATGACCCTTTACATAGAACATTCTTCCTTAAAAATTTACGCAAACTTCTTATTGAGCATGATTTAAAAATTAATGACCATTTAAGATTTGAACATGTTAAGAATAGTCTGTTGCGAATATTAATAATTTTATTAATTTATTGGGCATGATTTAAAAATTATGTTACTAATTAGTAATAATTTCATTGAATATTGTGTCACTCGTAAGTAGTGGTAATTATTATAGTTTTTTCTTTTAGAGATTGTTTTTCTTCTATCAAATTATTCAAAACCAGTAATGATTTTATATTTTATAGAAAAATATGGAAAAAAGAAGTTGACAACAGTCATTATTAGATGACCGCGAATGGATAAGTCAACATAGGAATCCAAACGGTTCTGGTTTAAATACAGTATATATTGAGGGTGTGGAGACTTTCTTAGCATTTACAGCATCAAATTCATAATTTGTTTTAGAAGGCACTATAAAATTTCCTTGTATAAAATGTGCATTGAGAACGTTTGACACGTTTGAAAAAGATGGGGCACATCTTTTGCGTTTTGGTTTTCAATCGGATTATGTTTTTTGGTATCAACACGGTGAACATCGTTCTAGAGAAGGTGATACTAAATTGATTCCGGATCCATGTCGGTTTCAAAATTTAGTACATGATGTTGCAGGTCCATCTGTACAACATATAGTAACTAAGGATGACATTGATTCAACTCCTGAGTTTGCACCGTCTGAATTTTATATGTTGTTGAGGTCTGCTAAGGATGCATTATATCCTGGTTGCAGGATAAGCAAATTAGAAGCAGTTGATAAATTTATGTCTATCAAATCAGATAATGGAATGTCAAACACTTGTTTTGATTAGATATTTACTTTGATTAAAACAATGTTACCCGAAGGAAATGTTTTCCCAGAAAATTACTATGAGAGGAAGAGGCTAGTTCAGAATTTGGGAGTTAGTTGTCAGAATATTCATGCATGTTCAAATGATTGCATTTTATATTCTGGGGAAAATGATTCATTGGATATTTATCCCACATGTGGGAAACATAGGTATACAGAAGCGCAACATGGGATGTCTGGCTTGATTCCTATAAAAAAAATTGAGATATTTTCTACTTATATCCAGACTTCAGCGTTTATTCATGTCTAAGAATACCTCAACAATGATGTCATGGCACAAAACGAATATTTCAACTGATAAAAGATTGAATCATCCAGCCTATGGTGATTCATGGAAACATTTTGATAGAGTAAATCCATCATTTTATTTAGAATCCTGAAATGTGTGACTGGGTTTCCCACTGATGGTTTCTGTCCGTTCAGATCTTATGGTAGTCAGTACTCATGTTGGCATGTTTTTTTAACTCCGTACAATTTACCTCCGTGGATGATGATGAAGGAACCCTATATCTTTTTGACCTTACTAATCCCGGGACATCTGAAGAAGAATATTGATGTTTATTTGAAACCATTGATTGATGAATTAAATTTATTGTGGAGTACTGATGTCAGTACATATGATGTTGCTCTGAAACAGAATTTCATACTAAGAGCAGCATTGATGTGACAATTAGTGACTTCCTGGCTTATGCCATGTTATCTGGATGGAGTACACGTGGACTGAAATCATGTCATTACTGTATGGGAGAGAACAAAGCATTTATGGTCGTCCAAGGGAAAAAACCTTGCTATTTTGATTGTCATCGTAGATTTCTTCCAGCTGATCATCCATTTCGTAGAAATAGATCTCATTTTCGAAAAGGAACAATTGAAAGGGGTGGACCTCCAAAAATTCTATCAGGTACGGAGTTAAAATCAGTTGTATTTTCATTATGTCCCATTACATTTGGACCCACAATAAACCAATAAAAAATTTATGGTTTTTGGAAAGAGAACAATTGGATAAAATCTAGCATATTTTGGGCATTCCAATATTGGTCTGATTTGCTGGTTCACCACATGTTGGATGCCATGCATATTGAGAAGAACTGTTTTGATAATTTGTTTCATATAGTTTTGGATACTCTAGGAAAGAGAAAAGACAATGTAAATGCATGATTAGATCTTTCCCAAATTTGCATGCGTCCAAAACTCGAATTGTTTGAGAATGTTAAACCAGAAAGGTTAATGAAACCCAAAGCAGTTTATACACTTTACAAAGAAAGTCGCCTATTATTTTGTTAGTGGATTGCAGATTTGAGACTTCCAGATATCTGTGCTTCGAATTTGGGTAGATGTGTAAAGAATGGTCATATTACCAGATTAAAAAGTCATGATTGTCATGTTTTAATAGAAAGACATTTTACTATTGGATTAAGAGGTCTATTGAATTCCATGATTTGGGATTCCATAATATACATATCATATTTTCTTAGGGACATTTGTGTGGCGACAACAGATTATGATGTTTTAAACAAACTTGAAGAAGTTGTTGTTGTAATTATATGTAAACTGGAAAAAATATTTCTGCCATCTTTCTTTAACTCAATGGAACATTTGATATTACATTTTCCATATGAAGAAAAATGTGGAGGTCCGGTATAGTTTCGATGGATGTATCCATTCGAAAGATTCCTGCATAAATTGAAAAAGAAAGTATGTAACAAAGAATCTATTGAAGGATCTATTGTTGAAGCTTATTTGCAAGAAGAAATATCTTTTTTCATCTCCCAGTATTTTGAATCTGAGTATCCTTCAAAACAGAACCGCATGGGATGGAACGAGATGAATATTGATGAAAGAGACAATCAATTATCTATTTTTAACCAGCCAGGGCTTGGTTTCGGTGGAGTTCATGAACGATGGATTTCGAATGATGAACATCACAGAGCATATATGTATGTTCTACTCAACTGTGAGGAGATGAAATCATTTGTACTGTAAGTGTTTCTATCACTTATTCTATCATTTATGTTACAATAAATAACATGGGTTTTTATAGGTTAAATGATAATAATATCAAGACACAACTTCCACAAATTACAGCAGCTGCTCTCGAAGTACACCGACAGAAAATTTTTTATCAATGGTTTCAAAAACTGGTAACATAAATTATTTAGGTTTTAACATCTCATTCAATTTATAGTTTAGTTTATTGATAATTATTTCACAATTTTTCAGGTGTCTCGATATGCTGATAAAATTGACAAACAGTTGTGTATATTGAGTAACCCACCATCCAAAATGGTTAAATCCTATAATTCATATGTGGTGAATGGTTTTCGATTTCATACACATGCATATGGGGAATCAAAAAAGACAATGAACAGTGGATTTTTCTTGAGAGGATCTCATCATAGAGAAAATAAAGTTGACTTTTATGGCATGCTTGTTGAAATTATTGTTCTCTGTTATCTAGGACAACATTACATAACGAAGTTCAAATGTCAGTGGCTGGATACTGAGAGAGGCGTGCGTGTTCATCTGACTCATGGAATCATCGATATTAAAAATCAAAGTGTTCTTGCAGTAAATGAACCATTATTTATGACTCAATAGGAACATCATGTTTATTACACAAAGTACTGTGCTACGTCAAGTGAATTGACTGATTGGTGGAGCATAATAAAAATCAATATTAGAGACAATCAATTTAGGCAGAGTAAATGTGCTATCACTGAAGTACAAGGAATTTATTTTTTTCAAGAGAGTACTCAAAATCAATCTTTTTTACAAAGAGACGTGAGTATCGATGGTGAAACCCTACAATTAAGAGTCAGTGATGACGATGATGTTAATGATGTCACAAATGAATGTGAAATGGTAAGAGATGAAGAAACTGGAAGTCAAATGGATATCGATGATATTGAGGAGGAATCTGAAGATGACATCATCAGATATGAAGATGACGATGAAGGTGAACATTGATACAATTCAATGATAGTTATATATAATAATAACTAATATATATGTATATATAATAATAATTTCAATTATTTGCTAACAATATTAATTTTCTGTTTCAGATGGATTCATACATAATTCGTCAGTTGTTGGAGGCTGATCTAGATTTCGATGAGGGCGATTTGGTGGCATCTGACACTCAGCCTACAGGAGCTTCAGGATGTACGCGAAGTGGGCACGGTCTTGCCTGAATGATGATTCTTGACCCCATCCCCGAGTGACGTCCACGTTTTGGGTTTGATGCACTCACATGGAGGTATGATAGCCTGTGCATTTTACTATGATTTCATTAATATATTTAAAAAATAAATGTTTTATTATTTTTATAGTTTTATGCATGTAGCAGTCGGATAGGGCATCACTATCTTTTGAGACTATTTTTCTCAGCCGTGGACCACATGGGATCAGATTCCTGTAGATGTGCAGCAGGCCATGTTCAACCATTGGTTATTATGTAGGTAAATAAATAATTTTTATTTTGAATTTTATTTCATTTATAACTTGATATTTTGAATTATTTGTAGGTTTTATGGTATCCGATCGAGGATACCATTCATGACCCCATCCACGAGGCATAGAAGGTGGCCATGCGTGATTGCTTTCGTCAGATTTTGCACAACATAAAAATGGATGCCATAAAGAAAGCAGGATCGTCAATGTTTGATGACTTCTGTAGAGCGCACCGACTAGAGTACATTTCATCCCATGTATGGGATGGATTATGTTCACATTGGTTGAGTGGTGACATTCAGAGGAGATCATCGATATGGAGACAGAATCGAGTGAGACATGAGGTGACTCATCGAGCTGGGAGTCATACATTCAGTACTCATAGACAGCATCTGGTACGTACATTTTTTATAAATATTTTATATAACTTTAAATATTAACAATTTATTTTATATTCTTATAGGTTGTTGAGCAGCCAGATATTACAGAGTACGATGTATATCGGAAGATATATACTGATCCAGCTACTGTGGAGATTAGAGGTTATCTCCAGCGGGAGATTATGGTCTGTATTATTTTTTTTTCAATTTGAAAATTAAATTCATATAATATATTCATAATTTTAATTTTAAATTGCAATTACAGGAGTCATATGAGGCCACATCCTCACAGACTCAGGCTGATAGTCAGGCCGAGATAGCTGATCAGGCCAGTGGCCATCAGTTTGATGAGGTGACCTGGATGCAGGTGACCCAGTATGGATTTGAGAAGGGCCGAGTAGTTGGTATTGGCAGTCGACTGACTCCCGGAGATTATTATGGCACTGTAGCGATGTTGGCGTCTAGCTCGAGAGGAGCTCATGTATCATCTTCTGCTTCAGAGTATGCGGATCAGTTGTGATCTCAGACTAGGATGATAGAGAGTCTCCGTAAGGAGAAGGAGGAGATGCATCTGCAGCAGCAACAACAGTATGAGGAGGAGCGTCGACGACAACAACAGGTGCACGAGGAGCAGATGAGTCTATGCCAGTAGAAGCAGCATGAGCAGATGTAGTACATGCACATACTTACTCGTAAATTAGGGATGGAGTTTCCTCCACTATCTCTTGCAGATCCTTCCCCTCCCCCTCCCCTCCTCCTTCAGATCAGTGATTTTCTTTGATGTTATAATGTTTGTGAATTCAAAATATATAATTTTTTATATTCAGAGTTTCTGTCACTCTTATATATTTCATTATTTAATTTCTATTTTTTTTAATAGTTTATTATTTATTTTATTAATAATAATATTATACTTAGTATTTTAATTATTTTTTTTATATTTTTTTTCAAATTTTGATAATTTTCATATTTTTATTTTCTAGTTATTTTAATAATATTAAATTCAATATTTTTAATATGTAAAAAGTTTCCAATATTTTAAGTAAAATTATAATTTTTTAATTATTTGTAATAAAATAAATTCTTTATATTATTATTATTATTATATAATATTATAATATTAATATGATTAATAATATTATTCATATTTTATAATAGTTAAATTTTTTATATATATTAAAATTTTCAAATATTTTATTTTAATTAAAATATTTTTAATATGAATAATAATAATAATATTATTATTATAATATTAATATTTTTTTATATAATTTTTCAATTATTTATAATAATATGAATTCTTTATATTATTATTATTATTATATAATATTATAATATTATTATGATTAATATTATTATTCATATTTTAGAATAATTATTATTTTTATATATATTAAATGTTTCAAATTATTTAATTTAATTATAATATTTTTAATAATAATTATTATAATAATAATTAAATTTTATTTTGTTTATTTTTTATACTTATTTGCGACGGGTCGTCAGCTCGTCGCAAAAGGTTCCCATCAAAAATACTTCTTAATATATTGTTGTATATTTTTTTTATACTTATTTGTGATGGTATGAGTAACCCGATGCAAATAGAATTTGCGACGGGACTGTCACAAATGTTTATTTTTTCTACATAGTTGCGACAGGATGAGAAACCCGTCGTAAATACAATTTGCGACGGGTCCGTCACAAATAATTATTTAAAGATTTTTTTAAATACATCGACTAGTATAAGCGATGGTCTCGTTGCAAATATATTTAGCTGCTGCGCCGTTTTCCACAATGGGCCATTTGCGACGGACCCCCGTCGCAAATGCCCCGTCGCAAAATAGCCTATTTCTAGAAGTGGTAAGATACTGCAATCTCCCAATGTCATGTTTGCTTCATCTCATGAAAGGTCTAGGGAAATTATTCCTTGTATCACTAGAACCCTTTGCATGTCATGCATGTATCATGAAAGGATATAGATAAGCTTCCTAAGATCATGTGAATAACTATAAACAAGTATCCGGATCTCATTCTAGTACATAGACAGGCCATCCATACTATAAGAATGTCCCAGGGAATGTCTATATGAATGAATAAGACATATTTAATTAAAAGTAATCCAATAAATTGGGTGTTGATGGGATTTTCGCTAGGTCACTAAAAATAAGGTGATGTCCCCTGAAGTTACCTAAGAGAAGACCTCTTGAAGACACTTGATGACAAATCCCTCTAGTAAAATCCATTTTGGATTCACGCAATAACCACCACATGAAGCGGTATGCAACTGGGATGATGATGCCTATAAATTTACCACCCCACCATTGATGAAGAGATCTGTATATTTTTCAATCCAGATGCACCAGTGCTAGAGTGCATTTCTCAGAGAAGGTGATCTTGTGAGCAGAATAGCCTCCCATCAGGTATGATTTGTTGGAAAATCAGAGTGATCATGAATCATGTATAATGCACTTCACATAATTACTTATAGACCACGTGAATAAAATCTAGCTTGATAGATGAAGAACACCCTCCAGACCAACCAAATCATGTGAGAGTTAAAATAAGATAACGCATAAAAAAATATATACGAAATTCATAATATAAATTCTTGAATAAGGAATAATTAATGGTAGAATTATGAAAGAGCTTATAATATGATCCTTATTAGATTTTCATGAAACAACCCGATCATGTGAAATCACCCCGACATGTCACCCAGATTATGAGACACTACTTTGGAATCCTATTCAGATAATGCAATGTCCCCTAGAAATGGCATAGAAATTCACAGTTCTCCCCAAAGCATTCATCCAAATAATTGCGAAACCCTCCATGCATGTCATCCAATCCTCGAGATTGTCCTCTTGAAATGTAATATAGATCACATGGAGACATCAATGCATGTTAGCTGAATCTTGCAATAGAATTGGGTTATGTCATCTTGCTTCTCACAATCTCAAGTATATGTCAGTCGGTTATTGTGATGACATCCGAACAATTCATTCAAGACATGTGTCACCCTCCAAGCATGTCATCTTTAATTAGTGATGAAACTAGGTAGATTCAGTCCCTCTATGAATGTTTTCTAGGATCATGAAATGGATTCCAAGACTAGTCATACAGGACATGTTATGTCCTCTGAACAAGTCAGCTTTGATCATGTGACAACCTTCATACAT
This sequence comes from Viscum album, assembly GCA_963277665.1. Lineage (NCBI taxonomy): Eukaryota > Viridiplantae > Streptophyta > Magnoliopsida > Santalales > Viscaceae > Viscum > Viscum album. The sequence goes on from OY728141.1 coordinate 1,899,629,001, forward strand.
GTCATCCATGTCTCTTGATGTACACCATAATTGTAAACTGGATTGGGTAATTTTCTTTTGAAAGGTGAGGCATACATCCTCAGACATTCTCAAGAAGACAATCAAGGATTGTTTAAAAGAAAACCAACACACATTAGGAGGACTAGAATAATAGGTCATATGTCATCCTAGGACTTGATAACCTTGATCTTCCTTAGTGTGTAGTCCCCTGATACAAGTTTAACATTGGTGTGTAATCCCAGATCAACTGAACTATGATAAATTGGATTCCTTCCATAACTGGGATACATAGGATGCCTCCCCATGGCTCGAACTCTATATTGAACAACCAAAGGGTTGTATCAATAGATAAATAACACATTCTTAAGAGATGATATTGATTATTTTCAATCCATTTTTTCTCACACTAATCATAGAAATTGTGTAATTAGGTAGCTACAATGATCATATCATTCTCTCCTTAAGACTTTACAACTCCAAGGGAAACATCATTGTGTTATCCTCGATTCATTAAACTAAAATTACTTTAACTCTAACTATATCTAAGATACATTAGTTGCATCTCTTAGGTCTGGGATAAATATTGAACATCCAAAGGGGTTTCTATGTATGTAAATACAACATCCATATGAAAGGAGATTGATTATTTTCAATCCCTTGTTTTTCACACTGAGAATAGGTCATGTGGTATTAGGGGGTTGTAATGATCTTTTAATTTACACCACAAGTATCTAAATTGACAAGAAAAAAACCAGTGTGTAAGCCTCAATCCAATGAACCATGAGGACTCTCATTCCTTCCAAAATCAGGATACATATGTCAAATTCATAAGGCCCGAGACCGAAATCTAATGGTCATCCATATCAGTGTAGGCCCCTCTCCATGTCTCTTACATTTCAACCGTCGAGACCCCATCATTCTCATATTATGATCATATTATGTCATCCATAAGTAGAATACGAAGACAATTGAACTATGAAGAAGTCTGATTCCATCTATAACAGTGATATATAGGGAACCTTCCTTAATCGTGAGATTCATATAAAAAATCCCATGGGTTTTCCCAATATATGAAGTCCTAAACCCATATACAGTGAGATTGATTATTTGTTATCCCTTTCTTATCATGCTGGTCATAGCTCATGTGGGATTAGAGAATTGAAAATTTCATATAGGAAGCATTTTGAAGGACTAAGATTCATATAATGAATCCTAAGGGCTCTCTGAGGACATAAAATCCTGCACCCATATTCATAGAGGTTTATTATTTTTTATCCTTTTTTCTCACACCAAGAATTGCTTACAGTGGCATAAGAAATTGAATTGGTCATATATCTCATACCATGAATCTCCACCATACACGGATTTCTTATTATGTAATCCCCAATGATTGGAATTATATAAACGTCCCCTATATATTAGGGAATTAACCTTGGGGATAGTCCCAAGGGAAAATCAAAATACCGTAACTCAGATTCAATATATAACTAGGATATATGGAAAATATTCTTTAGAGCCAAGGTAAAATATTTGTTTCGTAAGTGCTCACACATATGTTCTCATCACATGATGTTAAAATATATGGGTTTAACACACTACATAGTTTTTTATTCTTGAAATCAATAGGACATGTAGGATGCCTCATAAAGGTACAATCCCCTCCCTGGAAAAATAACCACCTCCCTATGTGGCGGTTAATTAAAGAGTATTTAGTTTTGACTCTTCAACACATAATAAGCTATCCATTATTGGTAAATGGATGAGGAACCTCTAATATATATATATATATGTATTAACTCATGAGATACCACTTACTCTCATATAAAATCGGTTAACCTATGATCATTTTGTTAGGGTAATTATTCATATGTCGGTATTAGGAAGAGATTAATGAATATATGTAAAATATATAAGAGATTCCATCAGTAAGTGATAATTCCCCACAAACAGGGTATGATGAAATTGACCTCCCTCCCTATCAACCAATGTGAGTCCATATGCATTGCTCATTCTAAAACCCTAACTGACTGCATACCTTTGGAAATCATTATTGAACTCGGTTTTGGATATGGGAATCATTGGGAGTTTCTATAATGAAATACAATGGTCAGTAGATGTCAATGATTATACAAGAATTAAAACTGCCTTACAATCAATCATCTGGCCAAAATGAATCCACTCCCATCGATACTTTTTTCCGTTGAAAAAAATATATGATTAATCAGGTGTGAACTATTTGATATTGAATTCTTCTTTACAATATGAAAAATGGAAGTCTTCCTAGTTCATTAAAAATCATCATGTCTAATCAATGGGGGATCTTGGTCGTCTATTCTCTGTTGAGACACCCTTAGTACCAAAAAACCCTAAACCCAAACCCCACAAAACTCTAAACACTCATCCCTAAAAAACCCTAAAACCTCATCCTAAATAACCATAAATCCTTGACAACAAAAATCCCAATACCCACATCCCCAAAAACACAAAAATATCAGTCCCAAAAAATACTTAACCCTTGGTCCAGAAATAACCATAATCCCATATCCCCAAGAAAACCAAAAACCCTCATCCCCAAAAACCCAAATCACTCATCCCCCAAAACCTTAAACTCTAATCCCCAACAAAACCTACCCCGGTGCACAAAAAAACAGTAAATATTTATCTCCAAAGAACCCTAAAACCTTGTCCCAAAAAACCCTAAATCATATGCCCAAACAACCCTAAAACCACATCCCCGAAATATCCTAGACCCTCAACATAAAAACCCCTAAAACCTTATCCCAAAAAATCATAAACCCCCTACCCTAGAAATCTCTAAACCATCAGTAATAAAAAAACTCTAAACCCCCTTCCATAAAAATTCCTAAACCATCATCCCCAAGAATCTGAAATTGTCATCACCAAAACACCATAAACTATTATCCCAAAAACACACAAAACCCTCATACATAGAAAACCATAAATCCATAGACTAAAAAAACACAAAAATTAGAGCCACAAAAAACCCAAATCCACGTCCCAAAAATCATTAAACCCCCAGCCCCCAAAAACCTAAACCCTCTACCCAAAAAAAAATAAAGAATCATCCATAAGGAAACCTAAAACCTTGAAAAAAATAACCTTCAACCCTTAGCCCCAAAATACCTAAACCCCCTACCCCAAAAAAAATTAATCCCTTAGCACCAAAATATTGTATACCATTGGCCCAAAAAAAATAGAAACCCTCAGTACCAACAACCCTAAAATATTATCCAAAAAAACGATAAACCTATATCACAAAAAAAAACTAAAACCACATCCCCCAAAACATCAAAAAATCATCCCCAAAAAACCATAAATCCTCATCACCAAATGAATATCAAAACTTGGCCCCAAAAAACCCTAAACCCTCAGTACCAAAAAACCCTAAAATCCCAGCCAAATAAACAACAAACCCTCAGATCCTAAAAAACCCTAAACCCTTTGCCCCAAAAAACTGTAACCCCCCAACCCCAAGAAGAACTCTAAACCCATTGGTCCAAAAAAACCAATACCCTCAGCCACAAAAAAACATAAACACTGATCCCCAAAAAACACTAAAACGTTATCTGAAAATAACAATAAAACCTCATACTAAAACAACCCTAAACCTTGTCCCCCAAAACCCAAAACCCTCATCCCAAAAGAAACCATAAAAACTCTACCCAAAAAATCTAAACAATTTTCCTCAAAATACTCTATACGATCAGCCACAAAAAACCTTAAACCCTCATCCCAAAAAATAAACCCAAAAACCTCATCCACAAACAATGATAAACCCTCATTCATAGAAAACCCTTAAGACACCAACCCTAAAAAACCCTAAACCCATGACCATAAAAAACCCTAAATCCATAGCCCAAAAATCCCAAAATTTTCAGCCCAATATACACAAAACCTTATACCCCAATAAACTCTAAAACCTCATACAAAAAACCACACACTCCCATCCAACAAAATCCCTAAAACCTATGCCCCAAAAAACCCAAAACACTCAACCCTAACATATCCTAAATCTTTATCACTGAAGATACATAATCCATAATCTCAAAAAATAAAAAACCATCTACCCCAACAAACCCTAAACCATCAACCTTAAAAAACCTCAATCTCGTGGCCTTAAAAATCCATAATCCCCTTTCCTAAGAAACTTATATACACTTGGCCCCAAAAAACCCCTACCAATATTCCCCAAAAATCCCTAAAACCTCAAACCCAACAAACCCTAAACCCTTTGCACAAAGAACCCTAAACCCTTGTCCACAGGAAACCCTAAACCCTCATTTCATAAAAAATCACTAATATTATTAAAAAAATCCCGAAGCTGTGGTCCTAAAAGAAACCATAAACCATTAAATGTAAAAACTGAAACCCCTAATCTCTGAAAAACCCTAAACCTGCATCCCCCCAATAATCCAAAACCCTCATCCCCAAAAAACACTAAAACCTTAGTCCTAAAAAATCCCTAAAAACATAGCCACAAAAACCCTAAACTCATATCTAAAATATAACCAAAAAGACTAATACACCCAAAAATGTATACCCACAACCCCAATAAACCATAATCCTCACCCCCAACAAACCCTAAACACATTTCCCCAAAAAACCGTAAATGCTCAGACCTCAGAAACTGAATAACCTCCACCCAAAAAATCCATAAACATTCAGCCACAAAATCCCTAAACAAAGAGCCACAAAATATTGAAAACCCTCATCCCCAAAAAACATATACCCTAACCCCCCCATAACAGAAAAACCTCAGCCCAAAAAAACCCAAAACCCTTAATGTAAAAAACCCTAAACCCTTGGACCTAGAAATCCCTAAACCCTGGTCACCAAAAAAATCGAAAGTTCGACCCCAAAAAACCCGAAAACTTCACCCCCAAAAAATCCTAAAACCTACAAGATAAAAAAAATATAAACCCTCAGCCCAAAAAAATATTAAATCTTCATTCCCAGGAAAGCATAAACCCTCAGACATATGAAAAAAATTACACTTAGTCCTAAAAAATGATAAACCCTTAACCCAAAAAAACCATAAATCCGAAGCAGAGAAAATCCTTAAACATGGTACAAAAAATCCATAAAACATTATCCCAAGAAACCCAAAACCCTCCATCCCAAAAAACCCTAAACCGTCTTCCCTAGAAATACCAAAAAACTCATCGCCCAAAAAACACTAAACTACTTTCCCTAAAATATCCTATGCCTTTTCTCCCAAACAAACCTAGTACCTCATCCGCAAAAAACACTGGAACATTTTACCAATTAAAACCCTAACCCTCATCTTCAAAAAACAATAAAATATTGAATGTAAAAAAAACTAAACCATTGGAACCAAAAAAACCTACACCCTCGGACCTAAAAGAACATAATTCCTCATCCCAAAAAACCATGTACCCTCAGCCCCCAAAAAACCATAAATCCCCATCCCCAAAAAACCCCCTCAATACTTGACCCCAAAAAACCATGAACCCTTATCCTAAAAAATAATAAACCCTCATCACCAAAATAATATAAACCATCAAAACCAAAAAATCATAAACCATTATCCCTAAAAACCCCTAGACACTCACCCCCCCAACCCCTTAAAACTCATCTCCAAAATAACCCAAAACATCATTATTAAAAAATAATGAACCCATAGAACCCAATACCCAATACCCTAATCCCAAAATACTCAAAACTCTCATCCCTAATAATCCCTAAGCCATTGACCCCAAAAAACCTGAAATCATCCACCCCCAACACCCTAAATATTCGGAACCAAAAAACCTTAAAACCATGTCCCAAAAAATCACTAAACCCTCAATCCCAAAATAACCTATACCCTCATCCAAAAAAAACCCAATACCATCAGCCCCAAAAAAACATTATCCCTCATACCCAAAAAATTTTATACACTCGACATTAAAAACCCCAAAATGCCATGGGCCAAAAACCATAAACCCTGATCCCCATAAAACCCTAAACTCTCAACCCCCAAAAAACCAGAACCATTTTACAAAACATTAAACCCTAATCCCTAAAAAACTCTAAAACCTCATCCAAAAAAAGATTACACATTTCCCAAAAAAAATCTAAACCCTTGGCCCCAAAAAACCTAAAACCCTCACCCCAAAATGTTCTAAACACTCTGTACCAAAATTCCATAGACCCTCGACCCAAAAAAACATATTGGATAATACCCAAAATCCCTAAACCCTCAGCCCCAAAAACTCTAAACCATTATCCTCAAACCCCATAAAACCACATCCCATGACACCAAAAACCCTTGTCACCAAAAAACCAAAACTATTATCCCTAAAATATCCTATCCCATAATTCCCCCAAAAAACATAAACCTTCAACCCCAAAAAGACCTTATCCATCAGCAATAAATAACCCTAAACCCTCAACCCAAAAAAACAATAAACCCTCATCCATAAAATACACTAAACATTGAGATCCAAAAAACCTAAATCCCTCTTCCCCAAAAAAACCCTAAACCATCGATCCAAAATACACTTAATCACTCAAACCTAAAATAACAAAAAACCATTGTAAAAAAACATTAACACTCACCATCCTGAATCCCTAAAACCTTAGCCCCAAAAGACCTAAATCCTCAGTTCAAGAAAACCATAAACCCACATCCCAAAAAACTCTAAACCATTGTCCTTCAAAAAAATATAAACCCATAGCCCCAAAAAACCTCAAACATCCATCCATAAAAAACAAAAATCTATTTGCCCAAAAAAACCCCAAACCCTCATCACCAAAAAAACAATAAACACTCATCCCAAAAAACTATATACCTTCAAACCGAAAAACCTGTACACCTTTATCCCCAAAAAATCAAAACCCTCCAACCATAAAACAACACAAAAACTCGGCCCCAAAGAACCTAAAATCCTCAGTACTAAAAACCCCATAACCCTCAACCAAAAATATCTTCATAAAAAAAACAATAAACCGTCAAACACAAAAAAAAACCAAATCTATTTCCCCAATAAAACACTAAACCCTCATCCCCTAAATAATACCAAAACCATGGGACCAAACAACCCAAAACCCACAGCCATAATAATCCCTAAACCACCATCCATAAAAACATAATACACTCAACCCCCCATAATCCTATACATTCATCCCAAGAAACACTAAAAATTTATAACAAAAATCCCCAAACTCCAAACTGCAAAAATACATAAACCCACAGTCCTAAAAAACCCTAACCCCCATCCATAAAAACCTGAAATCATCTAAACCTAGAAAACCTATAACCTCAAACATAAAAACACACAAACCCTTATCCCCAAAATATTCTAAACACTCATCCCCAAAAAAACCAAAATCATTCAGCCTAAAATCCACCAAACCCTCAGCCCATAATGAAACTAAACTCTCTGCCCCCAAAAACCCTGATCCCACAACCCAAAAATCCCTAATGCATCATCCACAATAAACCTCATACCCTTACCCCCAAAAATTTCAATCCCTAAACTCCAAAAAACCAAAACCCTCCCCCACAAAAAAACCCCTCAACTACTAAAAACATTAAATTGTCATCTCCCAAAACCCTAAACCCTCAGGCCAAAAAACCCAAACCCTTTTCCCCAAAAAACCATAAACCCTCCTCCCCAATATACCCTAAACCCATATCCAAAAACCATTCAACCCTCAAACCCATAAAAATCAAAAACACTCATCCACCAAAATCCCTAAAACCATTAGCCCAAAAAAACCCCAAAATCCTATGTCCAAAAATTCCTAAAACCCTCATCCCCCAAAAACCTACAACCCTTGTCCACATAAATCCTAAATCCTCCTTAAAATAAACCAAAACCCTTATCCTCCAAAACCATAAACACATATCCCCTAAAAATCCTAAACCCTCAGTCCCAAAAACCCAAAAACCCCAAACCCCAAAAAAATCAAAACTTGCATGCCCCAAAAACTTCAAATCATCATTCCCAAAAAACCCAAACCCACAACTAAAAAAACTCCATCGTCACCCATAAACACCCACCAACCCTCTACCATAAACCTCAAAAAACCAAAACCCGTATTTCCAAAATATCCTAATCCCTCAGACCCCCAAAACCCAAAAATATCGTCCAAAAAACCCCATATATCCCCAGTCCCAATAATACATAAAACCATAGCCCCATGAAACAATAAACCCTTTTCCCAAAAAAACCTAAATCATATTCATCAAAAAATCATTAATCCACTTCCCCAAAAAACAATTAACCCACATCGATAGAAGACCTAAAACCCTCATCCCTAACAAACCCCAAACCCTTTTCCCCATAAAACAATTATTCCACAACCCCAAATAACCCCAAACCCTCAGCCCTAATAAAATAATCCCTAATCCCCAAAAAAACTACATGCTTATTCTAAAAAATCCCCACACACTTAGTCAAAAACCATAAACCATCACCCACAAAAACAATAAAAGATATTCCCCAAAAACCCCTAAACACTCATCACAAAATAACCTAAAACCCTCACTCCAAAAAAAACCTAATCTCTTATCCTCAGAAAACCATGAACCCTCATCACCAAAAAATAGAAACCCTTATCCGCAATATACAAACAAACATCACAGAAAAAAAATCTATAAACCATCACCATTGAAAAACCCCAAACCCTTGGCCCCGACAAAACCTAAACCCTCAACCCCAAAAAACACTAAATGATCAGATCCAAAAAAATCCAAACCCTCATCCCCCAAATACCTAAACACATGGACAATACTCCTAAACCCTTTGCCCCCATAAAACCGAAAACCCTCATCCACAACAAAACACAAAACTCTCAGCCCTAAAAAACCATAATCCCTCATCCCCCAAAACCCCAAACCCCCATCCCCACAAAACCCCAAACCTTCCTCCCTAAAAAACATGAAACCCTTGATCCCAAAAAGCCCTTAGCCCTTTCTCCAAAAATCCCCAAACCTTCATCATTAGAAAAACCCAATCTCTGCACCTTCAAAAACACCAAACCCTTGGCATAAAAAACCAACAAACCCATCCCCAAATAACCCAAAATCATCACCCACAAAAAATAAAAAAACCTCAGCCCCAAAAAACAAGAAAACCTTCGCACAAAGAAACCAAAAAACCCAAAACCCTCAGCCCAAAAAACCATAAACTTTTTTCCCGAGAAAATCCAAAACCCTCATTCCCCCAAAAAACACTATATTGTCAAACCTCATAAAAAATCTCTAAACCCCAAGCCCCAAAAAATCCTAAATACTTAACCACAAAAAACACTAAACACTTAGCCCCAAAAAACATTAAATCGTCATCCCAAAAAACCCCTAAACCTTCATCCCCCCAAAACCCAATACCCTTAGCACCATAAAACAATAAACACTCATTCCTAAAAACCCATGAATCATCATCCATGAAATAAAAAATATCCACATCCCCAAAAAACTCAAAATTTTTTATCCCCAACAAACACTAAATCCTCATCCCCAAAACCCCTAAACCTTCAACATCGAAAAAAATTGGATCCCCATCACCAAAAAACACTTAACACTGATCTCTAAAACCCCATAAACCCTTAACCTATAAAAATACTAAACCCAAAACCCCCAAAAAACCAAAAAACATTATAATCGAAAAACACTAGACCCCCATCACCAAAAAACCTTTAAGACTCTGCCCAAAAACCCCAAAAAACCCTTAACATAAGAAAATACTAAACCTAAAGCCCCATAAATCCCTCAACACTCAGCCGAAAGAAACTAAACCCTTTTACCCAGAAACTCTAAACATTTATCCCCAAAAAACATAAACAATGGATAAAAAATCATAAACTTGATTTCCCAAAAACAATAATTCATATGTCCCAAATACCATAAACTAAATTCCCCCAAAAAACCAAAACCATAATCCTGAGAAAACCATAAACCCTTACAACCAAAACACCCGACACCCTCATCCCTAAAAAACCCTAACTCCCCTTCCCAAAAAACCATGAACCCTTATCCAAAAGAAATCATAAAACCTAGTACCAAAAAATCCATAAAACATCATCCCCAAAAAAACCTCAACCTCAAAAAATCCACACCATAGTCCTTATAAAACCATAAATCATCATTGCCGAAAATCCCTAAACCGTCAGACCCACAAGATCCTAAACCCTCATCCCCAAAAACCTGTAACCCTCAAACCTAAAAAACAATAAACTTTCATGCCTAAAAATACATAAACCATTATCCCAGGAACACCCTAAACACTCATCCCCAAAAACCCAAAACCCACTTCCTGAAAAAACATCGACCATCTACCCAAAAACCCTCAAAGATTATCCCAAAAAAACCCTGAACACTCATCCCCAAAATACCCTCAACCCGTAGCCAATAAAAAAATCTACCCTTAACCCAAAAAAACCCTCAACCCCATTCCCCAAAATACCCTAAACTCTCTACCCAAAAAAACCCTCAATCCTCAGTCCCAAAAATCACTAAACCCTTTTCCACAAAACCCCTAACCTCTCTTCACAAGAAAAAACCTAAAATCATAGCCCAAAAAATCCAATGAACCCTAAATTGTTATCTATAAAAAACACTCAACCTTTTATACCTAAATAATAACATACCCTCATCCCCAACAAAACCCTAAACCGTCAAACCTCATACAAAAAAATTCTAAAACCTCATGCTTAAAAAACATGAATCCTAAAGCCCAAATAATACTAAACCCTCATCCATAAAATATCTGTAACCCTAATTTACATGAAATACCTCAATACTAATCCCTAGAAATGATAAACCCTCATCCCTAATAATACATAATCCCTAGGAATGAAAAACCCTAAACCCACAACACTAAAAAACCCAAAACAGTCAGCCCAAAAAAACCTAAATCATCATCCCTGAAAACCACCTTACACTCATCTATTAAAACCCAATAACCCCATCCCCCAAAAATACCTGAAACCATCATCCCTAAAACACATTAATATCACATCCCGCAAAACCCAAAACCCTTGATCATAAATATTCTCAAACCACCATCCATAAGAAAACCCTAAACCTCTAACCCTAGAAAAACCCAAACCCTAGAAAACCCCAAATCCTAGAAAACCCCAAACCCTTATCTCCCTCAAAACATAAACCCTTATCCCCCCAAATCCCCATAAAATCATCCCTAAAAGACATAATACCCTTTTCACCCAATAAACTAAAATCTTATCCCCCAAAAACCACAAAACATCATCCCTTTAAAACCCTAAACCCACATCCACAAATAAACCATATTCCCATAAACATAAAAACCAAAACCCTAATACACAAAAAAATATAAATCCATATACCCAAAAAATCGCAAACCCTCGACCCCAAAAAACATCATCCCCTCATCCCTAGAAAACCCAAAAAACCTCAGCCCAAATTACCAGAAACACATGACCCCATAAAAATAGAAATCCTTAGACCAAAAACACTAAAAACTGACCCTAAAACCCCTAAACCCACACCCATTAATTCCATAACCCCTTAAACTGAAAAAACACTAAACCCTCATCCAAATAAAACACTCAACCCTATTCCTCCCAAAACCCTGAACTTCGACCCCAAAAAAACAGAAACTTGTGTCCCCTAAAAACCATTAACTCTCATCCTCCAAAAACCCTGAATCAATATCCTAAAAAACCTGAAACCCTTTACCCAAAAAAAAATGAAATTCGATATCCCAAAAAAACATGAATTGTTATACCACATAAAACAAAAAAAGAAACACCCCAAAACCCCAATCCCTTATCGCCAAATCCATATTACCTCAGCACCAAATAATACAAAACCATCAATCCCAAAAATCTCCAAAACCCCATACACAAAAATACTTAAACACACAACCACAAAAATGATAATCCCTTATCCCAAAAAAACTCCAACACTAAGCCTCAATAACACCATTAACCCTAATCCCAAAAAACTCAAATCCCTATACTGCAAAAAACCCCAAAACCCTCATCACCACAAAACCTAAAACCCTTATAAAAAAACCATAAAAACTCGACCCCTAAAACATGAAATATTTATTCCCAATAAAATCTAAACCCATATACCCACAAAACCCAAAACCCTTATCCCAAAAAACCATAAAACATTAGACGAAAAATCTATGTACCCCCAGAAAAAAAATCCCTAAACCACTAGCCCAAAAAATCCGTAATATATTATAACCAAAAAATCATAAACCCTAGGCTTCGAAATACCCAAAACCCACTACCCAAAAAACCTAGAAACCCTAAACTCCAAAAAACCCCAAACCCTCAACTATAAAAAACCCCAAACCCTCATCATCAAAAAAACATTATCCTATAACAACAGAAAACCTCAAACCCTCATCCCTAAAAATCTAATACCTCATCCCCAAAATATATTATACCCTTTGACTAAAATATACTGCCAAACACTTTGACAAAAAAATTGAAACCATAATCCCCTAATAATTCTTTATAATATGCCACAAAAAACCCTAAATACTCTTCCTCAAAATACCCCAAACCATAATCCCTAAGCATCCTAATCTATCATCCATAAAAACTGTAGATCCTCATCCATAAAAATTCCAAAACAAAATCATCAAAAAACCATTAAATATAAACAATAAAACATTAATCCCTCAGCAAGAAAAAAACCCAAAACCCTTGGACCCAAAAAAACCCTAAACCACTGGCCCCAAAAAAACCCTAAACCCTAATACCCAAAAATTCAGAAACCACAATAACTAAAAAATATTAAAACCTCAGCCACAAAAAAAACACCTAAACTATCATCCACCAAAAATCCCAAACTCACTTCCCAAAAAAACAATAATACCTCTACAATAATAATCCCTAAAACATAGACCCCAACAAATACCTAACCCTTATTCCAGAAAATCCCTAAACCCATAGCCCCAAAAACCCTTAAACCCTCTTCCACAAAAAACAAAAAACCCCCATCTCCCAATACCCAAAAACATTAGCCCCCAAAATTCCCCAAAGACTAACCCCCAAAATTCCAACCCCAAATATCCCAAAACCTGCATCCCCATCAAACTCCAAAGCCCCAACCACAAAAACCTTTAACGATAAACCCAATAAAACATAATTACACAATCCCAAAAAAATACACAAACTATAAGCCCTAATAAACCACAAACACTAATCCATAGAAAACCCATACCCTCTAACCCTAAAACCCCTAAACCCTCCAACACTACAACCACTAAACCCTCAGCCACAAAAAAACCCTGACCCCTTAGAAAAAAACACATAAAACCCTAATCACTAAAAAACATGAAACCCTATATCCCAAAACACATAAAACCCTTTTCTACATAAAAAATGAAAACCCGCAAATACCCTAAACCCTTACCCCAATTACTTAAACCCTCATCAATAAAAAACGCTACTGCCATAGTCCCAAAAAACCCCAATACTCAACACAGAAAAATACCCTAAACCCATATCCACAAAAATGTTAAACCCTAATCCCCAAAAAAACATCAAACCTTCATACTCAAATAACCCTAGTCCCTCATCCCCCAAAAAAACAAAACACTATACCCCAAAAAATTCCAAACCCCAATCCCCAAAAAACCTGAAAACCTCATCCAAAAAAACTGTAAAAAACACAACCCCAAAACCTTAAATCTATATGACCAAATGAATGTAAACCCATAGCCCCCAAATCCCAAAACCCTTATCCCCAAAAAACCATAAATCCTCATCCCAAAAAAATTTATACCCCTAGATTAAAAAATCCCTAAACCGCAATCCCCAAAAACCCAAAACCCTTGGCCGAAAAAAATCATAAACCTTGGGCTTCGAAAAACCATAAACCTAATACCCATTAAAATCCCGAAATCATCAACTCCCAAAAACATGTATCCCTCATCCGAAAAATACCCCAAACCCTCAACCCCCAAAAAATATTAACTCACTACCCACAAAAACCTCAAACTCCCATCCCTAAAAACCTAAAACATCATCCCCAAAAATAATTATACCATTGGTCTGAAAAACCCTCAAACACACTATACAAAAAACTATAAACCCTTAGGTCAAAAAAATGTTGAATAATATTCCATAAAAAACCCTAAACACTCTTCCCCCAAATAGATAAACACCATTAGTCCTGAGAAACCTAATCTCTCATCCCAAATAAACCCTAGACACTCAGCCCCAAAAAACTCAAAAATCAGGCCCAAAAAACCACTACTATATGCACTAATCCCTCATCCCCAAAACCCCAAAACCCCTGGCCTCAAAAAATCCCAAACCATTGGGACCAAAAAAATCATAAACCCTAGGATCTAAAAAATATTAAACCATAATCCATAAAAAAACTGAAATCCTCGGCTTCAAAAAACTCTAAACCATCCTCAACCAATACCCCCAAACCCATAGCCCCATGAAACCATAATCCCTTGACCCTAATAAAACCTAAATTCTAATCCCCAGAAAACACCTATCCTTATGTCCCAAAATTCACAAAACCTATGGCCCCAAAAAACTATAATCCCTCTACAACAATAAAAACAATAATCCTAAAAAAACCGAACCCCATCTCCAAAAATCCCCAAACACTAATCCCCCGAAACCCCAAATCCCCATCCCCAAATAACCCCAAACCCTCATCCCAAACAAAATCCACACCCTCACTAACAAAAAAAACATAACACTCACCCCATAAAAACCAAATCACTCAGACCATAAAATTCCCAAACAATCATCCCCACAAATCCAGAAACACTCTTCCACAAAAAATCTAATACCCTCCACCCCTAAAAATCAAAACCATCAACCAAAATAAACCCCAAATCGCCGACCATAAAAACCCCATAACCTTGGCGCCAAAAAACCCCAAACCCAGAGCATATATAAACCTAAAACCCTCAGCACCGAAAATCCAAAACCATCATCCCCCCAAAACCCTAAACATTCATCAACAAAAACCCTAAACCCTCGTGCACAAAAAACCCTCAACACTTATCCTAACATACTCTAAACCCCCAGCCCCCAAAAACCGAAACCCTCAACCCTAAAAATATCTACCCCCTCATCCCATAAAAAACTAAACCATCAGCCCCAAAAAATCCTCAACTACCGACCCCCAAAAAATCCTTAACCCTCTTCCCCCAATCCCTAAAACCACATCCCTAAAAAACCTCAAATCCTCATCACCAAAAATCCATAAACAATTAACCCCAAACTAATATAATCCCTCATTCCAAAACAACCCTAAATACACCACCCCAAAACCCCAAACCCTCATCCCCAAACAACACCAAAACCTCACCCCCAAATAACCCTAAACCCCCATACCCCAAAACACTTAACCCTCAACCAAAATAACACATAAACCCTCAACCTAGGAAATGGATAATCACTGTGCCGCCCAAAAAACACTAATCCCAATACCACAAAACCCCTAAAACCCTCAACCACAAACACAACAAACACCCCGTCCCAAAATATATCAAACCCCAATATGCCTTCGCTATATAACCCTACACCCTTGGCCCAAAGAACCCTTTATCCCTCATCACAAAAAACACTAGCACTCAGCCCCAAAAAAACCCCAAATCCTCAGACCAAAATAACAAAAAACCATCGCCCCATAAAACCGTAAACCATCCACCCAAAAAATAAAAACCCTCATTAAAAACCACAAACTGCCTACCCTAAAAAATTCCATACACTTGGCCCTTAAAAAACCCCCAAGACCTAGGTATATAAAACAAAAACCCTTCAGCCCTTAAACACCAATATACATTAGCCATAAAATCACATAAACCCCGATCCCCCATAACCCAAAACCCTAAAAAACCTCAATCCTCTACCCACAGTCCCAGAGTACCCTAAACACCCATCCCAAAAAAAAATCCTAACCCTCAACTAAAAATACCAAAAACCCTCAACCCCAAAAAATAGTAAGACCTCATCCACAAAAATCCCTAAATACTTAGCTACAAATAACTCAAAACACACAAGACCAAAAAACACTAAACCCTCACCCCAATCAATAAACCCTAATCCATAAAACACACTAAATCCCAATCCCGAAAAAATAAACAATTATCCCCCAAATATCATAAACCTTCATCCCAAAAAATCACTTTACCATCAGCCCCAAAAAACCTAAACCCTCAGCCCCAAAAAAATCCTAAACCATCTCCCCCCAAAAAACATCCTCAACCCCCATCCATGAAAACACCAAATCTTTTAGTCCAGAATAGGACTAAACCATAATCCACAAAAACCCTAAACACTCAAACCCAAGAAAAAAGTAAACCCTCAACCCCAACAATACCTTAAACTATTATACGCAAAAAACCACGAACCCTCAGTCCCCAAAACCATAAATTGACATCCCTATCAATCCCTAAACCATGATCCCCTAAAAATAACCCTAACCCACAAAAAAAATCATCACATAGAACCCAAACCCTAATCCCAAAAACACCATAAATCCTATGCACAAAAAAACAATGAACACTTATCCCTCATAAAAGCTAAAACCACAACCAAAAAAATGAAAAATATATACCAAAAAAATCCTATGCCGTCAAAACTAAAACCCTAAAACCCCATCCCCAAAATATCCAAAACCAATTGCCTGAAAAACCCCTTAAACCTCATCCCCAAAAAACCCTAAATACTCGGCCCTAAAAGGCAGCAATCCATCAGCACTATAAACCCATAAACTGTCTGTCTCAAAAAACATTTTATACTTAACCACCAAAAACCCTAAATATTATTACATAAAAAAACATCAACCCTTATCACAAAATAACCCTCTTCACCTACCCGAAAACCATTAATCTTTTGCCAAAAAAACATTAACCACTCATCCTGAATAAAAAAACTCTACCCTCAACCCTAAAAAACCATAATCTTTCATCAATAAAAAATAATCAACCCTCATCCAAAAAAAACCAAAACCCTCAATAAAAAACCCCTCATCCTTCAGCCCAATAAACCCTAAGCCTTCTACCCAAAAAAACCCCTAAATAACCAGCCCCAAAATCCATCAACCCTCTACCACAAAAATCTAAAAAACCCTAAACCCTCAACTCTGAAAAAACCAAAACCCTTTGCCCCCCAAAACCGTAAACCGACAAAAAAATTCTCAACCCTCAATCCCAAAAAAATTCCCTAAAATGAAAATAATACTAAATCTTATCCCAATGAAACCCTCAATACTCAGCCTCAAAAAACCCTCAACCCTAAAAACCCAAAACACCCATCACAAAATAAAAACATTAAAACATTTCCATGAAAAACCTAAATGATTATCTTGAAACAACGTTAGCCTCTATCCCTAAATCCACATAAACCCTTAGTAAAAAAAACCCTAAACCCTCAACATAAATAACCTCCATCCCTCATCCCAAAAAATTACTCTTCCCTCAACCGTAAAATACTAAACCATCATCCCCAAAAACCTAAACCCTCATCCGCAAAAAAATCCTCAACACTAAATAAAAATAAACCTAAACCCACATTCCCAAAAAACCATAAATCCACATCCCTGAAAAATAGAAAATCATATGCCCCAAAAAAAATTAACCCTCAACCAAAAAAACAATCATACCCCGTCTCTATGAAACCCTAAACAATCATCCCCAAAAAACCCTTAACTGTCAACCCCCAAAAACCAAAAAACCCTCATACCTAAAAAACCTAAACCCACAACCCCCAAATAACTTCTTACCTTATCCCCAATAAACGTAAAACCATTACCCCCCAAAAAACAGTTATCCCCAATATTCATTCAACCCCCATCCCAAAAAAAAAACAAAATACACTCATCCTCATAAAACCAAAAACCCGTATCCATAAAAACCCATAAACCATATTCCCCAATAAATCCCCAATCGTGAACCCAAAAAATTATGAAACCCTCCGCACCAAAAAACCCTAAACCCTCATTCCCAAAAAAACCCTCAACACATTGACCCAATTTACCCTAAAACATCATCCAAAAAAATCCTAAAATCATAATAGTAACAAAATCCAAGACCTTTTTCCCCAAAAAACAATAAAACAATATCCCATAATACCCCAATCGTTATCCCGAATGAAACCCTCACTCTACACCCCAAAAACCCATCAAACCCTATTCCTATTAAACCATCAACCCTTAGCCCCCAAAAAACCCTCAAAAATCATCCCCAAAGAACCATAAAGCCTCATCTAACAAAAAACCCAAAATCCCAATCCTAAAAAACCATAAACACTCAAACCCAAAATACCTTAATCCCTATGCCATAATATATCTTAAACCCTGAAACACAAAAGACCCAAAACCCTTATCCCAAAAAATCCTAAAACCACCAACCCCCAAAAACAATAAAATGTTAGCCTCAGAATACATAAACATTCAACCAAAATAAACCCTCAACCCACATTACATGAAAACCCTCAACCATTATCACCAAAAGCCTCAACAATTAGAAAAAAACAATAAACCCTCAGTCCAAAAAAACACTCCACCCTCATCCCAAAAAAATCCCTAACCCATAACCTCAAATAACCAAAAACCCTCATCCCCAAAAACCCTTAAAACCTCATCCATAAAAACCAACAACCCCATAAAATAAAAAAACCTCCTCACCAAAAATCCTAATATCCACAAACACCAAAAAAACACTAAAACCTCAACCCTCTTCCCCAAAAATCCTTAAACCCTCAGGCCCAAAAAACCCTCAACCAATCCTGAAAAACCTACCATTATATGAATGAAAACCCTAAACCCTCATCCCTAATAAAAATTCAACACTTTTCCCAAAACGAAACCCTAGTCCTTCAGCCTAAAAAAGCCCTCACCCCTCCCCATATGGCCCTCAACAATCATCCACAATACCCTAATCCCTCTCTCCCAAAAAAAACCATGAACCCTCAGCCCCAAAAAACACTCAACTCATAGTGCCAAAAAACCCTCAACCCTCATCCCACAAAACCCTAAAACCTCATTGCAAAATAATCCTCTACACATTCCCTGAGAAAACCCTATACATGCAACACCAGAAAAACCCTCAACCCTCAGTCCTAAAAATTCATAATCTCACATCCCAAAAATAACCTCAACCCTTATGACCAAAAAACCATCAACCCTCATCCCCCAAAAAACCTAAACCCTGAAACACTAAAAAACATCTACCCTCAAACCCAAAAAAAACCATCAATCCCCACCCACAAAAAACAATATACTCTTATCCCCAAAAACCCTCATCCATAAAAAACTCCAAACCCTTATCCAAAAAAACATCAACCCAAAGCCCAAAAAAATCCAAAACTCTCAGCCCCAATAAACTCTGAACACTCAAGAAAAAAAAAGCCCAAAAACCTAATCCCGGAAAAACCATGCACACCTTGCCCCCAAAAACCATAAACCCTCAGCCCCAATAAATCCTAAACCCTCACCTCAAAAAAAATCCCTCCACCCACACCCATAAAATACCATAACCCTCATCCCAAAACAACCTTAACCCTAATCCCCAAAAAACCCTCAACGCTCATCCCTAAAAACCCAAAACCCTCAATCCCAAAATACTCTAAACCCCCTTCCAAAAAAATAATCATTCACTCCGAAAAAACTCTAAACCCTAATTCCCAAAATCATTAATCACTCCTCCCTAATAAACACTAACTCATTATCCCACAATACACCCTAATCCCTCGTCACAAAAAACCGTATACATTAAGACTAAAGAGACCCATAACCCAAAATCCTAACCCCCAAAGACCTGAACGCTTGTACATAAAAAAACCCTAAACCCTTTTCCATAACAAGGAATAACCCTCATCCCAAAAAACCCTTAACACTCAACCCTAAAATATTCCATAACCCTTGGATCTAGAAAAACCTCAACCCTCATCCCCATTTTACTCTAAAACCTCATCTAAAAAAACCCTAAACCCTCATCCCAAACAAACACTTAAACATAATCCCAAATAAACCTTAAACCCTCAGCCCTAAAAAATTCTAAACTCTCATCCCTAGAAAATCCTCAGTGCTCAGCCCCCAAAAACCCATCAACCACCAGACCAAAAAACCCTAAACCCACAACACAAAACTACTTTATACATTTAATCCCAAAAACCCACAACACTTTACCGAAAACCCTCTTACCTCAACCCCAATAATCCCACAAACCTTTTCCCAAATAAAACCCTAAATCCTCATCCTCAAAAAACCCTAAAACCTCATCCCTAAAAAGCCTAAACCCCTAACCCAAAAAACATCCTAAACAAAAAAAATCCAAAAAAACCAGAACCCTCAGCCCCCAAAAAAACAGAAAAACCCTCAGTCCCAATAATATCGAATTCCACATACCCAAAAAAACCTAAAACCTAATCACCAAAAAACCCTAAATCCTCAACCCCTAAAAAACATAAACCCTCATCCCCAAAAAACCTTAAATCCTCATCTCCAAAAAAAACCATAAACCCTACTCCCTAATAAGACATAAATCCTTATCCCCAAAAAACCCCAAACACTTCCCCATAAAAAAATCATGAACTCTCAACCCCAATAACCCCCCAAACATTAACCCCCAAAACCATAAGCACTCAGATCCCAAAAAAATTAAACCCTCTACACTTAAAATCCATAAACCCTCATACCCCTAAAAATATGAACCCTCTGCACCAAAAGACCATGAACACTTAAACACCAATTTTCTTCATCCTTAAGCCCCAATAACTGCTCAAAACTAACCACCAAAAACCATCATCCCTGAACCATAAAAAACACTAAAATACAGTCCCAAAAAATCCTGAACCGTCATCCCATAAAAACCCTAAACCCTCATCCCTAAACGAACCGTAGCCCTCATCAAAAACACTTAACCCCAAGCCTAAAAATCATCAACCCTTAACCCTATAAAATCCTTATCCCCCATCACCAAAAACACCTCAACCCTCAGCCCCTAAAAATCCTCAACCAATAGACCCATAAATCCATCAACCCTCAGCACCAGAATACCCTCAAACATCATCTCTAGAAAACCCTATACTATCATCCCTATAAAATTCTCAACTCTCAACCCAAAAAAAACACCAAAACCTCACTTCCAAGAAACCACCAACCCATGACCCCAAAAACCAAAAAACCACAGCACAAAAAAACCACTAATCCTCATATCCAAAATACCCACTACCCTTTACCCAAAAAAACACCAAACCTTAGAAAAAAACCCCCAAACATCAACCAAAAAAATCCCAACCATCAGTCCAAAAAAAACTGTACCCCAACCCCCCAAAGAATAAAACCTCATCCCAATAATATCCGCAACCATAAGTCCCAAAAAACCTAAATTCATAACCCTAAAAAACCATAAACCATTTACATCAAAAAGACATAATACATCATCACCAAAAAACCTCCAACAATCATCCCTAAAAGAAAGAGACCGAGAACACCAAAAATACCCTAAACCCTCATCCCCTTAAGACCTAAACAACTTATCCACAAAATCCCCAAACCCCAGATTCCCTTGAAATCACAAAAACATAGACCCAAGAAACACTACACCTTCATCTCCAAAAAAACATTAAATCATGTAGAGAAAAAAAAACCCTATACACAATGGCCAAATAAAACCGACACCCATAGCACCCAATACCCTATTCCATTTTTTGTAAAAAAAATCTTCACCCTCAGCCCCCCAAAACCATAGCCCCTAGTCCCAAATAAACCTGGACAATTAGACCCAAAGAAAGCCTAAAACCTTAAAACAAAAAAGCCATGGACCCTCTACCCAAAAGAACCCTAAATCTAGAGTCCAAAACAACCTAAAAATATCATCCCAAAAAAATAATATACCATATTCCCAAAAAAACTAGAACCTCAACCCCAAATAACAATAGACCATCATCCCCCAAAAACCCAAACCCTTAGAACTAAAAAAACTAGACCCAATTCCCCTATAAAATGTAGACCATGTACACAACAAACCATAAACCCTCAACCCTAAAAATCCATATACCCTTAGACCCAAAAAAAATTCTACACAATAATCCCAACAAAACCCTAGACAGTCATCCTAAAAAAAACATAGACCCTGAGAAACAATAATCACAAAACCCACATCCATAAAAATCTAGAGATCCTCATACTAAAGAAACACTAGACCCCTAGCAAAAAACCCTAGAACCTCATCTCCAAAAAGTACCATACCCTCAGCCCCAGAAATCCATTGACACGCAACCTTAAAAAAAAGTAGACCATTAGCCATAATTACCACTAAAATAATTTCTCCAAAAAAATCCTCAACTCTTAGCGATAAAATAATATGACCCCTCATCCTGAGAAAACCATAAAACTTCATCCCCAAAATACACTAAACCCTAAATTCCAAAAAACCAGAAACCGTTAGTTCCAAAAAACACTAATACCGAATCCCTAAAAACCACAAACCCCCAGCCCCAAAAAACCATACACACTAATCCATAAGTACCTATACCCTTTCCCCAAAAACGTAAAACCTCATCCCCAAAATAACCTAAATACTTATCTCCAAATAACCCTAAAACATCTTCCCCAAAAAAACCTAAACGCAGATCCCCAAAAAGCGCTAATCTCTTTACCCCAAAAAACAATAAACCTTCAACCAAAATAACCTTATCACTCAGCCCAAAATGACCATAAATCATCATTCCCAAAAAATATTAAACCTTAATTCCCAAAAAAACCAAAAACCCGAGGCCCCAAATAACCATAAACCCTCACCTAAAAAAAACCATAAACCAAACACCCCAAAAAACCCAAAATCCGCATCCACAAAAAACCTAGAACCCTCATCCACAATAACCTAAAACCCTCCTCATAAAAAAACCTGAACCATTATCCCGAAAAAAGCTTAAACCCTCATACCCAAAAACCCCAAAAACCTACTTCACTAAATATATGAAACCATCATCCCTAAAAATCCTAAAACCTACCACTACATAAAACCATAAAACCTACTTCGAAAAATTGATAAACACTATACCCCTTATAACCATAAACCCTAATCACCTAAAAATACAAATGACTCAGCCCCCAAAACCCCAAAACGCCATCGACAAAAAATCCTTAACCCTCATCTCCAAAAAACCAAAACCGTTTTTACCAAAAAGGAAACTAAAACCTAATACCCATAAAACATGAAACAATTATAACCAAAATAAAATTATCCCTCACCCAAAAAAACCACAAACCCCAACCCCCAAAAAACCAAAAAATTATACGCCAAACATCTATACACCCTCAACAAGAAAAATCATTAAACCATCAAACCCAATAAAACACTAAACTGTTGTACATACCAAGATTTCATAGTAAATTATTTCTTCAAATTAATTCAATAAATTGAATTACACGCAACACTATGTTCAAGTGCAAAACAACTTACCAAACTAGTCGTTCAAAAGTTGTTATGAATAGTATTAACTGAATTTTGAACTTTATATAATCCTTATAATTTTAGAATCCATGTTATGACTTTCTTAGACATAATGTAAGGAAAAATTCATTTTTTCAGATAAAAGAAGTATTTAAAAAAAATGCAATTTTACCACCTTTTAATTGTGAACACTTTTTAAATAAAATATTTAAAACTGTTATATATTCAATTTGAAAAAATTGACTTCTTATTTATAATAAGGACATAAGAATTTAGTTTCAACAAATTTTTTTTCTTTTTTCTGATAATTTTCATATTTGGGTGAATAGTAAAAGATAATATATATTAACTGAAAACAACTTTTTTAATCGAAATAATTTAAAATGTTGAATTATAAAATTTAATAGATTGTAAGTATAATTAGATTATAATTTTACCATTTAATCGAATGATGGTCATTGTAAGTAATTTACCCTTGAAATTTGACATAAACATGTGTCAAGCTTTTGATAGTTATTATTTCTTAAAAATAAGCTTTTTGGGATTGAAAATGAGAATTAATTTGTAATTAATTAATTCACCTTATATGTTTTGAAATTGGTCAAATATAAATAATTTCAAAATTTTGAATATAAAATTAGCTTAGGGTGAATTTTTTTTATTTTTCTGAAAACATTCAATTTTTGATTAATAATGAAAAACAATGAGTTATTGTTTAAAACCGACTTTTTATTTAAATTTATTTTTGGTCAAATTAGATACATAATACCTATATATGTTCAATTTAATTCATTGGAGTCAGTTTAAAATAATTTTAGAGATATTAAAATTTTATCGAACTTTTTATCGTCTTTTACCCAGTTCTTAGGAGCATTTGCAAATTTGCATAAAACATAATTTTACCGCTTCTGTGAAATGAATTTAAAAAATATGAAGACATGGTTTATATTAGTAAGTAAAATTTTGTTCAATAAGATGAAAATAATTATTGATGAATAGTAACTTTTGACTTTTATTTACTGCGGTTAATGGTAAATATGGTAATTCCAGGAAAAAGAATATTATATTAATACAAAATTACCTTAACACTTGTCCAAACATAATTGGATGAGTAATGGACTTACATGGGCATCCTTGGGTCGATTTTGGGACCTCATGGAGACACTTATTAATGATAATGAAGCTTTATTTTAATTAAATTATAGTAAAGGAAAAAATGACAGAAACAAATATCTTTTGGTAAATAAATTTTTACATCAGGTTATATAAGACATATTTTTGACTAAATGTATTCATTATAAAAATAAAAATATTTCCTATATAATGGTATTTTATTTATATTTTTTAGACATTAATAATTTAATTTATTTATGACATAATGATGATGCATTAATTACCTTATTAATGAAATATTAAAATAATTGATATTATAAATACCAAATAAATTTAATTTGGGAATTTAATAAATTAAACTAATTTTATAGGTTAATATTACATGTTATGGTTGATTAAATGAATTTTTTTGAAGTAATAATGCTGTTATTAAAAAAAAAAAAATTGTCTCAAAATTGACATAAAAGTTTTTTTAAAACATATATTATATTATTAATTTATATTATATTTCTAAAAATCTATGTTTCTTAAAAAATACATATATAATGATAAGTTTATCATTAATGAACCACATGGGGTTCTTGTGGAAGTATATATATTTTTTATTAACCATATAATATAAAAATTGAAAGAGACATGGTGAATGCCACACTATTTAACTAAGAGTTAAATCTAAATGAGAAGGTCAATATAGTGACCCATTCCTCTATAAAACCTATTGGTTTAGTGGTTTTCATCCCATCCCCAACTTATCCTTAAAATAATCCATTTTGGAGCCATTAGAAACTGAAAATTATTTTATTATAAAATAATATTTCTAGATTTTCCTATGGTGCCCCTCCCCCATCTTATAAAAAGGCACTCCCCATTCTATCTAATTCACAAATTCAAAGCCATTTGGATCATCCAAACCCTTCACAAATACCCTTTCAACTCTCCTCCTTTCATCCTATAGGCCTTCCTTTAGTCAAAAAGCCAACATAAAGACCCCTTTTGATCAAATCAAAAGAAAGAACCCAAAGAAGAGGTAAATATTTCATCACCTCTTTCAAATTCCTTTCTTCTTCCACATCATCTTTCTCTGTTGTTTCTATTATAAAATAACAACTCTAGTATAATCTATATACTCTAATGTTATTATAAATATTTTACAACAATATTCATTATTCTATCCTTCTTTTGAATGACATGTCACCATACGTGCGTACGTATGACTTACCGTCTCCATGTTGTGGTGTAATTGTTATTCAATACATTATTATTTGGATGTGTATAATAATGATGTTTAATTAATTTAAATAAGAAATATAACATGATAATGAAACTGTATATATGATATACCATCCAATTATATATTATTTTAATATCAAAAGAAAGATATTGTTGCTCGTGCGTAAGTATGGATTACCGTCTCCACGAACGCGATGAGATTCACTCCCCATCATATCCATTCAAGACTAATGATCATTTTATGATCAAAAATATTTTATAACGACTTGATATGATTCTCGATATGAAGAAGATACATCCCATATATAAATAATATGTCTCACATAACAAAGAATATAATGGAAAATGAATCTGTTAAAACCCGAAACGAAGATAATACTAAGATATTATTAACAAAGAAATGTAAAAAGACTGTATATGATATCATATTAATTTATATGATTCTTGAATAATTTAATAACTATTATTTCACCATTATACAAGTGGTTAACCTACCCTCGACCAAGTAAAAGTACAAGGTAAGAGTTAATTTCACAATCTCTTTATTATTTGAGGTTGCTTTTACGTAAGTATCCACTTGGACCTCTTTATCAACCACATCCATGATTCTTAAAAATGTATTTGAAAACATTCTAACTATTTTATAGACTATGAATTAATATAATTTATAACCTTTTTTACCTCAATAGTTTGTTTATAAATGAATCTTTCTATGTTATTCCAAACTAGGTCCTTTATAACCATTTCAACAAAATTAAGGTAATAATGTCTTTTTTAACATATATGGCGGGTGAGGCTATTTTCTACTATTATATCATCATCGAAGATTACATTATAATATTATAATAATATTTTCAAAATAAGTGTTTTCCATATAATTATGTGACTCTTAAATAATTTCAAAATAGAAAGTGTTATTTATCTAAAAAGGTTTTGATTTCATCTATGTCAACATCCTTTGATTGATTTTAATTTTATATGATGTTCATTTATTACGATACAAAACATTGATATTGTATTGAATGTTTTGTGATATGTTTAAATTTGGATGTGCTATTTTTATACAATTCATGTTTTACGGTTAATGTATTTAAATTTCATATGATAGATTTCATACGAATGTTTATGTTATATTTCAACATTTTTATATGAGGAATGTATTGGACTTAGTAAGTGAAGGGTGGAGCCTGCTATAGCTCCTCGATGCTTCGGTACGTCTCATTTGACAACTTGAACTGGAATTGGCCGATGCCTTTCCCAATTTGATATATGGTTTTGTCTGAGGCCTTAATCGTTTTTTGACATCTTGTCCAAATCATTGACAAATTTTTTCAAAATGATCAAAATTATACATTCCCTCATTATTAAAATAATATTGAAGGCTCATGTGTGTCATTCGACTAGTATTATTCCCATGATTATGTTTTATTATGGAATTATTTAATCAACTCATATTACTACTATAAATTTGTTCATGTTTATTATTGGTAGAGGCATGTGGTTTCAATTATTCATCATGCTTAATAATTATGTTATCTTAAGCTTTATTTCTTACCCTTACTGAGTGTTTGAGCTCACACACTTCTTATGTTTCATTTTCCCAATATATGAAGATGTTATTTATTAGTGATATGGAGGCATAATCTAGGAGGCTTGAATGTTTCTAATGGAATAATTTCTTGTTGTATTTCTTTTCAAGTTGTAAAATTTAACTTATGTATGAATCTTGATTCCAATAATTCTAGAATGATTGGTCTTTCGAGACATGATTTCCTTGTGACCATTCAAATGATATTTATTAATGCACCTACTCTGGGTAACTTGGGTCGGGGTGTTATAGTTGGTATCAGAGGGAGGTTTAGTTCAAACATTGGAAACTAGATTTAGATAAAAAATGATTAGAGCACATAGACCTAAGATAGACTTTGAGGATTAGTATAGAAGAAATTGCTAAAATTTTAGTATTGTAGAGATTTTGTGAGTTTTCCAAAAAATAAATCCATGTCTAAATAAGAGGAGGTAGAGGCTGATCTAGAATTGATGTGCCTAAGGGTAATTCACAAAAACACCGCTTTGAGCTAGACTCGAATGGGAACTACTGCACGACAATTGGCCTTGCTGCTCCTTTGGATACGACACTCTCGGGGGATATGTTTAGGATAATTCTCATTTTCGTTACAAATCATTATAAAGGATTTACGAGTATATACCTCATCAAAGAAATATTTTTATAATTAGAGATTATATCCATAAACTATTCAATTTACGTTAGGTATTTTAAAAGTTTTTAATTATTCATTACAATTCATAAACTGACCTAGGGTATGACATTGTATAGAAATGGTTCCCAGTATAAGGAATGTTAACTCTAGACATATGAATGATCGAAAGAGTATGAAGGATCATATCATTATCTGTATTAATAAAACATTTAGAATTGAAATAGTCATTTATGTACTCTAAACATATCAAGAAATAGTATCATGCGTCAATAAGATAATTAATGAATTCTCTGAGAACTATGGCTTTGAAGGGAAGAAAGAGAAGAAAAGTTTGGAAGTGAGAAATATGGATAAAGGGAAGAGGGAAAAGAAGGATTTTCCCATATGTGATAACTATGGAAACAATCACATTGGCGAATTCTCGATGGGAATTGGATTTTGTTATATGTGTGGTGAAAAGAACACAAAGAACGTGAATGCGTGGGTATGAAAAAAGATTCAAATGTACAATGATTCATTTTCAAGGAGTTGAGACACTACGCGAATCAATGTCCCAGTCATCAGAGTATACCTTAAATGATGCTATTGGATAATAATCATGTTATGATACTACCTCATATAAAGAGGAATGACTAGTGTTCTTATGTTGTTATTATAGAATTATTTCAATTCAGTGTTTTATCAAAAATATACTGGTTATATGAATTATAGAGATAAATAAGGATTGTTCTGAAGTACTATTTTATTTGGGATTTGAAATTATATGGTTCTAAGAAATGTGACTTAATAGCGAGTACACTTTTTGGAATAATACATGGTTAATGATAATGTAATCCTTAATATGGTCCTGATAATGAGGTAGTGATTTTGGAATAAGAGATGGTTGATTTGGATAAATTATATTGGATATTCTTGACTTCCTTAGAACAGATTAATAGTTTTTTTTATTTCATCATTGTTTGAGTATTAAAAATTTTTTATATAAGGAATATATCCAGTATTATATAAAGGATATGGGAGCATAAATGTAATCAATAAGGATTTATGGTAACTTAGGATGTTGTCATGTTTTAAAATAATACATAATTAAGGAGGTCACTTTTTATTACATGGATAAAAGTATCTTCATTGTGTTTACCTTCATTATAAATTTTGGATTGTGTGTTTAAACAGAAGTATTTTCAAAAATTCTTGTTTGAGATTATTTTTGGATTGCCATAAAAAGAACAACTAGGAGGTCAGGCGACAACCCGTCGCGTCCGGCAAGGCCGCAAGACTTGAACCCGCAACTGAAGGGCGATAAGGGTGTATCACATACCACTAGCCCACGTGATGTCCTGGATTGAATAATGAAGTATTTAAAATGTCTGGTAGATGAATTATAAACTCATTTTTTTGGAACCCTATACGAATAAGATAAATGGAATAGTTTTTATGTTCTATAATATTTTAGAGTAAAGGATGGGTTTGTGGTAGTAATTATTTAATGGTCGGAACTCTACTTGTCAAGTATATATTTTTTATTCTCTTATTCTATGAAGAAATTAATTCTTAAAAATTAGGTAAGGGTTCTTAAACCTAAAATTGTGTTATCCTAATACCTTATTTTTTTGAACCGATGATATTTTAAATCACCATTGATTGATGGCTTTGACACCCTCAATTCTACAATTGTTTGTGACTGATGTCCTCAATCACTCCCTCTAAATATTTACATTTTCCCTCTAATTATGTGTCTGTAATTTCAACTAATGCCCTCCTAATCATGGACATAATTTGTTGGTGACTTTTTCATTCCTTATTTTCCTCTTATTAAGACTAAATTTTATTAACCCAATTTCAGATGTGGGTTTTCGCACCTAGGTAATTTCTAATTTCATCCAATAATTTTTGAATAACAATATCAAATATCGAGGGAACAGTTTATTGAAGGAGGGAATAGTGTAACACCCCATGATTTTAGGGTACGTTATTTCCTAAAAATAATTCAATAACTTGCACTACACGCAACATTGAGTTCAAGCACACGACAACTTACCAAACTAGCCGTTCAAAGGCAGTTATGAATAGTGTTAACTAAATTTTGAACTTTATATAATTATTATAATTTTAAAGTCCATATTATGAGATTTTTATAAATAATGTAAGAACAATTTAATTTTTTTGAGATACAAGAAGTATTTTTAAAAAAAATGCAATTTTACCGCCTATTAATGGTGAACCCTTTTTAAATCCAATATTTAAAACTTTTAGATATTCAATTTGAAAAAATAAACATTTTCTTTAGAATAGGGACAAAATAATTTTGTTTCAATAAAATTTTGGAGTTTTTCTAGAAACATTAATATTTGGGTGAATAGTGAAAACTACTATATTTTAACTAAAACCACCTTTTTTAATCAAAATAATTTATAGTGATTAATTGTACATTTTAATGGTTTGGAAGTATAATTAGATTATATTTTTACAATTTATTCGAATGATGGTCATTGTAAGTAATTTTACTTTGAAATTGGACTTAAACAAGTGTCAATCTTTTGATAGTTATTATTTCATAAAAATTCTCCATTTGTTTTTGAAAACAAGAATAAATTTTAAATTAATTAATGAAACAAATATTTTCTTAAATTGGTAAAATTGAATTAATCTTTTAACTCGGAATATCAAAATTATCTTATGGTGAATTTTCGGTATTTTTATGAAATCTTTCAATTTTTGATGAATAGTGAAAAACACTGAGTTATTGTTTAAAAATGCCATTTTATTTAAATAATTAATAATTTTATTTAAATTTATTTTTGGAAAAAATTGATACATAATACCTATATAAGTTCAATGTAATTAATTGGATTCATTTTACAATAATTTTAGATATATAAAAAATTTATCGACATTTTACCATCTTTTACCCACCTCCTAGGAGCATTTGCAAATTGGAATACTGATTCGGTTAAATGAATTTAAAAATTCCTATGACATGGTTGATATCATTATGTATCATTTTGTTCAATAAGATGAAAATAATTTTTGGTGAATAGTAACTTTTGAATTTTATTACCGCGGTTAAAGTTAAATAGGGCAATTTAAGGTGAAAAGAATATTATAATAATACAAAATTATCTTAACACTTGTCCTAACAATATTGGATGAGTAATGGCCGACCATGGGAATCCATGGGTCAATTTTGGGACCCATGGAGCCACTTATGAATGATAATGGCACTTTATTTTAATTAACTTAATGTAATGCAAAAATGACATAAAAAATATCTTTTAGTAAATAAATGTTTACATGAGGTTATATAAGTCATATTTTCGACTATAAATATTAATTGGAACGCTAAAACGAATTCCTACATAATGGTATTTTATTTATATTTTTTAGACCTTCAATAATTTAATTTATTTATGACATAATGATGATGTAGTAATTACTTTATCAATTAAATATTAAAATAATTGATATTACAAATATCCAAATTAATGCAATTTGATACTTTTTATGAATTAAACTAATATTATAGGTTAATATTACATGTTAGGGTTTATTAAATGAATTTATTTTGAATTAATAATGCTGTTATGAATTAAAAAAAATAGAATTGAAAATTGTGTCCAAATGGACATAAAAGAGTTTTTAAAACAAATATTATATTGTTAATTGATATTCTATTCCTAAAAATTTATGGATTGGAAAAACGAATTATATAATGATAGTTGTATCATTAATTAACCACTTGGGGTTATCTTGGAATTATATAGTATTTTTATTAACCATATATTATAAAAATATAATGAGACATGGTAAATGCCAAACTATTTAACTAAGAGTTAAATCTAAAAGATAAAGTTAATATAGTGACCCAAACCTGTATAAAACCTATTATATGTGTGTTTTTCGACCCATACCCACTTTATAGTATAAATAATCCATTTTTGATCCATATTAGAAAAGAAATTATATTATTATAAAATAATATTTGTAACTTTTCCAATGGCGCCCCTCACCCCTCTTATAAAAGGGCACTCCCACTTGTCTCTAATTCACACAATCAAATCCAATTGGATCGGCCAACCCCTGCCCAAATACCCTGAAAAATGTTCTAATTTTATCATAGAGGAATTACATAAGTCATAAAGCCAACCTATGGATCCCTTTTGATCAAATCAATATGAAGAACCCGAAGAAGAGGTAAATATTTAATCACCTCTTTCAAGTTCCGTTTTTCTTCCACTTCTCATTCTTTGTTGTTTTCATTATAAAATAATAATTCCAATATCTTCTGTATTCAGTGATGTTATTATAAATATGGTACAACCATATTCGTTATTCTATCCATCCTTTGAATTAAATGTTACCATACATGTGTACGTACGACTAACCGTCTCCACGTTGTGGTGTAATTGTTATTCAATAAATTATTATTTGGATGAGTATAATAATGATGTGTAATTGATGTAAACAATAAATATAACATGATAATTATTTTTTATATATTATATACCATCAAATTATATATTATTTTAATATCAAGAAAACGATATTCTATCTCATGCATACAAACGGATTACCGTCTCCACGAACCTGATAAATTTCATTCCCCATCATATCCAGTTAAGAATAATTTTCATTTTATGATAAAAAATAATGTTTGAAGACTTTATATCATTCTATATATGAATAATATACATCCCATCCATAACAAATATGACTCACATAACAAAGAATATACAAGAAAACGAATCTGTTAAAATCCAAAATGAAGATAATACTAAGATATTATTAACAAAGAAATGTTAGAAGATAATATATGATATCATATTAATGAATATTATTCTTGTATAATTTAATAACAATTATTTCACCATTATATAGGTGGTTATCCTACCCTCAACCATGGAAAATTACATGGTAAGGGTTAATTTTACTATCTCTTTATTATTTGAGGTTGTTTTTACGTAAGTATCTACTGGGATCTCTTTGTCATCCACATCCATGTTTATTAAAAATATATTTCAAAACATTCTTACTATTTTTTAGAATATAGGTTAATTTCATTTATAACCTTGTTTGAATTTTATAATATGTTTATAAAGGAATCATTCCATCGTTTTCCAATCTAGGTCCTTTATAACATTTTCAAAAAAATTAATGTAAGAATGTCTTTTTTTAACTTACACGGCGGGTGCGTCTATTTTGTTCCATTATAACATTGGTTATTTGTCCCTTAAAAGCTTATAAGAATATTTTAAAAATAAATGTTTCATTTCTTATTATGCGACTGTTAAATTATTTCAAAATAGAAAGAGATATCTCTCTAAAAAAGGATTTGATTTCATCTATGTCAACATCTTTTGATGGGTTTTATGTTTATTTGAAGTTGAATTATTATAATACAAAACATACATATTATATTTAAGGTTTTGTGATATGTTTTTATGTGGATGTGCTATTTTTATTCCATTCATGGTTTATGGATACTGTATTGATATTTCTTGTGCTAGTGGTAAAACGAATGTTTATGTCATATTTCAAACTTTTCATATGAGGAATGTATTACACTTAGTAAGTGATGGGTGGTGCCCATTGTATCTCCTTGATGCATTGGTAGGTCTCCTGAGACAACTTGACATGGAATTGGCCGAGGCATTTCCAAATTTGATATATGTTTTTGGCTAAGGCCGTATTCATTTTTAGACATCTTGGCCGAGGCCTGGACAAAATGATTCCGAATGTTCGAAATTATACATTACCTCATTATGAAAATAATATTTATGGTTCATGTGGTAATTAGACTAGTATAATACCCATGATTATGTTTTATTGTGGCATTTGATACTCATCTCATATTCCTGCCATAAAAGTATTCATTTTTATTATTGGTAATGCAATTTGGTTTCAATTATTCACCGTGCTTAATATTTATGTTATCTTACGCTGTATTACATACCTTTACTAATTATTTGAGCTCACCCCTTTATTATGTTTCATTTTCTCAGGATATGAAGAAGTTAGTTATGAGTGAATAGAAGACAAAATCTTGAATGCTTGGATGTTTCTACTGGAATAAATTCGTGTTGTATTTCTTTTCAAGTTGTAATGTTGAACTTATGTATGAATCTTGTTTCTAATAATACTAAACTGATCGGTTTTTCAAGACATGATTTCCATATGAATATTCCAATGTTATGTAATAATGCATCAACTCTCGGTAATAAGGGTCAGGGCTTTACAACCCTTATCTCCAAAAGAACACTAAACCCTCAACCCCAAAAAACAATATTCATTCAACCACAAAAAAAAAAACAAAAACTTAAAACCAAAACAACCTAAAGATTTTTCCCTAAAAACACAAAACCCCTTACCCTCAAAAAACTAAAAACCCTTCATCTAAAATCCCATATACCATCATCCCGAAAATACATAACCCCTACGCCCCCAAACCCCCCAGACCCACAACATAAAAAAACTCAACCCCAAAAATCCAAATAACCTCATCCCCTAAAATCTCTAAACCCTCAGCCCAAAAAAAACCAAAACCCACATCCCCTAAATCATCCTTAAACCATCAACCATAAAACTCATAAAACCTTAGTCCCAAAAAACTCTAGACCAAAAACAACCCAATACCCTAAACCTTCCACCCAAGTAAATCATAATATTAAGTCCCCAAAACCTTAAACACTCAGCACTAAAAACCCTAAGTACTCATTCCTATAATTTCTTACACCCTTCTCTACCCAATTACACTGAACCCTAAACCCCAAATATTCCTAAAATCTTTTCCCCAAACCACACTAAAACATTATCCCCCCAATCCCTTAAATTGTATCCCCAAAATACCCTAATCCCTGGGCCAAAATAAACACAAAAACCTACACACACTAAAAACCCTTAACATTATGTAAAAAAACCCTAGACTCTTATCCCTAAAAATCCTAAACCATAGGCCAATTATACCCTAATACCTATGCTCCCAAAAATAAAAAACCCCAATTCATGAATAACCATATATGATGTGTCCAAAATATCCCTAAACTCTTAGTCCATAGCCAAAAAAATAAACACAAAACCTAAAAAAAACTAAAACCTCATCCAAAAAAACCTAATACATATTCCCCCAAATCCACTAATACCACATCTCCCAAAACTCATAAACCCTGATCATCAAAAAACAAAAAACCCTCAGACAAAATTCACTAAACACTAAGCCCATAAAAATCTAAACCCTCAACCTCCAAATAGCCAAAACGCTCATCCCCATAAAACCTTAAATCCTCATCCACAAAAAACCCCAAACCCTTTGGCCCCCAAAACATGAAACCCTCATCCAAAGAAACACTATCCCTCAACCCCAAAACCCTAAATACTTCTCCCTAGAAAACCCTAATCTGTCATCCAATAAAAACACCTATATCCTAAACCCCCACAACCCAAAACATTTATCCTAAAAAAACCCTAGTCCCACAACCCCAAGAAAACCTAAACCCTCATCCTAAAAATCATTAAACTCACAACATAAAAAACAACCCAAGTCTAACTTCCATGAAAAACCCTAATCCATTATCCCCATAAAACCATAACCCCTCATACCCAAAATCCCCAAAACCCTCAGCCCAAAAAACCCATAATTCCTTAGCCGCAAAAACACTACAAAATCAACTACCAAAACCCCCAGCCTCAAAAAATCCTACACTCTCATACCAAAAAACACCTAAATATCCAGGCCCTAAAACCCCAAAAACGTTTTCCTAAAAAAACATAAACCCTCATCATAAAAAAACACTAGACCCTTATCACAAAATTCCCTTAACCCTCATCCCCAGAAAATACTAAACTGTTATCCCCATAAACCCTAAACCATAATCCCCAAAAAACCTGATTCCTTTCCAAAAATAACCACAAACACTTTTCAAAAAACAAATATAGCCCTAAATCCCAAAAAACGTTCTCAATGATTAGCCACATAAAACCCTAATGCATTATCCGCACAAACCCCAAAGATATCGTCCAAAAAAATCTATAAACCCTCATCCCCAAAAAAACCATAAAAACTCAACCCTAAAAAAACCTAAGGGCTCATCCCCAAATAAATTTACACCCTCATGCCCATAAAAACCTAAACCCCGACCCCTAAAATCCCCAATCACTCAACCAAATAAAGACAAAAAAAACTAGCAATAAAAAAACCCTAAACATTAATCACCAAAAAACCATAAACCGTCATCCCCCAAAAAACCAAACCCATGGCTCTAAAAATACATAAACCCTCTGCCCCCAAATCCCCAAAATACTCAACTAAAAAAACCACTATGCCCTTAGACTAAAAATCCCCTAATCCCTCATCAATTTGAAAACCTAAGCACTCTACCTCAAAAATCCATATAACATAAAAAAAACATAAACTCGCAACCCACCAAAATTCAAAAACATGTACCTCTAAAAAGACCTAAACCATTTCCACTTAAACCCAACAATCCCTCAACCATAAAAACCCTAATTCCACATCTATAAAAAACCAAAAACCACCTGACAGAAAACCGTAAACAAACATCCCCCCAAACCCCCAAACCCTCATTTCCAATATACCTACAATCTTATCACCAAAAAAACCATAAACCCCCATCCCCTAAAATAAATAAACCAACAACCACAAAACCTAAAAACCCTCATCCCCAAAAATACCCAAAACCCTCATCCCCCAAAACCACAATAACCACATCCCTAGAAACCCAAAACTATCAACCCCAAAAAATCCAAAACCCTCAGCCCTAAAAACCCATAAAAACTTAAACGCTAAGCTCCCAAAACCCCAAAAACCTCATCCACAATAAACCATAAACCTCATCCAATAATTCCCTAATACCTCTTCCCAAAAGAAACATAATTTTTAGCCCCAAAAAAGTCTAAAACGTCGTCCACAAAATTCCTTACACCCACATCTTCTAAAAAACTCTAATCTGTAGGCCCAAGAAATTCCTAAACCCTCATCCCTTAAAATCAATAAACCCACAACCCTAAAGATCCTTAAATTGTCTTCCCCAAACCCCTAAAACCTTATCCACCCAAAAAACTAAAATATTCTCCCCAAAACCAAAAAATGATCCACCCAAAAAAATATAAATTCTCATCCCAATAAAACCTAAACTATGATTTTCCAAAAACCCTAAACAATCAGCCCCCCAAAACCCTAAACCATCAACCTAAGAAAAAAACCCTCATTTGAAAAAAAAAACGTAAACACTCAGCCTCTAAATGTAACGCCCCGACCCCAGCTACCCAGAGTCGGTGCATTACTTCGTAACATTGGCATGATCACAAAAGATCAAGTCTCGAAAGACCGATTACTTTAGTAGACTTGGAAACACTAGATACATTTATAAGTCTTACATTACATCGTAAAGTGAAAAATTAATAACAAAGTCTTCATAGTCCACACTCATATCCTCTTCTGACTATCCCTGCAGGTCATTCATAAAATACTTCTTCACATCCTGGAAAATATTAAAACATTGAAAGGGGTGAGCTCGGATGCTCAGTAAGGTTAACAATATAGCGGAAGCATTCATAAATAAACATTAACATTTAAGGCAATGTATAACTAAAACAAAAGCATTTTAAACTTGAACTTCAACATAATATGGAAAAAGTAAAATGAGATAATGCCATTCACTTCTTCACATGGATATTCTACTGGTCGAATAATCACATGAAATATCAATAACCACTTTCATAATGATGGAATGCATAATGCCAGACTATCATAACCACGTAGCCAAGGTCTCATGCCAAGACCAAAAATAAGATTTTGTCAAGGCCTCGGGCCGAGACACTAGTTTGTCTCATGAGACCTGCCGATGCATCGAGGAGCTGTAGCGGGCTCCACCCGTCACTTATTATGTCCAATGCATTCCTCATATGAATAGGTTTAAACATATCATAAACCATAACATAATTGTATCACATAAAAATGCATAAGGGAAACATAACATTTCCACATTTCAATCACAAGATATCAATACAACAGATTGATATAATAAAAATGCTTTCAAAACCATTTTCAATACCAAAATAAAAGAAAGTTAAAACTTTGTATTTATTTTTCATTAAAAAAATGATGGCTTGTAGAGGAAGCCGAAACTCAAATAATGGTCACGGCGGCGGAGAAGTCGTTGTCGCCGCATAAGTATAGAAAGAAAAACATTCCCTTTTTTCGTTTAGTAAAACGCTTCGTATAAAAAAGATTCCTTTTGAAAAAATGTAAAAGTCAAAGGGGTTTATACACCGTATAAAAGAAAGTTGTGTATAAAACCAAATATGCCTCAATGAAAGGGGATTGAGACGGAGTCCTTAAAAAAATCATTTTTAAAATAAAATAGATATATTATGTGTATTCAATATAGGTACACATAAAGAATACAAAATAAGACATAATAATATCATGACATGATTTAAAAGTAGGAGATTAACCCAAAGAATGGAAGTTGGGTTAAGAAATTCCCTTACCTCGTGTCTGACTTGACTCAACCGTTCTTTAAAATCCTGAATAATAAACTAGAGTTAATATATAACTTATTAAGAACCATTTTCAATTTCATTATCCTTTTTATATCACTTATTACAATGATATGAACATTATGTAATTATTTAAGTTAATAACGGTCGTTTTGTCGTTCTTTGGTACTTGAGTCAAAAATAAACTTCCTATAATTTCAAGTTGTTCATGTGGTGAAATATCCATTATATCCAGAATTATATTCATGATGTAGATATCATATATATGATATATATTCAGTATATAAATTCATTCATAATGTCATGTAACATTTAGAGGTAAGAAATGAAATGCACCGTTCATGGAGACGGTAAGCCGTACGTACGCATGAACGCTACTTTCATTTATATTTCGTATTTAATGGAACTGAATCATAATGATATAAATTTATAATATAATTACAGTATAATATAGTGTATAATACCATTTAATCCATCCTTTATAAATCCCACATATGGCATTAACGATTCAAATCACTTTGAGGGGGCGGTAGTCCGCACTTCCTAAAATGAAATTATCGCGTTTTACCCATAATGGAAATCATAAAGTATGCCATAAATGAGAAATACAGAAGCATAAGTAAAACATAAACACATTATATATCATATATAAATATATTGACATCTTAATGGCCACCTTTGAAGGTGTTATATGAGTGTTGAACAATCATCGTTTCGTGAGGCAGAAATTCGCCATCCACATGAAACCGTATGTTCTTTAACCATTAGATGTAGGTGTGTGTAAGTGTAGCTCGAATCCTTCTTATAACAACATCCTAGTATATTGAGGATACTGGTTTTGTTACAAAATAAATGAATAAAAAGAGTTTAGGGGGTTGGAGAAGAAAAATAAAACAAAACAACATTAGAGAAGACATTACCTCAAAATCGGGTAACTCTTTTTGATTTGATCCAAAGGCTTCCTTGAGGAGAGTTCTGCCCAAATTGAGGCTTCTAGGAGTAATAGGGGAAGTTGGGAGAGTATTTGGGCAGAAGTTGGCCGAGCCAAATGGCTTGAAGGTGTGAATAAGGTGGGAGAGGTGGGGGCCTTTTATAAGTGGAGAGGAGGGGATCTTTTGGAAAGATTGAAATGTTACATTATTACCCAATGCTTTTATGATTCTAAAGGTCCCAAACTTATATAATTCGTGGATAAGGTGATAAGGGTTCGAAATCTACCCATCCAATAGTCTTTGGACAATTGTAATCCTTGGATTTTACATTATATTTTCTTTTTATTAAAATCGTTAAATAATGAGGTCATCGCTGCATCATAATGATGTCACAAATAATTTAATTTATATAATGTCTAAAAATTATAAAAAAAATACTATGATGTAGGAAATATTTTTATATTCCTAATGAATATTTATAGTCAAAATTTGGACTTGTGTAACCCCACTTAAAAACTATTTTAGTAAAATAATTCATGTTTGTGTCAATTTAATTTTAACATTAAATAAATATATATTATTGTCATTTTCCAACTAAAGTGGCTCCATGGGGTCCCCAAGTTGACCCATGGGTTGTATTGGTCGGCCATGACTTATCCAATAGGAGTAGGACAAGTGTCATGCTCATCTCATATTATTAAAACATTATTTGTACCATAAACTACACTAATTACCTCTAATCGCGATTAAGAACTTAAAAGTTACTATTCACCAAAAAATAATTTTAATCTCATTGAAACACATTTTAATTCTTAATGACAACCATGTATGTCGTATTTTTGAAAATCAAATCACAGAAGTGGTAATATTTCATTTAAACGAAAAATCAGTTATTTAATTACCACTTAGTGGTTTCACTATTCATAAAAAATTGAAGTTTTTCAGAACAAGGACAAAATTTCACCCTAAGCTATAATTGATATTCCGAATTCAAAAATGATGTATATTTTAAAAAATTCCAAACATATAAGTTTCATTAATTAATTTTATAATTAATTCCCGCTGTTACGACAAATAGCATGTTTTTAAGAAACAATTTATATCAAAAGATTGGCAATTGTTTATGTCCAATTTCAATGTTAAATTAATTCTAATGGACACCATTGGATAAAATGGTAAGAATATATTATAATTATAACTTAAAACCACTAAATAGTATAATTTATCACAATAAATTATTTTGATTAAAAAGTTGTTTTAAGTATTTTTCACTATTCATAAAAAATTAGAAGTTCTCAGAAAAATACCAAAAATTCAACATAGGCTAATTTCGATATTCCGAATCCAAAAATGAAGTCCATTTTGAAATATAAAATTTCTATAATTTTAAAAAGTGGTTATTACTATTCATAATGGCTACTTTGATTAGTCGCGGTGTTTTAGAACTCGAAGTTGTGTACAATGCAAGCTATTGCATTATTGAATGAGAAGCGTATTGTGGAAGCTCGGGGTGTTACACTAAAACAAATAAATACACATTTCCAAATCCCCAAAACATCAATCCCAAAACACGCTAAACCATCAAAATAAAAAACCCAAAACCCTCATCCCGAAAATCCCCAGAACACTCAACCACAAAAATACAAAAAACCCACATCCCCAAAATACCATAATCCCCAACCTAAAAACCCCTAAAACCTTAACCCCCAAACCCCAAACCCACTGTCCCAAAAACCACTAAATCATAAAACCAAAAAAAAAACCTAAACCCTCATCCACAAATCCACAAAATCATTACCCCCAAAAAACCTTAAACCATCAGCCACAATAAACCCTAAACCCTCAAGAAAAAAACACCCTAAACACTTAGAATGATAAAACACTAAACCCTCCGCTCTGAGAAACTCGGAACCCTTAGCCCAAAAAACCCTAAACCCTCATTCCAAAAAAACACTAAACCCTCAGCCCCAAAACCCAAAACTCATAGCCCTAAAATACCATAAAAACTCTACCCTAAAAAACCTTAAAACCATATCCATAAAAAATCATAAACAATCACCAACAAAAAGTGATAAAATATTACCTAAAACCCATTAACCAATAACCCCCAAAGAAATATAACCAATAATAACTAATAAAATGATAAACCAGAATCCATAAAAACCTTAAACTGTAACACCCCAAGATTCCATGGTACGTTTCCCATGAATAATGTAATATCTTGAATTGTACGCAACTTCGAGATTCTAACACATCGCGACCAATCAAACTAGCTGTTTTGAATAGTAATACCCACTTTTGGAAAGTTTTTAATTTTAATCATTCAATACGGAATTCGTTTTGGGGTTCGTAATATTGAAAATAGCTTCGGGTATATTTTTTGTATTTTGATGAAAACATTTTGTTTTTGATGAATAGTGAAAAATAATAAATTTTTATTACAAACAACTTTTTTAATCAAAATAATTAATAGTGTTAAATTATACTATTGAGTGGTTTTTAAGTATAATTATATTATATTTTTACCATTTAATCCAATGTTGGTCAATGGACATAATTTCACATTTAAAATGGACATAAGAAAGTGTCAATCTTTTGATAATTATTATTTCATAAAAACATGCTTATTGTTTTGACAACAGGAATTAATTTAAAATTAATTTCTGCCACTTCTATGTTTTGAATATTGAAAAATGGATTTGATATTTAGAATCAGGTGGTCCTAATTTTGTAAATAGGAATCTTTTATTTTCATACATTTTGAATAATTAATTCGGTAAATATTTTATTTATCATGGATAAAAGGTAAATCTTGTAAATAAGGGTAAACAAAAAAAATATTATAATAATATTAAATTACAATAACACATGTTCTAATCATATTTTATGATAAAATCCAGACCATGGGAATCCATGGGTCAATTTTAGGACCCCATGGAGCCACATGTAAGTGATAATGACACTTTGTATTAATTATGTTAAAGTAAATACAAAAATGACATAAGCATATATCTTTTAGTAAAACAATATTTACAT
Organism: Viscum album; assembly: GCA_963277665.1. Classification (NCBI taxonomy): domain Eukaryota; kingdom Viridiplantae; phylum Streptophyta; class Magnoliopsida; order Santalales; family Viscaceae; genus Viscum; species Viscum album. The sequence continues at coordinate 1,899,671,454 of OY728141.1, forward strand.
AGGGTTATATATGTTATTTATTCAACTATAATTATTAATTAGAAATCGAAAAATATTTCCCAAATAATGGAATTTTATTTATAATTTTTATACATTGAATAATTAAATTTATTTATTACACAATGATGATAGAGTGTTGTCCAAATTAATCAAGGAATCAAATAATTGGTAATATAGATGTTAAATTAAATATAATTTTGAAATATTTATTTCATCAAAAAAATTTATAGTTTTATGTAACATGTTAGGATTGATTAAATATATTTTATTCTAAGTAATAATACTGTTAGGAATTTATCAAAAACAAAATAGAAAATAGTGTCAAAATTAACATAAAAGAATTTTTAAAACCAATATTATATGATTAATTGATATTCTATTCCTAAAAATATATGGATTGAAAAAGGTCCTAAATAATATTATATATGTAATTAATGAACCAATTGATGTTCTCTTGGATGTTTATAGTATGTTTATTGAACATATAATATAAAAATACAATGAGACATGGTTAATATCAAACTAATTTAACTAAGAGTTAAATCTAGAAGATGAGGTTAATATTGTGATCCCAACCAGTATAAAACATATTGTTTGAATGGTTTTTTAACCATATCCACATTATCCTCTAAATAAATTATTTAGGCGCCATTATAAACCGGAAATAATATTATAAAAAAATAATATTTCAATCTTTTCGTATGGTGCCCCTCACCCCTCTTATAAAAGGGTACTTTCCATTCTCTCAAATCAACACCTTCAAATCCATTTGGATTGGCCAACCCCTATCCAAATATCCACTCAACTGTCCAGAATTCTTTTTAAAGGCCTTCCATTAGTCATAAATCCATCATGAGGATCCCTTTTGATCAAATCAAAAGGAAGAACCTGAAGAGGAGGTAAATATTTCATCACCCCTTTCATGTTCTTTTCTTCTTCCACTTTCTCTTTCTTTTTTGTTTCCATTCTAAAATAATAAATCCAGTATATTATATAAAATTTAATGTTATTATATGTATGGTACAACCATATTCATTATTCTATCCTTCATTTGAATGACATGTCACCATACTTGCATACGTACGGCTTACTGTCTCTACATCATGGTGTAGTTTTTATGGAATAAATTATTATTTAGATGGGTATAATAATGAAGTATAATTGCTATAAATAATAAATATAACAAGATAATTATTCTTTATATATGATATACCATGCAATTATATATTATTTTAATATCAAATGAATGATATTATCTCTCGTGCATACATACGGATTACTGTCTCCACGAACACGATGAGATTCATTACCCATCATATCCATTGAAGACTAATTGTCACATGAGGATTAAAAATAATGCTTAAATGCATAATATAATTCTGAATAAGAATATGATACATCATATCCACAACAAACATTACTTACGTAACAAATCATATAAAGGAAAACAAATCATTTAACACCCGAAACGATGATACTACTGACATATAATTAACAAAGAAATATGAGAATATCATATATGATATCATATTAATTTATATTATACATGAATAATTTAATAACAATGATTTAAACATTATACATGAGGTTATCCTACCGTCAACCAAGGAAAAAAACAATGTGAGGGTTAATTTCACAATCTCTCATTATCCGAGGTTGATTATATGTAATTATCTAATGGGTCCTCTTTATCATCCACATCTGTGTTGCTTAAAAGTGTATTTCCTAACATTACTACTATTTTATAGACAATGGTTTAAATTCATTTATTACCTTGTTTTACTTTTTAAAATATTTTTATGTAGGAATATTACATATTTTTCCAAATAAGGTCCTTCATAACCTTTTCGGAAAAAATAATGTAACAATTCATTTTTTATAACATATACAGCGGGTGCGGCTATTTTCCACCATTATAACATCATCAAAGCTCCCCTTAAAATATTATAAAAATATTCCCAAAATAAATTTTTTCTATTATAATTATATGAAATTTAAATTTTTTCAAAATAAAAAGAGATATTTCTCTAAAAAGGTATTGATTTCATCTATGTCAAGATCCTTTGATATATTTTAAGATTACATGACGTTGATTTATTATGAAACAAAAAATAAATGTTGTATTGGTGGTTTTGTGATATGTTTGACTGTGGATGTGTTATTTTTAAAACATTCATGGTTTATGGATAAAGTATTGACATTTCGTATTCCAGTTTTTAAACGAATTTTTCTATTATGTTTAAAACTTTTCATATGAGGAATTAATTAGACATAGTATGTGATGGGTGGATCCTGCTAGAGATTCTCGATGCATCAGTAGTTCTAATGAGACAATCTAGTGTCTTGGAAAAATGCATTGAAAACATTTTATTAGTAGTCTAGGCATAAGTCCTTGACTATGTGGTTTTGATGACTGGAATTATGCATTCCATCATTATGAATGTGGCTATTGATATTGCATGTGATTATTCGACTAGTAGAATATCCATGTAAATAAGTAAACAGCATTATTTGATTTTATCATTTTGATATTATGCTGAAGTTTATGTTTAAAAGACTTTGTTTTAGTCTTATACACAACCTAAAATATTTATGTTTATTTATGAATGTTTCCACTATATTATTATCCTTACTGAGCATCATTGCTCACCCCTTTCTAGGTGTTATTTTTTCTAGGATGTGAAGAAGTATTTTATGACTGACCTACATGTATAGTCTAAGTGGATATGACTCTTGTATATGGAAGTAATGTTGTTGTAGTTTCTCATTATATAATGTAATCTAAATCTTTGGAATGTATCTAGTATTTTCAAAGCTAATAAACTGATAGGACATTCAGGAAATGATCTCCTTGTATCATTCAATTGTTATGTAATAATGAACCGACTCTATGTATCTGGGGTCAGGGCATTACAAAAACTCTTTTCCCAAAAAAAACCCTAACCCCTCCTCCCCAAAAAATATCATACCCTCAGTCAAAATAAAACCTACACCCTCATATAAAATACTCTAAACCATCATCCCCAAAAAAACCCAAACCCTTCATTGTCAAAAAACTGTAAAACTACTTCCCCAAAAAACCCCAAAGTCACTGACCCAAAAAACCCTATAAAATTATCCTAGAAAAAACACTACACCCCCTACTGTAAAAAAACATAAACCCCATCCCTAATAAACTCTAATTCCTCAGCCCCAATAAAACTAAAACCTCATCCCAAATCAGTATAATCCCTCAGTCCCAATGTTCCCTAATCCCTCATCCCCAAAAGACACTAAACCCACAACCCAAAAATACTCTAATCCCTCAACCCAAAAATCCCAAAACCCTCATCGCAAAAAAAAAACCTTCATCACCAAAAAACCCTAAACACGTAATTCCAAAAAAACCTAAACCCTCATCTATAAAAAACATAAACTCACAGCCCCACAGAATGCTAAAATCATTACCCCTAGAAAAACCAAAAACCATCCTCCCAAAAAAACCTTAAACTCTAACCCCCCAAAACCCTAAACCATCTTCCCAAGAAAACCCTTAATGCCCATCCCATAGAAGTCACTAATCCCTCATTCCCGAAATATCATATACCCTAAGCCGCAAAAAACCCTAAACCCTCAAGCCCAAAATACCCTAAACCCTAACCCTCCAAAACATAACCCTCATCCACCAAAAACTCTGAAACCTCAGCCCCAAAAAACATTAATCACTCATCCAAAAAAACCTAAAACCCTATGCCCCCAAAAAACCCTACCCCTCTACATCAAGGACCACTAAAACATCATACCCAAAAATCCCTAAACCAATCTATAAAAAACCAAAAACCCACAGCCCCAAAAACACTAAATACTCATCCCAAAATAAACCTAAGCCCTCATCCTCAAAAACCCTAAACCCTCATCAACAAAATTACATAAACCCTTATCCCCAAAATACTGTAAACCCTAATATCTAAAAACCCTTTATCATTCAACCCTAAAAAACTGAAATGCCCAGCCACATAAAATCCTAAATCTCCGAAACAAACAAACCATAAACCCTTCAACACAAAAAACAATATAAAATTATTGAAAAAACCCTAAACCATCATAAAAACCCAAAACCCCATGCCCAAGAAACCATTAACCATTAGAACCAAAACAACCCTACACCATCTATCCCAATAAAATTGTAAACCCTCAACACCAAAAAAACATAAACCCTCATTCAAAAAAACCTAAACCAACAGCCCCAGAAAACTCCATATCCTCAGCCTCAAAAATACCTAAACCCTCATCCCCTACAAATCCTGTACCTGAAGGTCCAACAATCCCAAAACCCTCATCCAAAAAACCCATTACCCTCGCCCCCCACAATAAACCAAAACCCTTAGTCCCCAAAAAACAATAAAACCTCATAAAAAATCCATAAAATTATCAATCCCAAAAAAAACCATAAACCCTCACTCCAAAGAAAACCCTAAATACCCTATCCTAGAAACCCTAAACCCTTAGCCCCAAAATATAATAATCCATATTACCAAATGAAAGCTAAACCCTTAACCAAAAAATCCATAAACAATCATCTCTTGAAAACCCTAAACCACCACCCACCAAGAAATCCTAAACCTTATCACCAAAACCCTAAACCATCAGCCCCCCAAAACCATAAACCCTCAACCCCAAAAAGGTATAAATACTCATCCTCAGAAAACCCAAAACACCAATACAAACAAAAAATAACCCCTCAGCCCAAAAAATTCAAAAACTCTCAACCCAAAAAAACCTATACATTGATCCCCAAAAATGATAAATCCTATGACCAAAAAAACACCTAAACTGTCAGTCCCAAAACCCCCAAAACTCTCTATAAAAAAACCCAAACCGTTATACAAAAAAACACCTAAACCATTATCACAATAAATCCCAAAGCCCATATAAAAAAAATATAAACACTCATCCTAAAAAATCCCTAATCCCTCATAAAAAACCTAATCCTGCAACAACAAAAACCCTTTACAATCACTAACAAAAATCCAAAAGTCATTTCACTAAAAAACACTATACCCCCTACCCCAAAAAACCCAAAACCCTCAGAACTAGAATACCATAGACCCTGAGACCTGAAATACCCTAAACTGTAAGTCCCAAAAAACCCTAATACAACAATACCCAAAAACCCTAAACAACCTACACCGAAAAGACTAAAACACATTGCCCCAGGAAATCATAAACTCTCATCCCCAAAACCCTAAACACTAAGTCCCAAAACCCATAAACCCTCCATCCCAAAATACTATAAACAATCAACCTAAACACTAAAAACCCTCATCCCTAAAACACCCAAAATACTCATCCCCAACACACCTATATTGTCATCAACAATGGCCCATAAACCCACATCACCAAAAAAATCATAAACCTTATAAAAAAATCCATAATTCATTAGCCTCAAAACACCTAAACCCCAGCCACAAAAATCCCTAAAAATGAAACCCTATAAAAATTCCTAAAGAATTATCCCCAAAACCGTAAACCCCAAGACCCAATAAACCCTAAACCCTATCCCAGAAAAATAGAAACCATCATCCCCAAAAACCCTTAAACCCACCTCCCAAAAAACCTATCATAATCAACACCAAAAAACCATAAACACTCATCACTAAATAAACCCTAACCCTAAACCCCAAAAAATCTAAACCCTCATCCTTAAAAAACCCAATACCCTTAACCACAATAAAACATAAATCCTTAGATCCAAAAAACCCTAAAACATCATCCTTAAAAAACCCAAAACCCTCAGCCCCAAAAAACCATAAAACCCCAGCTCTAAAAACCCCCAATCCCTCAGACCTAAAAACACCATAACCATTATCCCCCAAAACAAAGAATCCATCTTCCAATAAATCCTAAATCCTCTTCCAAAAAAAAAACAAAACCCTTATACCCCGAATAACCTAAACCCTCTGACACAAAAAAACGAACACCCTGGGCCCTAAAAATACCATGAACCCTCAACCCCCCAAAAAACCTAAAACCTACATCCCAATAAAAAAACACAAACACACATCATCATAAAACCAAAAATACACAGCCAAAATATCCCCAAACCCCCAGCCTAGAAAACCCCAATACACCCAACACCGGAAAACCCTTTCCACCAGCCCAAAAAACCCCTAAACACCTAGCCCCCCAAAACCATAAACCCTCATCACCAACACCCCTAAACCATCAGCCCCAAAATACCCGAATCCCTAATTCCCAAAAACCCATTAATCCTAATCCCCAAATACCAAATAACTCATACCCAATAAACACTAAACCCTATGAAAAACATATTCCTAAACCGACTACACTAAAGAACTATAATCACTCATCCCCAGAAAACCCTAAACCCTCATCCCTAATACCCTTAAACCCTCATCCCCCATAAACCAGAACCCTCGTTATAAAAAAACAACAAACCTTAGCACTAAAAAATCCTAAATCCTCATCCCTGAAAATACATAGACCATCGACCATAATAATCCAAAAAACCCTATGCCCCACAAAGAATCAAACCCTATGTGGAAAAACCACCAAAAAAATCCACCACCAAAATAATAGTACCCTGATACCTAAAACTCCTAAACATTAATTCCCAAAATTCCCTAAACCAAAATCCCAAAAAAATGAGAATTCATCACAAAAAATTCATAAATCCTTATCCACAATAACCTTAAACCCTCAACCCCATATACTCTGAAAACCCCAAATTCTTAGCCCCATTTTCCTTAAACCCTCATCCAAAAAATCCATATACCATCGGCTCAAAAAACCCTAAACCCTTGTCCCCCAAAAAACACTTAATAATCATCCCCAAAAGCCCTTAACCCTAAACACCCAAACCACTAACCCTAATCTATTGAGAAACCTAATCCATCAGCACCAAAAACCCCAACACCCTCATCTACAAAAACCCAAACCCTCAAACCCAAACCCCATATAATTCATCTGTTAAAACCCCTAAACACTCTTCCCCAAAAATAACCCACATCACCAACAAACCCTAAACCCTCAGCCCTAAAATCCTCTTAACAATATACCTCCAAAAACACATAAACCCTCAACCAAAAAAAAACACTAAAACCTTTTCCCAAATGAAAACCTAGGCCCCCTTTTCTAAAATTATCTAAACCCACATCCCTAAAAAACACTAAACCATCATTCCCAAATACATCTAAAGCCATCATCCCAATTAACCCAAGAACTATCATCCCCCAAATGATCAAAACCCACCTAGACTCAAAACAAACTAAACCACAGCCCCAAAAAACATATAACCTATGAAAATAATAACACTAAACCCCCAGCACTAAAAAATTGAAATCCCTCGACACCAAAAACCCTAAATAATCAGCCATAAAAAACCTTACACCAACCAACCCAAAACCCCTTAACACTAATCCCCAAATAACCTAAACCCTCAGCCCTAAAAAACCATAAACCTCAATCCCTAAAAGCCTCTAAACACTTTGAAAAAAAAATAAAAAACCCTTATCACAAAAAATGTATATCCTAATCCCCCAATTCCATTAAAACCTCCTAGAAAATTAAAAACCTTAAACCCCTAGCGCTAAAAACCCTTAAACATCATCCCCAAACCCTTAAGAACCCAACCCCAATAATCCCAAAACATTCATCCCCAATGAAACACAAATACTCAGACCCAAATACCCATAAACAATCATCCCCCAAAACCCAAAAACCATAGCCAAAGAAATCCCTGAACCCTTATCCCCCCAAAAAACGTAAACCCCCATCACCAAAACCACAAAACCCTCAACCCCTCAACCCAAAAAACCCTAAACCCCCCAAAATATAAAAACACCATCCCCAAAAATACATAATACCCTTAGAAAAAAAAACACCCCAATCCCCTAAAAATACTAAACCCATAGCCAAAAAATCTCTAATCAATCACCCCCAATAACCATAAACTATTAACCATAAAATCACAAAACCATTAATCCCAAAAAATATTACCCATAATCCCAAAAAAACCTAAACCCATAGCCCCAAAAACCCTATACCCTCATCCCAAATTAATCCCTAATCTTCTTACCACAAAAAACCCTAAACTTCCATCCTCAAAAAACACTAAACCCAATTCCCCAAAAATCCTAAACAACCGTCCCCAAAAAAACCGTAAACCATACACCAAAAATAAATACTAATCCCTCGACCTCAAAAAACCCTAAAATCTCATCCTCAAAAAACCATAAACACTTATCCCCAAAAAAACCCCCGAACCCTCACTACCAAAACACTTAAACCCTAATCCCCAACAAAACATAAACCCAGATTCCTAAAGAACAAAAAACCCTCTGTCCTAAAAAATCCAAAACACTCATCCCCAAAATACCCTATACCATTTTTTTCATAAATTTACATAAAACCTCAACCCCAAAAAATCCTAAACCCTCGTCCCTAAAAGTAATAATCCGGAAATCATAAGAAACCTAAAACCCACAGTACCAATTGATCCAAAAACCATGACTCCAAAACACCCTAAACCCTCTACACCAAAATACCTAGAACCATAAACCCCAAAAGTCCCTAAACCCTCATCCCCAAAATACCCTAAACCCCAACCCCAGGAAAACCTAAACCCTTATCCCCAAAACATCATGATCCATCATCCCAAAAATTCAAAAAACTGACATCCCCAAAAGTTTGTCAACCGTCATCCTAATAAAATCCAAAACCCCCACCCCCAAAAGCAATAAACCATCATCCCTAAAAAACCTAACCCCGAACCCTAAATAAAACTAAACCCTCGTCCCAATAAAAAGTATGTCACTCAGGCCAAAAAAACCTAATCCCTCATCCCACAAAACTCAAAAACCCTCTCCCACAAAAAACACTAAAAACTCATCCCAAAAATTCATAAACCCTCATCACTAGAAAATTCTATAACCTCTTCCCCAAACACCCAAAAACATTATCCCAAAATATCATGAATCCTCAAAAAAATATCATAAACCCTAAACCGCAAAAAACCATAAAACCCAAACAGTATAATACCCTAATCTATGAGCCCCAAAAAACCATAAACACTCACCCCCAAAATATCCTAACCCGAAAACCACAAAAAACCCAAAACCCCCATCTTAAAAAAACTAAACCCTCACCTCCTGTAAGAACCCAATTTTTTCTTTGAAATACTTTGGAATATTCTTGATGATATTCTAGAGCAGCACCTTCAGACGGCATGCGATTCTGAGCCCTGGAGTGGCCGGAATTAAATTTTCAGTGCGTTCACACTGGAAATGCTAAATAAATGGGATAACTCTTAAAGGGGGTTCCGGATCAGAGATCCGAGTGTACAGATTGGTCCAGAATGGGGGTTTTACCCTAGGAACGACATTAAACTTTTCGGCGTGGGATGTTGGACCCCTCGCCCGCTCCCAGAACGTTAAATGGATGAATAAATTAATTAATTTATTCGTTTAATGGAGAAACGCTAGTATCTCTTAAACGGTGGCTCGGATTGGAAAACTGAGGGCACCGTTGAGTTCGGAGCGTGACGTTTACCGTAGTAGGGGTGTAAGTTTCGCGGGCGCGGGCTGTTTGTGAAAAATGGCCCTAGGGGCATTTTCGTAATTTGGCAGCCTCGGGCGCTAAGTTTAGTAACTTTTGAATGGGGTCTCGGAATAAAATTCTGAGACCGCCATTGCGCTCAGAGCATGGTTCTTAGCCTAGGGGAGGCTAAACCCCGACCCCGTCGGGAGTTCGGGTTCGGGGCTGTCGGGCGGGCGTTTAAGTGATTTGTACTTAAACACTCCCACCCCCATTCTTCTTCTTCATCATCTTCTTCCTCAAACCCTCCTCCCACTCCTTCACCTACGGCGAGGCGAGCTCCATCAAGGCGACTCCGTAAAGGTGCGGTGGTGCCGGCAGATCGATGCGATGCTCTGGGCGAAGCCCAGCGAGGTAGGTGGTGTTGTTTCAGTTTTAAATCCTGAACCCCCATTTGAACCCCAATTTTAGCATCGGATTGTCATTTAATCTTCGAAAAAATTCCATGGTCATGTAGTATGCATGTTTCTCTTTCCGACTCTTGTTTTGGATTCGAAATCGGTGTTCGGAGGCGTTCACAATCGATCGCCGATGTTTGTGGGTTTTTGGAGGTTTTCCGGCCGGTTTGGGAGCTCCGGCAGAAGGAGGTGCGGCAGCCCGACTTCAGTCCGAGGAGGCGGCCGCGGGGCTTCGCGGTGGTTCGGTGGCCAGGGGGAGTGGCACCGGCTGGCGGCGGCGTTTTCCGGTGCTGGCGGTGGGCGGCGGCCTTTGGCTCGGCGGCGGCAAGTCGAGGGCGCCGGCACGGCGCAGCGAGACCGGCCATCCGGGCCAGTCAGGTGTCGGCAGGCCGCGGCGAGGTGAGTCGGGCCCGCAGCCGGGCCGTGGGGCGGCTGTGGGCGGACCGGCCGGACCGGGCCGGTCCGGCCCAAGGGGTACCCCCCTTTTTCTAACTTCCGACGTCCGTAGCTTTTGCTACGGACGTCCGTTTTGCACACCGTCTATGGCGGCGTGGGCCTGAAGCAGAGGTGAGACTTTTGAAATGGTTTCAGGAATTTTTAATTCCTGAAACGAGGGGCCGCGGAGGCGTGACGCGTCTTTAAGTGGTTTGTCGTTTTCCGGGGGAAACTTGTTTTGGGCGGCGCGGAGGCATCAGACGTCCGTTTTGAGCGCCGTCAGTTGCGTTGGGACCCTAGCGTCGGGGCAAAGGTTTCCAGTGTGGTTTCGGACGTTGAAGCCGATGTTGACGTGCGGGCCCCATAGCCCGTCTTTCGAGCTGCGTGCAGCGTTTCACGACTTTTTTGTCGGACGTCCGTTCGGGGCGTATGAGTAGTCGATGTTGGGTTTTTTTTCCAAGGGCATCGTGCTGGCGCAGTCTGCCCGCTGTAATTTTGCACGATGGGGCTGTTTTGGGATTGACGCTGATTTCCATCTTTATCACTGGGTGACCGTTTTGGACAAGTGAGTATTCCATTTCGTGTACTTTTTCGAGAGGATCGCAACGGTGCGATCCGTTCATTGGGTTTCAGGACAGGGATGTGGGTCCCACGTGGCACCGCTCGTGTGCGGTGCCCCGGGATGCATCTTTTTCTCCGGATATCCGTTTCACTCATGTGGGTAGTGCTTTTGACGTGTTTTCCCGAGGGGATCGCAATGGTGCGATGCGCCCGACTGTTTTCAGGGCCGAGGCTCGAGATCACGGGACGTCGTTCGGGCGTGAGGCGGTGTTGGGGACTTTTCCATCGGATATCTGTTGGAGGTGAGTAAGTAGTCTATCTCGCATGTTTTTCTGCGAGGATTACAACGGTGTGCTCCGTTTGGTTGTGTGGAGCCTCTTGCACGATCTTGTTAAATGTGGAAATGTGGAGGTACCCCGCTTCTACCGTGTTTGTAGCGGACCTTTGGTGAGTGATCGCGTGCACTCCCGTGTGAGTGATGTAAATGGTTGAAGTGATGTGGTTGGTCATGCCTGGGCCTTTGAGGTGGAGTTGTTATGTCACGCCTTCGCGTTGACGTTGGGTGTCATGTGCACGATAGCCTTAGGGCTGGAGATGCGGTGTACTCCGGGAGTATACGAGAACGCTTGGAGGTACGTGTGGTTTGTACCTGAGATGTTCGTGTGCTTGGTTGGGGTTGATTTGGGTCCTATATTGTGTGGGCCACACGTGTGTGTCGTGTTCTTCTTTGCATACTTGGACCTCTCGCAGCATAGAGGTTCCCTTTGTGCTCGTTTGTTTGACAAGCAACGTGGAGTTTTTCCCCAGACTTGGTGCTCGTTTGTTGACCAACAGGGTTGAGTGGTCTCCCTCTGGTTTTGCTCTCAATGGATTGGCTAGTAGCGGTGCTAGTGACACATAGTGCTGGAGAAGATGTGGCACCTCCTTTGGGTGAGTTGTTCTGGAGTTGGGAGGTTGTGTGATACCCAGTCCATGTTCGGTTGGCCCGTGTTGTGCCCTCCTGTGGAGATGGCTAGAGCAGTTTTGAGTTCTACCCTCCAGTGGGGCTGGGCAGTGGGTTACTCATCGACTTCTAGGGTTTACCCTCCAGCAGAGACTGGGAAGTGGGTCACCCGACGCTATTAGGGTCTACCCTCCAGCAGAGACTGGGCAGTGGGTCACCCGACGCTACTAGGGTCTACCCTCCAACAGAGACTGGGTAGTGGGTCACCCGACGACCTCTTAGGGTCTACCCTCTAGCGAGGCGGGGAAGTGGGTCGCCTGTCATCTAGTTCCAGGCCTACCCTCCATCACGGCTGGGCAGTGGGTGGCATGTCGACTTATTATAGGTATATCCTCCAGCGGGGCTGGGCAGTGGGTTTCCTGATGATGTATTATGGTCTACCCTCCAGTGGGGCTGGGCAGTGGGTCACCTGATGACGTCTTATGGATTACCCTCCAGCAGGACTGGGTAGTGGGTCACCCTGTATCTTATTATGGTCTACCCTCCAGCGGGGCTGGGTAGTGGGTCACCGATTGATGTATTAGGGTTTACCCTCCAGCAGGTCTGGGAAGTGGGTCACCTGATATTTGGTTATGAATTACCCTCCAGCGGGGCTGGGCAATGGGACACCTGTTAGCATTCCAGACTCAGTCCTCTCGACTAGGCTAGTCTGTGTCTTACCTCCGTGGTTACCGGAGCGGGACCCTTGGTTGTATAGGTCGGTGATGGAACGTCTTTGGCTTGAGAAGACCACTTGACTGCATGGCAGTGACGAGGTGTGGTTTGACTTTTCCTAGGACTCTCAAGTAAGAGGGGTACTTTCCCCCACCGAGACGCGTCCTTGTGACGCGACCTAAAACCGTGCGGGCGAGTCAGTGCCGCCCAAATCGGATAGTGTCGAGGTCCGGTGGTTTGAGCCCCTTGGCTTGCGGTTTAGGGCAGACATGCGGGATGCTGGGCATCGATGATGGTGTTTCTTCTGGGGATGTTGGCTACTCTTTTCTTGGGCTGAGCTACGGGACGGAGATCACCTTACAACGTTGTTCGGGCTTCTTGATGAGCATAAGGATATGTATATACCTCGTACGAGTACCCACTCCTTGGGTTTTGGTTACTCTCCTTCCAGGAGAGGCGAAGACGCGTGGGGTATGCCACGTGCTTTCTGTGTCTAGCTTCTCATGGTTGGACGAGTCTACTCTCCTACTATAGGTGGAGAAGACTCGATGAGAAGTTCGTCTTCTCACCATTTCCAGCTCCTTGTGTTTGGACGAGTCTACCTTCTTTCCTCATGTTGGGTTGAGCTGGACTCTTTACTGTACCCTTTGCTGCACTCTCTATTGTACTCCTCTAATTTTCTGTTCGCTCTGCTGATCACCCTTTGGTACCTTCTTTGTTTCTCCCTTGAGCCTTTGGGGTATCCCACTGAGTATTTTTATACTCACCCCTGCTTGGGCTTTTCCCACACTTGGTGTGCCCATGCAGATGATGGACAGGTGGAGTGTGACGTCAGAGGAGATTAGGATCCAGGAGCTTTGACCGCGTGCAGTGGTCGGAGTCGGGTTCCAGGTGTGGGACCCTACTAGCTGTTTTCTTTTCTTTACCTATTACCGGGTTGTGGCACTTTTTGGTTGGGCGCGTGTTTTTCCCCTTTTCTTTTTAGTTGACATTCAGCTTTTACATTGTACTGTTTAGAGGTCGATTCACATCTGTGGTTTAGATTTATAGTAGTTTCCCTTTACTTCTCCTTTTTACTTTGCACTTTTGCATTGAGTGTGTTGCGTGTGTGTGAACAGGTACTTAGGCAAAGGCCTCCCCGAGTTATGTTGCCTTCGTCACTGGTCACCAGCCTCTGGCCTATGGAGGTGGGCCTGTGGTTGTTGGGGCTCAAGCCCGGGTAGGGTCGGGTCGTGACAAAGTGGTATCATTGGTGGTTCGTTCCTTGGGACTCTGTTCGGACGTCCCTAAAATAAAAGGAATTGGTTGGGATTTAGGGCAACAGTGTCAATGTGTCTCGAGAGCGGCTCTCAGGCCAGGGAGTCCAGTGATGGTGCGGCGGACGACGTATCCATTCACCAGGACCTTGATAACCCACTTGTCGACTCAGCATGCTGAGACACATGTTGCAGTTAAATTTGTTTGTGCATCACATATGACTGAGTATTTGACTGTCCTTCTTGAGTCATCTCCCAATCGTTGCTATTGGTATATACATATATGCTAATCTGACCTCGGCACTCCATGATAATATTCAGGATGTCTCCGCGTGGACAGCTAGCCAGGATACCAGCTTTGGTTCGTGATGACGACCCTATGAGCTATGAGGCCACAGTCCAGGACCCATCGTGCGAGCCCCTTTCTCCGGGTGGGCCGGTAGCAGCACCCCCACCTGTTGAGCAACAGGCAGTTGCAGCAGAGCAGGCTGAGCTTGAGCGCAGGTTGAGCACGCTCCGTGAGTTCCAGTGGCAGGGACCGCTGAGGTTCAGCGGTGAGCCAGACCCTCAGGCAGCAGAGGTTTGGCTCAAGGCAGTGGTTTGCCTTTTCAGGCTTGTGCAGACACTGACAGATCAGAGAGCGGCTTTGGCAGCCACCCCTTTTTGTCGATCAGCTTGGCGTTGGTGGAGTCTGGTGACTCGGTTTCTTGACGAGTCGTCGCTTTCGTGGGGCGACATTCGGTTGTTGTTTCGTGATGAGTTTTGCCACTCCTGCTTGCGCTCCATTTGGATTCATGAGCTCCTGCAGTTTCAGCAGGGAGGGATGACGGTGGCCGAGTATGTGGCTAGTTTTACCGACCGTGCACACTTTTACCTGGACTTGGTCCATGACGACAACCTCCGAGCATGAAAGTTTGAGCAGGGTCTCCGCTGAGAGATTCGTGCTGTCATAGTACCCTTGGGCATTTCCACATATGCCGGGGTGCTAGAGCATACACTGGTGATAGAGGGCTTCATGTCATGTTTTGCGATTGGTAGTGGTAGTGGGCGCGACGGAGCCGGGATGTCTGCCGTAGCTAGTAGGCGCCGGAGGACAGGACCTCGATGCAGGTGGCCTTCCCACTGCCGGTTTCGGAGACGTGGTCATATACTATAGTGGCGAAAATGCGCAGGGCCTCAGCCGAAGATACCCTTCCGTGAGTGGATCCCGGGTTGTGTTCGTACACCACAGTGGCGCCGGAGGGCACTAGTGCAGCCCAGAGAGGGTCGGTGCTATGCTTGTGACGGGCCAGGTCACTTGGAACGAGACTACCCAACCCGAGATGCTGAGAGCTTCGGGCAGGCAGCAGGTGCACCACCACGACAGAGGTAGCACCGCGATCGGAGTACTGCCCGAGGAGGTGGTGCTAGCAGAGGAGCGGGAGGAGCTGGTAGTGGGGGACGACTTTACGAGATCTCCCCATCACCACTAGGCGGTCCACATCAGGCTCCGGGAGGTGACGGTTGGGACCACGGACAGCCGCGAGCTTTGGATGTCTATGATCCTACAGAGCATGGGATGGTGAGAGGCACCCCTTTCAACTCCTCTACTTTTTGCAGTAGCATTGTTAGGCTCTGCATGTGAAAGGATTTTCTCCCTGCTCCTTGTTTGAGGTGTTACCAGGGTGACGTAGGGTGTCGGGTGTAACCCTGTGTTGGTAAGGAGAAAGGCATGAGACCTTTCCCTTTAGTCGATGGTGTTGACTCCTTCTCCTTTTGAGCATGTAAGAGAGCATCGACTATGGAACCTAGCATGACCAGATTTCCTTGGGTGTTTCACCATGTGGATATTCGGAAGGAGGGAATCATCGGGCCTTGTTCCAGGTGCGGGCGGTGATTCCAGTCGTGGCGTGCGACGTAGAGGTTTTACCGGGGAGGAGAGCTACCCCCTAGGGCATTCGGACCGTTTGAGACCATGCAAAGGGATGGCGAGGTTCCCTACCGCCTTGCCCTAACCCCAATGTCTGGAGTGGGTGCACGACATCGGCAAGGGACGACCTCGCATGAACAGATCAATCCTTTGGTCTGTGTGTGGTGACACAGAGCTGTGTGTGGGTTCTTCTGGGTATGGGAAAGGTAGGTGTGGGCCTAGTACCCTGTGTTTCTCCCTAGTTTTGCTTTTCGGGGACGAAAAGACTGAAAGAGGGAATGATTTAAGAACCCGGTTTTTGCTGTGAAAGTCTGTGGAATATTCTTGATGATATTCCAGAGCAGCACCTTCAGACGGCATGCGATTCTGAGCCCTGGAGTGGCCGGAATTAAATTTTCAGTGCGTTCACACTGAAAATGATAAATAAATGGGATAACTCCTAAATGGAGTTCCAGATAAGAGATTTGAGTGTACGGATGGGTCCGAAATGGGTTGTTTACCCTAGGAACCACATAAAACTTGTCGGCGCGGGATGTTTGGACCCCTCGCCCGCTCTCGGAACGTTAAACGGACGAATTAATTAATTAATTTATTCGTTTAATGGAGAAACGCTAGTATCTCTTAAACGGTAGCTCATATTGGAAAACTGAGTACACCGTTGAGTTCGGAACGTGCCTTTTAGCCTAGGATGGGTGTAAGTTTTGCAGCCGCGGGCCATTTGTGAAAAATGGCCCCAGGGGCGTTTTCTTAATTTGGCGGCCTCGGACGCTATGTTTAGTAACTTTTGAATGGGGTCTCGGAATAAAATTACGAGAATGCCGTTGCTCTCAGAGCATGGTTCTTAGCCTAGGGGAGGCTAAATCCTGAGCCCATCGGGAGTTCGGGTTCGGGGCTGTCGGCGGGCGTTTAAGTGATTTGTACTTAAACACCCCCACCCAATTCTTCTTCTTCTTCTTCTTCTTCCTCAAACCCTCCTCCCCCTCCTTCACCTCCGGTGAGGCGAGCATCGGAGAGGAAACTCTGGCAAGGTGCGGTGGTGCCGGCGGATCGACGCGAAGCTCCGGGTGAAGCTCAGCGAGGTAGGTGGTGTTGTTTGAGTTTTAAATCCCAAACCCCCTTTGAACCCCAATTTTAATATCTGATTGTCGTTTAATCTTAGAAAAAATTCTAGCGTCGTGTAGTATGAAATTTTCTCTTTTCGACGCTTGTTTTGGATTCGAAATCAGAGTTTGGAGGCGTTCACAATCGATCGCCGAAGTTTGTGGGTTTTTGGTGGTTTTCCAGCCGGTTTGGGAGCTCCGGCGGAAGGAGGCGCGACGGCCCAGCTTCGGTCTGAGGAGGCCGCCGTGGGGTGTCGCGGTGGTTCAGTGGCCAGGCGGAGTGGCTCCAGCTGGCGGCGGCGTTTTCCGGTGCTGGCGGTGGGCGGAGGCCTTTGGCTCGGCGGCGGTGGGCCGAGGGCGCCGACATGGGACGTCGACCCGGGGTCGCAGCGCGGCGCTACATCGGTGGAGAGATACCCGCGAACTGCGGGACTCCGCGGGGGCGCAGCAAGACCGGCCATCTAAGCCGGTCAGGTGCCGGCAGGCCGCAGCCAGCTGGCTACGGCGAGGTGAGCCGGCCCTGCGGCCGGGCCGCGTGCCGGCTGTGGGCGGAACGGCCGGACTGAGCCGGTCCGACCCAAGGGGTGCCCCACCTTTTTCTAACTTCTGACGTCCGTAGCTTTCGCTACGGACGTCCGTTTTGCGCGCCGTCTGCGGCGGCGTGGGCCTGACGCAGAGGCGGGGCATTTGAGATGGTTTTGGAAATTTTTAATTCCCAAAACGATGGGCCACGGAGGCGCGACACGTCTTTAAGGGGTTTGTCGTTTCCTGGGGGAAACTTGTTTTGGGTGGCGCGGACGCATCAGACGTCTGTTTTGAGCACCGTCAGTTGCGTTGGGACCCTGTCGTCAGGGCGAAGTTTTCCAAGTTTCTTTTGGGCGTTGAAACCAATGTTGAGGCACGGGCCCCATGGCCCGTCTTTCGAGCTGCGTGCAGCGTTTCATGACTTTTTTTTTGGATGTCCATTCGGGGCGTGTGAGCAGTCGATGTTGGGTGTTTTTCCGAGGGCATCACGTTGGCGTAGTCTGCCCGCTGTAATTCCGCACGATGCTGCGGGCCCCGCAAGGGCCATTTCGGGAGTTGACAGTGATTTCCAGCTATATCACCAGTTGACCATTTTGGACAAGTGAGTAGTCCATTTTGTGTATTTTTTCGAGAGGATCGCAATGGTGCAATCCGTTCATTGGGTTTCGGGACCGGGATGTGGGTCCCACGTGTCACTGCTCATGTGTGGTGCGCCGGGATGCACATTTTTCTCCGGATATCCGTTGCAGTCATGTGGGGAGTGCTTTTGACGTGTTTTCCCAAGGTGACCGCAATGGTGCGATGCGCCTGACTATTTTCGGGACCGAGGCTCGGGATCACGGGATGCCGTTCGGGCGTGAGTCGGTGTTGGTGACTTTTCTGTCAGATGTCCATTGGAGGCGAGTAAGTAGTCAATCTCGCATGTTTTTTCACGAGGATTACAACGGTGCGCTCCGTTTGGTTTTGCGGAGCCTCTTGCACGATCTTGTTAAATGTGCAAATGTGGAGGTGCCCTAGTGGCGGTCCTT
This sequence comes from Viscum album, assembly GCA_963277665.1. Classification (NCBI taxonomy): domain Eukaryota; kingdom Viridiplantae; phylum Streptophyta; class Magnoliopsida; order Santalales; family Viscaceae; genus Viscum; species Viscum album. The sequence goes on from OY728141.1 coordinate 1,899,689,917, forward strand.
CTACCGTGTTTGTAGCGGACCTTTGGCGAGTGATCACGTACACTCCTGTGTGAGTGATGTAAATGCTTGAAGTGACGTGGTTGGCCATGCCTGGGCCTTTGAGGTGGAGTTGTTAAGTCACACCTTCGCGTTGACGTTGGGTGCCGTGTGCACGATAGCCTTAGGGCTGGAGACGCGGTGTACTCTGGGAGTATACGAGAATGCATGGAGGTACGTGTGGTTTGTACCTGAGACGTTCGTGCACTAGGATGGAAATGACTTGGGGCCACACGTCGTGTGGGCCCCACATGCTTTCCATGTTCTGCTTTGCGTACTTGGACCTCTCGTGGCGTAGAGGGTCCCTTTGTGCTCGTTTGTTTGACCAGCAGGGTGGAGTTTTTCCCCTAACTTGGTGCTCGTTTGTTGACCAGCAGGGTTGAGTGGTCTTCCCCCTGGTTTCGCTCCTAATGGATTGGACGGTAGTAGTGCTATGGACACCCAGTGCTGGAGTACACGCTACACCTCCTTTGGGTGAGTTGTTCTGGAGTTGGGAGGTTGCGCGATACCCACTCCGGGTTCGGTTGGACCGTGTTGTGCCCTCCGGTGGAGATGGCTAGAGCAGTTTTGAGTTCTACCCTCCAGTGGGGCTGGGCAGTGGGTTACTCATCGACTTATAGGGTTTACCCTCCAGCAGAGACTGGGCAGTGGGTCACCCGATGCTATTAAGGTCTACCCTCCAGCAGAGACTGGGCAGTGGGTCACCCTACGCTACAAGGGTCTACTCTCCAGCAGAGACTGGGTAGTGGGTCACCCGACGACCTCTTAGGGTCTACCCTCCAGCGGGGCTGGGCAGTGTGTCGCCCGTCATCTAGTTCCAGGTCTACCCTCTAGCACGGCTAGGCAGTGGGTCGCCTGTCGACTTATTCAAGTTCTACCCTCCAGCGGGGATAGGCAGTGGGTCGCCTAATGATGTTTTATGGTCTACCCTCCAGCGGGGCTGGGAAGTGAGTCGCCTGATGAAGTCTTATGGTTTACCCTCCAACGGGACTGAGCAGTGGGTCACCTAGTATCTTATTATGGTCTACCCTCCAGCGGGGCTGGGCAGTGGGTCGCCTATTGATGTATTAGGGATTACCCTCCAGCAGGGCTGGGCAGTGGGTCACCTGATATTTGGTTATGAATTACCCTCCAGCAGGGCTGGGTAGTGGACACCTGTTAGCATTCCAGACTCAGTCCTCTCGACTAGGATAGTCAGTGGCTTACTTCCGTGATTACCGGAGCGGGACCCTTGGTTGTACGGGTCGGTGATGGAACGACTTTGGCTTGAGGAGACCTCTCGACTGTAGGGCAGTGACGAGGTGTGGTTTGAATTTCCCTAGGACTCTCATGTTTGAGGGGCGCTTTCCCCCACCGAGACGTGTCCTTGTGATGTGACCTAAAACCGTGTGGGCAGTCAGTGCCGCCCAAAGCGGATATGTCGAGGTGCGGTGGTTTGAGCCCCTTGGCTTGCGGTTCACGGTAGACGTGCAGTATGCTGGGCATCAATGATGGTGTTTCTTCTGGGGCTGTTGGCTACTCTTTTCTTGGGCTGAGCTACGGGACAGAGATCCCCTTATGATGTTGTTCGGGATTCTTGCTGAGCATAAGGATATGTATATACCTCATACGAGTACCCACTCCTTGGGTTTTGGTTACTCTCCTTCCAGGAGAGGCGAAGACGCGCGGGGTAGGCCATGTGCTTTCCATGTCTAGCTTCTCATGGTTGGAAGAGTCTACTCTCCTTCTATAGGTAGCAAATACTCAACGAGATGTTCATCTTCTCACCGTTTCCAGCTCCTTGTGTTTGGATGAGTCTACCTTCTTCCTCTTGTTGGGATGAACTGGAATCTTTATTGTACCCTTTGATGCACTCTCTATTGTACTCCTCTACTTTTCTGTTCGCTCTACTGCTCACCCTTCGGTACCTCCTTTGTTGCTCCCTCGAGCCTTCGGGGTATCCTACTGAGTATTTTTATACTCACCCTTGCTTGGCCTTTTCCCGCACTTGGTGTGCCCTTGCAGATGACAGACATGTGGAGCGTGACGTCAGAGGAGCTTAGGAGCCAGGAGCTTGGACCTCGTGCGGTGGTCGGAGTCGGGTTCTAGGTGTGGGTCCCTACCAGCTGTTTTCTTTTGTTTACCTGTTCCCGGGTTGTGGCACTTTTTGGTTGGCCATGTGTTTTTCCCCTTTTCTTTTCAGTTGACTTTCAGAATGTACTTTGTACTGTTTATAGGTCGATGCACATCTCTGGTTTATATTTATAGCTGTTTCCCTTTACTTCTCCTTTTTACTCTTCACTTTTGCATTGAGTGTGCTGCGTGTGTGTGTGTACAGGTACTTAGGAAAAGAACTCCCGAAGTTATGGTGCCTTCGGCGCTGGTCGCCAGCCCCTGGCCTATGAAGGCGGGCCTGGGGTAGTTACGGCTCGAGCCCGGGTAGGGTCGAGTCGTGACACCTCCAATAAACCTTAAACTCAGAGCCAAAGAAAACACCAAACTCCCATACAAAAATAACCTAAACTCTCTTACCTAAAATACCCTAAAACCATGGAAAAACACTAAATTGTCTTCCCCTAGAAACCCTAAACACTAACCCCAACAAAAATCCTAGACACTCATCCCCAAAAAATACTAAGCCATCATTTCAAAAAATATCCATATATTATCATCCCTAAAAAAACCAAAACCATAAAACTCAAAAAATCCTTAACACACAAACAAAAAAAAATCCAAAACCCCTATTCCCAAAATATCCAAAACCCAGAATCCAAAAAAATAAACCCTCAGAACAAAAAACCCAAACCCTCATCCCTGAAAAAACCCTTAACCTTCATCACCAATAAACCTGAAATTATCATCCCAAAAAAACATTAAAACCTTATCCACAAAAACTATAATCACTCACTTAAAGAAAACCCTAAAACCTCACCCAAAAAATCATAAACACAACCCCAAAAAATGTAAACCCTAAACTCAACAAAACCATAAACGCTCTGCGTAAAAATAACCTAAACCCCAGTCCAAAAAACATGAAAGTTGCATCCCTGAAAATATGTAACACTCATCCCTAAAAAACCTCAACCATTCTCCCCAAAAAGCACTAAACCCTCATCTCCAATACCCCAAAACCATCATCTATAAAAACCTTAATCCCCAAACCCCAAAAAACCAAATACTTGTATCCCCAAACAACACAAAACAATCAGAACCCAAAAAACCTATACCCTTAACCCCCTAAAAAAACAATAACACATCAACTAGAAAAAACACTAATCAATCACCGTAATAGACATTATATCCACATCCCCAAACACCAAATCCTCAATTTTAAGGAAAAATATACCTCTGGACCTAAAAAATCATTAACCCTCAACCCAAAACCCCAAAACCCTCATCCCTAATAAAACCTATTCTATTGCCCCAAAAAACCCTAAACATTCATCCCATAAAATCCCCAAACCAACAACCATAAAAATCTAAAATCATCTGCCCCAAAAAAATTCAAAACCCAAAAACCTAAAAAAACCTAATCCCTCATCCCTAAAATAATCTCTAAATCGACATCCAAAAAATATAGAAAACTTACATCAATAAAAAAAACTCATCCCCAAAATCAATAAACCATCTTCACCAAAAACATTAATCTTTCATCCCCATGAAACCATAAACACTCATACCTGAAAAACCTAAAACCTCATCTCCAAAATACCCTCATCCCTTATCCCCCAAAAACACCAAACCCTCAAACACAAATAAAAAGAAAACCATCAATGCTAAAATTTTCAAATCCCTCAGCCACAAAAAATAGGAAACCGTCATCCCCAAAAAGATCCTTTATCATAGGAATGAAAACACCCTAAACCCTTTGTTGAAAAAATACATTGAACGAGCATCCCCATGATTTTATAAACTATCATCCATATAAAACCATAAACACTAAGCCTCAAAAAACCAAAAACCATCTGCCCAAACCACTATTATATTGTTAATCCCATAAAAAACAAAACCATCATCCCCCCAAAACCCAAAATCCTCAATCCAAAAACCCCAAAAACATATTCTCTAGAACCCAATGTAGTCTTCCCTAAAAACCCCTAAAACCTAATCCCCCAAGACAAATACATATTCTTCAAAAAAACCACATAAACCCTCATCCTCAAAACCCATAAACCATTATCCCTAAAAACCCTAAACCCTCATCTACAAAACCCCCGAAAACATAATCCCGCACACCCCTAATCCTGCAACCCAAAAAACCATTAAAACATCATCCCCCCAAAAAATCATAAACCATCAGGCCAATAAAATCCCGAAACCATTAGCCCCAAAAAACACTAAACCTTCATCCATATAACATATAAACCCTCAACCCGAAAAAAACATAATCCTCAACATAAAAAAAACCGAAACCATTTTCCCAAAAAACCCTAAAAACTTATACCCCATCAAAAAAATAACCCTCATACTCAAAATCCTATAAACCCTAAATGAACAAAACACCTAAACCCACAACTCCAAAACCCCTAAAATCTGGGGACCAAAAACCCCAAACTCTCAGCCCCCAAAAAATCTGAAACTGTCATATACAAAAAAATAAATAAACAGTCATCCTGAAAAAATACCTAACAATTTACCACAAAAATCATAAAACCCTCATGACACAAAACCAATAAACACTGTGAAACAAAACATCTAAAACCATCTTTGAAAAACCCAAAAACCCTTATCCCCAAAACCCCAAAACCATATGCTTCAAAACCCCTAAACCATAATCCCCAAAAAAATATATTTCCTTGGCCTCAAAATCCCTACATACTCAATCCCAAAAAAACCCAACCCCTCATACCTAAGAATCCCTAAACAGTAATACCCCAAAATTCCAAAAACACCATCCCCAAAAATCTCAAATCCCACAAGACCAAAAACATCAAAACCCTCAGCCCCAAAATACCCTAGACAATCAGCCCTAGTGAAACCTAAACACTATGGTCTTAATAATACATAAACCCTCATCCCTAAAAACCCATAAACACTCATCCCTAAAAAACATGAACACACTTCCTCTAAAAACACTAATCCCACTACCCTAAAAAACACCTTCAAACCCCAAAATCCTAAATCCTCATCCTTAAAAACCCCAATCCATCTTCCCCAGAAAACCCTAAACCCTATCTCCCCAAAACCGCAACCATAACCCCCAGAAATCACTAAAAATTTATCCATAAAAAACCCCACACCCACAACCCTAAAAAAATACCCCTCCCCAAAAAAACCTAAACCCTCAGCCCCAAAAAATGATAACCCTCTGGCCCAAAACAACTAAACCCCTTCCCCAAAAATCTCTAAACAATCACCAAAATACACTTGAACCACTAGAACCAAACCCCCAAAACCCTCATCCCTAGAACCCGAAAACCTTTATTCAAAAAACAAAATCCAAAACCTTGATCCCACAAACCCCCATAAATCTAAATCCCCAAAAATCATAAACCTCTTCCAAAATAAAACACTATATTATCACCCCCAGAACACATTAAACCCATAGCCCCAAGAAACCATAAATCCCTACACATAAAAATCATAAACCCCCATAAAAAAACTAAATATTCATCCCCAAACAACCCTCAACAATCATCCCCCCAAAACACTAAACCCTTCACCCCAAAAAACCAAAAAACCTCAACCTAAAAAAACCCTAAAACTTCAGCACCATAAAACCCTATATCCTCTTTCCCAGAAACCAAAAAAACCTCATCCCCATAAAATTTGAAACTTACATTGAACAAGACCCTAAACCCTAAACTCTCACACAAAAAAACCCTAAACCCTCATCCCCATGTACCATAAACCATCATCCCCAAAAACGAAAAAAACCTCAACCCAAAATATCCAAAACCCATAGACCTTAAAAACATAAACCCCAAGCAGGAAAATCCAATAAAACCTCAAACCCAAAAAACCTAAAGCCCACAGTGTTAAAAAAATCAAAAACATTATCCCCAAATATCCCTAAACACTCTTCCCGAAAATAACCTAAACCATCAAACCCAAAACAAATTAGAAACCCTCATCCACAAAAATCATAAACAATAAACCCCCCAAAACCTGAAATCCCTAGACCCAAAAACCAAAAATCCCCATCGCTCATACCCAACAAATATAAAATTTCCATCCAGAAAAACCCTAATCCCTCATCCCCAAAATATCTAATCTCTCAAACCTAAAAAACTACCCATTTGTACCAAAAAACCCAAAATCCTTGTCTCAAAAAAGCACTAAACCATCATCCCCCCATAACCCAAAAACCTCAACAACAAAATCCCTAAACCCACAAGACCAAAAATCGAAACACATTAGCCCGAAAAATACCTAAAACCACATCCCAAAAAACCAAAGACCCAATGCACCAAAAACCCTAAACCCTTCATCCTAAACAACCCTACACCCTCAACCCCAGAAACCATAAAACCTAAACCCCCAAAACCTAATACCCTCAGACCTAAAAACCATGAGAACATAGTCCAAGAAACATAAAATCTTAGCCCCATAAAAACCCCAAACCTTCGTCCCAAAAATAACTTAACCACTCCACCCAAAAAATGAAACCTTACCAAAAAAACAACCTAAACCCACATAGAAAATAGTATACCCTTAGCTCAAAAAAACTATAAACCCTAATCAACCAAAAACTCAAAACCATCAAACAAAAAAAACCTAAACCTATAGCAACATAAAATATAATACCCTCATACATAAAAAAGCAAAATCCCTTCTCCGCGAAAAACTACAATCCCATAACACCGAAAAAGATTAATACCTCTACCCTAAAATCCAAATTCCTCATCCACTATTTACCTGTAACCCTTATCCACAAAATATACCCAAACTCTCATCCCCACAATACCATAGACCCTCGTCTCCAAAAAACACAAACCATACGCCATAAAAGTATTGAAAAACTATTCCCTATGAATCCCAATAACATAATCCATAAAAAACACTAAACACTAAGTCCTAAAAACCCTAAACATTACGCACCAAAACAAAAAAACCATCATCCAAATAAAAACCTTAAATGATCAACTGCAAGAAATACTAAACCCTTATCCCCCAAAACACCGTAACCCTCAACCCTAAGAAACACATAACCCTCAGAGAAAAAAACAAGAACAATTAGACCCAATAAATTATAAACCCTCAACCATAAAAACCCTAAAATATCACCCCCAAAAAACTATAATCCCACTTACCGAAAAACCCTAAACCCTCACCCACAAAAACCCAAAACCCTTATACCAATAAAACCAAAACCCTTACCCTAAAAACCCCTAAACCATCAGCCCCCCCAAAAATCCAAAACATTAATCCCTAAAAAACAATAAACCCTCTCCCCCAAAAATCCTAATACCTCAGCCCCAAAAAATACTAAACCCCCAAACCCAAATAAAATATCCATGAACCCTCATCACCATAAAAAAACCCTAATCTCTCAGCCATAAGATCTTTCATCCCAGATCCACCAAATAACCCTATACCCTCATCCCAGAAGTTCCAAAACCGACATCACAAAAAATTCCCAAAACCTTCAATCAAAAATAATATTAAATCCGCAGTGGATAAAACATAAACCCCAAAAAACCTAATCCCTCTAGATCAAAGAACCCAAATCTATCTGGTCCAAAACTACGAAATCCGTAATCACAGTATGACCCAAAAACTTCTACTACAAAAATCCCAAAACCATTATACCCCCATAACCCTAATCCCCCATAATCAGAACCCCTAAATCATCATCCCTAAACCACCCTAATCCCTAATAACCTAAAAACCATAAACCCTCACTTCCAATAAACTACAAAACCACAAACCCACATCCCAAAAATCCCTTTATCCTCAGTCCCAAAACATATATAACCTCTACTAGAAAACCCCTAAAACATTACCCCTCCAAAACCCCAAAACCCTCTACCCTAGAAAACCATAAATCCTCTGTCCCAAAATACCCAACCCTCATACCCAAATAACCCTAAACCCTATACCCTTGAAACCCCTAAACCAACTGCCTCAAGTTCCCATAAATCCCACCCCCCCCCCCCAAATCTGATAATTGCTCAATCGCAAAAAACCCAAACCCCTCTGCCCCCAAAAACCATAATCCATCAGCCACAAAAACACTAACTCCTATACCAAAAAACCATATAACCTAGGCTCCAAAAATTCCTAAATCCTCAAACCAAAAATAGAATAAATCCTTATCCCCCAAAAAATGTAAACCCATGGCTCCAAAAACCTTTAGCACTCATCCCCCAAAAAATATAAACCTTCTTCAACAGAAATACTTAACCATCTACCACAAAAAACCCTAAAGAAACATCACCTAATAACCATAAAATCTCATCCCCAAAATTCATAAAACATATCCATAAAACCCCAATACTCTCAACCCCAAAAAACAATAAACCCTCTTACCTAAAAAACTGTATACCATCAGACCCAAAAAACCCTTATCCCTAATCCCCTAAAAAACCTAAAATAATATCTGTAAAAATTGGTATCCCTCAGCCATAAAAACCATATATCATCAGCACCCCAAAAACCATAAACCCTCATTCCTCAAAAAACCTAAACCCATATCCCTAAAAAACCCTAAACTCTCAGCCCCAAAAAACCAAAAATAATTAGCTAGAAAAACTAACCCATTATCGTAAAAAGTGTAACACCTCATCACTACAAAAATCTAGCCCCTCAACTCGAAAAAAACCCTAAAACATCATCCCACAAAACCCTAAACTCAATTCCCTAGAACCCCTACAATATTATCCCTAGAATCCCTAATCCTCCAGCCATAAAAATACTGAAAATCCTCATTCCCAACAATATACCCTCATCTGAAAAAACTTTAAACCCTCATCCATAAAAATTTCTAAACCCAAAACTAAAAAAATAGTAAATCATTATCATTAAAAAACCCTATATCTTCATCCCCAATATACCTAAAATCTAATCCAAGAAATACTCTAGGCCCTCATCCCCAAAAAACCCAAAACCCTTGTCCCTGAAAACCCCTATTCCATTATAATGAAAACACCAAAACTGAAATCCTAAAAAACCCATAAACATTAATCCCCATAAAACCCAAATCCCTCTAGCCAAAAAAACCTATACCCTTAGACCCAGAAAACTCTAAACCCTCAACCCCAAAAAAACTAATACTCTTAGCCCTAAAAATCCCTAAACCCATATCCCCAAAACCTCTAAAACCACATTCACACAAAAACCATAAACATCCAACCCTAGAAATCCCTAATATCTCAATCCTAGAATACCCTAAACGTTGATTGCTAATAACCCCTAACCCCTTAGTCATAGAACACACTAAACCATCATCCCAGAAAAACCCAAACCCTCTTCCCCAAATAATAGTAATCACTCGACCCTTGAAAACCTTAAACCCTATGCCTAAGAAAACCTAAATCACCCAGCATAGAAAATCCTATACTTTCATCCCCATAAATCCCTAACCATTATTCTACAAAAAAAATCTATTCCCTCATACGTAGAAACATCTATTCCCTCATCCCTAGAAAAACCTAAATCATCTTCCCATAAAACACAAAACCATCGACCCTAAAAAGCCCAATACGATAAATCCTATAAAACCCTATACCCTAAATCTAAGAGAACCCTAAACTCATATACCATGAAATCCATAAACTCTCATCCCCAAAAAACCATAGACCCAGTTCCCTAGAAAACCCTAAAATCTCATGCACAAGAAAACCTAAACCATCATCTATAAAAAATTGTAAATCCTCAACCCAAAAATACCGAAAACCAGTATCCCTATAACACCCATTACTCATTTCCCTATAAAACACTAAAGCCTTAGAACTAGAAAAACCTAAACACTTATCCATAAAAGACCCTAATACATCAACCATAAAAACATATACCCTCCTCCCATGAAGACCCTAAATCCATAGCCCCAAGAAATCAAAAACCCTCATCCCAAGAAAACCCTAATCCCATATCCCCATAAAACCATAAAACCAAAGCCCCATAAAACACAAAAACCTCAACCAAAGAAAAATCTAAAACCTAAGGACATTAAATTAGTAAACCCTTATCCCTATAGAACCATAAACCCATATCCCTAGTAAACCTTATACCCTCATCCCTTTAAAACCCTAATCTAACAACCATAGAAAACATTAAACTCTTAGCTATAGAAAAAACTAACCCCTTATCCCTGTAAAAGCCTAAACCCTCAACCCAAGAAAATAATAAACCCTCATATATAGAATCACCCAAACCCTAAACTATAAAGAACCCTAGACCCTCATCCCCAAAAAACCCAAAACCATCAACACTAAAAAACCCTGAACCCTCAGCCCCAGAAAACACAAAACACTTAACTCCCAAAAACCATAAACCCCCAGATCTAGAAAATCCTATACCCTCTATTCCAGAAAACCTTAAACACTCAACCCTTGAAAACCCTATACCATAATACCTAGAAAACCATAAACCCTTCATCCACATGAAATAGTATTCCCTCATCCAAATAAATCCCTAAATCCTTATCCAAATAAAACCCTAAACCCTAATCTAAAGAAAAACCTAAACACTTACCCACAAAAAACCATAATCCCTTAGCCCGTAAACCCTAAACCATCACCCCAAAAAACCATAAACCTCCACCCGAAAAAACCCTACACACCCAACCCCTGAATATCCTAAACCTTCAACCCCATAAAAAATGACACACCATCCCTAGAAAACCATAATCTCTTAGGCAAAGAAAACCCTAAACCATCATACCTAGAATATCCTAATCCCACTACCCCAATAAACCCTAAACTCACAGGCCTAAAAATTTGTAAATACTCAACCTCTATAAACATAAAACCCTCAGCGCTAGAAACCCCTAAATCCTTGGCCACATAAAATACTAATACATTAGCTCTAGATACCCTTCAACACACATACTTATACAACCATTAACACTCACCCCTAGAAAATAAAAAACACTCATCCTGAGAAAATACTCAACACTCAACCCCAGAAAACCAAAAATACTCATCCTAATAAAAAATAAACATCAGCCCCAAAAAACCTCAAAAAACATATCCTCAGAAACCCTAAACCATATTCACTAGAATAACAAAAAACCTTAACTGTAGAAAAACCTATAACATTACAACCAAAAAACCCTAAACACTCAAACCTAGAGAATAATAATCCCTCATACCCAGAAAACCCACAACCCTCATCCATAAAAACCCCTATAACCTTAGCACCAATAAAACCTAAACTCCAAACCCAAAAAACCCGAAACAATGAGACCAATTAAAGCCTAAGAATAAGCCCCAAAAAACCAAAAACCCTAATAACTAGAAAACCCTAAACTCTCATCCCCAGAAAAAACATAATCCCTCGGCCCCAAAAAATCCTAATCCCTCATCCATAGAATACACTGAACCATAATATTTAGAAAACCTTGATCTCTCATCCCTATAATATACTACGCATCATCCCTAGAATTCACTAAACACTCATCCCTAGAAAAAAAATAAACCATAATACCTAGAAAATACTAAACCCTCATCCACATAAAACTAAAAACACCCTACCCCATAATAACCTCGACCCTCATCCCTATAAAGTCTTAAACACCAATTCCTAGAAAACACTAAATACATTGCCCCCAAAAATCCTACACTCTCATCCATAGAAAACCCAAAACCCACATCCCCTAATAACATTAAACCCTCGCCCCTTGAAATACCTAAACCATTATCCCGAGAAAAAATAACCCCACAACCCCACAACCACAAAAATCCAAAAACTATCATCCCAATAATACTATAAACACAAGTCCCAAATGAACCCTTAACCCCATTACTAGAAATCCCAAAATCCTTACCCCTAAAAACCCCCAACCCTCAACATAAAAAACCGCTAAACCCTTATCCCTATAAAAACCTACGCCCAATAACCTAGAAAACACTAAAAACATGGATCCATAAAACTAAAAACCCTAATACCTATAAAAAACGTATTCATCATCCCTAGAAAACACTTATCCTTTGACCCTAGAAAACCACAATCTCACATCCCAAGAAAACCCAAAACTCATAACCCCTGAAAGCATTATTACTACACCCAAAACAAATTACTAAACTATTATCCCTATAAATCCTTAATACTCAAACTCCAAAACCCTTAAACACACATACCCAAAAAATTGTAAACACCCAACCCCAGAAAACCCTAAAACCATAGCCCTTATTAATCCTAATCCAGTTCCCCTAGAAAACTCTGAACACGAATCCCAATAATTTCCAAAACCCTCATACCTAGTGAATCCCAGAACCTCATCCCCATAAAACCCTAAACCAAATGGCCAATAAAAAATCTAAACCCGCATACCATAAAATTTTCTAATCCCTCAACTCCAGAAAACCGCAAACCCTCATCTTTAGAAAATACTAAAAATTCATATTCAGAAAAAACATAAACACTTATCCATAAAAACCCAAAATCCTCAGCACTATTATTCCCTAAACCCTCATCCATAGAAAAACCTTTACCCTAAACCTCCAAAAAATTGAAACCATCATCCCATAAAAACAAAAAAAACATCATGCCCATATATTTCGATACCTTATTCCCCAAATAACGATAAACACACAGCCCTAAAAAACCCAAATCCTACATCCATAGAAAACCCTAAGCACTAATACCATGAAAAAACTAAACTCCCTTCCCTAATAAACCATAAAACCTAATCCATAGAAAACATTAAACCCTCGGCCCCGGAAAACCCTAAACCCCTAGACAAAGAAAATCCTAAACCCTATGACCAGAAAACACTATACCATGAGCCCTATAAAACACTAAACCCTAAGCCCAAAAAAACCATCATCCCTAGAAAAAATTAAACCCTTATCCATTAAAAAACCATAAACATTCATCCATAGAAATCCCATAACTCTTAGCACTAGAAAACACCAATCCCGCCGCAGAAAAACATAACAATAATCCAAATGAAAGTTTAAACCATATGACATAGTAATAAAAAACCATTACCCATATAAAAACATAAAACCCTAATCCCCAAGAAACCCTATACCCTCATCCCAAAAACACCATAAACCCTCATCCCCAGAATACCGTAAACCCTCTTCCCCAAAAACTGCTAAACCCAAAGCCCCACAAAACGTCAAACCCTCATCCCTAAGAAAACATAAACCCTCCACTCCTAAAACACTAACCTCTCTACCCTAAACCCCTAGACACTCATCCACCAAAAACCATAAATACTGAGACCCCAAGTCCCCTAAAACATCATCCCCAAAAACCTTGAAATTAGAATCCCCAAAAACCCATACGCAAATAGCCTTAAAACCCCTTAAACACTTATCTCAAAATCCCACAAAACACTCATCCCCAAAAATCTATAAACCCTCACCATCAAAAATACCCTAAGCCCCCAGCCTTATAAATTCACTAATCATTTATCCCCCAAAAAACACTATAGCCACATCCCAATAAACTATAAATTCTGAAAACCAAAAATACTATACCCTCATCAAAAAGAAACCATAAACCCTCAACATAAAACACCCCTAAACCCTTATCCCCCAAATATAGCGAACCATAATCACCAAAACAACTAAACCCTCTACAACCAAAACACCTAAAGCTTTGTCCAAAAACCCCATAACCGTAATCCCCAAAATCAAAAACCTATAGCCCCAAAAACCCCTAAACCGTCATAAAAAATTACCCTAAACCCACAACCCCCAAAAAACTTGAATCCTCCCACCCTCAAACTTGAAACCCTCACCCCACAAATTGTCGAACCCTCAACACCAAAAATTCCTATACCCTCATCTCCAAAAACCAATAAAACCTTTGTCCCAAATGCCCCTACACCCTTAGGCCTAATAATATATAAATGCTCATCCCCAAAAATTCCTCAACCCTTGGCCCCCAAAACACGTAATCCATCATCCCCAAAAATCACTAAACCATCATACCCCATAACTCTGAAACCCTATGCCCCAAAATGCCCTAAACCCACATCACCCAAAATCTCAAAACCACCAGCCCCAATAATACCCCAAACCCACTTCCCTAAATGTCCAAAAACCCTCACCCTAAAAACCTTAAACCCCCATACCCTGAAAAACCTAACCAATCAACCCAAAAAAACCATCAACTCGCATCACCTAAAAAACTGAACAGGCTACCCAAAGAATCCATAAACCCTCCACAATAAGAAACCTTAAATAAAACCATAAACCCAAAACTATAAGGCTAAAAACCCTAAATACTCAACCCCTACAAAAACCTAAACCATTATCCTTAAAAACACATATACCCTCAGCAAAAAAGCACCATAATCATCACCCACAAAAAACCCAAAACCCTCATCCCCAAAACCCCTAAAAACAACCCAGAAACCTAAAAACACACATCCGAAAAGCCCATAAAACCTCATCCCAAAACCCCATAATCCCTCATATTAAAACCCTTATTCCATTATCAAAAAAATCCCAAAACGATCATCCCTTAAACCCCCTAAACCTCCCAAAAAAACCTAATAACTCGATCAAAAATTCCATAAACACTCACACCCAAAAATCCCCTTAGTCATTAGCACACCCTAAAACTTCATCCCTAGAAAACCCAAAACTTACATCCCTATAGAACCAGAAACCCTCCGCCCAAGAAAACCCTAAACCCTCATCCCTATAAAACTCTAACCATGAGACCTAGAAAACACTAAATGCTCATACCCAGAAAAACCTAACCTTCATCCCATGAAAACACTAAATATTTAGCCCAAGAAAACCCTAAACCCTCATCCCTAGAAAACCCTAAACACATGTCCACATAAAACCCTAAACACTGTTCCCTAGAAAAACCTAAACCTCCTGCCATAGAAGACACTAAACCGTCTAGCCCTAAAAACCCTATTCCCTCAATCCAAGAAAACCCAAAAACTGCAGTCCCACGAAAACAAAAACACTTATCCCAGGATAAAACTAATCCATCATACCTTGAAAACCATAAACACTCATCTATATAAAATCACCATCCCACATCCCATGAAAACTCACCCCATAAACCCAAAACCCTCATCCCCATAAAACATTCATCCCATTTCCCTAGAAGACTAGATACAAAAAATCATAAAAAACACTGAATCCATAGAACCAAATAACACAACCCCCCCACCCATAAAAACCCTGACAATCCGCTCTAGAAAAACCTAAACCCTTGGCCCCAGAAAACATTGCACCAAAAATGCTTTAAAAGAGTAAATCCTTTGGCCAATAAAACCATAAACACTCCACCCCAAAAAACCCTACACCCTCAAACCAAGATAAACTAAAAAACATACGAATAAAAATATCATAACCCTTAGACTAAAAAAAACCCTAAACCTCAATCCCTAGAAAATCCTAAAACCATAGCCTTGGTAAAACATAACCCCTGCACCCTAGAAAACCCAAAAATCTCAACCACAAAAAATCAGAAACACTCATCCCCAATAATCCACAAGCACTCACCCCCTTTAAAATCTAAACCCTCAACCACAAAAAACCCTAATCCCACATCCCCTAATAATGATAAACCCACATCCCTAAAAACCCTACACCCTCTTCTATAGAAAACACTAAACACTCAACCTTAGAAAATCGAAACCCATACCCTCATAAATCCTTAAACTGTCATCCCCAGAAAACACTAAACCCTTAGCCTCGAAAAACAAAAACACTGAGACCTAGAATATGCTAAACCCTCAGCCATAGAGAACCCTATTCTTGTAGCCCCAAAAAAACCGTAAATCCAGAGGCCAAAAAATGAAAGATCCTTAGCCCCATTAATCCCTAAACCCAAAGCCCCATATAAACCTCTACCAATAGCCCCTGAAATCCAAAACACTCTGCCCCTGAAAACCTAAAACCAACGGCCCCATAAGACTATAACCACTTATCCCTAGATAACCCTAAACCCTCAGACATAGAAAACTGAAAACCATCATCAACAGAAAACCCTACACCCTCATCCACAGAAAAACCTAAACCCTCATCCCAGAAAACCCTAAACAATTTTCCCTAAAAAACCATAAAGTAGATTCCCCAGAAAACCAAAAACCATGATCCCTATCAAATAATATTCCCTTATAACCAAATGATCCTAAAACATCTACCAAAAAAACCCTAAATGTTAATTCCTAGAAAACATAAAACCCTTATCCATAGAAAACACTAAACCCATATCCCTAGAGAAACATAAAACCATTTCCCCAAAAAACACTTAAACCCTCATCCCTTGAAAACACTAAACTATCATCCACAAAAAAAACTATACACTATGACCCCATTATCCCTAAACCATAATCACCAAAAATACATAAACCTTTATCCCAAAAAACCCGAATCATTCACCCCTAGAAAACCCTAAACCCTCATCTCTGAAACCAACTAAACCATCATCCCCACAATATAATAAACCCTCATGCCCAAAAAACCCTAATCCCTAACCCTCAAAACCCATAAACCCTAAGCCCTAAAAACCATAAAACCGTAGCCCTAAAAATCATAATCCCTTAACACAAAAATAAAATAAACCCTCACACACAAAAATCCCAAATACCCCAATCCATAAAAGCCTCTAAACTCTCAGCCAAAAAAATTTAACTGCATCCCCACAAAAACCAAAACTATCAGCACTAAAAAACCACTAACCCTAATCCAAATAAACTATATACCATCCTACCAAAGAAACCATAAACCCTATTCCCCCAAAAACAACAAATCATCATCCCTAAAAAACTGTAGACCCTCATCCCAAAAAAATCAATATCACTCATCCTAAAAATCCCTAAACCCTCATCCACCAAACTCCCAAAACACTAAACCCAAAAACCCACTAAACCATCAAAACCAAAACCCTAAATCCTCTACCCAAAAATCCATAAAACCTCATTTACTAAATAAACAAAAACCAAAGCCCAAAAAAACCATGATACCTCGTCCCCCAAAAAATTGAAACCCTCATCTAATAGAACCAAAAAACCCTCCACACCTAAAATCCAAAAAACACTCTACCCCAAACCCAAAAACCCTTATCCCCAAATACCCCTACACAACTAGCCCCAAATATACATAATATATCAACTCCCAATCCCCTAAAAATTCTTCCCCAAACCACTATACCCACATCGTCTAAATCAAAAAACCATAATCCCTAAAACCCCAGAACACTCATCCCCAAAAATCCAAAAGCCCACAAAACCAAAAACTCCTAGACCCTAATCCCAAAAAAACACTAAACCCTCATCAATAATAAATGATAAACTCCCATACCAAAAATAAACCCTAAAATCTCATCAAAATAAAACAATAAACACTCGAACCCAAAAAATCGTAACCCCCAACCCAAAACAATTATATAACCACTACCCTAAAAACCCCTAGCCCCTCAATGGCCAAAATCCCTAAAACCACTTTCTTAAAAAATCAAAACTCCCAACCTAAAAAAAACTAAATCCAAAGAAAAAAATACTAAACACTAAGCCCCATGAAACCTTAAAAATCCATTTAAATGAATCCCTAAATCATAAACCACATAAAATACATAACACCCAGCCACAAAAATCCATCTACCCTCATCCCCACAATGCCCAAAACCCTATTCTATCCAACCCATAAACCATTAGGCCCAAAAACCCTGATACACAAAACCCCAAACACAATCATTCCCAACCCCGATGAACATTAATCGCATAAACCCAAATAACCTTAAACCAAAATATCCAAAATCCTCCACCAAAACACCCTAAACCCTCAGCCCGCAAAAACGAAAATCCCTCATTCGAAAAAAAACTAAACCTTCACCAATAAAATACATTAGACCATAAACCCCGAAAACCCCTAAATTAAAATCCCCACAAAAAACTAAACCCTCATCCATAATGAAAATGAAAACCTCCATCCCTTGAAAACAGTAACCCTCATTGCTAAAAAAATCTTTACCACAACCCCCCCAAAAACTAAACCCTCAACCCCAAAAAGCTAATTCCTCGTCCCTAGAAAACCATAAGTCATAAAATCTATAAAAACCCTATAACGACATATCCATAAAACCATACACACTAATCCTAATAAAACACTAAACGCTCAACCCCAAAAAACCCTCAACCTTTATCAACATAAAACCCTAAACTCTCATCCAATGAAAATCCTAAACCATCAAACCCAAAAAATGATAAACCCTCATCCATAGAAAAATTCAAACCCTCGTCACGAGAAATCCTTAATCCCTCTTCCCTAGAATAAAATTAAGAGTCATCCCTAGAAAACTATCAAACATTATCCCTATAATAACTGATTCTATCACCCAAGAGAAACCCAAAACCTCAACCCTTGAAAACCCTAAACCCTCATCCGTAAAAACCCTAAATCCAAATCCATAAAAATTACTAAAACATAAGAACCAAAAAACAATAAACCCCCAGGCCCCAAAAAAATAAACCATGAATCTTAGAAAACCATAAACACTCATACCCAAAAAAACATAACCCACAACCCCAAAAAACCATACACCCTTAGCCCTAGAATACCCTAAACACTCTCCCCACAAAACCCTAAACCCTCATCCCTAGAAATCGCTAAACCCTTAGACCTATAAAAAACTAAACCCACAGTCTCAAAAAACCCTAAACCAGCATCCTTACCAAACACTAAAACCATTTCACCAGAAAATCATAATCCCACCTCCCAAAAAAACCTATACCCTCAGCCATATTAAATTCGAAACTCTCAGCCCCAATAAACTGCAATGCCTCAGCCACACAATAACCTTAACCCTAATCCATAAAAAACCCTAAACCCACATTACCTAAAAATGGTACACCCACAACCTTAGAAAGCCCTAAACCCACTTTCTTAGAAAATTCTAAATCATTATTCCTTTATAACCCCAAAACATTGACTTCAGAATGCCCAAATCCTTCATCCATAGAAAAACCTACACCCTTATCCCCAAAAACCTAAAACCTGAGCACCAAAATTCCCAAAACCCTCAGCCATAGGGAACCCTATACCCTCAGTGGCAAAAAACCCTTTTCTCGCAACCCTAGAAAACCCTGATCCCTAATACACAAATAATCCTAAACCCACAGCCATAAAAACCCAAATACCCTCAATCCTAGAAAAACCTAAACCCTCACCATAGAGAACTCTAAACCATATATTCCCAAAATACCCTAAACCCAAATCCATTTAAAACCCTAAAACCTTATCCTCGTAAAACCTTAAACCCACATCACCAGAAAACTCTCAACCCTCAACCCAAGAAAAATCTCAACCCAATGAAACTCATGTCTGAAACACATGTTTGAATCTACGTAAGGTATAATATATATATTTAATGAAGAATAAAATGAGTTGGGAAGGTGTTTTATTATATAATAACCATATCATGGTGCTGAATAATCTAGTAAGATATTTACTAAATATCTATGATAATGTGTAATTCCTCACTACTCACACATCATAAACAACCACATTAAAATTATCATATCAAAATGGATGAATAATATATTGTAATAATTTCTATAATTTATAATTGGTGAGTGTGGCTACCAAATATCATTTTGGAGATATAATCGAGAAACAACTACACTTCTATTTATACCTATTCCTTAAAAGGTAGTCATAAAGGCACCATTTGTGATATAGTATTGGAATAATAAAATTTTTTTATTTAAATTAAATTTTAGGATGTGCAACATATAATTACCTTAGTATTCATATAAATATATATCCAAATAACATTATTTTTATTCTCTAGTTGAAAATTATTTTAAATAATTTCATGGTATTGGAAATATAGAATTCTATTCTATAGGTTATATAAAAATGTACACTTAGATATTTCAACCCATAATATATCATTTTTTTATATTATACATAAAATTTATGTTATAACTTCCTTACAAAAAGTAATTTAGATATATATATATATGATACAACATATGGTTTCTTATGTCCAAAATGATTCCTAAAATGATTCCATAATATAATATTTCATTTATAGACTGAAGAATTATTTTGGGAGATGGATCATAATATAAGATTATTCTATAAAATAGTTTATTTATATATAATTCGGATTATTATTTCAATAACAAGTTTTTTTATTATGTTATTTTATTTTGGATATTATGTTTTGATATAACCCATTATCAAAAAATATTTCATGATACTTTTTATTGTAAATTTATTTTATGGAATGTTCATTTTGATGACTGAAAATAGTGTAGTATCCTACATTAATGTTATGAAAATATATAATGATATATATATGATTTTTTCATAGAAAATTTCAACATTCATATGTTAATGAATATAAAATGTTGTTTATAACAGAGAACTCATTGATATTGTATTTTCTGTCGTTTTATGGAATGAATGTTAATGATATAAAAAATAATTACAATGAGTATTTTATAATGGATATTATACCGACTGTTTTTACAATATGATAACATAATTTTCCATGTTACTAAATAAAATAAATTTCATATGTAATTTTTGATTAGAAAATAGAAACCACGTCATGATTTTTGTGAGTCTATAGATTAATTTTAATAGTATAATTATGTACTAAAATAAGAATACGGATATGTCATTTGGAATTGGTGGTTAATATGAGATCATTTCAATATTTTACATTGATTATAGGTTCCAATCATAAAATTATGACATTAGAGATCAATCCCATTTTTTAATTTCTTAAACGTTGGAAAAATATATTAAAAGAGTTCAAAAAACTCCCCAATATCAAACACTAATATAGATTCAACATACATAACTAAAAAATGTATATATTCTATATTTTTCATATAATTTATTTAATTTTTGATATTTGAGTGGATTTTAATTCAAATGCATAAAATGATATTTAATTTTTAAAAATAGAGATATTACATTGGAAATAGAGTCAAATTTCATCCAATGACCAATAATAACATCAAAAATAATATCTAATTAGAAGTATCCATGAGTGGGATGATGTTAATATCATTTGGGTAGTTATAGAAGAAAATTATTTGGAACCTTTGAAAAAACCAATATCATTGAAAAAGTGTGAGAACCTTGTCAAATACAATTGAATAAAATACATGATAGGTTGGATGTTATGGTTGTAATATTAAATATTTTTTACGGTGAAGTAAATTTCCATTTACCATTTACTCATATATTGTATATTTATACCACTATAAATTTGGGTTAATAATATCACTATAATTTTCAACATTAATTGTAAACAAATAGATGACTAACATTATATATTTTGGGTTATGATGTATTAATATTATCTTTGAATGTAATTTCATTTTATTAAAATAAATTTTCTAATATACAAAATATATTAATGAGACATTATGTCGACACATAATTTCTTGATTGAACCTCTAAAATTATACCAAGGGAATATCACAGGGTTATTAATATACATAAGAGTAAATTCATATCATGACTCCCTATTACCAATGTTTTTTGAAATAACTATAATAATAACCATTACAAAATGATACCATTGATATAGAATACAAGAGGTTCATATAATAATGGTATGGTTGGGTGTATTGTTGATGATGAATTTTTTTGGATATTAACTATGATATGATTGTTCTACTTTTATGACATGAATACACATTTGGGGACATCATTTACTTTGTAAAACTAAAATAATTTCCATTAATTTCTGTTTAACATGTGCTGGAATTGACTACATTGTTGAATGTTATGTGACATATTAATTCAAAATAGAACATTCTATTTTAAAGATTCGTGAATGTCTTTGTTTTAAAATTCTATAAGGAATTGTTACCAGTATATTTGTAATGTGATATAATAGACACATTTATTAATAAAAATTCACAAAATGTACATAGTTAAATATTCTTATTGACATGTATATATGGATACATGAGTGTGCTTCATCGAGATAATGTCAGGCCCCTTTGAATCTTGATTATCTATGAAATTTTTTAAGATGATGCACTTTAATTAAAATTGTGCATTATGGAATTAATAAATTTTATCATTACAATAAGGGAATATAATGTCATACAAAAGTTCCAATAATGATTTCTTATTATGGTTTGAATTTATTTTCTAAAATTGTAGAGAGAGTATAATAATGAAATATTGAATAGTTTTAATGGATTTATGGTAATCTATTTTTTTTGTTATAAAATATATTTGGATTTAGTGTGACTGGGGGAATTTTAATATTTAAAATAAAAAACTGAACTCAATGTAGATAATTCAACGGCATTGGGCTTAGTGGTATGACATGATATGTGGCCACATTTCATGGTGTATATGGAAGAATTATATTTGAATCCATTTTAATGAATCCATTATGTTTATTGCCTTATTTAATTTTGAAAATTATTCATCATAGGATGATTTCTAAGATCCTAAGATGAAATTTTATTTTTTATATATTTGATGTTAAATTATCAATTGAATTTGGGGTATAGAAGGGTTAAATTTCATAAAATGCGATCCTATTATAGTGTTTAATGGTTTTAGGTGAAGGCTTCAGAAAACCATCTTATATTGTTAGTTTTGGATAGTGGGGATAACATGATCACCATATGAATTGGTTATCTATGTGAGTAATCTATCAATAAATCTTGGTTTTTTGTTTTTTTATTATTTCATGTTTTTTTATATTGTGTTTATCAAAAAATATTCCCCATTGAAACTCTTATAACTCAGCTTCCTTCCAATGGGTTCTCTTCATCTTCCAATTCAACAGTACCTTGGATTTGTAATGATTTTTTTCTAGCATTTCAGCCTAAGGAAATTTTTATTGATTTCATTAACTTACCTTATTTTAAGCCTAGAATATAAACCATTTTCTATAACCATAGTTTTCATGGTGTGCTTAATTTTATATCTATCGTATTTTTCCATTGATGTTTTTTCTACTAGGAATTTGGATACATCATTATAAACATATAACAGTAGTTTATTGAAGGAAATGTGGTTTTATCTTTTGTGGTAGTTGTTTCCATTACACTTCCATTTATTAATGTTTTACATTATTTTTTATTAGTTTCAAAGTCAGATAATTAAATATATGATATATAAATTGGTTTTATGAAAGGTTGTAAATTAATTATTTAGGGATATCATTTTAAAAACTAGTAATTTTTTTTCGTTATTTCTCACTTAATTTACAAATTTTACCTTAGGATTTCTATGTGTATGTAAAAATTCAGTTGTTATTTTTCATTATGAAAATATATTTCATTGAATTTTTTTAATTTTTTTTAATAAAAGTGATCTTTTTTATTAAGGGATTTCAGTTTTGAAAAAATCACTTCACATGTTTTGAAATAGTATACACATATTTTATTAAAATAATGTTGTCTTCCACATAGTTATATTTTATTCTGTTGAAGCCATTGTTTAATTTGGAATACTAAAGCTGGTTTATTATTATGTTTTTATTAAAATTATTTTAATTTAAAAAGGTTGTGTAAAAAAGGATTTCCAAATATGTGATTCTTGTTTCTAATGAAAATTCACTTTTGAAATCATTTATCAATTGTCAATTTTATCAATTGGTGCATAAAAATCATTCATCGCATATGTCGTCATTTACTTTGGCATGTCTTATTATGTTAATTATTGAATTAAATATGATTCATTCTTCCTAGAATGGTTTATGGAGCTGATTGTGAAATGTTCTATTTTGGATGGGGGATGTATATGATTTTGGTGTCATATTTCCTTTAGTAATTGTCGTTTTTATGGATTTGACATTGGCCTGAGGGGAACACATCATTTATCAATGACACATGGAGCCAATTAAACGGAGTGGGGTGCTAAGGGAGGATATATATGTTCTTTGATAACTATGTTCTATATAGTAACCCCAATTAGAGTATTAATACGTTCATATGGGTTGTCATTGATGAGACAAATTTGAGTGATTTGGGTGATGTTATGGGTGACCATTAACCTTAGGGTAGTTTGTTCCAGCTTTACACATCTACTACTTTTCCCTGTTTTCCATTTGGTGGGGACTCCTAAAATGAATAATATATTCTACCTCCATAATTTTTATTCACATTATAGTTTCATATTTCTCATATTGAGAATGAATTGAGGAATGAGTTATTTATGATTCTGCATTATTATTATAAGTCATGTCATTAGTTATTATTATCACTTCTATTTTACTCTCAAAGGATTAAATTTTATTTTTTATTCCATTTTATATTTTGTCATTTTTGTTGAGGATGTGCCTTATAGTTTTTAATTGTTTTTGGATGGTGGTTCTATGATATTAATTTCATTATAAAATCTTATTGAAAACATTTATATACCCATTAGAATATAGTTTTTCAAAAATTAATGCCTTATGTCAAATTATATGGTTTATCATTTTTTTGAAATTCGTGTTTTTGTACAAGAAATGAATGTTTTTGAAATAACGTTACTTTATTACTTCCTCCTTCTGGACATTTTATTAATTTTGTGATATTAAAAATAGAGTATTAATTTTTTTTTCTTCTCATAGATTAAATGAATTGAAAACCATCTTTTATACTCAATAATAAATAGTGGGCATGGTTTCTTCATAAAATAATTTAACAGAATCAAGTTTGTATCTTAATAGTAAATGAATCATACCCTACAAAGTCACATTAAACATGATGTAGTATAATAATTTTCTATAGATTCATATATTATATATTTTAGGAAGTATTTTTACAACATTATATAGAGATGGGGTTATATTGGTTGTTGTGGTTAAATTGGTGACCCATGGTGATGTTTGTGTTTAACAAAGAGTTTTGATGGAACGGTTGTGTTTTGTAGTATTGAAGTATCGTTGAAAACTTCTACCTCATTTAAGATTACCTATATTTATTTGAATGGAAATTATTTCTTATAGAATGGATTAGAATATATTTACTTTTTTGGAAATAAAGTCTCGAATCATTTATTTATTTATTCCATGTTTGTTTTGAGATATTTTTTTTCTTATTTATGTTGGAATGGTTGTGTATTATGTAGAGTCTTCATTCTAGGTTCTTTGTTAGAACTAATTTTTTATCCTTGTTTCCTTTTGGGTGAAATCATTTTATTGTGTTCACTTATAATACTCGAGCAATTGATTCCATCTTGGAGAAATCATAAACAATTCTCGTAAAATGTGGAAAATTGACTTTGGGATCCATCATGTGACCTAGAGATGGGCCATTACAATATTATTTGATTATATGAAATCAAAATTAATTATGTAAATGTTATTTAATGAATTATTTTGATGAAAAATTGTTGGGGCATTTAATTTTAGATGAAATGTCTAAAAACAATGGAATTCCTTCATTTAATGAAAGAGGTAAATAAAAAGGGTTTTATAGACCTCATACATGAAAATATATTCCTAAGAAAAATGAATCCATTTTTTCTAACAAATATTATCCACATTTGGTTTTTTAGAATAATAGATAGAAA
This sequence comes from Viscum album, assembly GCA_963277665.1. Taxonomy (NCBI): domain Eukaryota; kingdom Viridiplantae; phylum Streptophyta; class Magnoliopsida; order Santalales; family Viscaceae; genus Viscum; species Viscum album. Next base: position 1,899,715,512 of record OY728141.1, read on the forward strand.
ACCGTTTCATAGAAGATGACCTAATAAAACATTTCTTCACATAATGGACGGGTGGATACCTTCTGAGGTAAGAAAACATAGTCTATTTCTCAGGGAACTTGATTAAAATCACACCCCATGTGGATCAAATCGTAGATAGTAAGGTACGCATGAACCATCATTTTAACATTTAGAATATTATTTTTTTAGAAGGATCGTGGATGTGGAGTTCCTATATTATTCCAATACTAATGTTAATAGAGATATAAAATGAATTCAATAATTTTATGTGGTTATTTATTCAATACCCATGGCATAATAGCACAGATTTGTAAAAATTAATCCCAATATTGATTTATTTTATTTCGCAACTATAATTAAACTCACATCAGTCTATATTTACAATATAATAGGATAGTAATTGTACATAAATCTAATATATAGTCTTTAAAATATATACAATGATATCTTATATGAATTTCTAATTACTAATACAATAATTAATAGTATGTATACTATTATGTCACAAAAAATCCATACATTGCTTAGGAAAAGTAGTTGAAATAATAAAATTTCATAATCTGCAATTATATTCACATTATTCCATAGATTCACACATATTACTTTGTACTCCAATATTAATTATTTTAAATATAAATAATAAATATTTATTTAATACATTAATACACATATTTTATATTAATTGTACCAACATCTATGAAATATAACTACACAAAATAAAATATTGTAATTGATTAAATTTTATAAAAAAATTGTATAAATTTTTTAATGTTAGACAATAAATTAGATAATAAATTGAAATTATCAATTCACCATTTTATATGGTTTTATATAACCAAAGATATATTTTTATTATTTAGTTATATATACTTTCATTTAATTATTAACAAACTGTGAATGTTATTCTATATTTATTTTTTCATTTATATCTCAAAATAAATAAATATTTATTATATTCTATTATAATAATATTTAAATGATTGATTAAAAAATTTCTGTAACTCCAATATTGAAATAATATCAGATAATTTCACAAAAATATAATAATAATCATATATGATTTTAAATAGTCATAGAAAAAATTTCAATTTAAAATATTGAATTTTAACATAGAAATTTTATGTCAGCCTAAAGACCCATTGATACACAATAGATTTTTTATTTTTGTGCAAAAACATAATAATAAATGTTTTATTACCCAATGTTATATCCATCATATCATTTGTATCATATTATTATTGATATTGAAATAAATAACATCCTTATTTTCTTATTTCATTATAACATCATTTCTAGCTGACCATTAAACAACAAGTGACCTAAAATATTTTTCAATGGTTCATATCATAGAGTAATATTTGTTAAAATAATATGATAATCATAATCCACAACTTTTTATCAAAATATATTAAATTAATATACATATATATATATATATATAATTTTTAGCTCTACTAAATTATTTTTTTACAACACCATAATAATATTTATTAATTACTATATTTTTTGACTGTTACTGATAAATAAAATGAGGGATATCGTATGATAAATTATATCTCAATCACATATATGTTTTTATTTTAAATATCAAATTTTACAACACTATATCAATGATATAATATTCCATTCCAAAAATTCAATATGATTTCTTATTTAATAATTGAAAAATAACACACCATTATTCACTCTTGTTCTCATCATGGATCAATTGTTTTTATGAAATCAAAAATAATTTAAAAACCAAAAATTTAAACACATCGAATATTATGTTTTATAACCATTATAATATTTTAAGTGATATACATTGTTTTTAGTGATTATTTTGTTTAATACAACAAGTGAAAAATTGTATTCACTGAAAAAAATTATTTAATACATTGAATTATTATGAATTAAATTCACCATTTCCACTGTTTAGAAAAATTCATTTTAAAAAATTCATTGAGTTGAATATGGTGTAATTTATTGATGATCTATTTTTATTTCATAAATTTTGTAATATATTTATTTTTAAAGTGTTCATTGTATCTATATATTTTAAATGATTAGATTTAATAACTTATAGATGTTAAAATTTATTTTAATATTTATTTACTATAATATAGTTTAAATATTTTTTCAATGAAATTAATAAAAAAAATCATATAATTCAATCACAAAAAATTATTATGAAATCCAATTAAACTTATGTTTAAATTTAATGTTTTATTTTCAAACAGACATACATAAATATCTTTTAAATATATATTTATTAATCTAAATACTATATAATGATATTATAAAAATTACTAAATTTATCCATGGTTAAAAATATTTTACTAATAATAAATAACTAAAATTTGATTTAATCATTAATTTTAATGATTTTGTTTTCATATAAAGTAAATAAAAATTCCATAAATATGAATAATGAGAAATATATGAATAAGAAACAATTATTTTGTAAATATTTTTTTAAAATATATTAAATATTTATTTTCCCATAAAGATACTACTCATAAAATATATTTCCATCCCCATTTTAAATTGGACATAAAAATATATTTGGTCATCGAAATATTATTCTATCAAATGTTCAGTACATATAATATACATATAAAAATCAAATTCCTCCCTAAAGGAAGATATAATTCGAAAATTCTTTCACTATTTTTGTTTCTTGCGTGTAATGTTTTACATAATTATTTCCTTCATGATAATTGTTTTATTAAAATTATTGAATAAAAAATAATCCTTCAATAGAATCATTATGAGTCTGTCATCTATACACCAACCCATAATTTTTAATGAAATATATATTTTAGATATTATAACAACTGAATTTTGTTCTGAATGAAATTTTAAATTTTTTTATAATATCATTGCAATTAAAATCCTTTGAAATATATCTCAATTTAATACCATGATCAAAAAACATTATTCTATAATTGATTTTATATCACTATTATTTCGATTATATTAAGTAATTTTTATACTACATCGATTAATATTTTAGACCATATAATTATACATGGATTTAATTCCCATGTCCCAAAAATATAATCATCATTGAAAAAAATAAAATATTATAGTTGTATCTGGGATATATCAATATTATTTCTATTAATAGTTTGAAAAGGTTTACTTCAAAATGTTTTTAAATTAATAAATATATTATATTAATGAAAAATTACTAGTGATACAATTTTTTATTATGTGGTATTATTTACGATAATGTGAAGCTAATTAACATTCTGATATATAATATTTCAATTAACATTTTGAAATTTGTGTACACCTTTATTAGATATTTATTTATAACACCCTCTTAAATCTTTTAAATTTTTTTCATTGAATTATATATTTACAATAAAAATAAAATTTATTGAAATTATTAAAAATGGTTATTTAAATTTTTGGACGATATGATCTTGAAATTATTCATAGTGGTATTCAAATTGCATCCATAATGTTTACCATTATTCAGTTATAAATATGTCTGTTATACATCAAATTGATTTTTGAAAATATTTATCATTTATGGGTCTATGGTTCTTTCGATGGAAGCATACATCCATTATAATAGTTTTTATGAGCTTCCTAATAACCTATTGTGATATAAATTATTTTAAAAAAAATAATGTTTCACTATATAATTTTTCAACACATTCAGTAATATAATTTTTACCTTCTTCATTATATAATGATAAAATACATCATATTATTCAGATTTGATTTAATGATATCTTCAATTGAATAATGGAGTACATAATTACATATTTCCAAATTCAATTATTATTAATTTAATTACTCTAGAGGTTTTAATCCAATATTTTAGTTCCAATAGGTCCCACAGTAGATAATATCATCAAGAATAAATGAAATTAAAATGTATTATTATTTGTTAGATTGAGATAATATAGTAAAACTATTATATTTTTTTCCAACTATTTGTTTCTCCACACTGAATGGATGATAAAAAATAAGGGAATAAAGAAACTATCTAAACAATGGTGACAATTTATTTTCCACATTTTATTTTTTAAAAACAAGAACTCAAATTATATTACATAGCATGAAACAAATTTATTTATAAAATAAATAAAATATATTTTTTCTATGATGGGTATGAACTCATATATATAATATATCGAAATATAATATATATTTATATTATTTCGAATATAATTGTGTTCAAGTACTATTTTTATATCATAAAAATTAACAGATTTATATTTATATTATTATTTATGAAAATTAGTTATAGTTTTTGGTAATATAATTTTATAAAGATACTTGATTGAATTTTATGTATTTTAGAATTTTTATAGGATGTGCACTAGTTACGCACCATCTAGAGTTCTGATGGGACAACTGTGCATTTGATGTCTGAAACTAAAAAAATTCCTTTCACATGGGTTGGGAATGGTTTCTATAACCATGATACACTCTCTAGAAAAAACATGGGACTTTTCTATTCCATTCTGGGTGGACCTTATGGTGTTCACATGGTTGATGAAAAATGTGCAGAGACAATTCCATTGTTCACTATTCTATAAATAAAAAATAATAATAAAAATAATAATAATCATAGTAATAATACTAAAAATAATAATATTATTATAATTAAAATTACTATATTTGTTCAGGAGATATCAAAATCTCGATCACAGTTTATCATGCTCGCATGAATTTTCCAAATGGAGGGGAGCCCCCACTAGTGCCTATAATCCCCACTCTATTACATAATAGTGTGAGGCCACCAAACTAATTGATACCACCACCCACCCTCCCATTAACCTCTATTTATTACATCACTAAAACATAGAATGTATGCATCCACCTCTTTTCCTCCCCTTGAAAAATTTTGTACAACAATTCTTCAAATTTCATGTTGGATCATCTTGATTATTTTTTTACTCTCTTCCTCCAACCTTCAACCTCTCGTTTAATTCCTCTCAACTCACTATGAATCATACGGGTCAATAAAGGGTGTTTTAGAAGATATTAATGATTATAATTGAGTTATAATATGTTTTTAGTGCTTTTAAGGCCGTTTATTTCTTGGTGTATCCTTATCATATCTATGGGAATGAATATTTGAAATAGTGGAATTTGGATCCACATTTTCTATGTATTTTGCACATTCATGATATTTAATATTTATACGTATTGATTTATTGGAGGTTTCATATTTTTTTAATTATTATTGATGTATATAAATTGGATATACTTATTTTATGATGATAATATGTGTTTTTTTTGTGTTGGTTAATGTTATAGGTAGAATCATTTCCCTCACATGAGAGGGTGGTTGATTCCTGAAATATAGTTTTTATATTTTCTCAATATAAATAACCCTCTAGGACTTGTTAAAGTAAAATCTACTCAATATATTAAAATTAAAGCCTAACTTGATCAGAAAAAAGTGAATTAATAAGGAACATATGATTTAAATAATGTTAAGATAGAATATGAAATACCACCCTTTATTATGGATATAAATCCACCCTAATGAAATATAATATTCACTTTAACCAAATGAGAGATCCATGAACCAGAAGACGAGTTACATCCCAGCACACATGTCAGGAGTCATACCCAACCTCATAGATTCATGAATATGAATAAAATACTTCCATAAATTGGACAAGATTAAAAAACAATGTTAATTTGGTAATAAAGGATGAAAATCCACATCAATGATCCTCCAAAATTTGAATGACAGAATTTCATAATATATATTAATGATTTTTTCTACTAAAGAGTGTTCATAATGATATAGAAATATGTGATACAAAAATATTCATCCATTATTTTTTTCTACAAAACCTATCATATGTTTTAGCCTCATCATGATTTCTTCTTCTTTGGCTCTACCAAAAACTCATAAAATCCATATTAATATTTTTAAATAATTTACACATTCCCCCTCTTCTATATTACATAATAGGAGAAAAATATATATACCACCCCATGGATTCTATAAATATATCTTGTAAATAGTTTTCTCATCACCTAATGATATCAATAATAATATATTGGAATAAATAATATTTTCTCATTTTTGTGTAGTAAAATAATCATATAATGATACTAATGATCCAATGCATGATAAATATAAAAAACATAGAATCCTTCTTAAATAAATGAATCTCGTGATTATAGTAGCATACAAAACCATATAAGAATCACTATAAAAACATTTTCTTTAGAATATGTGAATTCATAAAACCTATATAAATTTTAACCATACACAAAAAAATATAAATCGTCTATGTGATATCCATATAGGCTTCATAGAATATTAATCTACATGTGTTGGCTATGTGAAGATGAATTTTCCTATATCAAAAAATTTTCTAGGTCATTCTAATACATAAACAATCATGTGATTTATTAGGCTTTGTTAATTTAGGTATGAGGATTATTTTTCTACATGAACTATTTTTTGGTACATATTCAACCATGTAAATATACTATATAGTAAAAAATCCATTGTCAATTGACTATGTGAAATAGATACCTGATATCACACTTCTCAAATTTTCCATTGGGAATCTTGGAAAATATTGAATTCACTTTCAGTCACACAAAACACCTTCAGCGACCTCTATCGCAAGCCAAAAATAATTTCCCACATCAACTAACATTTTTTATATATAATAGCATAAAAAATTATCATACTCTATAGGAATTCATTTGAACGTCATTAATGGTTGTCATCATATACAACATCACAATCACACTTATAAAAATATGATCTTCGTACGTTCACAAACCATACCACATAACTATGTAGTTCTTCAATGGAAACCAATCGATTTAATTTCAAAAATTACTAATCCCCCAATCTTACCCATTTACCATATAATTATCCCACCTTTATAAATTTACTGTAATGAATCATGAATTATATTAATGTAACAGATTCTATAGAGTGAGGTGAAGGATGAACATCTAATGTCAAGCCATATCTCAATACATATCTCAATATGAATATCATTTAGAATTATATATGCAAGATACAGTGTTTTCTGAATTATAAAATAATTATTTCACATAAATTCATAAAAACATTTACAAATAATTCTTAATTTTAAAAATGTTTTAGTTAATGTATTGAAAGGTAGTGTTTGAAAACTCAACAGCACTATTATTATAAAGAGGAATCATGAAGAGTCTATGATTATCAACTCCCAAATATTCTAACTGAATATACAACCCAAATTCCTATGTACCATTATTAATAACCACTAAATAATCAATTTCAACAATAATGAGGGACACTGAACACTATTTCACACTATATACAGAAACAAAACCATCACCAACAACGAATACTCCACATGAAGTGGCTAATATGATTTTCACATTAAGATACTTAATCTACATATATATAGCATAAAAAGTCTACATCCTCATTAAAATTATAGAGAAAACATGAATTCTCTCATCCATTTACATATATCAAGATTTATTTATTTCCAAATATGTGTGTCTCCTTTAGTTCACATTTGTAACATTCATATAGATTTACCTTATAGGATTTGTCTAGTCTCAACACATTGATATAGAAAAGGCCAACAATCATAATTTTAAATTTTATCTGAATAACATACATTTCGATGTTAATCTCTAATCAATATTCATCAAATATATATATCTATAAAAATATATTTTTCCCTTTTCATTAAATACATTCTATATATTTTTTTTGGCATATTTCTCTTTTGTGATTAATATATACTCTAAACTATTCTTAGTTTTTACCCTAATTTTTTTAAACCTCATATCTTATAAATATAAAATATTATTCATATATATATCATGAAATCAACAAATAAGAAACTATTATAAGTGGATAATAATATTTAATACACACATATATTCACCATTAGTGTGTCTGAGAAATAATTTATCATGAATAAATTTATATCAACAAATCCATTTGGAAATCCCATTTATTCTCAAATAGTCATAATGATTAACATATCAAGCCATCAAATTCTATTTCACTACATATATTGAATTCATTAATCTATAGAAAATTCTTTAATAATTTTCCAAAATTCAATCATCTACTATTTCCAAAATCACATTCCTTGAGGTCATTATTTAAAAAAATATACTTTACTTCCATTTCAAAAACATTACAATGCTCATGAGATTCCACATCTAAAGTCATTCACATTGTATCAGGTGTAGAAATATGATTATATTTTGTTTTATATTGTATTCATTCCATTTGAGAATTTCCATTCCAAAAAATTATCCTTTTCTATGTGAATTTTCAATGTTCATTCCATTTTTTCATGGAAACTCATATATTAATAATCACTTAATATGTTTTTGGAAATGGTATTGGTTCTTATTTAATGTTATTATCAATTTTCTGGAGTTATTAATTTACATAATCCGACCAATTATCCTATTTTATAAACTAAATGACTATTATAGGCTCATCATGTGATATGATATAACTTTAGATCAGTCGTCTTATCCTCTAGCTGGTAAGAATTGATGGCCTCGTATTCCCAATGTCATTACCATATTCTAAATTCTTATTTTACCTCTACATAATATATATATTTTCAATTGAAATGACTTATCATTAATATACTGTTATTAATTAGTATATGTTATTTTTGGTACGATTATGTCATCATTTTGTATAATTTTTATGAAACATTATTACACTTTTCTATAGTATACTCAATATTTTCTTGAATATGACGTTTTTTTCTGCTAATATGTTCATAAATTTTCAAATCTGTGTAGTCTGTAATTTTATCTAGACTACAATTCCGTCATCAATGTTCATAACCATTATCTATTTAGTCAAAAAATATACCATATTCATCATTTTCTTTGAACATTCCAATTGTATATCCTTTTAACATAATATAATACAGATATCTAAAGACCAATAAATATATAGTTTTATCCATATTTTAGAACCATATATCATATGTTATATCATGTGTTCCATTACCCACAAGGTAAATTTTTTAATATACACTACTTTAAATAGTAATCATCTGTAACTGAATTATGAAACATCATTCTCAACAACCATTATTCTTCCCATTTCTACGATGCTCATATTCTCACTCACTACCACACGAATATGTTGTGGTGTATAATGTTTTCTATTTTGGAAATAATTATATATTTTATAATATAAGATTCAAATTCAAAATTCATGCCTTATTTCATATTACCAGATCCCATCAATTTGTTACATGAAACATAATCTTTACTAACATTACATCCTTAAATATTGAAAACTCCAAAATACCCAAACATATTTTTTATTAAAAGATCATTATCCATCTAATTAACGTCATCTATTAATGTAATTGAATAATTTACACCATAAGATTACATTTGTATCATTGGAAAACACTAATCTGCGTGGGATAGTTCTAATATTTTTGTTCAATTAATATCGACCCTCTTGAATCTTTCTTGAGTTATCATCCCCATATGATCATTACCTAAAATATCATTTTGATCTCAATTGAAATTGCATTATGTTATTAAAAATCCAACATTTAGAGTATTCACCCGACATTTTTTGGAATTTTATCTTATGTTTCATTACATTTGTTCATTTTTAAAACTCATGTAATATGTATTCAATGTATCCCCTATCACACATAATGTTCTAATAGACATATTTCCATGAGAAATATTTATACCATAACTTATCCTTTTAAGGATAAATATTTTTTTTTTTCAATTTCACCACATACAAATTATCAAATTGTTGACTAAAACTAATTTGTTTTTGGTTTTTACCATCAAAATAATGAATATCATCTGATTTAAAAATATTATTCCAAATATGTGTTTTCTAAATGAATTTAATTTTTTAAAGAGTCATTAGCAAGTGTCACATCATCTCTATTATTTTTTATCACTTTTAATTGGAATTTTAGAACGACTAGTCACTTGTTAAGAACACCTATTATAAATTATCCATGGATTTGTAATTGATAATATTTTATAGGAAAACTGTACATATCATGAAATTTCAGCATCGTGTAACTGTATTATTTTGGATTAATAATTTAGGTCAAAATATCACAGTTATATTGTCATGATGTTAACTTCCCTTTACCCTTTTTGATCACAAATACATTTAAGCTCCTCACTATAGTAAAAATTATATATTTTCATCTTTTAACTACATTCAAAATAAATATTTATATTTCAAGAATGTAATCCATTCTCGTTAAATCATCCCTTAGCTTTATCTATTCCCAATGGAAAATACATGTTATAATTAATATTATAGTCTCTATAACTAGACATTCATCAAATGCAACATTAACCCTAACATTATAATTCTCCTGAAAGAGCATATATGTATCCAAAAAATTCATATTAAGACATTCAAATTTAATATATTGTATATGTATGATTTCAACTCTAATTCAGAATAGATACTTCATTAAATCATTTTCATTCATCAAGTACTTTGACATGAAACATATCTCCTGGTCTATATTTTAATAGATTTAATATTTAATCATTAAATTTTAGTGTTCATATATTCAAAAACACAACATGGATTTTAGCATATCTTTTTTAGCATCTTTGGTAGGTTCTCCCTTGAAATCAGCAGAGATTTTGTTGCCCATTTTGAACATTGTCAGAAATTTCATAGCTTTATGAAAATTTTATTGGGCCATTGATCATTGTTCATCATGAAATGAAATTATTTATTCAATATCATTGATATTATTAATATTTTAAACATATTTAATAATTATATTTTCTTTCTTCCATAAGAGTTTTTTCACTATCATCTTGCTCGTATTTGTTTCCAGCCATTTCCTAATTCCAAATTTACAATTTATTTATATTTATTGAGAAAGGTGACTATTGAATACATGTATATAGTTCATCTATGAGAATGTAATTGTAATAAACTAGAATTTAATCATTTTTTTGATTTAATGGTGGATAATTAGTTTTTGGAACATGAGCTATCCATTATTTAATTTACCTTGTGTTCCTCACAATCTATTCATATTTTTTTATTAGATCTATCATCTTTTCTCTTCAAATTAAATTTTTTTGGGTCCATGAAATATTTTCAATTTTCAATAATCCTTATCATATTTATTATAATTTTTTCCATTACATTAATTGAGTATTATAACTAATTTTTGGTTCATAAACCTCTCATTTATTATATTTAAAAATTATAACATTGTATCCAATTCCATTACATTTATAACACCTACCAAAGAAATTAATTTTAATTTTAATTTTGTAATTAGAAAATATTTTATAAATGAACAAGGAACCTCAGTGATATTATTATTCATTATTAGAATCAGTTGATTAATAAATATCATAAGGTTTTGTTCACCTTATACAAAACAATTCCACATTAACCTTCAAATTTATTTGATAAGTATTATCCACCTAGTCTAATTTTTTATCATAAATTTTATTGCCAAAAAATAGAGTAAAAATTTTTATTTTTTAAATGATAATAAAAATCTATTTTTCCTTCCACACACCATTTTCCATTGTTAATAACCATCATCCATCCATGACATAATTTTTTTATATCAAATGTATCTATATCACAAACACCATGTCCATGATATAAATGAAATGGGAAAAATAAATTAATTCATATTGGATAATTTTTTCCATAAAATATTGTTACACCCATACAATTATCATTATTTAAATTTTATATGTCCATAATATATTTCCTTGGATCCTAAAGAGGCAACCATCCTTTTTACCAATTGAAATTTCTATCAGGATTGATTTCTTCCATTATGTATTGGGGTGGGGAATGAATTAGTTTGGAAAATATTTATAATTATTTAAATATAAATAAACCCATATTACATTTTATATGAAAATAATATCTAAAATGAAATAATATATTCTGAGGTTATAATTCAAACAATGAAACAAAAGGTAAAAAATAATTTTTACCCAGTTTGGATCTAGTACAGAATCATACTCTATATTCTGGTTGGTTATCCTCTCTAACTATATATTCTTTTCATAGTAACCAAAATTGATTTCATCATTCAATAATAAATGAGGATTATCATGATACATGTAATGAGCCACCCCTCACATCACATCATCTTCAAGATAAACAGAAGGTGTTTACAAAAAAAAGAAAAGCCCTATATAAAATAGGATTCTTTTGAAACATAATATGAATATAAACATCCATGAGTCTCTATAATATACAGTAGATAATTTTCTAGTATTATGTATTGAGTTTTGTGATTGAAATTTTCTCATACCAAAATAATAATTTCTCAGAAAATAGGACACAATAGGTGATTATATAGGAACATCCAATCCTCTACCATAGCCACCTGACATTTTTTCCCTATTGGAACTATAAAAAATTCATAAAAAATCTATATTAATTTTTAATTATTCATATATTAATTCACTTATTATTTAAAAAATTGAGACACATATTCTAATTAATAGTTGATCCCATTATGCTATTTGTGTAAATAATTATATAATAACTCTTTGATATCCATAAAATCCTCATAACATAAATATTATTTACCCATTTTTTGTTTAATAAAATGTCTATTTAATATTCATAAAAATCCACTAAATAATAAAACAAATCAGTCATGAATCATTTACTAAAATAAGATTTATATAATTATGTTATCATTTAGAAACATATGTGAATAATCATACAAAATTTCACCTATTAATATTCAAATTATTGATAACTATGTAAAAAGAAACCGTACATATCTAAAAATATAAATAAAATTGTGATTTCAAAATTGGATATGTATAATATCTTCCAACATTAGTTCCATCTGTGAATATACATATTTTTATTTCACACAATGAGCTACATCATTCACATTTGAATATTTCAATCTGAAACATTCCCCTATGTGAATTCAGTTACATGGTTGAATCAAATACAAGAACAATCTACATCAATGAATTAGATATGATGATATTATATGATTCATAAATAGAAAAATTAAGTACCTTTTAGATAATTCATAAAATTGAATATAAAAAATACCACAATTCACATTCACTAAAATGGAACATCTTTTCCAAACCAATATAACTCCTCATAAAAACAACATCTCATCAGTAAAATTTCATCGAGGATATATATTTTTATACAAACCAGATAATGTTCAAAAATAATTCATGAGTTTTGTTAGAGTTAATTTTGAAAAATAATACATCCTAAAATCAAATTTAACCCTAATATATCCATTCATTCTCATACATAATATAAAATCCATAGAGTTCATCATTTTTATCATTGAAAAAAAATGATTTTCACAATTTTAATGATCGTGTGTATTTGTTTTTTTGGTAAAAATGTAGTATTGGGTGTTGGATAAATCTCTTAGCTTAATTTTAAAATAGTATTTTGAAATAGTTTTAATGTTTTTTATTTTATATTTGATTTATTAATGAATTTTACATGTCACTTCAAGTGTATCATGAAAATTATAGTAATAGAGGATTATGTAAATTTTCATTTTAAATTTTTTTCTTCAAAAAAATTTGTTTTGCCCATTTCAGATTACTGATGAATTTTTTATCTTCATCATAATGAATTTTAATGGTTTTAGAATACATTTTTGATATTTTTTGTACATTAAATTTTATTTTTGTGAATTTGAAAATATTTATGTGAGGAATAATTACGAAAGACTAGAAACATCCTTTCATCACAATGAAATTTAAATTAATGATAATTTGGAACATTAAATGGTTTTAGATACTCAGTTAATTAGTGAGAGAGTATCACGAGACACATTTATTATTATTAATTCTTTATGTGTCAAATGTTACATTCTATATTCTAGTATTTTCATGATGGTGGTGTAAAATGGGATATTTCATTGGTGGGATGTAGTTTCAATGGTGAAATTATTTTTTGTGCATCATATATATGGTGCTAAATTATTTTCTTGTCACCATCACATTATCATGGTCATGGGGGATGGGATCTTGATGGAGTTACTAGGTTTATCATGATATAGGTAGTTGAACACTACGTTTTACCTCATTACATGTATATAAGAAAATGAATGTGGGTAGGTTTCCCATGATGAATTTAGGTGTTCGATAGTCAGATCAGTTTTTTTGAATACAACATAGGATTATAGGTTGGACTATATGATGGAAAATTATACCACTATCTCACTATAAGACATAAGATAGAGCAAGTTACAGTAATTAATTTTTTGGTAATTTTAATTATGTAATTTCGATATCTTCTTAATCTATAATTTGATATTTTGACATGTGTTTCCCCATTTGTTGAATACATTTATTGCATGAGTTCATGATATTTTTTATGTGGTTCGACTGATTTAATTACCATTTATGTAAAAAAGTTTTTTAATATTATTTAATGAAAGGGGTTTATAAAAGGAAACGATTTTTCATAATCACAAGAGGTTTTTAATGGAATAATATAAGGTGACTATGTTAATTTAGTAAACTGGAAAATTCATCAATGGTGATATTTTTTTAATTGATGGATATTAATAGAGAATGATTTCTAAACCATAAAAATATTATATTGGCTATAAATATTATTAAGAATTGAACGATTGTTATCCATATTATAATCTAAAATGCACTGATATTGGTTTCATAATTAAACTGTTGAAATGTGGTATGGTGGCTGTTGAGCTATTGCGTGTTCTTATTCCCATGATATTCTACCATTTCATTTCCTAGGAATGTTTTATATGTAAACTATTTTAATAATTAAAGGTGGGAATTGACCTACAATGTATTCATATATACAACCATATATATCATTTCTTTTTATAGCATTGTTTCAACTAATTTTCATAGATGACACAATGAATTTATGAGTATTAAAGTTAGTTTTACATGATAGAGTCTTCTTGTGGATCACATTACATTATTTAGTTTGGAATTCATTTATTATTATTATTTTTAAATAATAGTCCAACATAAATCTGTTCATTAATAATTTGAGTTATGTTAATTGGTGAATTTCATTATTTATATACAGACATTGTGAATTGGGATACATATCATGTTTATGGAGAGTATGGGTGAGAAGAGGTTGTTGTTTTCTGATTGAGTTTGGAGAGATATCCATTTCATTTTATTCTCCTTTTGTTATCAGTTTATTTTCATATTTTATTTTTATCATATGATTTCTAATGATGATAACCTATATTATGAGTTTTCCTTGTAAAAATCATGGTCAAAACATTCTATCAAATTATAGTCTTATTTTATGGGTAAATACTTCCCAAATATTATATATGACTACCTTTGTTCATGTCATTAACTCAATGATATTGGGTATATATAAAAAATATGATATGTAATGGGTATGGAGTCTGTCAGATTCATGACTCATGCCTATTCATGAGAATTTATTAAAAGAGAATAGGTTCTTGATTGGTATCCTATGAACTCATTAAAATACCATCAGTTGTATGGTCTTCCAAAATAAAATTATGTTTCGATTGTTTTTGGGACTCATTATATTTGATGGGAGTGGGTCCCTCATCATCTACCATCACAATGATGTTTGAGTCAACAATGGTAGATCAGATTTAATTTTAGATTTAGAAATATTATTCCATATACGTTTATTTATTAATCCTCATTATTATGGTTGTGAATCCTAAAAGGTCCCTTTAGTGGTTATTGGAATTAAAATGGAGATTGAATTGAGTTTTGAAGCATGGTAACATGTCATGTGGAACTATATCACAATCATATTATTCAGTTTGGACCCATTATAGAAACCATTTAATGAATGATCCATGCCTAATCATAAATGTGTCCATGTTGATATTATTCCACATTCATTATTTTTTCATATATTTAGATATCCTAACCGATGGAATTCCCCGAGTTGTCTCAGAAATATAAAATTGTGAATATTTTCCTTGTAATATGTTAACATGGTATGTATAAGTTTTTTGGAGCATGTTGTATGTTCATTTTCAAAATTATCCATTTATTGGATGTGGTTTTAATGAATTTTTTATGTGTTTAAAAAAATATTAATATACTTTTTAATTTCATAATTAAAATTGAATTTTTAAAAGATGATGGATTATGTTATAAAAATGATATTTATTGTTTGTTTGATTTAAAAGAAATATTTTGAAAAAGTTCATTGTATTGATTGTATAAAATTTTTATAATGTTAATAATTTTTTATGTTCAAAATTACGTGCTTTTTTCTTTTTTTGTTTGGTTGTGGTTCATGAATTATCACTTCATGTCATAGTTATTTGATGGTGTTCCTACCATATATGTCAAGGAAAATCATATAAGAATTGAAAATTAGGATTATACACTAAATAATTCCATACAGATCATTGATAAGATTATTTTGTTTCTAATATCTATCCATGCACTAGAAATGGTTGTGGGGTCATAAAATAGAATATTCTTGAATTAGTTAAGAGATTCCTAAATATTAAAAAATGCCATGTATTTTTTTCAATGATATTATATTTAATTGATACATTTTGAAGGGTAGATGGAATTATAATATCTACTGACACAACTATAACTTCACTAGTTGTGGTTACTACAGTCATGTCCCATGGATTTTGATGTTGTTGTTGAGTATCCTTAGATAACATTAAATTGATAGAGGGAGAGTTTTTCTGAATTCCCACTGTCTATTTCAATGAGAATTATTTTTCATTGGGATTCAATTATCTTGTGATATATTGATTTTATAATCATTCAATGGGATGATCAATTAGAGGAGTACTTCAACTATTACATAGAGATAATAACCCTCTCCGAGGACCCGGTCATCAATGATTCTACATAAGAATCATTCTATTTAGGTGGTATTGTTTTAGAAAATTTATTTCATATGGTTCTCTCTAGCATCACGACATTATAAGAGGTGGATAATAGAATCATATACGAGTATGTTTACTATTATATAAATTCAGCGATGTGTGTATTCATGATTCATGTAGTAGTGAATAAGTATAACCCATTGGGGGTGGAACATAAAGGATTTCTAATATTTTTTTTGATGTTCTATGGACTTGACTCAATAAACATTATTTGGGACATTTCTAATTGTTGGTTGAGACGTGTAAAATATAGAAAACACTAAACCCTCAACCCTAGAAAACCATAAACCTCCATCCCAAATAAAACCCAAAAAACTCAACCATAGAAAACACTAAACCTTCAGCCCCATAAAAACATAAACCATTGGACACAAAAACACATAAACCCTTATCCCTAGACAACCCAAAACCCACAGCCATAAAAAAATACTAAACCCTCATCCCTAGATATCCCTAAACCCTCATCCCTAAAAAAAATAAAAATCACTTATCCCCCAAATAACCTAAACCCCCATCCCCATTAAAACCTAAACCCTCAACCCAAAGAACCACTAAACCCTCAGACCTACAAATAACAAAACCCTCATCCCCAAAAACCCCTAAACCCTTAACACCAAAATCACTAAATCATAATTCTTAAAAACCCTAATCCCTAATCGTTGAGCCTCCAAAGACCATAACCTTCATCCACAAAATCCCCTAATCAAACAACCATAAAAACCCCAAAACCAACAACACCACAAAACAATAAACTCTCAACTCCTTAAAATCCACTAAAACATCATCACCAAATCCCCTAATCCCTCATATGAAAACAACTCCAAACACACATCCCCAAAAAATCCATAATTACTTAGCCGTAAAAATCGTAAACCAGTATCCCCAGAAAAACCTAAACACTTAGCCCCATAAAATATCAACACTTTTCCCTAAATATCCTTAAACCATTACACATAAATAACTATAAAAAATAAACAAAAAAATCCCGAAACTCCCAACCCCAAAAATCATATAACCCTTAACCTTAATAACCCTGAAACCCATAGCCACCAAAACCCACAAACTGTCAGCTCCAAAACCCCTAATCTCTCATCCCCGAAAACCCAAAACCCACAACACCAAAAAACCCTAAACCCCCTCAATTACAATAAAACCTAAACACTCATCCCCAAAAAAACCATGAACCCTCACCCAAAAAAACCCAAAAACATCATCCCAAAACATCATTAAACCCTTAGAACCTATAATAATTAAACCCTCTTCCACAAAACCCCGTACACACTCATCCCAAAAAATACCTAATCACTCAACACCAAATATCCCCAAACCCTTATAAAAAGCACCTAAACCCACATTCCTAAAATATTCTTAAACCCTCATTCCCCAAAACCCAAAATCAATAATCAAAAAAAAATCCTAAACTCATAGTAGAAAAATCCTGAAAAACCTCAATAAAATTTTTTGACACACCAAGATTCCATGGTACACTTCTCTTTTAATAATACAATACTGTGTGTTGTACGGAACTTCAAGTTCTAACACACCACAACCAATCAAACAAGCCGTTATGAATAGTAATACCCACTTTTGAAAATAATATAAATTTTATCCTTCAAAATGGACTTCATTTTTGGATTATGAATATTGAAATTAGC
The DNA here is from genome assembly GCA_963277665.1 of Viscum album. NCBI lineage: Eukaryota > Viridiplantae > Streptophyta > Magnoliopsida > Santalales > Viscaceae > Viscum > Viscum album. Next base: position 1,899,734,035 of record OY728141.1, read on the forward strand.
TAAGGGTGAGTTTTAGGTATTTTTCTGAAAAAATTCAATTTTGGATGAATAGTGAAAAACACATAGTTATAGTTTAAAACCAAATATTTATTTAAATAATTATATATATTATTTAAATTAATTTTAGGACAAATAGATACAATATACCAATATATGTTTAATGTAAATCATTGGAGTCATTTTATAATAATTTTAGTTATATAAAAAAGTTATTGATCTTTTTATCGTCTTTTACCCACCTGCTAGGAGCTTTTTCCAAATTTATATAAAACATAATTTTACAGTTTCAGGGAGTTGAATTTCAAAAATCTGAGAGATATGGTTGACATCAGTATGTAAAATGTGGTTCAATAATATAAAAATAATTTTTGGTGAATAGTACCTTATTACTTTTATTTACCGCGGTTAAAAGTAAATACGGTAATTAAGGGTAAAATTGATATTATTATTACCCTAAAAAATGTCCTAATTATATTGTATATGTATAATTCAACCAAAAAAACCCTATGAATAAAATATGATCCTCTTTGGTCATCTTGGATTAGATTAGGACATTTATTATTATTTTATTTAAAGAAGACTTAAAAGAGTTAAAATCAATGTTAAATTACTAAAATATTTTTAAAATAGGGTTATACATAAGATAAATTAGATTATAAATATTATTTAGAAATCTAAAAATATTTAATAAATAATGGTATTTTATTTACAATTTTTAGGCTTTAAATAATTTACTTTATTTATGGAACAATGGTGATGCAGTTATTACCTTATTAAAGAAAAATTAAAATAAGTAATACTTTAAATACCCAAATAAAAATAATTTTATACTTTTTATGAATTACAATAATTTTATCGTTTAATATGACATATTAGGGTTGGTCAAATGAATTGTTTTCGATGTAATAATGATTTTATGAATTTCTAAAAAACAAAATACCAAATAGTGTCAAAATAGACATAAAAGAGTTTTTAAAATAAATATTATATTATTAATTGATATTCTATTTATAAAAATCTAAGGTTCGGCTAAAAGACTTATATGATTATTGGTGTGTCATTAATGAACCACATGAGGTTCTATTGGATGTATATAGTATGTTTATTAACCATATAATATAAAAATACCAAGAGACATGGTAAATGTCAAACTATTTAACTAAGAGTAAAATATAAAAGATAAGGTTTATATCGTGACCCAAACCGGAAAAAAACCTATTGGTTGAGTGTTTTTCTACCCATAACAACCTTTTACTTTAAATAATCAACTTTTATGCGATTATAAACAGAAAATTATTTTAGTATAAAATAATATTTCTAGCTTTTCCTAAGGTTCCCCACACTCCTCTTATAAAAGGGCGATCCCCATTCTCTCTAATTCACACCATCAAAGCCATTTTCCTCGGTCAAAACCTGACCTAATATACTCTAAACTTCCTTAACTTCATATTAGAGGCCTTTCTTAAGTCAGAAAGCCAACATAAGAAGCCCTTTTGATAAAATCAAAAGGAAGAACCCAAAGAAGAGGTAAATATTTCATCACCTCTTTCATGTTCCTTTCTACTTACACTTACTCATTCTTTTTTGTTTCCATTCTAAAATAATAACTCTAGTATTATATATATTTTGATTTTATTATAAATATGGTACAACCATATTCATTATTCTATTCATCCATTGTATGACATGTCAACATACGTGCGTACATACGGCTTGTCGTTTCCACATTGTGGTGTTGTTGTTATTAAATACATTATTATTTGGATGGGTATAATAATGATGTATAATTGATTTAAGTAATAAATATAACATGATAATGAATTTTTATATATGATATAACATCCTATTATATAATATTTTAGTATCAAAAGAATGATACTGTCGCCCGAGCGTACGTACAGATTACCGTCACCACGAACGGGATGAGATTCATTCCCCATCGTATCCATTCAAGAATAATTTTTATTTGATGAATAAAAAAAATGTTTAAGGACTTGATATAATTCTGGATATTAATAATATACAAAAAATCCATAACTAACACGACCTACGTAACAAAACATATAAAAGAAAACGAGTACGTGAACACCCGAAACGACGATAATGCTAAAATATTATTAACATAACAATATTTGAAGATGATATTTGATATAATATTTATTTATATGACTCTTGTGTAATTTCATAACAATAATTTAACTATTATAGATGAGGCTAACCTACCCTTGATCAAGACAAAGTACAAGGTAAGGTTTTGTTTCACACTCTCTTCATTATATGAGTTTGTTTATACGTAATTATATTCTGGGACCTCTTTATCATCCACATCCATGTTTCTTAAAAATATATTTCAAAACATTATTACTATTTTATAGACTATGGGTTAAAGTCATTTATACCATTATTTTAGTTTTTATAAGAATTTAATAAAGGAATGTTTCCTTCGTTTTCCAAACAAGTTTATTTTTATCCTTTTTGACAAAATTAAGGTTATAATGTCTTTTTTTAACTTATATAGTCGGTGTGGCTATTTTCTGCCATTATAAAATCATCTAACCTAACCTTAAAATTTTATAAGAATATTTTCAAAGTAAATGTTTTCTATTATAATTCTGTGACTTTTAAATGATTTCAAAAATAGAGATATTTGTCTCAAATAGTTTTGATTTCATCAATCTCAACATCCTTTGATGGAATTTAAGCTTATTTGAAGTTTATTTATTATGATAAAAAACATATATAATATATTGAATGATTTTTGATATTTTTAACTTTGGATGTGTTATTTTTATACCATTCAATGTTTATGGATAAAGTATTGGGATTTCATATTCTAGTTTTAATATGAATGTTTTTATTATGTTTAAACCTTTTCATATGAGGAATGAATTGGACTTAGTAAGTGATAGGAGGAGCCCTCTATAGTTCCTCGATGCATCGATAGGTCTCATTGGAAAAACAAATGTCTTGTCACAAGGCCTTGACAAACCTATTATTTGTATTCTTGGCACACGCCCTTAACTATGTGGTTATGAATGTCTAGCATTATGCATTCCATCATTATGAAAGTGTCTATTTATATTGCAAGTAATTATTCGACTATTAGAATAACCATGTGAATAAGTAAATGGAATTATTTGATTTTATATTTTCTATATTATGGTGAATTTCAAATTTTAAAAGGGTTTTTTTGTCTTATACATTGCTATAAATATTTATGCTTATTTCTGAAAGTTTCTGCTATATTGTTATACTTTATGAGCATCTGATCTCAACCATTTCGTTGTTTTATTTTTTACAGGATGCGAAGAAGTATTTTATGACTGACCTACAGGGATATTATGAGGGGATATGAGTTTGGTCAATGGCAACAATGTTGTTGTAATTTATTATTTTATGATGTAATGTAAACCTGATGAATGGATCTAGTTCTTATAATACTACTAAACTAATCGATATATTGAGACATTAACTTTTGTGATCATGCCAATGATATGTAATAATGCACCGAATCTGGGTAACTGGGGACAGGGCATTACAGTTGGTATCAAAGGAATTTTAGTACAAACCTTGGAAAATTGATTTAGATAAAATCTAATTAGAGCACATAGTCCTGAGATAGGCATTGAGGATTAGTATAGATGAACGTCCTTGAATTATGGTAATGTAGATATTTTATGAGTTTTCCAAGAAATACATCCTAGTATGGATATGAGCATGTAGATGCAGCTTTGGAAAAAATGTACCTAGGGGTGAAACCTGAAAACTCCGCTTTGAGATAGACTCGAATGGGAACTAGTGCACGACAATGGGATTTGATGCACACTTGGATACGAAACTCTCGTGGGATATTCTTAGGATAATTATCATTTTATTTATAAACCATTATGAAGGGTTTATGAGTATATTTTTTCTCAAAAAATAATTTTCTTATTATGTATTATGTCCATAAAATGTTCAATTTATGTTAAGTGTTTTATAAGTTTGGAATTATGTATTTCGATTCATAAACTAATTTATTTTATACCATTGTTTAGAAATGGAGCCTAGTGGAAGTAAAGGAAACCGTATCAATGCACACAATTTATGTATGGATTCCCCTCTTTCATTAGATAATTATAGTGGAGTTGGTGATGCAACTAGTGGTGATCAGCTAATCACCATACTGGGACCACTCACTCAGGTTATGAATAATAACCTTACCCATATGGAGCACCCTGATCCACATCGTGGAGGATCAATGTTAGATCACGTCATGAGGCAACAACCACCACCATTAAATGGGGGTAAAAATCCATTAGTATCTGAGTAATGGAGAAATTTCTTAGAGAAAATATTCCATGCCTTGGGGAGTAGTGAAAGGGAAAACGTTGTCCTGGTAGTTTTCACCTCAATGGAGATGTTGATCAATGGTTATCATTGATTGAAATCACAAATGAAGATGATGAAGTACCATATATGGAATGGAGGTAGTTTAATGATATTTTCATAGAAAAATACATTCCTCGTGACCATCATGAAGATATGGAAAGGCAAATTCTGAGTCTGAGGAAAATGGAGGAAGAAAATGATGCAAAGTATGATTCTAACTTTACAAGGTTAGCAAGGCATTCTATAGATTATATACATAACCGAAGAAGTAAGATTGATCATTTCATTGATGGATTAAAACCAATTTTTCATCGATCATTAGTCTCACAATCCATCTCATCGTACGAAGATATTGTCTCATGTTCTATCAAGACTGAAAATGAATTATCTAAGTCTTATGAAATTAAATAAAATCAAGAGAAGAAGAGATTTGTCGATTAATATTGAAATGGAAATAATGGGATGAAAGGAAAAGTTGAATGTCAACCCTGTAGTAAATGTGGGAAGAAAAACCCTGGTACATGCTTGAAGGGAATGGGAGTCTGTTACAGGTGTGGTGAAAAATGCCACCTAGCTCATGATTGCAAGGGGAATAAAGAAGATACCAATGTTCAATGCTACAATTTCAGGGATATGGGACATTATTCAAATGAATTTCTAACCGTCAGGGAATCATACCTTCGAGAAAGCCATGAAATAAAGGCCATGCTTATGCAATCACTACTGCTGAGGTTGAAGCTCCAAAAGACGTGGTGGCAGGTAATCTAATGGTTTCCTCATGTTTAGCCAATGCTTTATTTGATTCTATATCGTTACATTGTTTCATATCATCCCATTTTTATATGAAATTTAGATAATTCCAATTTTATTTAACAAGGGAGTTTTCAGTCAAAACTCTTAATAGAAGTATCATTGCAATAATGATTTGTGAATCAGTCCCCATTAGGTCATATAAGTGTTCTTTTTCATCTGATCTCATCATCATAGCCATGACTAAATTTTATATAATCCTCGGTATGTATTGGATTTTGGGCCACGATGTAAAAAAATTATTATAAGAAGATAGAGGTTACTATAAATGATGACGATGATTAAGAACACCTTATCTTTAGAGCAGAAATTTCACCACCTAATTCTTACCTAGATCCAAACCCAATAGCTCAACTAAATTCAATTATTGGGGAGGAAGAGAATGAAATAATAGTGAGTGTGGAAAGGAATGTTTTAATTGAATATGTGCATATTGTGCAAGAATATGTTGATTTTTTCAAGAGGATCTTCCTAGACATCACCCAGAATGAGAAATTGAGTTTTCCATTGATTTAATTCCTGGTTCAAGGCCAACATCAAAGACCCCTTATAGAATGGCCACTGTGGAATTAGTGGAACTAATGAAAAAACAAGAGGAATTGAGTAATAAATGATTTTTTCACCCTAATGTATCTCCATGTAGATCCCCTGTTCTTTTTGTTATGAATAATGATGGATCTATGAGGTTGTGCATTGACTACTGGTAGATCAATTCTATAACAATAAATAACAAGTATCCCCAACCTCATATTGATGATTTGTTCAACTAACTACATGGAGATAAATACTTTTCAAAGATTGACCTTCAATCTGGATACCATAATTTGTGGATGAAGAAGGACGACATTCTGGAGACAGCATTTCGAACCAGGTATGAGAATTACGAGTTTAAAGTAATTCATTTGGGATTGACTAATGCACCCTCTTTCTTCATAGATATATTGAATAGTGTTTTCAAGGAATATATCGATTATTTTGTAGTGGTATTTATTAATGATATCTTGGTGTACTCCATTATCTACGAAGATCATGAAAATCACATGCACATTATCCTGAAGTCGCTTAGAAGACATAGATTATATGGGAAGTTTAGCAAGTGTGAATTCTGGCTTCAGGGGATATCTTTTCATGGCCATATTTTCTCTATGGATGGAATATTTGTTGATCCCTTGAAGACCAAGGCAATCCAAGAATTGCCAGCACCGATGATTATAACTGAGGTACGCAGATTTATTAGTTTAGCAAGTTATTATCGACGTTTCATCCAGAATTTTTCCCAGTTGGTGAACCCATTAACAAAGCTCACAAAAAAGGGGTTAAATTTGATTGGAAAAAAAGAGCGTGATGAATTTTTTGAAGAACTGAAGAGAAGATAAGTCAATGCTCCTATCATGACTCTACTATCAGGGAATGATGGGTTTGTAATTTATAGTGACACTTAAATGAAAGGACTTGGTTGTGTCCTTATGAAGAATGATAGCATTATTGGATATGCATCACGAGAGCTAAAAATTAATGATAAAAACTTTCATATTCATGATATCGAGTCAGCTACTGTAATGTTTGCTTTGAATATATGGAGACATTATCTCTAAGGTGAAAACTGTGAGATATATACTTATCACTAGAGTTTGAAGTATATTTTCTCACAGAATGAAATCAACATGAGGCAAAGGGGATGACTTGAACTACTCATGGATTATAATTTCACCATACACTACCACCTGGTGAAGGAAAATAAGGTGGAAGATGCTTTGAGCAGAAAGGATCATGGTGTTTTGAATAAGAGGAGAGTTGAATGGGATCCTATTTTTAGGGATCTAGTGAAGATGGATATGGGAATTACTATGGAAGGTGAATCATCGATACTTTTTCAAATGTATTCCAAACCATTCTTACGATAAATGATAAAGTGTTCCCAGACTGATGATGAAGTGTTTCAAAACAATATTAACACTATGAATGATTGGAGATTGAGAGAATTTGTGTATGAAGATGGAATTTGGAAATTTGGGAAGAGACTTTGTGTTCCTAACATACCTGATCTAAAAAAGTAATTTTTGGATGACGCTCATAGTTACAATCTCTCTATATACCCTAGTATCACTGAGATGTTTAATGATTTGAAGGAACATTTTTTGTGGGACAACATGAAGAGGGACATTGCTGATTTTGTGTCAAGGTGTATAGTTTTTGAACTAGTGAATGCTCAAAGTCAACAACATGGAGGAGTTATGCAACCTATTCCCTTACCTGAGTGGAAGTGGGATAATATTATGATGGACTTTGTCATGGGACTACTAAAGACTCTTAGAAGGAATGATGAAATATGGGTCATTGTTGATCATCTTACCAAGCCAGCACATTTTCTATCTATAAGAGACGATCTACCACTTGAATGTATAGTAAGACTATAAATTAATTAAGTTGTGAGGCTTCATGGAGTAACACTATCGATTGTTTCTATTTTTGATACATGTTTTACATCAAGACTCGGGAAATGTCTTCAAAAAGCCCTGGACACTAAACATCATTTGAGTACTTCCTACCACCCTCATATAGATAGATAATCAGAACGTTGTATTCAATCTTTAGAAGACATGTTGAGATCCTTCTCACTTCACTTTCGAGGTATGTGCTATAAAAATTTACCTTTGGTATAATTTTCCTATAAAAGTAGTTTCCATTCAAGTATTCAGATGGCATCATATGAAGAGTTACATGGAAAGAGATTTTGCACACCAACCTGTTGGGATGATGTTGGTGATGGAAAGAATTAGGCACAGAACTTGTTGAATAAATGATGGAAAAGGTGAATGTAATCCAAACCCACATCAAAGCAGCTCTAAGTAGGTAGAAGAGCTATGCAGATAACCGAAAAAAGGATTTGGAATTTCATGTATGAAATCATGTTTTCATGAAGATATCTCCAAGGAAGGGTGTTATACATTTCGGTAAGAGGGGTAAATTTAGTCAGAGGTACATTGGACCTTTCAAAATTCTAGAATTAGTTGGGGTTGTAGCATACCATTTAGCATTTCCACCACGTCTCTCCAAAGTCTACGATGTGTTCCACGTATCACTGTTTCGAAAATACGTGCCTGAAATAACGCATGTACTCACCTATGAGGAATTAGAACTGGAACCCGGTATGCTTTATTGCGAAGATCTTTTCAAGGTTCTTGATACAAGAGAACATGTTCTGAGAAACCGGATGACTCATCTGGTAAAAGTTAAATGGAGAAACCATAAGATGGAAAAGGCAACATGGGAACCCAAGGAACTTATGATGAAGAACCACCTGAGTCATTTTATGCAGTAATATTCTAGAAATTTTGAGGACAAAATTATTTGAAGGTGGAGAGAATGTAACACCCCAAGTTTCCACGGTATGCTTCTCTTTGAATAATACAATAACATGTGTTGTATGAAACTTCGAGTTCTAACACACGACCACCAATAAAACTAGCCTTATGAATAGTAATACCTACTTTTTGAAATATTATAAATTTTATCATTCAAAATGGATATCATTTTTGGATTAGGAATATCAAAATTAGCATAGGGTGAATGTTTGGTATTTTATGAAAACTTTCAATTTATGATGAATTGTGAAAAACACTGAGTTATAGTTTAAAACTGAAATTTTTTAAAATAATTATTTATTTTATTTAAATTTATTTTAGGTCAAAATATATATATAATACCTATATAAGTTAAATTTAATTCATTGGAGTCATTTTATAATAATTTTAGATATATAAAAATTTTATTGAACTTTTTACCGTTTTTTACCCACCTCCTATGAGCTTTTTCAAAATTTACATTAAACATAATATTACATCTTCTGCGAGTTGAATTTCAAAAATCCTAGAGACATGGTTGATTTCAATAATTAAGGGTGAAAATGATATTAATATTTCCCTAACACATGCTTTAATTCTATTGGATAAGTATAATTCGACCAAAAAAACCTTAGGAATAAAATATGAACCTATTTGGTGCACTTGGATTTGATTAGGACATTTATTATTATTTTATTTAAAGAAGAGTTAATAGAGTTAAAATCGAAGTTTAATAACTGAAACTTTTTTAATATAGGGTTATACATAAGATAAATTAAATTATAAATATTCATTTAAAATGAAAAAATATTTCCTACATAATTGTTTTTTAATATATTTTTGTGGACATTAAATAATTTAATTTATTTATGACATAATGGTGATGCAGTAATTACATTGTTAAGGAAATATTAAAAAAATTATATTTTAAATACCCAAATAAATGTTATTTGAGTATTTTTATGAATTCCATTAATTTTTTAGGTTAATATGACATATTAAAGTTGGATAGATGAATTTGTTTCGAAGTAATTATTCTGTTATTTTTTTTAGAAAAAACAAAATAATAAATAGTGTTAAAATTGACATAAAAGTGTTTTTAAAATAAATGTTATATTATTAATTGATATTCTTTTCCAAAAAAATATAAGTTTCGGCCAAAAGGATTATATAATTATATTTTTATCATTAAAGAACCACATGGGGTTCTCTTGGAAGTATATAGTACATTTATTAAGCCTATAATATAAAAATACAAGGAGGCATTGTAAATGTCAAAATATTTAACTAAGAGTTAAATCTAAAAGATAAGTTTAATATACTAACCCAAACCTGTCTAAATCCTATTGTTTGAGTGGTTTTCGAAACATCCCCACATTATCATTTAAATAATATACTTTGGAGCCATTAGAAACTGAAAGTGATTTTATTATAAAATAATATTTCTAACTTTTCCTAAGGTTCCCCTCACTCCTCTTATAAAGGGAACTCCACCTTCTCTCTAATTCATAGCATGAAAGCCATTTGGCTTGGCCAAACCCTGCCCAAATATCCACTCAACATCCCTAAAATCATCCTAGAGAAATTTATTTAATCAGAAGGCCATCTTATGGAGCCCTTTTGGTCAAATTAAAAGGAACAACCCGAAGAAGAGGTAAATATTTCATCACCTCTTTCACGTTCCTTTCTTCTTACACTTCCCCTTTCTTTGTTGTTTCCATTATAAAATAATAACTTTTATATATTATATATATTTTCATGTTATAATTAATATGGTTCAACCGTATTCATTATTATATCCATCCTTTGAATGAAATGTCACCATACGTGCTTAAGTATGGCTTACCGTCTCCACGTTGTGGTGTAGTTGTTATTCAATACATTATTATTTGGATGGGTATAATAATGATGTATAATTGATGTAAATAATAAATATTACATGATAATTATTCTGTATATATTATATAGCATCCAATTATCTAATATATTTATATCAATGAAATGATATTGTCACTCGTGCGTACGTACGGATTACCGTCTCCACGAATGCGATGAGTTTCATTCCCCATCGTATCCATTCAAGACTAATTTTCATTTGATGATAAAAAATAATGTTAAAGGACATGATATCATTCTGGATATGAATAATATAAAACCTATACATAAAAAACATGGATTATGTAACATAAAATATAAAACAAAATGTGTAAGTGAACACACAAAACGATGATAATACTAAAATATTATTAACAAATCAAAATTAGAAGATCATATATGATATCATATTTATGTATATGATTCATTTATAATTTATTAATAATAATTTAACTATTATATAGGAGGTTATCATACCATCAATCAAGGAAAAGTACATGTTAAGGCGTTATTTCACAATCTCTTCATTATCCGAGGTTGTTTATACGTAATTATCTATTGGGACCTCATTATCATCAACATCCATGTTTCTTAAAAATGTATTTCAAAACATTCTTACTATTTTAAAGACTGTGGGTTAAAGTCATTTATAATATTGTTTGACATTTTATAATATTATTATAAAGGGATCATTCCATCATTTTCCAAACAATGTACATTTTAACCTTTTAGACAAAATTAAGGTAAGAATGTCTTTTTTTAACTTATATGGTGGGTGCAGCTATTTCCCACCATTATAAAATCTTCTTAGAATCCCATACAATATTATAAGAATATTTTCAAAGTAAATGTTTTCTTTTATAATTATGTGACTTTTAATTGAATTCAAAAAAATGAGATATTTCTCTCAAATAGTTTATATTTCATCTATGTCAACATCCTTTGATGGATTTTAAGCTTATTAGAAGATGATTTATTACAATAAAAAAGATACATATTGTATTGAAGGATTTTTGATATGTTTTACTGTAGATGTTTTATTTTTATACCATTCATGGTATGTGGAGAATGTATTGACATTTTGCATGCCAGTTTTAATACGAATGTTTATGTTATGTGTAATCCTTTTCATATGAGAAATGAATTAGATTTATTAAGTGACAGGTGGAGCCCACTATAGCTCATCGATGCATCGGTATGTCTCATGAGACTAACTAGTGTGTTGGAATAATTCCTTGACAAAATCTTATTTCTAGTCTTGGCACAAGGCCTAGACTATGTGGTTATAAATGTCTGGCTATATGCATTCCATCCTTGTGAATGTGGCTGTTGATATTGCATGTGATTATTCGACTATTAGAATATCCATGTGAGTATGTAAATGGAATTATATGATTTTATATTTTCCATATTATGCTGAATTTAAAAGTTTAAAAGGATTTTGTTTTAGTCTTATACATTTCCTTAAATTTTTATGCTTATTTATAAAAGTTACTGCTATATTGTTATCCCTACTGAGCATCTAAGCTCACCCCTTTCTATGTTTTTTTCCCATAATGTGAAAACGTATTTTATGACTGACCTGCAGGGATAGTCTAAGGGGATATGAGTGTGGTCTATGGAAACAATGTTGTTATAATTTTTCATTTTTTTATGTAATGTAATTATGAAGAATGTATCTAGTAATTCCTGGGATACTAAACTATTTGGTCTTTCGAGACATGATCTTTTGTGATCATGCCAATGATACGTAATAATGCACTGAATATGGGTAATTAGGGTCAGAGCGTTACAAAAATACCCTAATACCTCATCCCAAATAAACCCAAAACCTTCATCCAAAAAATAACTATAAACATTTATGCCCAAAAAACCCAAAACCGTCAGCCACAAAAATCCCTAAACCCAAACCCCAAAAAATATCGACCCACTAACCTAAAGAACACTAAATGCATTTTCCAAAAAAACCTTAACCCCTCATCCCTAAAAAAACTAAACCCTAATCCTAGAAATCCCTAAACCTTATGCCCCAAAAATCCCTAAATCCCATGCCCCAATAAACCATAAACCCACATCAAAAAGAAACCCTAAACTGACATCCCTAGAAAAACCTATACTCGCATCCCCCAAAAACCCTAAAACATCACCCACAAATAAAAGAAAATATTAATCCCCCAAACCCATAAATACTCAGCCAAAAAAAAAACTGAACCCCTAGCCCCAATATTTGGAAACACTCTTCCCCAAACCCCCATTTACACTAATACACAAAAATACTATACCCATAGCCTAAAAACCCAAACACCTCATCCAGAAACCCCCCTAAAACAATGCCCCCAAAAAATCCTATTCATTATTCACCAAATAACACTATAATATTATAACAAGAAAACACTAAAACTCTGCTACAAAAATCACAAAACCCTCATCTTCAAGAAAAACTAAACCCCCAGCCCTAAAAAACCTAAATCGTCATCCCCAGAAAACCATAGACCCTCATCTTCATAAAACCATAAATACTCTACCCAAGGATACCCTAGACACATATCTCTAGAAGACCCTAAAAACTCATCTATATAACACCCTAAACTCATATCCCCAGAAATATATAAACCATAAGATGCCAAAAACCCTTAACACAGAACCCCAAAATAAACTAAAACCTCCTCCCGATAAAAACAAGATCAATTATCCATAAAACCGCTTGTCCCCAATCACTCGAATACCCTATAAAGTCATCCTTAGAAGACCCTCATCCTTCATACCCTAAAAACCCCAAACCCTCATGCTTAAAACCACAAAAACTCATCCTTAGAAAATATTAAACCATTATCCCCCAAAATCCCCGAACAGAAATCCCATGAAATCACTAAACCCTTACAACAAAAAACCTTCAACTATAAAACCTAGAATAATATAAATCATTATCCGCAGAAACACATGACCCTCAACCCTAGATTACCATAAACCCACATCCCTAGAAAACGATAAAACCTTATCCCTTAAATACACTACACACACCACCCCCAAAACCCTTAAACATTAATCCGAAAAAAACACTAAACCCTCAATCATAGAAAACCATAAACCCATAGACCCAAAACACGCAAAACCCTAAAATCCAAGAAACCCTAAAACCACAAACTCGGAAAACACTAACTCATCCATCCTAGAAAATCATAAACCATCCTCCCCATAAAACCCTAAACCCTAATCCTTGGTAAACCCCACACCCTCATACCCATATGACCTTAAACCCTTATCCATAGAAAACCGAAAATTGGAATCCTTGAAAATTACTAACACTATAAAAATAATACAGATTAACAACAATTTTTTAGTGGGGGTAATGCACAACCCCCTATAAATTCATTTTAGAGGGGTTTATGCACAACTACATATAATCATAAAAATTTACAGGGGTTCACATCTACCTAAAAAATAGTATTTTTCCAATATCTATTTTTTTTTGTTTTTAGAGGTGGTTATGTAAATAAAGTTGCTAATTTAATAATTACTGCAACTATATATTCGATTTTATTTAAGAGGAGCTATATATATATACATATGAAATATTCATTTGGATTTTATAGGATATATATATATATATATATAATATTTTTTTTGGATTTTAGAGGATATAACTATATAATGAAATTTATATTTGAAAAGGAAATACATTGGGTTCACAGCCCCCTTAAAACTCTTAAATTACATGGGGTTTTGAGCCACAATAATCTCTAACATTATAGATGGTGTTGAGCCCAGACTTATTTAAAAAATTAGAGGGGGTAATGAATAATTGCTAGTCACATAGATTAAAGGGGATTCAAATCCCCATATAATTTAAGAAATCAGTGGCGATTTTTAGCCCCCTCTAATTGATGACATTAGATGGGGTTTTGAACTCCCTCAAATTTATGACATTAGAGGGGGTTATCAACCACCTCTAATTAAAGATATTAGCGAGGGAACATGAACCGCTACTAATCCATTTGATTATATGGCTTTTGAACCTCCCGTTAATTTATGACAATAGATGGATTCATGAGCCACCACCAATCCCTTAGATTAGAGGGGGGTTTAACACTTTCATTCTATTTATATTTTTAAATTAATTTCACATCAAATTTTATAATAGTAATGTGTGTGTGTGTGCATGTGTTTGTGTATATATATATATTACATAATCACATTAAGTAAAGGTATTTAAATACATTATAAACATATATATATATATATATATATATATAATGACATTGTATTAATAGTTTAAATAAATATTTATACATATATTCAGAAATGATTACATAATTAAATATTAGATTATATAATATAAATTTATTTATAAATATATTTATTCATTTATAAAAAATTTACATAGGGTTTTATAAATACTATACATTTATATTATAATTTAGATTAAACATATATTGTATTATATACATTAATATTCAAAATTGTATTTATGTTCCAATACATTTATATTATATTATGATTACAGATATACATAGAATAGAAAAAATTAAATTCACACACACACATATATATTATATATTATGTTATAGAGATTTTATTTTATTTAAATCTATATATATTTTATAAATATTTTATACATATAATATATAGACAAATTTAATTATAAATATAAATATATTTATTATAATAATATATATATATATATATATTAAATTATAGATATTTTATTAAATATATATTAATAAATATTATATAATTATTTTATAAATATTTTGTTATTACATATTAATTATAAATTAATTTAGTATATATATTTATCACTTTATTATGTTTTATATTTACAAATTTTTGATTGTATTCAATTTTTTGTGTTATATGTGTACACATGGTATAATATAAATGTATATAATTATATTCATAAATATATAATATAATTGTATTTAATATAATATAAGATTAATATAAATCAGAAAATATATAAATGTGAAGTATTTATAAAACAAACATATAATTTGTATTTTTTAAAAAATAAGTGTAGTAATTAATATTAATAATATTAATATTATTCTCATTCAAAAACACTAATATATATAAGTATATAAAATTATATATATATATATATATTATAATTATATTATATCTATAAATATTATATAAATAAATAAATAAATATATATATATATATTCAAAGACACAAAAATATAAATTTATTTATCAGGATATGTGAAAATATATAATAATATATTTAAATATAATTATTTATATAGAATATATATAGAACTATTTAATATTTATATATATATATTATACATAAATATATATATTATATATTATACATAAATATATTGTATTTCTTATATTTCTATACATAAATATATATATACATATATATTATTAATCATTTATATATCTAAATAAGTAATAATCATTTTACAATATATATAAAACTGTAGTACATGTCGTGATTATGTGGTGCTTTAATTTTCCCACGGTTATGGGTTTTACTCCCACAAATCTGCGTTTTTGGGCCATACTTTTAGAACACTGAAGTAGATTCACTATGCATACATGTGGGGGGTGGGGGCGATCATGAGTTTTTGTGGGACCATAGGGGGTGGGGTTGTGCGTAGGTAGGCCAAGGGTGTGTTAGGGCGGGTACTATTGGACTTTCCAGGCCACCATTTGTTTTTGTCATGGGTGGTTCCTAAGGACTCCAGGGGGTGTGGTTTCCAGTTGGGGTTGTGTGTGAGGCATCCAGGGGAGGCCAATGTAGTTTCAAGGGGCTGTTCATGGTGTTTCATGGGTTGGTTCCCATGGGGTGTCTATGGGAGGCTCGTTGGTTGTCCTATGGGTGTTAGGGGGTTTTAAGGGAAGCCTGTTGGGTGCCCAGGGGGTAAAATTGTAAATAAAATTGGGGATTTAGGAAAGGTTGCCGGAAAACTGCCCCCAAAATTTGATCTAAACCCTCATTTTGGGGCAGTTAGAAGCCCCCTCCCCCCAATTGAGGTACCAAAACAGAGGCAGTTAAAACCACCTCTAATCCATAGATATTTTGGAATTTTATGCTCAATGAAATGTGGTACAAACCCCATCTAATCTAACTAACCCTACTCTCATATATATTTTACTATCGCATCAGAAAAACCAGCCCCAATAGAATAGAGAAAGAAAATTAGTGGTTGTTCACCATAACAGCTGCTAATTTATTGAAAGGGGGTTATAACCCTTTCTAAATTTGAAAATAACCCTTATAACATGGGTTTTATTTGTAGTGAAAACTCGTATCTAAAGAAAAACCTAATCTCTCTTCCTCATAAAATCCCAAACCCTTAACCATAGAAAACAGAATCCCTCTACCTAAAAAAACTGTAAATCCACATCCCTGAAAATCCTAAACCATTACCACTTAAAACCTACCCCGTTACACCAGAATTCACTAATCCATTTTCCATAGATAACCCTATTCCCTCATCCCAAAAAATCCCTTAACTCTCAACCAAAAAAACCCTATACCCTCAAATCCCAACAACCACAAACCCTAATACCCATATAAACCAAAACCCACAGCACCAAAAACACAAAACCATCATCAACAAAAAAACTCAAAACCCTCATCCCTAGAAAACTATAATCCTCCAATGCTATAAACCCTAATCCCTAAGACACAGATAACCTAAAAACCTCATCCCTTGAAATCTCTAAAGCCTTATTCCCAGAAAACCCTAGACATCGGCCATAAAATCCTAAAACCTTTATCCCCAAAAAACCCTAAATGTACTTCCCCAGAAAACCCTAAACCCACATCCCTAGAAAACACTATACCTTGATCCATAAAAAAACCTAATCCCATAGCACTAGATAACCTTAAACCTTCATCCTTACAAAAACATAAACCCTTATCCCTAGAAAACAATAAAACTATAGCCACCTAAAAACATAAAAACTTATCCCCATTAAACCCAAAATAATTATCCTTGGAAAACCTTGAACACTCATCCATATAAAACCCTAAACCCTCAAACTGAAGAATCCTGAAACCCTCAACCCCAAAAAACCATAAACCATAAAACCTAGAAAACCCTCACCCCCAAAAAAACAAATATACTCATCCCCAAGGATACCCAAAACCCTTGATCAAAAAACCCCAACACCCTAACCATTAATTCACATAACCTCTCATCCCTAAAAAACCCTAAACACAAGGCCCAAAAAACCCCAAAAACCTCAGCCCAAAAAATCCCTAAACCCTCATACCCAACAAACCCCAAACCCTCATCCCCCCCACAATCCCTTAACCCTCAGCTCAAAAATTCCAAAACCCTCAGCCTCAAAAGTCCTAAACTCTCAGCACAAAATACATCTAAACCCTCAGCCCCATAAACCCCTAAACCCTTAGACCAAAAAACAATAATCTTCCAGTACCAAAAAACACTATATTCTCATCCCAATAAACTATAAACTCACATCCCCAATATATAATAATCCCTATTCCAAAAAAACCACAAGACCTCACCCCCCAAACCCCAAACACCTTATCTCCAAAAAAACCATCACACTCAAAATCAAAACCCCTATGAACTTATCCACCAAAACCCCAAAACCCTCAACCCTCAACCCCTGAAAACCCTAAACCCTCACCCCTAAACCCCAAAAAATCATCCCTATAAAATCTAAAGCCCTCATCCCCAAAAAAACCTAAACCCAGAAATGTAAAAACAATAAACCCTATGGGAAAATATTGGCTAAACCCTCAGCCCCAGAAAAATATTGAACATTACCCAAAAAAACCATAGACCCTCCTCCCCAGAAAAACCTAAACCCACATCCACATAAAACTATAAATAATTATCCCAATAAAACACTAAACACACCACCCCCAATACTCTAAAACATCATCCCTAGATAACCCTAAAACCTCAAACTGAGAAAACCCATAACCCACAAACCTAGAAAACCCAAAACCCTCAAAAACAGAAATGCCTAAAACCATAGCCTTAGTAAACCCTAACCCCTCCAAGCTAGAAAATTCTAAATGATCAGCACCATAAAACCCTAAACACTCTTCCCTAGTAAACCCCAAACCCTTATCCCCATGTAATGCCAAACTCTCAACCATAGAAAACCCTAAACTCGCATTCACAAAAAGTGATAACACTGCAAAAAAACTACAGATTATCAATGATTTAATAGTGGGGTTTTTACGTACATGACAGTAAATTAATTTTAGAGTGGGTTATCTAAAAAACCTCTAATATTTAAATTTTTAGGGGGTTTCACAACCTCCTCTTAAAAATTAGCATTTTTTAAATATTTGGTTTCATTTTAGAGGCACTAATGTCAAACCACTGCTAATTTAATAATTATTGGCTCTATAAATTTTATTGGATTTAAGATGATCTATATATATATAATTAGATTGGATTTTATAGGCTATATATATTATATTCGTTCAAATTTTAGACGCTATATGTATATTAGAATTGTGTTTTTAAAAGAAAATAGTGGGAGTTCAAAATCCCCTCGAAACTCTTAAATTATAGGGTGTCTTGAGCCCCCAGTATTTTATGATATTATAGGGGGTTTTGAACCCCCCCCCCCCATAATTTAAGAAATTATGTGTGGTTCATGAACCACTGAAAGGACCGTTATATTAGATGGGGTTGAAACCTCCTGTAATTTAAGAAATTTGAGGGGTTTTTGACCCCCTCCCTCTAGTTAATGACATTTGATGGGGTTTTGAACCCCCTCAATTTATGAAATTTGAGGGGGTTCTCAACCTGATTATATTTCATGATATTAGATGGGGTCAGGAACTATTTAAAATTAATTTGATTAAAGGACGTTTGAACCCCCATTAATTTATAAAAATTGAGGGATTCATGAACCACCATAAATCCCTTGGATTAGAGGGTGTTTTAACCTCGTTTTTATTTCTTTTAAAATAAATAAAAAAAAATTCAAATGGTGAAATATATGTGGGTGTGTGCGCATGTGTGGGTGTGCATATATAAAAATTACATAAACACAT
The DNA here is from genome assembly GCA_963277665.1 of Viscum album. Taxonomy (NCBI): domain Eukaryota; kingdom Viridiplantae; phylum Streptophyta; class Magnoliopsida; order Santalales; family Viscaceae; genus Viscum; species Viscum album. Next base: position 1,899,753,442 of record OY728141.1, read on the forward strand.
TAAATAAATGTATTTCAATACATTATAAACACACACACACACATATATATATTATATAAATACTCTAAATATATATTTATACATATATTCAAAAATGTATACATAATTAAATATTGGTATAAATAATATAAATGTAATTAAAAATATATTTATTAAAATATATAAAATTTACATATCGTTTTATATATACTATACATTTATCAGATGATTTATATTATACATATATTATATTAAATACATTTATATTGCATAATATATTTATGTATATATACATTTATATGAAATTATATATAACAATTTCTCTAATACAAACGAAATTACCTATGTGTAAATATTATACATAAATATATTTATTTGTATACTGTTATAGATATTTAATTATATATATATTTATATATATTTTGTAATTATTATATATGTAATATATAGACAAAATTAATTATAAATATAAATATCTATATTATATAATTTTATTATATATATATATATATTACATTATAGATATTTTATTATTTATAAATTTATATATATTATGTAATTATTTTATATATATCGTAGAATACGGTATTAATTACCGATTAATTAATTATATATATATATATATATATCATTTAATTATATTATATATTTCCAATTATATTAGTTTATATAATTTTGAGTGTATATATATGTGTGTATACATGATATAATATAAATGTGTATAATTATATAAAAAAATATATAATATAAACGTATTTAATATAATATAATTATAATATAAATCATAAAATATATAAATGTGTAATATTTATATAACCGATATATATCTGTATTGTATAAAAAAATGGTGTAATAATAACAATATTATTTAATAATATTATTCCCACATGAAAACACTCTTATATATAATTATATAAAAATAATTATATCAATTAATATATTTATAATATAATTATATTATATCAATAAATGTTATTTATATAAATAAATTTAAACATACAAACAAATATATAATTTTTTTATCAATATATGTATAAATCTATAATAATATATATAAATATAATTTTTTATATATATTTTATATACAAAGATGTAATATATATATAAATATTATATTGAAATATATGTATTATATATTATACAAAAATATATTTTATTTCTTAAATTTCTATACATAAGTGTATATATATATAATATAAATCATTTATATATTTAAATAAATAAAACTTATTGTCTATAATTTATAAAATCGTAGTCAACATTGTGGTTATGTGGTGCTGTACGTATCCTGCGATCATGGGTTCTAATCCTACCTAGCAGGGTTTTGTACATTACTTTCAGAGTGGTGAAGTGGAGTAGCTATGCATGCATGTGGCGGTGAAATCGAGTTTTTTTGGGTCCTTGGGTGGTGGGGGTGTGTGTGGGTAGGCTTGGGGTGTGTCGGTGTGGGCACCATTAGGTTATCTAGGCCGCCATGGGTTATCATGGGGGTTTTGGGGAATCTAAGGGGTTGTCCATGGGGTGTGGCCGCTAGTTGGGGTTGTCTGTGGGGTGTCTAGGGGAGGGTCATAGGGGTGTCCGAGGACTATTCTTTGGGATTTCCTAGGTTGGATGTATGTGCGGTGTGCATGGGAGGCTCATGTGGTGTCAGAGGGTTGTCCTTAGGGTGTCATGCGGAGGCCTGTGGGTTTCCAATTGTAAAGACCCGTAAAATTCAAGGGAAATTTTTTCTTAATTTTCTTTGAATTTTACAAGAGCGCGGTTTCTGACGGCACCTGATTCTGAGGCCCGGAGTGCCCGGAATCAATTTCCGAAGTTTGGCTCGGGTACGTTCAGTGAACGAACGAGCGGGAATTTCTAACTTTTGATCCGGTGCTCGGAATTGAAATCCGAGGGCACCGATGAACTCGCAGCGCCGATATTCGCTTAAGGAGACCTTTTCCGAGGTTGCGTTTATTTCGGGTTGAGAGTTAGTTTTTGGGAGTTTAGAATAAGTTAAATAAAAATTTTGGATTACAAATTTTCATTTATACTTGTTGGTTAACTTCTCTCAAAGAAGTTAGGGGTGGGACCCACACCCACTTAACCTCCCTTGAGAGGATTAAGTGTGGTGGGGCCCACACGAACCCTAAACTTTTCATCTTCTCTCAAACTCCCTTAACCCCTCTTTAAATGACATGACAATTGTTATTTAATTTTGGAGTTATCCTTTTTGAATTTCAAACCTTTGAAATTCTTTTGTTATGTTTGTGAATAAAATAAGCTCTTATCTTATTTTGTTGGGTTAGAACTCTTTAGCCACCTTGTGAGGATTTGAGAGCTTTTCTTTCTTCTTCAAACTTTGACGAAGAACGCTCAAGCTTGACGAAGAACGGTCAAGCTCCGACGAAGAACGCCGCTCCTCTCTTCTTCGTCTTCCGTGTCAACGAAAGGGAACGCCGCTTCCTCCTCGGACTTCCTTCATCGGCATACGAAGTTTCGCCAACGACGTATCTCTTCGGGCGTATCTCTTCGTCAACGGATTTGAAGAACGACTACCGCGACACCAGACCTCCGCGACGTTGTCTTCCGCGGGACGTTGACAAATCTTCGAACCTTATACCCAAGGTAGGGGTGGTTGTTAATTGTTTATTTATTTATCCTTGTTCGTGGTTCTAGCGTGACTAACGTGAGGTTTTTAAATATGTGTTATTGTTTAATGTGAGGGGGCCGGACCGCATGAACACGGTCGAACCCCCTCCTTCGTTCTTGATGTTTTATATTGCGGATGAAACAAGGTGGTGAGGTGTCGTCGCACCACGCGGTTATTCGCCCGATTATATTGTGCGGCGCCATCGCGCCGCGCCGTGGAAGAATCATCAAGAACGCGACGCCGTCGCGCCGCCTCGAGTGAAATGGAAGGCGCGGCGAAGGGGCGCGGTGCCGTCGCACCACGCCGGACGACGAACACCGCGGTCGGTTCCGGGCCGCGGCGAGACGGGAAGACCGGCGGCACGCCGGGCCGCCGGCGTCGGAAGCCGGAAAGGGGACTGGAATTTCCGGTCCGGTTGGAGAAAAACCGGCCGGCCAGGTGGCCGGCCGGAAGGTCAAAGGCCGGGGGAATTTAATTTCCCCGGCCAGCTCAAAACCCCCCCTCATTTAAGAGAGGGGGGCGGTTTCCTTGAGGGGGGCAGGCGGCCCCCCGGTTGCCTTCAAAGCAGGCCCCCACGAGGGGGGGGGGGGGGGGGGGGCGGTCTCCACAAAGGCGCGACTCTTAAGCCGCGCCGCCTTGTTGGAAGCGGGGGCTTAGCCCCCCGTGCGTGACCCTAGGGGCGCCAGGCCGCGCCAGACCGCGCCGCCGCGCCGGTCCGCCGCCGGCCGGGCCGGGTCGGCCCGGACCCGGACCCCCCCGTTTTCGAGACGACTTCGGTCTTTTGGCCATAACATGAGCCACGGACCTCCGATCGACGAACCGTCTGCGGCAACGCGATCCTTGGATCGAGACGGTCGTTTCGGTATACTATACTCAAGGCGCACCTTCTTTTTCGGGAGCCTACGTGGTTAAAACTCCGTAGTTAAGCGTGCTTGGCTTAGAGTAGTGATCAGGATGAGTGACCTCCTGGGAAGTTTTCCAGGGTGGGTGTGAGACGGAAAGGCTGATATCTTTCAGACTGGACGTCCTATTGATGAACCGTCAGCGGCGATGCGATCCTTGGATCGAGACGGTCGTTTCGGTATATCGCACTCAAGGTTTCGGATTACTTTGAGTTCGGCCGGGTTGGTTCGTACACGAAACCAACCGGACCTTCGGAGCGGAAACGCTCATATCTTGAGCTACGGACGTCCGATTGACGTGCCGTCAGCTTTGTTGTATTCCTATTAGTGAGACGGATCTTTTGGCATACTCCGCCCGAGGTTTGGACGCAGGTGGAGTACGGTCGGGTTGGTTTTGCCTTAAAACCCAACCGGGCCCCGGAGACGAAAATGCCAATAACTCTCAGACCGAGCGTCCGATCGATGCGCCGTCTGTTGCGTTGAGTTCCTGTCGACGATACGGAACTTTGGGATACATCAACTCTGGACTTTGTGACAGTTGATGTATCAGCCTCTCGGCTCGTGGAGCAGACCCTCCAAACGAGCTTGCTGTGTGCGGGAACCCTAGTGCTGGCTGCGACTGCGACTGTGACTACTACTGCTACTGCTACTCTGACTACGACGACGACAGTACAGAGATCCTGTGTGGATTTGACGATGACGACTACAACACTCAGCGATCCTACGTGGATCAGTGCTACGATCCTGTGTGAGTCTTTGCGGGGGTTAGTACCTATCGATCCTTTGTGGGTCCGACGACTTAGATGGATCAGTGATAATCTTCACCGTCATCCGAAGAAGTATACATGTGTGACCTGAACCTTCTATTTTACTCGATAGAGGTAGTGCGCTTGGTTGTAGCGGCAGACCCACGATTCTGGAGACGAGCATACGGAGTACGGAGACCGTGTAGCCGGCTGAGACCTGAAGACTGCTCGACCGACTCGACTTGGAGTGAGTCGACTAGCCCAGTGGACGGAGCGCCCGGTATTTGGCGGCAGACCCACGGCGGACGGAGCGCCTGGTAGTTGGCAGCAAACCCGCGGTACTCGACTGGAGGAGTACCTCTGTAGGCTATTTGGGTGAGCGCCCAGTATTTGGCAGCAGACCCTCAGCGGACGGAGCGCCCGGTAGTTGGCAGCAGACCCGCGGTACTCGACAGGAGGAGTACTTCAACAGTCTTAGGTTAGTGAGCAGTACCTCGGAGTCGTGACAGGACCATTGTACACTTCAGAGATGGGGCTCTTCAGCAGTTACGATTTTGATAATGAAAATCCTGGTGTGAGCTGAATCCTAATTGCTTTCCTGTGTGGATTGTGTTGTGCTATCCTGTGTGGAATACGTTTTGCTTTCTTGTGTGGAATACGTTTACTTTCCTGTGTGGACTGAGTTGTACTTGGGCTCGGAGGTTGGAGCGTATTTGAAATTGATGACATAGGTATATGTATGGGCATATACCTAAGCATTGTCGGTTGTTAATTCGTGTTTGTATTTTTCTTTGTGGTTTATCTTTTGTGGATTTCGGGAGACCTACAGGGGTCTCGGGGTCCCTACTGAGTATCTTATACTCACCCCTGCACGGGCTATGCCCGCACTACGTTGTGTTGGTTGCAGACGACGGACAGCGTTGATCTTGGCTGAGGCTTGCAGAGCAGGACAGTACATGGAGGTGGACCAATGGGCGGGACGTGTTCGGAGCGGACGGCGGGACCCGTGGATCAGTGGAGCTATCTGTACCCACCCTTCAGGTGGGATCTCCAGTGGACATCTCGGTGTAGCAGCTTTTACTTACAGTTGATGTTTTCCCTTTCGAGTTGTACTTTACTTTCATTTTGGGTTTGTATACTGGCCCATTTACTTTTCCGCACTTCCAGTTGTACTCTGCTTTTTCTTAGTGTTTACTTTCCACTTTCTTTCTCTGTGGTGTTTGTTTACTTTACAAAGGCAATGCCTTCCCTTTTTACCGGGAATTACGCCTTAGTGCTAGTCGCCAGCCCCTGGCCTATGGAAGGCGGGCTTGGGGTAGTCACGGCACAGACCCGAGGGCGGGTCGTGACAAATTGGTATCAGAGGAGTTCGGTTCTACCGTGAACTCTGATCTTTTCTATGTGAAGCAATAATGTTTAGCGTATTGAGTGTGGTTATCAGTACAGGGAGTCCAGTGTTGGTGCGGCGGCCCACGTATCCGTACACCAGGACCCTGACTTCTGATTTCCGACTTAATGCACGAAAACATTGATTGCGTGTGTGTTTTAATGTTTTCTTTGTGATTTCTTTATATCAGCTCACCAAGTATACTGTTTGACCGTGGCACACCTGTTTCCTATTCAGGATGGCCCCACGACGGCAGCCAGCTAGGGTTCCGAGAGTCGAGTGTGATGACAGCCCACCGAGCGACGAGGCCTCGGTGCAGGGCCCTTTGTCAGCAGTGGCACCGGTGGTAGCACTACCCGCCGAGCCCCTGATGCTTCCAGCGCCAGCCGCTAACGATGCACGTCACCTCAGCGCACTGCATGAGTTTCAGCGCCAACGACCACCCAGGTTTCGCGGGGAGACGGATCCCCAGGCAGCTGAGGACTGGCTGGAGGCAGTGGTACGTGTGTTTAGGCTAGTGAGGACACCGGCAGACCTCATGGTGATCCTCGCTGCGAGCCTACTACACGTAGCAGCAGGACGATGGTGGAGCTTGATGCTCCAGGTGCACGATGAGGCATCTCTACTTTGGATGGACTTTGAGAGCCTCTTCCGCTCAGAGTTCGTCCCAGCCACCCTTCGTACGGTGCGTATCCAGGAGCTTCTTCAGCTGCGGCAGGGCAGCATGACGGTCGCTCAGTACTCGGTGAGATTTACTGATCTCTCGCGCTACTCGACCGACATGGTACGAGACCCATTCTTCCGGGCCCGGACCTTTGAGCAGGGTTTGAGACACGAGATCAGGGCATCGCTGATCTCCCTCAGCATACCGACTCAGATAGGAGTACTGGAGCGGGCTCTTTTGATCGAGAGCTTCCTGGCTGAGTCCACAGCGAGACCTACCGTAGGGCAGCAGATAGCGAAGTCTTCGGCAGCAGGTAGCCGACGGATGACTCAGGGTTCCAGGCATACCAGACCTACCGGTGGCCAACTGCACGACTCAGGCTCAGTTGTGCGAGGGATCCGGGGTGGAGTCAAAGCCAGGCGTGCCGAGAGTGGGCAGTGTTACTCTTGTGGCGGGATTGGTCACATGGCTCGTGACTGTCCGACCCGCCATGCTGATGATCAGCAGTTAAGTGAAGAACCTCCCAGGCAGAGTCAGAGGTTCGACTGTGGCGATCCGCAAGGAGGAGGCGGACGAGGCAGAGGAGGTGGCCGAGCAGCAGGTGGTGGGCGACGCTTTGAGGCTCTGCCACCACCACCACCAGGAGGTCCGCCCCGACCACAGGGAGTAGGTGAACAAGCGAGAGCTCAGCTTCAGGCAGCCGAGGCCTTCGATCATGGAGCTCTGCGAGCAGATGGACAGGAGCAGAACTAGTGGATACATCCTTTGTACTTCTAGTTCCTTGTTGCTATTGTGTAGCGTCTTTGTATTATGAGCTGTAATAATAAAAGACGCATACCTTGTGATGTTTTCATTCCTGTCTTCTTTTGTGTTGTTACTAAGAGGTTCCAGTTTGACTGTTGACTTGACCCTCATTTGTGAGACATCTACTGGAGGAGACCCAGTTACCACACACTGATGCCGACAGTGTGACTCAACTCTTGGAGGCGAGAGTAATGGTTGGATCTCTTGGTAGTAGCGTCGAGGCCTTACGACGTCATCCTTGGTATGGATTAGTATCATCAATGTTAGGATTGAATGTATTAGGTAAAGAATGTGGTTCATCCAGGGGATGAGACCAGATTTATCTTGTCGGCAAAGAAGAAATCTTGCAGCACTTGTGGGACCTGTGATGGTCCAGGCCACGACAGAGAAGGTCCAGGTCATCCAGGAGCGGATGAGTACAGCTCAGAGCCGGCATAAGCCTTATGCTGACAGGAGGCGGAGGCCACTGGAGTTCGAGGATGGCGACCACGTCTTCTTGCGAGTCTCACCTCGACGTGGTATTCGTAGATTTGGCCGAGGCGGCAAGTTATCTCCGCGCTTCATCGGACCCTTTCAGGTCCTCAGTAGGGTTGGCGAGGTGGCTTATCGCCTGGCTCTGCCACCTCAGTTGCACCGGGTGCACGACGTCTTCCACGTATCTCAGCTGAGGAGATACGTGCATGACCCGACGCACATCATTGACCATGGGGAGCTTGACGTTGACGATGGGGCGACTTTTACAGAGGTTCCGATGGAGATAGAGGATCGACAGGAGCGGGTCCTGTGTGGGCGATCGATTCCTCTTGTGCACATCAGATGGCAGCACAGAAACCTCCAGGAGAGCACATGGGAGCGGGAGGCTCAGATGCGTGCTCAGTACCCTCATTTGTTCTCCTAGTTTTTGTTGTATCTTTACGGGGACGTAAAGCCCCGAGGTGGGAGTAATGTAAAGACCCGTAAAATTCAAGGGAAATTTTTTTCTTAATTTTCTTTGAATTTTACAAGAGCGCGGTTTCTGACGGCACCTGATTCCGAGGCCCGGAGTGCCCGGAATCAATTTCCGAAGTTTGGCTCGGGTACGTTCAGTGAACGAACGAGCGGGAATTTCTAACTTTTGATCCGGTGCTCGGAATTGAAATCTGAGGGCACCGATGAACTCGCAGTGCCGATATTCGCTTAAGGAGACCTTTTCCGAGGTTGCGTTTATTTCGGGTTGAGAGTTAGTTTTTGGGAGTTTAGAATAAGTTAAATAAAAATTTTGGATTACAAATTTTTATTTATACTTGTTGGTTAACTTCTCTCAAAGAAGTTAGGGGTGGGACCCACACCCACTTAACCTCCCTTGAGAGGATTAAGTGTGGTGGGGCCCACACGAACCCTAAACTTTTCATCTTCTCTCAAACTCCCTTACCCCCTCTTTAAATGACATGACAAATGTTATTTAATTTTGGAGTTATCCTTTTTGAATTTCAAACCTTTGAAATTCTTTTGTTAAGTTTGTGAATAAAATAAGATCCTATCTTATTTTGTTGGGTTAGAACTCTTTAGCCATCTTGTGAGGATTTGAGAGCATTTCTTTCTTCTTCAAACTTTGACGAAGAACGCTCAAGCTTGACGATGAACGGTCAAGCTCCGACGAAGAACGCCGCTCCTCTCTTCTTCGTCTTCCGTGTCAACGAAAGGGAACGCCGCTTCCTCCTCGGACTTCCTTCATCGGCATACGAAGTTTCGCCAACGACGTATCTCTTCGGGCGTATCTCTTCGTCAACGGATTTGACGAATGACTACCGCGACGCCAGACCTCCGCGACGTTGTCTTCCGCGGGACGTTGACAAATCTTCGAACCTTATACCCAAGGTAGGGGTGGTTGTTAATTGTTTATTTATTTATCCTTGTTCATGGTTCTAGGGTGACTAATGTGAGGTTTTTAAATATGTGTTATTGTTTAACGTGAGGGGGCCGGACCGCATGAACACGGCCGAACCCCCTCCTTCGTTCTTGATGTTTTATATTGCGGATGAAACATGGTGGTGAGGTGCCGTCGCACCACGCTGTTATTCGCCCGATTATACTGCGCGGCGCCATCGCGCCGCGCCGTGGAATAATCATCAAGAACGCGACGCCATCGCGCCGCGTCGAGGGGAATGGAAGGCGCGGCGAAGGGGCGCGGTGCCGTCGCACCGCGCCGGACGACGAACACCGCGGTCGGTTCCAGGCCGCGGCGAGACGGGAAGACCGGCGGCACGCCGGGCCGCCGGCGTCGGAAGCCGGAAAGGGGACCGGATTTTCCGGTCAGGTTGGAGAAAAACCGGCCGGCCAGCTCAAAACCCCCCCTCATTTAAGAGAGGGGGCGGTTTCCTTGAGGGGGGCAGGCGGCCCCCCGGTTGCCTTCAAAGCAGGCCCCCATGAGGGGGGGCCGGTCTCCAAAAAGGCGCGGCTCTTAAGCCGCGCTGCCTTGCTGGAAGCGGGGGCTTAGCCCCCCCACGCGTGACCCTAGCTGCGCCAGGACGCGCCAGACCGCGCCGCCGTGCCGGTCCGCCGCCGGCCGGGCCGGGTCGGACCCGGTTCGGGCCGACCCAGGGGGGGTCGGCCGGGTCGGCCCAGACCCGGACCCCCCCATTTTGGAGACGACTTCGGTCTTTTGGCCATAACATGAGCCACGAACCTCCGATCGACGAACCGTCTGCGGCAACGCGATCCTTGGATCGAGACGGTCGTTTCGGTATACTATACTCAAGGCGCACCTTCTTTTTCGGGAGCCTACGTGGTTAAAACTCCATAGTTAAGCGTGCTTGGCTTAGAGTAGTGATCAGGATGAGTGACCTCCTGGGATGTTTTCTAGGGTGGGTGTGAGACGGAAAGGCTGATATCTTTCAGACTGGACGTCCTATTGACGAACCGTCAGCGGCGATGCGATCCTTGGATCGAGACAGTCGTTTCGGTATATCGCACTCAAGGTTTCGGATTACTTTGAGTTCGGCCGGGTTGGTTCGTACACGAAACCAACCGGACCTTCGGAGCGGAAACACTCATATCTTGAGCTACAGACGTCCGATTGACGTGCCGTCAGCTTTGTTGTATTCCTCTTAGTGAGACGGATCTTTTGGCATACTCCGCCCGAGGTTTGGACGCAGGTGGAGTACGGTCGGGTTGGTTTTCCCTTAAAAACCAACCGGGCCTCGGAGACGAAAATGCCAATAACTCTCAGACCGAGCGTCTGATCGACGCGCCGTCTGTTGCGTTGAGTTCCTGTTGACGATACGGAACTTTTGGATACATCAACTCTGGACTTTGTGACAGTTGATGTATCAGCCTATCGGCTCGTGGAGCGGACCCTCCGAACGAGCTTGCTGTGTGCGAGAACCCTAGTGCTGGCTGCGACTGCGACTGTGACTACTACTGCTACTGCTACTGTGACTGCGACGACGACAGTACAGAGATCCTTTGTGGATTCGACGACGACGACTACAGCACTCAGCGATCCTACGTGGATCAGTGCTACGATCCTGTGTGGGTCTTTGCGGGGGTTAGTACCTATCGATCCTTCGTGGGTCCGACGACTTAGATGGATCAGTGATCATCTTCACCGTCATCCGAAGAAGTATACCTGTGTGACCTGAACCTTCTATTTTACTCGATAGAGGTATTGTGCTTGGTTGTAGCGGCAGACCCGCGATTCTGGAGACGAGCATACGGAGTACGGAGACCGTGTAGCCGGCTGAGACCTGAAGACTGCTCGACCGACTCGACTTGGAGTGAGTCGACTAGCCCAGTGGACGGACCGCCCGGTATTTGGCGGCAGACCCACGGCGGACGGAGCGCCTGGTAGTTGGCAGGAAACCCGTGGTACTCGACTGGAGGAGTACCTCTGTAGGCTATTTGGGTGAGCGCCCGGTATTTGGCAGCAGACCCTCAGCGGACGGAGCGCCCGGTAGTTGGCAGCAGACCTGCGGTACTCGACAGGAGGAGTACTTCAGCAGTCTTAGGTTAGTGAGCAGTACCTCGGAGTCGTGACAGGACCACTGTACACTTCAGAGATGGGGCTCTTCAGCAGTTACGATTTTGATAATGAAAATCCTGGTGTGAGCTGAATCCTAATTGCTTTCCTGTGTAGATTGTGTTGTGCTATCCTGTGTGGAATACATTTTGCTTTCCTGTGTGGAATACGTTTACTTTCTTGTGTGGACTGAGTTGTACTTGGGCTCGGAGGTTGGAGCGTATTTGAAATTGATGACTTAGGTATATGTATGGGCATATACCTAAGCATTTTCGGTTGTTACTTCGTGTTTGTATTTTTCTTTGTGGTTTATCCTTTGTGGATTTCGGGAGACCTACAGGGGTCTCGGGGTCCCTACTGAGTATCTTATACTCACCCCTGCACGGGCTATGCCCGCACTACGTTGTGTTGGTTGCAGACGACGGACAGCGTTGATCTTGGCTGAGGCTTGCAGAGCAGGACGGTACCTGGAGGTGGACCATTGGGCGGGACGTGTTTGGAGCGGACGGTGGGACCCGTGGAGCAGTGGAGCTATCTGTACCCACCCTTCAGGTCGGATCTCCAGTGGACATCTCGGTGTAGCGGCTTTTACTTACAGTTGTTGTTTTCCCTTTCGAGTTGTACTTTACTTTCAGTTTGGGTTTGTATACTGGCCCATTTACTTTTCCGCACTTCCAGTTGTACTCTGCTTTTGCTTAGTGTTTACTTTCCACTTGCTTTCTCTGTGGTGTTTGTTTACTTTACAAAGGCAATGCCTTCCCTTTTTACCGGGAATTACGCCTTGGTGCTAGTCGCCAGCTCCTGGCCTATCGAAGGCGGGCTTGGGGTAGTCACGGCACAGACCCGAGGGCGGGTCGTGACACCAATGGGGTAAAATATAGAAAAAAATTGTTTATATAGGTGCGATTATAGGATAACCCCACCCAAAATTTGATCAAAACCCTTAATTAGTGGTGGTTAGACCCCCCACCCCCAAAAAAATGGATTTCTAGATTCGAAGAAGTTAAACAAACCTCAGATCCATACATATTGGGGAATATTAAGATCAATTAGTAGGGGTACAATCCCCCCCTAATCTAACTAATTCTAATATCATATATATTTTACCATCGCTCCACTAAAACTGCCCCTAATAGAATAGGGCAGACACATTTGTGGCCATTCACCATAGCTACCACTAATGTTTTTAAAGGGTGTTATAACCCTCTATAAATTGAAAAATAACCCCTTCTAACAGGGGTATTTTTTTGTGTAAACCCGCATCTCCAGAAAACCCTAAACCCTCTTCATTAGAAAGTCACAAACCCCTTTCCCCAAATAAACCCCAAACCCTCTACATCAAAATACTATAAACCCACATACCCAAAAAAATACTAAACACAGACCTCCTAAAACTTAAACCCTTACCATAGAAATCATTAAATAATCATCCTTAGAGAACCATGTTTCCTCATCCCAAAACACTCTTAACCCTCAACCACAAAAAACCCTAAACCCTTAACCCTAAAAAACCCTAAACCCTATGTCCCATAAAAAGCTAAACTGAATTCACTATAATACCCAAAAACCTCATCCAAAAAAAAAATCCTAAACACTCATCCCCAAATAACTGTAATCCCTCAATGCTAGAAACTCTAAACCCTCACATATATAAATCCTTAAAACCTCATCCCTAGAAAACAAAAAACCCTTACCCCTAGAAAACTCTAATCCCTTGATCTTGAAACCCTAAAAACATTGCCCCCAGAAAACCCAAAACACTCTTACTAGAAAACCCTAAACCCCCATCCCTAGAAAACTCTAAACCCTTAGAAAATGAAATACCAAAACACTAATCCCTAGAAAATCCTAATCATTAATCCCTATATAAAACTAAAGTCTCATCCCTGGAAAACACTAAAACTTCATCCCCATAAAAACATAAACACTTATCCCCATAAACTCAAAACAATCATCACTGGAAAACCTTAAACAATCATCCATAAAATACCCTATACCCTTAGCCCCAAGAATACCTAAACCCTCAACCGCTACAAACCATAAAACCATAGCCCTCGAAAAAACAAAACCCTCACCCCCAAAAACCCTATATCCACAACCCTAACAAACCATAATCCCTTGACTAAAAAATCCCTAAACCCTCACCATTAATACCCCTAATCGATCATCCCTAAAAAACCCTAAACCTTGATCCCCCAAAACCCCCAAACCCTCAACCCCAAACATGCTAAACACTCATCCCCAATAGCCACTAAACCCTCACCCCCAAAACACTTAACCCAACAGTCCAAAAATGTCAAAACCCTCAGCCCCAAAATTTTTAAATACATAGACCAAAAAAACCATTAAACCATTAGCCCTTGTAAAACCTTAAACCCTTATACCAAAAAGAAACAAAACCTCCAGTCCCAAAAATCCATAAATCTGAAACCAAATAATCAATATAACTTCAACCAAAAAAACCAAAATCCATCATCCCCAAAAAACCATAAACCCTTATCCCAAAATCCCCTTATACATCTTCCACAAAGTAACCATCACCCTCAAACTCAAAACCCTTATACCCTCAGCCACCAAAACCCCTAAACCCACATCCCATAGAACCCCTAAACCCTCCACCCCATAAAATTTAAATCCCCATCCCAATGAATCCCAAAACCTTCATCTACAAAAAACCATAAACGATCAGCCCCAAAAAACCCCAAACCCTTTGGCAAAAAAAAATTAAACCCTCATCTTAAAAAAATGATAATCTATCCTCAGAAAAAATCTCTAAACCCTCATACCAAAAAAACCCCGTAAACACATATCCCCAAAAACACCTACACCCCCATCCCCCAAAATACCTAAACCTCATCCAAAAACATCCCTCATCCCTCTACCCCCAAAACATCTAAACCCTGGACCTGAAAAATCCCTAAACCCTCATCCTCCAAAACCCCAAAAAACAGCCCAAAAAAGACCTAAATCCACTACAACAAAATAAACTAAACCCTCAACCCAAAAATACCTAAAACCTCATCTACAATTATCTAAAAAACATCAAACCTAAATATCCTTAAACCCCCACCTTCAAAAAATTATAAACCCTCACACCTATAACCCTAAACCCATGGCACCATGAAATGCTAAACCCACTACCCAAAAAATCCTTAAACCCTCAACCCCCCAATCCTTTTTCCTTGTGCCCTTAAATACAATAAACCGTTATCCCAAAAATACTAAACCCTGATTTCCAAATAATCGTGTACCCTCATTCCACAAAACCCCTAAAACCGACCCACCCCTCAAAAAACCCTCAACCCCAAAATCCAAAATCCATGCCCCCAAAAAAACACTGATCCTTCATCCCAAAAATCATTAATCTGTGAGACCCAACACCCCAAAAACCATCATCCACAAAACCCCTAAAACCCTATCCTAAAATAATCTGAAACCCTCATCCCAAACCCCTGAAACCATAACCCCAAATATCCATATTCCCTCAAATAAAAAAATTACAAATTCCTCACCACCAAACCCCCAAATCCATCCTTACCAAAAAATACTAAACCCATGAACTCAAAATAACATACACCTTTATCCCAAAAAAACCATAAACCCAATTCCCCCCAAAAAAACTAAATGATATTCATTAAAAACCCTAAACTCTCAACCCTGGAAAGCCTTAAAAAGTCAGTAGTAGAAAACCTTAAAACCTGATCCCCATAACTCCCTACACCATTAACCCCATAAAAACATAAACCATCATCCCCATAAAACCCTAAACGGAAAGACCTAAAACACTCTAAACCCTCAACCCCATAAACCCTAAAACCTCATCGCCATAAAACATTAAACCCTTACCACTATAAAATATTAAATCATCATCCCAATAAAACCCATAATCCCTCATCCCAAAAATAACCTAAACCCTAATCCTCATAACACCATAAAATCTGATCCATAGAAAACATTAAACCCTTTTCCCCAGAAAACTCTAAACCCTTTGTACCATAAAACACAATAATATTATCCCTATAAAACCCAAAACCCAAATCCCCATAATAACATAAAACCACTACCCTAGAAATCAGTAATCATGTATACCTAGAATACCCTAAACAAAAAGCCCCAAAAAACTCTAAACCTCCATCCCTGTTGAATTTTAATATCGAAGTCCCATAATATCCTAAACCATTTTCCCCATAAATCCATCAATCCAAATCCCAAAAATAACCCTATACTATTAACCCCCAAACCCTAAAACCTAATCCCTAGAATACCTTAAACCCTCATCCCCAAAAAACTCTATAACATATTCACCAAAAAACCATAACACTCATCCCCCAAACCATTAAACCCAAAATCCCCGAAATTCGTAAACCCTAATCCCCAGAAAAACCTTAACCCTAAACCATAGAAAAACCTAATCCCTAATCCCTAGAAAAATATAAACCCACATCCCCAGAAAATGATAAACTCTCAACCACAGTAAAACCGATCACCTCGACCCCAGAAAAACTGAGACCCTCTTCCCAAGAAAAACTGATATCCTCAACCATAGAAACACTGACTTGTCTTCCCTTGAAAACAATAAAACCTCACCCCTAGAAAAAAATAAATTCTCATAACCATAATACCATTAACCCATAGCCATAGTAAACTCTATACCCTCAGTCCCAGAAAAATCTTGTGCATCCCCCTAAACACATGAACCATCATCCATAGAAAAACCTAGACCTTCATCCATAAAAAACCTAAACCCTCATCCTTAGAAATCATTGAAACCACAACCATAGAAATATCTAATCCCCCCATCATAGTGAAGCTTACACCCAATGTCAAAGAAATTCCTAAACCCTCAACCCTATAAAACGAAAAATAATCATCCCTAGAAAAAAATAAACCATCAACCATAGAAATTTCTAAACCATATTCCCTAGAAAAACCAAATCCCTCATTATAAAATAAATGAAAATCCTTAGCCATGGAAAAACCTGACCCCTAAACCCCTGAAAAACCTAAATCATTATCCCTAGAAAACCATAAACATTAATACATAAAAAAACCTAACCCACATTCCTAGAGAAGCCTAATCCCTCTTCCCAAGAAAACCCTATATCTTTATCTTCAGAAACTTCTCAACCCTCTACCCCAACAATTCCTAAACACCCATCCCCAAAAAACACTAAACCATTATCCACCAATACTAATGAACACTATTCCACCAAAAAACCCTAGTCAATTACCCCTAAAAACACTAAAACCTCTACCCCCAAACACATAAACCCCCAGCACAAAGAACTCTTAAACCTACATCCCTCAAAACCCACAAACCCTCATCCTCAAAATACCTTAAATGTTTATCCCCAAAACCACATAACTCTCAATCAAAAAATCCCCTAATTCATCTTCTATAATAACCTCTAAACCGTCATTCCAAAAAAACAATAAAAACTCATCCCAATTTAACAATTAAAACTAAGCCCCAAAAAACCAGAAACCGCCTACCCAAAAAAATTATAAACCCTCATTCCTAAAAAAAACCTAAAAAATCATCCCTAAAAAACACTAAACCATTATCCCCAAAAATCCCTAAATCACTAGGCAATAAAAACCTAAAACCCTCATAATAAAACTAAACACCCATCCCAAAAATACCCTTACCACACATTCTCAAAACCACTAAACTATCAACCCCCATTCCAAAAAACCCATAATCCCTCAACTATAATACCCTAAACCCTCTACCCAAAACAAACCTAAACCCTTATCCCTCTAAATCCCTAAAACGTCATCCAAAAAAACCACGAACCCTCAGCCCCCCCAAAAAGTAACTCTCAGCCCCAGAAACCCCTATACCCTGAGGCCTAAAAAAATTAATTCCTCAGCCTCAAAATAACCAAATCCATCTTCCCCGACAATCACAAATACCATATCCCCCAAAAATCCCTAAAACATACCCCCAAAAATCCATAAACACTATTACACAAAATATATAAACACATATCTGCAAAAATCCACATTCCATCGTCCCTAAATAAACTAAACCCTTAGCCATAAAAATACATAGACCCACAGACCTCAAAAAAACCTAACAACTTAGACCCAAAATACCCCAGACCCTCAGCACGAAAAAAACTGGACACCACAAGCCCCAATTATCCTAAAACTATTACCCCAAGAATCCCTACACCCTAATCCTCAAAAAACCCTCCAACCCTCATCCCCAAAACAACCCTTAAACGTTAACCCCAAATAACCCTAAAACCTTATCCTACAAAATCACTAAACACTCATCCCAAAAAAACCCTAAACGATTACCCCTAATAAATCGTAATCCCTCATACCAAGAAAAACCTAAACCTTCATCCCCAAGAATCCCAAAACCCTAAGGGATAAGAATCTCTAAACCCTCAGCCACAAGAAACCCTAAACTCTCATCCCCAAGAATCACTGAATATTAAACCCCCCAAAACCCCAAACCTTCAGCTCCATGTATCCCGGAACCCTCATCCCCAAGAATCACTAAAACATTAACCCTCATAATCTCTGAATTCTCATCCCATATATTCCTTGAACCCTAATCCCTATGAAAATAAAACCCTCTACCCTACGTAAACGTAAACCCTATGCCCCATGAAACCATGAACAATCATTACCAAGAACCCTTGAAACCACATCCCTAAAGAACATTCAACCCTCAACTATTAGATCCCTTGAACCCTCATCCCCATTAAACATTGATCTCTCATCCCCTGTGAACACTGAATTCACCACCCCTAGAAACCCTGAACCCTCAGCCCTAAGAAACCCGATGTTCAAGGTATACGAAACCCTAAAACCTTATCCCTAAAAACCCTAAACCCTATACCCCATGAAACCCATAACCCATAGTCCTAAGAAACCTTGAACCATCTACCTAATGAAACCCTAAACCCTTATCTTAAATAAACCAAGAACCCTCATCCCTAGGAAATCGTGAACCCTTAGTCCCAAGATAACATGAACCCTCATCACAAAGAAACTATGACCCCTCAACCCCAAGAATCCTAGAATACTTATCCATAAGAAACCTTGAAACCTCATCCTTAAGAATCCATAAACCCTCTTTTTATGAATCTTTGTACCTGGAACATCTAGAAACCCAGATACCATAGACCCAAGATTATCTAATCCTTCATTCCCAATATACCCCGAAACCTTATCCCTAGAAAAACAGATACCCTCTACCCCCAAGAATCCCGGAACCCTCATCCCCAAGAACCCCTAAACCCTCACCCCCAATAATACCAAATACCTCAACCCTATGAAACCATATAACCTTAGTTTCAAATAACGTTTAACCCTATTTTACAAAAAAAATGTCAACCCTCATCCCCAAAAGTCCATGAACCCTTAGACCTATGAAACCACCTACCCTCTTCTCTATGAATCCCTGAAACCCTACCCAGATGAAACATTGAACCATCATCCCCAATAATCACTGATCCTTGATCCCTGAAATAACATGAACTCTCAACCCAAAAATAAACATAAACCTTCATCGTAGAAATAACACGAACCCTCATCCCCTAAAAACTCTATACCCGTAACCCCAAAAACATGAACCCCCAGCCATAAATATATCTGAACCTTTTTACAGAAATAACCATAAACCCTATGCCCTAAAAGACAATAAAACATCACCCCAAAAAACCCTAAACCCATGTTCCATAAAATCCCTCAACCCTCCAATGAAAAAAAACCCTGATCCATCATCTAAAAATAACCATTAATCCTAACCCCCAATATTCCTTGAATGCATAGTCCAAAAAAACCTAGAATCCCCATCACGCCCTAAAAACTGAACCCAGAGCACCAAGAAACATGGAACCGTCAGCCGCAAAAAACCATGGACCCTAAGATTAGTAAAACAAAGAACCCTCAATCCAAACAAACCCTATTACCTCATCCCCAAAAAATACTGACCACCTAGCCAAAAAAAACCCTAAACCATCATCCGAAGAAAACTGTAAACCCCCATCACACGAAAAAAACCCAAACCATCAACCCCAAAAAATACAGAACCCACAGCTCCAAAAAAACATGAACCCTTGGAAATAAACCATGAAATCTCACCACCAAAAATCCTTGACCCATCAACCCCAAAAAACACTGATATCGCATTTCTAAATATCCAAAACTCTCATCCCCAAAATACCTTGAACATGAACCCCCATAAAAGCCCTGACCCCTAATCACTAAAAAAAACCTAAACTGGCATTCCAAAAAAAAGAAGATCCCTATGCCCATGTAAAAACTGAACCCTCAAAGAAAAAAAACCCCTCACCCTCATCCCCAAAACCCATAAATCCTATGTCTTGACAAACATTGAACACTCACCCCCAAAAACAGTTGAACCCTCATTACCAAAAAAACCTAAATGTTCATCCCATAAAAACACGAAACAATCATCCTCAAAAAACAAGGAACCACTAGCACTAAAAATCCATAAACGATCTTCCTGAGAAATCTCAGAATCCCAAACCCAGAAAACCCTAAACCCTCATCCCTAGAAGAGTGTTAACCCCACAACCCCAGAAATAAAAAAAACCCTAGACCCAAAACAGACTAAACCATAAATACTAGAAAAACCTAAACCCTTATCCTCTAAAACACCCTCAATCTTCATCCCCTAAACAACCTCAACACTCATCTCAAGAAAAACCATAAACCTCATCCCCATAAAACAGTAAACCCTTAGCCTAATTAAATGCTAAACCCTCATCCCTAGAAAACCATCAACCATATTCCATAGAAAATCATAAACCCTAAAACCCAAAACTAGGAACCCTCATACCCAAAAAACCCTAATCCATTATTGAAATAATTCCCGAAAAACTCTTCCAAAGAAAAACCAGAACACTCTGCCCCAAGAAACCCCTAATCCATCATCCCTAGATATCCTTAAAAACTCATCCCTATAAATCCCTTTACCAACATCACTAGAAAATCATGAACCCTCATCCATAAAAAACCATGAAACGCCACCCCCAAAATCCCGAACCCACAGCCCCAAAAAACACAGAAACCTTTTCCCCAAAAAACTCTTAACCTCTAAAAAAAATGATTCCTCAGCCCCAATAAACCATGAACCCTCAGTCCCAAAAAAACCTCAACCCACAACCCCTAAAAACAATAAACACTCTTCCCTAAAAAATCCTAAAACAATAGCCCCCAAAACACCTAAAACCTCATCCGCAAAAACTATAAATCCTCAATCCAAAAAAACGCTGAAAAATAAGACCATTAAAACCCTAAACCCCTAACCCTATAAAATAATGTACAATTAGACATAGAAGACCCTCAAACCTCATACATAGAAAACCCTCAAACCCTATCCCCTGATACCACTCAACCCTAAACCCTTGAAAACAATAAACCCACATCCCTTGAAAATTGCAAACACTCAGCCCCATAAAACCCTAAACAACCATACCCATAAAACCCTCAACTTTGAACCATAAAGATTCCCAAAACCTATGATACATGAAACTGTAAACCATCATCCTCATAAAGACCCCAACCCTAAACCCTTATCCCCAAAAAAACCCCATCCCACAACCTAAAACACCAAATAACCCTAATCCCCATAAATCCTTAAAAACTCCCTCAGAAAACCCTGAACCCTATGACCTAATAAAACCTAAACTCCCACTGCTAGAAAACGCCATAACTATACCTGAGTAAACCCTAAAACCACATCCCTATAAAACCATGAACCTTCTTCCCCATAAAAAAATTAATCCTCGATCACATAAAAAACTGAACCCTTAGCCCAAAAAAATTAAAACCATTAGTCCTAAAAATCCATGAACCCTCATCCCAAAAATCCATGAACCATCAGTAGAAAACATTTTTTACAATTACCAACAATAAAGCCTCAAAATTCAATCCCAAAAATTCCTCAACTTCATCCTCAAAATAATAACCACATAGCCCAAAAAACTGTTTTTTATTTATCTCAATAAATCCCTAAACATTTATCCCCCAAAAAAAGACTACTATTATCCCCAAAAAAACCAAAAACCCTCAGACCCAAATAACGCTAAACCATAATCCCTCAATACCCTAAACCCTTACAACAAAAACCCTAACCCCTTAGAGGAAAAAACTGAAACCCTCACCCCTAAAAACCCCAAAACACATATTCCAAAAAATCCCTAAACCAATTTTCCCAAAAAAAACCTTGAACACTTATCCCCAAAAAACACTAATCCCACTACCCCCAAAACACTAAAACCTCTACCGAAAAAATCATAATACCTCATCCCAAAAAATACAAAACCACCATCACAAAGAATACTTGTACATTCAACACCAAAAAACCTCGTCCCTAAAAAAACTAAACATAGATCCCTAGAAAACACTAAAACCTTCCCCCTAAAAAACACTAAATCCAAAAAATCCTAAACAATTAAACCCAAATATCAATAACCCCTAAATACTCATGCCCAAAAAACCATAAACCCACTACCCCAAAAACAATAAACACTCATAATAAAACCCTAAACCATTATCCTCCAAAAACCCTAAACCATCATCCCCATAGAAGCCCTAAACTCTCACCCCAAATAACCCTAAACACTTATCCCAAATAACACAAAAACCACATCCAAAAAACCCCAAAACATCATCTATGAAAAGATATAAACTCTCATCCCCCAAAAAAACACAAACACTCATCCCCAAGAAACCCTAAACCCCTAGCTCCAAGAAACCCTAAACCTGATGCTCTAAAAAATATTAAACCCTCGGTGAATGAAAACCTTATATCCTCAGCCACATAAAACAGTAAAACCTCATACCCAGAAATCCCAAAACCATCATCCCTAGAAAAACCTAAACCCTTTTACACATATAATCATAACCCATTATCCCCAGAAAACCTTAAACCCTCATCCCTAGACGACTCTAAAACCATAGCCTTAGAAAACATTAAAGAATCATCCCTTGAAAACCATAAATGATTAACCATTGAAAACCTCAAACCATCATCCCCAAAAATACTAAAATCTTATCCATAGAAAACCATAAAATCATATTGCTAGAAAATACTAATCCCTCACACTATGAAACATCTAAAACACCATCCCCAAAAAACATGAACCCACAGGAAATGAAAACCCCAAACCCTAAGACCAAGATAACACTAAACCCTAAAACCCATAAAACCTTAAACCATTATCCCCAAAATACCAAAAATCCTTATCTCCATGAATCATTAAACCTTCAACCCTAGAAAACCCAATAAACTCATCCACATAATACACTATGCCCATACGTCTAGAATTCCAAAACCCATAGACACATAAAACGTAAAACCACATCCCTAAAAAACTATAATCCTGAATTCCCAATAAACCTAAATTAACTTCCCCATAAAACCCTCAAATCTCAGCCATAGAAATCCATAAATTCTGATTCCTATAAATCACTAAATCCACTACCCTAGAAATCTGAAAAACCCTTATACCTATGGAACCCTAAAACCTAATCCCTTGTAAATCCTAAACCCTAGGATTTAGAAAACATTGAACCTCATCCTTAAAATATCATGAACTATTATCCCCATAAGAAACTACACTAGAATCCCTAGAAATCATTAAATCCACAGTCTAAGAAAACCATAAATCCTCATCCCTAAAAATCCCTGATCCCTCAGAACAAAATATCCTTGAACCCATGGCCCAAAAAAACCTTATACCATTATCTACAAAGAACCCTGAATAGTCATATCCAAATACACTTCATCCTAATCTTCTAAAACCATAATCACTTATCTCTAAAATCACTAAACCCTCATCCTTATAAAACCCTTAACCATCTTCCCAAAACACCCTAATACCCTACAAAAAAATCACTAAACCCTCATACCTAAAAAACCCAAAACCCTCTAACCCTAAAAACCCTAAACCCCTAGTGCCCAAAAAACCCTAAACCCTTATCCCCCCAAAACCCTATTCCCTCATCCCCAAAAGAATGAAAACTATCATCCCTAAAAAAACCCTAAACACTTAACCCCAATAAAATCATAACTATTTTCCCAAAATCCTTAATCAAACTACCCCAAATAACTTTAAACCATTATTTGCGACAAACATTATACCCACATACAAAAAAAATCATAAACAGTCATCCCAAAAAAGAACATAAACCCTCATTCTAAAAAACCCTAAACCCTTAGCCCCAAAATCACTCAGTCGTCAGTAGTAAAACCCTCATCCCTCATCCCATGAAATCTATAAACCCTTAACCCTAGAGAAACCTATAACCTCGTCATCTAAAATGCGTAAAACGTAGACTTAAATAACCTGAAACATTGTTCCCCAAAAACCTAGGCCCCCATTCCAAAAAACCAAGAACACACGTCCCCAAAAAACTTCATCCCCAAAAAACCCTAAACTATCAGTGAAAAAACCCTCTACCCTCAGCCTAAAATAATACAAAAACCTTATTCCCCAAAATCCATCAATCCTAATATCTAAAAACACAAGCCCCTATACCCCAAATAACACTATAATTGTAGCTCACAAACCACATAAAAACAATAAAAAACCCCCTAATTCATAATCCACAAATATCCCAATACCCTCATCCCAAAAAACAATAAACCCTCATCCCACCAAAACCATTAAGAATCATCTATAAAACACTAATCTATCAGACCAAAAAACAATAAACCCTCTGCCCCAAAAAATCCTAAACTCTATTCCCTATAAAATCTAGAACTCTTATCCCCATAAAACCAAAACCTACGTCCCCAGAACATGATAAACCCTCTGACCATGAAAACCCAAAAACCTCCACCCATGAAAATCCAAATCCAATACACCAAGGAAGTCGTATTCCCTCATCCATTAAAAACCATAAACCGTCATCCCCATTAATACCTAAAACCTCAGCCCTATATAACACTAAATAGGTAGCCACAGTAAATAGTAAACAATCTGCCATAGAAAACCTAAAACCCTCAACCAAAAAAATCCCTAAAGCCTCATCCAATGAAAACCATAAACCCTCATCAATAGAATATCATATACCCTCATTCCTAGAGAACCCTAATCCATGATCCCTATAAAATCCAAAAAATTGAGCCTCATAAAAACCTAAACCCACATCCCCAAAAAACCCTATACCTTTAACCCCTAAAAACATTAAACCTAGAGGCCCAGAAAATAATAAACCATCAGCCCCATAAATTTCTAAATCCATCATCCTTGGAAAACCCTAAACACTTATCTTTAGAAATCCCTACACACTCATCCCTAGGAAAATCTAAACTATCATCCCTGAAAAATAATATACACTTATCCCGTGAAAACTATAAATTATCATCACAAGAATCCACTAATCCCTCAACCCTAGAAAACCCTACTCCACTAGTGCCATAATACCCTTACCACTTAGCCCAAAAAATCATAAACCCTCAATCCCAAGAAACCCTAAAACCATAGCCCCAAAAGACCCTAAACCAATAACCCTATTAAATCACATCCAATGAAAACCGTAAACCCTCAACCATATAAAACATAAACACTAAACCCTAGAAAACCATTTTCCCTTATTCCTAGAAATATCTAATTTTTCTTCTCTAGAAAACCCTAGGACCCTTGGTCATAGAAAACCCTAAACCCTATGACCTAAGGAAACCACCCACCGCTAAAAAACTCCAAACCCAATACCCGAGATAACCCCGAACCCCCATTCCCATAAAACCATGAACCCTCATCCCAAAAAAACCATGAATCCTCAGCCACAAAAAAACCTGAATGCTCAGCCAAAAAAATAAAACCATTATTCTAAAAAAACCATGAACTATAATCCCAAAAATACATGAATCATCATCCCAAATAAGAATCGTACAATCACCTCCAAAAAACCCTAAACCATAAATCCCAAAAATTCCTCAACTTCATCCTCAAAAACACTAATCACATAGACCAAAAAACCCTTATTCCATTATCTCAAGAAATACCTAGATCTTAATCCCCCCAAAACATCAACTATCATACCCAAAAAACCAAAAACCCTCAGCCCCAAATAAATCTAATCAATAATCCCCCAAAACCCAAAACCCTTACCCAAAAATCTCAAAACCCATAAAGGAACAAACCTTAACCCTCTCCCCTGAAAAACCTTAAACCCATATTCCTAAAAATCCTTAAACCAATGGCCCCAAAAAACCGAGAACCCTTATCCGCAAAAAAACACTAAACCCTTTACCACAAAAACACTATAACCTCTACAAAAAAACCATAAACATTTAGCACAAAAAATCATAAACCCTAATCCCAAAGAATAAATATACTTGCTACCCCAAAAAACTTTCAACCTTAATAACACTAAACCCCGAGCCCTATAAAACACTAAAAACTCTCCTCTAGAATACCCTAAATACAAAAAACCCTAAACCATCATACACAAAAAACCCAAACCAAAAATCCCCATAAACCATAAATCTTCATCCCCCAAAAACCATAAACCCACTACCCCAAAAACCATAAACACATAGAAAAATAATAGTAAACCCTAAACCCTAAAAATCCTAAACCATCATCCCCATGGAAACCCAAAACTCTCATCCCAAATAACCCTAAATAGTTATCCCTAATAACCCTAAACCCACATTCAAAAAACCCTAAACCATCATCTATGAAAAGATATAAAATTTCAGACCCAAAAAACCTAAACAGTGATACCCAATAAACCCTAAACCCCAAGCTCGATGAAACCATAAACCCAATGCTCTAAAAAATCTTGAACCCTCAGTGATAGAAAACCCTAAACCCTGGGCCCCATAAAACACTTAAATCTGATACCCATAAAGCCCAAAAACCCCATCCCTAGAAAACCCAACACCATTGGTCCCATAAAACTATGACCCCACAATCCAAGAAAATCGTAAACCCTCATCCCTAGAAAACCCAAAAACCATAGCCGCAGAAAAAATTAAACAATCCTCCCCTAAAAACCATAAATGATCAACCCTAGAAAACCCTAAACCATAACCCCCATAAAATACTAATCTTTTATCCTTTGAAAATCATAAAATCATATCCCTAGAAAATCCTAATCCCTAAAACTAAGCAAAAAATAATCCACCATCCCAAAAAACATGAAACCATAGGAAATGAAAACCCGAAAACCTGAGACATAAAAACACTATTACCTCAATCCTATAAAACCCTAAACCCTTAGCCCCCAAAAACCCAAAATACTTAGCTCCATGAATAATTAAACCCATATCCCTAGAAAACCAAATAAAATCATCCATAGAAAACACTAAGCCCATACGTCCAGAATATCCAAAGCCCATAGACACATAAAACTGTAAAACCACATCCCTAATAAACTATAATCTCTTAGTACCAATAAACCTAAATCACATGCCCTATAAAACCCTCAACACTCATCCATATAAATCCATAAATACTAATCCCTAGAAATCACTAGATCTATTTCCCTAGAAACTGAAAAACCTGTATACCTCATAAACCCTAAACCCTAATCCTCTGAAAATCCTAATCCCTAAGACCTAGAAAACCTTAACCATCAACCCTTAAATACCCTAAAATATTAGACCCATAAAAAACTAAACCATAATCCCTAAAAATCTATAAATCCGTAGTCCTAGAAAACCCTAAATCATCATCCCTAAAAATCCTTGAACCCTCAGACCCAAAAATTCAAGAAGCCATGGCCCAAAATAACTTTATACCCTCATCCCAAAAGAACCCCGAACAACCATCTCCAAATACCCATAACCCTCATCCTCAAAAAACCATAACCACTTATTCCTAAAAACCTTAAACCCTCATCCCCAAGAAACATTTAACCATCTTCCCAAAACACCCTAATACTTCTACCAAAAAATAACTAAACACTCAGACCTAAACAACCCTAATCCCTCAGACCAAAAAAATCCCTAAACCCTCAATGCCCAAAAACAATTAACACTTATCCCCCCACAACACTAATCCCTCAGCTACAAAAAAACCAAAACCATCATCCCTAAAGAAACCATAAACATTCATCCCCAATAAAATCTTAACCATTTTCCCAAAATCTTTAATGAAACTACCCCAAATAAATCTAAACCCTCATCCCCAAAACACCTTAAACCCATATCCAAAAAAAATCTCAAACCCTAATCCAAAAAATAACATAAACCCTGATTCTAAAAAACCCTAAAATCATAGCCCCCCAAACCCTCAGTTGTTAGCTGTAAAACCCTCAACCCTCATCCCTTGAACGCTATAAACCCTAACCCCTAGAAAAATCTATAACCTTATCCTCTAAAAACCATAAAACCTAGCCCTAAATAACCAGAAACTCCCTTCCCCAAAAAAACTAATCCCCCATCCACAAAAAACCATGAACACTCAACCCCAAAAAACCTCATCCCCAAAAAACCCTAAACTCTTAGTGCAAAAAAAAACACATATACCCTCAGCCCAAAAAAAATACTAAAATCAAATTCAAAAAAAGCCATCATCACTAATCCCAAAAATCAATAACCCCTATACCCCAAATAACACTACACATGTAGCTCAAAAAACCCATAAAACACCAACCCCCCCCGAAATCCTAGTCCTCATAAATCCCGATACCCTCACCCCAAAAAAATTAAACCATAATCCAACAAAAAAATAAAAAATCATCTATAAAAATCTAAGGTATCATGCAAAAAAACCAAAAAACCCTATTCCCAAAAAACCCATAAACTATATTTCCCATAATACCTAGATCTCTTATCCCCATAAAACCTAAACCTACATCCCCAAAATATGCTAAACCCTCAGACCAAGAAAACCCTAAACCCTCGCCCCATGAAAATAAAAATCTAATACACCTAAGAAGCCGTATTCTGTCATCCTTTAAAAAACATAAACCCTTATACCCATTAATATCTAAACCCTCATCCAAACAAAACTCTAAATAGGTATCCAAAATAAGTAGTAATCAATCTTCCATTGAAAAACTAAATCACTCAACCACCAAAAATATCTAAACCCTCAACCATAGAAATCCATAAACCCTCATCCCTAGAATATCCTATATCCTGATGACTAGTGAACCCTAATCCCTAAACCCTATAAAACCCCAATAACTAATCCTTATAAAAACATGAACCCACATCTCCAAAAAAACCCTATACCATTAATCCCAAAAAACATTAAACCTCGAGGCGAAGATAAACATAATCCCTTAGCCAAATAAATTTCTAAAACCCTCATCCCTGAAAAACCCTAAACCCATCTTCCTAGGAAACCCTAAACACTTATCTCTAGAAACCCCTAAACACTCCTCCCTAGAAAAATCTACACTCTCCTCCCTCAAAAAAAATATACACTTATCCCGAGAAAACCATAAATTATCATCCCTAGAAACCACTAACCCCTCAACACTAGAAAACCCTAATCCACTAGTGCCAATATACCCTTACCACTTATCCCAAAAAATCATAAACCCTCAATCTTAGAAAACCCTAAAATCGTAGCCCCAAAAGACACTAAACCAACAACCATGGAAATAATTAAGGGACCATCCTTTGAAAACCGTTACCATCAGCCATATAAATCATAAAACATTAACCCTAGAAAACCCTTTACCATTAGTCCTAGAAATAGCTAAATTTTCAGCACTAGAAAACCCTATGTCCCTCGACCTTAGAAAACCCTAAACCCTTCGACCTAAGAAATCCTAAATACCCACCCCTAGAAAACTCCAAACCCTGTAACTGAGAAAAACATGAACCCTAATCCCTATAAAACCATGAACCCTCATCCCCAAAAAACCATGAAAACTCATCAACAAATAAAACCTGAACCCTTATCCCAATAATAAAATAAAACCACTAGTCCCAAAAAACCATGAACTCTCATCCCAAAAAATTCATGATCCATCAACACAAATAAGAATTGTACAATCACCACCAAATAACCCTAAACCGTCAATCCCAAAAATTAATCAAATTAATCCTCAAAATCAATAAACACATAGCCCAAAAAACCCTTATTCCCTTATCTCGAGAAATACCTAAACGTTTATTCCCCAATAAAGGTCAACTATTATCCCCAAAAAACCAAAAACCCTCAACCCCAAAAAATACAAATCCATAATACACTAAACCCTTAAACCCTTACCCCAAAAACCCTATACCCATAGAGGAAAAACCCTAAACCCTCACCCCTAAAAAACCCTAAAACCATATTCATTAAAATACCCAATCCCATTTCCCCAAAAAACATTGTAACCTTATCCCCAAAAAAAACTAAACCCTCTACCCCAAAAACATTAAAATATCTACAAAAAAACATTAACCCTCAGCCCAAAAAATCTTAAACCCTTAGCCTTATGAATAATTATACTTGAAACCCCAAAAACCTTCATCCCCAGAAACACTAAACCATGATCCCAAGAAAATTCTAAAACCTATCCCCTAGAAAACACTAAATCTAAAAAATAATAAACCCTCAAACAGAAAAAACCCAAAACCCAAATCCGCAAAACACCTAAATCCTTATCCCCCAAAAACTGTAAACCCACTACCTCAAAAATCATAAACACTAAGAAAAAATATTCTAAATCCTCAACCCCATAAAACCCTAAACCATCATCCCCAAGGAAACCCTAAAATCTCATCCCAAATAACCCAAAACACTTACCCAAAATAACCCTAAACCCATATCCAAAAATTCCATAAACCATCATCTATGAAAAGATATAAACAATCATCACCAAAATATCCTAAATACTCATCCCCAAGAAACCCTAATCCCCTATCTCTAAGAAACGCTAAACCCGCTGCTCTAAAAAATCATCAACCCTCAGTGATAGAAAAATCTAAATCCTTGGCCCCATAAAACACTAATCCCTCATACCTAGAAATCCTAAAACCCCAATCCCACGAAAACCCTAAACCCATAGTAACATAAAACCATAACCCCTCATCCCCCAAAAACCATAATCCATAATCCCTAGAAAACCCAAAAAAAATTGCCTTAGAAAACATTAAACAATCCTCCCTCAAATAATATAAATATTCAACCCTAGAAAACCCTAAACTATCATCCCAGAAAATACTAAATAATTATCCTTATAAAACCATGAAGTAATATTTTTAGACATCCCTAATCTCTCAACCAATGAAGAAACTAAACCACCGTCCCCAAAAAACATGAAATCTAAGGAAGAGAAAACCCTAAACCCTGAGACCAAGACAACACTAAACCCTAAAACCCAAAAAAACCTTAAACCCTTATCCCAAAATACCCAAAATCCTTAGCTCCATGAATCATTAAACCCTCAAACCTAGAAAAACCAATAAACTCATCCACCAAAAACACTATGCCCATATGTCCAGAATACCCAAAACCCATAGACACATAAAATTGTAAAAACACTTCCCTAAAAAACTATAATCCCTTAGTCCTAACAAACCTAAATCACATGCCTCATAAAACTCTCAACACTAAGAAATAGAAATACAAAAATGATCCTACTCAACTAACAATAATCACTTATCCCCAAAAACCATAAACCCTTATCCCCCAAAAACCCATGACCATCTTCCCAAAACACCCTAATACCTCTACCAAAAAACAACTAAACCCTCAGACCTAAAAAACCAAAAACCCTTAGACCAAAAAGAAACCTAATCCCTTAGTTCCCAAAAACCCTAAACCCTTATCCCCCCAAAACCCTAATCCCTCAGCCCCAAAAACAAAAACAATCGTCACTAAAATATCCTAAACACTCAACCCCAATAAAATTTTAACCATTTTCCGAAAAACCTTAAACAAACTACCCCAAATAGCCCTAAAACCTCATCCTAAAAAACCTTAAATACACATAAAAAATAATCTTAAACCCTCATCCCAAATAGAACATAAACCCTGATTCTAAAAAACCCTAAACCCTTAGCCCCAAAAACTCTCAGTCGACCGTAGTAAAACCCTCAACCCTCATCCCTTGAAAGCTAAAAACCTAAACCCTATAAAAAACTTATAACCTCCTCCAATAAAAACTATAAAATAAATAAATAAAAAACATGAAACACTCTTCCTCAAAAAACCTAAGCCCTAATCCCCAAAAAACCATGAACTCCTAGCACCAAAAAACCTCATGCACAAAAAAACCTAAATTCTCAGTGCAAAAAAGCTTATACCCTCAGCCCAAAAAATTTCTAATACCTTATTCCCCAAAACCACCTACCCTAATACCAAAAAATAGTAACTCCTCTACCCCATATAACACTACACATGTAGCACAAAAACCCCATAAAAACTCCAAAAACCACACTTAATCCTAATCTAAAAAAATCATAATATCCTCATCCCAAAAAACACTAAAGACTAATCCCCCAAAAACCATTAACAATAATCTATAAAACAAAATTCTATCAGACCAAAAAACCATAACCCCTCTTCCACAAAAAATCCTAAACTCTATTCCCCATAAATTTAGAACTCTTATCTCCATAAAACTACGTCCTCAGACATGCTAAACCCTCAGACCAAGAAAACCCTTATCACTCACCCCATGAAAACCAAAATCTAATACACCTAGTAAGTCTTATTCCCTCATAATTTTAAAACCATAAAACCTCATACCCATTAAAACCGAAACCATCAGCCCTATAAAACACTAAATATGTAGCCACAGTAAATAGTAAACAATCCTCCATAGAAAACCCAAAACCATCATCCACTAAAAATTCCTAAACTCTAATCCATAGAAAACCATAAACCCTCATCCCTAGAATTTCCTATACCCTCATGCCTAGAGAACCCTAATCCCTGAACCATCAACCCTAATACCTTAACCCAAATCCCCCCAACCTTATGCCCCCAAAAACTATCAACCCTAGCCCCAAAAAACGAAATCCTCAGCGCTAAAAAACCATGAACCCACATCCCTAAAAAAAGATTAGACTTCCCCCCCAAACCATCAACCCATAGGCCTCAAAACCATTATCCCTATGACCAAGAAAACACCAAACAGTCATCCCTAAAAAACTCTATACCATGATATAAAAAAAGACTCAACTATTATCCCTAATTACTGAAAACACTCATCCCAAAAAATCGTCAACAATCAACCCCAAAAAACCCTATCACCTTATTCAAAAAAATATTAATCCCTTATCCCAAAAAAAAACTATAACCCTCATCCACACAAAAATTAATTCCTTAGCCACAAAAAACACTCATCCCTCTATTCAAAAAACCCTAAACCTGCAGCCCCAAAAAACACTCAATCGTCATCCCCAAAAAAACCAAAACCCTTAAACCTAAAAAACCCTACATGATACATCCAAAAATACCCTAAACCAAAATCCTATAAAACCCTCATCCATACTCCAACAAAAAAATAAACCCTTACGCCTAAATAACCCTCAACCATCAGCCCCATAAAACCCTCAACACTATAACCCAAAAAAACAACAACCTTCACCCACAAAAAACCATCCACCCTTAGTCCCAAAAAACCCTAGACCATTATCCCCAAAATAATCCCAACCCGGTTTTCAAAAAATCCATAAACCATAATCCCAGAAACCCAAAACCATCACCCCTAAAAAACACTCAAACTGTAGGAACAAAAAAAATAAACTATCTGCCAAAAAACCATAAACCTTCTTAATAGAAAAACCCACAACCGATAGATCTAAAAAACCCTGAACCATATACCCCAAAAAACATAAATTATCATCCCAAAAAATTGTCAAACCTCATCCCAAAGACCCCTCAACCCTCTTACAATAAAAAATCTCAACCCTCATCACAAAAAAACCCATCAAACCCTCTAATGCTAAACCCTCAACCGACAAAAACCTCCGCCATTAGCCCCAAAAAACCCAAAACCCTTATACCAAAAAAAACCTCAACCCTTATCCCCAATATCCTAAAATCCTCAACCATAAATAACACTAAATCCTTAGCCCCAAAAATCCTTATACACTCAGTCCCAAAAAACCCTCAATTCTAAATCCCAAAAACCCTAATCTCCATGCCCCAAAACTACATAAACCTTCTCACAAAAAAGCACTAAAACCTTTTCTAGAAAACCCCTCCACACTTTCCCCAAAACAAAACCAAAACCCTCTCCCCAAAAAAACCTAAACCCTTATACATAAACAACCCTCAACCCACAGCCCGGAAAAACCCTAAACCCTAAACCCCAAAATCATCCAATATGTTGTCCCAAAAAATCCACAAACATTATCCCTAATAAATATGATCCCTTATTCTAAAAAAACCCAGAACGCTCATCCCCAAACATCTCTCTACCCTAATCCGCCAAAAAAAATCCCTCGATATTGTTACCTCAAAAAACCACAATCTTCAGCCCCTAAAATCCCTAAACACTCATTCTAATAATCCAAAAATCTCATCCCCAAATAATGTCAAACAATCACCTCATAAAACCAGAAAACTTCATACACAATAATCATTAAACCCTAATTCCTAAAGAACCCTCCACTCTTATCCATATAAAACCACCAAACATTAACCCCACAAAACATAAACCCTCGGCCCTAAAATTATATAAACCATCATTGCAAAATAACCATCAACCCTCATCCAAAAAAATAACTCTATCCATATACACAAAATACTCTAAAACCTCATCCCCAAAAAACGTAAACCCTTAGCACCCAAAAAACCTCAACCAACAACATCAAAAATTCTCTCAACCATCATCCCCAAAAAACACTCAAACTTTAGCCAATAATCCTTTGACCAAAACGCCAAAAAAAATTCTACCCTCTTCATAAAACAACCCTCAATCCTCATCCAAAAATAATTTTCAACTCTCAACACACAACAACCCAAGAACCTTATCCCAAAGTATTCTTAAACCCTCCAACCCAAAACCCCAAACATTCATCACGTAAAATCATCTACCCTATTCCCAAAAATACCCTAAACTATCATCCCTAAAAAAATTTCAACCCCATCAACCCCTAAACCCTCATACCCTGA
Source organism: Viscum album (assembly GCA_963277665.1). Lineage (NCBI taxonomy): Eukaryota > Viridiplantae > Streptophyta > Magnoliopsida > Santalales > Viscaceae > Viscum > Viscum album. The sequence continues at coordinate 1,899,787,571 of OY728141.1, forward strand.
AATACTAAACCTTTATGACCAAAACTCCATACCCTAAGCCCGAAATAACCCTCAAACCTCATCCCCATAAAACCAAAAACACTAAGCCCCAAAAAGCCCTCAACCCAATACCCAAAAATTCCTCAGCCCTCATCCCCAAAAAATCCTCAACCCTCAGTTCAAAAAAAACTAAACTTCAATCCCACAAAAACCCTCAACCCACAACCCCAAAAAAACTTGAACCCACATAAAAAAAATCCTAAAACCTCATCCCCAAAGAACCCTAATCTATTATCCCAAAAACACAAAACTCCCATTCCAAAAAACCCTCAACCTTTATCCATAAAAAATAATAAAAATAATCCATAAAAACCATAAACCTTATCCCATAATTCCTTATTCCCTCAGGCCCAAAAAACCCTATATCCATAGTCCCAAAAACTCGTAAACCCTCATCCCAGAAACCTTAAAACATAACCCCAAAAAACACTAAACCCTCATCAAAAAAAAAACACTTAGCACTCAAACCAAAAAAAAATTATACAGTTAGCCCCAAAAAATCCTAAACCCTCATCACCCAAAACCCCAAACCAACATCCTAATGAAAAAATGATCCTTAAGGCCCAAAAAACTATGACACTTAGTACTAAAAAACCTAAAACCACAACCCAAAAAATCCTTAACCCTAAGCCCAAAATAATTGAACCCTCGTCACTAATAAACCCTCAAAACTTAGTCCCAAAAAATCTCTAAACCCTAAATCCAACAAACCCTAAACCCTTAGACCCAAAAATCATTGAACCATCATATCTAAAAGCCCTGAACCCTTGCCCTAAAAAAACTCAACCCTCAACCACAAAAACCCATGATCCCTATTCCTCGAATATCCATGAAATTTCACAGGTAAAAAACCATGAACCATCATCATAAAAAAATCCATGAACCCTTAGCCCCAAAAAACAATGAATCGGCATCCCCAAAAAACCATGAACCCTCTTCCCTGAAAAAGAATGAAACCTAATTCTTAAAAAACATGATCCCTCAGCCCTATAAACACATAACAGTCAACCCCAAAAAATAAAGAACCAAAAATTCCAACACTGTCTGCCCTAAAATTACTATATCCAACACCCCAAATAAACCCTAAAATCACTACCCCTAAAAAAATTGAATTCACTATCCCAGAAAACACTGAATCCATAGCTCCGAACAACCAACCACCACTAGTTATAAAAAACCAGGAACAATTAGAACTAATGACACATGAACACAAAATCCCAAAAAAACATTAACCCTCATCCTATATAAGCCTAAACCCCTTCACCGAAAAAAACCATAAACCCTCATCCCATAAAACCCTTAACCCACATAACCAAAAATTCCATTCAAAGCAATCCAAAATAACCCTGAACCCTCAGCCCCAAAAAATCCAATACCCTCATCCCCAAAAAACCCCATACCCTCATCCCAAAAAAACCATGAACCATCAGACCCAAATAACCCTCAAATATAATCCTCAAATATCCATAAACCCCCATCGCTAAAAAATAATGAACCCTCTGATCTAAAAAATCCTCTACCCTCTGCACCCAAAAAACCTAAACCATTATAAAAAAAACTCGAAATAATCAACCCTGAAAACCCTAAACCCACATCCCCAAAAATCCTAAACCATAATCCTAAAGAAACCTCACACCCTCATCCCAACAAAACTCTGATCCCTCATCCCTATAAAACCCTGAACCATTAAATAGAGAAAACCCAAAATCCTTAGCCAATGAAAACCCTAAACACTTAGCTCTAAAAAAATTAAACCCTAGTTACTAGAAAACCATGCACCCTCATCTAAAAAACACCAAAAAATCATCCCCAAAAACCCATAAACCATATCCCTAAAAACAATTCTACCCAAATTCCCAAAACACACTAAACCCTATGTCCTGAAAAACCCATGACCCCAAAACCAAAAAAACATAAACAGTCATACCAAAAATTTCCAAAACCCTCATCCCCAAAAAACCCAAAACCCACAACCCTAAAATAACCTATATCATCAACCAGAAGAAACCCTAAACCCTCAGCCCAAAAAAAATATACACCCTCAGCCCCTCAAAACCCAAAACCTTCAACCAAAAAAAATCCGAAAACACTCAACCCCCAAAAAACCAGAACCCACATAACAAAAAAACCATAAACCCTTATCTGCAAATTACAGTAAACCATCGTACTAAAAAATTCAAAAACCATCAACACCAAAAAAACCTACTCACTCTTCCCAAAGAAACCCTTAAACTCAATTGATTAAATACCCTAAAAAATATTCCCCATAACCCGTAAACACTAATACCCAATGAAAAATAAACCCTCATCACCAAAAACCCAAAATCCTCAGCCCTAAAAAAATCTCATCCTTAAGCCCTAGAAAACCCTTAACCCAAAGCCCAAGAAAACCCAAACCCCTCACACCTTCAAAAATTTAAACCCTCAACCCCTGAAGATCCTAAACCCACATCCTCATAAAAATATTAACCAGCAGTCTTGAATACCCTAAAAATTCATCCACATTAAACTATAAACCCTCATACCTATAAAAACCTAAAACCTAGAAACCAATGATGTTGACACCACAACCCTTGAAAACTCTAGAACCTCAGCCCCAAAAAAACATACACACTTAACCCTATAATCCCATAGACCATCATCCACAAAAACCCATAAAACATCATCCCTAGAAAACCATGATATATTATCCCTATAAAACCCTAAACCTCATCCCAAGAACACCCTAGAACCTCACCATGAGAAATACCTAAACCCTCACCACATGAAAACCCTAGTCCCTTATCCAATGAAAAAACTAAACTCTCATCCCTAGAAAACTGGAAACCCTCATCCCCAAAACCCCAATACCCTCTTCCTCAGAATACCCTAAACACTAATCCCAAAAATCCCTAAACCCTCTACACAAGAAAACTCAAATACCTCTACCAAAAAAACCAAAATCCTTTATCCACTAAAAATACTAATCCCCACCACCACAAAACCCTAAAATTTGTTCCCAAAATAACACAAAAAATTTATCTCTAGAAAACTCTAAGCCATAATTCCCTTGAAACCATAATATATCATCCTTAGAAAACCCTAAACCATTATCCCCAAAAAACCCTAACCCCTCAAACCATAAAACCCTAAACCGCTTTGAGAGGTTCAGTTTGGGATATGACTAACATTGAGAGGTGGGTGAATCAGTTTTGGGGAATTTTTAAAACAATTTCTTCCTTTTATCGCTTCACCTCTGGAACTATTATGATCATGATTCTCGTATACACGTTTCTCTATAGGTTGCAATAATAGGAATTCATAAAAAATATTCACATGAAATTTTTACATGGTTCACTACTCAACAAAGTAGCTATGCCATGGTTGTGTATGGTAATGACTAGTGGACAGATTAGCCACTATAATGTAGTAACTATTATAGTGGATACTAAGAGAACAATCCTCTAGACAATTTGGATCCCTACACTTGGAGGACGGATGGAAATAATCGCTTCCCAATGTTTCACCCTACACTTAGAGGGGGGATGGGAAACAATCCTCTTCCAACATTCTATGACTAGTATATACCCTTACACTCGCTGGTTCTTTATACTATCAAATGTAGATAGTCTCTTGAAGCCTCTATATTGTTCTTTATACTGCCTCTGAAGATAGTATTGTCTCTGTTAAAAGAGCTTGCAATACCTAGAGAATATGCAACCTGTTGAGACCTTTTGGATGCTACAATGCTACTTTTTTCTTCCACAACCATCTTCTTCTCGTTGTTACTTTTTTTAGAGCATGCATGTAACCAACCTCTTCTTTATCTGTATCAATCTTATAAGCTACAAACTCTTCTTCTTCTACTTCTTTAACACAAAACCATCTGCAATGATACCTACTCCTCTTCACACATTCTCTTTCGGTGAAAAAACCAACTACACTGAACTCTTCTTCTTCGTTAGTCTAGAATCACAAGTTCTATTTGTGATTGTTAAATCAATTAAGTCCATCTCAACTTAGCAACACCACAGTTTCCTAGAAGAAGTTTTGAACTGAAGGCAGAACACACTGCATACATGACGATCCCTACTTGCATGCCACCCTTTTTGAACGCCACCTTGCTTTTGTGCCTCCCTGCTTGGTGACACAAACTAATTTCCTGCCAAAATTCTTCACAACTCCCAACTTGTGCTCCACTTCAGGGTTAGACAGAACACACTTGTTGCATAAAACTCCCTACTTGAACGCCTATTACAACTTGTGCGTCACTTATTCTTGCGCGCCACTCTTCTTTCACGCCACTCTACCGGCACACATCCCTACTTGTGAGCCTTATAAATAACTCCCAACTTGTGAACCACTCAATCTTGTGCACCATTTTCTAATACTTGCACAATTAGTGATCAAATTTTCTCTTAATTGTTTATTTTTGAAAAATGTGGAGGGTAGCCATCTATTTTATGGAATTTTTGTGATTTTCACACCACAACCACTTGCATGCCATTCCTACTTGTACGCTGCTCCATAACATGAGCTCTACTATATGACTTTTGTGCCCCTCCATCACTAGCACGCCAATTTCTTTTATTTTTCATATCTTGATATGATGATGTTGAAATATGACTTACGCGCAACATTAACATTCACACCACTTATACTTGCACGCCACCCTTTGAATTTCACGCCAATATTTAACTTGCGTGCCACATTATTTCCTTTTTCATACTTTTATGTGATGATCTTGAAATTTGACTTTCATGCAACATACACTTGCATGCCCCATATACATGTGTTCCACACTTGTGAACCACTTGTATTTTCTCGCAACTTTTTTCCATTCTCTTATTTTTTATTTCAAAATATATAAATATGACCTGCGCGTAAGCGCCACATATACTTTCACACCACACATGCACACAACATTTTACATGCACCCCACTTTCTTTCCTTTCCCAAAAACAATTCTTGACTTCCCCAATCCTTCATATGTTTTTCATCACAAGTTCTCCAAACTTATGATATTTTTGAAATACAAATATTAAAAGCATCATCATAGTTTTGACCATTCACATAGTTACAAGTCCATGCACTACTTCATGTGATCCCTTCATCTTCATAAATCATCCTTATTTCTTCTTATACATTTTGTAATATGAATTCCAATGTACTTATTCATCATCACATAAAATCCATAAATACATTTTTGAGTGTTCATTCCAATGAACTCCAATATCATCTCTTCATCCAAAAGTGGAGGATTGAGGCTTCTTCAAACACCTTCAATGTGGTATACAATGTATCACCTTTAATACATGTATTTTGAACTTTATAAACTACGAAACAACCATCTTATTTCATGGAAATGTGTAATTCAAGACCATATTATAATTCCAAGACCCTTCACACTCTCTCTACTTCTTCAACCATCATTCTCTACATCAAATACTCGTTCTTTTTAAATCATCTTCATAGAGATGATACATCACCATTCTGCTCCAATAATCCTCAAATGGATGATAATTATCCATTATTCATTTTTATAAATAATGTTTCACCTTTGACATATGTTCTTGGAACTTAGAATCAGTTAAACAATTGTCTTAATTGCATTCTCCATTATCTATTGATACCTTCTTCATCTCCTTCATCTTTTTGACCAGTATTGACAACTATTGACAAAAAATACAATCTTCATACACAAAGGGGTCCCAACACCTTTTCCCTAGAAAACACTAAACACCAATCCTTATAAAACCCTATACCATCATAACAAGAAAACCCCTAAACCTCACCCTTGGAAAAACATAAACACTCATCCATAGAAAACCCAATACACTCAACCCAAGATAGCCCAAAAAATCCTAAACCATCATCCCCAAAAAACAATACCTCCTCAGAACAAAAAAAGACAACTAAGCACTAATCCCCAAAGAACCATAAAACCATATCACCAAAAAACCCTAAAAATTCATCCCCAAAAACCCCCAACCCTAAAAACAAAAAACCCATCGATCCATAATCCCAAAAAACCCTAAACACTCACATCCAAATAACCATGAACCCTTATCCATAAAATACAGACAACCCTACTCCCCAAAAATCTCGCAACCCACTCCCCTAAAAACCCTTGAACTATCCTCCCAAAAAATCATAAATCCTCATCCCCAAAAAACAATAAACACTCAACCCCAAAAAACCCTATTCCCTCACACCAAAAAACCTAAACCCTCAGCCCAAAAAACCAGAAACCCTCATCCACAAAAAACATGATACTGGAAATCCCAAAAATATATACACCATGAACCATAAAATTCCTTAACCCCACAGTCCCAGACTTCCCTACACCCTCATCCCCAAAAAAACCCAATAACCTAACCCCCCCAAACCCCAAATATCCTCAACCCTAAAAAATTCCTAAACCAATTAATACAAAAAACACTAATCCCTTAAAACGAAAAACCCCTAAACCTCGACCCCAAAAAACCCTATACCGTCAACCCGAGTAAACCTTAAACTCATAGTCCAAAAAACCTAAACTATCATCCCCAAAACTCATGGAACCCCATACCCCAAAAAACCTAAACCCGTAGCCTCAAAAAACCCAAAACCATTCTCCCCAAAACATACTAAAACCACATATCCAAAAAAGAATAATTGGTTATCACTAGACATCACAAACTCTCATTATCAATAACCCTAAACCCTCATCCCAAACAAACACTAAACCATGAGTCCCTAAAACCCCAAAAGCATCACCCCAAAGAATCCCAAATTCACTATCCCAATAAACTCAAAAAACACACCCCGACAATACCTTAACAATCATAGCCAATGAACTGTCAACAATCAGTCTAAAACACCCCTAAAACCTCATCACAAAAATACCATGAACCCTATGTTCCAAAAAAATCATGAACCCTCTTCACCAAAAAACCTAAACCACATAGCCCAAAAAAACAATTATCCCTAAGTTATAAAAAATACTATAACCCTCATCCCCAAAAAACCCTGAACACTTAGCAACTAAAAAACCAAAAACCCTCATCCCCATAAAAAACACAACATTTATCCCCATAAAAACCTTAACCCTTAACCCATATAGACCAATACCCAAAAACCCTAAACCCAAAAAAACCCACAACACTCAAACCAAAAAACCCTCAATCCTCAACCCCAAAATACCATCACCCCAAAAAACCCTAATGCAAAAACCCAAAAAAACCATTAACCCTCCACCAAAAAAAACCGTAAAAAATCAGCTGAAAAACCATAAACCCATATCCCCAAAAAACAATAAACCCTAAAAACCAAAGAAACCAAAACCCCTAGCATACAAAAAACCTAAATATTCATCCCGAAAAAACCATAAACCCTCACCTCTAAAAACCCCTAAACCCTCATCCACAATAACCCCTAATACCTCATATCCTTAAAAACCCACACCCTATTCACCCCAAATATCCTAAAACATCTTTCCAAGAAAACCCCTAAACACGCATCCCCAAAAAACCCTAATCCATCATTCAAAAAAAAACAATAAAACCTCAGTCATAAGAAAATCTAAACCCTCAGCACCATATAAATGTAAACACTCAACAAAAAATCCTAAACTCTCCACCCCAAGATACCCTAAAACCCTTTTCCCCTGAAAAACCCTAAATCATCATCCCCAAAAAAAACCCTCAACCATCAGCCCCAAAAAAAATTCAACCTTCATCCCTAAAAAACACTCATCCATCATTCCCCAAAATCCCCATACATCAACATAAAAATACACAAACACTCTTCCCCAAAAAACCCTAAACTCTCAACCCAAAAATCTTGTATATCCATATCCCCTAAAAAATTCTAAACCTTCATAACTAAAAAACCATAAACCCTTATACCCGAAAACCCCAAAAACCTCACCCCAAAAACCCATTAACCAATGAGAATAAAACACACAAGCCTCAGCATAAATAACTATAAACCCTCATCCCCGCAAATCCATAATCCCTCATCCGAGAAAAACCATAAGGAAACAGACTGAAAAATATATTAATCCACAACACCACATAACACTAAAACATTTTCCCCAAAAAAACCATTATCCATCAAAATAAAAAAACATAAACCATCTTCACAAAAAACCCTAGCCACTCATCCCCAAAATCCATCTTCCATTATCCAAAATAACCATCAATAGTCACCACCAAAAAAACCTCAACCCTCAGCAAAATACAAAACATAAAGCCACATCCCCAAAACCCCCAAAACACACAACGTCAAAAAACCTTCAACCCTCATCCTAAAAAACCCTCAACCCATAGTCACAAAAAACTGAAAACCGTCAACCCAAAAGAACCATAAACCCTTATCCCCAAAAAACCTAAAACCTCAATGCCAAAAACCATAAAATCTTATCCCCAAAAAATTCTAAACTCTTTGACCCAAAAAACCCTATACCATCATCCCCAAAAAATAATAATCCCTTATCCCTAAAAACAAATAATCCTTCAAACATAAAAAACCCTAAATCCTTAGCCCTAAAAAATCCTAAACTATCAGGAAATAAAAATCATAAACCATCATCTCAAATGACCCAAAACACTTAGCCCCAAAAAACCCCAAAACCTTGTACATAAATAACCCTAATCCTCCAGTCACAAAAAACCCAATGCCCTTAGTTACAATAAATACTAAACCCACACCCCAAAAAAATCATATATCCTCAGCGCGAAAAAACCATAAACCCTAAACTCAAATAAAAAACCATAAACCCTTTACCCCAAAAAAAATAAACCCACATCCCCAAAAAACATAAAAAATCAGCCCATAAAAACCCTAAAACCTCATCCCCTAAAAATCCAAAAACATCCCAACCATAAAACCCAAAACCCTCATCAACAAAAAACTCTAAACCGTCACCACAAAAATACACTCAATCCTTATAAAACCCAAAACCATCATCCTCAAAACCCCTAAATCCATAGCCCCCAAAAACCCAAAAACCCACATCCCAAAATAACTAATCACTCAAACCAAAAAACCAAAAAGAAAATCATAAAAAAATACTAAATACTCATACAAAAAAACCCTTAACCCTCATCTAAAAAAAACTAAACCCTATGTCCCAAAAAATATAAACCCTTTTCAAAAAAAAGTTTTATACCCTCATCCCAAAAAAATAAATCCTCCTCCTCAAAAGACCCGAAATAGTCCATAAAAAGAATCACTAAAAACTCATTTAAAAAACTCTATTACCTTATCCCCCAAACCAAAATCCATAATCCTCTGAAAAACAGTAAACCCCCATCCAAAAAACCCCAAAAACCTCATCCCACAAAAAATATAAACCCTCAGGCCCAAAACCCTCAACCATTAGTACCAAAAAACCATCAACCCACATCCCCCCAAAATCATCAACCATTATCCCCAAAAAATGATAAACCCTCCTCCCATAAAAAACTAAAACCTCTTCCCCAAAATACTCTAATCACTCATCCACCTAAAACCAACATCCCTTAGTCCCAACAACCCATAAATCATCAGCCCCAAAAAAACCATAATCCCTCAACCTAAAAAAACACTAATACCTAGGTGCTAAAAAACCCTAAACCCTCATAACCAAAAACCCTAATCCCTTAGCTCCTAAAAACAATAAACCATATCCCCCAAAATTTCTACATACTCAACCCCAATAAAAACTAAACCCTTAGCACCATTAAACCATACACTGTCATCTAAAAAAACATGAATCCCTTAACGATAAAAAAACTAAACATGCAATCCCAAAAACCCTCAAATCTCATCCACAGAAAACCATAAACCCAAATCCCTAGGAAACCATATACCCTAAGCCCAAGAAAATACAAAACACTTACCCCCAAAAAACCCTTAACCATTAACTCTAAAAAACCGTCAACCCTCAACTCAAATAAATAACTCTTAAAACATATCCCAAAAAAAACCCCGGTCTAGAAAAACACTAAACCTACATCCCTGAATCCCCCTAAAACCTTATCCCGAATAAACCCTCTTACTACATCATTTGAAAACTCTCAATCGTTAACCCTGAAAAAAACTCAACGCTTAGCCCCAAAAAACAATGAAACCAAAATCCTAAAATCCCTAAAACCATGGCACAAAAAACCTCCACCATGATACCAACAAAACCAAAAAACATTCATCCCCCAAAAACACAAAACCCTCAACCCCCAAAACCATAAACCCTCAGCCTAAAAAAAAACAAATCCATTCGCTACAAATTCTCAAAACATTATTACCAAGAACCCCTAAACCAACATCCCCTGAAAACCGTAAACCCTAGGTCTCGTGAATCCCTATAACCTCATCCCAAAAAAATCATGCACCCAACACCATAAAAAACCATTTACCATTTTCCCAAAAAAAATCATGAACCTATGCCTAAAAATATGTATCCCCAATCCACCAAAATCCCTAAACCCACAACCCAAAAAAACATAACCATCATCTCAAAAAATTAAAAAATCCCATCCCAAAATCCCTTTAACCCCAAGAAAGACTAAAAAATAAACCAAAAATATTCCCTAAACCCTCAGTCCCAAAAAAACATAAACAACTTGCCCCAAAAATCCCTACACTCAATGGCCAAACATCCAACCCCAAAAAAACTAATCCCTAGGCCCCGAAAACCCAAATCCCTAATCCCAAAAAACCCAAAATCCCTCATCCCAAAAAAATATAAACACTCATCCCCAAAAAATCATTAATCCCTTATCCTTAAAATACCCATAAACACTCTGTCGTAAAATACCATAAACCCTCATCCACTAAAAACACTAAATTATCTTTCCTATAAAACCCTAAACCCTAAACCCAAATATAACCTAAACACTTATCCCCAAGCTCACCTAAATCCTCATCCCCAAAAACTATAAACTCTCATCCCCCAAAAAACCCAAAACATGTATCCACAAAAAATATTAACCCCCATCCTAAAAAAACCCTAAACCCTCGTCCCTAGAAAAACCTAAATCCGCCTCACTAAAAACCCTAAACCCCAAGAACCATAATAACAGAAAAGATAAACCATAAATAACCATATACCCTAATCCCTAGAAAACCATAAACCCTCATAAAAAATCTAAACCATCATCTTGAAAAAAACCCTAAACCCTAATCCACAAAAAACCCTAAACCCTCTTCCCCAAAAAACCCTAAAGCCTCATCCAAAAAAAATTATTATCTCAGCCCCAATAAACCCTAAACACTGACCCCCAATATAAATCATAAAAAACATAAACATGGATCTTCAAATAACCCTATACCCTCTCCTACAATGATCCCTCAACACTCAAACACAAAAAAAATTTAATCCACATCCCTAAACTATTCTAAACCCCCAGTCACCCAAAAAAATACAACCTTTTATAAAAAAACCACAATCCCCCGTCCACAATAATACATAAACTCTAATCCACAAATGAATCTAAACCCACATCCCAAAAAAACAAAAAATAACCTCATTCCCAAAAATTCATAATCCTCCAACCCAAAAAACATTAAACCCTCAGCAACAAAAAACCATGACCCCTTTTCGACAGAAAAATGAAAACCCTTATACCCAAATAATCATAATTACACATCCCCAAAAAACCCCTCATATATCATCCTTAAAAAACTCTCAACCCTCATACCCTTAACACTCAGACCCCAAATCCCCAAAAAACAATAAACCCTAATCCCAAATTTTTTTTAACCCAATTCCTAAAAATACCAAAATCCTCATTCCCAGAAAACAATAAATCTTTTTCCCCAAATAACCCTAAAAACATAGCCTGAAAATCAATAAAACCCCACTCCAAATAACCCTAAAAAATCAAACATGGGAATCCCAATACACTCATACCCCCCAAAACCTTAAACCCTAAGCAAGAAAACAAAAAATCCCCAACCTAAAAAAGTCCAAAACCCTCAACAACAAAAAACCGAAACTATCACACCAAAAAATTAAGCATCCCTAGGTGAAAAAACCCTATACTCTCAGCCCAAAAATCCATAAACCATCAGCGAAAAAAACCAAATTCCATAGCCTTAAGAAGCCCTCAACCACTAGAACCAAAATAACATAAAATATTTTTCCAAAAATAAATTCATCCCCCCAAAAACCCAAATACATTACCTTTGAAAATATAATATTTCAACTGCAAAAAACCTTAAACCCTCATACCCAAAATGCCATCTACCATAAAAAACCGTAAACCCCCAACCCCAATAAAACCTCATCCTTCAACACCTGAAAACCTTGAACATTGAGTCCCTAAAAAACCCTCATCAATCATCCCCAAAAAGCCATACACCCTTAGCCCCATTAAACATTAAAATAATAGCCCCACAAAACCCAAAACCTTACCCCAAAAATATCAAAAAACATTCATCACCTAAAAAATAATCCATCATCCCAATGAAACCCTTAACCCTCATCACAAAAAACACGAATCCCACATCTCAAAAAACCCAAAACACTCATCCCCAAAAAATAATATACCGTCAAAGCCCAAAAAATCCTAAACCATCATCTAAAAAACCCTAAATACCATCCCTAAGAAACCAAAAACCCTTATCACCCAATAAATATAAATCATTTTCCTAAAAAAACCATAGATAATCATCACCCAAAATCCCTAAAACAATGGCGCGAAAACATTCTAATACATCATTATCATAAAAAATGCTTAGCCCAAAAAAACCATAAATCCACAAAGAAAATATCCAAGAACTCTCAATCCAAAATACCATAAACCCTCATTCTGAAAAAAAACTCTAAATCATCACCCAAAAAACCATAAACCCTCATTCTAAAAAATCAATAAATCCTCCCCACCCCAAAAACCACGAAACCCTCATCCCTGAAACCCCTAAACTGTTAGACCTAAAAAACACTATACCCTTAAACACAAAAAACATAACTCTCAATCACAAAAACATTAAGCTTGAGGTCCCAAAAAACCAATCAACACACCACAAAAAAACCCCAAACCATCATCACCAAAACCCAAAACCCTCATCCTGATAAAACCCTAAACCCTCATACCCCAAAAAACATTAACCCTAATCCCAAAAAACCGTAATACCTCAACCTAGAGAAAATAAAAAAACCCCCATCCTCTAAAAAACCCTAAACCATCAACATCTAAACACCGTAAAAAATATTTCCTAAAAAACCATAAACCCCCATCCCAAAATAACCCAAAACCTTAAGCACTAAAACATACAAAACCCTTTTCTAGAAAAACCCCTACACCCTCGACCCCCAAAATACCCTAAATCCTCACCCTAAATAACCCTAAACCCTCATCCTTCAAAACCATAAATAATCATTCCCCAAAACCCAAAAACCTCATCCCCCAAAAAATCGTGATCTTATATCCCCATGAAACCCAAAACAAGCTTCCCAAAAAACCCTAAAACCTCATATCCAAAAAAACCACAAACTGTCATCCAAAAAACACCCTAATTATCTACCCCCAAGAAGAAATATACCCACAACCCCAAAAAACACTTGAACCTCCACACAAAAATCCATAAATCCTCAACCCCCAAAACACCTAAACACCCAACCCTCAAAACCATAAAAAAACTACCCAAAAAATACTAAACCCTCAATCCCAAAAACCATAAACACTCAGCACCAAAATACCATGACCCCTTATCGATAGAAAAATGAAAACCCTTATACCCAAATAATCATAATTACACATCCCCAAAAAAAGCCCTCATATCTCATCCTTAAAAAACTCTCAACCCTCATACCCTTAAAACTCTGACCCCTAATCCCCAAAAAATAATAAACCCTAATCCCAAATTTTTTTTGACCCACTTCCTAAAAAAACCAAAATCCTCATCCCCAGAAAACAATAAATCTTTTTCCCCAAATAACCCTAAAAACATAGACTGAAAATCAATAAAACCCCACTCCAAAAACCCTAAACAATCATACATGAGAATCACAATACACTCACACCCCCCAAAAACCTAAACCCTCAGCAAGAAAACAAAAAACCCCCAACCTAAAAAAGTCCAAAACCCTCAACAACAAAAATCTGAAACTGTCACACCAAAAAATTAAGGATCCCCAGGTGAAAATACACTATACCCTCAGCCCAAAAATCCATAAACCATCAGCGATAAAAACCAAATTCCATACACCTAAGAATCCCTCAACCACTGGAACCAAAATAACATAAAATATTTTTCCAAAAATAAATTCATCCCCCCAAAAACCCTAATACATTACCTGTGAAAATATAATATTTCAACGGCAAAAAACCTAAAACCCTCATCACCAAAATGCCATCTACCATAAAAACCGTAAACCCCCAACCCCAATAAAACCTCATCCTTCATCACCTAAAAACCTTGAACATTGAGTCCCTAAAAAACCCCCATCACTCATCCCCAAAAAACTATACACCCTTATCCCCATTAAACATTAAAATAATAGCCCCACAAAACACTACACCTTACCCCAAAAATATCAAAAAACACTCAACACCCAAAAAATAATCCATCATCCCAATGAAACCCTTTAACCTCATCACAAAAAACACGAATCCCAATTCTCAAAAAACCCAAAACTATCATCCCCAAAAAATAATATACCGTCAAAGCCCAAAAAATCCTAAACCATCATCCAAAAAACCCTAAACACCATCCCTAAGAAACCAAAAACCCCTATCCCCCAATAAATATAAATCATTTTCCTAAAAAAACCATAGATAATCATCACCCAAAATCCCTAAAACAATGGCGCGAAAACATTCTAATACATCATTATCATAAAAAATGCTTAGCCCAAAAAAAAACCATAAATCCACAACGAAAATATCCAAGAACTCTCAATCCAAAATACCATAAACCCTCATTCTGAAAATAACTCTAAATAATCACCCAAAAAACCCTAAACCCTCATTCCAAAAAATCAATAAATCCTCCCCACCCCCGAAACCACGAAACCCTCATCCCTGAAACCCCTAAACTGTTAGACCCAAAAAACACAATACCCTTAAACACAAAAAACCTTAAATCTCAATCACAAAAAAATTAAGCTTGAGGTCCCAAAAAAACCAATCAACATGCCACAAAAAAACCCCAAACCATCATCACCAAAACCCAAAACCCTCACCCTGATAAAACCCTAAACCCTCATACCCCAAAAAACATTAACCATAATCCAAAAAAACCGTAATACATCAGCCTAGAGAAAATAAAAAAATCCTCATCCTCTAAAAAACCCTATACCATCAACATATAAAAACGGTAAAAAATAATTCCTAAAAAACCATAAACCCCCTTCCCAAAAGAACCCAAAACCATAATCACTAAAACACACAAAACCCTTTTCCAGAAAACCCCTACACCCTCAACCCCCAAAATACCCTAAATCCTCACCCTAAATAACCCTAAACCCTCATCCTTCAAAACCATAAATAATCATTCCCCAAAACCCAAAACACTCATCCCCCAAAAAACCCTGATCCCATATCCCCAAGAAACCCAAAACACGCTACCCAAAAAACCTTAAAACCTCATATCCAAAGAAACCGCAAATTGTCATCCAAAAAACACAGTAATTATCTACCCCCAAGTAGAACTATACCCACAACCCCAAAAAACACTAGAACCTCCTCACAAAAAATCCATAAATCCTCAACCCCAAAACACCTTAACACCCAACCCTCAAAACCATAAAAAAAGACCCAAAAAATACTAAACCCTCAATCCCAAAAACTATAAACCCTCAGACCTGAAAAATTGAAACCTTAAACCCCCAAAAAAAACCTAAACTCTCAATATCCAAAAAAAACCTAAATCGTAAACCCTCAAGAAATACTAAAAACGCATCACTGACCAACCTTAATGCCTCATTACCAATATAATATATTCTTTGATCCCCAAAAAACAATGACCCTTAACCCCCCAAACCCCAAATCCCTTATACCCAAGATAGCCTAAACCCTTAACCCCAAAAAATTTCGAAACCCTCAATCTTAAAAAACTCTAAACCCTCTAACCCAAAAAAAAACAAAAAACCATCAACCCATTAAAACCTTAAACACCCAATAAACCCTAAATACTCATCCCCTAAAACCCCTACACTACCCTCCAATAAGAACCCTAACCCCTTAGACAAAAATAAAACCCAATACCCATAGCCACAAAAAAAACCAAAACCATCAACCCAGAAAAACCAAAAACATTAAACTGAAAAAAACCTAAACACTTATGCCAAAAAATCCTTAAAAATGACGGTATAAAAACATAAAATATCATAAAAAACATAAAAACTAAGACCCAAAATAACAAAAACCCCTCCCCCTAATAAAACCTCAACCCAAAGATCAAAAAAAGTGTAAAACTCCATCCCAAAAAAACCTAAATCCTTACCCCCCAAAACCCTAAAACCATAGCCCCAAAAAACCCTAAACCCTAGGCCCCAAAAAACTCTATACCTTCATCTCCCAAATAAATAAACCCTCACCAAAAACACTCAAACCTCATCCACAAATATCGATCAACCATATTACCCAAAAATCACTCAACACTCAGCCCCAAATAACATTAAATCCAATGCCCAAAATAACCATAAACCCTTATCCCCAAAAAACACTAATCCCTCAGAACTAAAAAACCCTAAATTAGCATACCCATATAATAATAAACCATAATCCCTAAAAAAACCCTAAACCCTAAGACCCAAAAAATCATAAACCCTCACTCTAATATAATATAAACCTGTACCCAAAAAATTCCCAAACCCCCTATTCAATAAAAAACCCTAGACACATATCCCCAAAACCATTAAACCCTCATCCTTAAAAAATACTAAAACCATATCCCAAAAAATATAATCCCACATCCAAAAAAACACTAAATGATCAGTTCCAAAATACCCTAAAAACATAGCCCCTAAAAAACCATAATCCCTATGCCCCCTAATACTATAAATCCCAATCCCCAAAACAGCCTAAAACTATATCCCCAAAAACCCAAAACCATAAAAAACACTAAACCCTCATCACATAAAAACCATAATCCCTCAACACCAAAAATAGAAAAATATTTGCCCCAAAATACACCACACCCTCTGAACTAATAAATCATAAACCCTCGGTAAAAAAACCATAAACCCTAATCCTAAAATACACTAAATCTTTATCCCATGAAAACCGAAAACTCCACATCCTAGAAAACCCTCAATCCTCAACCCCAAAAAACATTCCTTCCTATCCTAAAAAACCCTAAACCCTCATCCTAGAATAAACCTAAACCCTAATCCCAAAATAACACTAAACCCACATCCCCAAAAAATCATAAACCCTCTACCACAAAATACCCTAAACCCTCATCGATATAAAGCCCAAATCCATCTGCCCCAAAAAACACTAAACACATAGTCCCAAAAAAACGTAAACCCTAATCTAAAACATCCTTCAACACTCATCCCTAGAAAACCCTAAAATTTCATACCCAAAAACCCTAAACCATGTCAAAAATAAACCCAAAACTCTCTTCCCCAAAAATCACACAACCCTCATCCCAAAAAAGGCTAAACTATTATACCAAAAAACATTCTACCCTCAACACAAAAAATCATAAACCCTGTTTCAAAATTAAATGCTAAACCCATAATCCAAAAAACCCTCAACCCACATCCACACAAAACCCTCAACTCTGTACCCCAAAAAACCCTATAACCTCATCCAAAGAAAAACCATAGACCATCATCCCAAAAAAATCCTAAACCCTCTGTACTAAAAAAACATAAATATTATGCCCCAAGAAAAATTTAACCCTTAGATATAAAAAACCATAATTAACCATACCTACTAAAACAAAAACAAATCATCAACCCCAAAAAACCCTAATCCCATAGCCCCAAAAACCACAAAACACATAGAAACAAAAAAAATAATAAATTATATGGCATAGAAAGCCCTAAAACACATTTAAAAATACTTAAACACCCTGAACAATCATACCTAAAAAACCATAAACCATCATCCCTAAACACCCATAAACCCTTAGCCCTAATGAACACAAAATACTGAGCCCCAAAAAACCCTAAACACTCATCCCCGGAAAACCATAAACCCTCATCCCCCATAAACCCTAAACCCTCAACCCCCAAAACCCTAAACACTAAGACCAAAATAAACCTAAACCCTTTTTCCCAAAAATCCCTAAAAACTCATCCTTGAAAAACCCTAAAACCTCCTCTCTAAATGACACAAAACCCTTCGAAAAAAAGATAAACCCTAATCTTAGAAAAACCTAACACCCCCATCCCAAAAAACTATAAATCCTCATTCCATAAAAAGTGAAAACCCCACAGCCCAAATGAATACTAAACTGTCATCCCATAAAAAGTAAAAATCCTTAGAATAAAAAAATATAAACCCTTATCCCAAAAATAAACCCTAATCCCTAAGCCCCATGAAACACAAACCCCCCCCAAACAACCATAAATCCTAAGCCACATCCAATTATAAAATGTCATCCCAAAAAACATTAATCCCTCAAAACAATAATCAATCAACCCTTAGCACCAAATATACATATTCCCTTATAACTAAAAAACTATAATTCCCTATTCTATAAAGAAAACATAACCCATATTCCAAAAAAAACTTCAAACCCTAAACCCTCATACCAAAAACCCTTAAACCCTCATAAAAAACACTAAACCCACAGCCCAAAAAACCCACAATCTTTAACGCAAAACACCTACAACCCACTTCCCAAAAAATCATCAACCCTCATCCCAAATAATTATAAACCCTCAACCCCCAAATATCATAAACACTCATCCCCCAACATACCTCTATTATCAATAGCTAAAATGCTCAACCCATACCCCCAAAACCCCAAAAACCCACTACAATTAAAAACTCTAAACCCTTGTCCACAAAAAACACCAAACCCTATGCACAAAAAAAATACGAAACCCTCATCCCCAAATAACCTATAAAATCCTATCCCCATAGAACTTTACTTCATCATCCCCAAAAAACATTAAACCATCATCACCTTAAATCCAGACACCCTCAGTTGCAAGAAAAGCATAAATCACTCATCCAGAAAAAACCATAAACCCTCAGTCGAAAAAACCCATAAACCCTTACCTCCAGAAAAAACTAAAAGATCATCACCATAAAAACATGAAACCTATACACCAAAAAAAATTAAACCCTAATACTGAAAACCCCTCAACACTAATCCCAAAAAATCTCATTAAAATTATCCTAGAAATAATAAAAACCATTAGGCACAAAATACCTAAACCCTTAGCACTAAAAATAACTAAACCATTTTCCCTAAAAAAACTTGAACATACAGCCCCTAAAAAAGTCATCCCTTAACCCTCATCCCCAAAAATAACTTTAACACTAAGCCCTAAAAACTATTAAACCCTCATCCCCCCAAAAAACCTCAACTCTAAGGAACAAAAAACCCAAAACAATTGGCTCCAAATAACACTAAACCCTCATATCCAAAAAAACCTAAACCCTCATCCCTAAATAACATTAAACATTGAACCCCAAAAAACTATAAAACCTCATCCCCAAATGACCTAAAACATCATCTCAAACAAACCATAAGTCATAAGCTACAAAAAACTTATATCCAGTGAGCCTAAAAAACCCTACATTGTCATCTCCAAAAAACCCAAAATCATCATCCCTATGAAAACATAAACCCTATACCTTAAAAAACACTAAACAATCAGCCAAAAAAAATAATAAACCCACAAAACAAAAAAACATTAAATTTCAACCTCAAAAAACATGTACAATCATCTCAAAAATCATTTATTACCCCATAACCTTAAACCCTCAACCCAAAAATCCCTAAAACCTCTGCCCCAAAAAACAAAAATCCCATCCCAAAAAAAATAGAAACCCTCAACCCCCAAAAAATATAAACCCAGAACCCCAAAACCCCAAAATCTTATGTCCCAAAAAATATTAACCCAAATCCACAAAAGATAGTAATCCATCTTCCCAAAAAATCCTAATTCATAAGTCCTAAAAAACCCTATACCTTCAGTCCCAAAAAAACCGTAAACCCACTACCCCATAAACGCTACACCCTCATCTCCAAAAAACCCTAAACCCTTATTACAAAAAACCCTAATCCCTCATAAAAAATTACACAACCCCTCATCCAATTAAACCCAAACCCACATCACCAAAAAACTCATGAATCTATACTTTAAAACCCCTATACCCACATACCCATAAAATCCTAAACCCAAGGCCCTAGAAAATGATATACCCTCATCCACACGAAACCCTAAATGTACAGTCCAATAAACCCCAAAACACGTTGCCTCAAAACACCATAAACACTCTTCTCCAAAAAACACTAAACTATAATATCCATAAAAACCTAAAAACATTTTCCAAAAAAACCCTAAACCCTCATCAGCAAAAAAACACTCAACCCTTAGCCTCTAAAAACCCTAAACCCTATTCCCTGACCCCTAGAAACCCTCAACCCTCAGCACTAGTAAAATCATAATCCATATCTTGGAAATAACCCTCAACCCTCATCCCAGAAAAAAACTAAAATATCAACCCCCCAAAAAACCATCAACCATTAGACCTAAATTATCTTAAACCCTCTACCTAACATAATCTCGACACTTTCCCCAAAAAGAGACTATACCCTCAGCCCAAATAAAACCATTAAACAAATGACCAAAAAAACCCTAATCCCTTAACCCAAAAAATCCTTAAACCCTCATCCCAAAAAATCCCAAAGCTATAAACCCCCCAAAACCCAAAACCCTCATCCATAAAAAACCTAAACCCACATTACCAAAAAAAACCTTAACCCTCTGCCAAAAAAAACCAAAAAACCAACAACCGTTAACCCCAAAAAAACTCTCTACAATGAGCCTAAAAAATTCATCAACCCTCATACCAATAAATCCCTCAACTCCTTGACTTAAAATATCATTATTATTTTTATTAAAAAAAAATCTCCCATTATCCTCAAATAACCAAGAATCCTTATCCAAAAAAAATTAAATACTCAACCCCAATTTACCAAAAAATATCATCCCCAAAAAATATTAAATCCTCTCTCCCAAAAAATCCTCACCACTCATCCCAAAAAAAACACAAAACCATTTACCCCAAACACCCTCAGACCTTATCAACAAAAAAACCTCAGTCCCAATTAACCATTAAGCCTTAGCCCTAAAATTTATAAACACTCATAATAAAAAAACCCTAAACACTAGGCCCTAAAAAACCCTAATCACAGAGACCCAACAGACCATCAAACCTCATCCCTAATTACCCTATGCAGTCATCCCCCAAAAAACATATTTTCTCATCTCTAAAAAATCATAATCACTCAAACCCAAAACACCATTAGCCATCATCATAAAAAAAAATCCTAATCCCTCAACTCAAGAATCTATAAACCCCCATCCCCATGAAAACCCAAAAACATATCCCATAATAACCCAAAACACTCATACCAGAAAAACCCTAACCCTCAAACCTAGAAAACCATAGACCCTCATCCCTAAAAGTCACTAAATCCTCTTCCCCATAAAATTTTAAAATCTCAGCCCCAATAAACTGCACACCCTCAACCACATAAATCCCTCAATCATCATCCACAAAGAACACTCAACCCTCATACCCATAAAATATAGACACTCATCCTAAAAAAAACATAACCCTCATCCCCAAAAAACTAAAATCCACCTGGCTAAAAAAAACCCTTGTCCCTAAAACTCCCTAATACCTAATCCCTAAAAACCATAAACCCCCATCCCCAATAAAACCTATACCCTCATCCACAATAAACTCTAAACTCATAGCCCCTAAAAAAACTAAATCCTTATCCCCAAAAAATCTTATACTAGTAGCCCAGAAAAACTTATATCCTCACCCTCAAAAAAACCCTAAACTATCAGCACATAAAAACCTAAACCCTCAGCCCCCAAAAATCCTAAAACCTCAAAATAAAAATTCTAAATCGTACAAAAAAACACATCCCTCAACTCCAAAAAACCCTAATCCCAAACCCAAAACACGCAAAAACTTTATCCCCAAAAAACACTAATCACTCAACCCCATGAATCCCACAATCGTCACCACTAAAGAAACCATAATCCAACAGCACCAAAATTCCCTTAACCCTCATCCCCCCAAAACAATAAACCATCTGTACCAAAATACTCTATTCCTTCAACCCCAAAAATTGTAATCCTTCATCCCCAATTAATCCTCAACCATCATCCCAAAAAAAACACTAAACATCCAGGACCAAATAATCATCATCTCTCAGACCCAAAAAAACCTTACTCTCACCCAAAATAATCCCTTTACCCTTAACCAGAAAAAAATGGTAAACCCTTATCCCCCAAAAAATATAAAAACTCTACCCTAAAAAACCTTAAACACCCATCCCAAAAAAATTACATATCCCTATAAAAAATTTATCCCAAATAATCCTGATTCATCAAAACTGGAAAACCCTAAACCCCAATTCGTATAAAACCCTAAGCCTTATGCCCCAAAAAACTATGTTCCTTCAAACTAAAAACCCTAAACACTCAACCCCAAAACCCTCTTCCCTAAAAACCCAAAAATCCTCATAACTAAAAAACCCTAAACCCTCATCCTTATAAATTCTAAATACTGATCCCTAAAATAATATAAACCCTAATCCCCAAAAAACACTAAACAATCATCCCAATAAAACACTAAACACCTAGCCCCACAAAACCCTAAACAAACAACCATAAAAACTATAGAATTGCATTCCTTGAAAACACAAAACCCTCGACCCAAAAAAACTATTAACCCTCATCCCCCCCAAAAAACCAAATCTCTCTACCCCAATAACAACTATAACCTAATCCCCAAGAAACATTAATATATCAACCCCAAATAATCCCTAAACTGTAAGCCAAAAAAACCTGAACCCTTGTCCCAAAAAAACTGTTAACCCTCAGTCGCTAAGAACCTTAAACCCTAATCTACAAAAATCATAAAACGACATCCCCCGAAAACCCAAAACCCTCATCCAAAAAAACCCTAAAACCTAAACACCAATAGACCCTAAACCCTAAAACCCAAAAAGGACCCTAAAATTTCAACCCCATAAAACCGTATACCCTCCCGCAAAAATACCTAAACCCTCATTCCCCAAGATGGCCTAAACCCACATCCCTTAAAAAAACTAAACCCCCCGACCCAGAAACCCCTCAACCCTCATCAATAAAAATATATAAACCATGAGACCCAAAAATCCATATTACCTTAGCCCTATGGAACACTAAATACAAAACCCCTAAATACCTTACAACCTCAGTCACCTAAATAGTCATACAAATATAACCATGATCCCTCAACCCTATAAATACTTAAAAACAAAACCCTAAAACCTCATTCAAAAAAATCTTAAAACCATCACCCTAAAAAATCATAAACCCTCATCTCTAAAAAAAATCCTTAATTATGAACCCTAAAACCACTAAACAGACATTCCCAAATAAAATATAAACCCTCTACCCCAAAAAAACTAAAAACTTAATCCACCAATAAATACAAACACTCATCCCCAAAAATCCCTAAATTCTAAGCCCCAATAATCCCTAAACACTAGGTCTCAAAAAACACTAATATTTTGACAACAAAAAACCCTAAAAACACACCACCAATATATCCTAAAAATACATCTCCTTTAAATGATAAACCAATAACCCCAAAAAATATTAATCCCTCATCCCAAAAAAAACAAAAACTCGAATCCAAAAAAACCCCTAAACCCCCAACTACAAACAACCCTAAACCCTAATACTCAAAAAAATTATAAACCGACATAAAAAAAAACCACAAACCCTCATCCCCCCAAAAACCTATACCTTAGCCTAAAAACACTAATCCCACATCCCTAAAAATCACTAAACCCTCATCACAAAAAAACAAACCCCCGTCCCAAAAAACTATAAACGTGAAGCCCTGAAAACCCTAATCCCTCATCCCTGAATAACCCTTAACCTTCAAATCCAAAAAAACTAATCCCTCATCCGGATTAAACATTTGGACCTTATCCCAATAAACCATAACCCCTCCATCCTAAGGAAACCTAAACCTACATCCCCAAAAAAACACTAAAATCTCATCCCGAAAAAACCATAAATACTCAACCTCAGGAAACACTAAATGCTAAGCCCCAAAAAATCTGAAAAAGCTCATCCCCCAAAAAAACACTCATCCCCTAAAAACACTATACACTCATCTGAAAAAAACTATAAACCCACATACCTATAAAACAATGAATCATTAGCACCAAAAAAACATAAACCAATTGCCACAAAAAATACTAATCCATCAGTCCCAAAAACTCAAAAACTCCACCTCTAAAAAACGCTAAAACATCACCCAAAAAAACTCTAAATTGTCATCCCCAAAAAAACTAAACCCTCATCATAAACAATACCTAAACCCTCAACCCCAAAAACCCCTAAACCTTCATCATTAAAAAACATAATTAGTCATCCCCAAATAAACATTAAATACTCATACCTAAAAAACTCTATACCCTCTAATCCAGAAAACACTATACCATCTGGCCCAAAAAACCCTAAACATGTTGATAGAAAAAAACCCTAAACCCTCAGCCTGAAAAAATAGTAAAACCACATCAGAGAAAAAAACTTATTCCCTCATCCCCCAAAAACATTGAGGTATCATCCCCAAAAAACCTATTCCCATAGCCCAAAAAACCGGTAAACCCTCAGTCCCAAAATTCCTAAACCACTATCCCCATAAAATTCATGATTCAGGACACCAAAAAAACATTGATCCATATACCTAAAAAACCCTTGACCCTCCAACACAAAAAACCCAACCCATAACCCCAATAATCACTTGACCTTCACCCCCAAGAAACACCAGAACAATATCACCAATGAAAACCATCATCTGCCATCCGCAAAAACGTATACCTTCATCCCTTAAAAACCATAGACCCTTGGTCCCAAAAAACCGAAGACCCTATCCCCCAAAAATTGAATTCCCACAACCCTAAAAAACCCTTTACCCTCATCCCCAAAATACCCTAGACCATCATATCCAAAGAACACCTAGTAACTCAACAACCAAATATTTGGGGTTAAGGCTAGATAATTTTGTAGGTAGGAGGTAATAATTATATTTGGAGATAAGGGACTATGGTTTTTTGGGGTTGAGGGTCTAGTATTTTTTTGGATTCAAGGTATACCATCATCCCCCATAAACCATAGACCCTTGGTCCCAAAAAACTGATGACCCTATCCCCAAAAAACTGAATTCACTCAACCCTAGAAAACCCTTTGCCCTCATCGTGAAAATACCCTATACCATCATACCCAAAGAACCCCTAGTCACTCGACCGAAAAATATCCTATACCAAGAATCCCAAAAAATACAAGACCCTCAACCCCAAAAAATCCTAGACACTTATCTCCAAAAATAAGTATCCCCTCATCCCTAAAAAATTTCCTACCCTTAACCCCAAATACCCTAGACCTTCATCCTCAAAAAATTTGAAGAAACATGTCCATAAATTACCACAGACCCTCATCCCTAAAAAACAATAGACCCTCTACCCCAAAAAACCATACACCCACTAAACTAATAATTCTATACCTATGGAAAGAATAAACCCATGATCCATAGAATATGAAATCCAAGACCCTCCTCTCCAATACCCCTATACCCTCTAGCAAAAAAACAAGGACATTCAAGCCCAAAAATTCATCACCCTCGACCCAATCAATCCTAGACCATGATCCCAAAAATCCCTATAACCCTAGCCCAGAAAATCCTTAGTCCTTAATTCCCAAAAAAAACAAAATCTTCATCCCCAAATTATTGTAAACGCTTATATCCAAAAAACCATAGATAATGATCACCATAAAACCCTTATATCCTCAACTCGAAAAATCCCAAAACCCTCACCCCAATAAAACCTAGACCCACATTCCAAATCACCCTAGAACTTCAACCCCATCAAACACAAAAACATCATCACCAAGAAACTATAGATACTAAAATACCAATAACCCCTGACACTCAATCCCAAAAATCACTACACCCTCAGCCCTAGAAACTCGAGATAGTTAGAGGTGAAAACCCAAGACACTTATCCCCGAAAAACTATAGACCCTCCACACCAAAAAACCCAATTCCCTAATAACTAAAACAATCTAGAACCGTATCCCCAAAACACTAAACCAATAGGCCAAACAAAGCCCAATCCCTAATCCCTAAAAAACACAAAACCATTACCCCAAATAACAACAAACCCTCATCCCAAAAAAAACTCCAATCCCTCATCCCCCAGAAACCCAAAAATCTCATCCCCAAAAACCTGCTGACACAAATCCCCAAAAAACTTGAAACCATCATCCAAAGAAACCCAAAACTCTTATCCAAAAAGGTAGAAAACCCTAAATCCCAAAACACAGCAAACAATTGCACCCAAAAAACTCCACACACTTCACAAAAAAAACACTAAAACACTATACCAAAAAACCACCAAATCATATCCCACAGAAAAACACTAAACCCTCAAACTAAAAAAATAAGAAATCTTCATCCCTAAAAAACCCCTCAAACAACATGCCTAAAAAAAATAAACCCTAATACCTAAAGAATCCTAAACCCATAATCCTAAAAATTCCTAAACCTTCATTGTTAAAAAACACTAAACCCCAATCCTGAATGATCCAAAAACCAAAACCACAAAACTTTTCCCTAAGAAACCCCAAACTATCATCCCAAATATACCTTAAAAACTCATCCCCTAACCCTCAACCACAAATAATCATATCTTAAAAACCCTAGGCCTTCATAACTAATAAACACATAACCCAAAACCCCAAAAAACCATACGCCCTCACCCCAAGAAATTTCTCGACCCTCGTCCCAAAATATCCAATGTCCATAAGAACCTAAAAACCCAAACCATCAACACAGAAAAAAACCTAAACACTCAACAATAAAAACACATTATCACCAAAAAAACCTAAACCCTCATCCCGAAAAAACCTAAAACCCTCATCCTCAAAAATCCATAAACCCTAGTCCCCAAAAAATACCCTAAACCAATAGCCCCCAAAAATCTAAACACTCATCCCCAAAAAACACTATACCCATAGCTCAATATATCACTAAACACTCCTTCATAAAATAACCTAAATTATCATCCACAAAAATATTAAAAATTAACACCAAAAACCCTAAATCCCCATCCACAAAACCCCTAAACACTCGCACCTAAGAAAACCCCAATCCCTCAACTGAGACAAAAAAAACAACCCTCATCCCTAAAAAACCAAAACCCATTGATGTGTCACTAGATGTATGAAATGAGTAAGTAAATATGGAACATAAAAATGTATCCAATTGACCAATGATTATATGTTACACCACATATCATGTTATCTTTATGCACAAGGACATACTCACTAGTTGTGGAGATGTACCACCATTTTGGAGAAAAGGGAAGTGGCTAAAGTAAGAATGTTGCACAAAAAATCATCTGATTTCATAGGATTTTAGAGTATCCACTAAAAAGGAATTAAAATAAATTATAAAAGAAAAATTATATTACACTAATTACCCTAATAATATTATAGGTATGGGGGAACATAATGGTCAAATTAAAATCCCAAAACCAACCTCAGGATGCTAATTAATGGCCCCAAAAACTAAAGTAGTGAGATTTATTCTTGATGATTCATTTCTAAAATTTATATATAATATTAAATGTGTTGTTACGAATTTAATTTCTTTTCTATGAGGATAAGTCATTTTGGACCCCATAAAATGGTGATATTGGCCAACATTGTGTCAGATGCCACAAAGATTGTGCTGGTCCAATTCGAATAATAACCGGGCATACAATTATATTCAAGACCCAAATTATTATCTATGGGTTAAATCTAATCCATATCATTCTCTATAGTATGGAGTGTATTTTACCTCAAATACATGTCATAACCTTCTAAAATAATATATATATAAATCTCCAATGTTTAATTATATAGATATTCCACTAAAGTCATTAAGTAATAAGATCTTGTAGGAACTGTTTCACAGTCGTTCAAGCACCATGACTAGACATTCAGATCATGGTTCCAACATTATACTCATTTTGTAAGGAAATCTATACATGTGATGGTGTGTCCACAATTTTCTCCATGTTGGAAAATATCCTTCTTCTTATTCTTATTATCTCACCTCTTTTTTTCTTCATTAGACTTCTATATTTGATCTTGAATAGATTCATGAATTTTCTTCATCTAAGTCACCTTCTCATGGAATCAATATTCACATGAAAATCAAAAGGAAAATAAAAATAATAAATACAAGTGACTATATTGAAATAATAAAACACTAGAAATGGAGGATGTCGTGTGTTTTCACTTGGATATTAGTTGTATGAAAATTCAATTTGTACTTGCTGTAAATCCCAAATTATCATATTCTTCTCAACCCTGGTTCAAAAATTAGTTCCCAATGTATTATTGGCAAATTATATTTTACAATCAATTTTTGGTTCACGGGAAGTGATGAGAAGAATATTTGAATCGAATTTCCTATATAATGACATCCTAATATGGATTAGAAATTCAATGTCTACCTCTGAAACACTACAGTAAAGAATGAAATGAATATGACCAATCTCATTGGAAAATAAATTCTCACCGAGACTTTTGAAAATCCATAATCAAATCCATGATGAGATCTTCCCATGGTTGTTTTGGAATATTTAGTGGAGTGTACAGACCTATCTTGAAATGAAACATTCTTTATTAACATGTCTTGTATTTCAAATGAATTTCTTAGACAACTGATTACATGTTTTCTAGTATAATTTCTCCTTTAGTATATCCAAGGTTATGTGGATTCCAAAATGACCAACAATTAATCCTTCATGAGTCTCTTATATGATAAAGTCTCTATAATTTCCCTTCAGAACACTCAACATATTTCACATGAATAGAAACCCACCATGCAATGAATAGTCATTTGAAAATACATTCTGAAATTACATTACAATATCATTTAACCCCAAATAATGCTTGTAATCCTTTGTTATAAGATATAATCAATAAATATGGGCATCTATAACAGATAGTAATTCATACCTTCAAGACAAATAATCTATGACTAGGTTATATTTCCCCCTTTTTCGACACAAATGATAATTATTTTAAGAATTACACCCACATTAAAAACTTTCAACTATTATTATGTTGACCATTGATAAATCACAATTCCTAAGGGAGATAATGAATAAAAAATAATTTTTTCTCTAAAATAATTACACTAATGATATTGGGATCTCACAATTTTGTAATATTCCTCATCATAGGTAATGCAATTTCTCGTTTAATAACTCAAAAACATCACTAAAATATGAAACTGGATTCATTATTTGGATGAGAACATCATTGATCCCAACTCCACATTCATCATAATAAACATAAAATACTTGATAAAAATTAGGTAATACTAATTCTAATTCTCTAAAAAACAATTTCTTAATGACTTCAAATGACTCATTTGTTTCCTTTTACTACTCAAATTTCTCAATTTTCATGAATTTAGTGATAGTTTCCTTGATCATTATAAAATTATAGTAAAAGAAATAGTAAAATAATTCCAAATAATGAAAAATCATTTTTTGGTGGATTGTGATGGTGTCCAAGGATATGATTTCTTCCACCGTTGATTGATCCACAATGATGCCTTATTTTGACAGCACATATCCCAAAAACGCACCTTTCATTGAAATTAACTCTCACTTTTCCGGTTTTCATATAGCTTATATTCCCGTTCAATGCCAAATACATATAAAAAATGATCATCATGTCTCACCCCATATTTTCTGCAAATCTAAATATCATCTATAAAAGCATTAATTTATTTACCAATAAAAGGTTTCATATCTGGATTCATGACTCACATGAATATTATAGGAAAATTTGAGAGGTTCAATGATGTGACCAACCTATAAAACAATAATCCTTCAGTTTTGAATTTCATTTTACACTCAACCCCTTTAGTTAAATAAATCTTGTGGTATCCACTCCATTGATAAAAATTATAAAATATTGATAACCCATGTAATTTTTTGATAATATCATCGAGTAGTGGAATGAGATACCTATATTTTATTATAATATTATCGATGGATCTATTATTAATACACATGAAATACTACCATCATTCATTTGAAAAAGAATATTGTAATAGAACGTGGGCTCATGAATGTCCTTATGAAGCCTCTATCCATCAATTCATCAACATTCCCTTTCAAATTCATCAATTCCTCATGATAAAACTGATATGACAGTTAATAAGGAATTTGTACATGGGGTACAATATCTATCTGGTTTTCAACGAATTTCATAGTTGTAAATCAACTTGGAAGATCGTTATAAAATTCAACATGATATTCCCCAATGACAGAACAAGCTAACAGATTGTGGTGACTCTTCTCCTCATTGATTGACTTATCAATCATCAATAAATAATGAAAATTATTATGTTTAGGGATTTATTTCTACATTTGATATTTATTTATAAATATTCCACCCTTGTGATCTTTTATAACAAATATTTCTTGAAGAATCAAGGATTAATTCAAAGGAGAAAGTGTAAAATTCTTTTCCCCACATCAGAATGAATATTTGTTCTTTCTCCCATGCTATTTCACTTACCTGTCAAACTACAAAGGCCTTCATATCAAAATGTGACAAGAATAAATAGGAACAAAATCTCAGATCAAATCCTCAAAATAATTTATATAAGTGGAAAAGGAAATAAGAACCTTATTGTTCACTTGAAGTGTGGTCCCATTGTTGAACCAATGCAGTTAATATGATTGGGAATGATTATGTGTTGGAAGCATCAGTTTCTCAACCAGTTTTACTGAAGAACCATTTTTACAACTAGAAATATAAACAATCACTATTAATAGTCACTAATTTTTTGTGTAATTACTTTGAATCATGTTTTCTCATATAACTTCTTAAGGGAAGATTTGAGGTCACACAATTATTCATAGCCCGTGGAGGATACCCACATCACCTTAACCCACTACATGATCTTCATTTTTAGATTCATCATCCCCATATTCATCCTATTTGATTTATTTTTCAATATCATCAATATATTTTATATTAATAATGTTATTTTCTGCATAATTTGTTAGAAAGTTACCATACCCATGACATTTGAAGAATTTTGGATGCCCACATTCAAAGGAGTTGTATTTTCATATTGGTTATTCCATAACCTTATCGTTCCCTTTATCTAGAATCTTATTCCTTCTAAATTACTTGTCACCAATATCATATTTATTACATTAACAATCTTTATACATTGGCATAAATCTCCAATAATTAATGATCACTGATGTCTTTGATGTCCACATTCACTCTTTCTCCTTGATTTCCATCTTGCAAACATCATCATGTGATAAGAATGGTTATAACACCAATAATTTTTAAATTTCATTATTTAATAATTCTAAAAACAATTCAATCATTTTACCTTATATTATAGAACATCATTTCACATTAAGAAACAATAAACTCAAGAATATACCCTTTAATAGATTTATAACCTTGTCTGAAGGTATGACTTAGGAAATTTAAACCATAACTCATAGAAAAAAAATAAAATAAAATCATAGACCTAAAATCTCTAAAACCACATCAACAAAATTCCTTAAACCCTCTAACCAAAAAATTCTCTAAACCCTCATCCCAAAAACCCCCAAAATACTTAGGCCCAAAAAACCCAAAACCCTCATCCCCAAAAAACCTTAACCCCTCAGCCCAAAAAAACCCTAAATCATTTGTCCAAAAACCCAAAACCATCATTCAAAAAAAATATCTTAAATCCCCATGCCTTGAAAACCCTAAACCCACAACCCCAAAAAACACTAAACATTCACCCCAAAAAATAAAAAACACTCATCCACAAGAAAATCAAAGTCCTCGGCCCCAAAAAAACATAAACCATCTTCCCCAAAAACCCTAAACCATCTACCCCAAAAAACCGGAATCTTTAATCCCCAACAAACCCTAAAAACGTTTTCTCAAAAAACCCTAAACCCTCATCCCAAAAAAACATACACCATGAGCCCTGATAAACCCTAAACACATGCCCTAGAAACCCCAAAATTCTAAGACACCAAATTACATAAAACCATAGCCCCATAAAACCTATAATCATTAGCCCCAAATCCCCTAAACTACAATCCCCAAAAAAATATAAAGCCTCAGTCCCAAAAAAAGCTAAACCCACAACCCCAAAAATCACAAAACCCCTTCGCCCAAAAAACCCTAAACCCTCTTAACTAATAACCCCTAAACCCTCTTCACCTAAAATCACCCAACCCTGTGATCCAAATAACGAATAAACTTTGACAACAAAAATGATTTACCATGATACCTAAAAAACCTAAAACCCCATCCCCAAAAAATTCCTAAACCTTTGATTGCAAAATATCCCTAGACCCTCATATTCAAAAAACCCTAAAGCATCAATCCATGAAACTCATATACACTGAGCCCCAAAAAACCAAAAACCAACATCTATAAAAAAAACCAAAATGCTCATCCACTAAATCCCCTGAAAATATTCTCTAAACACCCTAATCCATTATCCCAAAAAAGCCCAAAACCTTATTCCCCAATAAACACAAAAACCGCATCCCTAAAACCCCTAATCCCTTAGAACCAAAAAACACTATTCCCTCACCACCTTAAAACAAAAAACCCTCACCTCCAAAATAAAACTAGCACCTCATCCCATAAAAACTCTAAACCCTCATCCCTCAAAAACCATAACCCCATAGCACCTAAAACCCAAATCCCTCAACCCCAAAACCCCCAAAACCCGTAGTCCCAAAAAACCCTACACCCTTATACCCATGAAACCCTAAAAACTCTCCACAAAGAAAACCCTAAAGCCCCAACCCCAAAACACATGAATCTCTCTCCTAACAAACCCTAAAACCTCATCCCAAAAAACAATAAAACCGTATCCCAAAAAAACCTAAACACATATATCTAGAATACCCAAAATTCTTATTAAAAAGAACTAACCCATCATCCCAAAAAAAATCCTAATCACTCAGGCTAAATAAACCTAAAACATTATCCCCAGATAACCCAAAATCATCTTCCCCAAGAAACCATAAACCCCTTGCCCCAAAAAAACGTAAACACATATCCCCAAAAAACCCTAAACACTCAAAAAAAACCCCAAAACCCTCATCCAAAAATAAACACAAACCCTTAGACCCCGAAAAACACAAAACCATCATCTCCATATCACATAAACCATCCTTACCAAAAATCCATGAACCCTAATCCCTAAAAAAACCATGACCACTATCCCCAAAAAATGTTAAACCCCCCAACCCTGAATAAACAAAAACCCCCAACCACAAAAAACCCAAAACCATCTTCCCTAAAAACCTAGGACCCTCACCCCCCTAAAATATGAAACACACAACAACAAAACACCCTAAAACATAAACCCCCCAAAACCCTAAACCCTTATTCATAATAAACTCTAAACCCTCATCCCCAAACACCCCTAAGACCATAGGCTAAAAAAACTCTAACCTCACATCCCCAAAACCCCAAACCCAAAACCCAAAACCCTAAATCCAACTAAAAAAATATCACCAAAAAACAAAAACCCATAGCCCCCAGACCCCTAAAATATCATCCCCACGATCCCCAAAACATTCAACACCAAAAAACCCTAAAATCTCATTACAAACGAACCATAAAAATATCTTGAAAAAAACTAAATCCCCAAAAAACCTTTGCCCACATCCCCCAAAACCCCTTAAACTGAATCCCCTAAACGTCAAAAACAGTCAACCCCAAAAAACCCAAAAACCTTGGCAAAAAAAGCCTCAAAATACTCATCCTCAAAACCCCAAAAATATCATCCCCTAATATCACTAAGCACTCACCCCCCAAAATCGCAAACCTCACATCACAAAAAAACCCTATACTGACATCCCAAGAAAACCTAAACACACTTTCCCAAAACCCCTAAACAAAAATCCCCAAAACCCCCAATACACTAAGACCCTAAAAACACAAAACCATCATCCTAAAAAATCCTAAACCGTGTTCCCTAAAATCCCCTAAACCCTCAACACCAAAACCTCAAAAAACATTGGGCCCAAATAACCCTAAACACTCTCCCCAACAAACCTAGAGCATCATACCCCAATACACCTAAGCCCCTAGCCCTAAAACTCGTAAACCCTCATAACCAAAACCTAAAAACCCATAACCCCAAACCTCTATACCCTCATCCCACCAAATCTCTAAACACGCATACCCTAAAAACACGAAACACTCAAGCAAAATAAAAACTTAATCTCTCAGCCCTAGAAAAACCCCAATCCCTCAGCCTATAAAACCCTCCAATCCCTCATCCCTAAAAACCCTTAAACCATAGATAAAAATCCATAAACCTTAATACAAAACCCCGTAAAATATCATCCCCGACCGCCCCCTAAAGTCATCCCCCCAAAACCCAACACCCTCATCCCCCAAAACCTCAAAATCCAAATCCCCAAAAAACCCAAAATCCTCATCCAAAAAATATCTGAAACCATCATTTAAAAAAATCACAACCCTTAGCATTAAAAACCAATACCTTGATCCCATAAAACATAATCCTTAATCACCCAAAACACATAAACCTTTATCTCAAAAACCCTAATCACTCAACCCGCAAAACTACTAGACCCAGTGCAATAAAAACATTGAAACCCTCATCCCCAAAAAATAATAACATGAATCATTATAAATCTATAAATAGTCAACCCCTATAAACCTTATACCCTTTACTGCCAAACCCATAAACCATCATCCCCAAAAAATCCATAATCCCCCCTCCTCAAAACCCCTAATCCTTATCCCAAAAAACTCATATACTCTCATAAGAATAAAACCCTAACCAATCAACCAAAAAAACCCTAAACTTTCATCCCAAAAACCTTAACACTTAGCCCTAAATATACATAAACACAAATAAACAAAAAAACCCATAACCTTATTCCTCAAATAAAACCCTTAACCATAATAACTAATATATTCTTAAAACCTCATCCTAAAAACCCCTAAACCCTCATCCCCAGGAATTATAAAACCATTAGCCCCAAAAAACTCTAAATATTCATGCCTACAATACCC
Organism: Viscum album; assembly: GCA_963277665.1. Classification (NCBI taxonomy): domain Eukaryota; kingdom Viridiplantae; phylum Streptophyta; class Magnoliopsida; order Santalales; family Viscaceae; genus Viscum; species Viscum album. The sequence goes on from OY728141.1 coordinate 1,899,822,882, forward strand.
TAAACCCCTATACCAAACAAAACATGAACTGTCAGTCCAAAAAATTCCAAACCCTCATATCTAAATACCCTAAACCCTCATCCCCAAAAACCCTAAACCCTCACCATCAAAATCCCACATATCCTGAGCCCCCAAAAAACATACACCCTAAGAACAAACAAAAACCCTAAACCTCATATTAAAAATGAATAAAAACCAATCCCCAAGAACCATAAACAATCACCACAAAAATAAAATCAACCCGCATCCCTAAAAACACTATATCATTAGCCCCCCAAAACCCAAAACTCTCACCACCGAAAAACACAATCCCCCAACCCCACAAATCCCAAAATCCCCATCCTTAAAACCCTAAACCCTCATCCTAGAAAAAATAATCATTGAACCCGAAAATATATACCCCCCTCCCCCAAAAACCCCAAAACCCTTATTCCCGAAAAAAACCTAAACCCCTGCCCTAAAAAAATCGTGAACACTCATCCCCAAAAAACACTACACCCTCTTCCCCAAAATACACTAGGCCATTAGAATATAAACTCTATAAACCCTTATCCCAAAAAATAATTAACCCTCATCCCAATAGATCCCTAAACCATAAGACCTATGAAACCCAAAACCCTCAGACCAAAAAAACCCTAAACCGTCGAACGCTATAAATCACAAACCATCTTCCCCCAAAAACCATAAATAATTTTCCCTAAAAAATAATAAATCCTTAGAACCAAAAAACAATAAACCCTTAGCCACAAGAAACCAAAAACACATAGTGTTAAAAAACCCTATACCCTCACCTCCAAATAACTATAAACCCTCAGCACCATAAACCATGATCCCTTAGGCCCAAAACCCATAATCCATCATCCCCAAAAAACCCTAAACTGTCTCCTATAAAAAAACAAACTCCTTATCACCAAAAATCACTAAACCCACATGCCTAAAAACCCAGAATTCTCAGCATTGAAAAAATCCCTTAACCCCCATCCCCTCAAAACCTTAAACTCTCATCCTATAAAACCCAAAAAACATTTACACAAAAAAACCATTAACCCTATTACAAAAATTAAAAACCCCACAACCACAAAAAATGTATACCCTACTCTAAAAGAAATCCTAATCCATCAGCACCAAAAAAACCTAAACCCTCATAAACAAATAACACATATCCCTCATACCCAAAATAACTATTAATTATCATGGCCATAAAATCCTAAACCATCATCCCCAAATAACCCAGATCCCAATGACCATAAAATCCATATACACTTATCCCCCAAAAACTAAAATCCCACAACACAAAAATAACAGAAAACCATAGCCTCAAAAAACCCTAAAACCTTATCGTTAAAACACTAATACCTAATCCATAAAAGACCCTAAACCTTCATTCCCCCAAAACCCAAAATTTCTGCCCACAAATTCCATAATACCTCAGTCCCCAAAACCCTAGACCCTTGGCCCTAATCAACCTAAACCTATATCCCCCAATAAAACCCTATACCATCAAAAACAAAAAACATTAAACCCTCATTCCCACAAATCCCTAAAACTTCATCCCCAACTAACCGAAAACCCTTAGCCCCAAAAGACACTAAACCATCATCCCCCAAATACCCTAAACATTCATCCACAGAAAAATATTAATCCACCATCACAAAAAAACCCACAACCACTTCACTAAAAAAACCCTAAACCATCATCTCTAAAAAAACCCTAAACCCTTATCTCCAAAAACATATAAACCCTATTCCCCAAAAAACCATAAAACATTATCCCCCAAACTCTAAACAATAAATCCCATAAAACTGTAAACCCTCATCCCCAAAAACCATGAAACCCTCAACCCATAAAAACTCTTAGTCCTCATCTCCAAAAAATACTGAACCCTCAACCCTAAAAAAATCCTAATCCCTTAGCCCCTAAAAACCCTATACCCAAATAAAAAAAAACCTAAACCCACCATCCAAAAAACCTTAAACCCTAAAACCGAAAAATCCAAAAACCCACATCCTAAAAAAACTAAACCCTGGCCCCCAAGAACCCGTAAAATATCATCCCTATAAATCCAAAACTCTCACTGACAAAAAATGAAAAACGCAAGGCCCCAAAAAACACTAAAATCTTAGCCTTAAATCCCTGAAATGATCAACCACAAAACCCATAAACAATAAATCCAAATAAACCACATACCCTCATCCCCAAAACCCTAAAACCCTTAATCCCAAAAACAAAAAACCACATCACCAAAAAAATCATAAACCCATAGCCATAAAAAACATACAACCATCTACCCCAATAACCCGAAACAATTAGTACCAAAAACCCTAAACTCTTATAAAAAAATCAAAAAACATTCATCATGAAAACCCCTAAACACACATCCCAAAATCTGATAGAACATAATCCCCCAAACACCTAAAAACGCATCCCCAAAAACCTAAAATTCCTTAGTCCCCAAAACCCTAGACACTAAACCCCAAAAAATCCAATGCAATCATCCCTAAAAAACCATAAACCCTTAACCCAAAATAACCCTAAAACATCCAACTAAAAAAACACTAAACAATCATCCTGAAAAAACCTTGAACAATCAACACAAAAAAACCCTAAAACTCATCCCTAATAAACACTAAATACTCAACCCAAAAACCAAAAAACCCAAGCCCCAAAAAACTCTAAATCCTTTTTCCCAAAACCCCAAAACCCCTATCCCCAAGAAACACCTAACACTCTTCTCTAAGAAACCCTAAAACATCAACCTGAAGAATCTTTATACCACCATCAATAAAAGAAACTAAAACCATATCCCCAATCCCCCCTAAAACATTAGCCCCAAAAATCCTCATCCTCCAAAAACTCTCAAAACTCAGCCCCAAAAATCCTACACACCCCACACCAAAAAAACCTAAAAAATCAAACTAAAAAAACCAGAAACCTCAGCCACAAAAACCCCTAATCTCATAGATATAAAAAACTATAAACCCTCAATATAAAAAACACGTAATCCCTTAACCTAAAAAAACCTTGAATCATCATTCCTAAAAATCCCTAAACACTTGTCAATAAAAAACCAAAAAAACTCCTTCCCTAAAAACCCTAAACCCTCAACACAAAACAAGACTAAGCACTTAACTTAAAAAATTCATAAATCCTCATCCCTAAAAAACCTTAAACCCATATACCCATATAACCCAAAACCATAAAAAATTAAAAACTGTCACCTAAATAAACCTAGAAACTCGGAGAAGAAAACCCCTAATCCCTATGCATAAAAACACTCAAAACTAGAGCCCTAAAAAACACTGAACCCTCAGTTCCAAAAACCCTAAAACTTAAGCCCCATGAAAACACTATGATCTAATCCACAAGAATAGCTATGATATCATACCAATAACCCATAATTGATCATCCCCAAAATCCCCTAAACTCGCAACAACAAAAAACCATAAAACCACAACCCCTAAACCCCTAAAACATCAGAACTAAAAAAACCCATGAAAATCATCCACAAAAAACCCCAAAACCCTCTATCCTTAAAACCCATAAAACCTTAGCCCCGAAAACACAAAAACACTTATCCCCAAAAAACAGTAAAATCTCAACCCCCAAAAACAAAAAACCCTCATCCCCAAAAGACATACAAACTCTACCCCAAAACATGTATAACCTCATCCCCCAAACCCCTAAAAACTCATCCCAAAAATACCTAGACCATCATTCCCAAAAGAACCCTAGACCCTCAACCCCAAAACCCTAAACTTTGTCCCAACGAAACCAAACATTCTATAAAAAAGTCAAAAATGAAGACCCAAAAAATATTATACACAATCAAGAAAAAACCTAAGAACTCATCCTAAAAATAGTAACCCCTCATCCTAAAAAACATTAAATTCTCTTCTTAATAACCTGTAAACCCTCATCCCCAATTTTCCCTAGACCCTCAATCCAAAAAAAAGTTCAACCCTCAGCACCACAATGTTGTAAACCCTCAAAACCACAATTCTGTAAACCATCATCTAGAAAAAATTAAACACTCATCCTAAAGAAACCCTAAAACCACAGCCCCAAAAAACCTAAACCCTCATCCCTATAAAATATGCAACCCCCAGTACTGAAAAAATCTTACTCCATCACCCACAATAAACACTAAACCCTAATCCCAATAAAAAGAAAACCCTCATCCCAAATAATACCTAAACCTTTAGGACAAATAAACCTAAAACCGCATCCCTAAAAACCCCTAAATCCTAATACCCTAAAGACAATAAACCCTCATCCCAAAAACCATTATCCCTTATCCCAAAATAATAATATCCCTCTAAAAAATATATATATCTGCATCCCCAACAAGTCATAAATTCTCAGATTCGAAACCCAAAAACCCTAAACCCCAAAATCCCTAAAAGCTCTGCCTGAAAAAATATAAACATTCATCCCCAATGACTCATAAATATTCATCCTGAAAACCCCAAAATCCTTAAAACCTCTTCCCCCCAAACCCCAATACCTGCAGCCTCAAAAAAAACTAATCCCACATCCCCAAAAAAACAAATACCTAAGCACCCCAAAAAAAGAAACACTCAACCCCAGAATACCCTAAACCCTCTCTCAAAAAAACCCTAACCCATCAGCACTAAAAAACTAAAAACCCACATCCCTAAAAAAACCCCTAAACACACAACTCCTAAACCCCCAAACACTCATCCCAAAAAGACACTAAATCATTTGTTCAAAAAAACATAAACCATTATCTCCATGAAGTAAAATCCCTCAACCTCAAAAAACCGTAAACCCTCAGCCCAAAAAACCCAAAACCCTCACCCCAAAAAGCCCTAAATCCTCATCCACAAAAACCCTAAACCAACATGCCCACAAAATTGTAAAATCTCAACCAAAAAATACATAGTACCTCTACCATAAAAGTCACTAAATCCCCTGCCCCAAAAAATTCTAAAATCATAGCCACAAAAAACTATATATCCTCAACCACATATATCCCTCAATCCTCAACCCCAAAGACCACTCAACCCTCACACCCCTAAAATATAGACACTCATCCCAAAAATACCATAACCCTCATCCCCAAAAAACTAAAATCCACCTGGCTAAAAAACCACTAAACACTGGTCCCTAAAACACCCTAATACCTCATCCCAAAAAACCCTAAAACCCCAACCCCAATAAATCCTATACCCTCATCCACAAAAAACCCTAAATGAATAGACCCAAAAAAGTAAATCCTCAGCCCCAAAAAAACCATATACCCTCACCCTAAAAAAAACCCTAAACCCTCAGCCCATAAAAACCTATACCCTCAGCCCCCCAAAATCCTAAACCATCAAAAAAAATACTAAATCGTAAAAAAAACACATCACTAAACTACAAAAAAAACCCTAAAAACTCAACCAAAAAACCCAAAAACCCTTATCCTCAAAAAAAACTAATCACTCAACACCAAGAAACCCACAATCTTCACCATTAAGGAAACCCTAATCCAACAGCACCAAAAGTCCCTTAACCATCATTCCCCAAAAACCATAAACCATCTGTCCCAAAATACTCTATTCCTTTAACCCTAAAAACAGTAATTGTTCATCCCCAATTAACCCTCAACCACCATCCCCAAAAAACGACTAAACATCCAGGACCAAAAATCCCTCATCTCTGAAATCCAAAAAACCATACTCTCAGACCCAATAATCACTTAAACCTTCACAAAAAAATGGTAAACCCTTTTCCCTCAGAAATTATAAAATCTCTACCCTAAATAACATTAAAACCCCATACAAAAAAAATACATATCCCTAAAAAACAACAATTTCATCCAAAAAATTCCCGAAACATCAAAATTGGAAAACCCAAAACCCCCATCCGTATAAAACCCAAAGCCTTAAGCCCCAAAAAACTATGTACCTTCAAACTATAAACCCTAAACACTCATCCCGAAAACCCGAAAACCCTCTACCCCAAAACGAAAAAAATCATCAGAACTAAAAAACCCTAAACCCTCATCATTAAAAATCATAAATACTCATCCCTAAAACAATATAAAGCCTTAGCCCCAAAAAACCCTAAACACTCATCCCAAAAAACACCGAACACTTAGCCTCCCAAATCCCTAAACAATCAACCATAGAAAACTTTTGAATTACATTCCCAGAAAACCCAAAACCCTTAACCCAAAAGAATTATAAACCCCCATAAGAAAAAAAACCAAATCCCTCAGCGCCAATAAAATCTATAACATAAACCCCAAGAAAAATTAAATCATCAACCCCAAAAAACCCTAAACACTAAACCAAAAACACCTGAACAGTTGTCCCAAAAAATCATAATCCCTTAGTCCCAACAACCTAAAATCAACACCCCCCAAAAAACATAAACCCTCATACCCAAAAAATCCTAAACCCACATATCCAAAAATCCATAATACTACATCCCTAAAAACCAAAAACCCTCATACCCAATAAAACTTTTAACCCTCACTCACTATGATATTAAACCCTAATCTAAAAAAATCATAAACCCACATCCCCCAAAAACCCAAAACCCTCATCCCCAAAAAAATCGAAAACCTAATCCCCAAAAGACCCTATACCCTAAAACCCAAAATAACCCAAAACTCTCAACCACAAAAATAACCCTAGACCCTCCCAAAAAAATCCTTAAACCCTCATCCCCCAAGAAAGCCTAAACCCACGTCCCTTAATAAAACTGAACCCCCCAACCCAGAAACCCCTCAACCCTCATCACAAAAAATATATAAACCATGAGAACCAAAAATCCATAATACCTCAGCCCTATGTAATCGTAAATCCACAACCCCAAAATACCTTACAACCTCATTCACCATAACAGTCATACCAAAAAAACACTGAACCCTCACCCATATAAATCCTTAAAAACCAAATCCCAAACCCTCATTTCAAAAAATCATTAAACCATCACCCTAAAAAATAATAAACCATCATCTCTAATAAAGCATCAATTATGAACCTAAAACCACTAAACACCCATTCCAAAAAAAAAATAAACCCTCCTCCCCAAAAAATACTAAATTCTAAGCCCCAAAAATCCCTAAACACTAGGTCTCAAAAAAGCCTAATAATTTGGCCAGAAAATACCCTAAAACACACCCCCCGAGATAACCTAAAAATACATATCCTTTAAATGATAAACCCAGATCCCCAAAAAATAATAATCCCTCATCCCAAAAAACCAAAATCCCTCATCCAAAAAAACACCTAATTCCCTAGCCGCTAACAACCCAAAACCCTAATACTCAAAAAAAATTATAAACCCACCTCCACAAAAACCAAAAACCCTCATTCCCCAAAAAATCCTACCCCTTAGCCCCAAAAATCACTAATCCTTCATCCTGAAAAATCACTAAACCCTCATAACAAAAAAACCAAACCCTCAACCCAAAAATCTATAAACCTGAACCCCTAAAAAACCCTAATCCATCATCCATGAATAACACGTAACACTCCAATCCAAAAAAACTAATCCCTCATCTGCAAAAAACTCATGTCTCTTATCCCCATAAACCATAATCCCTACATCCTAAGGAAACCCAAACCCACATCCCCAAAAAACCAAAAATCTCATCTTGAGAAAACCATAAATTCCTAACCTCAAAAAACACTAAATGCTCAGCCCCTTAAAACCTGAAAAAACTCATACCCCAAAAAATAAAAACACTCATCCCCTAAAATCAGTATACACTCATCTACAAAAAACTATAAACCCACATACCTATAAAACAGTAAACCATTAGCCCCAAAAACCATAAACCAACTACCACAAAAACTCCTAATCCCTCATACCTAGAAAACCAAACACTAAACCTCTAAAAAACCCTAAAACATAAAAAAACACTAAACTGTCATCCCAAAAAAACCCTAAACTCTCAGCATCAAAAATACCTAAACCCTTAACCCCCAAAACCCCGAAACCATAATCATAAAAAAACATATTCAGTAAACCCCAAATAAACATTAAATAATCGTAACTAAAAAACTATACACCCTCTAATCCATAAAACAATATACACTAAGGCCCAAAAAACCCTAAACACATAGATAGAATAATCCAAAAAACCTAGGCCTCAAAAAACCGTAAATATTTAGCAGAAAATAAACATAATCCCTCATCCCCAAAAAAACTCTGATGTATCATCCCCAAAATACCTAATCCCTTAGCCCAAAAAAACCGTAAACCCTCAGTCAGAAAATTCCTAAACCCCTAGCCCCAAAGAATCCATGATGTTGAACCCCCAAAAAACCTTGATCCACATCCCCAAAAACCCTTGACCCTCCAACACAAAAAATCCAACCCATAAACCCCAATAATCCCTTGACCTCAAGCCTTAAGAAATAGCAGAATATTATCACCAAAAAAACCATCATCCCCAATCCCCAAAAAAATATACCATCATCCCCCAAAAACCATAGACCCTTGGTCCCAAAAAACCAAAGAATATATCCCCAAAAAACTGAATTCTTTCAACCCTAGAAAACCCTTTACCCTAATCCCTTATATACCCTAGACCATCATAGCCAATGTACCCCTAGTCACTGAACCAAAAAATATACTATACCTTGAATCCAAAAAAATAACAGACCCTCAACCCCAAAAAACCCTAGACATTTATCTCCAAAAAGTAGTATCCCCTCATCCCTAAAAAATTATCTACTCTTAACCAAAAATACCCTAGACCTTCATCCTAAATAAATTCCAAGACACTTATCCATAAATTTCCCTAGACCCTCAGCCCCAAAAAACTATACACCCTTTACCCCAAAAAACCATAGACCCACTAAACTAAAAATTATATACCTATAGAAAGAAAAAAACCACTATTAATAGAATATGATATCCAAGACCCTCCTCCCCAATACCCCAAAACCCTCTGGCCAAAAAAACAAAGACATTCATGCACAAACAATCCATGGCCCTCAACCCAAAAAATTATAAAAAATTATCCCAAAAATCCCTAGAACCATAGCCCATAAAATCCTTAGTTCTTCATTCCAAAAAAAAAACAAAATCCTTATCCCCAAACTACCGTAGACCCTTATATCCAAAACACCATAAACCATGATCCCCAAAAAAACCCAATACCCTCCGCATGAAAAATCCCAAAACCCTCACTCCTAAAATACATAGACCCTCATTCCCAAAACACCCTAGAACCTCAAACCCATTGAACACAAAACAATCATCACCAAGAAACTCTAGATACTAAACTGCCAAAAACCCCTGACTCTCAATCCCCAAAAAACTAGACCTTCAGCCCTAGAAACATGAGATAGTTAAAGCTTAAAACCCTAGACCCTTATCCCCGAAAAACTATAGACCCTCAACACCAAAAAAACCCTATTCCATAATAACTAAAACACCCTAGAACCGTACCCCCAAAAAACACTAATCCTATAGCCCAAACAAAACCCATTTCCTCATCCCTAAAAAACACAAAACCATTACCAAAATTACAACTATCCTTCATCCCCAAAAAAACACCAATCACTCATCCCCAAGAAACCCAAAAACCTCATCCCCAAAAAACCCCGGACACCCATCCCCAAAAAACCCTAAACCATCAATGTAGATGTCCACCTCTATGCATGGAGATATTCCCAGAACATCAGTAGAGAAGACATCAACATACTGGTCCACCACTACAGGATAGATCAAACTCTCAACCTCAATTTCTCTGAGGGTAAGGCTAACCAACTGACGTGTGACCAGCTGCACCCTCCTATAGGAAAGTCCATTATGTGCTGCAAAGGTTCCATTCTATTTGGTGAAGGAAAACATGGTCCCATCCTCATAGAAACACCACACTTTGCTCCTAAGGCAGTCAATCCAAGCCTGGAATATGGATAACCAATCCATACCCTTGAAGATGTCATAAGGCATCGACGCTGCTACAAGAAGATCCTAGAAAAATCCCACACCTCCTAGAGTAAGCTCACACTACCAGCATAAGTGTGTAATCCTCAAATCCCCTCTTGTAGGATTCTATAACAGTAATGATCGAGCCAACAAATCAACCAGAATCTCCAAGCTCTGAATGACGGTTGTGTCGATGAAAGAGTTACTAGAACATTTGTCTATAAGTATTGTAGCTAAATATGAGTAGACATATATCAGTCCTCTAATCATCTACGGGGTGCCGTGGTCATAGGCCTCACCTACCTAGAGCTGAGCTCTTCCCTATCCACCCACTCCCTGTGGCCGGGGTAGACCACTAGGAGGTGGTGGCGGTAGAACCTTGAACTGTAGTCCACCACCTACTGCATGAACTACTCCTCTACAACGTCTGCTGCCATGCTGACCTCCCCACTCGAATCTCTGCCTCTTCCCCGACGGTCCCTCAACTGTTTGTTGGTCGTGAGTGAGGCTGGAAGGGCAGTCACTAGCCACGTGACCCTACCTACAGCACATTAAGAATAGTCTGCTCCTCTACTCGCATGATCTACCTTATGAGCCTCTCAGCTCCAACAGTACATCTCAAGGGCATCCACCAGATGTCCTGGTCCACTTGGACCTCTGTGTCATCTGCCTACTACCATCCACAGATGACTCTTCAACGTGTTACCTAGTCGTGGGTCTCACTGTAGGTGTTTGATATGCACCGAAATTCTCCACCAAGTGTTCTCCCTCTAGCACTCTAGCTTGTGTCGGAATGCTGAGAGATACCATCGAAGCTTTTATCTCCCATCAGAGTCCCATCTCGATGGTTTGGGCCCTAAAAAAAGTGTCCCACACCATGTCGGTAGTGTAGCGTGAGAGGTCGGTAAACCTCACTGAGTACTAGGCCACGGTTAGGCATCCCAATTGTATGTGAAGTATCTCTTATATACACACATAGCATAAGGTCACTATAAAAATATCTACCATGAAGAGGCATTCGAAATTTTCCCAGATGAGGGTCGCCTCGTCATGTATCTACAGTTTTAGGCTCCACCATCTCCCTGTTGCTCCCTAGAGATGACCGTCAGATACGATCTCCATCGGGTTGGATGGTTTCTCAACCATGAGAAAACTCTTTCCATAGCCTCCAACCAGTCCCCATCCACTTGTGGATCAATCATACCTCAGATCCTTGGAGGCCACTGCCGCTGAAACGTAGGCAATGCGATTAGTTTGTGAGCACCATCTGCTGGTGGGGTTGGTGGAAATGGCTTCCCAATGTATAGTGGTGTAGCTGGTACACCTTCTGATGGTACTATCACCATAAGTGGGACTTTCACCAATGACTCATCATTCGGTAGTCCATAATTGAAAACTCTCACTGAAATCCTGGCTATATATCTACTAGGAGGCATCCTGAATGGAAACAGGTGTTCCAAAGTCAAAAAAGCTATACCTAGTGAGCTGACTCAAAAGAGATCAAATTTAAAAAATTTCCCAAACACATGTAACCGATGTGTTTGTGCACCGAGTTGGAAATCCGAGTTCGGGGTCCTTGAGTATGGATACGTTGGCCGCCGTACGAACACTGGACTCCCCGAACTGAAAACCACACTCAAAACAATTAACACTATTGCTCTATTAAAATATCACAATGCTAGTTCATTGGTAGAACGAAATCCTATGATACCACTTTGTCACGACCCATCCACTAGGGCCCATGTCGTGACTTCCCCAAGCCCGTCTTCCATAGGTCATGGGTTGGCGACTCACACTGAAAGGCATATCCTAGAATATTGTTTTTTGAGTTTTAATTTTTAGTTCCTTCATTTTTCAGGAGTGTTTTATGAATTTTTTATTTAGGGGTCGATAATGGTAGCAAACTAGTGCTACCCAAAGAGCTTATATGTCCAGGGATGCATTGCGGAGCCAAAATGTGAGGTTTATGGGGACTAAAGGTTCCTTTTTTAGTTTTCTCATAATCTTACAATCCATGATGGTTGAGTACACATAGAAAATAGATACCCTCTTTAATTTTGTATAGGGAATATTAGGGTATTAATTATTTTCTATTTTGTGTTGTTTCTGTCCTTTGGATACATCATGAGATTCAATTTTAAAAGCATGGTTTTAAAATAGTGATTTTTTAGTTATAAAATGGATTAAATGGTTTTCCAAAAATAATAAAACATAAAATCGATTTTTGGATTTCTAAAAAAAAAATTTATGTGTAAATGAATATTCTAATAAATTGATGTTTGTTGATTTTTAAAATGATATAGAAGGATGAGTTTTATAAATTTGATTTTTGGTATCCAGCCCGCACACACCTAGGCCTCACAACCACGTATCCCGCCCGCACACACCTGGGCCTCACAACCACGTATCCCACCCGCACACACCTCGGCCTCAACCCGAATATTCTTGGGAAACAGTAGAACCTGCCCGAAGAGTCTTGGGCTAAAGCCACACCAATCGAAACCTACCCGAAGAGTCTTAGGTGTAAGGTCGCCTCAAGCCATCAGAGCCTAGGGGAGAAGGAGAAGGAAGGAGCTAGTAACTAAGGGAAAAACACTCTCTCCCATGAAATGGGAGTGTTATGCACTAAGTGATCAACATGAATGGGTTGCGATAAAACAAAAAAGATACACATATATATATATACATATACACCAACCATAAATCCCAACCTATGGATTCTTAACAGAGAAACTGAGCACATGCCTCAGCACAGCTACTGTGAAGCATGCATACAACAAACAACCCCAACCCCATTTAGGTTTTTACATTTCAGCAGATTTAGATTATTTAGTTTCTTGACTACTGGGCAACTATCCACAACCAACAACATTGATCGTTCGTAAAACATATCACTGCCATCCACAAATCAAGTTCGGAAAACACAAGCAACACAACCAAGCCTTTTTTATCAACCAACCAACCCATTGATTATTAACTCCATTCCATTACCAAGCCCCACCATTCATTAACTCTTCCACTTTTATTTATTATTCACAACCCAATGTCCGTTCACATTCAACCCATCCCCGCAACCCTGCTTCCAACCACCAAAACCACAACTACATCGAAACCCGTACATCATTTCGCATTTAATACCATTTATTGCAGCCCCGCTACCCATTACTAACACAACACTCACACCAACCCACAACCAATTCAACGCAGCCCCGCTGCTCACCCAAACCACAAAAACCCACAAAACACCCCCCATCACATGCCACATATCAAAACCAATACCCACATGTTCATTATTCCAATTTTTTAACCGGGGTGATCACACAAGGGTTCCAGATTTTAAACATCCAACTTTACGTGACTAACCAATTCCACATTCCACAAAGTTTCCACCCATAATAAATTCCAGAAGGAGAGGGAAACATTTAATTGCGTAAGCAAAGGCCCCCAACAACCATGATTTTCAGTAGGTAGAAGCACCTTCAATTCACAACATAATGTCACAGGATATAAAGTAACAACAATCACAACTTCCCATCCCCGTTATATAAGCCAGTTATTATCTTTATTAAACTGTTTCAAAAGTGTTTCACGTAAACAAGAGGATACCCACACCACATGATGCACAAAAGAGAGAGACAAAGGTAAAATCCCTACCTCAACAGGTTCTGATCACAACACTCCCCGGGATCAACTTTAGAAGAAGTCTGTCTGCGTCCGTCAACTCCGTCGGGTCCCGGACAAACCTCCTCGGGTGGAAGTCGGAAAGGAAAAGCCTAAGGGAAGACAACGAATCCAATCTCTAAAGTACCGCCTCGTCGTCATGATCCTGTGGACGATGACGGATTGTAAATCAGAGCTCGGATGAAGAGGTTATAGAAGAAAGAGTCTTCGAGTCTCTTGGGAGAACTCTGCTCAGAGGGAAAGGGGAGGAGAGGGGTGAGTTGAGAGGAGGAGGGGACCCCTCCTTTTATAAGCGAGAGAAGGAAAAGTACATGGCATGTACTTTAGGGTACACGACGTGTACTTGGTTATTTTACATGGCCTCCACGCGGCTCCCAACACGGCTCTGCGGCCGTTGACTGGTCAACACACGGTTTGAGGGTAACGCATACGCGGGGAAGGACTACACGATGTGTAGTTTAGGCACACGGCGTGTACACATTTATTGCACATGGAAAGGACACGGCTCCAACACGGGGTACACCCAGAAAGGGGGTACACGGCGTGTACTCAAACTACACGGCGTGTAGTATCAAAATTCTGGAAAGTGTGGGAAAAGTCCATTTTACCCTCCAGAACACTTCGTGACCTTCTTTTTGACAATGGAAAGGGCTGGAGAGGTCGTGGCCATTACATCAGATGCCTCTTAAAACCTTCTCGTCCCTGAGAATTCAAAAAACCAACCCAGAGGAAACTCAACACGATACCTCTTAGGGTTCTCGTTATAACAGTAAATCAACCAACAACCCTAATCATATGTGTTAGGAATTCCATCTCCTATGTCGAGATATTATCCGCATTTGGTGGCACTGACTCGCCTGCACGGGTTTAATCGCATCCTCATTAATGCGTCTCGATTAAGAATTGGGTCTTCCCACTTTCATACATTAGGATTATTCAACTCACACTACCCCCAACACCACACATCCAACACACTTCCCGAACATGTGGTTTGGGGAAGACTTCCTTCTTCTACGTCGAGATATTATCCGCTTTAGGCAGCACTGACTCGCCCGAATGGGTTCAATCACATCCGCATTAATGCATCTCGATTAAGGATCAGGTTTTTCCCTTTCCCCACACATCCAGACATGTCACACATTACCAGGGAACAAGGAAACAAAAAGGTCTCACAACTGACAAGCCAAGCATTCCATATATCAAAGGTACAAAGCACAACATCAACAAAAAGATCAGAAGAACAAGGAAAAAACACAAGTCAAAACAACTCCGGGTACTAAGCGTGCATCTGGGCCTCCTGCACCCAAGTGCTCTCCTCGAGGCCGCCATGCCTCCACAACACACGAACCAAGGGAATGGTTCGTCCATGGAGTACCTTATCTTTACGATCCTTGAGTCTGACTGGATGTTCCTCGAAGGTTGCGTCGTCTCCCATATCTAGCTCTCCCTAGTAGATAACGTGGGAGTCGTCATGTAAGTACCGACGATGCTGGGAGACATGGAAGACGTCATGAAACTTCTCTAACTGTTGTGGCAGGGCCAGCTGATATGCCACCTCGCCGACCTGCCTCAACACCTCAAAAGGACTGATGAACCTAGGTGAGAGCTTACTCCCTATCCCAAAACTCTTCTTCCCCCGTTGAGGGGAAACCTTCAAGAAAACATGATCTCCCACCTCGAACTCCAAGGGCATCCTCCGACGATCAGCATTAGACTTATGTCAGTCCTGAGCTTATTTCATCCTCTCACATACAAGCTGGACATTCTCTGTGGTGCTCTGCACTACCTCTGGCCCCAGAGCACCTGTCTCACCAAAATCTGGCCAGAAAATGGGTGAGCGACATGGCCTTCCATACAATGCCTCAAACGGTGCCATGCCAATAGTAGAGTGGAATCTGTTGTTGTAGGCGAACTCTACTAAAGGAAATTGTCATACCCATGATCCTCTGAAATCCGTAACGTATGATCGCAACATGTCCTCTAACGTCTAGATAGTCTGCTCTGTCTGCCCTTCGGTCTGGGGGTGGAAAGTAGTTTAAAGGCGTAGCTGGGTGCCAAAAGCATGATGTAACCCCCTCCAGACACGTGAGGTAAACCGAGTATCCCGATATGAGATGATAGTCATCGGAACTCCATGAAAACGCACCACCTCATCTACGTACCTCTTTGCTAAGGTACCCACTGGGCCCAACTTCTTGATTGCTAAGAAGTGAGCTGATTTCGTCAGTCGATCCACCACTACCCAGATAGCATCATAACCACCCTGAGCTCTGGGTATTCCTGTGATGAAGTCCATTGAGATGTCATACCACTTCCACTCGGGGACATCTAAAGGATGCAACAAACCACTGGGAACACGGTGTTCAGCCTTAACTTGCTGACACACTAGGCATTTAGCCACAAACTCCACCACTTCCCGTTTCACCCCGGGCAACCAAAATTGTTCCCTGAGGTCTTGGTACATTTTTGAAACTCCTGGACGTACGGCCAAGTCTGAGCTACAGATCTCACGGAAAACTCCCTCACACATTGCCTCCGGAACAAACAACCTTCCATGGAAAAGCATCTGATGTTGGCTGTCCTCTGACCACCCCTCCAGAGCATTCCCCTGATCGACATGATCCCGCATCACTTTCACCTCGGAGTCCACCCACTGAGACTCTTCCGCCTGCAGCAGCAAGAAGGACTACACCGTTATCTGGAACAAACAACCTCTAACACCTTCTACCCTAGAATCCAAGTGCAAGGCAGCCAAATCTCCCATTACCTTCCAAGAATCAGTGGATTCTCGAACTACTTCCTGATGCGACTTCTTGCTCAGGGCATCAGACACAACGTTGCCCTTACCATCAGTGTAAGGGATCTCAAAGTCATAGTCTTGGAGAAACTCGACCCATCTCTGCAGCCACAAGTTCAGGTCACGTTGGGAGATGATATAACACAGGCTCTTGTGATCTGAGAAGACCACAAAGCGCTCCCCAAAGACGTAATGTCGCCACAACTTTAGTGTGAACACTACTACTGCAAGCTCTAGGTCTGGGTGGCATAGTTACACTCATGAGTGCGTAACTTCCTAGACCCATAACAGATCACTCCCTTCTTCTACATCAGTACACACCCCAGACCAAGGCCAGAAGTATCACAAAACACCTCACACAACAACCCTTCCTCTGGAAACCTGAGTACGGGAGCACTGACCAAATTCTCCTTCAGGTAGTCAAAATCCTTTTGGCACTGCTCGCTCCATTGGAAGACCTTGTTCTTCCTCATCAAAGCTATCAAATGAGCAGCAACTCGAGAGAAGTCCGAAACAAACCTCTGATAGTAACCTGTTAACCCCAGGAAACTACAAACTTCTGCCACGCTCTTGGGTGCTGCCCAAGAAACAACTTCTTCTACCTTCGACGGGTCCACTGACACTCCATGCTGAGAAACCACGTGCCCAAGGAAGTGTTCTTCTTGTGTGATGAACATACACTTCGACAATTTCCTGTATAGCTGGTGGTGTCGAAGGACTTCTGAGACTGCCCTGAGATGCTCAATGTGCTACTCCTCTGACCTTGAGTAGATCAGGATGTCATCAATAAACACAACAATGAACTGTTCCAGAAACTCCCAGATGAAAATGTTCATAAGTCCCATGAACACAGCTGGTATATTTGTAACTCCAAACGGCATCACCACAAACTCAAAGTGCCCATACCTGCACCTGAAATCCGTCTTCGAGATGTCACTATCCTTTACCCTCATCTGATTATATCCAGACTATAGATTAATCTTTGAAAACCAACCTCCTCCCCTCAGTTGGTCGAAGTGATCATCTATCCTCGGTAGGGGGTAACGATTCTTGACAGTTACCGGGTTCAACCTTCTATAGTCTATGGATAGCCTGAGACCACCATCTGCCTTCTTCACGAAAAAAACTGGAGCACCCCATGGTGATACACTGGGTCGAACAAAACCTTTCTCCATCAGATCGTCAATCTGAATCCACAACTCCCGCAACTCCGAAGGTGCCATCCGATAAAGGGACATCAAAATAGGATGAGGACCATGATGTAAGTCTATCCCGAACTCAACGTCACGTCGGGGCAGTAGAGTCACAAACTCCTCAGGAAAAACATCTTGGAACTCCCCAACAACCTCCGGGACATCCATCATCTCTGTATCACCTGGAACCACTGATAGCCCACCTAACAAGGAAACGAGAGGCTCCACACACCGACTTCCCACCTGATAGCTCCTCTCGCCAACAAAACCTACACGCTGCCCATCCAGGTCAAAGAACACGACTCTTCTCTAGAAGCCGTCAATAACGGCACCAATAGAAAGTAACCATTCGATACCTAGGATGACATCGTATGGTTGCATCTGTAATAGAAGAAGTTCCCCACTAGATCGATGTGGTCCCAACGTCAGCCCACATCCCCGGAAAACACAAGATATGCTGGTCTGGACTCCAACCGATGTACTCAGTACCTGTGGTACATAAAGTCTCTCTATGTCTAGTCCCAAGGAATTGGATAGACTAGGTGGAACAAAGGAGTGCGAACTCCCGAATCAAACAAAGCAGAAACAAGAGTGCTGAACAAACAAATCGTACCTCGCATGACCACGGGTCCTGCTGGAGCTGTCAAATCTAATGCGTGCAACTTTCCACGCCCTGATCCTCTACCTCTCTGATGTCATCCACTTCCCCGACCATGCCCTGGTCGAGGTCCCTAAGGAGCACCCTGAGGTCGGCCTCCTCCCACAAAGTCTGTCCTCGGTGGAGCATGGTCCTCCTGCTGCTGGAAGGGCCTCGCCAGCAACTGGTGCTACTGAGGTGGGAGCTGAACCTGCCCACCTCCACCGTACTGATCTCGGGTCGGGCACTGACTCTGAACATGCCCAAAACCTCCATAAGAAAAACACCTCGGTCTTGGGCTTGTGAAAAAGGGACAAGGACCCGTAGAACAGAACTGTAACTGCAGGGGCCTACTCCCCACTGGCCTGAACCTGGAAGGTCCCATCGCCGGAGACCTGCTGCTGACTACCTTCCCCTTCGACGAGCCTGGATGGATCCCCTCTCGGGGTGCACATTCCAGCGAGTGCATCCTATCTACAAACTATGCATTCTTCTGTACCGCCAATACATCGGACGAGTGAAGGCGGTGACAGCATACTGGAGCGAAGGACGAAGCGCCCCCTCCCAACGACTCGCCCGAGACTACTCATCTGGAAAGATCTCCGGAGCAAAGCGCATGAGACCCTTGAACATGATCCCCAGCTCTCATACTAACATACTCCCCTGCTGAAGGGAGAGTAACTCCTACCACTTCTCCACATTGATCATGGAAGTAAGGAATTCCTCTCGAAATTCCTTCTCAAAGTCATCCCAAGGAACCTCTACCTCTATCCTCTCTCCGAGGTAGAGTTTCCACCACTGTCGCACCGCGCCTCTTAGCTGACTGACTACTAGGGGAACCCAGTACTCCCTCAGAGCACGAATCAAGTTAAAAGCGATCTCTAGCTCCTCATGCCACCCCTCCATCTTCGTATCCGAAGTACTACCCTTGTACTTCTGAGGGTCTGCCGCTGGAATGAATGGAGAGTCTTCTGCCACTGGCTATCTTCCTCCTCTCGGTCAATCCTCAACTGATCGACTGCCTGAATCTCCCGGGCCTCAGCCGTCTGAGCCACCCGGGGATGACGTCCAGGTGCCATAGATGTACGGTAAATAAGGATCACCTAAGCCCATGTAGTACGGAAAAATCAAGGTTTTATTTTATCATTTTATTTAAATTTCTTTCCCAGAACACCCAAATCAAGTAAAACACAATCATGATGATGCATATACCTTCCCTAGGGTCTCTACCCTGCAATCAATGTAGTCTCACTTGGTCGTTCGGTAGGCTCGGAGTCCTTGCATCGGATCACGGGGGGCCCTAAAACCCCGTGTCCTAGCCAATGTTCCCTAGCCTAGGTCACACACCAATATTGACTAACTTTGTCACCCTACCATCCCATGCAATCCCCAATGTTCCTAACTCTAGACTCCATCCTATCTCTCAACCATTACATCTGATACTATTCTGTCACCACCCACTCCCACCACATATGCCCCTCCTGAGCTGGCAATGTTGAAAGGGAGATAATGACCCCTGAGTCCCACCTCCAGTAGGCCCTGGGGTGGCGACTAGCACCAAGGGTATGAGTTTTCACAAGTATGGGAGGCATTACCCTTTTTATTTATTTAGGATCGAGAAATAGGACAAGTCAACAACCAAAAAGGAAAAATGAACAAGTGTATAGAAATAAACCCACACCAAGCCGATATGCATGTTTAAACAATTTTATAACAAAGTAAATGTACAAGAAAGATCAAAGTACAATACCAAAAGAAAACAAGAGAACAAAAACTACAACAACTCCAACTGTCTGACTAGTATGTCCCGCACGGCCCTGGTAGTCCTCTTGGAATCCTGAAAGTAAACGTAGGTTGAACATACAAGTATACTCAGTAGGGAAACCTAAATCTCTCATGCACAAGTTGGGATACATCCTAATGTCCTGTGAGAACAATAGAAAATACTAGAACGGAATTCTATCCACCCAACCTCACCAGCCACACTCACCTAAACACAAGCGCAACATGTAGTAGTATATAAGAAACAAGAGTATTGGGTACCCCGCACCAGTTCCCTTTAGTTAGCTGCTCTTTTTAAAGATGAATGTCCTGACGCTGCCACACTCTCCCCACCCGCACACACCTGGGACTCACCACCACATATCCCACCCACACACACCTGGGCCTCACAACCACGTATCCCGCCCGCACACACCTGGGCCTCACAACCGCGTATCCAGCCCGCACACACCGGGGCCTCATCTCGATGATTCTTGGGAAACAGTAGAACTTGCCCGAAGAGTCTTGGGCTAAAGCCACCCCAATCAAATCCTACCCAAATAGTCTTAGGTGTAAGGTCACCTCAAGCCATCACAACCTATGGTAGAAGGGGAAGAAAGGAGCTAGTAACTAAGGAAAAAACACCCTCTCCCATTAAATGGGAGTGTTCGGCACTAAGTGCTCATCATGGGTGGGGTGCGATAAAACAAAAAAGATACAGAGATATATATATATATATATATATATACCAACCACACGACCCAACCTATGGCTTCTAAAAAGAGAAACTGAGCACATGCCTCGGCACTGCTACTACGTAGCATGCATACAAAAAACAACCCAAACCCCATTTAGGTTTTTATGTTTCAGCTGAATTACATTATTTAGTTCCTTAACTACTGGGCAACTATCCACAACCAACCACATTGATCGCTCTTAAAACATATCCCTGCCATCCACAAATCATGTTAGGAAAACACAAGCAACGCAACCAAGCCCTTATTATCAACCGACCAACCCATTGATTATTAACTCCATTCCATTACCACGCCACACCATTCATTAACTCTTCCACTATTATTTATTATTCACAACCCAAAGTCCATTCACATTCAACCCATCCCTGTAGCCATGTTGCCAACCACCAGAACCACAACTGCATCGAAACCCGTACATCATTTCCCCTTTAATACCATTTATTGCATCCCAACTTCCCATTACTAACACAACATTCACACCAACCCACAACCAAGTCAACTGCAACCCCTCTGCTCACCCAAACCACAACAACCCACAAAACACCCCCCATCACATGCCATGTATTGAAACCAACACCCACATGTTCATTCTTCCATTTTTGTTTAACCGGGGTGATCACACAAGGGTTCTAGATTTTAAACAGCCAAAATTACGTGATTAACCAATTCCACATTCCACAAAGATTCCACCAATAAGAAAATCCATAAAGAGAGG
The DNA here is from genome assembly GCA_963277665.1 of Viscum album. Classification (NCBI taxonomy): domain Eukaryota; kingdom Viridiplantae; phylum Streptophyta; class Magnoliopsida; order Santalales; family Viscaceae; genus Viscum; species Viscum album. The sequence continues at coordinate 1,899,844,321 of OY728141.1, forward strand.
GAAACATTTAATTGTGCAATCAAAGCCCCCTAACAACCATGACTTTCAGTATGTAGAAGCTCATTAAATTCACAACTTAATATCACAGGATATAATGTAACAACAATCACAACTTCCCATCCCCGTTATATAATCTAGTTATTATCTTTATTAAACTGGTTCAAAAGAGTTTAACGTAAACAAGAGGATACCCACCCCACATGATGAACAAAAGAGAGATAAAAAGGTAAGATCCCTACCTCAACAGGTTCGGATTATAGCGATCCCTCGGATCAACATTAGAGGAAGTTCGTCAGCGTCCGTCACCTCTGTCAGGTCCCGGAAAAACCACCTCAGGTGGAAGTCGGAAAGGAAAGGCCTTAGGGAAGACAACAGATCCAAGCTCGGAAGTTCCGCCTCATCGTCACGATCCCGTGGCCACTGACGGATCGTAAATCGGAGCTCGGACGAAGAAGTTATGGAAGAAAGAGCCTTCAAGTCTCTTGGGAGAACTCTGCTCAGAGGGAAAGGGGAGGAGAGGGGAGAGTTGAGAGGAGGAGGGGAACCCTCCTTTTCTATGCCAGAAAAGGAAAAGTACAGGCCTGTACTTTAGGGTACATGACATGTACTTGGTTATTTTACATGGTCTCCATGCGGATCCAAACATGGCTCCGTGGCCGTTGATTGGTCAACACACGGTTTGATGGTAACGCATACGCGGGGAAGGACTACACGACATGTAGTTTAGGCACATGGTGTGTACTCATTTATTGCTCACGGCAAGGAAATTGTTCCAACACAGGGTATACCCGGAAAGGGGGTACACGGCGTGTACTCAAACTACATGGCGTGTAGTTTCAAAATTATTGAAAGTGTGGGAGAAGTCCATTTTACCCTCCAGAACACTTTGTGACCTTCTTTTTGACAAAGGAAAGGGTCTGAGAAGTCCGGGCGATTACATCATCACCTGCAAGACACTCGGGGAGTGGGACCCTGCATTTGCTACGACTTCGAGTCATGGCCTGTCACACCGTTGTGCACCACCTCCCATCCCCTCAGCCATCTGTAGCCACACACATGTCTGACATGGCAGTTCAGCTTAGGTTGGGGTGGGTCCGCTCGGTCCAACCATGTAAGACCATATCCAGACACTTTTCGACCCAATTTCACTTAAATGGTCGCATCTCACAAACTTGACGCTTGTTTGATGAACCGCTTGTGGTGCTTCAATCCTTGTAACCTGACGGTCTATTTGAAATACTCCACCTATGTTTTGAAGATTGTTAGAGTACAGGTGGGTTGGATCAACCCAGAATCCAACCAGGCCCTCGGTAATAAATCATTTATAACCCATAGACCACGCGTCCGATAGACACGTCATCTGTCGTGTTGGAGCCCTCACGAAATGGAATTCCTTTGGGTTACACATTTTCGGATCTTAGTGGTGGTTGATGTACATCTGATATCTCGAGGAGTAGATTCTACGGATATTGAGTGCACCAGGTGCAGGGGAAATATGTGGCTGACTGTCTTGGAAGTAGCGACCTTGTGTGGATCAGCATCATAATGAACCTATGTGGGTCAGCATCCTAGCTACCCGATGAGGTCATTTTTATATAGGCCAATCAAGGATCAACATCTAATGAAACTTTGGGGATTATCATTAAGTAAACATATGCAGATCAGCATTCTAGTGACACTGTGTGGATCAACATTCGAATGACTCTATGTGGATCAACATTTATGTGTCCCGGTGTGGATCATCATTCTAGTAAACCTGTGAGGATCATTAGTAGTGTGACCCGACATGTACCAGCCATATAGTGGCCCATTTTGGAACAACAACGTACATCCAAGAGTGGATCAATAATAAAAGATTTCTTTGTGGTTCAGTTGAGGAAAATATAAATTGAATAAGATGATATATTTTAGGACTAGTCATCTATAATCCTGACCTCTGAGTTTTATACCTGGTGTGAGCTGAATATTGATTCATGCATTTTTATTGAGGGCATGATTTGTGGAACTCTGGGAGACCTTTAGGGGTCTTGGAATCCCTACTGAGTATTTTTTAACTCACCCCGGCACTGGATTCACCCACACATTGTTCTATATTGTGCAAATGACAGAGAACTTTGACCGAGGTTTGGGTTCTAGGACTAGATGGTGCATGGAGGTGTATCTTTAGAAGTGACGTGCCATAGTGATGAAATACCATGATCTATACCTACCCTTCAGTTATAATCCATGACAGATGATTCTAGGAGTTGTTTTGATGTTGTAGTTGTAATTTTCAGTTGGGCTTGAATTCCTCCCTCCTTTACTTACATCACTCATTCGTTTTTACTTTATGTACATACCTTTTTACTACTGCAGTTTCACTATGTGGGTGGTGGTCATTGTATTCATGGACTATGTGTTTGTAGGTTTTAAGGTAATTCCATCCGATTTTATAGGGATATTCCATTCAGTGAAAGTTTCCAACCCCTGGCCTATAGAATGCAGGCTTGGGGTAGTCGCGACATGGGCCTCGGGGGATGGGTCGTGACAAATTATTTTCCTAGTATTATAAAGAATCTATAATTTTTTATCATTGGTTTCTATATTAGGGATAACTATGCATAAATTTATTTGTGAGTGTACATAAAATTATCAATCCACTATAAGTGGTATTAGAGAACAACCTTGTAATTTATAGGGATTAAGAAAAAAAACTCTAGTGAGGACCCTAGGGAAAATTCTAAATAAAATGAATAACCAATATTGACAATAAAGGATTCATAAGTAATGAAATAATTTTTATTTGTATGTTATTACTTATATGTTCATACTTTTCTTTTTATATGATCATTATCTACAAATTCAAGCCCCCTAATTGTATTTTATTTACATTTAATAGTTAATGGTGAGTAATCGAACAACCCATCCATACAATCAATGTGATTTGAAATGTGATTATTTCCCTAGGAGAATCTAAACATGATGGGAAGGGAATCCTGAAACATCATGATTGTATTGGATGAATTTATGAATAATAACGTGAATAATTTGGAACTCAATCCTTCTCTTAATAAATATAATGTTTTGTTCCAATCCATTGTGAGATAGAGGCCTCTTATCCTTAGCGAATCTTCTAATCCCCCAATTGAATAATAATAAATTAACTCTATTGGGAATATATTATATGTCCTAAAATGCAAAAAAGAAGAGAAATTTATGTTGGTCGTATATCATTTGATGGGGAAGATGGTTTGTGGAGGAAACTGATCAAAAACAAAAAGTCTATGGATGAAATTGAATACATGGATTTGGAAGGATTCAAAAAAATATTTTTCTATTAACATTTTCCCCAAACTATCCATATTTAGATAGATATGGAATTTCATATCCTAAAGGAAATGGTAGATTAATATTTTGCGGTGTACTAGGATAAAAAAACAAGATGTTCATGATATTCCCTTAGTAATGTCATGAACCGCTAATGAAAGTCAAATCACTTATTTATTGGATTAAATATAAGTCTATTTAAATCAATAGTGTTTCGAGACGTTGAAAACTATGTTGAAATTTTTATTGTTACCTTATGTTTGATATGGTGATTAGAGACCTTGATTGGTCTCATGGAACCGAAGATCAAAATAGTAAAATACAATTTTATATTGGAGGAAAAATAAATAAACACCATGAAGGAAATAAAAAAAATATCCCAAATGTAAAAATTGTGGGAAGAATAATTCTAAGAACTATCTAATGTAACCATGTGATGCTTCAAATGTGAAATATTGGGGAATAAGGTTATTTATTGTCAAAAATATTTGAAGAAGCCCACTAATAAAGAATAAAAATGGAAGATTATGATCTACACTAAATATGTAGTGCAATTTTTCAACTACAAGGAAACTGGAAATTATGTATCTCAATGCACTATGTCAATGGTTGTCAGTGGAAATAAACAACAACAACCTCTTAGGAAACAAGGAATGGAATATTCTATCACTAATACTATGGTGGATCATGAATATGATGTGGTGATAAGTATTGTAGTTATTAATTATATAATAGAAAATTTAATATTTGATTCTTGTTCTATGCATTCATTCATATATTTTTTGTTCTTTAGAACTATTAAAACACCACTAATTAATATAAAGTCTATGTTTTCTATGAAATCAAATAATGGAAAAATTATTTCAACTAATGTATGTAAATCTTCCTTGGATAATTCTTCTGTACAAAACATCACCAAAAATCTCATTACACATCCTTTGGTGGTGTTTGATGCCATATTGGGAATTTATTTTCTATATTTATACAAGGCCAACATAAACAATTGGGAGAGGGAGATCACTCTTCACATCCAAATGTATCCCCCAATATAGCACAATTTTAAAGTATAGGAGGAATATCCATCATATTAATCATCTCAATTGAGTTTATTATTTACTTATGAGAAAAAATATCTAGCTAAAATGAATTATAAAAAGAAGTAAATCAAGATTCAAGACATTCCCATTGTGAGTAAATAAACTGTTGTGTTCCCTGAATAATTTCCTCATCTTCCTCATGAATGAGAAGTTTATTTCTCAATTGATATAATACATGGGTCTCTACCAATATCATTTCTTCCTTATTGAATGAAAAACAATGAGTTGGATGAACTAAATATGCAGTCATTCAATAATATTGAAAAGGGTTTTATATATGTAAGTACTTCAATATGAGGTGAACTAATCCTCTTATTCAAGAATAACGATAGATCAATGCGCTTCTACATTGATTATCGTGATCTCGACAAAATCATGATATAGAAAATGTATCCCCAAGGATGTATTTATTAGTTGTTCAATCAACTAATTGTTTAAAAGTATTTCTCTTAGGTGGAACTTTGATTTGGATATAACCATGTAATGGTTAAATAGTATATATTCCCATGAATAACTTTTGAACAAGGTTTGATCACTATGAGTTCATAATGATTCCCTTCGGACTCACTAATTCTTGAACAAAATTCAGGTACATATAAAATATATTCTTTAGGGATTACCTTGAAAAAAAATTTGTTTTTATTTATAGATGATATTATAATATACTCCAAGGGAAAGAGGAATACCATGATCATTTGAATATGATGATAATGTCTTTTCAAAGGGAGAAAAAATAATAAAAGTATTGTAAATGAGAGTTCTGGATAGAGTAAGTATCTTTATTAGGACATGTTATTCCCAAAAAGAGATATATATGGTCTCTTATAACACAATGTAAATTGAGGAGTGGCCTAGACCACCATCTGTAATGGAGATCCATTGTTTCCATGGTATATTTATGTTTTACAAGTGATTTTTGAGGATCTTCTTGCAACTGTAAAATCCAATAACCAAGCTGACATTGAAATAAGTTATGTTTTTTTTGGACTATTGAATGTGAAGACTACTTAAAAGAGTTGAAACATAGGGTTATCACTACTCTATTTCTTAAACTACCCACAATTTGGAAACACTTTGTTTTATATATCAATGCATAAAAGAAATGATTAGAATGTGTAATGATGAAAAATGATAATGTGATTTCATATGTCTCATGGAAGAAAAAAGATCGTGAGAATAAATATCCCACATATGATTTTCAGTTGGACATTGTGATCTTTGAATTGATAATTTGGTAGAATATCTTTATGGGAAGAAGTGTGATACATGTACTGATTCTAAGAGCCTCAAATATAAATTCACACAAAAATAGATTAATAAAAACCAATAAATGTGGTTATCTCTAATCTAGTATTATCACTTTTCAATCCATTATCATCCTAGAAAAAAAAATAAGTGGTAGATGATCAATGTAGAAAGGATCCTACATATTTATCAATGATGATAATTGATAAGGATCCAATATTATTATATAATTGAAGGATGGACATGGGAACCATAAGGTAAGGAACATCATCATGACTTTCACAAAATAACTTCTCAACCATCCCTTATGAGAATAAAAGGGATTCTCAAAGGAATTATGTGGAAATTCAGATGATGGTGGAATCTACCGATAATTCGAAATCTTTGGAGTTAAAAATGATGAAGAAGGAGTTGTATGATTTTGGCCATGTATTTGTGTACCATCTAATTTAGAGAAAAAGAATGATATTTTAAGTGATTCAAATAGATCAACCTTCTCAATTCACCCAAGAAGTGAAATATTGTATAGATTTCTCTAGGATAACTATTGGTGGGAAAATATGAAGAAGGGGATACCTAAATATTCATTAAACTGGAAATTAAATTAGTAAGGGGGTTGTAAAAGGAAAAATCCAAAAGGTATGATGTAACCATTACCATCACATACCTGGAAATGGGAACACATCACTGTGGAATTTTACACATGACTTTCAAAGACATTCAAATTAAATTATTCTATAAATTTCATTAGGATTATCTTACCAATACTACTCACTTTATTTCAATTCAATACGACTTCTCACATGACAGAAATGCATGGTAATACATCAAATAAGGGGTGACACTACATAGATTACCAATACTGAATATATTTGATCATGATCCTATATTTTTCATCATATTCTAAAAAGGTGTCCAAAAAGCTCTATATATTGATTTCTACTACATTACAACTTATCACCCCCAAACTGATTTCCAATCTGGTAGACTATTTATATATTAGAATACATGTTCATAGGATTATTAATGGACTTCAAATGAGGATGATATCAACATATTTTAAATTTCATTTTCTATTACAACAATAATTTCAACTCAATATTCCAAATGGATCCCTATTAATCCCTTTATGGAAAAATAAGTAGAACAACTGCATGTTGGGATGAAATTGGTGAACATAAGCTGTAGGGACCTGAAATAGTAAGGGAAATGGAATAAAATGTGAAGATTGTTCAACATAATATCGAGGATTTCCATGTTCAATTGAATAGATATACACTTAATCATCTATGATACTTTGATTTTGAGGTGGGTGAAATGGAATTCCTCCATATATCTCCATGTAAGAGGGTTATGAGAGTTGGGAAGAAAGTAAATCTACGTCCCAGAAACATCGGTATGTTTGAGATTCTGGAACATGTTGAAGCTATTTCATATTGACTAGAACTACAACCAAACATTTCTCAAGTGCATGATGTAATCCAAATATCCCTATTAAATAAGTACATACCAGATCCCTCACATATACTAAACTCATAATTGGAAAATATTGAAAATTATCTCTATTATGAAGAGAATCTGGCGAGGATTTTGGTAGTATAGACCAGGTACTACATTACTAGACCACACACATTGTCAATGTACTTTAAAGAAACCATAATTATGATGAGGCATCATGGGACCTGAAGGAAGAAATAATGGAGAAATACCTGCATCTATTTTCACCTTAGTATGTAAAATGTAATTTCATGGGAGAAATTTCCTAAAGGGGAATAATGTAATGTCTAAAAATTTTGTCAATGTAATTTCCATTATTATTTATAAAACTCATAAATCAAATATATAACAAATTAAAAACATTATTCTTTAAAATTAAGACAATACACTAGTCATCCAATAAAATAATAATAATTCAAAATATTATAATTGGAAAATAAATAGAAAATAATATAACAAAAATGGAACAATTTAAATATGACTGATCTAATAGAATAACCTCACTAACAAAAAATGTAGTTGAAATAAAACATAATGTAAATATAAAATATTCATTTTCACGATGAATATAAACTTATAAGCTTATGTGAAAATAGAAGTGAATGAAATAATTGGTATTTATGGGAGTTAATGATCTTATATACCATTACAAATAAGATAGCTGGAATAGAAATCACATCATTTAGAATAGTAATATGGTAGCTAGAATAGTATCCTCACATTTGAAATTATAAATATAGTTTTAGGTATCTTATAAATAGAAATTTTATTTCTTTATATCATGGTATAAGTAAATAAATCATTCAAAAATTAAAAATCATGTGATGTTGTTTTTGTAAAATGTAAATGTTTATTTTCAATTTCTACAATAAAATTTATTTTTATATAATAGATTAATAAATTAAAATTGTATTATATTATAATTAAAATAATTTTTATGTGACCTTATTTAATTTTTCAAAATGTTACAAAATCAATTATAATATTAGAAGCAATAATTTTTGAATAAATGTTGATTTAATTTAGAAATAATATATATCATATTTAGAAAATTATTTTTATAAAATTGATTTCATTTCTGAAATATACATGTCAAAAAAAAATTTGGTTGAATATTTTTATTTTTCTAAAATAGATATTTTTTTTGTGAATAGTGAAATACTGTAATTTACGGTATTTAACATTATAAGGTAAATAGATGAATTTTTTATCCATAGATGATGTAGGAACCCATTTTTTTAAATTCCCCCAAACCGTTTACTATATTTAGTTACAAGAATTAACACTATTGATTGTTTTGAGCCAAAATAATAAACTAATGAACATAATAACAAAAAACACTCATCTACACTTTATAAATACAAACCCTCAACACCCACTCTCCTTAAACATTCAAATCCAAGTATATTTTCTATATTCCTCCCATATTGTTTCCCAATAATCATACCCATATATAGGGGCTAATAGTCTCAACAGAAGTCCAATCCCAAGTTCCTTAATAAGGTTCTCAAGGATACAACAATCAAAAAGTGAAATCATCAATCCTTATGTTTTAATTATGTTTTTTTTCTCATCATCTCCTCATCTCCCCTATCCAACGAAACATGTTAAATATTAAATCATATACATATATATAGATTATAATATGTTAATGTAATATCCATCATCAAATATCTTCTCTTATCCTTTTATTCTAAAAATGAAAACATCTTCTTTGATAAGTTGATTCACTACCTTCTTGGATGATGAGATTTCATTTTCAAATTAACCCTTCAAAGATGTAAATAAAACCATTATTATGGTTAATAATTATTTAAAAATGTATATTATAACATTTTTCAAGTTATTGAACTAAAACATAGACAAATTATTAAATAAAATATAACTATTTTGCGATACACGTAAAAAATCCAATATAAACTAAATAGTTTTCATTAACATTTTATCAAATGAATCTTCCCCATACCAAAAAAATGATTTATAGATCCATTTAATATTCTATAAGATATTTAATATAATATAATTTCACTTCTATAGAACTATTCAAATTCAATGGGAACCTCCATAATCAGGCATAAGCAAACCGACTATTAAACCATGAAACGAACTCCTTCAAATTGACAAAATATAACATTATAACTCATCAAAATGGATATAAAAGAACATACATAAATTATAATAAATAAAATAAAATAATAATAGATTCTTAACTAAGTATTTAATTTTTGTAATTTGATTATCTATGACATTAAGTGAAAGTGCATAATGCATTCAGTCATAAGGTATGTGATCTCTCTCAACCCTTATTTTTTATTTAGGTTTCACATTCCCTATCCCTACCCCCAATTTATTTTTTTATTATTATATATTTCATTTAAATTATAATTATATATTTTACTATTATGTTTCCAGATCAATTAATCATTCTTTTTTGGGGAAATTCATATTTTGAAAAGGTTCCTTCTCTCTTCCTCCCAATAAGCAAACCCAATAAAAGTAATGTTATATATTTCATACCCATTTTCAAGTGCACTCCAAAGACTATTGTTGGCCCCAATTATTTTTATAAAATCAATAATTTACCCATGAAAAAATATCTTAGTTCATTATGGTTTTATACAAACAATTATTCTGTTATACTCTTTAATGACTCCTTAATATCTTTCCTTAAACTGCACTAAAGTGGCTCATTTATAATGTCTTTTAAACACTATTTTAATGCATTCACCTCAGTTGGACATCATTTTTCTTGTTATGTTGTTATTTTTATTTTATTATTGTCTAGAAATTATATAATCCCTTATTTTATGGATAATATTATAATACACACTTTGGTTTTTCCTTATAAAATTATTATTATACCGATTTATTTCAATGGATAACCATTATGTTTATTCCTTAGGTTTGATTCTTCATGTGGCACACATATTCATGAACATGTTATGATGACTGTTCTCAGATCGAAAGCTAAAGAATTGGGTAATTTTTAGTCTCATGATACATCATATATGGGATTAGAAAGTAAAAATTACTATTTTTTGGAAACTTTCAACCATGTGATATAGTCTTTGATGTTTGATTTGACATATGGTTATGCCATGATCTATGTTGTTTCCAATCCTTATATTTGCATGATTAGATTATTTAATATTATATATGTTATCCTTCTATATGTTTATTCATGATACATTCCTTTTATGTTGTCATGTTATGCCTTCTAACTCATAATATAAGCTTTATTCACAAGTATATTACCTTACATGGATTATTATGTCATCCCATTTTTCTTTGTATTCCCATGGTAATCCAATCGATGATGTATGATATCTATGGATGTTATGACATCATCATGTTTGATTAATATAAATATCTTTTATTCATATTTTATGTTTTCAAAATATGTACATAGTCTTCTAATGAAAATATACTTTTATATCATTTTTATTTATTTCATGGATAATTATGCATAAAATCATGTAAAAATATTTTTAAAATACATGGGTTAATAGAAAACCCTGAATTGTTATAACTGAAAATCCCTAAACACTCAGCACTCAAAAAACCTAAAACCTTGGTCCTAAATAACCCTAAACCTTTATCCCCCGAAAAACCTAAACATTAAACAATAAAAACACAATCTATCAGTCCCAGAAATCCCAAAACACTCATCCCCCCAAAATACTAACCCTTAGCCCAGAAAAACACTATACCTTCAACCATTGAAAACCCTAATCCCCCATCCCCAAAAACCTGAATCCCTCATTCCCATAAAACTCTAAACACACATCCCAAAAACAATCCTAGACCCATAGCCCCAAAAATCTATAATAGCAGTTCCCTAAAAAAACCCTGAACCCTGAACCCCAAATAACCACAAACCCTCAAACACAAAAATCACTAATACGACATTCCCAAAAAAACCATATACTCTCTTCCCCAAAAAACCCTACACCCTCATCTATAAATAAACTTAAAAATAAGCCCCAAAAAACACTTAATTCTCCACCTGAAAAATACCTTAAACCTAAAGCCCAAAAAATCCATAAACCCTCGTCCCTGAAAAACCGTAAACCCTCAGCCCCGAAAAACATAAATTTTTATATTCAAAAAACCTTAAACCCTTATCCACAAAAAACACTAATCATTAAGCAAAAAAAATACTAAAACCTCATCCCAAAAAACACAAAACACTCACCCTAAAAAAACAGAAACCCCTATCCATAAAAACCCTAATCCCTCAACCATAAAACACTAAACCATAGTCCCCAACAAACCCCACAATCCTCATCCAAAAAACACCTTAATTCACATCCCTGAAAACCCCAAAACCCAAATCACCCAAACCCCATAACACTCATCACCAAAAATCGTAAACCTTCACACAAAAGATACCCAAAATCCTATGCTATAGAAAACCCTAAACCCTCATCCATAAAACAACTGTAAACCCTCAACCCCAAAAATATTAAACCCTCAGGCCAAAAAACCCTAAACCCTCAACCAAAAAACTACATAATCCCCCATCCCAAAAAACCTTAAACCCTCCAAACATAAAACCCTAAACCCTCAGTTCAACAAATTCAAAATCCATCATCCCAAAAAATCCAAACACCCAACCTTAAAAAACAGAAAGCCCTCATCCCCAAAAAATACTAAACCCTCATCACCACCAACCCCCTAACACTCATCCCTAAAAATATCTATAACCTCAACCTTAAAAACCCCTAAACACTCATCCCAAAAAAACAATAAACCCTCAACCCAAAACATACCTTAAACCCATGGAAAAACAACCCTAAACTATCATCCCTAATAACAATAATAACTCATATCAAAAAAATTATTAAAGTCTGAGCACAAAAAAACCTAAACCCACTTGCATGAAAAACCCTAATCAATAATCCTAAAAAAGCCCTAGACAATCAACCCAATAAAATATAAAACACTTAGAACTAAAATAACATAAAGTGAAATCACTCAAAATCTCTAACCATCATCCTTGAATAATCCATAAACATTTATCCCTAGAAAAACCCTTAACGATCTACCCCAAAACAATCCTAACCCTCGAGCCCCAAAAAACCATAAACCCTCGGCTCTTAAAACCATAAACCTTGTTCCCAAAAAAAACCATAACCCATAACTGTATTCCCAAAAAGACCCTAAGCCCTGTGATTAAAAACCCAGAACCCTTGTCTCCAAAACCATAATTACAGTTTCTCAAGAAAACCCCCTAAACCATGCTTACCAAAAATACCTAAACCCTCTTCCCCAAAAAACCCTATTCCCCCAGCCCAAAAAAATAAAACCCTCATTTCTAAGGATACCTAAACCGTAATCCTAAAAAAACTCTAAAACCTCAGGCCAAAAATTCCCTAAAACCTCAGCCACAAAAATACATAAATTCTTATCCTCAAAAATTTATCATCCCTCGTCCCTGAATATCATTAAACCCTCAACCAAAAAAAAACCATAAACCCTCATGCAAAAAAACCCCACCCCCAAAACACAAAAAGACCCTAAAACCTAAACACCAAAATATCGTATACCTAAATAGGAAAAAATACTAAAATCTAAACCCCAAACGACCATAGAACTATATCCCCAAAAAACCTAAAACCTCAGAAATAAAAAACCCAAATCCCTCATCCCTAAAAAAAATAAACCCTTAGTCCCAAAAAATCAGAAATCCTAATACCCAAAAATAATTAAACCCCTGGACTGAAAAAATCATAGTCCTCATCCGCCCAAAAAATATAAACTCTCAACCCAGAAAAACCATAATCCTTGTGGCCTAAAAACACATAAAACAATGACACTAAAAAACCCTAAACACTCAACACTAACAAACACTAATCCCTTTTTCAAAAAAAAATCACAAACCCTCAGCCACAAAATTCATAAACCCTAAGCTCTAAAAAATCATAAATATTCATCCCAAAATAACCCTAAATCCTTGACACTAGAAGAAACCATAAAACCATAGCCCCAAAAATCCCAAAACCCTCAGATCTTAAAAAATCTTAAACACTGTGCACCAAAAAAACCTAAAAACTGAGCCACAAAAAACCTAAACCCTCCACGAGAAAGAAACCTAAACCCATGGAACCAAAAACTAGAAACACTTGGCCCAAATAACCCTAAACCACTGGCCCAAAAACCATGAACTCTCTACTCCAAAAATCCCTATACACTTATCCCCAAAAAACCATAAACCCTTTCCACAAAAAATACCCCTAGACCCTCATCCCCCAAAAACCTGAAAATTCATCAAAAAAACCACTACACTATCCCTAAAAAAACCCTAAAACCTCTACCTAATAAAAACCAAAACCCCAACCCCAAGGAACCATAAATCCCTGTATCCAAAAAACCACAAAGGAATGACTTTAAAGAAAAATAAATTCTTATCCCCCCAAAAAACAAACACCCTCAGCACCAAAAATCAATAATTTCTTAGGTCCAAATAAACATTAAACCGTCATGACTAAAAAACCATAAACCTTCATTCTCAAGAAACCCTAAAGCATTATCGCCTCAAACCCCTAAATCCTTTACCCAAAAAACCAAAATTCCTTATCCCCGATAAACTATAAAACCTCAGCCTCAAAAACCTTAACCCCAATCCTAAAAAAACCAAAGACCATGTCATACAGAAATACAGAACACATATCCCTAAAAAACTCAAACTCTCATCCTTCAAAAACCCTAAAAACTCATCCAAAAAACCCTAAATCTTTAGCCTCATAATGTCTATAAACCCTATTCCTCGAAAAACAATATACCCACCACCCCTAAAAACGATAAGCACTTTTCCCAAAATAACCATGAAAACAAAATTCCTATTAAAACCTAAAAACATGGCCCCAAAAAGCAATAATCCCTCAGCCTAAATAAACCAAAACTCTCATCAGGAAGATCCCTAAAACCATCGCACTAAAAAACCTACAAATTCAACCCAAAAAAATTAACCCTCATCCCCAAAAAACCCTAAACCCTCATCCCTCAAACCCTAAATTCTTAACCGCAAAATACATTATAACTTCATCCCCAAAATTCGCAAAACTCTTTTCTGCAAAAAATATTAAAAAATCATCTCCAAAAAACCTAAACATTCAAAATAAAAAAACCCTAAACTCTATTCCCCAAAATTTTCAAATCACTCAGTCCAAAAAAATAGTAATCCTTTAGCCCAAAAAACCAGAACAATCATCCTGAAAACATTCTATACCCTCAGCCCCCAAAAAAACGAAAAACCTTAGCTTTTAAAAACCCTAAACCCAATACCTCAAAAACACTAAACTGCCATCCATAAAAAAATGTAAACCCAAAGTAAAAAAAAAAACCATAAACGCTCACCCCATAGAAAACCATATAACCTACGCACTAATAATCAATAAACCCCTATCCCCCTCCCAAAATCCCTAAACCCTCAACCACAAAAAACCCTAAACCATGAACCCCAAAAAACCTAAACCTTTATCTGCAACAATCCTAAAACCTTATCCCAAAAAAACCATAAACCCCAAATTTCACTAAAAACAAATCCCCAAAAAAAACTATACCCACTACCCCCAAAAAACCTATTCCCTCAAAAGTAAAATAACCTTAACCCTTATCCCCCAAAAAACCCTCAATTCCAAAAATCCATAAACCCTAGGCCACAAAAAAACCATAAACCTTTATTCCCTAACAAACCACAACCATGGGCCCCAAGAAAAATAAATCTATTCCACCAGAAACCATAAATACATAGCCCAAAAAACCCACAAATCATTTGGGCTAAAAAACCATATACCCTTATAACCAACAAAACCAAAAAAATAATCCAAAAAATTCCCATACCCTCACCACAAAAAATCCATGAACCGTAATAACTATAAAACCCCAAACCCTCAGCCAAAAAAACCCTATTCCCTACATTCTAGACCCCAAAAAACCAAAACCCTCTATCCCAAAAATTGCAAAACACTCAACTCCATAAAATCCAAAACTGAAAGCTCCAAAAAACCAGAAATCCTCATCCCCAAAAAACACAAAACACTCTACCCCAAATAAATGCTGAACTCCCAGACCTATATCCCCAAAACCATAATCCTCCAAAAACACAAAACCTTGTCCCCCAATAAACCCACACATTCAAACCACAAAAAACCCTAAACCCTCACCCAAAACACTATTCCATCTGCACCAAAAATTGTTAAACCCTCCTCTTCAAAAAAACATAATCCCCCAGGCCCAAAAAAACATAAAAAATCCACCCCTAAAAACCCTATACACTTAGTCTGATGATCTTTAAAACCTCAGACCTAATAAACTCGAAACCCTTAGTACTAAAAAACGAAGATCCTGTAACCCAAAAAAACTCTAAACCATTATCCCCAACAAAACCAAAATCCATTGCCTCATAAAACCCCATACGTGTGGCCGCAAAAAACATTAAAACCTCATAAGAATAAACCCAACCCATCCAATCCAAAAGAGCCTAATCCCTAGGACAAAAGAAACCATAAATCCTCATTCAGAAGATACCCTAAAATGTCAGCCCCAAAAATCTAAAATCTTTTCACATAAAACACTAAACCCTCATTCCAAAATATTACTAAACTCTCATCTGCAAAAAAACAAGAAACCCTCTTCACCAAAATATTCAATACTCTCACCTCCAAAAATCCATAAAACATCAATCTCAATAAACCCCAAACCCTCGGAAAAATAAAAAATAAAGCCCATAAGATCAAAAAACCCTAAACCCTCATCCTCAATAAAATAAAAACCACAATAGAACCTTAGAACCAAAAAACTATAAACACTGAGCCTGAAATAATATTAAACCATTGGTCCCAAAAAACAAGAAATCCCCATCACCAAAAAACTATAATCCCTTATCCCCGGAAAACATGAAACCATCATACCACAATAAACATAAATACTCATCCCCAAAAAATCCTAATCCCTTTACCCTGAAAAAACAAAAACCCTCATCCCCAAAAAATATTATTCCCTCATCCTCAAAAAAACCCCAAACATAGGTATGAAAAAACCCTAATCTTCCAATCCTAAAAATACTAAAAAATTATCCAATAAATGTACCAAACCCCCATCGGCAAAAAAACACCCAAACCCTCATCCCCAAAAAACTCTAAACCCTCATCCCAAAAGACCCTAACCCTTTTTAAAAAGAAACCGGAAAACAACACCCCCCAAAACCCCTAAACAATCAACCCTAAAAAACCCCTAAACAATCAGCCCCAAAAAAACACCAAACCATCATCCCCTAGAAAACCATAATATCTCAGCCTTATAAAACCCTATACAGTCAACCCAAAAAACTCCTAAACACTCATCCCCAAAAAACCCCAAACCCTCAACCTAAAAAGTTGTAAACACTAAACCCCAATATACCTGAAACTCTCATCCCTAAAAAACACAAACCTTTAACCCCAAAAAATACTAAAACACTTATCAGCTAAAAACCCCCAAACCATCAATCCAAATAATCCACAAAACCCCCATCCCGAAAAACCCACAAAACCTAAGCACTAAAAAAACCATAGCCTCAAAAAACCACAATCCCTCAGTCCCATAAAACCCATACCCATAACCCTTAAAAACTCAAAACCCCCATTCTAATAATACTCAAAAAAATCAGACCCAAACATTAATTAACACTTATCCCAACAAAATAATAATATTTGTTCCCAAAAAACCTCAACTTGTAGACCCAAAAAATAATAAACCTTCATCCCCCCAAAACACCATAACCTCATATACTAAAAAAACCAAATATGTCAACCCTAGAAAACCCCAAACACTAAAAAATACTAATGAACACTTATCCTGAAAATACAGTAAAGGCACAGACTCAAAATACAATAAAACATCAACCCCATAAACCCCAAACCCTCACCACCATAAAACATAAAACCCACATCCCCACAAAACCATAAACTCTCAACCCCACAAATCCATAAACCCTCCACCCCTAAGATTCCTAATACCATATTGAAAAATCTTAATCCCTCGTCCTCAAAAACCCTAATCCTTATCCCCCGCCCCCAAAATACCTAAGCCATGACCCCCAAAAAAACATAAACTCTATCCCCCAAAAACCATAATTTCAAAGCCCCCAAAACCAATAAACTCTCAACCCCTATCCCCAAAAAACCCAAAACATTCTGCAAAAAAAAAACCTATGCACTCTCATGAAAAGCACCCTAAACACTCATCCCAAAACACTAACCCCTCCACTCCAAAAAAAACCAAAACCCAGATCCCCCAAAACCCAAAACCCAAATCCATAGAAAACACTAAACCCTCAGGTCTAAATAGTTCTAAACCACCATCACTAAAAAACTGTAAACCATAATTAGTCTCCCCAAAAATTACACTCCCCAAGAATACATATCCCATAAGACATAGAATTCCATAAATATTCACCCCCAAAATACCCTAAACAGTAAACCACAAAATACCCTACACACTCATACCCAAAAAACTGTAAATCATCTTCCCCAAAAAACACTGAACCCTTAATCCAAAAAATCTATAAAACCTCTTTGACAAAATAACAAACACCCTCAGCACCAAAAACTAAAAACCTTATCCCAAAAATACATAAACCCTCATACCCAAAAAAACCATCACCCTCGGTCTCAAAAAACACTAAACACTCAGCCCTAGAAAATCCCAAAACCCTCATCCCACAAAAATCATAATCCATCATCCCCCAAATTAAAAAATATACATGGCCCTAAAAATCCCCCAACATTCACCAACCATAAAATCTCCAAACTCTCTACTGTAAAAACCCTGAAACCCTCATCCATTAAAAACACTAATATGTATTCCCCAAAAAATCCTAATCCATTATACCAAAAAAAAACAATGATCCCAATGCCCTAAAATCGTAAATCATTTTCCCAAAAAACCCCAAACCCTCATCCCCCAGAAAATCCTTAAACCCTCATCCCAATAAAACTCTATACCCACTACTCCACGAATCTATAGACACTATTCCCCAAAATTTCTAATCTGATTACTATAAAAAACCCTAAACCCTCATTCTCAAAAAACCCTAAACCCCCACCCCTAAAAATACATAAACCCTCAACCCTTGAAAAGCTTAAACACTCATTAGCAAAATAAAACACCAACCTCTTCCTAATAAAAACCCAAAACCTCATCCCCAAAAAACACAAAATCATAAAAAAATTTCCTTAAACCATCATACCTGCAAAAGACAATCACTTTGCCCATGAAAACCCTAAACCCTCTCCCAAGTTAACCCTAATGTCTCAATCTCCAAAAACCCCAAACCCCTAGCCCCAGAAATCCCTAAACCCTCTGCCAAGGAAGACTCTATACCCTCCGCCATAGAAAACCCTAAACCCTCAGCCCTAGAAATACATAAACCCACATTTCCAGAATTCACTAAACCCATAACTTGTGATACAATAAACCATCAGCCCCAAAAATCCTAAACCCCTATCCCTAGAAAACACTAATGTTTCTTCCCCATTAAACCCTAAAACCTCCACCCCATAAAATCCCAAACATTCAGCCTCAGAAAACCATAAAACCTCTACCCTGGAAAAATATAAACCATAATACATAAAAAACCGAACACTTATCACCTAAAAACCCAAACACTTAGTACTCGAAAACCCGAAAACCACATCCCTAGAAAATTCAAAACTCTATGAACTAGAAAACCTTTGACCTTCATCCCTAGAAAACAATAAGACATCATCCCTTGACAAACCTAAACCCTCATCCCAAGAAAACATTAAAACCTCAAAACCCGAAAACCCAAAACCATCCACAAAAAACTATAAACCCTCATTACCAGGAAACCCAAAACCCTCATCCAATGAAAACCATAAACACAATTCCCTAGAAACCCGAAAACCCAAAACCATCCACAAAAAACTATAAACCCTCATTACCAGGAAACCCAAAACCCTCATCCAATGAAAACCATAAACACAATTCCCTAGAAACCCGAAAACCTAAAAACCAATAAAACCCAACAACATAAGCACTAGAAAACCCACAACTTCATCTGCAAAAAACCCTAAAACCTCATCATCCGAAAAACCTAAACTCTCATCCCAATAAAACTCTAAACCCTTATACCCATAAAACCAAAAACCCAGAGACCTCGAAAATCCAAAACACTTATCCCCATAAAACCCAAAAAACTGAGTCCTAGAAGAAAATATAACATAATGCCTAGAAAACCCTATAACCCCAACCCTGGAAAACATTAAACCCTCTACCCAAGAAAATTCTAAACCCTAATCCACATAGAACATTAAATTGTTATCACTATAGAACCCTAAACCATATTCCCCATAAAACCCTGAAACCCTATCCACAAATAACCCAAAATTCTCATTACCATACAACCCAAAACCACATAAAATGCAAAAAACCGCATATCCAAAAGTCCCGAGTATCGTATCCCTAGAAAACACTAAACCATATTACCTAGAAATCCATAATCCCTCATCCCTATAAAACTGAAAAACCCCATCCCAAGAATACCCAAAATCATCATCCCTAGAAAAAACAAAAACCTCATCCCTAGAAAACCATTAATTGTTTACCCCATAAAATCCTAAACCCAAATCCAAAGAAATCCCTAAACCATCTCTCTCACTAAAACATGACCATGTATCCCCAAAAACCTCTAATCCCACAGTACCCAAAAACTGTAAACCCAAAACCCTATAAAAACCATAACCCTGATCCCCAAGGTACCCTAAAACCTCTGACCTATGAAATGTGAAACCCCCAACCCTAAAAAACCCAAATTTATCATCCATAGAAAATCATAAACCCTCATCACTAGAAAAACCTAAACCCTCATCCCATGAAATCCTAAAACAATTTTACCCAATGAACCGAAAGCACTCAACCCTAGAAATACCTAATACCTTAGTCATAGAAAAACCAACCCCTAATACATTTAAATCCTCAATACATAATCCTTTGATGAAACTAACCCTCTGCCACCGAAAACCCTAAACACTTATCAATAAGAATACCAAAACCCTCATTCTGAAAAAATGTTAAAAACTAAACCACATAACCTCCTATACCCCCAACCCAAGAAAAACCTAAACCCACCACCCCAGAAAATCATAAACCCTCTTCCTTATATGTCTCTAAACTCATAGACCTAGAAATCGCTAATCCCTCATGCCTAGAAAACCCATAAACCTAAAAAATAAAAAACCATAAACCTAAAAAATAAAAAACCATAAATATACATCACCATAAAACCCTCATCCATCAACCCTTGAAATCCATAAAGCATGATCATTAAAAAAACTTTAAACCCTCAATCCAAGAAAAACAAAAAGCCTCATCCATAGAAAAAACTAAACACTCATCACCAAAAAACCCTAAATTGTTATCCTAAGAAAACCCTAAACCCTAAGCCCCAAAAACACATAAAACTTCATCCCATGAAAACCAAGAACCCTCTTCCAAATTAATCTATAAACACACATCCTCAAAAAATCATAAACCCTCATCCCCCTAAAAACCTTAACCCTTTTCACTTGTAAACCCTAAACCCCGAGCCCTTGAAAAACCTAAACCCTAAGCCTCGTAAAACTTGAAACCCTCATCACATGGAAACTATAAACCCTTGGTAACAGAAAAAACTCTAAACCCTCATCTTGAGAAAACCCTAAACCCTTATCCTCCAATAAACGCAAAACAAAAATCACAAAAAACCCAAGGCACTCAATCCCATACATCCCTAGTCCATTTGCCCACGAAAACACTAACCCCTCATACCCAGAATCCAAAAACCGAAATCCTCACAAAACCCCAAACCCTCAATCTCAGAAATCACTAAACCATAAACCATAGAAAACCCAAAAAACTCATCACCAAAATTTTAAAATCCCTCGGCCATAGAAAACCCTAAACATTCTTTTTTTTAAAAACATAAACACCTAGAAAGAGAAATCCATAAAACCTCATCCCCCCAACAACCTAAACTCTCAATACTAAAAAAACCTAATCCCTCATGGCTAGAAAACCCTAAACTCTAAACCCCAGAAATACCTAAATCATGATCCCCAAAACACCCTAAACACTCAGTTCAACAATATTCTAAACCCTCTTCCCCCGAAATCCTTCAAACATATGCCCCCAAAAACCTTAAACCATCATCCATAAAAAACCATAAACTCTCATCCACTAAAAAACCTAAACCCTCACCCTAGAAAACCGTATGCCATCAAACTCAAAAAACCCAACACCCTCATCCTCAGAAAACCATAATTACTAAATACTCAACCCCCAAAAACCCAAACCCCGCTACGATAGAAAACCCTAAACCATCATCCTATGAAAATATGAAAACCCATACCAAAAAAACCTAAACCAAAAGAACCAACACCCACTAAACCATTCAAACCATGAAACCCTAATCAATAAACCCCTCAAAACCCAAAACCCCCATCTCCAAAAAACCATAAACCCATAGGCCTGAAATCTATAAACCTTTATCCCCCAAATTCCCTGTACCATAAGAATTAAAAATTCCTAAACCCTCATCTCCTAAAATCCCAAAAGAAAATTCCCTAAAATCCCTTATATCCGCAGCCCCAAAATTCCTAAAAGCATACCCAAAAATCCCTAAATCATCATCCCCCAATGACACTAAACACACAACCACAAAACCCTATTACTGCATCACCAAATTCCATAAACCCATTTCCCAAAAAACCAAAAAACACTGAACCCCAAATAACCCTAATAACTTAGCTTAAAAAACACTACAACCCTTATCCACAAAAAATGCTAAACCCTAAACTCAAAAACACCTAAATTATCGACATAGAAAAGATAAAGGCCTCATATTTGAATAACACTAAAGCCTCATCCCAAAATAAAATAAAACCACACCCCAAAAAAATACAATCCCTCAGCTCTAAAATTCTATAAATCCCCAACCCCAACAACCCCAACAACCCTCTTCCCAAAAAAACAATAAACCCTCAGCCTAAAAATACAATAAACACTCAGCCCCCAAAACACCAAAACAATCATCCACAAATAACAATAAACCCTCATACCCAAAAATTCCAAAACTCTCAACCATTCAAAAAAACCTAAACAAACAGCTACAATAAACATAATCACCCAAAAAAACCACCATACCCAAAAATACCATAAACCCTAATCTGTAAAAACCATATGCCCTCAGCCCCAAAAAACCCAAAACCCTCATACACCAAAAATCTATAATCCATCGCCACTAAGGATTCTATAGTCCATTTTACCCAAAATAACTAATACCTCATCCCCCAAAACTCCATAAACTGTAATCTCAAAAAAATAAACCCACATCCCCAAAAACATTAACAATATATTAACCAAAATACCATAACCCCTCAGCCCTAATAATACCTAAATTTTTTCCCCCAAAATACAATAAAACCTCATCCCAAAAAAATCCAAAACCTCCATCCCAAAAAACCGCTAAACCATCAGTTCTAAAAAAAAAACACTAAAAACTCTACCCAAAAAAACACTAAACCCTTGGACTCGATAAAACAAAACACTCATCCACATGAAAACCAAAACCCATATCTTCCTGAAACTGTACAGAGTAGTCCCTTTGTAACCCAAAACCCTCAGCCTCAATAAATCATAAACCCTCAATCCCACGAAATCCTAAACCATCATCCCCATGAGACCGTAAATACCATTCCACACGAAACACTAGTCCATCAAAACAAGGAAACCCTAAACAATGATCCACATGAAACCCTAACCCTGCATCCATAAGAAACATGAAACCCTCAACCCTAAAAACCATAAACACTCATATGCAAGAATATCGACAACCTCTTCCTAAGAAATGTTAAAATTACATCCCCATGAAACCCTGATCCATCCATCCCAAGAAACCATAATCACTTATCCCAAAGTAACCCTAGACCCTCATCCCAAAGAAACCATAAACCCTGAGTCCAGAGATAACCTAAACCCTCAACACCAAAATACTACTCTCTCATCCCAATGAAACCCTATACCATCATCCCCAGGAAACCCTATACACACATCCCCATGAGTCCCTAAACCCTCATACCCATGATACCATAAAACCTAATCACAATGAAACCTTAAACACCCATATGCATTATAATCTAAACTCTCAATCCCAAGAAACCCTAGACCCTCATCCACATGAAACAAAAAACGTCCAACAAAAGAAACCATAATCCCTCATCCCATGAAATGATATACCCTCATCCCCAAGTAACCCTACACCCTAATCCTCATGTAACCATAAACCCTTAACCCCTTGAAAACCTAATTTCAGAACCCCAAGTAAACCAGAATGTTGATCACTAAGAAACCATTATCCGTCGTCAAAAAGAAATCCTAAACCATTAGACCCAAGAAAAAATAATACCTACATAACAATAAACTATAAAACCTCATCCTCACGAAACCTACACACGAATACCAAAGAAGCCCAAAATCCTTATCCCAAAGAAAAATATGAACTCTCATACCCATGAAACCCTTTACCCTCAGCCCCAAGAAAACCTAAACCTATAGCCCCAATGAACCCTAATCCCACAGACCTAGGAAACCAGACCCTTCAACCCAAAGGAACAATGAATTGCCAACTAGAAAAACCATAAACCTTCTCTGGCAAAAAACCTATACCAACAACCCCAAATGACACTAAAAACTCATCCCGATGAAACCCTAAACCCTCATCCCCCCAAAAAACCTAAAACCTCATACAAAAAACCCCTTAACACTCATCAAAAAAAATCCATATACCCGAAACCAAAGAAACTGAGAAACCCCTATCTCCAGAAAACCCTAAACCCATAGAAACATAATAATTTAATCTCAAAGTTCTAGAAAACCCAAGACCCTCATCCCTATAAATCTCTACTACCTCATCCCTTGAAAAAACAAAACCTGCCACCCCATAAAACCATAATCCCTCTTCACTAGAAAACCCTAACCCTTATCGCCAATATACCCTAAACCATTATACCCCCAAAACCATAAAAAATAAAAACCAAAAAATTTAAACCTTCAACCCCCAAGTCCCTAAACCCTTTTCCCCAAAATTCCATATACCCTGAACCCCAAAGAAATCTATACCATCAACCCCATAAATCACTAAACCCTTAGCCCAAAAAATCCATAAACCCTCATTCCAAGACCTACTAAAACATGACCCCAAAAAACCAAAAACTATGATCCCCAATCCCTAATCCAAAAAAACCCTAAACCCTCAGTCCCAAAAAATGATTAAACCTCATCCCCAAAAAACCCTCGAACCCTCAACCTCAAAAAAATAAACCCAAATCCCCCCAAATACTTAATTCTAACATCACTAAAAAACTCTATATGATTTTTCACAAAACATAAAATCTATCAGCCCCAAAAACACATATAGACTCAGCCCCATAAAACCCTAAACCAACAACCCAATATAATGATAAACAATTTTTCCCATAAATACGTAAAACTAAAACCCCATAAATCCCAAAACACATAACCCGGAAAACCCAAAAACCCTCATCCCAAAAAAACCCTAAAGGATCTGCCACCAGAAATACTAATCCATCATCCCTAAAAATCCATATACAATTAGAAAAAAATCCCTAACCCTCACCCCAATACACCTCTCTACCCTCAGCCTGAGAATCCCCAAAACATCATACCTAAAAACCCTAAACCATCATCCCCATAAAACCAAAACCCTAACCCCTATAAAACCATAAAACAACAACCCCAAAAAGCTGCTAAATCATATGTCCAAAATTAATCATAAACCACAATCACAAATATTCAGTGACCAACATCCCAAATAAAACCTAGTCCCTCCACACCAAAATCCTTAAATCCACTCCCCCAAATAATCATAAACCACTTTCCCTAGAAAACTCTTTCCTTATTTTCCAAAAAAACACCAAACCCTCAACCCCAAAAGATCCATAAACACTTTTTCCCTAAAACACTAATCCATTAGCCCTCAAAAATCCCCAAAAACCTCAGCCCAAAAAATTCCAAAACGTTTATCCCTAAATAATCCTAAACACTAACCCCCCAAAAACCCCAAACCCACTATCTAAAAAAACAGAAAGACATAACCCCCAAACACCCTAAAACCTCATTGATAAATAAACCTAAATCCATAGCCAAAAAACACAAAATCCTAACTCCCCCAAAACCCAAAATCATTAACCCCAAAAAATCACAAACCATCATCCAAAGAAACCCATTAAACCATTGATCCAAAAAACCCAACACTCTAAGGAAGAAAAAACCTAAAACCCTCAGCACATAAAAACATTAAAACCTCACCCCAAACCAAAAATCTACATCACCAAGAAACCATAAAACCTAATCCAAATAAAACCCCCTAATGCCAAAAAAAAATACATAAACCTAAACTATATAAAACAGTAAAACATAATCCCTAGAAAACCCTAAACACTATGCCCCAAAAAACACTAAACGCTTTCCCCCGAAACCCCTAAAACAAAATCCCCAGAAAACCCTAAACCCTCACACCTAAAAAACCTCGAACCCTCATCCAATGAATATTATAAACAATCAGCCCCAATAATCCCCAAACCCTATGTCGTAGAAGAACCTATGCCCACATACTCAACAAATCATAAACCATCATCCTTATAAAAACATAAAGCTTCCACCCTAGAAAATTTTATAACTAGAGCCCAAGAAAACATTAAACTCTTAACCATAGAATACAATAAAACCTAATCCAAAAAAACTGTAAAATATCATCCAAAGAAATTGATAAATGGACATCAACAAAAAATGTGAAATCTGCATCCCCATAAAACCCTAATCCATCATCCCTGCAAAACTATAATCCCTCAAAACACGAAAACCCAAAATCCTCAAACCTTGAAATCATAAAACCTCATACCTAGAAAACCCTATACTCTCAACCATATTATCTCTAAACCCTAAGACCTAGAAAACCATTAATCCTCTCACCCAAAAAAAATTTTACCGTCTGCCTCAGAAAATCCTAAACCCTTAGCCCTATAAAACCTTAACCATCATCCCCAGAAAATTGTAAACCGGAGAAAACCCTAACCCCTCATCCCTAGAAAACCTTAATCCCTCGTCCCTAGATAATGCTAAAACATTAATCTTAAAAGCCCCTAAACACACATCCCCTTAAAATCCTAAAACCTCATACCTAGAAATACCTAAACACTCAGCCCTCGAAAATACTAAACCCTCATCCCCAAACAACCCTAAACCATCAGCCCTAGAAAACCAAAAACCCCCACCCTAGAAAACCATAAAACTCATAGCACCACAAAACCCTAAAACCTCCAACCTTGAAAATCCTATTCCCATAGCCTATAAAAACATGAAACATCCATCCCATGTTAATACTAAACCTTCATCCATAAAACACCCTAAACATTCAGTCCAATAAAACCCTAAATAATCGATCCTGAATAACCCTATATCCTTAGCCTGAAATATACTCTAAACCAATCCTCACAAAAAAACATAGACCCTAAACCCCATAAAACTATAAATTGTCCAGAAAAAAATACATATACATTATTACTACAAAACCCAAAACTCTCAGCCCCAAAACGCCAAAATCCTTGGCCTTAGAAAACATTATATCCTCATACCCCCAAAACACTAAACCCATAGACCCTAAAATCCATAATCCCTCAGGAATAGTAATACCTAAACCCTTAATCCTTGAAATCCCAAATCCCTCAGACCTCAAAAAACTCAAAGCCCTCATAAATAGAAAACCATCACCCCTTAGCACGAGAAGACCCTAACATTTTAGCACCAGAAATCCTGAACCTTCATCCCCGGAAAATCATAAACCCTCATCCCAAGATATCCCTAAACCACTATACCCAAAGAAAACCCTAAAACCATCCCATAGAAAACCATTAAACCCCATCACTAAAAAACATTAAATCTCAATTAATAGAAAATAGTAAAACCCCATCCCCAAAAGTTCATAAACCTCTAGTGTCATAAAACCATAACTACCCATTCCAGGAAAACCCAAAACCCCCAAAACCTGAATAACCTAACCTCGTGTCATAAAAACCCCGAAACACCTAGCCCCAAAAAACCCTTCACCCTTTTCCTTACAAAATCCTAACCCCAATCTATATAAATTAAAAAACCACTATCCCATGAAATCCATAAAAACCAATCCCCAAAAACCATGTACCCTCATCCCTAAAAAAACGATAAACCAACTTCCTCAAGAAATCCCTAAACACAAATACATAGAAAAACCTACTAATCCAACCTAAAAAATACTAAAACCAATTATCTTGTCAACCCTAACCGATCTCTATGAAATCATAAAACCCAATTATAATAAAACCATAAAATCTCAACCCATGAAGACACTAAACCATTATCCTAAAAAACCCTAAACCCTAATCCATAAAATAACCAGAAACCATCATCCCTGTAAAAATATAAACTCTCAACCATAGAAAACCCTAAACCTCCAGCCCAAGAAAACCCCAAACCCATAGCATGAAAAAATCCAAAACCCTTATCCCTTGAAAACCCTACTCCCTCAACCCCAACAACTCTAATCCACGAGCCTTGGAGAAACCTAAACCTTCATCCATTGATAACCCTAAACCCTCAACCCAATAAATCTATAACCCCCAACCCCCATAATCTATAAACCATCCTACCTAGAAATCCATAAAAACCATTCCCAAAATACCATAAATCCTCACCCAAAAAACCATATCCAGTCAGTCCACAAAACCATGAACCTAAAACCCCAAAACCCAAAAATTCCCTCAACCTCAAAAAAATCTAAACCCTGATTCCTAAAAAACCTTATTCACTTTACACCAAAAATACCTAAAATAATTTCCAGATTAAACCCTAAAACCTCAGCTTGAAGAAAACATATCCATCATCCCATTAATAATCTAAATCCTCTATCCCAAAAAAATCTATACCCTCACCCCCAAAATAAACATAATCACTCGTCCCAAAAAAACCACTAGACCCTCGGTGAAAAAACCCAATACCCTTAACATGAAAACCCTAAAACCTCATCCCGAAAAACCCTAAACTCTCATCCCTGAAACAAAAAACCCTCAACCGATGAAATTCAATACCCCTAAACCCAAAATCAAACAATCTCACATCCAATAAAACATTAAACACTAAGTCTGATAATACCATAAAACCTCAACACTAGAACACCCTAAAGCATCTGCAGCAGAAACCCCTAATACTTCATCCCCAAAAGACCCTCAATCATTTACCATAGAATATCCAAAACCTTATCCCCCTAAAAAACCTAAATCCTCTATAATAGATTATTCATAAACCTTACCCCTAGAAAACCCTATAAACATATCCCCATAAAACAATAAACACTCAACCCCAAAAATACATAAACCCCTAAACCTAAACCCATAGCCTCTAAAAACCTCACCCCACATCCGCAAAATTCCGTGAACCCCGGACCCCCCAAAAAAACTCTGAACCCATTATCTAGAAAAAATGATAACCCTCAGGACCAATATACCCAGAAGTCTTATCCCTAAAAAACCATTTCCCTATCCACTAGAAATATCAAAAATCACATCTCCAGGAAACATTGATCACTTATACCCAAAAATTATTTTATCTATAGACCTAGAAATCCTTGAACATCCTGCACTAAAAAACCCAAAAACCTAAACCCAATAAAAAACCTAATCCCTCTTCAAAAATAACTCTAGACCCTCATCCCTAAAAAAACAGAAAACCCAAGCCACACAAAACCCTAAACCTAAGACCCAATAAAATTGATCCCCCAACAAAAAAACTTCGAACCCTCTTCCAATAAAACCATAATACATTTCCCCCAAAAACTAGAATCAACGGATCAAATAAATCATCACCCTTCTACTGCAAAAATGCTTGAAACCATTAGCCAAAAAAAACGTAAACCCTCATCCCCAAAAATCAAAGACATCATCCCCAAAAACCCTCAAAACCTCATCCACAAAAACCTAAACACTAATCCATAAAAACCAAGGACCCTCATCCCCAAAACCCTAGAACTCTCATTTCCAACAACATTCATCAATAATCCCCATGAACCCGATAACCCATAGATGTAAAAAAATCATGAACCTTCTACAACAACAAAACCCTAAACTCATACTCCCATAAATACCACAACCCCCATCCCCAAACAACCCTCAACCCCCATCCATATAAATATATAAACTCTCATAACCATAAATACATAATCTCATGAATAAAATACCAAATCATTCAATCACAAAAAACAGTAAACTCTCATCACCGAAATACACCAATCCCACTTCCATAGAAAACTGTAAACACTCATCCCCCAAAGAATGTAAATTACTATTCCCATAAAAAACTAAATCCATTGTCCCAAAAAATTATAAAACCTCATATCCAGATAACACTAAACTATAAATCATAGAAAACCAAAAACTTTATACCTTAGAAAACCCTAAACATTATCCTTCGGAAATACTAACTCTCATCACTATAAAACCATAAATCGTTTTCCCTAGAAAACAATAAACACCCATTACAAAAAAAATATTATCATCCTTGTAAAACCATAAATTATCATCCCAAGAAATCCCCAAACCCTCACGTCCATAAAATCCTACACCCTCATCCTTAGAGAGCTTTAAACTCTCATCCCCAAAAAATTGTGATCCCTAACCCCCAGAAAACCATATACCCTCATCCCAAAAAATTCCAAGTCCCTCAGCCACATAAAACCTTAGAACCTCTACCCCAAATAGACCTAGACCCAAATCCCATGAAATTTATAGACGCTCATCTAAAAAAAACCTTGACCTCATCCCCATAAATCCCTCAACACTCATATCCAGAAAAACCATACCCCTCATCCTAAAATTACCATAGACCCTCAGACTCCGAAAACCCTAGACCAACAACTCCAAAAAAACACTAGAACATTGTCCCTAGAAAACCATAGATGGTTATCCCTAGAAAACCCTAGAGCTTCAACCATAGAAAACTCTTAAACCTTTACCCTAGAAAACCCTAGGCCTTCATCCCTAGGAAAACCTAGTACAATAGCCTAAAATAAACTTTGAACCTCATCCCCATAAAAAACTAGACACTTGGCATTGGAAAACACTTTACACAGAACCCTTGAAAACCCTAGCCAATTTTTTTCATAAATCCCTAGACACGCTAACACAGAAAACCCAAGACACATAGCCCCACATAATCATAGATCCTTTTTCAATGAAAACAATAGACCCCCATCCCATTGAAACCCTATTATCTTTTCCCTAGAAACCATAGACACTTATCCATAGAAATATCTAGATCCTCATCTCTAGAAAACCCAAAACCATATTTCCCAAATAACACTAAAACAGCCACCCAACAAAACCCTAAACTCTTTTCCCAAGAAAACCATACACACTCAACCCTAGAAAACACTAAACCCTCATCCCCTTAAAACTCAAAACCCTAATACTGATAAAATCATAAACAATGATTCCAATAAAACCGTAAAACCTCATACTTAGAAAACCATAAAGCCTTATCCCCAGAAAACCCTATTCCATCATACCTAGAAAACCTTTAACCCTCTACCCCATATCACCATGAACTCGTATCTTCAGAAAACCCTAAACAGTTATCCATAGAACACCATAAATATTCATCCCCAAAAAACCATTTACAGGGATCCTCAGGAAACACTAAACCATTGCCCCTAGAAAACCCATATACCCCCATACCTAGAAACCCATAAAACCCTTAAACCTTCAACTCATAAAATCGTGATCCCAAATCCCTTGAAAACCCAAAACCCTCATCCCCATAAAACCCTAATCCTCTTAC
This sequence comes from Viscum album, assembly GCA_963277665.1. NCBI lineage: Eukaryota > Viridiplantae > Streptophyta > Magnoliopsida > Santalales > Viscaceae > Viscum > Viscum album. The sequence goes on from OY728141.1 coordinate 1,899,875,391, forward strand.
ACTTGAAAACACTAAAACCTCATCCCCATAAAACCCTAAACCCTAATCCCCATAGTTAACTCAAACCGTATCCCTATATAAACCATAAACTGTCATTATTATAAAACCCAAAAATCTGATCCCTAGAAAAACTGAAACCCTCATCCCTAGGAAAGCATATAACTCAGCCCCAAAAAACCCAAAAAACTCATTCTCAGAAAACCCTAAACCATCGATAATTGAAAACCCGATATACTCATCGATTGAAAACCATAAACCCTCATCCCTAGACAATGCCAAACCCTCATCCATAGTAAATAAAAATCCATTTCCCTAGAAAATCAAACCACCAGTACCTTAGAAAACTCTTATCCATTAATACATGAAAAACCTAACCCATCATCCTTCGAAAACCCTTACCCCATAGCCCTAGAAAACCGTAAAAACTCTTCCCAGAACAACCTTGAACCCTAATCCCTAAAAAATAAACTATAAGAAGCATAAAACTCTACACTCTCAAACCCAGACATCCATAAAACCCTAATTCAAGGAAAAACCTAAACTCTCTTTGCCGATAATCTTAAATATCAGTCTCGAAAAAGAGTAAACACTCATCCCTAGAGAACCCTTAACCCAAAAAACTATAAAAGCATAAATATTCCCCCACAATTTAACCAAACATCAACCATAGAAAACCCTAGTTCATCGACCCCAGAAAACCCTATAACCACAACCCTAGAAATATCTAAAACTTTAGACCTAAAAACCATAACCACTCGACCCTAGATAAACCCTAAAACATTCTCTATATTAAACCTTAAACAACTACCCTAGAAAAACCTAATCCACATGCCCCAAAACCTTTAATTATAATCCCTAGAAATACCATAACCTATAGCCCCATATAACCTAAAACACATATCCCAAAAATACAAAAAACCATCTTCCCCAATAAACCCCCAATCTCACTACCCCTAAACCATTATCTTCCGAAAAACCAAAATCCACGTCGATGGAAACCCATAAATGCTAAAACCTTGAAATCCAAAAATTCTCAGTGAAACAAAACACTCAACTTTTAGTCCTATAATGTCTTAAACACTCATCCCAAGAAAACCATAAACCCTAATCCCTAGAAATTGCAAAACCCTCCTCCCTGGATTACCCCAAATTCTTAAGCCCCATTAATCCCTAAATACTCAACCACAAAAAACCCAAAACCCATATCCTTGAAAATCCCTAAACCCTTATCCCATAGAGACCCTAAAACCATAGCCCCCACTAACCCTAAACCCACACCCTAGAAATCCTAAAACCCTTAGAAAATGAACACCCGAAACACTCTGACCCAAAAAACCCTAAATCTTTTCCCATGAAAACCCTAATACCTCAACCCCAAAAAACCATAAACCCTTCTCCTTAGGAAACTTAATATGTTTTCCATAGAAAACCAAAAAGAATTTTCTACATAAAACCAAATTACAGATGTCTCAAAAAAGTCTCAACTCTCATCTTAAGAAAATCGTACACAATAATCCCATGAAAACCCTAATCACCAGCCCCAGATAAACCTAAACCCGAATCCCCCAAAACCATAAAACATTAGTCCCAAAAAACCCCATACCCTCAACAATATAAAACAATAATATATCATCCATAAAATATTGTAAAACCATCATCCCCATAAAACAATTAAACCACACCCATAAAAAACCCTAAACCCTTTATCCTTGAAAAACATATACCTTTTGACCTAGAAAAACCTAAACCCTCAACCAAAAAACACACTACACACACATCCCTAGAAAACCCTAGATTCTCGAGCCCAAAAAATGCTAAACACGCAACTACACAAAACACCAAACCCTAATCCCTAGAAAAACCCAAACCCTCATCATTACAAAACAAGAAATACATAGCCACATAAAAACCTAAACCCTCATCCCAAAAAATATTCTAAACCCCCATCCCTAGAAAATTTTAAACCACATACCTAGAAAACCCTAAACACTAAAAACATGAAAAACATAAAACCTCAACCAAAGAATACAAGAAACCCTCATTCCTAGAAAATCCTAAAGTCTCAGCCAATGAAAAATCAAAACTATTATCCATTGAAAACTCTAAACCCTAAACCCTAAAAACCACAATCACCCAGCCCTTAAAAACAATAAAATTTCACACCCATATAAGTACCTAATCCCCTATCCCCATAAAACCAAAAACCATTATCACCATAAATCCCTCATCCCTCATCCCATGACAAACATAAACCCTCACCACCAGAAAACCAGAAAATTTCTGCCCCAAAAAACCTAAACCATCATCCCCAAAAAACATTAAAATCCCATCCCCCAAAAACCCTAAACCCTCATCCCTAGAAAACTATCAACCATCAACCCCATGAAACACTAAATACTCATCCACTAAAAAACAAAAACCCTCATATTAGAAAAAAAACACTTATCCATAGAAAACCCTAAACTTGGATGACTAAAATACCCTAAATCCCCATTCCCATAAAACTATAAAACCTATTCCCTAAAAACTTATAAACCATAAAATCTAAAACCCATAATCCCTAATCCATGAAATCCTAAACCCTATTCCTAAATAAGCGTAACCCCACACCCCAAAAAACATAACCCCTATACACCAAATAACCCAAAACACTCATCCCCTAAAACCACAAAAACCATCATCCCCAAAAATCCATAATATATTATCCTTGAAAACCCCTAAACCTTGAGACCTAGAAACCCATTAACCCTCTGCCTTTGAAACCCCTTAACCCTCATCCCATTTAACCCAAAACCCTTATCCCTAAAAATTCATAAACCCTCATCCCAAGAAACCCATCAATTGTCATCCCCAGAAAACCCTCATTACTCATCCTAAATAACCTAAATGTCGTAGCCCAACGAATACATAATCATTCAGCCATAAAAAACTGCAAATCCTCATTCCAAAAAACCCTTAACCCTCATCCCAAAGAAACACTTGACCAACAACCTCAAGAAACCCTCAACCATCATCATAATAAACCCCTATACCCCCATACTTAGGAATCCATAAAAACTCAGACTGAGGAAACCCTAAACTCTCATCCCCCCAAAACCATAAAACCTCAACCCGAGATAACCCTAAACTGAAATCCCTAAAAAACTAAAAATCCATATCCCTAGGAATCCCTAATCACTTAGACCTAGAAAACAAAAATCCATCATCCCTTGAAACCGCTAAACCCCCATCCACAGAAAAACCTAAAACATCATCCCTAGAATACACAAAATCTATATCCCCTGAAAATCGTACACCATTAACACTTTAAAACCCTAAATCCTTTTCCTAAGAAAACCAAAAAATAACGAGCCACAAGAAAACCTTTATCCATTATCCCAATAAAACCCCAAACATTATGACCAAAAAAACACAAAACCTTATTCCTCAAGAATCATAAAACCCAAATCCCTAGAAAACACTAATCCCATAGAATTGAAAACCTTAAATACATAGTCCCAAAAAATATAATCTCTATTACCTAAAAGCCCTAAACACTCATCTCCAACAACCTTAAAACCTCATCCCCAAAAAAATCCTAAACCCTCATACCCAAAAATAACCCTAAACCCACAATACATGAGAACTCTAAACTCTCATCCCCCAGAACCCAAAAATATCACCATAATATACCCTAAACCCTCTCCTTAGAAAACACAAAACCCCCATCCCATGAATACTCAAAACCTATTCCCAAAAAAAACTAAAATATTATCCCTAGAAAACCCTAAACAACTAGCCCTAGAAGAACCATAAACCTCATCCATAGAATACTGTAAACATTTATCCCTAAAAACCCATAAGGCCACAGTCATAGAAAACCCTAAACCCTCTACACCTGGAATCCCTAATTCCTTATCCCAAGAAGACCCTAAACCATATGTCCAATAAAACCCCAAACACCCATCCCTAGAAATCCCTATGTAGTTATCCCTAGAAAACCAAAAAACCCCAGCCTAGAAAACTATGAACCATCATCCTTAGAAAAATCTAATCCCTCAACCCCCAAAACCCAAAACTCTCAGTCCAAAAAATCATGATCCCTCATCCCTGAAAAACCTTATGTCTTTATCCAATAAATACTATAAACCCTCTGCCCCAAATAAATCACAATCCCTACACTCATGAAAACACTATATCCTCACCTCAGAATAAACTAATCCCTAATCCCCTAAATGACCAAATCCTTAGGCCCCCAAATAACATAAATCTTTGTCCATAGAAAACTCTAAACCCTCACCCCAATAAAAAACTTCTCACTTTGCCCTAGAAAACCCTAATCCATGTTCTGTATAAAACCCTATACCGACATCTCTAGAAAACACTAAATGCTTACCTAAAAAAACTCTAAATATTCAGCACCAGAAAATCATAAATCCTCAACCACAAAAACTCCAATCACGAATCCCCATAAAAACCTCAGTCCCCCTAGTAATCCAAAAACCCTCAGCCCCAAAAAAATATAGACACTCATCACATGAAAACCCAAATCTCACAATCCCGGAAAACTGTAAACCCTTATCCTTAGAAATCGAAAAACCCTCACCATAAAAAAAACTAACTCTGATCCCCAGAAAACCCTAAATTTGTATCCTCACAATTACCAAAAAACTCATTCCCCAAAAAACATAAACCACAAGCCCCAAAAAACCCTAAACACTCATCCCCAAAAAACCCAAAACCCGGACCGCTAGAAAACCCTAAACAATTATCCCTAGAAAACCTCAAAACCCCCATCCTCAAAAATCCATAAACCCTGATGCCCAAAAAACCTAAACATAAACCCTAGAAAACCCTAATACATAAACACTTTAAACTTAGAAACCCAAATACTATAGTCCAATAAATACCTAAACCCTCATCCTGAAAAACCGGAAAACCTAATCCCTAGAAAACACTAATCCCTTAATACCACAAAACCTTAAATTCTCATCCCAATACAAATATAAACAGTCATCCCGACAAAACACTAATATCCAATCCCATAAAACCATAAACCCTAATCCCAGAAAACCCAAAACTCCCATCCCTATAAACCTTATACCCTTGGTCCCAAAAATCGTAAACCCTCAGACACACAAAACCCCATACACTTATCCCCACAAAACCGTAATAAATCATCCCGAAAAAACATTAAAACCTCATCCCCAAAAAAATAACAAACACTTATGCCCACAAAAACCTAAACCCTCAGATACCTAAAACCCTAAACACTCACCCCTAATAATTAAAATCACTCATCCCTAAAAAAATACCCCCAGACCCCAAAAGATCCCATAAACACTCACCCATAAAAACCATTAACCCTCATCCCAAATAAACCAAAAATACTCAAACCCAAAAACCCGTAACCTTAATCCACCAAAACCCATAACCCTAAACCCCAATAAACCTAAACAATAATACCTAAAAAATATAAATCATCATACCCATAACACTAAACCCTCATCCCCCAAAAACCCAAAACCCTCCACCCCAATCAACCCTAAACCATCATCCCCAAAAATCCAAAAAAAATGATCCCAAAAAAATCATAAATTCTCATCTCCAAAAAACAATAGCCCCTTATCATAAAAAAACCTAAAAACCTAAACAAAAAAGAATATAAACATATCCCCAAAAAAACATTAGCCCTCAAAACTGAAATCCCTCAACAATCATCCCCTAAAAAACATAAAACCTATGCCCTTGTAAACCATAAACATTTGTCCCTAAATAATCCATCTACCCTAATCCATATAAAAAATATAAAATTAAATCCATAAAAAACCATCAACCTTATGACAAAAAATTGTAAACACTCCCCCCTAAAATCCATTAACCCTTATACATAAAAAACTACAACCCTTAACTAAAAAAAATCCAAATCCCTCAGTATTAAAATATCTCTCAAACCCATCCCCGAAAACACCTAAATCATTTCACCAAATAACATTAAACCTGTATCTCCATATAACCATATACCCTCAGAAACAAAATACCATCAACCCTCAACCTCATAAAATACTCAACACCCAGCAACCAAAGAACCCCCAACACATACATCCAAGAATAACACGACCCATATCCTCAAAAAAAACCCTTAACCCTCCTCCCATGAAGAACCTCAATACTCATGGGAAAAAACCTTTTGCTCTCATCCCCAAAAAACCATGAACCCTCTGCACTAAAAAATGTCGAACCCTCAAGTTGAAAACACCCTAAATCCTCAACCTAAAAAATATATCAACCCTTATCCCCAAAAATCCGTTAACCATTAACCACATGAAACCTAATCCCTCAACCCCAAACATCCCTCATCCCTTAACCCCAAAAGTCCCTGGAACCTCACAACCAAAAAAACACACAATCCCAAGCCCAAAAAAACCCTCAACCCTCATACCCTAAAAATAGTCATCCCACATTACCTAAACACCCTCAACCATCAACCCAAAAAACCCTAACCATTATACCCATAAAATCCTATACCCCCATCTCCAAAAACCCCAAGCATCCATCCCTAAACAATGTAAACCATAAGGCCCAAAAAACCCAAAATTCTCACCCCAAAAAATCCTAAACCATCAATACAAAAAATCCCTAAGTCCTCAATGGAATAAATACCTAAACCCTCATCACCCCAAAACCCTAAAACCTCAGCCCCAAAATACAAAAATCACAAAAACCCAATAACCAAAACCCTTATCCCCCAAAAATGGTAAACCCACATCCCTGAAAAACCATGAACCCAAAGACCCAAAAATATATAAACCACATCTCCAAAATCAATAAACACATTGCCCCAAAAAACCTTAAACCCTCAGCCTCAAAAAATCATAATCCTCAGAAAACCATAAACCCTTAGACCAATATAACACCAAACCCTTAGTTCAAAATAACCCTCAAACCTATTCTTTAAAAATCACTAAACCCTCCTCCAAAAAAACATAATCCCTAATCCCCAAAACCCTAAACACTCAACCCCAAAAAACATAACCCCTGAACATAAAAAATCTATAAATGCTCAGCACCAGAAAACCCTAAACACTTAGCTGAAAATATCACTATTCAATTATCCCCAAAACACAAAACCCTCAGCCAAAAAACCTAAGATCTATGCCCCAAAAAAACCATCTACCCACATCCGCAAAAAAACCCTCATCCCTCAGCACAAAAAATACTCTCAACCATACATCCTAGAAAACCATAAACTGTCATCCAAAAACCCCAGAAACCATATCCCCAAAAAGACATAAAAACTCAAAACCAAAAAAACCTAATCCCTAACCCCCAAAATACCCTAAATTCTCAACTGTATAATGCTATCAACCGTGAAACCCACAAAAACTCAATCCCCAACCCCAAAAAATCCCCAAACCCCTAGTGAAACCAAAACCAAAACCCTCAACCATAAAAAAACACTAAAATCATAAACCCAAGATCCCTAAACCATCATCCAGCCAAAACCATCAACCCTCAGACCAAAAATAATATCAACCCTCATACCTAAAAATCCATAAACCCTTATCCTTCCAAAACCCACAATCCTCGGCCCCAAAAAACCATATACAGTAAGCCCAAAAAAACTCAACAATAATCACGAAAAAACTATTTTCAATCTGAATGAAAAATACCTTAACCATCACTCCCAAAATAACAAAACCCTCAACCCCTAAAACCCTAAACCCACAGTTCAAAAACCCTCAACTTCCATTCTAAAAAAACACTAAATCCTCAAACATAAAAATTTATAAACACTCATTCCAAAATATTTATAAAACCTCAATCCCTATAAAAAAAATTAAACTTGTTCCACCAAAACCCCCAACACTCATCCCAAAAAAACCTGCAACCCTCAATGCGAATAAACCCTTTATACTCAACCTCAAAAAAACCCTCGTCCCTAAGCCCAAAAAACGTTCAAAACTCATTCCTAAAAACCCTTAATCATCATCCCCAAAAAATCCCTCAACCCCTAAACCCAAAAAAACTAATCCCCTGGTCCCAAAAATCCTTAAACCCTCACCCCTAAAGACTCTCAATCCTCATCCCCAAAAAACCCTCAACCAACATACATAAAAAACCCTCAACCCCTAACCCTAGAAAACCATCAACCCCCCAGACCCTAAAAACCCATAACATTCATCCATATAAAAACCCTCACCCCCATCATAAAAAATACTCAACCCTATTCCGAAAAACAAATTAACAATGAGCACCAAAATTCTGTAAACCCTTAGCCCTAAAAAACCCTCAAACCTATGCATGAAAAAAAAAATCATCCCTTAGCTCCTAAAAACCGTTAACCTTCATCCCCTAAAAAAATAAACCCTAACTAATCCTAAACCCCCGTCCCTGAAAAACCATAAACCCTTTGTCCAAAAAACTAGTAATCCCTATGACCACAAAATACTAGAAACTCTCAGTCCCAAAAAACACTAAACATGTAGCCCCAAAACACTGAGAATTGAACTCCAAACCACTCTAAACTGTTTTCTCCAAAAACCATGAACCATAATCCCTAAAAAAACCAAAAATATCTTCCACAAAATCCCATAAGACCTAACCCCAAAAAACCGTAAACTATCATCTCTAGAAAACCATAAACTGTAACCCCCAAAAAACCCTAAACCATTCTCCCCATGAATCCATTAACCCAAGGCCCCAATAATATCAAAACACTCATCCCAAAAAAAAACCATTCCCTTATCACAGAATGTCCTAAACCCCTCATCCACTAAAATCCCAAAATCATCATCCCCAAAACACCGTAAACCCTTATACCCAAAAAAACATAAACACTAAACCAAGAATACTCGAAACCCTTGTCCTTAAGAATACCCAAACCCACAGTAAAGAAACCCTAAACCCTCATCAATAAAAAACCCTCAATACTCTTCCCAAAAATACCCTCATCCCTCATCCCTAAAAAACCCAAAATTGATCTCACAAAAAAAACTAAACAGTCATCCCTAAAAACCGTAAACCCTCATCAAACAAATTTCATAAAACCTCAATGCCAAGGAACCCAAAACCATCATCCCATAAACCCAAAAACCCATAACCCCAAAAAAACCTACATTCCCAAAACCCCTCAATAACTAGACCCAAAAACATCAACTACCTTCCCCAAACCCTAAACCCTTATCCCAAAAAGAACCCTAATCCATTTTCCCCAAAAAACTCTTAATCCCTAAACCATAAAAATGAAAACATTCATCCATATAAATTCATAATCCCTATCACAATAATAAACCCCAAAACCATTATCCACAAAATCCTACAACCATGATACCCAAATAATTATAAACCCTCATCCCCCAAAACCCAAAACTTGCCGACTCAAAAATACCCTCAATCCTCAGCCCCCAAAAACCCTCAATCAACATCTCCAAAAACCCTAAACCCACTGCCCAACAAACTTCCAACACACATCCCAAAATAAAACACATAACTCATCCCCAATAAACCATAAACCATCATCCATAAAAATCATTCAACCCTCATCCCCAAAAAACCCTCAACACTCAGTCCTTGAAACCCTAAACCCACAATCCCAAAAATCCATTAACCCCCAGCACTGAATTATCCTCAACCCTTAACCAGAAAACACTAAATCTGTATCCCCAAAAATCCCTTAAACATTGTTCTAAAATATACCTCAATCCATGGCCCCAAAAAACCTGAAACCCTCATCCCAACTATTCTTCAAGCATTTAGCCCTAGATAAGTCTCAACACTCTACCTTAAAAAACCCATAAACCTAATCCCCCAACCACTAATCCCTCATCCCAAAAAACATAAAACCCAAAGCATAAAAACCCATAAACCCTCATCCAAAAAATACCTAAACTAAAATTCCACAAAAAACCCTATATAATTTTCCCCAAAAACCCTAAACCCCCAACTACCCAAAAGACTAAACTCACAAACCCCAAAAAATCCACAACCTTCAGCCAAAATAAACCTAAACCCTCATCCACCCAAAACCCACAAACATCAGATGCAAAAAATCCTAAACTCCTAGCCACAAAAAAAATCCTATACACACATCCCCATAAAACACTAAACACTAATCCACAAAAAAAATAAACCCTCAACCCCAATAAACCCTCAACCCTCAACCCTAAAAAATCCTCAACCATTAAATGCAAAAAACCCTCAACCCTCAGAAACAAAAACCCCCATCCAAATAATACACTAAACCGTCAACCCCAAAAAAACCTCAACCATAATACCTAGAAAACCATCATCATTAAGCCTAAAAATACCATCAACCCTTATCCTAAAAAAATCTCAACAATCAACCTCATGAAAATCCTAAAACCTCTGCCCCCAAAAAATCATCATCCCTCACACCCCAAAACCCCTAAACAATCATCCACAAAAAACCAAAATTATTACACCCAACCAACCCTAAACACATAAACCCAAAAATAATCTAAACCATCCTCACAAAGACCCATAAACCATCATGTGGAAAAAAACCAAAAATCAATAAAAAATATCACCACTCACCCCCAAAAAACCATCTTACCTCAACCCCAAAAATCCATCAACCCTAAACCACTAAATAATGTGAACCATTAGAACCCAAGACCCCTCAACCTTTATCTCCGAAAAAACACTGAATCCTAATACCAAACAAAACCCAAACCATCAACCTAATAAGCCCTCAAAACTATTCCAGAAAAACCCCCAAACACTCAACTAAAAAAAACAATAAACCCCAAGCCCCATAAAATCCTTAACTCTCAGCCCTAATTAACACCCAACCATTATACCCATAAAACCCTCAACCCTTAGTCTAAAATAACCCCAAACCTGATCCCGAAACCCCCAATCATTATCCCCAAAAACACCCAAACCTTAATCCCAAAAACACCCCACAACTAGACCCAAAAAACACCAACACTCATCCCAAATAACCCCCAACCCATAGCGCCTAAAAACCCTAACCCTTATTCCAAAACCCCAACCCTTATCCCAAGAAACCATCAAACCTTATCCCAAAAAAACCCACAACCCTCATACCTAAAAAACAGGAAACACTCAGCCCCAAAAAAATAATAAATCCTAATCCCTAAAAATCCATTAACAATCAACCAAAAACAAAGTAACCCCTCAAGAATAAAAATCCCTAATCCCTCATCTCTGAAAAACCCAAAATTTTCAGCCCCAAAAAAACCCTAACCATGTACCCGAAAAAACATCTAAACTACAAAACCCCCAAACCCTATCCCCCAAAAATCCCAAATCCTCATCCCAAAAATTTCCCAACCCTCATGCCCAAAAAAATCCAAAACCCATTACCCCATAAAACACCCAATACTCAGCTCAAAAAACAGACAACCACCTTACCCAAAAATTCCCCAACCCTCATCCCCATAAACCCCAAACCATTATACACATAAATCCATAAACCCTATTCCCCAAAAAATCATAAATTGTCATGCACCAACACCATAAAATGTAAAATTCAAATATCCCTAAACCCTCAGACCCGCCAAACCCTAAAAAAATAACCCCAAAACCCTAAACCCACAACCCCAAAAAAAAATTTCAATAATGAAATCCAAATAAAATTCATACCACATCCTAAAAAAACCATAAACTATCAGCCCAAAAACTCCCTCAACCCTCAACCCCCCAAAAACCTCAAAACGCAACCCCTAAAAACTCTCAACCCGATCTCATAAAACCCACAACACGCAGACCTAAAAAACCATCAACCCTTAACCCAAAAACAAAACATATGCATCGCTAAAATTCCTTAATACAGGGGACCCAAATAAACCTCAACCCTCATCTCAATTAAACCATCAAACCTCATCCCAACATTCTATCAACAGTCATCCCTATAGAACACTCAACACTGATCCCTCACAAAGCATTACTAACTAAGTCCCCCAAAAACCAAAACACTCAGGCCTAAAAAACCCAAAACACAATGCTCCCAAACCCTCTAAACCCTCATCCCCAAAATACCTAAACCCACATACCCCCAAAAACACTAAATCATCATCCCCAAAAACCCTAAACACCAAAAGCCAATAAACCTAAACTAACATCTCAAAAAACACAGAACCAACAGCCCTAAAGAACCCTGAACCCTAATTCCCAAAAATCCCTCATCCATCAACCCAAAAAATCCTAAACACACACACTATAGAAACTCTAAACACTCAACTATAAAAAACCACTATTCCCTTGTCCACAAATTATCCTAAGCCCCAAACCCCCCAAAACAAAAAACTATTTTTCGCAAAAAAAATATTCAACCCATAATTGCAAAAAAACCCACAAACTTTAGCCACAAAAAAACCCTTACCCAAAACAAACCACTAAATTGTAGGCCCCAAAATTCCATCATCATTACGCCCTAGAAATATCTAATCATGGAGCGCAAAAATACCCCTTAACCTCATCTTAAAAAAACTATCAACAATGAACCTGGAAAAACTGTCAACCCTCAGCCCCAAAAAACTTTTAAACCTCACCCCCCAAAAACCCCAAAACCCACATCCCCAAAAAACCCAAACACTTAAACTAAAAAAAACCTAAACACATGTCCCAAAAAATATAAACCATCATTCAAATAACCCATAAACCCTCACGGACAGAAAACTGTAAACCCAAACCCCACAAAATATTTTATTACTCAGACCCAACAAACTGTCATCCATAGACACCAAAATAACCATCAACCCTAAACATCTAAAAAATGTAAAACCACATCCCAAAAAAACCTCAAAACTCATTACCAGAAATACACTCAACCCTAAGCCCTATAAAAATCCTGACTATCAACCTAAAAAGATTTCAAAACTCATTCCAAAAATTCCCCAATACTCAACTAAAAAAACCACCAACCACCAACCCCAATCCCCATAAAAACCTGAACTCTAAGACCCAAATAAACCCAACCTTTATCCCCATAAAAACCAAAACCTAAACCCAAAATAATCCCTACCATATGCCCAAAACCCCCCAATATTTTTCTTCAAAAAAACCCAAATCCACATACCCAAAAAACTCCCCACCCCAGAAAAAAACATCCACCAAAACACTGCCAAAATAACCACCAATCATCAGTGCCTAAAAACCCCAACCGATGTCCACAAGTCCGCCAATCATTATCTTTCAAACACTCAATCCTTATCGCAAAAAACCCTGAACCCCCATCCCTAAATACCCAAAAACGCTCATCCCTGAAAAAAGTATAAACATTCATACCTAAAACCCTAAAAACTCAACCCAAAAACCCCTATTCCCATTGGATAAAAAACCCCTAAAACCTCTTCTATAAAAAACCATAAACAGTCATCCCCCAAAAAAACATGAACAATCTTCCACTAAAAACCTCCAACGCATGGCCTAAAAATTACCCAACCCTCAACCCCCAAAACCCCAAACACTCATCCCCAAAAAACTCGAAACCTCAAGCCCATGAAACCAAAAACCCGCAATCCCAAAAAATTCCCAACACTCTGCGAAAAAATTACCCATCCCCTAGACCCAAAATTTCCCCAACCCTCAACCCCATAAAACACCCAAACCTTAACCCCACAAATAACTTAACCCTAATCCCCCCAAAAAAATCAAAAACAATTATCCCCCAAATCCTCAAATAATAGCCCCTCAAATCCCTCAACCCACATCCCCAAAAACCCTTAAATAAAATCCCCCCAAAACCCACAACCCACAGTCCTAAAAAACCATTATTAGTCATCCCCAAATAACTATCATACCTCATCCCCAAAAAAACATAAAACCTAAAACCTAAAAATACCTCAACCCTTAGCCCCCAAAAACCCTTTACACTGAGCCTTGAATCCTCAACCCGCAGCCCGAAAAATGCCTTAGCCCCCAGCCCTAAAAAATCTTCAACCCTCAACTTGAAAACCCTAAATCCACATCCCCAAAAATTCCTAAACCCTGGTATACAAATAAACCATAAAAATAATCCCCAAAAAACCCTAAACCCTTAGGTCCAATATTATTTCAAAACATATCACTATATAACACTCAACACTCATCCCTAATAAACCCTTAAAACTGAGGCCCCCAATACCCAAAACCCTTATCCCCAAAAAAAACCCAATGGAGCAAAACCCATAAACCATGTACCCAAAATCATTAAACCCACATCCCCCAAAATAATATTAAATCCTTAGGACCAATAACCCTAATCCCCAACCAAAAAAACCCTAAACTCTCAACCACAAAAAAACCACATCCCATTGGCCAAAAAAACATTAAACCCTCATCATAAAAAACCCCAAAACCCTCTTCCCGAAAAGTATCTAAACTCCTAGTCCCCAAAAATCCTTGAACTAATTACCCCAATAAATCTAATCTCTCAATCAAAAAAAATATTAAACACTCAACCATAGATAAACCTCATCCCTCAGCCCCAAAAAACAATCATCCCTTAATTGAATCAATCCCTCAACCCTCAGCCCCAAAATACCCTCACAAAAAATACTAAACCCTAATCCCCAAAAAACCATCAACCCTAAGCCTTAGAAAACCCTCAACACTAAAACCAAATAAACCCTCAACCCTCATCCAAAAAAAACACTAAACACTCAAACCAAAATAAAATGTCAACCATTATCCCCAAAAATCCATCAACCCTCGCCCAAGAAAACCCTAACCCCTCTTCCCCAAAAAACAGAAATCCTTATCCACAAACAACCCTAAACACATAGTCCCAAAAATAGTAAACCATCATACCCAAACCCAATAAACCATTATTTCCAAAAAAAACTCCAAACTCCAAACCCCCCAGAAACCTCTCCACTCAATAAAAGAAATTCATTAGCTCTCAACACCAAATAACCGTCAACCCTCAATCTATTAACAATGTAAACCTATATCACCAAAAACCATCAATCCTCGTCCCCAAAAAAACCATGAACCATAATCCCTAAAAAACCCATAAAAAATCCACCTAAAAATTCATCAATTCTTTTACCAAGAACCCCCTAAAACTCAACTGAAAAAAACCATCAACTCCTGTTCGCATAAAACCCTTATCCCATAGCCTTAAAAACACCCAACCCTTATATCCATAAAACCCTCAACCCTCATCCAAAAATAAACCACCAACGCTGAGCCTGAAAACTGCCAATATTCATCTCTAAAAAATCATACCCCTAATCCCCAAAATCTCTCCACCCCCAGATCCAAAAAAACCACCAACACTCAGCCCAAATAACCCCAACCCTCAGTGCCTAAAAACCCAAACCCTTGGCTGTGAAACTCCAAACCGCTATTCCAAATAATCCCTCAACCCATATCCCAATGAATCCCTAAACCCAAATCCCTAAAAAAATTTAAAAAAAAATCAACCCCCTTCACGAATATTTCCCTATCCCAAAACTCCATAAAACCCCCAACCCTTAGCCCTCCAATACCCTTAAATCTAACCCAAAAAATCCCTCAACCCTCATCTCCCAAAAATCCTAAATCTGCATCCCCAAATAACCGTAAACTCATAGTACCAAAAAACCATAAACTGTTTAAAAAAAACCCTAAGCCCCAAAAAAACCATAACAATCAACCCCAAAAAACTGCCAACCTTTAACACCAAAATACCCTAAACCCTTATCCCCAAAATACCCTAAGCCGTTATCCAAAAAATCCATAATCCCTCATCCCCAAAATCCCTAATCTCTTAACCCAAAAAAACTTAAAACCCCAATCCCATAAAACCCAACACCCCATCCTAAAAAAACCTAACCTCCTAACCCCAAAACACCATATAACCGTAGTCCCAAAAAACCCTATACCTTTATCCACAAAAGAACCTAAAAGTTCATCCCAAAGAAATCCTAAACCCTCATCCCTAATTAACCAAACCCAAAACTCCAAGAAACACTAAACCCGCAACCTAATAAACACTAAAAATTCATTCTTATAAATCCCAAAACTAGTATCCCCATAAAACCCTACAACATCTACCAAAAAACCTAAACCCTAGGCCCATAAAAACACAGTACAATATGCCCCAAAAAATCCATAAAACCTTATCTCTAGAAAAACCCAAAATGAAAAACTCCAAATAACCCTAAAAACATACCCCCCCAATGAACAGTCATCACCAAAATACCATAAAACATTAGGCCCAAAATACTATAAACCCACAGCCCCAAAAACCCAAATCATCTTCCTCAAAAAACCCTCAACCATCATCCCCCAAAAACCCGAAACCATTATCCAAAAAAAAACTAAACACTAATCCCAAAAAAATCCTAAACCATCCTACCCCAAAACCCAAAAACATTAACCAGAAAAAACCCTAAACCCTTCCGCCCACAAAACCATAAACAACAGCCCCCCCCAAACCTCAACCCATAGCCCCAACAAAACCTCGACACATATCCCCAAATAACACTCATTCCTCATTCCCTAAAAACAATAAGCCATAATCCATAAAGAGACATGAACCCTCACCCCAATAAACCCTCAACACACAGCCCCAAAAAAACCCTGAACTCGTAGTCCCAAAAAAACCACCAACCCTCATCCCTAAAAAATCATAAACCCTTAACCTAAAGAAACAAAATATACATCCCCAAAAATACCTAAACCATGAGTCCCAAATAAAATTCTACCCTCAGCCAAAAAAAACCATTAACCCTCAACCCCAATATTATTTGAACTCTCAACCGTAGATAATTCTCAACAATAATCCTAAAAACCCTTAATATCGATCCCCCAAAAATCCTAAACCCTTTTCCCAAAAATTCAAAATACCCAAATCTCCAAAACCCCGAAACCCTCATCCTCAAAATTCCTAAACACAAATCCCCCACAAAAACCTAAATATTTATCCCCAAAAACCCTAAACCCAAAACCACCCAAAACCATAAACATCCAAAAAAATAGACAACCATGTGACAAAAAAGAACACTAAAGCCTCATACCCAAAAAACCCACAACATCCATCTAAAAAAATACTAAACTCTCTGCCCCAAACAACCCTAAAAACCCATCCACGAAATACCTCTAATCCATCATCCACAAAAAATCTAAACCTGCATCTCAAAAAAACACTCAATACTCTGTCCCAAAAAACCGTCAACCCTTAATTACAAAAAACCCTCAACACTCAACCCCAAAAAACCATATACCCTCAGCCACAAAAACTGCTTATCCAAAACAAAACACTAAACCCTCATCCCCAAAACACCCTCAACACTTTTCTCTATAAAACACTCGACACTGAGCCCCAAAATAACCTCAACCCTCCGCTCCAAAAAACCCTCAACACTCAACCCCCAAAAATTCCCAAATCCTCATCCCAAAAAATCATCATCCCTCACCTACAAAAAAACATCAAACCTCAACCTCTAAAAATTTTGAACCTTTAGCACTAAAAACCCTCAACCCTCATCCCCAAAAAACCCTCAACCTTATGTCCTAAAAAACCCTAACCATAAACATAATTGTCCCCAAAACTCTGCCACAAATCCCCCCAACACTCAGCTATAAAAACCCATCAACTCCAAGCCCCATAAAACCCATAACCCCATCACTAAAAAACCCCCAACCATATGCCTATGTTAACCCTCAACACTGAGCTTGAAAATACCCTTAACCCATAGCCTGACCAAAATCTCAACCCTCAACCCAGAAAAATATCTCAACCCTCAACCCCAAAAAACCACCAGCCAACACCCCCCAAAAACCTAAATTGTCATCCCTATAAAACACAAACTCTTATCCCCAAATGAACCTAATCACATAAACAAAAAAACTCTAAACCATCATTTCCAAAACCCATAAACCCTCATGTCCAAAAAAACAAAATCCCTATACCCCCCAAAAACCTCACCCCTCATCCCCAAAAACTCTTCATCCATCAACCCAATGTTACATCAACCCTCATCCATTAAATAAACTGAACCCTTATTACCAAAAAAACCCTCAATCCTCATCCCCCAAAAAACCCTTCAAACCAAATCCCTAAAAAACCCTAACCATGAACCTATAAATTATACAAAACTCATCCCCAAAACCACCCAACACTGAATCCTAAAACCATAAACCACAAGCCCCTTAAAACCCTTAACCCCCAGCTCCAAAAAACGCCCAAACATTATCCCCATAAAACCCTCAACCCACAACCCTAAATAACATATAACTCTATTCGGAAATCCCACAATCTTCATCACCAAAAAATCACAAAACCTCATCCCCAAAAAACAAACCAACCCTAGAACCAAAAACCATTAAAACCTCAGCCTAAATAACCCCCAACCCTCAATGACTAAATACTCCAACCCTCCACTACAAAAATCCCTACCGTTCTCCCCTAGAAACCCAATAACCTTATCCCAAAAAACCCTTAACCAACATTTATAAAAATAATGAAACCCCTAGCCCTGAAAGAAGAATAAAAATTCATCCCAAAAAAACCAAAAGTATCGAACCAAAAACCCTAACTCCTTAGGATAAAAAACCCAAATCATTCAACTACAAAAAAACCGAAACCATCATCCCAAAAAAACCCAACCGTATACCCAAAACCCCCCCGCCCTATGGAAAAGAATCCCCCGAACACATAGCGCCAAAAAACCCCAAACCCTCAACCCAAAATAACCACAACCCTCAGTCCTAAAAAATTACGAAACAAATATACCCATAAAACACCTAGCACTCATCTCAAAAAACCATCGACCACCAGACCAAGAATTTCCCCAACCCTCAACACCATAATACCACCAACACATAGACATAAAAAACACTTAACTCCTAGCAACAGAAAACCCTCGCCCCTCATCAAAAAAAATCCATAAACCCTAATCTAAAAAAACCATAAACTCAGAGTACAAAAAAACTATAAACCCTTAGTCCCAAAAAACCCACACCCCTAGAAAACCCTAATCAATGAGTCCAAAAAAACCGCCTTCCGTTCGCACCAAAAACCCCTAAAACCTTATCCCGAGAAAACCTTAAACCATAATCGCCAAAAAACCATAGACCCCTAACCACAAAATCCCAAATCACTTACCCCAAAAGCCCTAAAACCCCAATCCTATTAAACCCAACAACCGTAGCCTCAAAAAAAACTAATCCTACAACACTGAAATACCCTATACCCTCAGTCCCAAAAAACCTTATACCCTCAACCCGAAAAAACCAAAACCTTCATTCTCAAAAACCATAAAATCTGAGACCAAAATATCCCTAATCCCACAACTCAAAAAACATCTAAACCCACAACCCCAAAATAAACAAGACACTCATTCACAGAATACCCCAAACCCCCAGTCCCATAAAACCATTGAAATACTTCCACAAAAAACATAAACCTCCATTCCCAAATAACACACTACCATCTTCCCCAAAAAACCCTAAACCCACATCTCCCAAAAAACCCAAAAAACCCAAAACCCAAAACCCCAAATAACCCTAAACCCTTAGACCACAAAAAACATAAACAATAACCCCAAAAGACCATAAACCATCATCCACAAAAAACCATAAAACCTAAACACAAAAAAAATCCATAAACCCATAACCCCAAAAAACCCTAAACACTCAGCCCAAAAACCCCTAATCAATCATCCACAATGAACAAAAAACCCCCATCCCCAAAAAACCCTAAACCCTTATACCCAAAAAATCCTTAACCCTCGACCACAAAAAACCAATAATCATCATGCCCAAAAAACCCTAAACCCCAAGCCATAATAAAACAAAATTTTCAGCCCCAAGAAAAACCCAAACCCTAGGCCCCTAAAAACTATAATCCCTATTCCCCAAGAAAACGTAAACTCTCTCACCCAAAAAAACTAAACCCTCAAAAAAAACACTAAACCCAATGTTCCTAAAAATCCAAAACCCTATTCCAAAATTTCCCTAACCATCATACCATAAAAACCCTAAACCCCCATCCCTAATAAATATCTAATCCCTCATCCCCAAAAATCCATAGACACACATCCCCAAAAAACCCTAAACCGTCACCCCAAAAAAACCATACACCATCAGCCAAAAAAATCACTAAAAACTCTATCCCATAAGAATCTAACCATCATTCCCAGAAAACTATAAACCCTCACCCTAATGATTTCTAAACCATTATCCCCCAAAAACCCTAAAACACTTGCACCAAAAAAACCTAAAACTTAATCCCCCAAATTTATAAACCATCAACCCCAAAATACCTAAACCCTCAGACCAAAAGAACCATATACATTAAACTAAAAAATACATTAAATTCACATCCCATAAAAACCCTAAAACCTCCACCTAAAAAAACTGATACCCTCAAAACCAAAATACCCCAAACCCTCAGCCATAATACCCCCCAAAATCCAAAACCTCCAAAACCCTAAATGATCATCCCAAAAAACCGTAAACCCTCTGATTCATCACCATATGCACAAAATGAGTAAGTGGACATTAAAAACTACAATGTAGAATAATTAAAAATGATTAGAGGCAATGTCGTCTTCTAATGTTTTTCAATGCATAAATACTAGGTCATTCGGAATGGAGATGCACTGAATATTCCGTGTAAGGGGAAGAGAAAAAAGAATAAATTTTTTCCTACAAGCATCATAATTCATAAGGTTAAACTCTAAACAATACCAATGGGTGAAAAATATTATAAGGACAATTTATAGTGAGAAAAATAACCTAAATAAAATTACATGGTTTGGGGGACTCAACGGTTACATAGAAAGCGAGAAAAACCACGTTCTCAGGCTAATTAATTATTCCACTATCTGATGTAGATAGAATTCGTTTTAATGATTCTTTTATACTTTTTATCTCTCCTATTTAATATTACACTATTAATTTCTTTTCTTTTCCATTTAGATTTGTCATTCTGGTCCATAAATAAGTGTGTTGTGGCCCTCCCTTTGGTTGGATGCCAAAAAGTATGGGATGTTCAAATTTAAATAACAATTTTCCATTAAATTATTTTTAATCCTAATGTTATTCACTTTGGGTTGAATCTAATCTATATCATTCCCTATGAGTTAAAGAGGATTTTTCTCAAATCCATGGAATCATTTTCATAAATGTGTGGAGACAAATACTTAATGTTTAATGTTGTTGACACACAAAAAAATAAAAAATTAAATCATTCTTATAGGAATTGTTTCCCACTTATTAAAGTACCCTAAACGGACCTTCAGCTCTTGGTTCCATATTTCTATTCATTTTTAATAGGAATATATCCTTACAAAAGGTAAATCCACACATTATCTCATTGAAGGAAAGTGATATTCTTTTGATTCTTGTTACCTGGCCTCTTATATGATTCATTATACTTCCCTATTTGTTATTGAATAGATTCATGAAGCTTATTTATTTTAATTTCATTATGCCCCATATTAGTATTCACCAGAAAATCAAGATTCTAAACAAAATCTATATTATTGGTTGAAATGAATCCATAAAAAGATTAAAATGGTGAATGTTTAGTGTTATCACTTGAATATATTTTTTACACAAATTCATCTTAAGAAATATTTAAATCCCAATATATAATATTCTATTCACCAATTATCTATAAATATTTCCCAATGTTTGATTTATAACTTCTATTTTCCATTATTTTGAGGGTGATAGAATGTGATGAAATGAATATTTGTTCAATATTTAACCAAAAATTTCCTCAAAACTATTTGAGAAACAATGTGTCTCTATCTGAAGAAATGATGTGTGAAATTCCATAATATTGAACAATCCCGTTGAAAAGAAATTATGACCGAGCTTTGGATAAATCAATACTGAAATTCATGATGTGATGTTTTCATGGATACTAGAAAATTTGTAATTGAGTATATAAAAAACAAGAAATTACTGTATGATCTTTCAAAATTCTCACATCTCGAATGAAATTCTCATAAATTTAATTACATCATTGTTTTTTATAAATGTTCCATTATTATATCCAAGGTTTTATTGTATGCCAAAATTACAAGAAATTCCTCCTTAATGAGTGTCTTGGTAGATAATGTCCTTGAAATTATACTTATGAACACACAATTTGATTTTATTGATGATAATCCCATTATTCATTAAATAATTATCAAAAAATCCATTTTAAAATTTGATTAAAATATATTTTAACTCTATATCAAGATTCCAATCCACATTCATGAGATAAGATTCAATAATTATATCATCTATAAAGGAAATTAATACATACCACCAAGATAAAGCATCTTCCAACTAGTTATCTTTCACAAATCATGTATTTTTACACAAGTGATAATGATTATAAGAATTACACCAATTATCCATGTCTCAAAATCAACTTGTGTTGACCATTGAAAAATCATAATTCCATATGGTCAGAATTAAAAAATAGGTTTTTTCTCAAAGAATGAGACCAAGGATCTAGGGATGTGATGATTACATAATATTCATTATCATAGGTTCTATAATATCACCTGAAATCATTAATATTCTCGTTAAAATATCCAATGGTATTATTTATATGGATGATAACAACATCAACCTCTACTCCAAATGCAGACACTCCACTTTAAGGACTTGATAAAATAATGTAACACAAAAAACGATGCTTTACATAACATTTTATTAATGATTTCAAATGATTAATTTACAGCTTTTGACAAATAAAATTTACCATTTATCATGAAATCGGTGATGGGTTTTGTGCTAATGTTGAAATTAGAAACACATTGATGATAGAAGGTTGAAAAACTATGGAAACACATATATTTGTGGTTGATTATGGTGTTTTATATGACTTGGATGCCTCCACCATCGATTGAAAAACCATGATACCTTCTTTTTATACCTTATATCCCAAAAAATCCACCTTTAATTGAAAAAACATAGAAATTTTCCTCTTTCCATATAGATTATTTTCCCATAGAATTCCAAATACTTGTCGAAGATGATCCACATCACTCTCAATATACTTAGTATAAATCAAAATATCATTCTAAAAAATACAATAAATTTATCGGTAAATGGTTTCAAAACTACATTCATGAATGACTAAAACCTAATCCCCATACCCCTAGGATTTCATCCCCAAAACCTTAAACCCTAATCATAAAAACCCACTAAAACCTCATCCCCAAAAACTCTTAAGCCCTCAATCATAAAAATATTAATTATAAAAACTCAACCCTAAAAACACTGATCAACAAGACCCCAAACGCCATAACCCCTCAGATCCAAAAATACCATATACACTTACCCCAAAAATAACATAAATCATCATCCCCAACATACCCTAAACTCACATCCCCCAAAAACCCATAATCCATAATCCCAAAAAAACCCTGACCCCACAGCCACAAAAAAACCAAAAACCCCTATCCCCCAAAATATTAAATGCAAAACGCTAAAATTCCTAAACCTTTGCCCCAAAAAAACCCAAACCCTCATACCAAAAACCATAAACAAAAATTTGTATAAAAACCAGATCCATGAACCCTAAAAAACCCCTAATACCTCATCCTAGAAAAATCCCAATCCCTAGGCCCCATTAAACCCTAAACCCTCATCCGGAAAAAACCCTAAACTCTTATCTAAAAAAACTATAAACTCTCATCCCAATAAAAACCCTAAACACTCTACCAGAAAGGAGCTAAATCCTCTTCCCAAAGAACCCTAGAACTGCATCCAAAAAAACATAAAACTCTCATCCATAAGAAACTCGAAACACATTACCCCAAAAAATCCTAAGCCCCCATCCCCAAAAAATTGTCATCAAACATCCCCAAAAAACGCACATCCCCCAGCCCCGAAAACCTATGAACCATGCCCTAAAAAATATTAATATAATAAAACAAATAACCCTAAACCACCATACCCATAAAAACCCTTCCAAATTTTGTCAAAAAAAACTATCATCCCTCTGCCCCCAAAAGACATAAACCATATCCCAAAACTCCTAAATCCAGATTCCAAAAAAAACCTATGTCTTATGCGCCAAAAAACCCTAACACTCATACATACAAAACCTTATTCACACATCCACAAAACCCTAATCCCTCATCCAAAAAAACTCAGAACCATTAGCCATAATAATTCATAATCCCTTATCCAAAATGACCTAAATCAATAGTACCAAAAATCTATAAACCCACATCCCCAAAAAACCCTCAACCCACATTCCCCAAAAACCCTAAACCCTCTATCCAAAAAATCCCTCTACCCTCATCCCTAAAAAACAATAAAACCTTTGTCCTAAAAAACCTCTCATTTATAATCCTTAAAAAATAATAAATCCTTGGCCTCAAAAACTCCTCAACCATCAACCCTCATCCCCACAGAACCATAAACCATCATTCTTGAAATACCGACCCCCTCATCACCAAAAAATAGAAAACTCGCAATGAAAAAAACTCAAAAAACCAAAACAATAAATCCTCAACTGCTAAAACCCTAGAAATTCATCCCTAAAAACTAGAATATCATCCCACAAACCCCTAAAACCTCATAAATAGAAATCCTAAACCCTCTTAATAAAAATATTTTAACCCACCTCCCAAAAAATCCCTCAACCCTTAGCCCTAATAAAAACTCAAACCTAACCTCCAAATAAACGTCACCCTACACCCTTAAAACCCTAATACCTCATCCAAAAAAAATATTGCCCTCCAAAACCATCAACCATCATCCCCCTAAAACATCTGACCCTCAGCCCCCAAAAATAGTCAGCCAAAAAAACCCATAAAACCTCTACTAGAAAAAAACTATCAACCCTCGACCCTCCAAAACCATAAACATTAATCCCCAAAAACCTAAACACTATCCCCATAAACTATAAACCCTCATCCCCAAAAAACATTGAATCCTCTTTGAAAGGAAAACCAAAAACTTCATTCCAAAAAATCCTCAAACCCTCATCCTAAAAAAACCCTATAACATCCACCATAGAAGTCCCTCAATCCTCAACCCCAAAAAAACCTCTACTAGTAACCCAAAAGAAACCTGATCCTTCATCCCCTAAAAAAACCCTCAACCCTAAATACTAAAAAACCCTACACCTTTATCCCCAAATAACCCTCACCCCTGAGCCCCAAAGAATCCACCAATCCTCATCCAAAAAAACAAAATACATGGCCACACAAATACATAAAACCCAAGTATTTAAAAACTTTCAACCCTCAACACTAAAAACACCTAATTCCTCATCCCAAAAAATAGTAAAACCTCATCCCCAAATATTCCAAAACCATCAAACCCAAAAAAAACCCAAATCCCTCAACCCAAAAAAACCATCAACCCTCATCCCCAATAAACACTCAAATCACAACACCACAATTCTCTCTACCAGAAGCACCAAAAAACTCTCAACCCTCACCCAAAAAAACCTAAACACTCTGCCCAAAAAAATAATACACCATAACCCCCAAAAAACCATTAATCGTTAGCCCCTAAAATCCATAATATCTATTCCCAAAAACCCATAAATAATCCTCATCCGAAATCCAGTAACCATTATCTCCAAAATACCCACATCCTTCATCCCAAAAATCGTAACCCTCAGACCCAATAAAACACAACCCAAAACCATAAAAAACCTTCTACTATTTGTGATAAAATACCTGGAACCATCATCACTAAAAAACCGTCAATCCATAGTACCAAAAAACCCTCTACCACCATCCTCAAAACTAATTCATCCCTCATCCCTATGAAACCACAACCATCATCCCTAAAAATCACTCAACACACATAACACCAAAAATCCCTAAACCCTCTACCCCAAAAAACTTCAACCCTCATCCCATAAATACCCTAAACATAAAAAAATAGACCATCAGGCCCATAAAAAATAAACCATTAGCCAAAAAACCCCTAATTACATAGGAAAAAACCACAACCATCGGGACCTAAGAAACCTCATCCATCGACCCCAAAAATCCAAATCCCATTGCCCTAAAATACCCTCAATACACATCCCCAAAATACTGTCAACCCCAAACCCCAAAAATCCCATAACCCTAACCCAAAAATACCTCAACCCTCAACTCCAAAAAATCCCTATCCCTCTATCCACAAAATACTAAAACCTGAGAAAAAGGAACATGAACCATCATCTGCAAAAAAACCCTCATTTCATAACCTCACGAAACATGAATTATTATGCCCTAGAAACCCTAAACCACCATTCTCAAAAATCACTCAACCCTCAATCCCAAAACACCCAAAAATATCATCCTTAAAAAACATCAACCCTCATACCCAAAAAACCCTTGACCCTCATCCACAAAAATCAATGATCCTAAGCCATAAAATACCCTCAACCATATTCCACATAAAACACACAAACCTCAGAGGAAAACAACACCTCAACCCTCATCCCCCCACAAGACCCAAAACCCATAACTATAAGAAGAAGTTCAATAATAAACCAAAAAACCATAAAATCTAATAACAATTCTCCCCAAACCCTCTTATATGGAATATCAAAAACCTACATCTCAAAAAAAAACCCAAAAATCATCATCCTTAAAAAAACCCTCACCCATACGTCCTAGAGAAACCTAAACCTTCGGCTATAAAAAATCCGCAAACAATCATTCCTAAAAATCCCTAATCTCTCATCCATAAAAACCCTCAACCCTTAGCAATAATAAATCCTCCATGACCTTCCAAAAATAACCCTAAACCCTTATCCATTAATAAATCTAATGACCGAAACCCAAAAAAACCTAAACCCTCAGCCCTAAAAAAACATCTACCTTCTTCCCCCCAAAACCCTAATCCATCAACCCCATAAAACCCTAAAAACTCATCCGTAAAAAACACTAAACACTCATCCCAAAAAAACAATCAACCCTTATCCCCAAAAAATAAAATACCCTCATCCCTAGAAAAACATAAAACCTCAAACCCAGGAAACCCTAAACCATCATCCTCAAAAAACCCTCAACCCCAAACCCTATAAAAACATTTCCATTCTCCTCAAAAAATTTCAACAATCCACCCCAACAAGTCATAAACTCCCAACCCTCAAAAATAAAACACATTTAGCTTCAAAGATAGGTAAACCATCAGCCTAAAAATCCACATAATATTCAGGTCCTGAGAAAACCTCAACCATCATCCTCAAAATCCTAAAACACTCATCCACAAAAAAACCCCTTAATGCAAAGCCCAAAAAATCCACAAACCCTTAGGCCATAAAAACCATAACCCATTTCCCAAAATATCCATTTACCCACAGCCCCAATAGTCCCTCAACCATTAGCTTAAAAAGCATTTACCTTTATCCCAAAAATACACTCAGTGCGAAGACCTAAAGAATTTCAACCATCATCCACTAAAAACCCTAGACCCTCATCCATAGAAAACACTCAACCCTCATCCCCCCAAAAAAGTCAACCATCAGCCCCCTATTAATTTCAATTCTCATCTAATAAAAAATCCAAAAACTTCATCCCCAAAACCCTAATCCCACAGCACAAAAAACCCCTACCCTCATCCATAAAAAATTACAACCCTCAGTCCCTGAAACCCCTCAATCTTCATCACCAAAAAACACTCAACCTTCATCCCCAATAAACCATCAAAACACCTCCCCAAAAAACACTCAAACCACGGCCCCAAAGGACCCTCAACCTTCATCCCCTAATTAACATCAACACTCCACTCCAAAAAACCATAAACCATAAATCTAAAAAAATCATAATAACTCATTCCAAAACAAATAGTAACCCACTGCCCCAAAAACCCTAAACCTTATTCCCCCCAAAACCTAACCACATAGACAAAAAATTGTAATCCCTCATCCCCCAAAATAATCAACTATCATATCAAAAAACACTCACCTCTCATCCCAAAAACCCCAGCAACTGTCATCCCCAAAAGGCCCAAAAAAATATCCTAAAAAACGAAAAATCACTGATCACCAAAACAAGATCAACCCTCAAACTCCAAAAAAACCCATCCCTTAGCCCCAAAAAATTAATTAACCCTCATCCCAAAAAAAAATCTGCGACCCCTATCCCCAAAACACCCTCACCACTCACCCCCAAAAACACTAAAAACACATCCCCAAAAATCATTCAACCCTAAACTCCAAAAACAATATACACACATCCTAAAAAAACCCTAAACACTATACAATAAGAAAACATCATCTCTATTCCCAATAATCCCCTACAAATCATCCCCAAAAACACCACAACTATCATTCCAAAAAAACATAAACACTCATCCCAAAAAAACACTAAAACCACATCCCCCCAAAAGCCTAAACCCTTTCCCCCAAAAAACACTGAACCCTTGACCCCAAAAATCACAATCCTTCAACCCCTAAAAAAACTCAACCCTAATAACAAAAAAACCACCTACCATCAATCAAAACAACCTCAACCCTTATCCCCAAAAATACTCAATCCATAGCCTAGAAAAACTTCAACCCTCATCCCCCAAAAAAACTCAAACCCATTCCCCAAAAAATCCACATCCCTCAACATTAACCACTGAAAAAACCCTCAAACCTAATCCCCAAAAAACAATAAAGCCTCATCCCAAAATAAACCCTCAACCATATGCCCCAAAATCCATCAATCATCAGATATAAAAATACATCAACCCTCAGCATCAAAAAACCATAACCCTCATCCCCCAAAAACCCTAAATGGTCATCCCAAAAAATCCTTAAACCATAGAATACAAAAATCCATAACCCATCAACCAAAATATTCTTAAATACTCCCCTCCAAAAAATCTCCAAACCCTCATCCCCAAAAAACCCTAAACCCTCAAATCGAGAAAACCATAAACCCTTATCCCCAAAAAACCCTAAACCCTCACCAACAAAAAACACTCTACCCTTCGCCCCAGGAAACTCTAATCCTAAAACCCAAAAACAAAATTTGTCTTTATCCCCAAAAAATATTAAATTCTTATCACCAAAAATCCCTCATACCTTATCCCAAAATTCCCTTTACTTTCATCCTAAAAAATCCTCAGCCATCATCTGTAAAAAAACCCTCACCCATCATCCCAAATATCCTTCGACTCCATGCCCCAAAAAACCCCAAAACCCCCATCCAAAAAACCCTAAAACCTCATCCCCCAAAAAACCATAACCTTTAGCCCAAAAAATTCCCCAACCCTCAGTCCAAAAATCCATAAAACCTCCACTCAAAAAACCGTAATCCATCATCCTAAAAAATAACTAATCCGTCACTCCCAAAAACCCAAAACCTTAAACCCATAAGAACCATAAACCATTATCCCAAAAAAAATTGAACCATCATGTCACAAAACCCTAAACCCTCATCCCCTTAAAAAACATAACCCCTATGACCCAAAAACTCTAAACCCTCATCCCTAAAAAACACTGAACCCATAGCCCGGAAAATCCCAAACCCCCATCCACAAAAAAAACGTGAACCTATAGCCCCAAAAAACCCTGAACCCTCATCTACCAAAAAAACAATTAACAACTTCCCAAAAAAACCATGAATTGTCTTCCCCAAAATATCCTCATCCCCCATCCCCAAAAAACAATCAATCTTCATCCCAAAAAATTCATGAACCATCATCCCCCACAAAGGTTTAATTATTAGCCCCAAAAAACCACCACCCATCACCACTAAAGAATATTGGACCAAAATCACCAACAAACATTGAATCCTTTCACCAAAAACCCCAAAACCCTATACCCAAAAAAAATCAACACTGAGTAATAGAAAACCATTAACCCTCAACCATTAAAAACCAGAACCCTCTGAAAAAATAACTGAATGGATCGAATAAAAAACCCCATGCAATAATTACCCAAAACACCTAAACCCAGATCCACAAAAACCCTGATTCCTCACCCCCCCTGAATTTATAATTAAATCTTAACCTAGATAAAAACAGAACATAGTGCCCCAAAAACCATCAACCCCCAGCACCAAAACCCAAGAACTCTTACATTGAACCAACCACCCACAAAAAACAAAAACCCTCATCTTCAAAAAAAAAACCCAAAACCTTGGCCTAAAAAATTGGAACACACAACATCCAAATACCCATAATCGTCATCCAAAAAAATAAAGAACCCTCAACCCCAAAATAAAAAGATCCCTCATCCCTAAAATCTTTGATCCCTCAGCACCAAAACAACCATAATTTTCCTACCAAAAAAACCATATAGCCTAATCTTCAAAAAATCTTAATCCCCCATCCCAAATAAACCCTAATACCTCATCCCAAAAATATTGTGAAACTTCAAAACAAAAAAATATCGAACACTCATCCCAAAATAACAATGAAAATTAACCGCAATCATGTGGCCTAAAAACAACACTGAACCCTCATCCCAAAAAAATCCTGACCCCCATCCTCAAAAAACCACGAACTATCACCCCCACAAAATATGGTCCCTTAGCCTCAAAAATACCCCAAAACCCCATTCCTAAAAAACCCTAAACCCTCATCCCTAAAAACCATTGAACCCTCTCCCTAAAAACCCTAAACCCTCCTCCTCGGAAATCCATAAACCCATATCCCTAAAAACCACGAATCTTCATCCTTAAATTACCTTAAACACTCCTACCCTAAAAAAATTCATCACTCATCCCCAAAATAACCTATATTCCTCATCCCCAAAATATCATGAACCCTCATCTCTTCAAAGCCCTGAACCCTTATCCCAAAAAAAACCCCCGAACCTCAGTCCCAAAAAACCATGAACCATTAGAACGAAAAAATATTGAAACCCTAATCGCAATATACCCTGAACACTTATCTAGAAAAATAATAGAACACTCATCCCAAAAAACTTATAACACATAGATTTGAAAAACACCAAAGCCTGACATACAAAAACACTGAAACCTCTTCCAAGAAAAACCCATAACACTCATCCCGAAATAACCCTAAACCCTCATCCTCTAAAAATTCTCATACCCTGAAAAGACCACGAACCCTTAGTTTAAATAACCCTTTACCATAATCCACCAAAACCCTAAAACCTCAGAAACATAAAACATTGAACACTCTTCTCCAAAAAACCCAAAACCATCGGCATAAAAAAACACCAAACCCTCATCCCCAAAAAAACCCTAAACACATAGCACCAAAATACACTGAACATTTATTCCAATCAAATACTAATCCTTCAGTTGATTAAATATTTAAACCACATCCCTAAAAACATGAATTTGTCCCAAAAACCAAGAACCTTCAATACAAAAACTACCCTGAACCTTCATCCCCATAAGACCATGAACCCTCATCCCCACAAAACCCTAAACACACGGCCCTAAATATACATGAACCCTCATAACCAAGAAACCCTGAACCTTCATTACTGTAACCCCCTAACCCCCCATCCCCAAAAAATTGTAAACCCTCACCACCAAAAAAACATTAACACTGAACCTAAAAAAACACTAAATCCTCATCTTAAAAAACACCTAAACCAATAGGTACCAAAAAACGTGAACCCTTGACCCCAAAAATCCTTAATCCCCTATGACTAAAAATCACCAAACACACATAACCAAAAAACAAATAACCCAATCCCAAAAAAAACAATACTATCAACCCCAAAAAACATAAACCCAAATCCCCAAAAACACTAAACCCCAAGAGAAAAAACCCTATACACCTAATTTATAAATTCCCACAACCCTGATCCATAAAAAACACAAACACTCAAACCCCTTAAACCCCAAACCCTCATCCCCAAAAAACCATAACCCTCCACCACCAAGTATACCCTAATACCTAGCCTCAAAATAACCAAAATCCTCTGCACCAAAAAAACCTAAATCATCAACACCAAAATACCATAAACCATCAAGACCAAAAAATCCTAATCCCTTATATCCAAAAACACTTAAAACCGTATCCCCAAAACCCTAAACTCGCATCAAATAAATCATGAAACTCACAAACCATAAAAACCCTATACCATTAGCCACCAAATCGCAAAACCACATCCCCAATAAGCCCTCAACCCTCTACAAACTCCCTCCAAAAATCCTATACTCGTATCCCAAAAAATCCCCCAACCCTCAGCCCGAAAATACCTTAAACACTCATCCCAAAAAATACCCAATATGAATAGAACAAAAAAAAACCTCATTCCCAAAATACCCTCAACCCTCAACCACATACAACACTTATAAAAATAAAATAAAAACCCTCATCCATAAAAAATATTAACCCTACATCCAAAAAAACACTAACACCCAATCCCCAAAAAACATTAAACCCTCTTCCCCAAAAAACCAAAACCCCTGGCGTAATAAACCATTAACCCTTATTACAAAAAAACCCCCAACCCCCAAAAGCTTAAAATTTCAGACAAAAAACCCTAAACCCTCATCCATATAAAACCTATCCCCTCGAACAAAAAAAACCCTAAACAGCTGGACAAAAAACTATTAAACCCTAAGAAACATGAATACCCTCAACCCTATTCCTAAAAAACACTACCCTTCACCCTAAAAATCCATCAACCCTTAGCACCAAAAAATCCTCAACCCTCATACTAAAAAACCTCAACATAATGTCCCAAAAAACCCATAACCATCATCCCAAATATACCCTCAACCCTCACCCCCCAAAAAACCCTAAACCACTTACCCAAAAAACCCTCTCCCATCAGACCCAAAAAACCTAAACCATTAGCCCCAAAAAAAACTTAAAAACGCATCCCCATAAAACCCTCAACCCTCAGTCCCAAAAAACATTCGACCCTAATCCCCAAGAGACCCTAAATTCATATCCCTAGAAAACCCTCAACATATTCCCTGATGTACCCTCAATCCAAACCCCTAAAAAACCCTCCATCCTCTTCCCAAAACAACATAAACCCTTATCCCAAAAAAACCACAGACCCTCATCCACAAAACAAATCCCACAACCCTTAGAACCATAAAAACTTGAACCATTAGCAGCAAAAAACAATAAACCCTCAGACCCAAAAAACATAATACCCCATCACCAAATAACATTAAATACTAATTCATAAAAAACCTAAACCCTAAACCCCATAAAATCTTATGCTCTCATCCCCTAAAAATCCTAAACCCTCTTCCCCACAATAACATAAACACTCTGTCTTTAAAAACATCTAAACCCTTAGAAAAAAACCCTAAACCATCATCCCCTAAAAACCATAAATCCTTGACCCTGAAAAATCATAAACCCTCATATAGAAAAACCCTAAACACTCATCCTCATAAATCCCTAAACCCTTGTCCCCCCAAAACCATAAAACACATTACCCCAAATAATCCTATACACTTACACAAAAAATTGTCAATCCATAGCCCAAAAAAAAACCCCATCCTAAGAACCAAAATACCATCAACCCATTAAGAAAAAAACCATCAATCCTCATCACAAAAAACCCCCAACCAAAAGCCTAATGAAACTGTCAAACCAAAAACCCACAGCCCCAAAAAACCAAAAAAACCTCTACTCCTAAATACCCATCAACCATCGTTCCAAAAAATCCATCAATCTTCAGCCACAATAAACCCAAAACCATCATACCTATGAAAACCATCAACACTTAGCCCTAAAAAAGCACCCAACCCTCATCATAAATAACCCTCAGCCCTCATCCCTAAAAACCATAGACCCTCATCCTTGAAAAATCTTCAATCCTCAACTCCAAAAAACCATATACCCAGAACCCCAAAAACCCCTAAAAACGTATCCCCAAAAAACATTAAACTCTCCACCCCTAAAATTCCAAAAACATAAACCCTATAAAACCCTCTACCTACTGCCACATAAAACCCTTTAATATCATCCCCAAAAAACCTCAACCCTTCTCCCATAAAAAACTCTCAGACCTCATTCCCAAAAAACCCTAAACCCTCATCCCAAAAAAACTAAAAAACGTTAGTTGTAAAAAAACCCTCAACCCTCAACCACAAAACACCCTAAAACCAAAACAAAAAAAAACATACAACCTCACCTCAAAAAAACCCTAACCTCTCATCCCTAATAAACCGTAAACCCTTGTCCCAACAGAACCACAAACCCCATTAAACCCATAACCCACAGACCCAAATTATACTAAACTCTTATCCCCAAAATCCCAACATGTTCTTCCCCAATAAAACCGAGAATCCACATTAAAATAATAAACTAAACAGTCATCCCCAAATCTCAAAATCATCATCCATAAATCCCTTATTCCCTTATCCCAAAATATATTTAAACCCTCAATCCAAAAAAACCCTGAACCATTTACCCCTAAAAACCATAAAACTTGAGCACTAATAACCCCTAAATCATCCACCATAAAAAATCTATAACACGTCTAAAAGAACCATTCATTCCCAAAAAACCTAATCCCTGAACCCCCAAAAATGTCCTCATCCATCATTCGTAAAAAAACTAAAACACACACCCCAAAAAAAAATAAACCCTCAAAACAAAAAGTCCCTCAAATATCACCCCTAAAAGGATCTCAACCATTAAACAAAAAAATCTCTAAACCCTCTTCACCAAAAAACAATCATCCCTCTTTCACAAACAGAACCTCAAACCTCACCGCACCACAAATATCTAAACCATCAAAAAATAAAAAATCTCAAAACATATCCCTAAAAAATACTAATCCCTTAGCTCTACAAAGAACATATACACAAATTACCTGAAGACGGTAAACCCCCATCTCCAAAAAACCATAAACCCCGAACCCAAGAAAACCATAACACTAACCATAACAAATCCTGTTACCCAATCCCCAAAAAACCCTGAACTCTCAACCCTAACGAACCATAATCCCCCAGCCTCAAAAAAACATTAAATCATTGGCCCCAAAAAACCCAATTCCCTCTACCACAAAAAAAGATAATCCATCATCACAAAATAAAACCTAACCACTGATTACTAAAAAACCCTAAACCCTAAACCCCAAAAAAACACTAAACCCTCAGCACTAAAAATCCTAAAACCTCAACCCCTAAAACCCCTAAAACCCATGACCAAAATCCCCCTAAACAAACAACTCCAAAAAAACCAAAACCTCCAAATTAAATACCCTAAAACGTTGACCCTACAAACCACATAACTCATCAACAAAAAGCCCCTAATTACACATTCCCCAAAAAACCAAAATAGATATCCCCAAAAAACAATAGAACTCATAACTCAAAAAACCCTAAACCTCAGCACTAGAAACTATTAAAACCATAAAAAAACCTATTCCCTTATCTACAAAACCCTAAACTATCATCCCCAA
This sequence comes from Viscum album, assembly GCA_963277665.1. Classification (NCBI taxonomy): domain Eukaryota; kingdom Viridiplantae; phylum Streptophyta; class Magnoliopsida; order Santalales; family Viscaceae; genus Viscum; species Viscum album. Next base: position 1,899,910,594 of record OY728141.1, read on the forward strand.
AAAAAACCTAAAACAGAGAACCCCAAAAAACCCTACACCCTTATCCCAAGAAAAACCAAAACGAAAACCTTTAATATACAAAAACTATGTACCACAAGCATAAAAATCCATAACCCTTATCCCCATAATACCCTCAACCATCTACTATAAAAACACACATACCATAGCCCCGCAAAACCATAAATCCTCACCTGAAAACCCTTAAACCCTCAACCACAAAAAACCCTAATTCCATACACCAAAAAACCTTTTACTCTCAGACCAAAGAAACACTCAACATTCATCTCCAAAAAACCTCCAACTGTCAGCCCAAAAAAACACTAATGAGTCATCCTTAAATATCCCTAAGCATGCACCAATAAAAAACAATCAACCAACATCCTTGAAAAACATACAACCATCATCCTCAAAAATATCTCAAACCTCATCCCCCAAAAAAACTAAACCCTCAGCCATAAAAAACTTAAATAATCATCCCAATAAAACCCTCAACAACCCTTTTTAAAAAGCCCTCATCCCTCAGCTGAAAGAAAAATTAAAAACCTTCTTCCCCAAAATCCCTCCCCCATCATCCTAAAAAAAACATTCAATCCTCATCCCCATAACATCCAAAATCCACAGGCACAAAAAATCCACCAATCTCAACCCCAAAAATCCATCAACTCTCTACCTCAAAAAACACTCAACACTAAGACCCAAAAAACCCTCAAACCCCATCCATGTAAAATAGATAATACTAATCCAAAAAATTCTCTAAAACCTCCAACCAAAAAAACAATATAACCTCAGACCCAAAAAAAACAACAAACACTTATCGCCCAAAAAAACACAGAATCCCTAGCCCCAAATAACCTTAAACCCTTGGCCCCAAGAAACCATAATCCTTCATCTCCAAATAACAGTAAAAAATCAACCAAAAAACCCTAAACACTCATCCCCAAAGAACCAAACCCATCATCCCCATGAAACCCCAAACACTCATCCTAAAAACCCTTGAACCCTTATCACAGTAAAACCCTCAACCCTGTAAACTCTTAAACTCTCATATGTAAAAAAATACATCATCCCATAAACCCTATAATACCTAAACCATCATGCCTAAAAAACCCTCAACCGTCATCCCTAACACTCCTCAACCCTCATCCATAAAAAACCCTCAACCCTTAGCCCAAATAGTCCATAAACCATTGGAAGATAAAAATCATAATCACATAGCCCCAAAACCCCTTAAACTCTCAAGACTGAAAAACCCCTACAACAAACCCAAATCCCCAAAAAACTCTCAACCCATATCCACAAAAAACCCTCACACATTTCCCAAATAAACACTCAAAAATAATCCATAAAAAACTGTCAACAATCATCCAAAAAAATTACCCCCAAATATACATAAACCCACATCCTAAAAAAATCCACAACACTCATCACCCAAAAACACTAAACCATCATCCGCAAAAATCCCTAAACTCTCATCAATAGAAAAACCTAAACCTTATAACCCAACATTAATTAAGCACTTTTTTTTTCAAAAATCATAAAATCTCATAAAAAAACACTAAACCCTTATCCCTTAAAAACCATAAACCGTTATCCCTAAAAACCCCAAAATGCTCTTCCAGAAACCCTCACAAACCAATAGTACAAAAAATACTAAACTCTCAATGAAAATAATAATGAAAACCTTCATCCCCAAAACCCAAAACCATCATCCCGAAAAACCCAAAACCTTCATCCTATGAAAACCCCTAAATCCACTGCCGAAAAAACCAAAATACTTATCGCCAAAAAACCATAAAACCTCAGCCACAAAAAATCACTAAAACCTCACACCAAAATAACCTTGAACCCTCAACCCCCAAAAACACAAAACCCTAATCCTCAAATTACCCTGGACCCACAACACCCATCCCAAAAAAATTCAACCCATATCATCATGAAAACCTCCAAATCCGCAACACTCATCCCAAATGAACCATCATCCCTTAACCCCAAATAATATTCAACATTTGTCCCTAGAAAAACATAAAAACTCATTGCTAAAATTCCATCAGACCTCAGCCCCAAAGCCCTATACCTCATCTAAAAAAAACGATCACCCCTCAGCCCTAGAAATATCATAAAACTCAGACCTAAAGAGACATAATAACACTGCCATAAAAAACCCCAAACTAGCGTCCATAGAAAACCCTAAATCCTCATCCTAAAAAAATCATCATCCCTTACCCCCAAAAATTTCCCTCCCCCTTTCCCAAAAAACAATACCAAATCAAATACCAAAACCATAAATCCTCATTCATAAAAAACCCTCAACCCACAGCCTCAAAAATCCTATACCTTTAGCCCCAAAAAAACCAAAACCCTCAATCCCAAAATACAAAGAACACATAGAACCAAATATCCATAAACCCTCATCCCCAAAACCCAAAACCCTAATCCATAAAATAACATTAACACCCATCCAAGAAAAAAGAAAAACCCTTTTTCCCAAAAAACCAATATCTCTCTCTTAATGAAAACCCTAAATCCTCTACCCAAAAAAATCTGATCCATCATCCCAAAAAATCCCCAAACCCTTCATCCCAAAAAACCCTAAAACATTATCCCCATAAATCCTTAAGACCTCAAACTCAAAAAGCATGAAACTAAAACAATGAAAAACACTGTACATTGTTCCACCAATTACATTCTAGACCCTCAACAATGAAAAAGCGAAAACCCACCACCAAAAATACATTAAACCCCAACCCCAAAAAAACATCACCCCTAAAAAACCATAAGGCATTAGAAAAAAGAATCCATCAATACTAAAACCATAAAAACTCATATCACATCCCCAAAAATCATCATCCCACAACTGTAAAAAACCAACAACCTTTAATCAAAAAAACTGAAAACCCTCAGCCCTACAAAATCATAAACTCTGAGCCCTAAAAAAGCCTCATCCCTCAACCCCAAAAAACATCAACGCTCATCCACTAGAACACTCAAACCCCCATTCTAAAAAAACCCTCAACCCTCATCCATAAAAAACCCCTATATCATAGGCCCCAAAAAAACACTGAACACTCGACCCTAGTAATCCATGAACCCTCAGCCCCAAAAAAACCCTCAACCCTTAGCCCAATAAAACACTCAACCCATAGCCCTAGAAAACATTCAGTTATCATCCCTAGAAAAACCCCATCCTTCATACCCAAAAATACCTCAACAATCATCCCCAAATATACATAGATCCAATCCACCAAAAAATATAAACCGTCATAAAAAAGGACTCAACCTTACCATCAAATAATACTAAACAATTAGAGCCAAAAACCCAAAAAAAACTCATCAACAAAAAATCCTAAACGTTGATCCCTAAAAACCCTAAACCCTAAACCCCCAAAATGTAATCCCTAATACCAAAAGTACCTAACACTTATCCCCAAGAAACCCTAAACACACTTACAAAAAAACACTAAACCCCCTCACCAAAAAAAATTAAACCATCCACATAAAAAAACCATATACCCTCATCCCCAAATAACCCAAAACCCTCATCACATAAATACGCAAAACAACATCCCTAAATACCCGAAACCATCTTCCCCAAACAACCTTATATGATAATCCGTAGAAGAACCCTAATCACTAAGCACCAAAAACCCCTAAACCCACTACCACATAAAAATTTAAATTTTAATTCATAGAATAACCTAATCCCTAAACCCAAAAATGATAATCCATCAACCCAAAAAATGAAAAACCCTCATCTCCAAAAAAACAAAACCCTAAAAAATGACCCTCAAATCAAAACCCCCTTACACTCAACCCTTAAAGACCCCCAACCCTCACCCCTAAAAAACCATCAGCCCTAAAGACCAAAATTATCTTAACCAACATCCATAAAGGCCCCCAAACCTCACCCCCTAAAAAATGTCAACCCTCAGTCAAAAAAATACCTCAACCATCAACCATAAAATTCATTAGACCCCCATCCACAAAAAACAATCATCAATTTTCCCAAAAATAAAATAACCCCTAATCCAAAAAAAACCTGAACCCTCATACCAAAAAATCCTTGAACCCTTGGCCACAAATATCATGAACCCTCATCATTAAAAAACCAAGAACCCTCATCCCAAATAAACTGTGAACCCTAAATTCTAACAAACATTGAATCATTGTCCCTATGTAAACAACAACCCTCAACCTCAAAAAAACCCTGAATACTAAGCCCCCCAAAACCCTCAACCCTCAAACCCAAGAAATCATTAACATTGATACCTATTTAACCCTAAATCAGAACCCCACAAAAACAGTCCACACTCATCCTAAAAAAACCCTATAGACTCAAACAAAAATAACACTCAACACTCATCACCAAAAAAACCTCAACCATGATCCACAATAATCCCCAATCACTAAAACACAAAAACTCTAAGCATCCTTCCAAAATAACCATAATCCATCACTCATTAAAATACCTAACCCCTCAGACACAAAAAAAACTACTAACACTCATCCCATGAATCCCTAAACTCCAGGCCCTAAAATACCTTAAACACTGTTCCCTACAAAATAATCAACACTCATCTCTAAATAGAATCAACCATCAGAATCAAAAATCCTTCAACCCGCAGACACAAAATATAATAAAACCTCAACAAAAAACCCACAATTTCATCCCTAAAACCCCCTCAACAAAAAAAAATCATCAACCCTTATCCACAAAAAACCCTCAACCCACATACCCAAGAATCAAATAACCATTTACCCAAAAAAACCCAGAAACCTCTCCCCCACAAAACACTAAACCCACTACCCCAGAAAATGAACATCCCTAATCCCAAAAAACCATTATCCATGAACCCCAACATAATCATGAACCCTTATCCCCCAAAAACATGTTACCCTCATCATGAAAGTACCCAGAATCGATCATCCAAAAATCCGTGAAAACTTACTGAAAAAACCTAAACAAGAATATCCAAAAAAACTCTAACCTGTCTATCCCAAAAAGACTCAAACACTCATCCCAAAAAAAACCCTAAACCCTTAGCCAAAAAAATCTCAGATCATACATCCCCAAAAACCTTATCCCTCAGCCCCCAAAAACCACAAACTGTCAACCCCAAAAAACAATGTAACCTCATCCTAAAAAATCTTTAAACCCCAAAATAACCATCAACCCTTAGAAAAAAAATATGAATCCAAATCCACCAAAAAACACTATACTTTAATCCCTAAAAAACCATAATACCCTAAAACAACATGAATCCCTCATCCCAAAAAACGAATAAATCCTTTGAAACAAAAAAATACTAAACTGTCAACCCCAAAAACCCCTAAACACATAGCCAAAAAAACCCTAAACCCTCATCCCTGAAAAATCGTAAACCAATAACCCAAAAAAAAACATCAACCCTCAGCCCCAAAAAAAACCCTCAACAAATATCCCGAAAAAATCCCCACTTCTCAATACCAAAAAAACATTGTACCCTAAAACCTATAAAATTATAACCCCTAAAACCCCAAAACTCGAACCCCTCGCACACAAAAACCCCTCATCCTAGGGCGTAAAAAACACTAAACCATCATCCTGAAAAATCCATCAAACCTAATCCAAAAAAAACATCATCAACTAAGTATAAAAACCCCTAAAATCGCATCCCAAAAATACCAAGAACCCTCATCCCCCAAAAACCATCAATCCTCATCTCAAAAAATCTATAAACCCATAGCCCGAAACACACCTCAATATTTATCCCCTATGATCCCTCAACCAACATTCCTAAAAAATAAACCTATAGGCCCAAAAAATCATCCACCATCATCCCCTAAAACCCCTAACACCATAGCCCAAAAAACCCTAAACCATCTTCCCAAAAAATCAATAACCCTTTATCCCAAAAGATTTGAGACCCTCAGCCCCAAAAACCCCTAAACACTCTTCCACAAAAATCCCTAAACTATCATCCCACAAAAAACATAAAATCTCATCTCCAAAGAACCCTAAAAACTCAGAACTAGAAAACAATAAACCATATGCACCAAAACCCCTAAACCATCATCCCAAAAAACCATAATCCCTCGTCGCAAAAAAACACTAAACCCTTCAACTTTAATAAACCAAAAATCCAAAGCCAAAGAATTCCGTAAAACATATGACCCAAAAACTAAAAAAACCCTCATCCCAAAAAAACATAGACCCTTAGCCATAAGAAACCATAAAACCTATATCTAAAAAACCAGAAAAACTTATCCGCAAAAATACCAAAACTGTTAGACCCAAGATCCCTATACCCTAACCCTGAAAACCCTAGTCCTTAATCCCCCAAAAGGCTAACCCCATCCTTAAAAACCCATAATCCCTCGACCCCAAAAATTTATAAATCCTCATCACCAATAAATCCCAAACCCTCATCCATAGAAAAATCAAAACCCTTCGTACCAAAAAATCCTAAACCCACAATCCCAAAAAACCCTAAAAGATAGGCCTTAAAAAATATTATACCCTCAGCCCAAATAATCCATAAACCCTCATCCCTACAAAACTCTAAACCATTAGCCCCAAAAATCCATTTACCCACATCCCTAATAAAACCTAAACACTCATCCCCAAAAAACATTAAACACTCAGACCCAAAAAACTCTAAAACCTAATCCCCAAAACCATAAACCCTCATTCCCCAGAACGCCAAATACTTATCCATAATTAAACCTAATCCTTCACCCACAAAAAACATTATACGCTCTGTTCAACAAAACCCTGAACTGAAACAGCAGAAAAGTCTAAACCCTCATAACCAAAAAAAAACTAAACTGTCACCTCCCAAAAAACATTAAAACCTCACAAAGAAATACCATAAACCCCCAATCTAGGAAAACCTGAAATCCTATACCAGTATATAACCTAAACCTATATCCCCAAAAATACCTATACGCTTTGTAAAAAAACATTAAAACCTTATCCCCCCAAAAATCCTGAACCATTATCCTAATGAAGCCCTAAACCATCTACCCCAATAAACTGAATACTCTTTTCCCCCCAAAACCAAACCCCTTATCCTAAAAAACCCATAAACCCTCTAACATAAAAACAATATACCCTCATGCCAAAAAAAAACCACATCCCTTAGACCCAAAAATTCCTTATCCTTTATCCCCAAGAAACACTCAACTACAACCACAAAAAATCATCATCCCCCAACGTAGAAAATCCATAAACCCTTATCCATCAAAAACACACAACACTCATCCCCAAATTCCCCAAACCCATTGCCCCCAATATCCCCCAACCCTCATCTCCCAAAAATCATTAACCATCAGCATCAAAAAATCCTTCTACCCTCTTCTCCATAAAATCCTAAATTATCGTCCAAAAAAAGCCCCATATCCTAAGCCCTAGAAACCACAAACCCTCATACCCAAAAAAGCCTCAACCCCCAATACCAAAAAAAATCAATAGTCATCTCCCAGGACCCCTATGCCTTCTTCCACAAAAAAACCTAAACCATCCATCCAAAACACCAAACACCATTATCCCAAATATAACCAAAACCCTCAGCCCTGAAAAAATCCTTATCTTTGCCCTCTAAAAATTACTAAATAGTTATCCATAAGATCCCCTAAATGCTCAGACCTAAACCCCCCTAAACCCCGATCCCTATAAACACTAAACACTAAACTCTAATCTCAATAAAACATTCAGAACTCAACCCCATCAAACCCTCAACTCTCAGCTCTAACAAACCTGGAACCCTCAGCCCCAAATCACATTGAATCTCCATAAAAAAAACACAAAACCCTTCTCCCAAATAAACATGGATCACATTCCCTAAAAAACCCTCAATACATAGCCTCAAAATCCCTTATACCCTCATCCCCAAATAACCCTAACCCTCATCCCCAAAAAACCACCTCAACCCTCACCCCAACATTAACCTAATCCCTCTTCCCCTATAACTATTGGACCCTCAACAATAAAAAATCATATGAAATCATACCCAACAAAAACCTTATCCCCACAAACAATTAAAACTTAAACCCAATAGAAACAAAATACTTCATCCAAAAAAACCCAAATAACTAATCCCAAAAAAACAATCAAGACTCACCCCCAAAAAATCCTGAGCACTCACCCCTAAAAAACATCATCCACTATCTCTAAAAACCTACTACTTTAGCCCCAAGAAACCCTCAACCCTCATCTCTAAATAACCACAAACCCTCCACCCCAAAAAACCCTCTACCCATAGCACAACAAAACCCTTATCTCTATTCCAAAAAACCTTATACCCCTTTACAAAAAATACATTAAACCCTCATTCCAAAAAACTATAAATCCAAATCCCAAAAAACCATATACACTCATCCTAGAAAAATAAAAAACCATCATCCCCAAAAACCCATGGGACCTAAAACCTATAAAACCCTAAACCCCTATCCCTCATAAAACATGAACCCTCGTCTGCAAAAAACTTTTATCCCTTAGTGAAAAAAACTATGAACCTCCAACCGAAAAATATCTTGAATCCTCAGCCCCATATATCCTGAAACAGTCATCCCCAAAAAACCATGAAGCTTTAAACCCCAATCCCCCTACACCCAAACCCCCAAAACCGCTCAACCCCTAGCCCCCAAAACACCTAACCCTTCATCCCCAAAAAAACCAAAAAAACCTCTGCACCAAAAACCAAAAAACAAAAAAAAAACTCATCCTCCAAAACACAAAACCCTCAGCCCCAAAACCCGAATGCACTCAACCCAAAAAAACCCTTATCTCCAAAAACTCACCCCCCAAACCCTTAACCATCATCCAAAAAAAACCAAGACATATCATCCCCCAAAACTAAAAACCCTCATCCCAAAAAAGACCAAGACTCCACCCCACAAAACCCTAATACAACCCAAAAAACCGTAAAACTACAACATAAAAAACCAAAAAACATCAGCTAAATAATCCATAGTCATCATACATGAAAAAACCTAAAACCTCACCTCTAAAACACATAAATCTTCATTCTGGAAAAAACTAAACCCATATTCCCAAAAACCCTATACACTTTGCACAAAAACCCCTATAATCTAAACCCCAAAAAATACTAAACTATCATACCCAAAAAACCCTAAACCCTAAAACCCAAAAAACAATAACCCAATTCCCCAAAAATCTTTAACCCTCAGACCCAAGAAATACATAAACATCTCCCATGAAGAAACCCTAAACCGTTGTCCCCCCAAACCCTAAACCCTCATGACCAAAAAGATAAAAACCCTTATCCCCAACATTTCTAAATCCTCTCCCCCAAAACACCCAAAACCCTTACACCCAAAAAACAATAAACCCACATCCCAAAAAAACCCTAATACCTTAGACCCTGAATACGCTAAAACCTAAACCCCTCAAAGCCAATAACCCACATCCCCATGAAAATGTAAACCCTTGTCCCCCAAAAAAACAAAACCCCTAGCCTCAAAAAACACAAACCCTAAGCCCCAAAAACCAATAATATATCATCCCCAAAAAATAAATCCATGAGCCCCATAAATTGCTATAATCATAGCCCCAAAAAACCCTATAACCTAAATGACAAAATCCATAATCCCTAAAACTAAAAAAACCCTAATCCCTAAACCCCCAAAACCACTAAAGACTCAACCCCAAAAAACATGAATACCTTAGCCCAAAAAAACTGTAAACCATATAAAAAAATAATTTCTCAATACCAAGAAACCATAAACCCTTAACCATAAATAAAACATAAACCCTCATCATCACAAAACACAAAATCATCATCCCCCAAAAAATCATAAACACTCAGCCCAAAAAAACACTAATCCATAATCCCTAAAAAACTATAAACCCCTATAAACAAACAATAAACTCTTAACCCCAAAACATGCAAAATAATCATTCAAAAAAACACCTAAACACCCAACCACAAAAAAACCATGATCCCTCAACCAAAAAAAATAAACCCTCAACACCCAAAAAACCTAAACCCCAATCCACAAAATACCCTAAAAACTCATCCCAAAAAATACTAAAACATCTCCCCACAAAAACTGTAATCCCTCATCCTCAAAAAATTACCAAAATCTCAACCCCAAAAATATTTTAATTCCTCAACCCCAAATAATATTAATCTATTAGGCCCAAAAACACTAACCCATAACCCCCAACATGACTACACTAGCAGCCCCAAAATACACTAAATCCTCATCCCCAAAAATTCCTAAACTCTCCACCGCAAAAAAAAAACATAACACCAAAAAACCTTAAACACTCAAAAAAAATTGTAAACTGTGACCAATAAAAAACCCTCAACCCTCATATCAAAAAAAAAACATTGACACTTAGACCCAACATAAATTCACCACTCAGCCCCAAAAATACATCATCCCTCTAACTCGAAAGAATCTTAACTCTTATCCCCCCAAAACCCAAAACCCCTATCTATAAAAAATCAATAACCCTGAGTCCAAAAAAACAAGAAACCCACAACCATCATCCCCAAAAAAAACATTACTCTCAGCACCAAAATTCCATAATCCAACATCCCAAAATACCATTAAACTTTTCATTAAAAAACCATAAACCCACATTCCAAAAAAAACACTAAACCCTTAGCCCCACAAAATTCTCATCCCTCAATCCCCAGAAAACCCTCATCACAATGTCACAAAAAACCATCAACCCTCCATCCCTAGAAAACCCTCAACACAAATCAATAAATATACCACAACACTCAACATAAATAAAACCCTAAAACCTAATAACCAATAAACCCTAAAGGTTCATCCCAAAAAAAACTTATACATATGGCCCAAAAAATTAAAACCCTAATCCAAAATAACCCCTCAATCCTCATCCACAAGAAACCAAAATCCGTATCTAGAAAAAACATTAAACCCTCATTTCGAAGCCCAAAAAAAACTCAACCCTCATCCCTATAGAAACCCTTCATTAGAATCCCCAACTAACCATGAACCATACCCCTAAAAACACCTAATCCCTCAACACAAAAAAACCAAGAACCCTAAACCCAAAAAAACACTGAATCTTTATCCCCAAAAAACCCTCAATCCTCTGCCCCACAAAAACACAAAACCATAGTCCAAAAAACCCTAAACCACCAACCCCAAGAAAAACACAACATCAAACCTAAAAAACCCTAACACATTAGACCAAAAAACACGTAAACACTTACCTCTAAAAAATCGTAAACCCTTATTTCGAAAACGGCTAAAACCTACACCCAATACACTAAAAATATCTACCCTAAAAAACCCTAAACCCTCATACCAACAAACACTTAATACCTAAACACCAAAAAATGATAAACCTTCATCCCCAAAAAAATCCTATACCCACATAACCAAGATACATTCACCCCACCTCTAAAACATACCACTACCCTCCACCCTAATACCCCTAAACCCTTGACACCAAAAAAAATGTCAATACACATTCCTAAAAACCCCAAATATGCACCCAAAAAACCCCCCAAAAATTCCCCAAAAAACCCTCCACCCTCATCATGAAAAGACAACAAACCCTCAATCCCAAAAAAACCCTTATCCATAAAAACACCAAACCCTCTGCCTAGAAAACCCTCAACCATTGGACCAAAAAAATGCGAACCGTCATCCCCAAAAAACACTGAACCCTCATCCCCAAAAAACTGATAACCCTTTCTCATAAAATTCCTAAAAACCATAGCCAAAAAAACCCAAAAATAATATACCAAAAACAGTCTAATTCCACAGCCCAAAAAAACCCCAACCCTATAATCAAAAAAACCTAAAACATTATCACAAAAAATCAATGAACTCTCAGTCCCAAAAAACCCTAACCCGTCATCCCCAAACTCCTATATCCTATACACAAAAAACCAAAAAACCCTCATCCCAAAAAAACATGAAAACCCTTATCCCCAAAAAACACTAAACCCTCAACCCCAAAAAAAATTCTAAACTGCCAGTCTAAAAAACACATAAAACCACATCCACCAAAACCCCTTTACACTTATCAGTAAAAAACTAAAACCCATCATCCCCAAGAGAACCAAAACCCACATCCCCAAAAAAACATAAGGCCTCACCATCAAATAAACCTAAACCCCGGACCATAAAAATCACTAAACCCTCATCCCCAAATAGGAATAAACCCACAAACCCCAAATCCCAAAACTCATAGAATAAAAAAACATTTTCCCTCAACACTAAAAAAACTACACCATCATACCCAGAATACCGTAAACCCACACCCCCCAAAAAAACCCTAAATCATCAGCCCTGGAAACCATTAGTCAATTTCCCCCAAAAAAATTAAACACTCACCCCCAACATCCCTAAACCCCCATTCCCAATAAACACTAAACCCTACTACCCAAATAACCCAAAACCATCACCCAAAAAACCAAAATTCCTTAGAAAAAACCATTAAACCTTCATTCACAAAAAACCATAAAGCCTCATCCCCAAAAAACCCTAAACCCTTATCCCCCAAAAAAATTAAACCCTCATCCCCAAAAAAACCAAAACCCATCACCCAAAAGAAATCTAAACTCCCAACCCCAAAAACCCCGAACCCTCATCCCCATATAACACTAAACCATCACCCCAGCAAAAACCATAATCCATCAACCCCCCAAAAAAACCCAAAACCCAAAACCCAATAATCACTATATCCTCAACACAAAAAATCCACAAATCATAATCCCAAAATACAATGAACCTTTATTCCCAAAAAACAATAACCCTCTTCACCAAAAATCATAAACCCTCATCCAAAAAAACCTTTAAAGACCAAACCAAAAAAACTGTAATCCCTTACTAAAAAAATCGCGGATCCCCAAAAAAACCTAAACCCAAATTCCCAAAAAACCATAAACCCTCATCCCAAGAAAACCCTAATCCATCCACCCTAGAATAACCTGAAACCCAAAAACTAGAAAACACCAAACCCCCAGCCCAACAAAACAGTAAAACCACGTCACTAGAAAACCCTAAATCATTATGCTCTGAAACATAAAATCCTCATCCACAAAAATCCCAAATCACTCAGCCCCAAACACACAATAACCCTCATCCCAATGAAAAAAAATACACACCATAGAAAATGCTGAAAAATAATTTTTATAAACCCCTAAAACCTCAGCCCATAAAATCCTAAAATCTCATCACTATACATACCTAAACCCCATCCCCTTAAAATAGAAATATATCGTACCTAGAGAACCTTAAACACTCAGACTCAGAAAAAACTAATCCATCATCCCCAAAAAATAATAAATTATCACCCCCCAAAACCATAAATCATCATCCTTAGAAAACACTAAACTGATAGACCCGTAAAACTCAAATACCTCTGCCCCAAAAATCCCAAAACCCTCCAACCTAGAAAACCCTAAACCATCATCACTATGAAACCCTAAACCATTAGCCCCAGAAAAACACTAAAACCTTATCCTTATAAATCAAAAAATATTCATTTGTAGAAAACCCTAAACAATCATCCCTAAACACCATATACCCTCATCCCAATAAAAATCTAATCCCTTATCCCATGAAAACGCAAATACATAGACCTAGAAAAAACTAAAACCCTCATCCCTAGAAATCCCTAAACCATTATTCAAATAAAACCTCAATCCTTAATCCCTTGAAAACCCAAAAACGTAGACCCTGAAAACCCAAAACCACTAAAAAACCCAAAACCATAATCCTTGAAAAAACCTATACCATATTCCCCCAAAACACTAAATCGTCAGCCCCACAAAACACTAATCCCTTTTCCCTAGAATACCCTAAACCCCTATCCCATTGAAACACTAAACACTAAACCCTATAAAAATATAAACCCTTATCCACAGAAAAATATAAAACCTAGACCCCAGAATACCTAAACCATAATCCCATAATAATCATATACTATCATCCCCATAAAAATATAAACCCATACCAACAAAAAACAAAAAAACCTTATGCCCTAGAAAATCCCAAAACCTCACCCATAGAAAACCCTAAACACTCATCCCTTGAAAACCCTGATCCCTTTACACCTAAAAACCCTAAACCCACATTCATTTAAAATCATATACCCCATAGACCCAAAATCTATAAATCCTATGCCCCAATAAATATTAAATCTTCCGCCTTAAAAAAATATTCCCTTTGGCTTAAAAATCCAAATAACATTAGCCCTAGAAAACCCTAATCCATAATCCCCAAAAACTCTAAACTATTAGCCCCAGATGACCCTAAACCCTGCCCCCAATAGACCCAATATCTCAAAATCTTGAAAAAAATAAACCCTCAACACTAGAAGACCCTAAATATTAATCACCAAAATAACCAAAACCCTCAAACCTAAAAAACCATAAACCCCAATCAAATGAAAACACTAAACCCTCATCCCCATATGTCACTAAAATAAATACCCAAGAAGTCCCTAAACCATTAGTATGTAAAGATCCTCAATCTTAACCCCCCATAAAACAATTTACTATCATACCCAGAAAAACAAGAACCATCATCCCTATAAAACTATAAAACCACATCCTTAGAAAACACTAAAACTTATACACTAGAAATACCTAAGCCCTCTACAATTGAAAACCCTAAGTCATAATCCCCATAAAATGATAAACCATTTTCCCAATAAAACCATATACCCTCACCAGTAGAAAACCCATCATAATAATCCCTAGAAAACCATAAAACTGCATCTAGAAAAAATACAAAACCCTCAGAACCAAAAAACCATTAATAATCTCACTCGTAAATCCATAAGAATGAAACACCTGAATGTTTTATGTAATGTTTTCTTTAAATAGTTTTAATTCATAAATAGATTTCATTTAACAAAATTATGAGACTAAACATGCCCTGAGACACCCATAGTATAAAATGAAAATTTTAACTCTTTTTTTAGGTTAGTAGGAATAAATTTAACTATCTTATGAAAATGTATAGTGAATTCATTGGAAACCAAATATTTATGAAAAATATATAAATCAATTATATATTTGTATTATTATTACTTAATCGGTTCAATTACTATTAGTAAATAAAATTACATAAATATGTATGTTATATACATAATAAAATATTTTTCATATTCATTCGGTAGATATTTTTGTCATAGTGTATGAATAAACCCTATTTGATGTATAAAAACTGATATTTCTTAAAAAGGGTAATTTTCTTCGATTTAATAGAGAACCAATTGTACATCAATATTTTTACACATTAATAATTTTTATATTATAAAACAATGATGATATTTGTAATGGGGAAATAAAAATTTACTTTGGATAAATTTTTTATATTTTTATGATAACTTTCATTTTTTATGAATATGAAAAATACACTAAAATATAATTGAAAAAACATTTTCATCAAAATAATTTTAAATTTAAAATTGTAATATTAAATGGTATTAAATTATAAATATAATATTTTTTATCATTATGTATAATTTATGTCATTATCATTAATTTTACATTGAATTCAGATAGAAAAACATTTTAATCATATACAATGTTTTAACTTTTTAAAACTGATCTCTATTTCTAAAATTGAGACTAATATTAAATTCATTATTCCAAATTATATGCTTTCAATTTTGAAAAATTTATTCCATATTTGGAATCATTACGTCCAAATTATTTAAACAGATTTCATTCATTTTTGACCATAATGAATACTAAATATGGTAATTTTAATTAAAATAGTAAAAGGGTAAATAAAGTAATTATCGGTAAAAATAATTTTATCAAACTACCCTAAAACATTCCCTAATATCATTAGATGAGTTATGTTTGACATAAATCGTCCATGGGTCAAAATAGTTTTCTTTTGCAAGCCACTTGGATGAGATTATGACATTTAATTTATTTTATTTTAAAAGAGTTAAATATGTCTCACTCAAATTTTGATAACTAAATCTATTTTTATATAAGGTTATAAAATATATATATTATATTATAAAAAAATTAATTATTAAATGTTTTCATTATCATTATAATTTATTTGTAATTTTTACAAAATAAAAAATTACCTTAAAGACTTGTAATTTAAGGATGAAGAAATTATTTAATTATTGAGAAATCAATAAAATGATAATTATTAAAATTATAATAATAAATAATAGACCCAAACACTTGAAAAAATATTATTTGATGAATATATGTCGACCATACCATACAAGGGATGATTTATAGACCATTTGGAGCTTTATAGTACAGATTATGACACTTATATTTTTTAATTTAATGTGATGTTAATGTTTTTATATTCATGTTTAAATTAATATAACATTTATATATAGGAATTTACAGAATATATATTTTGTTATAAGAATTTTCAAGAAATAATGTGGATTTATTTTTATCATAGTATTTTAGTTTTAAATATTATTCAAATAATAATAATATAAAAAAATTACACAAAGTTGTTGTTATATTAATTTTATTAAGATAAATATCAAATAAATGTTATTTAAAATATAAAAATAATTATAATTTGGGATAATTAATATGTCCTATGAATTTTCTAAATGACCTTGATATCATAGGAATATAATAAAATGGTATTTTTTATGTTAACATTTCATTTTTATATTTTTTAAAATCAATGAATTGAAATGTATCAAAATTGACACTATTTATTATCAATCAAAATACAATTTTATTAAATTATTTAAATATAAAAAAACATTTTCTAAAAATATTGAATAATTATTATATGGTTGAAAATGGTATAAGGTATTTTGTTATGGTCTAATTGATATACAATATGTAAATATTGAACCCTTTTAATATTGAAATATTTATTACCTGAGTTAAATATTAAATTGAAGAACTACGTGTTAATTAAAATGATAAGGTTTAAATTTATAGAAAAAACATGTCCAAAATTTATTAGTTTTTGAGATTTAAATCCTATATCATCTCGTATTCTAAATTGGGAAATTTTGGATGATTTTTTAGCGGGTTTAAAATTATTATAAATTAATATATTTTGAGATCCCAAAAGTACCCCTCACCCCTATTATGATAGGGCACCACCTCCCTCACCACTTCACATAAAATTGAGCCTTAAAAATCAGATATACCATAAGAATTTCCTGTTTATACTTCAATAGTTTTATTCTAGAGGTTCTTTTCCTCTTCAAATACCAACTCTAGTGCATTAAGATGTAATTTAGAGGGAGCGTGTCGATGAAGAAGTAATCTCCTCTACAGATTCATTCAACCCTCATTCTTATTATACATCCTATTCAAAAGTTTTATAATTATAAAGTTATATATATTTTATAAATTATATACTGATATGTTATTATTACTATGAAACAACCATATTCCATCTCTTATATATCCTATAAAAAATGAAATCACTTCGCATTCGTATGTATGGCATACCATTTCCATGTCGTAGTGTAATATGTTTTTTAGTACCACCTTACATGGATGGGTATAATTATGGAAATAATATCTATATATTATTATTATAACATGATATTGATTTTTAATGATTATACACTATCTACTTCAATACTATTCAACAATTATGGGAATGATATCGTCGCTCATGTGTATGTACAACCTAGCATCTCCACGATGTGGTGTAATTCATTATACACGATCTTAATTAAATCATGATTATATAAATGAGTGAAATGAATAAATATGATATATATATTATAAAAATATTATTGATTAAATAATACAACTATAACCTAAGAAGAGTAACATGAAATTATCTTACAAAACATTCGTAAGAATATAATGTTAACACCTGATGGATGACTAATAATGTTACTAAAAAACGGATGATAATATGATAATATATGATATTATAAATTTGAATATATTTATAAATAAGAAAATTTCATTATTTATATCATTATACATGAGGTTATGATACATAAAAATGAAATTGAACTTAAGGTATGTGATAATTTTGCAATCTCAATTTTATTAGAGATTATTTAAACGTAAATATTTACTAGGGTATATTCATCATCCTAGTCCATGTATAATAAATTTGTATTATTGAATATTATTTATATTATTATATTATTATTTAATGCAAATTTTACCCATTGGTGAATTTTTATAAATGGTATGAAAGGAATATTTTTTCATTTTCGATATGTGGTACAATATGACTTTTCGAGAAAAAGTATAAGAAGAATGGTTTTAATCATATATGGAATGAACATATTTTTATGTTTTCATAACACATTTTTTTTGTGATGATTAATTTTTATTATTTCATGTTCATTTTCAAATATATATTTTTCCAAAATAAATTTGCATTTTGAGAGAAGAAATGTTTTTTGAAGAAGAAAGTATATTTTATATAAGAATCAATTTCTAGTGCTCTATAATAATTATTTTTCATGTAAGATTACAATATTTAAACTGGGTTATTTATCATTACCTATGATTATAATGGTTTTATTGGGTTCATTATGGAGTTATATTTACGAAATATATTTTTTTATATTCATTATGATGGAATTATTTCTAAGAAATTTTCTTTTATTCTGTGGGTTATGCTATGATGACTGAATTATGTTTTTTTGGAACATGTAAGAATGATTTCATTATGAGATGTGTGGGACATATATATCCCTAAAATTTATTAGGTAATAATTTATATGTCATTATATAGACAAGGCTGGAATAAAAAATGATCTTGTTTCAGTAGTATATGGTCGGAACGAGGTGTGAACTCAGTTTGGTAATGGAAGTTGTCCTCTATGTTGGTATTGGATATTTTACATGACTAATATACAATGAAATTCTATTATTATGTGTATGAAACAATATTTCATTCCTGATTTTATGAGTTTTGGGATTATATTCATTGATTCTTATTATCATTTATAATTTATCCCATGGAATGATATCCCAATATTTCATATGCAAGAATGATTTTCAAATGTCATGTTCTTAATGAGCATTTTCCCTCACCATTTCATATGTTTCTTTTCCCTAGGTCTGGAATAAGTTTATTATGTACGATATTTCAAAAGGGGGTCATGTTTTGATGAATGAAATGGGATACATTGAATATGTGTTAGGAACTAGTTTTTTTTGTTTCATAGATTCTAAATACACTATACGTGTACGATAATTTCATGGATTTATTATATTTTGTAATGATTATTATTCAATTTGAATTTAATATATATATGTAATTTATGGGTTTTTATAGTTGGTATTAGAGTAAATATATAGTTAGACATTGGAAACTAAGATTAGAAACCCATTGGAAGAACCCTAAGCATATGATGAAATATATGTTACAATAATAGTGTTTTACAAATGATTATGAGTAAATTAACATAAAAACAAAAGTGTCCAAAAATGAAATTTTATTGTTCATTATATAATTTTTCCATTATGAGTAGTGTTTCTCATACATTGCTTCATGGTTTACGTTAATGGCTAGAACCTGGAAGAATCCCATTAATGCAGAATGTGACATGTAATGCAATTATTTTCTTCATGAGTAACCAAATGTACTAGGGGATGGAATGAAAAATATAATAGCTATACTCACACAACATTACCATACTATGAATCATGTAGGAATTCCAAATGACTAATGTAGGGAACAAAATTATGGTGAGTCCTTTAGGAGGAATCATCCACATTATTTTAGTAGGTCTTCTGATCCTTTAGTGGATGAAAAATTTAATTTTACAACTAAAAAGATATTTTTTGTTTTATAATTTTCATAACCTGATAATGTTATCATCGCATTTTATCATCTAAAATGTGAAGCTGATCAATTTTGTAACCTTATCAATAATATGAGGCCAATATATGAAATTGAATCCATGGAATGGTAAATGGTCATGAACATGTTTTTCAATATGTAGGATCATCGTATTCTTCAAAAAAAGATGGATAAAGAGTTCCTTGATCTCATGAAAAAGGATTATGACCCTATTAGAACCTATGAGGAAATGTTTTCAAGACATTCAAGGTACACTTATAGAATTATTATCCAACGTAATAATAAAATTGATAGATTCTTTAGTGGATTAAAATCATGTATCTGAAGGGAATTATCCATAAGTGGCGTCAATAACTATGATAAAATCATTCTTTGTGTTCTCAAGGATGATATGGTGATAATGTAACCCATCTGTCCTATGGGTTTGATAAGAAGAAAAAAATTAAATTCAATGGAAAATCTAAATAACACGCCAAAAATATTTTTAGTTTTACCATATGCTAAATGTGTGTAAAAACATTGATTTAATTTTATTAAATGGAATAGTAAATGTTTTATGTGTGGAAAAAAATTCCAATTTGTAGTTGAATGCAGAACTGATGGGAAAAATATTTATACCGATAATAATAAATAAAAGGCTACAAATAATTCCCCTCTTACAATTCAATGATACTTGTTCTCGTAAATGGGGAATTATTCATGTCAACAACCTAATACAAGGGTTATTGATTACGATCGATGTCAGTAAACTCTAAAGGAAAAAGATAAAGGAAAGTCACATGAAATCGCTATCACCTTGTGGAGTACGATAATGAATTAGTAAAAGGTACAGTTATCATCAACTCTAAATTATAAAATGTTTTATTTCATTCCAGATACACCCACAATTTTATTTCATAAGAACATTTTAAGGTTATCATTGTATTACCTCATCTATTAGATGTTAAGTTAGTAGTGAAAACTCTTAAGGGAATAATAGTAACCTCAAAAGTTTATATTTATTCTCTGGTGGATGTTTGTGGGGAATTTATTCAATCAACTATTCTCATACTTCTAATAGTGGAATTTGTGTGATTCATGGAATGGATTTTCATTATTTATATGTATATATAATCAATTTCCAAGGAAATGAAGTCACATATCATATTCTGTATAATACTATGATCATATATTGATGTAAGGATGAATATGCCCTTAAAGTGAAAATTTCTTCCATCTTATGTGTCTTGATTCTTATAAATGAAGGTTATATATCTGAAATTGGTAGGTAAAAACACAACATTAAGAATAAATCTATTTTACTGGAGTTTAATGATGTCTATCTGGAAGAAGTACCTAGTATTCCACTGAATCATGAGGTTGAGTTTTTAGTAGATATCATTCTGGGTGCTATGCCTATTTCAAAGACACCTATTAGAATGGCCTCGATTGAGTTTCGAGAATTGAAGAAAAAACTCCAAGGGAATATTAACAATGGATTCATGTTCCCTAGTGTGTCACCTTAGGGTGTACTTGTTTAGTTTGACCAACTATGTAATGATCAATAATTTTCTATGATTGGTCTTCATTCAGGATATCATCAACTAAGGACTAGGAAGTAGGATATATTGAACACAGTATTTCATGAAAGGTATGGATAATATGAATTTATAGTAATGCATTTTCGTATTATTAATTCCACCTCTATATTCATGTTCTATTAAATAGAGTCTTTCGAGACAATATATATTAGTTTTTGGTAGTCTTTATTGAAGATATTTTTTTCTATTCGAAGAGAATAGAAGAACATGAAGATCAATTAACAATTGTACTAAAGACACTGAGAATTTATAAATTGTATTAAAAAGTTACCATGGGAAGATTTTTGGCTTTATAATGATTCATTTTTGGGTCAGATAATATCAAGAGAATGGATATATGTGGATCCATAAAAAATATATGTAATTAAATGTTGGTTGAGACCAACTACGACAACTAAGATCTGATTTTTTCGTCGTTTTTCTAGATAGAATCAACATTTTGGAAAATATTTGTCATGGTTACCTAATCCACTGACCAATTTGAATCGAATAAAAGTTATGTTCCTATATAAGGATAACTATGAAGATAATTTTAGAGAGATAAAAATAAGGTTATCAAGTGCACTGGTGATCACACTACCTTGTAGTGAAGAAAGGTTTGTGATCTATAGTGATTCACAAAGAATTGGATATGTTGTTTTCTCATGAAAAGTCATATAAAGATAGTATATGCCTTGCA
The DNA here is from genome assembly GCA_963277665.1 of Viscum album. Classification (NCBI taxonomy): domain Eukaryota; kingdom Viridiplantae; phylum Streptophyta; class Magnoliopsida; order Santalales; family Viscaceae; genus Viscum; species Viscum album. Next base: position 1,899,932,599 of record OY728141.1, read on the forward strand.
AAAATTGAATATCCATGATAAAAATTAACCATGTCATGATTTGTAGTTAGAAACGGTGATATTTTCATTAATGATATGAAGGAACTATCTTTATCATGGAAGGAATGATATTTATACTGATCATAAATGTTTAAAGTATATTTCACCAAAAATGAATTTTAATATGTTCCAAAGAATATTTTTGGGAACATCAAGTATATTTGGTTGGATTTTCTTACAATAATATCATTCACTCTAGTATTCATATGGATCCTTATAAAGCCATCAATAGAAAGAAGTGAAAAATCCAAATAGCTGGGATGAAGTTTGTGAATGAATGCTATTAGGAAATGATCTTTTTGATGAAATTGCAAAAAAGGTAAGATATATTCAACACCACATAAGAGCAGCTCAAAGTCGATAAAATATTTATACTTACAACTAATAAAAATCCAAGAGCATGAAGTAGGTGATAAGGTATTTCTAGGAATATCTCCCAGAATGAGAGGAAAGAAAATTTTAAATTAGGGAATGTTGAACCCTAGGAATATCAATTCTTTTAAAATTTTGGATCGTGTTGGGAATGTAGCTTACCAATTGACACTTACACCAAATCTATCTGAAGTTCATGATGTGATCCATGTATCTCTCTTGATAATGTACATACATGATCTTTGACATGTACTAAAATCAAAAGTTGTGCCACTAGATAATGATCATTCTTATGATGAAAAATCAACAGAGATTCCAGATCATAGAAAAAAGGAACTACAAAACAATACCACTCGCTTGGTTAAAGTTTTATGCCAGAACTAAAAATTTGAGGAAGCAATGTGGGAGTATAAGGATGTGATGAGGCAGAAGTTTCGTAATATTTTTTATTCAAATGATTAATTTTAAGGGAGAAATTCAGTTTAGGGGGGGAAGAATATAACACCCAGATGTTTTATGAAATATTTTCTTTAAATAATTTCAATTCATCAATAGCATTCATTGCACATAATTGAGTGTTTAAACAAACTACACGATGAATTTAGTATAAAATAACTATTTTAACATATTAGTTATGTTATCATTATTAAATATAACTATCTTATGAAATTGTGTGGTGAATTCATTGGCTGCTAATTATTTATGAAAAAATATAGATCAATTATATATTTTAATTTTTGTACTAAAATATTGATTGAATTACAATTAGTATATGAAGGTAATGAAATATTTATTTATATACTTAATAAAATATTTTTGATATTCATCCAATAGATTTTTTTCATAGGGTAAGAATAAACATTAATTTATTTATAAAAACATATATTTATTGAAAAGTGAAATTTTCCAGTTTTTAATGGACAACCCCTTTTAAATTAATATATTGAATTGTGAATAATTTTATACCACAAAATAAACATTTTATATGTACATGGGATATAAATTTTTTTTGGATTAATTTTTGAATTTTTTTATAACTTCCCATTTTTTATGAATAGTAACAATACACTAAATATTATGTGAAGAAAAATATTTTCATAATAATAATTTTTATTGTAAGACTATAAAATTTAATGGTTTTAAATTATGAATAAAATATATTTTTATTAGTCAAAATAATTTATATCATTAAAATTACTTTTTCATTGAATTCAGATGTAAAACAATTTAAATCTTTCGCAATCTTATAAATTTGAAACTCAATCTATCTTTAAAAAAAGGGATTCATTTTAAATTAATTAATGAAACTTATGTGAATTCAATTTTGAAAAATCTAATTTATTTTTTTAATCTGTAAATAAAATTATCTAAATATGTTTCATTTATTTTTGTCCATTATGAATAGTAACGTTGGTAATATTAATTAATATGGTAAAATAGTAGATCAGGAAGTTGGGGTAGAAATAATATAATTAAATTACCCTAATAGAAGTTCTAATATCACTTGTGGAGTTTATTTCGACCTAAATAAAACTTTGGTCACAATGGTGTCCTTTGGAAGACACTTGGATGGGATAAAGGCAATTAATTTGTTTTATTTCATGAAAAGTTAAACATGACTCACTCATATTTTAATAACTAAATCATTTTTATATATAGTTATACAGAATGTAAATTCAATTGTAAATATTCATTTTAAATATATTTATTTCATTATCATGATAATTTATTTGTAACTTTTATAAAATAAATAATTACCTTAATGACTTATACTTTAATGATATGAAATTATTTAACTAATGAGAAATTAATTAAATAATAATTATTAAAATTATAATAACCATTAAACCACCATAAAACATGACCAAATCTTATTTTTAGTGTATATCTCGGCCATAACCATCCATGGGTCGTGTTATCTACCATTTGAGGCCATATAAGAGATATTATGACACAAATATTATTTTATTTAATGTGATGTTAAAGATGTAAAATTCATGTTTTAATTAATATAAAATTTTTAATATAAAATTTTATAGATGTTACATTATATTATATGTATTCTTATGAAATATATAGGATTTATATTTTTCAAAATTGTTTGTAACTTTTTATTCAATAAATACACATTTAAAATTATTACACAGTACCATTACATTAGTTATTTTATAAAGGGTAATATCGAATAAATGTTATTAAAAATAATAAAATAAATATAATTTGGAATATCTAATATTACTATTTAATTTTATAGATTAGCATGACCTTTTAAAAATATAATAGAATATATTTTTTGAAGTTATCTTTTCAACTTATTATTTTTTAAAATAAATGAATTGAATAGAGTCAAAAATTTACACTATTGATGGTTTGTCAAAATAATGTTTTTTTAAATTATATAAAAATTATAAATCATTTTCTAAAAATATATAATATTTAATTTTTTTCTATTAAATGTTAGAAGGTGGTTATTTATGTTCTATGTTACTTCAAATGAGTAAATATTTCACCCTTTTAAGGTTTAAATATTTGTTAGATTCGTTAAATATTAAATAGAATAACTTAGTGTTAATTAAAATTAAAATATTTAAAATGATAGGAAAACATGAATAAATTTTATTGATTGATTATATGTCAAATATATATCATCTAATCATCCAAATTAGGTCATTTTGGAGTTTTTTGGATGGGGTTTTATTTTTTAATAAATTAATATTTTTAGAGATCCCAAAAGTGCCTTTCATCGCTGTTATAAAAGGGAGATCCCCCCTCACCTCTTCACATTATTTTTAGCCTTCAACCTCAACCATAACCTAACTATTTCACATTTAAACGTCCACATGAAACATTCAATAGGCTTTTATATTTTTCAATGACCAATTATAGTGCTTTAATATGAGATTTAGGGAGGGCAGGTCGAAGAGGAGGTGATCTACTATATAAATTCTTTAAAACTTATTTATTCTCCATCTGCCTCTTCATGAGTTGTTTCATTATAAATTAATAAATACATTTTCAATTATATAAATACATGTTATTATGAATATGAAACAACAATATTCCATCTTCTATCCATCATATGAAAAATAAAATCACAACATGTGTGTAGCTACGTCTTATCGTCTCCATGACATCGTGTAAACTGTTTTTCACCACCACATTACATGGATGGGTATAATAATGGAAATAAAAAATATAGATGATTACTATAACATTATATTTATTTGAAAATATTATTCACCATCCACTTTAATACCGTTTAATAATTATTGGAACAATAACATCACTCGTGTGTATGTACACACTACTGAAAATTTAAGCTATACCCACGATCTAAATCCGTGGATATAAGAACAAAAAACAAGGCTATAGGTTATAGACATGGTTCATTGAACAATGGTTGGTGTTTTTGTGGCTATATGTGTTGTCCAGTAGCAAAGGTATTAAACTGTGGAAGATGTTTTATCCATATAATGCCTATTTCCACGGTTCAAACTGTGGCTACATCATCAATTTCATAGGAAAAGACCAACATGACCTATAAATGTGGTTGGAAACATTATATATAGATTAAAATTCAGTAAGAAAACATTGAAGGACAAAAATCATGCCTTCCACCCCTACTAGTCCCCCTAACATACACCCACCTGGTAGTCCCCCTGCCTATATACCCCCTATTTCCACCTGCCTCTATCCCCTTCTTGTCCCCTACCTTCCTTCCCCCAGTTCCCCACCCCCTTCTTGTCACCCATATTTGCAACCCCTCTAGACACACCCCACACCCCTAGATAGACCCCCCTAGACAGACACAACCCCTGGACAGATACCCCTTTTAGGAAGACACCCCCACCCTGGAAAGACACCCCTGGACACCCCCTGGACACAGAACCCTGGACACCCCATAGACAAACACAACCCTAGACATATATCTCTGGATACCACCTCCATAGGACAAGAACCCACCGTAGATGGACAACACATAGTCATGCACCCCTAGACACAGCCAGGATAGACACCCCTGACACCCCCATCCCTGGATGATCACCCCCTGGAGAGACCCCCTGAACACCTCACCCCCTATACAGACACCCATGGACCCCCCCCCACAAGAAACCCCTGGAAAGATACCCCTAGACACCCACCTCTCCTGGAAGACACAACCTTGGAAAGACATCCCCCAGACACTCCCCCTCTTTCATGGACTCCCACCTATACACCCCATACCCTGAAAAGACAGCAGACCGAACACTCACCCTCCACCCTCCCTCCAGTACACCCTCTAGACACCCCTCCCCTGGACAGACACTCCCAAGAATCCTAATACAGTTGGGCATGAAGTTTGAAATCAATGACAAAAACTAAAATAGAACACATTTCAATCTTCCCTCAAAATATTCTTTCCCAACATTAATTGAGAAAATAGTAAAAAATGACTGGCTATAGAAAAATCATACATAAGCCAAGAAATTGCCATAAAACATTATGTTGACACACTAAATTGATGTCAACATAGTATGGAGGTTGAAGAACCATCTTCAATGTTGGATAACATACATAGAGAATACAAGAGATAATGGGAAAACAAAACCGGAGACTCATGGTTTGTCTGGAAAAATAAAATGGGGAAATATAGATACATATGAATAATATAAATGTTTACATATAAAAATTGATAAACTAAATCCCTACACATAACCATATTGTAAAATTTTATCTAATACCCACCATGCACCACCACCACCACCCTTCTGGACACGCCTCCCCCTGCCACTCCCCCATCCACCACACTTGACACCCCCTATAGGAAACCCATCCCTCTGCAAACCCCCCTCCACCCCTAGAGACCCCTCCATCTACAAATCCCCCCCTCCACCCCTCTCCCCCAACATAACCTCCTAGACACCCCTCCCTCCTAGAAACCCACTCCCTCATGGACACCCTGCTCCCGGAATGAACCCCCCATGCTGACCCCCCCCCCCCAACAGACCCACTAAGACACCCCCCTCCCCCCTTCCAGTCCCCCCCACCCCCCTTCGGACCCTCCTAGACACCCCCTCCCTTTGCCAATCCCCCCGGCCAATCCCCCTTGTCAGCACGCCCACCACATACAGACACTCCTTGACACCCACTCCCCTACTAGTCCCTCCACATGCATTCCCACCCCACCCCCTCCAACCCCCCTATAGATCCTCATGGAAACCCCCCTCCCCCTTATAATCCACCCCCACATGCATGTCCCCCCTGGTATCCCCCCCACCCACCCTCTATCACCCCCCCTACAAAAATTCCAAGACACCCCCTCCACCTGCCAGTTCCACCTATTCCCAATTTTTTTATTTTTTGAACTAATATATAGAATTAAAGTATTTATATGAGTTCTCAGCAAACTGTACAACAAAATAGAAAGTTGAGTTCAACAACAATGATGATTTTTTCATGGAGTTACAAGGTTGTAAATATAGGATGATGAAGTGGAAGAGGATGAATCCCCTTGTAAACGTGCTTGCATAATATGGAGTAGTCAAACATCGAAGAGGTGAAGTAGTTACGTCGGGGAGGAATGATTACACCCACATGTGGTAAGGTCGCAATGGAAATTGATCACACCACAATGACCTAGGGAGTCAAGTAGTTTGGAGGTAACCAGTTTTTTGAAACTCTCATATCACACCCTGATGTACCTTGATGGATGCAGACTCAATGCTATAATGTCCAGAATAATGGTATTTCATTGGGCGCGAAGTACCAATTCCTGAATTGTAGTATATTAATTGAACTCTAGAGGTCTGTGTGCTACGATGTATGTGCATAAAACTAAAAAAAACTATTAAAATGGGGAAAACCAAATAGCTTCACTATGTATCCAAATTTTTCTTTCACTCATTGACATTTTAAAAAATATGATAATCAATGAGTGGCCTTAGAATGGATAAGTGAAATTGAACAGAACATGTGAATCCAAATGGAATGGGTGGTTCAATAGTAGTAGTTCAGAAAGCGTCATCCATACATTGGGTGTCCATGCCGAAGGAAAAGAAAACAGAAGCAACAGAGTTTGAAGACAGAAAAAAATGAATGACACAAATTAATCTCTCCACTGCCCTGATCTTCCTCCTCATCCATGAAAACTGCATAGCTGCCTCTGGTGTCCCTCTGGCCTCCTTCGTAGAATATAACTACCCTTAATTTATATAATGTAGGAAACAACCCATGTGGATGATGCAATAAAATAATAACATTATTACTAAACTACAACATAACATATCCATGTGAATAATTATATCTCTAGCCTATTTCATTTTGCTGTTGAAACATTATGCTCGTGTGGAAACCCACTTTCATTGATGAAAGTCAGGAAAATGATTTTCAATAATTCATAAATTTCATACTACAAAAGAAGAATGTTCAATGAATCAGACCACTATGAAAGGTTTTAGTATTCAGAATGATGTTATAATAAGTATAGCTTCTAACATTTTGAAAACACAAAGTCTATCTGTTGAACTTGAAATCAATGAGTTCAATGGAGTGATTAATGATTTTCTAAATCAGATAAGTATGTATAAAATCCAAACTAAGAATCATTGTGCACCCCACTTGCACCCCCCTCAACCCCCTTACACCCTCCCCTGTTGCACCCCCGACCCCCTCCTTACTATGCACCCAACTTTCAAACCCTATGCCATCACCCTTCCCCCTGCCCCCTCCCCTACCCCGGCACCCCAACCTTGTACCAGCACCCACACCAACTACTCTTGCACCCCCTGCTCCTACAGACCCCATGCCCCTGCCCCGTGCACCCCCTACCCCTACCTCACTATACACTCCACAATCAACCCCTCCCCCTCACGCTTGACATTTAAAATAGTATCATGTTTCATCTCAAAAATATTTTTCTCGATTTGCATTACATCCAATCAATGCCGCTATAAATTTGATGACTAATATGACAACTCAAAGAGTATAATTTTCATTCTCCAATTGCAATTGGAATCTAAATTAACACGCTTTATTTTTCAATTATATGATTGACTTATTCCAATAATATAATTTGAATCATCATGTTCATTAACTATATGATTCCTTGACATTCGATGAGGTGTCTCATCTGTCTCTACGACATTATTGAAGTTTCTCAGATTTTTACTATTTGGATGATCAATCCGTAAAAATTAATTATTCCCTATGAAGGTGAATGTTTGTTGAAACATTACTATTCTAGATTTTGTATGTTTCATACAAATAGGTAAGGATTATTTCCCTTTATTACTCAAACCATACATCATTCTGTACGTTGGGAAATCATGTATCGCCCATCATAAAGTTTCATGAATCATAAAGAACTCCTTGCTGAATGCAATGTACACATGTTCACCATCAATCCAAAATCTCATTTAACTCATCTATTAAGGGACGCAAGTATATATCAATATCATTTTCAGGATCACTATGTTCAGTTATCAATATATTCATGATAGTAAGCGTCTTCTTCATACACATTCGTGAAGGAAATTTATAAATGTGAATGAAATGAGGCCATGTGCTGTGTGTAGTATGCATTTTAAAAAAAGGGTTGAAACCAAAAAAGGATAATCCCTATAGATCATTTTGTGGATCATCTACAAAATCGAGATATAACCTATCATTTTTTTCTAAGCTAACCCATGTGAAGAATGCACTACTTTATCATAATACTTACTTATTTCATGTTCATAACCTCTCATATTAGTTTCCATTTGTTTAGAAATAATATGTTTTTGATGTTTGGAAATTGAAGGGAAGTACCACATCACTTCTCCTAGTATGTGAGATTGTGTTCCATATCTATTAGTCTTCCACCATGATGTTCCACACTATATCCACTGACTCAACAAGACATTTTCCTTATAGAAAAGACAACGATATTTTGGGCCAGAATGATTCTTAATAAATTAGAATCCAAATCTCTCAACCAAATTTGATTTCATGTAATAATTTTCTAGAATACATGGATCATCATGGAGTAAATAATTAAAAAATGTAATGATATAGTTGAACACAATATTACTAAATAAAAAATTTGTTTTCCCTGTTAGATAGTCTCATTAAAAACTCATGTTTTCTCATTTCTTCACATGCATGATATAATAGGCTATTTCGATCTTCTATTATATTTCTAACACTCTCAACGTCATGATCTTGATTATTAGATGAATTTTTTTTTTCCGGAATTCATTTCCTCTTGCACTAGTCTACATGAGGTGTTGTCTTCAGAAACAAAATTAAACCGATCAAAAATCATAATTTTCATACCAATCCTTTCTGTTGATTCAATTTCAATCATCACTTTGTCTTTTTCTCTATTTTGATACCCCACTTGATAATTTATTTGGAAACCAGGTTCAGTGATATGGTAACTCACCTTTTCATGAGGTATACATGGTATTCCAACACAATCAAAACACGAGCATCAAATTAATCCGCCATCTATATAATTGGTGAATGCAATTTCAAAAAATATTTTAAATCCTTCTAGAATTCATCAAGGATTCGATCAATGTTTTACATCCAATATATATCCATTCTGAGGCATATAACCAGACATTAGATAAATAATATAGAAATTTACATAACATTATATGTATTATTTTATAAGATAATAAGTGACAATCAATAACATGTTAATAAAAAAATAATAACAAATATTATGGTTTACGGAATTCATAAATGTTTTAAATTATAAAGAATCACGAATAGTCACACATAAATTCCATGAATGAGTATTGATAATAGTGATAATGGTTTATATGAAATCTGATAGATAATAATAATCAAATCATTAAAGTGTATGTATATATTCACAATGATTTGTGATGTTTTGTATTAATTCTACAATGATTTATTGAAATTTAGATATATTTTGAAAATATAAACCATATCATATACCTTAGTGCAAGGACGTAGTTTCATTCCATTTCTAATTTGTAATCATGGAGTATAACTTTGCTACATGGTGAAGGAGATTGAAAAATATTTCTAATCATCTATTATCATAACCAACAAACAATAACAAACCAACCTACCATTTTAACACATGAATTCACAACCCAAACATCTACATTTTTTCAGGGATATGGTAGATCATACGAACTAATTTTTTACTAGGTAAGCATAACCAATAAACTAACTTTTAATGGAGGCACAACCATGTGTGACTTGAGTGATTATAACACAACCAAAATTTACACCAGAATAGAAATTCATCATAATTAATATAGAATAATTAAATCAATCAATGTTGTTGATAATTATTACTTATGTACAATTAATATATTCGGACCTTCACATCTTATATATAGAACAATTTAGCATTGGAATTATATCACGAGAAATGAGTAGATAAGAAGAATTTAATCTCATTGGTAAAATTCATTTAACAGAGGTTATCTATATATCCATAATTAATTTTTTTGATGTCTTTATAAAATAACTATCATCTAAATGCCGATGTGAAATCCTATTTTTGTATTTGGGTTAGTACATAAAAGGAATGATCCTCCAAACACCGACTCTCTAAGAGGGTATTGAATTCAATCAACCCAAGACTAGTCAATGCCCAAAATATGCATTGTTAAAAAGGAACTTGAAGTATAAAGCATAAATTTTCATGTCCAGTAAGTTGTTAATGTAGGGTATTCAAATGTATATACTAAATAGGGAACCACTGACATACCTCAAATCATATTTGAATGACCAAGTGGATGTGTGAGCATGTAATCTAATTAGCATGTCTATATAAAAAAATATTTTTTTGGAAAATAACCAAAATAACATTATAATAATTGTAAATAGGTTGTTGAATGAAAAATAAATGATATATAAAATTTATCTCTATACAAGAAAAATCAATCTTGGAACTAACCTAAGATTATATTCTGCAATGGGATCGTTATCGATGTAATTCTTGAGATATAACAATATTGTAAGACATATTGTCTAGTATAGGGGTTGGGAAATTTTATAGACCATCCCACCCAAGTTCACTTCTTGAGTCAGGTCATAAGACCATCCCATGGAATGGGGAATGATTATAAAAAGTGGAGGCCTCATCCCCTCCCATGGAGTAATTATAGGGGAATACTAATTAAAAACTCAAAAACATATCCCATGTAATTTATATATACATAAATGGATACAAACCATGATTAACAATATATAATTAAAAGGAAAAAATATAAACATACACTTTATAGCATGATCAAAATCATATAAATGGGTCTTCTATGAATATGGATGATATAAAAAGGTAAAAATCAGATAAGAAAGGTTATTTACATAGTGAAAATCTTAAATTTGGGAATTTATTACTAAAATATCAAACTTTTGAATTCTGTAAATTTCAGAAATAAAAATCCTATTACAAAAAACACTTAGAAACATATTAATAATTATAGAATAGTAAATAGAAACATAATAATTACAAAATATTAAATAGATGACAGAATAGTAAACAGATTAATCCATAAATACAAGAACTACAAAATAATTATGAGAATTAGATTGAAATAAAATCCTTGAAATACCAGTGAATAACTGTTTAAAAATACTAGTCAACACACAGGAGCCACAAAATAGTTGACAATAAGTCATCTCATATAGGTTAGGGGAAGGGAAATCTTATAGACTATCCCACCTAGGTGCACATCTGGAGTCCGGTCCTAATCTTAAAACATGGAATGGGGAATTATTACACAAAGTGGTGGCCTCATCCCATACCATGTAAAAATTATAGGGGTATACTAATTTATAACTCAAAAACATATCCCATGTAATTTACATGTACAAGAATTGATAAAAACATTCTTAACAATATATAATAAAAAGGAAAAATATAAACATATACTTTATAGCGTGATCATAATCATATAAAATGGTCTTCTATGAACATGGTTGATATAAAAAGATAAGAATTGGACATGTAAGGTTCTTTTCATAGTGAAAATCCTAAATTTTTGAATTTATGACTAAAATATCAAACTTTCGAATTCTATACATTTTAGAAATATAATGTCTATTACACAAAACACAAAGAAACATATTAATAACTCCATAATATTAAATATCTACATAATAATTCTAAAATGGTAAATAGATGACAAAATAGTAAATAGATTAAACCACTAATACCATAATTCCAAATAAATTATGAGAATGATAGTGAAATATAGACCATGAAATACCATTTAATAATGGTTGAAAAAATACTAGTCAACACATATGAAACACAAAACAGTTGAAAATGAACACTAGCCCTTCCTTGAACACCTTCTGAAAACTAAAAAAATCCCAATATAGATTGAATACTACAAACAATATTCAATGAATCCACAAAACATGAGTCATGCAATAGAAATGCACCAAATTACTAATATAATGAATACTAAAATATAGGAGCCACAAAACACAAACCCATCCTATAAATGAGATATGAATGAATACTATGAAATCCTGTAGAAAACATATGTGATACACAAAATAAGTTAACTAATATACAAACAATATCCTCATAATAGAATAAATGAAATTAGCTGGGCCAATGCACCCTATAGAGAAGAAAGGCCCGAAGAATTGTATGGAAGAGTAGAGGAACCCCTTAGCAGATGAACCAAATAGAGGAGGAACACCCAAAATGGGTATAGAGGAGGGGAGTACAACTTGATTGTTGGAGGAACTCCGAATAGAAAAGCCAAGTGGAAATTGGAGAATTCGCGCTGTGAATGAAGGAACCGCTATGAGGGATGGAGGAATTGAATCTGGAGAGGACATATGAGAGAGGAAAATAGTGAGAGTGAGAGAGTAAATCTATGAGGTAAGAGAGGATGGCATAGTGAGAGAGTTTTTCTAGGAGGAGGAGAGGTCATCGAGGGAGGTGGGCGCGACAGTGAGAGGGTCGCGTATCATGGTTATAGCCTAAATTTCCAACAGTGACGGTCTACCATCTCTAGGAGAAGATGCAATTAATTATACATGATCTTCATTATTGCATGATAATATAAGTGAATGGAATAAATAAATAAGTTATATATTATAGAAATATAATTGTGTTAATAATATAACTATATCTAAATATATGAATAAGAACTTATCTAATGAAACATGAGTAACAAAATAAAAAGTAAAAAACCGATGGACGAGTAATAATGTTACTATTGAATAGATGATAATACGATGATATATGATATAATAAAAATGAAAATGATTCATAAATAATTCAATGACAATATTTAAATCATTATACTGGATCTTCATATTTATAAAAAGGAAATCAGACCTCTGGTAAGGGATAATTTTACAATCTAATTTTTATCAAAGTTTATTTATACATATGTATTTATTGGGGTATATTTATCATCCATTCCCATTTTTTATACATATTGATTAAAAAATATTATTTATATTGTTCTAATAATTTTTAATGTCAATATTAATTGGTATGAAAGGATTCTTTTTTCATTTTTTATATGAGGTACTTTTATACAATTCTGGTAAAAGTATGAGGATAAATTTTTTAACATACACAAAATTAATGGATTTTTATGTTATCATAATGCATTATTTACATGAATATTCATTTATAAGAATTAAAGATTATTATCATATTAATCCTTTTCTTTTATAATTGTGTGGGATTTTTAGAAAAGGTAATGTTTTTTGAAGAAGAATTTATATTTCCCCCATGAATTAATTTCAAGTGTTTTATCAAAATTATTTTCCATCAATGATAACATTATAAAAAGGGTTATGTTTTTATCCCTATAATTAAAATGATTTTATTATGTTTATGATCAATTTATATTTACAAAATCAATTTGTTTTATATGGATTATGATAAATTGATGTTTAATAATCCCATTTTATTCATTGGGTTATGATATGATGAATAATTTGGGTTTTTTTGGAAGACCTATGAATGATTTAATTATGATATTGGCGGGACCAATATATACCCCAAATTAATTTGGTAAATTTATATATATCATGAGATATATTCGGATGGAATGAGATATGATCATGGTTTTGTAGTACAAGGACGGAATGAGGAGTTAACTCTATTCAGAAATGGACTTTCTACAATGATGGTATGGGAAATGAGCCTTTACTAATATTAAATTATTTTCTATGTTTATGTGTAAGTAAAAAAATTTCATGTATAATATTATGAATTTTGGGATTACGTTCAATAATTCTTGTTAATTTTTATGATTTAACATATTTCATGATTTCACAATCTCTCATATGCAGGATAGGATTTTCTAATGTTATGTTCTTACGTCTTATGATTATGATATGATTGATATTTTCCTCGTTTACCCATACTGATCATTTGAGATCAACCATTCATATGATTCTTTTCACTAGGTTTGGAATAATTTATTTATGTAAGATACGTAAAAAGGGGGTATAGTTATGATGAAAAAAGTGTGAGACAATGAAGATGTATTAAGAACCAGTTGTTTATGTTTTCCAGTTTTTAAAGAAAATATACCTATATGATTCTATCATGGTTTTTTTATACTTTTTAATGAATATTCTTAAAATTTTACATAATATCTCTGAATTTAAGGTCTAGTTCATTATAAATACTTTGGCACTTGAAAACCCTAAACCCTTATCCTCAGGAAACATTATAACCTAAGCTTCAAAAAACCAAAAAAAAACATCGCTAGAAAAACCAAAACCCTCAGCCACAGAAAATCATAAAATCTAAACTCTATAAATCCCTAAACATGGAAACCCCAAAACCACTAAACCATTTGCCCCATAATCACCTAAAAAATATGCCCCAAAAACCCTAAACCCTTAGCCCCAAAATATCATAAATGATCAACCCTAAAAAACAGTAAAAACTATGATCCAAAATAACCTAAACCCTAAGCTATAAAAAATCTAAATACTAAGAACTAAAAATCCCTAAACCTTAATCCTAAAAACCCCTAAACCATGATCCCCAAAAAACCCTAAACCTTGATCCCAAAAAACCCCAAACACTGTGAAAAAGAAAACCATAAACCGTCATCCCCAATAAACAATAAAACCCTGGCCCTATGAAATTATAAACCCTTAGCGGAAAAAAACAAAAACCTTCAATCCTAGAAAACCATAATCCCTCAACACAGAAAACCAGAATCCCTAATCCCTAGAAAAAACCTAAAACATGATCCCTAGAAAACCCAAAATCACGATCCTTAGAAAAACAGAAACCCTCTTCCGCATTAATCAATAACCCTAATCCCTAGAAAACCATAAACCCTTGCCCAGTAAAAACCCTAAAACCTCAATACAAAAAAACATGAAACCATTAATCCCCAAAAATCCACAAACCATCATCCCATGTAAATCCTATACACTCAACCATAGAAAACCCTAAAACCTAATCCCCTAAAATACCTAATTCATCATCCCCAGAAAACCCTACAACCTCATAACCAAAAAAACACTAAACTAACATACATAGAGAACCCTAAGCCTCAATCCCAAAAAACCAAAAAACCTCATCCCCAGAAAACCATAAAAACACATCCTCATAAAAACCTAAAATCTAGGCACTAAAAACCATAAAAACTCATCCCCAAAATACCATAAACCATTATTCCCAAAAATCCATAAACCCATAGTTCCATAAAACTGTATCCCCCTAGGCCCCAAAATTGTAAACCCTCAGCCCCCTAAATCTCTAAAATCTAAGACCCTTCAAAACCTAACCACTAAACCCTAAAAAACAATAAACATACATCCCCCAAAACTAGAAACTGTAATCCCAAATTACCATAAACTCTCATCCCCCAAATAACATAATTCATCTAAACCAAAAAAACCCTAAACCCTCATCCCCCAACAACAAAGAACAACCATCCCCTAAAAACCATAAACCCTCAGCCCCACATAACACTAAACCCTCATCCACCAAAAAACCCTAAACCCTAAACCCATATTCACAAAACTGCCACGCCCCAAAACACTAAACCATAGGCCCCAAAAAATCAAAAACCATCAGAAAAAAAAAATACAATAAACTTTAGCCCCCCAAATCCAAAAACCCTCATCCCCAAAAAACATTAACCTATGAGACCCAAAAATCATAATCCCTCAGGACCAAAAATTATTAAACTCTCTAACACAAACAAAACCTTAATCCCTCATCCACAAAATAACCAGAAACCACCATGCCAAAAAACCCTAAACCCTAATCCCAAAAATTCATAAATCTATAACCTTATAAAATATAATCATTTAGAAACAAAAATACCCCAAGCCCTCATCTTTAATAAAATATAAACAATAATCCAAACAAAATCCCAATCCATCATACCCAAATAAACCCTAAATCCTCTACAAAAAAAACCCAACACTCGCATCCTCCAACAAAACCTAAACCCTTATTCCCAAACACACTAATACTATTGTCATAAAAAACCCTAAACTCCCCATCCCCGAAAATTACTAAACCCAAATCCCACTAAAATCCTAAATCCCAATCCAAGGAAATCCAAAACCATCCTCCATGATAAACTCTAAACACTCATCCCCAAAAAACCATCAACCCTTAAACCCAAAAAATCCCAAACACTCAAAAACAAACAACCATAATCCCACATCCCCAAAAAAACCCTCAACCATCATCCCCAAAAAAACCCCTTGACACTAAGACCAAAAATAACCTAAACCCTCAGCCTTTAATACCCTAAACCTTCTACACCAAAAAACATAAACCCTCATCCTAAAGAAAACCTATACCCTATATCCGAAAAATCCCTAATCCATCATGAAAAAGAACCTAAAACCCAACAAAAAATCTAATAACCACACTCAAAAATCCCAATACCCTCAGCCCGAAAAATACTAATCCATTATTCCTAAAAGTAAAATCCATCATCCCAACAAATAGTAATCCCTCAAAAAAATCACTAAACCATATCCCCCAAAACTCTAAATTGAATTCATAAAAAATCCATAAGTCTCAAACCAGAAATATCCATAAACCCTCAGCCAAAATAAAATATAAACCATCTACCCCAAAAAATCCTAAAATGTTCATCCCCCAAAAACATGAATCTTCCATCTCCAAAACACTCAGAACCCATACGAAAACACCAAGAAAATCCATAACCACAATAAAAAGTAACAATCAATCCAAAAAAACATTAAATTTTCTTCGCAAAAACCATGAACCCTCAACTAGTAAAAACCCAATAACCTCATCCCCCAGAAACACTAATCCCTCAGCCCCCAAACACTATAATCCCTCAGTCTCCAAAACACCTAAACCCTCATCCCAAAAAACCCTAAAACCTAAGCCACAAAAAATAGAAAAATGTCATCTCTCAAAAACCCTAAACCATCACCCCCAAAACCCTAAACCCACAATCACAAAAACACTAAAACCTTATCCCCCCCAAAACATTGTTCCTTAGCTCAAAAAGAAATCTCAACCGTCAGCCCCCCAAAACCCTAATCCCTTATCTCAAAAACAACCTAAACCCCCATTCAAAAAATTCCATAACACCTTATCTGCTAAATTCCCTCATCCCAAAACCCTAAAAAAACTTAGACCATAAATCATATAAAAATATTATCCCTGAAAAAACCCTCAACAATCTACACCAATAATCCCTCAACACTTTACTCCCAGAAACCATAAACACGCATCCCAAAAGGATTGTCAAACCTCATCCCAAAAATCCCAAAACCCTAGGCCAACCCCCCCCCCCCTCAACCCTTAGGCCTAAAAACCATATTAAGACCCACCAAATACTCATCAACCCTAATCTCCACAAAAACATAATAACCCAGCATAAAAAATTCATCTACCCTCTTCCCCCCCCAAATCAATATGGAAAAAAATATCCCTATGCCCCAAAATACCCACCACCCTCAACCATCAACCCCATACAACTCACAACACTAATGGACAATAACCAAGAATCTGTAGCCCTAAATACATAAACCACCATAAAAAAAATTCATCCCTCATCACTAAAAAATCCAAATCCTTTGTCCCAAAAAAACCATAAACACTTCACCACCACAAAAAACTTCATCATTCTACCCGAAAAATCCTAAAACCGTCATTCCCGTAAAACCCTAAACCCTAATACACAAAAAATAATATACATTCATACTAAAAAAACATGAAACCATAGCCCTAAAAATACTTAAACCCTCATCCCCCAAAAACCATCATCACTATGAATGCAACCCCCAACACTCTGCCTTAGACCACCCTTAACCCTCACACATAAAATCTCCTCACCCTAATCACTAAAAATCCCAAAAACCAAATTTCAATAAAACAAAAACCCTCAGCCCCAGAAAACACTAAACACTGATATTTAAAAAACACTAAACCCTCATCCCAAAAAAAACATGGACCCTCATCCCCCCAAAACCTAGACCCTATCAGCACCAACAAACCCTTTACACTAAACCCCAAAAACCCTAGACCCCCATCTCTAATTAGACCAAACCCCAAAACCATAACATTTCCTAATACTTAATCCACAAAAGCACTTAATGATATACCCATAAAAAACACTAAACCATCATCCCCAAAGAAGACAAAACCCTAATCACCAAAAAGTCAAAAATAACCATGCTGAAAAACCCATAATATATAGACCAAAAAACACTAAACCACTTGCCGCAAATAACCCAAAACCATTAGCCCAAAAAACCATATACCCTAAACCCCACAAAACCCCAATCCCTCTGCCTCAAAAAATTCAAAAACCTCAACCAGAAAATACTATTATCCCTCATCCCCCAAAAACAGAAACCCTTATCCCTAAAAAAACTAAACCCTCAGCCCAAAAAGAACCAAAACCTTCATATCCAAAAAATACAAAACAATCATCCCCAAATAACAAAAAAAACTCATCCCAACAAATCTTGATCCCTCAAAACAAAAAACCCTGAACCCTCATCCCCAAACTATCAGAAGACATCATCCCCCAAAACCTAAAACCCTCAACCCCAAAAAACCTGAAGCCCTCACCCTTAAAAACCATAATCACTCATCCCCAAAAAACAAAAACCCTCAGCCCCAAAAAAACCTAACCCACTAGTGCCAAAAATAGTAAACCCTCAGCCCGAAAAACACGAAACCCATACATAATAAAACCCTAAACCCTCATCCCCGAAAATACCAATCCCCTTCTGAATAATCTATTGACCCTAATTCTAAAAAATCCCTCATCTATTAGCCCAAAAGAACACACAACCACTATATCGAAAAAAACCCACAACCCTCATCCATATAAAACCCTCATCCATCACCCCCACAAATCCCTCAACCCTTAACCCCCAAAAACCATAAACCCTAATTCTAAAAAAACTATAAGCCCTCCTACAAAAAAATCACAACCCTCTACTCCAAAAAAATATCAAACCTCATTCCCAAATAACATAATACGTCATCCCCAAAAAACCCTAAACCCTTTTCCCCAAAAAACCTAATTCATCATCCCCAAAAAACCATAAAACGTCAACCCTAAAAGAATCATAATCCCTCATTCACAAAATTTTGTAGACCCCAACCCCAAATATTACTAAACCCACAATCCTAGAATTACCTATTCCTTCAATCCCAAAAAACTTAAACTCATAGCCAATAAACCTAAAACCCTCTTCCCCAAAAATAATTATCCTTAAAATATATAAATCCTCTTCCACAAAAAAATCCTCAATTCTTATCCTGAATACGCCTCACGCGTCATCCATAAGAAACTCTCAACCCTCATCACCAAATCCATTAACCCTCATCCCAAAGAAACACCAACCCTAATCCCCAAAAAACCCTCAAACTCCATCCCAAAAAAATCATCAATTGTCATTATAAATAATCCAACAAATATTAGATCTAAAAACGCCTAAACCCTCAGCCCCATAAAACAATAAACCCTCAGACCAAAAAACATAGATTAATTGTCCAAAAAATTACTAAACTCTCAACGCCAAAAAAACAAAAAACTCAAAATAAAAAACAATATGATCCCTCATGCTTAGAAACATAGAACCCTCATCCACAAAAAACATAAACCCATAGCAAAAAAATCTATGAACTATCAGCCCTAAAAAACACTCTACACTAATGCCTAAGAGACCCTTCACCATATACCATAAATACCCTGGAAACTTCATCCCCAAAACCCTTAAAACATATCCAAAAAACCCCCAACAGTTAGAAACCTAAAAAAACCTTCCACCTCAAAAAAAGAAACCTAATAAAACCTCAACCATTATTCACAAAATACATAATCCTCGCTCCCCTAAACACTAATCCCCAAAACCCCTAATACCCCACCGACAAAAAACACTAAACCATTAGGCCCAAGAAACTATAAAATCCCATTGACAAAAAACCATAAACAAAAATTCCTAAAAACCCCTAAGTTATCCACCCAAAAAACCCTCAACCCTCATCCCCAAAACACAAACATCCCTCACCATCAAACAACACTCTACCCTCAAACCCAAAAATCCCTCATCCCTCGTCCCAAAAATAACCACAAACCTATGTTCCAAAAGAACCCAATCACTCTACCACCAAAATCCCAAGACCATCAATCCCAGAAATCATAACACCCTCATCCCCTTAAAAAGAAAAACACTTAACCCCAATAAAACCTAAACTATCATCCCAAAAAACTCTAAACCCTCATATTAGGAAAACCATAATCCCTCTACCCCAAAAAACCCAAAACCATCAACCCTAAGAATCCTTAATCTTCCTCCTAAAAAACCATAATCCATGAGCCCAAAAAAACCATAATCCATCAGGTCCAAAAAAACCAAAACCCTTATCCCCAAAATCTCTAATTCGTCAGCCCAATGTGTACGATTCCATCATCCCAAAAAAACCATAAGCCTTCATCCCAAAAATAATTATACCCCCATCCAAAAGAATTCCCTAAACCCTCAGACCCATAAAAATGTAATCCCTCGGTCCCAAAATACCCTAAACAGTCATCCCCCAAAAAACATAAACCTCATGATGCAAAAAACACTAAAAATTCATTTCAAAGAACCCTAATTTATAACCCAAAAAACCCATATATTATCCAAAAAAAACCATAGACCCTCATAATAATAACACACTAAAATTTTATACACAAGAAACTATAAACCCTCATCCCCCAAAAATTGTAAAACCTCCACCCCCAAAACCCTAAACCCTCATACCCTAAAAAATATAAATCCTTATCCCTAAAAAACCAAACATTCAGAGCTAAAATCCTTCAACCAAATCCCCAGAAACACAGAAACCCTTATGCTAAAAAACCCCTAAACCCACAAACCCAAAAAACCCTTAAACCGATTCTATAGAAATACTTAAACCCTCATCACAAAAAACCCTACACCATCATCCCCTAAAAACCCCAAAACCCTCATCCTCAAAAAAACTGTAAACGCGCAACCATAAATACCCATAATAACCCATCCCAAAATAATCCTAAACCCTCAACCACAAAAATATCTAAACCCTTTTCCCAAAAAAACCCTAAAAACTCAACAGAAAAAAAACCCTAAACCCTGAGAAACAAAAACCCACAAATGATCTATTCCCAAAAAAACCTCCAAACTCAACTTCTAGGACACTCAACATTCCACCCTAGAAAACTATAAACCCACATCCCTAAAAAACCTCAACCATCATCCCTAAAATTCATTAACCCTCTTCTGTAAAATATCAAGAACCCTCAACCCAAAAACCCTAATCCCCCAACCAACAAAACAAAAAAAAATCATTATCAAAAAACCCTAAACCCAGAGAACCATATTACCCTAAACCATCAACCATTAAAAAATATAAACACTCACCCCAGAAAACCTTGAATCCGTTGCTCCAAAAAATCCTAAACCCTAATCCCCAAAACCACTAAACATATATTTATAAATACATTAATCCCTCTTCTTGATTGAACACTAAACACAAAGAAAATAAATCTAAAACCTTATGTCCAAAAAACCAAAATTTTAATACGAAAATATTTCTAAATCCACAGCCTCATGCATCCCTAATACCTCGGTGCCCAAAAAAACTAAACTTGTATCCCATAAAAATTATTCACCCTAATCCACAAAAACCCCTAAAACCCCATCCCCAAAAAAACCCCATACCGACATCCCCAAAAAACCATTTACCCTTAACCCCAACACCCTGAACCCAAATCCCCAAAAAAACATAAAAGCTCATCACCAAAAAACTCAAAACCCTCATCCCAATATAACCCTATACCCTCATCCCCCAAAACCCCAAACCATCAGCCCCAAAAAAACCTAAACCCTCATCCCCAAAAAACCATAAACAACAAGACCAAAAAAATCTTAAACCCTCATCCTAAAAAACCGTATATCGTAATACCCACAAAACCATGAGCATAAGAACCAAAAAACCGTAACACCTCAACCCTGAGCCCCAAAAAATCATAAACCCTTTTCCACTAAATAACCTCATTCTATTGACCCACAAACCCCTAAACCCTTACCCTTAAAAACTATTATCTCTCAGAAACAATAATTCATCAACCATTATTCCCCAAAAACCATCAACACATATCCATAAGAATCCCTAAACATTCAGTCCAAATAATCCCTCAAACCCCAAATACCATTAAAACTCAACCCCAAAAAACACCACCAAAGTCTCTGATTTACCTTCAACCAAGAGCCCAAAAAATCATAAAAACCTCATCCCCAAAAAATCCACAACCATTATCCCCAAAAAACACTAAACCCTCATCCTCAAAAAACAATAAATCTTTATCCAAAAATATTCTAAATCCCTAATCCTAGAAATCCCATAACACTCTACTAGAAAAAAACCATTCAACACTCATCCTCTAAAAACACCAAACACTAATCCCCAAAAACCATAAAACCCACACCCCCAAAAACCCTAAACACTTATCCCATAAAAACAATTTAACCATATCCCAGGAAATCATACACCATGAGATCCAAGAAACCATCAACACTCATCCTATAAAACCCCCCAAACCTTAGCCCTAAAAAATACTACACCCTCCAAAAAACCCTCAGCACCAAAAAACCCTAAACCCCCATCCCCAAAAAATCCTAAACCCTCATCCCCAAAATAACCTATACCCTTAGTTATAAAAAACCCTATAACAATATCCCACAAAACCCTAATATATTCTACATAATCAAACCTAAACACTCATCATCTAAAAACGTTGAAACCTCAACCATAACACGCATTAAACAGTCAGCCCAAAAAAAATTACAAACATCCACCCTAAAAAAAATAACCGTCATCCACAAAAATCATAAAACCTAAACCCAAAAAATTCATAAATCATCTTCCCTAAAAAACGATAATGCTCAAATCCAATTAAACCCTAAACCCTCAACCCCAAAAAACCCTAAGCAATCTTCCATAAACAATCCAACTCTAACACCCCCAAAAAATAATAAAATCTTATCACTAAAAACTATAATCCATCATTCCTAAAGAACTATAAATAGTCATAAAAAACCCTAAAACCCCCACACACAAAAACCCTTACTTTCCATCCAAATAAACCCATAACCACCATCCCCAAACAACCCAAAAACCATTATCCCACAAAACTATAAACCCTCATCCTCAAAAAACCCTAAACCCACACCCACTAAAAATTAAAAATACTTAGCTGAATAAAACCTTAAACTCACATCCCTTGAAAACCCAAAACCCTAATCCCAAAAAATACCTAAATCCTAGACCCAAGAAAATCATAAACCCTAAACCCAAAAAATACAAAACCCTAAAATATAAAAAATTATAAATCATCATTTCTAGAAAAATCCAAAACAATCATCCTCAAAAAACCCAAAACCCTCATCCCCCCAAAACCCTAATCCATTAGACATAAAAACCCAAAACCCTCAGACACAAAAGAACATAAACCCTCAGACCCCGAAAACACTAACCCTGATAAGAAAAACTAGAACCCTCATCCCAGTAACCCTAAACCCTCATTCAAATAAATACATAAACTCTCAGCATCACAAAACTATCATCACTCAGTCCCAAAAAAACCGCAAGCCCTAGCCACATAAAAACACATATCCACCATAAAAAACTACAACCCCTAGCCCTAAAAAATCCTCAAGGATCATCCCTAAAGCCCCTCAACCCTCATCTAAAAACAATAAACCCTCATCACCAAAAAATAAACCCTCATCTAAAAAACCCTCACCCAAAATCACCATGAAATCATAAACCCTCAGTCTTGAAACACCAAAATCCAAAAAAAAACAAACACCCATAAATACCCATCCCTAGATTACTCTAAACCCAATACCACAAATAACCTAAACACTCATCCCCAAAACAAAAAAAAACCCTTATTCACAATGAATTCTAAATACTCAGACCCAAAAAACCTAAACCCCCATTCACAAACCACAAAAATTTCATGAAACCCAAAAACCCAAAACCATAATCATCAAACAAAACCTTGAAACCTCACTCTAATAAACCGTAAACCCTCAACCACAAATACCTGAAATCCTTAGCCCCAAAAAAACCTGACCCCAGGCCCAAAAACCTTAAATCTTCTTCCCTAAATAATCGTAAAACTCATCCCCAAAAGACCATAAACCCTCATCCCAAAACCACCCAAAACACTCATCCAAAAAATATCATAAAACCACATACCTAATGATCCCTTAACCCTAAATCCAAAAAAAACCTCTCCTAAAAAATATGACAATCCTCACCCCAAAAAACAATAACCCACATACTCAAAATCCACCCAACAGTCATCCCCAAAAAACCCTCAACCATCATCCCCATAATACTCTAAAACATTATCCCTAAAAAACACAAATCCCTCATCCCATTAAAACCATAAAACCTTGGACTAAAAAACAAAAAAACCATAGTCCAAACAAACCCCGAACCCTTAGTCCCATAAATCATTGAACCCTCTTCCCAAAAAAAAACTATGAACCATCACCCCAAAAGAAAACTAAACCCTCACCAATAGAACCATAATCTCTCATCCCCAAAAAAACCATCAACCCTCATACCATTATATCTCTCAGTCCTTATAACAAAAAAAACCCTAAAATCCATAGCTCTAAAAAACCATAAACACACAACCCCCCCCCCACACCCAAAAAATTTATCCCCCCAAACCCTTTAATCCCCATCAAAATAATCAGAACCCTCTACCATAGAAAACCCTAAACCTTAATCCCACAAAAACCCTAGACACTCGTCCCTAGAATACCCAAATACCTCATCCTAAAAAAACCTAAACGCTCGCCACCAAAAAATAACAAACACCCACCACCAAAAAAATCTAAAACATCATCCCTAAAAATCCCAAAACCCACTTCCATAAATACCCCACAACACTCAACCCCAAAAAACCCGCAACTGGAAGGCCCTAAAAAAATTAACCCTTATCGACGAAAAAGCTCAACCCTCTTCCCTAAAAACCCTCATCTATCATCACAAAGAAACCCTAAAACCTCTGTCAGAAAACAATAAATGTTGTACAACAAAAAATATAACCCTTATCCATAAAACATCTTGATCCATCATCCCCAAAAATACTTGAACCCTGAGCCCCCAAATGCCTTGAAATCAATTACTCAAAATAATTGGAACCCTTTTCCCCAAAATAATTGATAATCCTCACCCCAAAAATACTATAAACCATAAAAAACCCTAAAACCTCAACCATAATATACCTTGAATCATCATAATCAAAAAAACTCAAACCCTCATCAATAAAAAATCATAAACCTTCATCCCTAAAAAAACTAAACTCTTAACCCCAAAAAACACGAAATCTTTTATACACAAAAAACAATGTTCCATCATCTTCAAAAAACCCTAAACCCTCATAACCAAAAAAACATTTATCCTTCATCAAAAAAAATCCATAAATCCCTAGCCCAAAAATACCCTGAACCACCATCGATGTGAAAAATTGAACTGTCATCATCAAAAAACCTAGAACCCACATCATTAATAAACCAGTTACCATGTTCCCCCGAAATACCAAAATAGCCACTCCCAAAAAACACCAAACCATCATCCCAAAACAAATAAAAACCCTATACCCCAAATAACTCTAATCCCACATCAACAAAAAACCATAAACCCTGAGTCCCCCCCCCCCACAAAATAAACCATTATACAAAAAAATTAATAACTAGCCCTAAAAAAACCAAAAACCATCATCTCCAAAAAAACAAAAAACCCAAAAAAAAACTAAACCTAATCCTTATCCCCAAAAAACAATAAACCCCTAGACCAAAAAAATACTCAACCCTCAGCCCCAAAAAATCCTCAACCCCCATCCCAAAAAACCCTCAACCCTAATCCTCAAAAAACCCTCAACACTCTTAACTAAAAACCATATACCCTATAACCTATAAAACACTGAACCCTCATCTCCAAAAAAACAATCAACCACTGGACCCAAAAAAACATAAACCATCACCACAAAAAAAGTCATTCCACATCCCCAAAAACACTCAACACTAAGCAATAAAAAGCCCCAACAATCAACCCTTAAAAACCTGGGACACTCATCCCTACAAAACCATCAAACCTTATCTCTAAATAAACCTAAAACATCATCCCTAAAAAACCTCTCAACCCTCCCACTAAAAATTATCTCATCCCTCAACCCTAATAATCTATAAACCATCATACACAAAAAAACCAAAAACTTCATCCCCAAAAATGGTTAATACTCAGTCCAAAAAAATAAAAAAACATGAAAACAACATCCCAAAAAAACCATATTCCCTATTATCTAAGAAACCATCAACACTAATACCAAAAAAAACCTTAAACCCTTATCCTTGAAAACCCTAAACCCTAAACTGCTTAAAACTGTAAACCCTCATCCACAAAAACTCCTATACTCTCATCCCCAAAAAAACCTAACCCTTTAAGCTCCAAAAAACATCAATTACAGATGTCCAAATTAACCACAATACCATAGACCAAAAAAACCATAGTCCCTCATCCCCAAAAATCACTAATCCCTCATCATTAAAATATCATAAACCCTCAACCCCATGAAACCATAATCCCCCACCACAAAAAACCTAAACCATTATCCCTAAAAACGCTAAAAACCTCATAACTAAAAAAACATAAACCCTCATCCCAAAAAAACTCCAAATACTCACCCAGAAAAAACCCATAACCATTCACTCCAAATAACCCTAAAACCACATCCACCAAAAAACCTATAAACCATCGACCTGAGAAAAACATAAACACACTGCACCCCATAACCCTAAAACCTCATCCCCCAAAAAATAAACCCATAGCTCAATAATACCTTAAACTATCGTCATTAATTCTCCCTAAACCGTCTTCCCCAAAAAACCTTATATCGTCATCCACAAAATCCTAAAACCCAAACCCTCATCCCTTAAAACCACAGACACATAGCCCCAAAAACCAAAAATTCTCATCCATAGAAATTATTGAATCCCAATCCTAGAAAACACTAAACCCTAATCCCCAAAAAACACTAAACCATTAATAAAAAACCCAAATCCATCAGCTGAAAAAAATACAAAACCCTCCTCCCCTGAAAAACATAAATCCTCATCCCCAAAACCCTAACAGTCATCCCAACAAAACATAATCCCATAGCATTAAAAACAATGAACCCTCATACAAAAAAAAAACAAAAATCCCTCATCTCTATAAACCATAAATCCTCTGTCCTAAAAAACCCTCAACCACTAACCACATAAAACCATGAGCACTCTACCCTGAAAAACCCTAAACTATCAGCCCCAAAAAAATATTCAACCCTTAGCTCCAACCAAAACATCAAACCACATCCCAATAAAACATCATACCTCAACCCCATAAAACCATCAACCCTAAACCCATAGACCCCAAAAAGCAGCAACCCCAATCCCCAAAAATTCCTTAACCCTCTACACGAAAAATACATCAAGCATTTACATACAAAAACCCCTCAACAATCATCCCCCAAAAAATATCAATCCTTACCCCTCCCAAAACTGTAACACCATGGCCCCCAAAACCCTTATCCATCTTTCCTAGAAAATATTTTAACCTTGAACCCCAAAACCCCATAATAAATCATCCCTAGAAAACCCTAAACCCTTATCCCCAAAAAATCTGCAACCCTTTGCCCAAAAACCCCAAAACCATCCTCTTACGAAATCCCAAACCCTCACCCCCAGAAAACCATCATCCCTAAGTCACAAAAACCCCTCAATACCCAGAAAAAAACCATATTCTCATAGAAAAAACCAATATTCTCTCAACCCAGAAAACCTAAACCATAAACCTCCAAAAAACCCACACCCCTCAGAACAAAAAAAGCACTAAAACATCATCCCTAAAAAACCCTAAACCCTCAACAACAAAAAATAGAAACCCTCAGTCAAATAAACTCTCAACCCTAATCCCCCAAAACCATTAACCCTCAACCCCTAAACCCAAAACTGGCATTCCCAGTCCCCCAAAAAAAGTCAACCCTTGTCCCCAAAAAACCGTCAATGAGCATTCCAAAGAAACCATAAAACATGGGACCAAAAAACCCTAAAAACACACCCCTAAATAACCTTGAACCCTTATTTCAAAAAAATATGGATCCTCATACAAAAAAACCCCTCATACCATATCACCAAAAATCCATAAAACCTCATCCACCAAAAAACCTAATCTCTTATCTCCCAGGACCCTCAACCCTCATCCCTGAAACCTTAATACCTTATCCCCAAAACATATGAACCCTAAACCATAAAAAATCCTAAAACCACATCATTAGTACCAAAAATAAATCATACCCAAAACTCCCAAAACCTCCCCCCAAAAAACCCTCATCACACAACAAAATAACCCCTAAACACTCGTCTCAAATAAACAATAATTCTTTATCCCTAAAAACCTATGAGCACTCATCCCCAAAAGAAGCATAAAATATCAGCCCAAAAAAATTGTCATCCATTATCCCAAAAAAACCATAACCCCCCCCCCCACAAATTTCTCAACCATCTACTCCAAAAAAACCATCAACCCTCTTCCCCGAAAAAAACTTCAACCCTCATCCACAGAAAACCCTCAACCCTTATTGTCAAAAATTGTAATCTCTTATCCCCAAAAAACCCTAAAACCTCATACTAAAAAAAACTAAACCCTCAGCCCCAAAATAACACTAAACCATTTCTCCAAATATTTCTAAACCCTCTTCCCCAAATGAAATAATAACCCCTTCCCCAAAAAATCCTTAAAACTTAGCCCCAAATAACCTTGAACCAACAGCCCCAAAATCTCTTGAAACCTCATCCAGAAGAAAACCCAATACCATCATCACAAAACAACATTGAACCCTCGTCGCCAAAAACCCATGATCCCTCAGCCCCAATTACCCTCAACCATTATCCCCAAAACCCATAATCTATCATCCCAAAAAACCATAAAACCTCAGTACAAAAATCCTAAAACCCATAGCCCTAAAAAACCTAAACCCACATCCCAAAATAACCCTAAACCCTATCCCCCCAAAAATAGTAAATCATAAATCTTTAAATCCCTAATTCCTGATCCCATAAAACCAAAAACCATCATCCCCAAAACAACCAGTTACCCTCACCCCCAAAAAACAGTAAATCCTCTGTCCCAAAAAACCCTAAAACCTCAAACCCAAAAAACCCAAAACCTGCAACCCCAAAAAACCCCATACAACTGGCCCCATAAAAACATAATAGACCATACCTAAAAACCATAAAAACACTGCAAGAAATAAAAACCAATCCCACATCCCCCCAAAACATAATCCCTTAGTCCCAAAGAACACTAAACTCCCAGTACCAAAGAATCGTATTTTCACAACCCTAAAAACACATATACTCCCATCCCCAAAGCAATAATCACTAATACCCAAAACACCATTACCGTCATCTACAAAAAAACCCAAAAATATATTCCCCAAAAAACCATAAACCCCAAACCCTTGAAAACCCTAAACTCCCACTGCCAAAAAACCATAAACCCTTATGCCCAAAATACCCTAACAACTCAAAACAAAAAAAAAACCTTAAACCATTAGGAATAAAATCCCTAAACCATAATCCCTAAAATACGTAAAATAGTTAGCCCCAAAATATACAAAACCCTCAACCCCGAAAAATCCCTAAACCCTAAATCCCCGAAATCTCAAAAACCCCACCACTAAAAAACCCTCAAACCCTCAGGTCCCTAGAAAAATGAACCATCAATCCCAAAAAAATTTAAACCAGAATCCTCAAAATAAACTAAATCATTATCCGAAACAAAACACTAAACCCTTAACCATAAAAAAATTAATTCACATAAGAAAACTAAATCAAAAACCCTAAAAGACCCAATACCCACTGCACTAAGAAACCCTTATCATTAACCAATAAAAAATCATAAACCCCCATCCACCAAATCCAAAAACCATCATCCCAAAAAATCGGATTCCCATAGCCACCAAACCCCCAAATTATTCACCCCCAAAAATCCATGAACCCCTCAATTCCAAAATACCCTTAACCCATTGCCAAAAAATACACTAAACCCCCCAAAATCCCAATTCATTATCCCCAAAAAACCCAAGAACCCAACCCCCAAAAATCATAATCTCTCGGCCCCAAAAAACATAAACCCTCATCCTAAAAAATTTTAAACACTTTTCCCTTAAAAATCCATAAACCCACCACTCAAAAAATCCTAAAACTTAACAACCATCAGATCCAAAACCCACTCCATACAAAAACCAAAACCCTCCCCCATAAAAATCACTAATCCCTCCCCCCCAAAAGTCCCTAAACCCTGAAAAACAAAAATCATTAAATCCTCACCCCCAAATAATCAATAATTCAGAAGCCCCAAAAAACCCAAAATTATTAGCCCCAAAAAACCCTAATCCTTAAGCCCCCCAAAACCCAAAACCCTTATCCCCATAAAACCTTATCCCCCATTCCTTAAAAAATATAATCCCCATGTTGCAAAAAACAATCAACTAGAAAAATATAAACCCTCTGCACCAAAACAACCCTAAGCACTCATCCCCCAAAACCATTAACCCTCATCCCAAAAAAACCTCAACCTCTTACACAAATAATAGTCAACACATATACACAATAATACCTCAACCCATATCCCTATAAAACTCTCCACCCATATCCCCAAATGAACCAAAACTCTCAGCCCCAAAAAACCCTCTACCCTCAGTCCCAAAAAACCATCCACCATCTTCCCCAAAGAAACCTCAATGCTCGACCACAAACAATATCTACTATTATTAACAATAAAACCAGGTCCCTAATTCATATAAAACCATCAAGCCACATCCAAAAAATTACCATAATTATTTAGTCCAAATAACACTCTACACTAAACCCCTAAAAAACCCAAAAACCTCAGCCCTAGAAATCCATCAAAAATCACCCCTAAAAAACCGTCAAACCATATCCACAACAAAACCCTAAAAATTCAACCATCAAAACCCAAAACCTTCAACCATAGAAATAGTAAACTCTCATCCACAAAAAAACCCTAAACCATTATCCTCAACAATCCATAAACCCTTATCACTAAAAACCCCTAAATCCCTAATGCGAGATGCATGGGGTGGCATGATATTCACTATGTAGGTTTACAGATGAATTATGTGGTCCTTGGATAACTATAAGATGTTGGGTATTTATTGTGGATCAATGTAGTCAATTAACATTTTATGGAGTGTGACCTATAACTTATACAACACACTAATGGGAGGGATTTGATGGCCTGTCTAAAAAATAATTCACTTGGGTGGAGGAATTGAATTGGGGGTATTGTGATATTGGATCAAAAATATAACTTTTATAATGACAATGTAATAATGCACAAGATAAAGGGGGAAAATTGAATCAATACACGCAAAATGAAGATAAAAAATCCATACATTCACTATTAAATAATTTTATTCCAATATGAGTTCCATGGGGGTGGAAATTTATATCCATGGGGTGAGAAAAAAGTCAGGGGTCTAATACCTTATAGTCATAATGGGATGATCCACCCTACCACCCTAAATAAAAAAATTGTAAATCTTTCAGAATACAATTATGAAAATTAGCAAACCAAGATTGACATTAAGGAGTCACATGGCTCTAAATGATTCAATATTGATATTTATTTCATAGCCTGCTAGAATTTAATTTCCTATCCACAAGGATGACTTTGTGAATTATATAATGTCAATGAGATTATAATTTTATGAAACCATTTTTATTGGTATTCATACATATCCTTTGAACTTAAATAATAATATATGTAATACCATTTCCCACAACTATGAATGCACCTTGGGTTTGGGCCTTTTAATATAGTTAGATGGGATCATGTTGCCGCTTGTATTCTGTTTAATCATCCTTGCTTCATAGTGCATCGTGTCTCCAAATGTGTGCATACAATCAAGTTAATGACAGCCATTAGTTTCACATCACTCCCCTTCAGTCTTCATCATCTATAATCAAATTTGAGAAAAGATTAAAAAAATACATTAAAATAAAATCATACTCACCATGCAATGTGATATTGTAATCAATGATATGAAGCAAAAATTATGGTCTATCTCAATGAATCTTCTTATATGAATTACGTTTCTTTTGAAACAACTCTAACATTTTTTATTTACTATGATATTTCTAAATATTCTTGTTTCCTTCCATATTACTAATTTCCTAAAAATGAAATAATTTTTTATCAATATGGGTTTGAAGGATAAATCTAAAAGGAGTTCAATTTGGTTGAAATGGGGTTTATAGTGAAATTTTTTTGTAAGAAGAATCCACATGCGGTTGACACTCCACGTAGTCCTTTAGTCTTGTGATGTTTTTAATGGATCATTGAATTTCATTTTTTCTCTCTCTAATATATAGAAAATATGTTGACACCTCCCCATGAATGTCACCATCGTACACCTATGACAAATATTCTACAATATTTGACAAATAATGTGTTATGTGGTTAGTTTTTAGCATTTCCTCTTGTACATTAGTACATAAAGATTTTATCATGAAATGAAATCTTATTTAACCTCAATATAAACTATCATAACATTTTTACAGCCAAATAATTCTCTTTTCATTCATTATTTTTTATTAAACACGATATATTTTCATCTATCATTCTCAAATAACCCCTCATTGTCATTGTTTTTCATCTACCTCATGTTATCTTAAAAACCTTTTTTTATTTCTCATTAAGATATGATCTTCCATGTGTTGATTGCCCATCCACCATATCTATCCCTCTACTTTTAAATATTATGCCACCAAATGAGATAAAAATTATAAAATTCACGGGATACATGTTTTACCTTTATCTCCTAAGAATAAGTTAGACAATAGAAGACATTATCAACCCACATATTCCATTACAAATATGATTTTGGATCACTTTTACATTGAAATAAAGGTACATTCAGCTTTTTATCTCCAAGGGTGTCGTTAAAATGTGTTATCCCTTAGACTCCCCTATGTTTTTGGGACCTTCTCATCCTTTTTAGGATATCCTCAAAATCATCCTTGAAATTCATAATCTCTTCCACAATAATACGGGGGCCATGTGGTGACTGGGTACATTGTATGTTACCATAAATCATCATTGATATTATTTTATTTTATGGGTCCTCTTCAATATAATGAAGAACCTAAAACATCATATTAATAATTTTATCAAAATATCTTACCAAAACATGCATTTTGAGTTGTGTAGATTTTGGTGCGGGAGATCTACTACGACTTCCTTCAGCGCTAGCATGAGAATTTCCCTTCCCATGATCTATTACCATGATATGTAAAAAAACTAACAGACACAATGACAAACACATACAATGATACACACACTCACACAGGTGAAGAAACACAAACACACAAACAATATTTATACACTCATTCTCATAAGATGTTCACACTCACACACATAAGGATACACACTCACATACAGAAGATATAGACACACACACAGACACACATAAAATGGGTTCACACTCACACACACACACAAGGATACCCACACACACAGAAATAAAATATATACCTACTCACATGCACAAGGATACCCACATCATGTGGATTGTTCATTATTTATCTCCTCTATCAACACCCAATTCAAATTCCATGATATTATAAAATCTAATACCTTATTTGGGGTGATCATGTGCCACCAATTATTCACAAATAAAAAGTGTGTTTTTGGGATGGTAAAACAAATAATTTTTGAGAGGTAATGGTGTTAAAAATTTACCTAGGGTTTAGAAGAGGGTAGAAAATATGGGTAAATTATGGAAAATTGTTGATGGGTGTGATAAAAGGGATTTACCAAATTATGAAATATAATATGAAATAAGAACAATATAATTTAAATATGATAAGGAGATGAATTAAACTGACGAAGAATATGATGTATGGAAATGGAAGGATAAAATAATTTAGAGATCAATGAATAATTAATTATATACACATTTTTTATTTTTCATGTCAAATATGTCCAAATGATTTTTTCTTATCCTTTTAAATCATAAAATTATGAATGAAGAGTATGTTTTTTTAAATAACTAATAGTAAGGATGTTCATAGTTTTGAAACATTAAAAATGATGATTTGAAAAATTTTGATTTTTTTCAAATATGAATAACATATAGATAATTAAATATGAAAACAAGATTGATAAATAATTGGATCAATGTAAAATATTTTAATCAGGAATAACATAGGCCAATTTTGGGGGTAACAAAAAAAAGGTGTTTTTTAATCGGTGTATAATATGGAAATATAATATGGGAAATGGATAAAAGTGTTGTAAATGAAGGAATAGACACCTACCTGGTCAATATGTTATCTAATACTAAGTTTTGTGAGATGGATGTGGTGGCCTAGTCTTCAAAGCATACAGTTGAAGATGAAATATGCAGTTCAAATCTATTTGGAAGATGATTGGTATGGATAGTGGATTCAATTAGTCAATCAATTCTATTAAGAGAAATTCCTACTACCTAGACAACACAATCAAGGGAGGGTGTGATGGAAAATCTACAAAACAATGCACTTGATTTGAGGAGTGGAATTAGGGAATTTAGGATCTTGGATCACCATTATAACATGTAGATTGATAGGATAAGAACACATAAGTGAATAGGGATGTACTGGGAAAATTCTCATTCAATGGAGGGAAACAAAGCATACGATTCTATTCCAATCTTGAATGAATATAATAGTTTTGTGGTGTGGATATTTATATCCAAGAGGTAATGCAATAGAGAAGGGCCTATTACCCTAATGTCATAAATGATAAATATACCTTGTACCATTAATGTGTAAATGATAAATATCGAGGAAAACATTCTAGAAAGGCAGCACTTAAATATTGTCCTTGTAGAATCGCATTGATATATTAGGTAGATCTTGACGTTGATTCCATAGCCCATCGTAATTTACTTTTTGGTACTAATTCATGAATTTAGGTATTCTATAATATTGATGGGATTCATATTTTAGGAAAAAATTTCTCTTGGGTACAATATATTTCATTTGACATTAAATAAGATTGATAAAAAGACCATTTTCTATTTACATGCATGTCTCTTGGGTTTTATCCATTTAATGTAGCGAGTTAGTCTTATGTTTCTTCTTGTAGTCTCATTAATCTTCCTTGCATCATTGTTCCTTGCATATCAAACTCCACTCATTCCATCAAGACAATTTCACCCATATATTTCATATCAACCATCAACTCCAAAAAATAAATAATCAATCAACCCCCAAAACCCCAAGACCCTCAAACAAAAAAAACCTAAACCCTCATCCCTAAAAAAACTAAACCATCCAATATAATCCCCCATAACACTTGTCCCATAGCCATAAAAACTCCTCAACAATAATCCCCAAACAAAAATCAACCCTCACCCCTAAAAATCCCCAAATCCTCTACCCAAAAAAACAATGAACCATCATCTCCAAAAAAACCTCAACCCACATAAAAAACCAAAACACAAAGCCCCAAAAATCCAAAAATAGTCAGCCCAAAAAACCTATACCCTCAACCCTAAACAACCAAAAAATGTCAACCCCCATACCACTAAACACACATCTATAATACAACCTGATACCCTCATCCCCAAAACCCATAAAAACTAATCCCCAAAACTAAAAAACACTAACTTCTCATACACCCAAAACCTCATCCCAAAAAAACACTAAATACTCAACCCTAAAAAACCCATCACCCTCATCCCAACAATCCTGACCCTCTTCCCAAAAACACATTCTTCCCTCATCAAAAAAACCTAATCCATTTAATCA
The DNA here is from genome assembly GCA_963277665.1 of Viscum album. Lineage (NCBI taxonomy): Eukaryota > Viridiplantae > Streptophyta > Magnoliopsida > Santalales > Viscaceae > Viscum > Viscum album. Next base: position 1,899,968,389 of record OY728141.1, read on the forward strand.
AAAAAATACTAAACCCTTATCCTTAAAAATTACTCAAACATTGGAAAAAAAATCCTCAACCCCCTTTCTCAAAAATTCATAAACCCTCAGTGCATAAAATATTAAATCATCTTCACCAAATAAACCCAAAACTATCATCCCTGAAAAAACCTAAACCCACATAAAAAAGAAACACTAAACCATATACCACTAAAAAAGATGAACCCTCAACCCCAAAAAACCATCCACACTCATCCCATAAACCATCAACCCTCTTCCCCAAAAACACAGATCTCTCAAACCAAAAAACACTATTTCCACATCTCTAAAAAACCTAAACCCATATCCCAAAAAAACCATAAATCATCATTATAAAAATACCATAAAACCAAAAAATGAAAAAAATTCCAAAACACTCATCCCTAAAACACACACAACCCTTGTCCAAAAAAGCCATTAGCCATCATCCCCGAAAAAACTGAAACCATCATCCCCAAAAGACATTGAAACTGTAACCCGAAAACACCCTAAAACATCATTCGTAATAACAACTAAACCCCCAGCCCCCAAAATCCCCTAACTATTATAAAACAAAACCCTGAACCCTCATCCCAGACAATTCGTGAACTCTATGGCCCAAAAAACCATCAACCTTGTTCCCCAAAACATATAAACCCTTTGAAGAAGAAAAAACTAAAAACCCGCAACCCAAAAATATCCCAAAACACATATCCCCAAAAATTACTAATCCCACAACCCAAAAAGAACCCTAAACCCTTTACCCAAAAATATCCTAAACCCTTGCCCTCCAAATCTCCTAGAACCTTATCACCAAAAAATCCAAATCCAACAACCCTATGAAAATGAAAAACATCTATTCTAAAAATCCAAAATATTAAGGCCCGAAATACCCTAATGTATGACCACCAAAAACCCAAATCCCTTAGCCTCAAAAAACCCTAAAACCTCCTCCACAAAAGACCGTAAACATCAGACCAAAAAAATCATAAATCTACATCACCTAAAAAACATAAACCCTCATCCCTCAAAATACCTAAACTTTCTTCCCCAAAAAACCATAAAACCCTAGACCCAAAAAACCCCAAACCCCCACCCTCAGAAACCTGTAAAACCATTGCCTAAAAAACACTAATCCATAATCCCCCAATGAAAACATAAACCCTCAGCCACATAAATTCCTAAATATGTATACTCAATAAACCATAAACATTAATCTACCATAACCATTATCTCATATCCCCCAAAATCCTAAACTTGTATCCCCAAAAACACTAAAACGACATACTATAAAAATCCTAAACCCTCTGCCGAAAAAAGATAAAACCCCCATTCCCAAAACACTCTAAACACTCATCTCTAAAAACCATAAACACTTATCCCCCAAAAACCGTAAACCATGACCCCAAAAAACCCTTAACCCTAACCTAAAAAACCATAACCCTTCAACACCAAAATATACCCAAACCCCCATCTCAAAAAAACCATATCCCTCAACACATAAAAAAACATCATTAAAAAGTCAAAAAAAAAACATAAAACATTATCCTAAAAAAACATTAACCCATAACCACAAAAACCCTAATAATAGTTCTCTAAAAACAAAAAAAATCAGATCCAAATAACCATAAACCTTCAACCTTAATAATAACTAAACCCTTAGACCCAAAAAATACTTAAGCCTCACAGCCAAAACACCCTAAACCCCCAACCCCAAAACTCCTATTCACTCAACTCCACAAAACGTGAAACCAACAGCTATAAAAAACCATAAAACCTCAGCTAAAAGAACTATGACCATTCATCTCCAAAAACACTAAAATATCAACCCAAAAAACCGTAAAAACTCATCCCTCAATTTTTATAATCCCTATGCACCAAAATACACTAAACCATAATTACTAAAACCACCCTATATGGTAAGAACCAAAAAATTTTAAATCACTCATACCAAAAAACCCCTAAACCCTCAACCCCAAAAAACCAAAAAACATCATCCCCCAAAACCAATAACCATTATTTATAAAAATCCTTAAAACCCATTCCCAAAAAATATTGAATAATAATAACTCAAAAACTCTAAACCAATCAAACAAATAAACCTATACACTTAGCAAAAAAAAACAAAAAATATCATCCTAAGAATACCCTAAACCCTCATCCCCTAAAAAAACTAAACAAAAATCCTTAAAACCTTAAACACTACGTAGAAAAAATTAATAGACCCTCATCCACAAATAACCATAAAATATATGCTCTATAAAACACTAAATCCTTATCCCCAAAATAACCCTAAACCCTCATCATTAGAAAACCCAAAACCCTCATCCTTAATAATACTTATACAATCATCCACGAAAAATAGTACACACTCTTCCCCCAAAACCCTAGATCCTCATCCCATGATACCATAAACCATCATCCCTAGAAAACCCTAAACCCTCTACCATAGAAAACCATATACCCTTTTCTAAAGATAACCATAAACCATTAGTTTAAGAAAACCATAAACACTAAACTCCAGAAAACCCAAATAACTATGCCCCAAAAACCATAAAATCTCAACAAAATAATCCTAAACCATCAGCCCCAAAAACCCCAAAACACATAGCCCCAAAAAAACCATTAAAACTATGCCCTATAAAATACTAAAACCATTATCCTTAGAAATCCATAAATATTCAACCTAGATAATCATCATCCCTCAACCCTAGATGTAACACCTCGAGATTTTTTTGAGATATATTATTTTTAATTTATTTCATTTCTTCTATTGTACACTACACCAAGATTATCTTGCGCTATATGCAACACCGTATTAGCTTGTAGTATGCGCAACACTATTCTGGGATCGTGTTACGCACAATTTCAAGTTTGTTTGATAGCAGTTATTGTACGCAACATTGAGTGTATATATATATATATATAAATATTCAATTTATAAATGAAAATATGGTTGGATTTTGTTATACGCAACAAAAAAGGAGTCTTGAACAACACGCAACCCTTACTTGGCTTGCATTACATGCAATCACAACCTTCCTCGATAGCGTGTGTTGTACGCAATACCAGGTTTCACTAAACAACGATATATGTTTATAATATTATTATGAACTAGATGTTATGAATAGTATTAACTACATTTTGAATTTTATAACATTATTATTAATCTTACATATTTTCTATAACATGGTACGAGAACAAAATCGATTTTTGTAGTAAATTAAGTATTTTTCAAAAAATGTAGTTTTGCCGCCTTTTGATGGTGCACCCACATTAAATATTGTTTTTGACATATTTATAAGTTCAATTTGACAAAATAAAATTCTTCCTTGGAATCAGGATATAAAAATTTACTTTGGATACATTTTTCATATTATTCTGATAAATTTCATATTTTAATGAATAATAAAAACACGCTATATTTTAATTAAAAACAACTTTTCTCATCACAAAATTTATATGGATAGATTATATTTTCTATTGGTTTTAAAGTATAATTAGAATATATTTTTAACATTTAATCCAATGTTGGTCATTGTAATTAATTTCAGTTTGAAATTGGACATAAACAGGTATCAATCTTTTGATAGTTATTGTTTTTTTAAAAACATGTTATTTATTTTGATAATGGGAATTACTTTTAAAATTAATTAATGAAACAACTATGTTTTTAATTTGTAAAAATAGTCATAATTTTTGCATTCAGAATATCAAATGTATCTTAGTCTGATTTTTTTTGTATTTTTATGAAAAAATACAATTTTTGATGAATAGTGTAAACAATGAGTTTTTGGTTAAAATCGACTTTTTATTTGAATAATCATTCATTTGATTTAAATTTATTTAAGGTCAAAATAGTTACATAATACTTATATAATTTCAATGAAATTCATTAGAGTCATTTTATATTAATTTTAGATTTACAAAAATTGTATTGAACATTGCACCATCTTTTACCCACCTCCTACGAGCTTTTGAAATTGTTCATAGAACATAATTTTAACACTTCTATAAGATGAATTTCAAAAATCCTGGAGACACGGTTATTATCAAGTATTAAAATTTGGTTCAATTAGATAAAAATAATTTTTGCTGAATAGTATCATCATACTTTTATTTACCACGGTTAAAAGTAAATAGGGTAATTCAAGGTTAAAATAATATTATAATAATTTAAAATTACCTTAACACTTGTCAAACCATTTTTGGATGTGTAATGTCCGACCATGGACATCCTTGGGTAGATTTGGGGACCCCATGGAGCCACTTATGAAAGACAATGATACATTAGATTAATTAATTTAATGTAAAGTCAAAATTGGCATTAACCAAAATCCTTTAGTAATTAATTTTTATAAGGGGATATATAAATTATCTTTTGACTATATATATTAATTTGAAAGCTAAAAAGATTTCCTACATTTTGGTATGCTTTTTATAAATTTTAGACATCAAATAAATTAAATTATTTATGACACAATAATGATGCAGTATTTACCTCATTACTAAATGATTTAAATAAATAAGATTATAATGATTAAAATATTATCCAAAACCTGTCCAATTCATATTTGATGATTTTATTTCGAATATTATTCATCTTATATTCGACATTAATGTGTTTTGGACCTCTTTAAACCGAAGATAATTTTATAATAAAATAATGTTTTCACACTTTCCTAAAGAGCCCCGCCTCTCCCTTATAAAATGAGACCACTTCTATGAAATTCCTCACTCCTCTCAAGCCTTTTGGCTCGTCCAAAATCTTCCCAACTAATCTCCCAACATCCCTATTATCCCCCTAGAATCCTTAAATTAGGAAAAAGGCACTTCAAGAAGTCATTTTGGTTCAAACCAATGGAAGTTACCCAAATTAAAGGTAATAGTTTCTCCAAAGTTGTTTTCTTTTATTCTACTTTTCCAACCCATAAACTCTTCTTAATCCTTTATATTGTAACATCACCAGTATCCTCAAAATACTAGGATGTTTATATGAGAAATATTATAACTAAACTTGCACACACCTCTATATAATGGATGATGAACATAATGTTTCTGTAATGACAAACTAACGCCTCATGAAACGATGATTGTTTGATTTTCTCCTACCGCCTCTCATGGTGGCCATTATGATGGTACTATATTTATATATTATATATATTATGTTTATTATTTCCTTATTCTTATTTTCTTCCCAATTATATCATGCTTTTATAGTTTCCATAGTGGGTAAATATGATGATCTCATTTGAGAAAGTGCGGACTACCGCTCCCTTAAAGTGATGTGATTCATTAATGCCATATGTGGGATGTATATAGGATATATTTAATGATAATATATATGATATCATACTGGAATTATAATATACCTATTCCCTTAAAATAATAAATATAAATGAAACTAGCGTTCATGCGTATGTACGTCTTACCGCCTCCATGAACGGTGCATTTCATTTCTACCTCCATATGTTATGTACTATTAGAAATACATGTATATTCTGGATATATAATAAATATATATGATATATAAATCATTTTTTACATTATGGAAGTAAGTAAATCATGATATAAGTAATAATTACATCAATAACAAGAAGACCATACATGTACGATAAATAAGATGATCTTACCCAAAATGTTGATTTAACATGGGATTTACAAAAGAACGGTCAATATAAAGTCATAAATGAACCATATATGATATCATAACAATGAATAAAATTATTTAAGAAGTCAATGACATTATTTTAATCATTATATTGGAGGTTTGGATACGTATGAAGAATATCAAACCTAAGGTAAGGGATAACTTTTCCAATCTCGTTTTTATCCGAGATTGTTTATTCGTAAGTATTTACTGGGGTTATTGTTATCATCCATGTCCATGTTTTCTAGAAATGTTTTCATATATGTTTAAATTACTTTTTACCCATTTTTGACTTTTACTACATGGTATGTAAGGAATCATTCATTTGTTTACGTTACGAGGTACTTTTTTGACTTTTCCGACAAAGGTACGAGAAGATTGTTTTTTTAACTTATACAGCATGAAAGGATTTTCACGGTTTTATAATGCCATATTTTCATGAAGCTTCCTCCAAAATATTTCATGATTATTTTCAACAAAATCACTTTCTCTTAAAATTTTGATGACGTTTTGTGAAAAGAAATTTATTTTGAAGAAGAATGGATATTTTCCTCAAGAATTCATTTCAAATGTTTTATCAAAACCATTATTCCATCTAAGATGAAATTATTTCAAATTTGTATCTTTCAAGTATAATGTATCTATGATTTATATGGTTTCACTATTCTTAGGATGAAATGATATCCATTTGTCTTATATGGATTATGTGATGATGGGATGATGTTTAGGAAACCCATTTTATTCCTTGTGTTATGATGAATGTTTTAAGTTTATTTTGTGGCACAAGTAAGAATGATTTCATTATGAGATGGGTGGGACATATATCTCTCTCCAATTCATTCGGTAAGGATTTATATCTCACGAGATAGACATAGCTGGAAAGGTAATTTAATCTGGTTCTATGTTACAGGACTGGAAGGAGGAGTGAAATCGATTCAGAATGAGACTTTGTCTACTAGGATGGTCTTGGCAGTAATACCTTGGATACTATGGAAATCATATCATGTTCTTAATGGATTACACAATTACATGTTTTATAACATGCTAGTTTATCATGACTAATGTTCCTTTATGATCTATGCCTTGTGTACTTCCATGATTTATGTCGTTGCTCAGGATTTTGATGTTTAGATTTTATGTTCAAGTTTTTTCATTCAAATGATTATGGATTGGTTTATGTTCTCTATGCTTAACATTACTGAGCATTTGATCTCACCCTTTATATGTTTTCTTTTCCCTAGGATTTAATGAAACCTTTTAGGTAAGTAAACAAAAGGGGAAGATCTTTATAGGAGATGTTGAAGATATTTCACCATGATTAGAAGATTATGTTCCATGTTTCCAAAGACACTAAACTATTACATACCATTGGTGTCTGTTTTTGTTATGTATTAAGTATTCCAAAAAATTAATGTAATGTCGATGTATGTCAAGATTCGGGTCTCTATAGTTGGTATCAAAGGAAAAGTTTAGTTATCCATTGGAAACCAGGATGCGAAAACCTCAGTGAGATCCCTAGAGATATTTCTAACGTATGTCTAGGGATGTCCCTAAGGTTAGGTATAAGTATAGGTTATAGTCCTAGAATTATGGTAACGATCTTAGAATTTAACCAAAGATGTTATATATTGATGTTACTCCCCCTTTATTATGTTGTTTTACCTATCATGATTTTTTCCTCTCACACTATTCTTTTTGGGTTTTAGACGATGACGGGATCCCAAAGGAACTGCGTTGGTCAATGTAATGGGCGATGAAATGATTGTCCTTCTGAACATCCCAATGTTATGAGAGATGGAATGAAAAATCTTATTTCTATACTTACTCATGCTATGAATCATTCCAGACTTCCGAATGAGCATAAAAGGGAACAATATTCTATTGAGTCCTTCATGAGGCAACGTCCTCCTTATTTCAGTGGGTCTTTTAATCCACTTGTTGTTGAACAATGGATCAGTACCATTGGAAAGATATTTTCCATACTTCACTGTTCGGAACATGAAAAATTCATTCTTTCTATTTACTAATTAGAAGGCGAAGCAGATCAATGGTGGACTTTAATTAGGAATACAAGGCCCCAAGGTGAAATTGACTCCATGGAATGGGATGAGTACAAGAACTTATTTTTCAATAAGTACTTCCCTCGTATTCTTCGAACAAAGATGGAAAAGGAGTTCCTTGAGATTATGAAAAAGGATGATGAATCTGTTAGTATATAAGAATTGAATTTTACAAGGCTTTCAAGGTATTCATCTAGCTTTATCATCCAACCTGAAAGTAATGTTTATATATTCTTCAGTGGCTTAAAACCAAGTCTTCGAAGGGAATTAGCTATAAGAGACATCAGTAGTTATGCAGAAATTGTGTGTTGTGCTATTAAGGTAGAAATGGATGTTTGTGTTACATATCTATCTCACGGTTTTAGCATGAAATGAAAGATGGAGTTCAAGGAGAAATCTCAGAACAATGGTGAAAAGAAGATGATTTTTTTTATGCTCAATGTGTGGAATGAAGCATGGTGGAGATTGCCTAAAAGGTACTAGAAAATTTTTTATGTGGGGAAAAGAAGGTCATCGAGCAGTTGATTGTCGAAGTAATGGGAAAAAGGTTGCTAATGATGTGTATAGATAAAAGACAACAGAGAACGCTCCACAAACACTACAATGCTTCAAGTGCAAGGAAATGGGGCATTATGCTAATAAATGCCCTAATCCAAGGGTTAATGATGATGAACATCAGAAACCACTTAAGGAAAAAGACAAAGGGAAGTCACGTGCGATCACTATTGGCAATTTTGAATATGACAATGATGTGGTGGAATGATTTAGTGTTCATGTAATGGGATTCCAAAATAATGTTGTATAAGTAATATCATGCTACAATGGAATAAAGAGATATCTAAGGACTATTACACTATTTTATTTCCTTACGTTTTTAATGTGTGTGATGAATGGTACTGGTAACCATGAAAGGTAATTTAGATATTTTTGGAAAGCAACTAATATGGGCATAAAGAAGTGCTAATTGGATAATGAAATTTTTGATAGTGTTAATGAGCTCATGAATTATATAAGGACAATGTGATATCATAGTTTGAGTATAAAGAACTTTTGGGATTTTGGTATGTGGAAAGAGTTAACTTTTGACAACATTCATGTTTTCAATAAGGATTCAATGGGTATTCATTTTTCAAGAGAATACATGATAAAGGTATTCACATGATTGGAATGTGATCAACAAGATATATCAGGGATAAATGATGGTATTCACATGATCAGTAGATGACATTTCTAGTAATTGTTTTCTTTATACTATAAGCATGGACAGAAATATTTTGGATAAGCCTAAATATTTGAACTGGATTATGTTGGACACAAGTTAGTATTGTTTAAGGCTAGAAATTTTTTTCAATATTATTTATGGAATTTCATAATGATGTATTTTTCGAAAAAGGACAACCTGCAAGATGGGCAACAACCCGTCACGTCAGACAAGGGTGCAGGAATCGAACCCACAACCGAAGTGCGATAGGCCTTCATCACCAACCACTAATCTACAGGAAGTCCCTAGTTAGAAGAAATTAGTTTTATTTTATTAAGAAGTATGATAGTTGAAGTATAAGTCCATTTTTGAATCATATACAATTAACAACAGCATAGATGGACTTATGTATATTTGATAACGTTTTCTAACCCTTTTTTTTGAAAAATATGGAATGACTCATCATTCTATCACATGATCTGCTAAAACTTCATGAATGACATATTCAACTTCCTTTCATTAAGAGATGAAGTGGGAATTGTTCAAGGCACAAACAATGTTGAGATTGTACCAAAATCTTGTATGTATTCCTATTGATTCGAAAATTCTTCAACATAAGGGAAATGATCTTGAAAACAAAAAAAAATTGTCATAGTATTCTTATATCCGATGAATTAGATGGTACCTTAGATCATCACAAATTTATCGCATTGTGATTGTTGGTTTTTTCATAGCCATGTCCTCTAACACTCTTCATCATAACATGATAGTTAGATTTTTCTTCAATATCCATATTTTCACATATGTTCTCCTATTTGGAAACCCAGTGATGAGTTACTTTGGGTAATCATTATGTTTCATACTTTAGTATTTAAAATTAACTTTTAGTATTTCTTTTTACGATGTGGGTAAACAGTTTATAACCTCGATGAATTTCGAGGGAAAAATTCATTTTAAGGGGGGTAGAATGTAACACCCTGAGATTTTAGGAGATATATTCTTTTTAATTTCGTTCATATCTTCTATTTAATGCTACACCAAGATTATCTTGTGCTATACGCAATACAGTATTAGCTTGCAGTATGCGCAACACTATTCTTGGATCGTGTTACACACAATTTCACGTTTGTTTGATTGTAGTTATTTTACGCAACATTGATTGTGTATTTATATATATATTCAATGTATAAATGAAATATGGTTGGATTCTGTAATACACAACAACAAAGGAGTCTTGCACTACACACAACCCGGACTTGGATTGCATTACACGCAATCACAACCTTCCTCAATAGCATGTGTCGTACGCAATACCATGTTTCACTATACACCAATATTTTGTTATAATATTACTATGAACTAGCTGTTATGAATATTATTTACTAAATTTTGAATTTTATAACATTATTATTCATCATACATATTTTATAGAACATGGTATGAGAACAAAATCAATTTTTTGGGTAAAATAAGTATTTTTAAAAAATGTAGTTTTACCACCTTTTGATGGCGCACCCACGTTAAATCTTGTTTTTGACATTTATATAAGTTCAATTTGACAAAATAAAATTCTTATTTGGAATCAGGATATAAAAATTTACTTTGGAGAAAATTTTCATATTATTCTGATAACTTTCATATTTTAATGAATAGTAAAAGCACGTATCTTTTAATTAAAAACAAATTTTTTCATCGCAATAATTTATATGGCTAGATTATCATTTTAATTTGTTTTAAAGTATAATTAGAATATATTTTTACCATTTAATACAATGTTGGTCCTTGGAATTAATTTCACTTTGAAACTGGACATAAACAAGTATCAATATTTTGATAGTTATTTTTTCTTAAAAACATGTTATTTGTTTTGATAACAGGAATTAATTTTAAAATTAATTAATTCCACTTCTATGTTTTCAATTTGAAAAAATAGACATCATTTTTGAATTCAGAATATCAAATATTGCTTCGGCAGATTCGTTGGTATTTTTGTGAAAAACTGGAATTTTTTATTAATAGTGAAAACACTGAGTTTTTGGTTAAAGCCGACTTTTTATTTAAATAATAATTTATATGATTCAAATTTATTCTAGTTCAAAATAGTTACATAATACTTATATATGTTCAATGAAATTCATTGGAGTCATTTTATAATAATTTTAGATTTATAAAAATTGTATTGAACTTTGAACTGTCTTTTACCAACCTCCAAGGAGCTTTTGCAGTTGTTCATAAAACATAATTTTACCGCTTCTGTGAGTGGAATTTTGAAAATCCGAGAGACACAATTAATATCAAGGAGTAAAATGTGGTTCAATTAGAATTTTTTTTCTGAATAGTAACTTCTTACTTTTATTTACCACGATTAAAAGTAAATAGGGTAATTCAAGGTTAAAAGAATATTATAATAATTCAAAATTACCTTAACACATGTCCAAACCATATTGGATGAGTAATGGCTGACCATGGCCATCCTTAGGCCGATTTTGGAACCCCATGGAGCCACTTATGAAAGACAATGACAAATTAGATTAATTAATTTAATGTAACGACAAAATTGGCATTAACAAAAATCCATTAGTAATTAATTTTTATAAGGGGATATATAAATTTTCATTTAGAATATAAATATTAATTGGAAGGTTAAGAAGATTTCCTCCATTTTTTTTTATAATTTTTAGACATCAAATAAATTAAATTATTAATGACACAATAATGATGCAATATTTAAATCATTAATAAATGATTTAAATAAATAAGATTATAATGATTAAAATATTATCCAAAACCTGTCCAATTCATATTGGATGATTTTATTTCGAATAAGAGTCATTTTATCTTCGACATTAATGTGTTGGACCACTTGAAACCGAATATAAGTTTATAATAAAATAATGTTTTCACACCCTCCTAAAGAGCCCGTCCTCTCCCTTATAAAAATAGACCACTTCTATGCAATTTCTCACACCTCTCAAGACTTTTGACTAGTCCAAACTCTACCCAAATAATCTCCCAACATACCTATACTCCCCCTAGAAGCCTTACAATAGGAAGAAGGCACTTCAAGAAGTCTTTTTGGTTCAAACCAAAGGAAGTTCCCCAAATTAAATGTAATAGTTTCTCTTAAGTTTTTTTCTTTATTCTACTTCTCCAACCCCTAAAAACTTCTTAATCCTTTCTTTTATAACAACACCAGTATCCAAAAAATACTAGGATGTTGTTATGAGATGTATTAGAACTACACTTACACACACCTCCATCTAATGGATGATGAACATAATGTTTCTGGTTTGGCAAACAAACGCCTCATGAAACGATGATTGTTGGATTTTCTCCTACTGCCTCTCATGGTGGCCATTATGATGGCACTATATTTATATATGATATATATTATGTTTATTATTTCCTTATGCTTTTTTACTTCCAAATTATATCCTGCCTTTATGGTTTCCATAGTGGGTAAATACGGTGATCTCATTTGAGGTAGTGCGGACTACCACCCCCTTAAAGTGATTTGATTCATTATTGACTTATGTGGGATGTATAAAGGATGGAGTTAAGTATATTATATATGATAGTACACTGGAATTATAATATACCTATTCCATTAAAATAATAAATAGAAATGAAAGTAGTGTTCATGCGTTTGTATGGCTTACCATCTCCATGAACGGTGCATTTCATTTCTTACCTATATATGATATGTACTATTATAAATACATGTATATGCTAGATATATAATGAATATATCATATATATAAATCACGATTTAAATTCTGGAATTAATTATATCATAATATAAGTAATAATAACATCAAGAACAACAAGTCCAAACACGCACGATAAATAAGATGATTTTACCCAAAAAGTTTCTTTAACATGGGATTTACAAAATAACGGGTAATATAAATTCATAAGAGAACCATATATGATATCATAACAATGAATATGATTCTATAATATGTCAATGATAATATTTAAATCATTATACAGGAGGTTTAGATACGTACGAACCATATCAGGCCTAAGGTATGGGATAACTTTTCCAATCTCGTTTTTATTTGATATTGTTTATTTGTATGTATTTACTGGGGTTATTATTATCATCCATGTCCATGTATTATAGAAATTTTTTCATGTAAGTTTAAAGTCCTTTTTACCCATTATTTAGTTTTACTACATGGTATGTGAGTAATCGTTCTTTTGTTTACGTTATGAGGTATTTTTTGACTTTTCTGGAAAAAGTACGAGAAGACTGTTTTTTTAACTTATACGGTATGAAAGGATTTTTACGGTTTTATAAAGACATATTTTCTTGAAGCTTCCTCAAAAAATGATTTCATGACTATTTTCAAAAAAATCTCAATATTTTAAAATTTTATGACGTTTTGTGAAAAGAAATTGATTTTGAAGAAGAAAGTATATTTTCCTCAAGAAATCATTTCAAATGTTTTATCAAAACCATTTTTCCATTTATGATCACATTATTTCATATGTGTATGTTTCAAGTATAATGCCTGTATGATTTACATGGTTTCACTGTTCTTATGATGAAATGATATCCATTTGTTTAATATGGAATATGTGATGATGTGATTATGTTTATGAAACCCATTTTATTCTTTGGGTTTTGATAAATGTTTTATGTTTATTTTGTGGCAAAAGTAAGAATGATTTCATTATGAGATGGGTGGGACCTATATCTCCCTCCAATGCATTGGGTAAAGACTTATATCTCATGAGATAGACATGGCTGGAACGGTAAGTTAATTCGGTTCAGTGTTACAGGACTAGAATGAGGAGTGAACTCGATTCAGAATGGGACTTTGTCCACTATGATGGCCTTGAAAGCAATTCCATGGCTACTATGGAAATCATATCATGTGCTTAATGGATGCCACAATTACATATTTTTTTACCATGCTAGTTTATAATGACTAATGTTCCATTATTATCTGTACCTTTTGTACATCCATGATTTATGTCATTTCTCATGATTTTGATATTTAGATTTTAAGTTCAGGATTTTGCATTCAAATGTTTATGGATTGTTTTATGTTCTCTACGCTTAAACTTACTGAGCATTTGAGCTCACCCTTTATATGTTTTATTTTCCCCAAGATTTAAAGAAAGGTTTTAGGTTAGAAAACAAAAGGGGAAGATCTTTATGGGAGATGTTGAAGATCTTTCACGAAAATTAGTAGATTACGTTCTGAGATTCCAAAGACACAAAACTATTACGGTCCTTTGGTGTCTGTTTTTGTTATGTATTATGTATTCTGCAAAAGTAATGTAATGTCGATGTATGTCAAGATCCGGGTCTCTACACTAGAAATCCAGAAACCAATAGCTCGAGAAAAGAGTGCTTTGTCATCCCAATACAAACCCTAAACATTTATGCCTATAAAAACCTAAATTTTAATATCATAAAATTCAAAACCCACAACATTAGAAGGAACTAAACCCACATCCCCAGAATCCATCATTCACTCAGAACCAGAAAAACATAAACACTCAACATGAGAAAACCACAAACATCGACCCTCGAAACCCCAAAATCCTCAACCCCAAAAAACACTAAACCCTAAATCATTGAAAACCCAAAACACACATAACTAAAAATTCAATAACTTTGAGCTATAGAAAACCCAATAGCTTCATCCTAAAAAAATATAAAACCTATTACTGAGAAAACCCTAAGCCTAATGCCCAAAAAACCATAAACCATAATCCCTAGAAAACCATAAACCCACACACACAAGAAAAACATAATCCTTTATTAAAAGAATACACAAATAAAGTCATCCCTAGAAGACAAAAAAATAATTCCTAGAAACCCCTAAACCCACATCCCACAAAAAAACTAAACCCTAATCCCTAGAATACCCATAACCCTCACCGTAAAGACCCTAAACCGTCTACCCCAAAAATCCCAAAACCCTCATCCTTATAAATACTTGAATCCTTAGGACTAGAAGACGCTAAAACCTCATCCTAGAAGATCCTAAACAATTATCACAAGATTATTATAAATCCTTAGCAATAGAAAATTGAAAAATTTCATACCCCCAAAAATCTCATCCCTCAACACTAAATAACAATAAAACCTCAACCCTAGAATAGCCTAAACCCTAACCCCTAGAAAACCCTAAACACATATCCCTGGAAATTACTATACACTAATCCTCAGATAACCATAATCCCTTATCCCTAAAAAACCCTTAACCCTTAACCCATGAATGAAAAAAACATTGATACCTATAAAAAACTAAACCCTCTTCCCCAAAAAACACTAAACCCTCAGCCCAGAAATCAATAAGCCCTCATCCCTTGAAAAACATATAACCATGGACCTATATATCCATAAAACCACATCCCTTGAAAGCTCTAAACCCTCAACCCCAAAATACCTTAAATCCTATTCCCCTAAAAAAATAAACCCTCTTTCCTAGGAAAGCCAAAACATTGAGCTCCATAAATACAAAAACTCGGTGACCCAAAAACCATGAAACCATTATCCCCCAAAACCCATAACCCCTAATACCCAGAAATCCATAATCCCTCTATCCTAGAATATAATAAACCTTCATCCTTAAAAAAACAAAACCCTCATCCCCAAAAAAACCCTAAACATTGAGCCCCAAAAAACCTAAACCAAGAGCCACAAAAAACCCTATACCTTGATTCAATTAAAAAACATGATCCCCAGAAAAATATAGACCATGAGATGATAAGAAAACTACACCCTCATCCCCAGAAAACCAAAACCCATATCCAATGAAATGAATTAAACCATAGCCTCAGAAAACCATAAGCCCTCATCCCTAGAAACCCTAAACCCTCACCTCCATAATACCCTAATCCATGTTCCATAAAAAACCATAAAGCCTGAGACAAAAAACCCGAAAACATTAATCCCTAAGATAAGCTTAAAATTTCTCCCAAAAAAACAAAAACACTCATCCCCAAAAAACCATAAACCCCCAGCCCCAAAAAACCATAAAACCCCATCCCAGAAAACATTAAACCCCCATCCCTCAAAAACCCTAAATCATAAGATCTAGAAAAACCTAAACCCTCTTCCCTATAAACCCATAATGCCTCTTACCAAAAAAATCCTATATACAAAGCCTTAGAAAACCCTAAAACCTAATCATGAGAAATATAAAAGACTTTATCCCTAGAAAACCATAACCCGCATCCCTAGAAAACTATAAACCCTCATCCCCAGAAAAAATTAATGCCTCAACCACAAAATGATGTAATCCCTCAACCGCATACAATCCATAATTTTTATCACATAAATACCCAAAACCCCTATCCTTAAAAATCATAAACATTCAGTTCAAAAAATCCCTAATCCATCATCCTCCAAAAATGTCAACCGTTGACCCCAAAAAACACTAAACCCTTATCCCCCAAAAAACACTAAAACATCACCCCATGAATCCCTAAACCGTTATCTGCAAAAATTCCCTAAAGACTCTTCCTAGAAAAAAAATAAAACTTTATCCCTGAAGAAACACTATACCATTATTCCCAAACCCTCGGCAACAAAAAACCATACTCCCTTAACACAAAAATATCCCTTAGCCCCAAAACCCCTAAAAACACATCTCTAAAAATTCCTAACCCCCCAACCTTAAATTTTCATATTCCCTCATCACCATGAAACTAAAAACCCTCATCCTGAAAAAACATTCAACAACCATCCCCAAAAAACCATAAACCCTAAAAGCTAAAATAACTACAAACAATCAACCACAAAAACCCCAAATCCATCATCCTCATAAATCACTAAACCAACATCCCCAAAAAACCCAAAACCTTTATCCCCTAAAAAACCTAAACCATTAGCCCCAAAAAATTCTAAATCCTTATATATAACATAAACCATCATCCCCAATGAAACCATAAACCCTCTTCCCCAAAAAATCATAAACCTTGATAATCAAAAAATAGTAAACCCTATGACATTGAAAAATATAAAACCTCAGTGTGACAACTGGGTCCCGGTTATAGCACAGGCACCCCACCTTAACATGGCCGTCGGGTCCTGGCCTACCAGGTACCCCTAGTTGTCCCGCAGACACATGGGGCCCACCCCAGGGTCTAACCACATGCCCGAACAGATCATATGACTAATGATTGTCGCCATAGGCCAACACATGTCCTTTCTAGTGTGTTTTGTTTTCACTCACACAAACCTTGGGAATCTTCCCAGGAGGTCACCCATCCTGATCACTACTCCAGGCCAAGCACGCTTAACTGTGGAGTTCTAATCAGGTAGGCTTCCAAAAAAGAAGGTTCACCTTATTGACATGAGTCATATAATTTAGTCATTTAACCCTTTATCATTTGGGGATGTTACATTCACCCCCCCCCCCCCCTTAGAGCACTACGCCCTCGTTGTGGTCCCTACATCTCAACCCAGGTAGTGCACTGCACTTAAGTCTGAGATCCTCCTCTGATACCAAATTTGACAAACGGGTCCCGGTGACAGCACATACCCTTTCCAGTGTTCTTTGTCCTCACTCACACACACCCTGGGAATCTTCCCAGAAGGTCACCCATCCTGGTCACTAATCTAGGCCAAACACGCTTAACTGTGGAGTTCTAATCAGGTAGGCTCTCGAAAAGGAAGGTGCACCTTATTGAGATGAGTCTTATCATTTAGTCATTTAACCCTTTATCATTTGGGGATGTTACACTCAGCCCCCAAAAAACCAAACCCCCCCCCCTAAAAAACCCATAAATCTTCATCCCTAGAAGAGCCTAATTCCCCATCCCTAAAAAACCTAATCCCTCATCCCTAAAAATCATAAAACCTCATCCCTAAAAAACCCTAAACACTAATCCCAGAAAACCCATAAATCCTAAAACCTAAAAAACCATAATATCTCAGTTCAAAAAATCCCTAAACCCTCAGTCTCCTCAAACCAGAAACCATCATCTCAAAAAAATTCTGAATCAATTAGCACCAAAAATCCCAAAACCCTCAACCCAAAAAATGAAAAACCCTAAGCCCTAGAGAACACTAAACCATTAGCCAAAAAACCATCATCCTCTGAAATTCTATATCGCTAACACCAAAAAACACTCTATCAGAGCCCCAAACAGTACCTAAACACTCACCGCAAAAAAATGTAAACCCAAAGCCCAAAATAACACTCAACACTCACTCCCAAAAAACAAATAAACATCATCCTCAAAAAACTGTAACCCTCATACCCAAAAAAACCATAAATCCTAAGAACCAAAATCCCAAAACCCTCATAAACAAAAAAACCTATTCCCTAGGCCTCATAAAAAATAACCTTTGTCAATAGAAAACCCTAAACCCAAACACCGAGAAAACCCTAAACCCTCCATACAAAAAAATAACAAATCTATCACCCCCAAAAACCCATAATCCCAAATTCCCAAATAAACATAATCCCTCATCACAAAAAACCCCAAGACCTAACCCTAAAACCCTTAATCCCCACAAATCCCTAAACCCCCATAGCCAAATATCCCTAAACCGTCAACCCCGAGGAACCATATACTCATATCCACAAATAATTATAAACCCTAGTTCCCAAAAACCCTAAACCCCCATCCCCCAAACCACCCAAAACTCAAGCCCCCAAAAACCCTGAAACATTATCCCTCAAAAAACCTAAACAGTCATCCAAAATAAAACATTATAGCATCATCCCCAAAATCCCAAAACCCTCACCCTAAAATATCCCTAAACCCTCACCCTAAAAAACCATACAACCATACCCCCAAAAAACCCTAAATCATCTATCCCTAAATATTTCTGAAGCCTAAGCCCAAAAAAATATTATAACCCCTGCCCCACAAAACCCTAAAACATCAGACCCCAAAAGACCTACACCCTCATCCCCAAGAAACCCTAAACCCTCATCCCCAACAAACTATGAACCCTCTAAATGAAAAACCATAAATACTCAACCTCAAAATACCCTAAACACTCAACCCTAGAATAACATAAACCATTAACCACCAAAACCCTTAACATTTATCCCCAAAAAAACTAAACAGTCATCCATAAAAAAACCTATACCCTCACCCCCAAATATCCCTCATCCCCCAACCAAAAAAATACATAGAAACCATCATCTCAGAAAAATTCACAAACCGCAGCCCCAAAAAAAACATTAACCCTAATCCCGCAAAACAAATATCCCCATTCTCAAAAAAAATCATCAAACCTGATCCGCAAAAAATCCTCAACCCTCATAAAAAAAACTCTTAGTCCTAAGAAACCATTAACCCTTTGATGAAAAAAACCTCAAAACATACCCCTAAATAACCCTCAACCCTTAGCCCCATCAAACCCTCAAATAAATTCTACCAAAAAATCATCAAAATTATTCCCATAAAACCCTCATTAATGGCCCAAAAAACCCTAATACCTCATATCCAAAAATCCCTCGACCATTAACCCTTAAACTGACAAATCCCTCAACCCCCATCCACAAACAACCCTAAACAGTTTTCAGAAATCCCCCTAACATTCTAACCCAATTAATAAAAAAATATGATTCCTAAAAAACATAAACACTCAAAAGAAAAAAAATTCATCCTAAAAATCCCAAACCTAATTCAAAAAAACCCTAAAACCTCAGCCCCTGGAAACCCTAAACTCGTATGCCTAAAAAGACATTAACCAGTAACCCCCAAAATCCTCAACCCTCAACCAAAAAACCATCAACAATCTTCCCATAAAAACCCTAACCCCCCCCACAAATATCAAAACCCTAAAGCCTATAACCCATGAAACCAATAACCCTCATCCCCAAAAAATCATAAACCCTATTCACCTATACATAATTAAACCACTTCCCCAAAAAACCATCAAACATCAGCCCCAAAAATCCCAAAACCATCATCCCCAATAATCATAGAACCAATCCTTGAAAAAACAATATACCATCTGCCCCAAATGAACTTTCTCCCTCATCCCACAAAAATCCTAAACCCTCAGCCAAAGAAAGAACCCAAATCATTCATCCCTAAAATACCCAAAACCCTCAGCCACAAATAACACAAGACCCCAATCCCCAAAATTCCCTAAATTCTCACCCTAAAATGAACCTAAACTCAAAACCCCAAAACCCTAAATCCCTATCCTAAAAAAACAATAAACCCTTAGCACTAAAAAATCCCAAATATTCATACCCAAAGTACCATAAACCCTCATTCATAAAAAAACCCAAAACCCCTAGCCCGCAAAAACCCTAACCCCCAAAAACCCTAATGCACAAGCCCCCAAAAACCATAAACCACTATCCTAAAAACACACTAAACCCTTAGTATGATAAATTATGATCCCTCGCCCCCGCTAAACCCTATAACATGAGCCCAAGAAACCCAAAACCCATAGACATGAAAAACCCTAAACCTTTATCCCCAATACACCCTAAACCCCATGACACAGAAAAATCAATACCCTTAAATCCAAAAAACAGTAAACCCTCATAACCTAATAATCCTAAATCCTCATCCTAAAAACCCAAAATAGTTATCTTCAAAAATCTTTAAACCATAACCCCAAAAAAACCAAAAACCCTCTACCCCAAATAACCCAATACCCTCTAACCCCAAAAACACTAATCCCTCAGCCCCGAGGACCCCTAAACATCCATACATAAAAACACTAAACACTTAGCACCCAAACAAACACTAAACCATTAACCCCCAAAAAACACTAAACCCTCATACCCATAAAAACGCAACCCTAAACCCCAAAATCCATGGATCCCTATATATATATATAAACCCATCACCCCTCATTCCAAGAGAATAATCGACCCTTATTCCTGAAAACCCCTCAACCCCCATCCACAAAAAACTCACAACCCACAACCACAAGAAACCCTAAACTCTTGGCCATCGAAAATACTCATCCAACAATCCTAGAAAATCATCATCCATCATCCCAAAATATCCCTAAGACCTCATCCATAAATAACATTTAACACATAGAAGCAAAAAAAACCAAAACCCCAATCCCATAAATCCTCAAACTCACCACTTGAATAAACATAAAAACCTCATCCCGAAAAAACACTAAACACACATCCAAAAACCCATGTACCTTCAATCCAAATACCCGAATCCCTCAAAAAAATTGAACTCAACACTTATCCAAAAAACCTCTAAACTCGCATCACCAAAAATAGCCTCATACCCCAGCCTCAAAAAACACTAAAAGCTTTGCTACAAAAAATTCTCAACCGTAAACCCTCAGCCCCCAAAAGAACCGACAACCCTCACCCACAGAAAAAGATAAACCATAGTCCAAAAAACCATAAACCCTCATCCTTTAAGAACAATAATACATCATTCCCCAAAAAATATAAAACCTCATATTGAATGTACCCTAAATTCTCATCAACAAAATCCTAATCCTACAAACCCTAAAAACCCATAACCCTTATCAACACAAAACCCACATCCCTCATCCGAAAAAACCCTCAACCCCCATCACCAAAATAACCCAAAACCCTGACCCTAAAAAAACCCTCAACCACCAACCCCAAAAATTCATCTACCCATAGCTGCAAAAAAACATTAATCTCTCATCCCCAACCAAACCTAAATCCTCCACCCGAAGATACCCTAAACACAAATCCTCAATAATACAAAACCCCCTTAGCCCAAAAACGCTAAATTCACAATAGAAAAAAAATTATATCCCATAGAACCCAAAACACTCTCCCGCAAACCACTAAACCCTAGGTCCCAAAAAGTCTTTACCTACCAACCCAAAAATAATAGAACCACATTCACAAAAAAAACCTTAAAACCATATCTCAAAAAATCCTAAACCATCACCCCAACAATCCCTAAAAAAATTTCCCAAAAAACACAAAACCCTCATGCTAAAAAACAATAAACCTTCAGTAGAAAAAAACCACAAACCCACATCCAGAACAAACCCTAAATTATTATCCACTAAAATACCTAAACCCATAGTGATAAAAAAACTGAAACCCATATCCCCAAAATACTCTAATCCCTTAGCCAAAAAATAATAAAAACTTATCCCAAAATACCCTAAACCCTAATCCACAAAAATCATAAACCATCATCACCAAAATCCAAAACACATAGACAAAAAAACTGAAAACTCTCAAACCTTGAAAATTTCTTCTTCCCTAGAAACTCTAAACCATCTTTATAAAACCCTATCCTCTGAGATAAAATGAAACATAAACTCTCATCCCAATAAAATGTAATCCCTTAGCTCCAAAAATACCTAATCACTCATCACAAAAAACCCCAAACCCTAAGTAGTAAAATCCCCTCAGTCCTCTATCCTATAAATCATCATCCCCAAACCCCAACAAATAGTCAACTACCAGCTACAATAATCCAAAAACCATCAACCCTAGAAATCACTCAACCATTATCCCTAGAAACCTTAGCCACATGAAAATATAATCCCTCATACCCAAATAATTCCATAGTGTCATCCCCAAAAAACATGAAACCCTTAGACTAAAAAACCCTAAATCCTAATCCACATAATACCCTAAAACCCAAACTCACAATACCCTAAAACAATTGGCCCAAAATACCCTATAACCATACCCTAAAAAATCATATTCCCACATCGTAGAAAAACCCTCAACCCTCAATGCTAAAAAATAGTAAACCATAATCACTATAACAAATACTAAGTTCTAGACCTGAAAAAAAAACACTTTTCCTCATCCCCAAAATATCCATAAACCCAATGTCCAAAAAATCCCGCAACCCTCATCCCAAAATAACCCTAAACCTATGCCCAAAGAACCCTTAGTCCCAAAAATATATAATCCCTCACCATAGAAAAAAAATACCCCCAAAACTAAGCCTTATGAAACTCTAAACCCTTATCCCCACAACTGTAATACCTCAACCCCGAAATACCCACCACAATCAGCCCCCCAAAACCCTCAACCATCCTCCCCAAATACCCCTAAACCATCATCATCAAAAAATATTCATCCTTAATCCATAAAAATACCTCAACCCCTAGCCCCAAAGAATCCCTCAACCCTCAATGAAGAAAAATATAAACTCTCATTCCCTAAAAACCCTCAACCATGGGATCCAAAAAAAACCCTCAACCCTCACCCTATATAAATCCAAAACCCACTATATCAAAACAACCTCAACCCTCATCCCCATAAAAACCAAAACCCCCATAACCCAAAAAGGATTAGATCATAGACCAAAAAACCCTAAAACCCCATCCCTATGAAAACTAAAACTCCCATACCAAAAAACCCTAAACCCTCATCCATAGAAATCCCAAGGACACTATCCCCAAAAAAACACATCCCTCTTCAATAAAAAACCAAAAACCCTTATCCCCCGAAATAACCCTAAACCCTATATACTAAAAAACTAGCGACCCTCAGCCCCAAAAAAATCTTAAAGCCTCACCCACAAAAAATCCTCAATCCCTTTTCAATAAAAAATTCTCAACAATTAGCCCTAAAAATTAGGAGACCCTTATGCCTAAAAAACATCAACTCATAGACCAAAAAAACCCATACCCCACAACCCTAATGATTTCCTCAATAGTTTTCCCGAAAAATACTAAACCTTCATCTACAACAAAATGTAAATTGTTAGCCCCAAAAAACCCACAACCCGCAACCCTAGAACCCCGTATAATCTAAACACAAAAAAACCTAAACCCTCATTCCCACAAAACCCTAAACCATCATCAACAATAATCCCTACACCGAAATCCCTTATAAATCCAATATCCTTAGCCACAAATACTTTTAAACCCTCACCCCCAAAAAAATGTGAACTCTCAAGGCCAAAATACCATAAACCCTCATCCCCAAATAAAATCAATCCCAAAACAACCAAAAAACACTAAACCATATACCCCCAAATCCAAACCACTCGTTGACAAAAATATATAAACAATCATCCCCAAAAAACCATTACACTCATCCCAAAAAAAACCTAAACACTAAACACAAAAAAACCATCAAACTTCATCCCAAACAAGCCCTCAACCCTTATACTTGAAAAAATCTCAACCCTATGCCCAAAAAATCAATAAAAATGTCAAAAAAACCCCTAAACCCTAATCCCATGAAAACATTAAACACATATCCATAAAAACCCTAAACCCTCTTCACAAATAACCAATAGACCCTTAGCCCCAAATAAAACAACCCTCAACCCAAAAAAACCTTAATCCCAAAAAATACTTAAACCCCCATCCCAAAAAACCCTAATCTCTTTTACCCCAAAAACTCCATAACCTTATCCCCAAAAAAGAATAAACTGATAACCCCCAAAAACCCAAAATCCCTGGCACAAAAAAAAACTAAACCTTCATCCCCAAAAAACCTATCAACAAATAGTAAAAAAACCAAAACCCTCAGCCAAAAAAACCTGAACACTCTGCCCTAAGAAACCCACAACCCCAACCCCAGAAAACTATCAACTATTAACCCCTAAGAAATCCTCAACCATTATCCACAAAAAACCCTAAACCATAATCCCCAAAAAGCTAAACCCCCAGTCCCAAAAAACCCACAATCCTTATTCCCTAAAACCCTCAACCCTCATCTCCATAAAACCCTCAAACCATAGCTAAAAAAACTCAATCCTCAGAAAAAAAGACACTAAATCCTAAAACCCAAAATATCATACCCCTAAATACCATGATTCCCTAAATCCTCAGCCCCCCAAAGCATCATCCAACAACCCTAAATACCCTCATCACTCATCCCCAAAAGATCCAAATCCCCCATCTAATAAAATCATCAACCCTCAACCCCAAGAATATCCCCAACACTAGGCCACCAAAAACCATAAAACCCAAGCCCAAAAACCCTTATCTGTCGGACCCAAAATAGACTATACCCTTAGCAACAAAATAACCTTAAACGCTTTGGACCATGAGAAACAAAATCCTTATCCGCAGAAAAACCAAAACACTCACACAAAAATATCCTAAACCGTAACCCCAACCCAACAATTCCTAACTCCGAATCCCCAAAAAAACTCCAAACCCACATCCATAAAAACTAATAAACCCTCATTCCCAAACAAAAGTAAACCCTATTCCCTATAAAACCCTAAACCCTATTCTTGAAAAACCCAAAACCCTCAGAAAAAAAACTCATAAACCCTCAGACACAAAAAATAACCATAAACCCATATCCCTAAAAACCCTAAGCACTCATCACCATAAAACCTTGAACCATATCCCACAAATATCTCTCAACAATTTTCCCCAAATAGCTCTCAAGCCTCATCCCCAAAAAACTCTATAATCTCAGCCCCAAAACCCCCCTAAACATTCATCCCTAAAAAACCATAAACCTTCTCCCTAAAAAAACATGAACCATCAACACCAACAAACCGCAATCCTAAACACCAAAATATTATTAACGCTCATACCAAGAAAAATATAAACACTCGACAACAAAAAACTATGAAACTCTATCTCCAAAAACCCTATGCCCTTTACCCCAAAAAACCAAATCCATCAGGCCCAAAAAACAATAAACCCCCAATCCTAGAAAACCCCTCAACCCTCCTCCCAAGAAAATTCATCATACCTTAGTCCCAAAAATACCTAATTCTATAACACAATAAAACCCTAAATCAATGTTCCAAAAAACCCTTAACTCTTAGTCTCAAAAAACCCTCACCCCTTACCCAAATAATACGATCATCTATCATCCCAAAAAAACCTCAATCCAAAGCACCAAAAAAGTCTCAACTCTCGGCCTAGAAAAATATCAAACCTCAACCTTAACAAACCCAAAATCCTTCGCCCCAAAAAATACTCAACCCTAACCCCACGAAATTCTCAACCCTATTCCCAAAAATAATCAATAAATCTGCAGCACCAATAACTTGGAACCCTCATCCCACAAAAATTAGAAATCCTCACACTCAAGAAATTATAATATCTCGCCAAGAAATCCATAATCTCTGTTAAAAAAACATAAACCCCCTACCCCAAATGTTGTAAACCCTCATCCCCAAAATACCACTCAAGCATATGGATCAATAAAATATCAAAAATTATCCCCAAAAAACTATCATCCCAATTCCCCAAAAAATGATCAACATTCACCCCCAAGAAATACTCATCTCTCAGGCCCCAGAAACCCTCAACCATCATCCCCAAAACCCTAAATCCCATATCCCCAAAGATTCTAAATTCTTATACCTAAAAACTGTAAACCAGTTTTACCAAAATATCTAGACAGTCGTTCAAAAAAATGATAAACCCTCAACCCCAAATTAACCTCAACCTTCCACCCAAAAACTCTAAACGCTCAATCTAAATAGATCAAAATCCTCATACTAATAACTCAATACCACCCATCCACAAAAAACCATACACCCTTTTCCATAAAAAACCCTAAACCATAATCTCCAAAAAAACCCTAAACCAAAATTTCCAAAAAAAAACACTAAAGACTCTACCACACAAAACCCTCAACCCACATCATCAAAAACACATTAATACTTATCTCTAAAATAACACTAAACCCTCAATACTAAAAATTTTTCAACCCTCTACCACCAAAACTCATCAACCCTCATCCCAAAAAAGACCTCATCCCTCATCTCCAAAATACTCTCAACCACCACCCTCATCAAATACAAATCGATTATCACAAAAAACCATAAATGTTCATCCACCAAAAACCCTAAACCCTCAGAAACAAAAAAATTGATTCCCTCATCACCAAAAAACTATAAACCATCATCCCCAAAAAACAAACCCTCTACCCCCAAAAAAAATTATACCCTCATTATAAAAATACAGAAACCCTTATCACAAGAAATAATAAAACTTCCGCCCCAAATTACCCAAACCCCCCATTCATAAACCCTAAACTCTTATTCCCAAAAAAACAAAAACCCCCAGCCCTAAAAATTACCCAATACTCCTCCCAAAAAAACCATCAAACTCTTCCCCAAAAAACACTCAACACTCAACCCCTAATTAATCTCAAAAAAATTCCCCAAACAAAATACAACTATCATCCACTATATACTTAAATATTCATCCCTAAAATATATAAACCCTTCACCACAAAAAATCATATAGTAATTCCCAATAAAAACTCTAAACCCTCAACACCAAAACCCCCCAAATACCTCTAACCCAAAAAACTCTCAAAACTCATCCCCCAAAACCCTTAGCCCCAAAAATCCATCAAAACTAGGCTGTAAAAAACCATAACACATTAGAACTAGGAAACCTACAACCCTCAACTCCAGAACCATCAATCCTTATCCCTAGAACAATTAACAATAATGTCTAAAAAAATTAATGACCCGTAGTCCCCAAAAAAACAAAAAACATTATCCCCAAAAAAACCCATAGGCCTAAAAAACCCTAAACTCTTAACAACAAAAAACCATAAACCATTATCCAAAAAAACCTAAAAATAATTTATAATAAACTATAAACTATTATACCAAATAACGCAAAAACCTCCACCCCAAAAACAACTAAAACCACATCACAAAAAAATAATCATTCAACATACCTAAAAAACCGTAAGAACTCATACCTAAAAAACCCACAACCATGAACATTAGAAAAACACAAACCCCCCATCTTAAAAAAGGTCAAATACTATTTCCAAAAAACCCTTATCCTTTAGCCACCCATAATACTCAATTCCCAGAATAGAAAATACTAAACCTCTAACCCAAAAAACCCATAAACACTCACCACCTAAAAAACCCTCAACACTCAAAACTCATCCCCAAAAAATAAAAAACCCTTACCTGGGAAAAATATTAAACCCTCTTCCCCAAAAATCATTCATCCCCCTACTCCCAAAAACCCTCAGCCTTCAGCCCCAAAAAACCCACTTCCCTCACTATCAATAAAACAATCAATCCTCAGTTCAAAACTACCAAACCCCCATCCCCCAAAAACCCCCAATCCTTCATCCACAAAACCCCTAAAGCAAAATCTCCAAAACACTAAAACGTCATTCCCAAAAAGGAATCCTCCCCTGAACCAAAAATCCCTAACCCACTCCCCAAAAATTCCTAAACCTTCAGCCCCAAAAAAGTAAAAAACCACATCCTTGAAAAACCCTAAACCCATACCCTCAAAAAAAAGATAAACATTGTGCCTCAAAAACCACAGACCCTCATCCACAAAAAATCCTAAACCCTTAACCTATAAAACCCCTAATCCCTCGTCCAAAAAATCCTAAAACGTCAACAACAAAAACCCTTAACATTCATACCCAATAAAACCTCAGTCATCATCCCTAAAAAATAGTCAATCCTATACCCCATAAAACCCTCAACCCTCGTCCTTAGAAAACACTAGACCTCAACCCCCCAAAAACCATTTGACATCAACTAAAGAAACCCTAAACCCTATTCCCCAAAAAACAATAAAAACATAGCCTTTATAAAACCCTTAACCCTTATCCCACAAAATAACTAAACAGTCCTCCACAGAAGCCCAAATCCCTTAGCAAAAAACTCCCTAAAACCTCAATAGAAAAATAGAAAACCTACACCAAAATAAACCTCAATCCTAATCATAACCCCCCACCAAAATAATCAATTGAAAAAAAACCCAACCCTTATCCCCAAGGAACTCTCGACACTCAACCCCAAAAAACCCCCAACCCCCATCCTGAATAAACACTCAAACGTCAGCCCCCAAAAGTGTCAACCCAAATCCATAAAAAACCCTCAACCCTCAACATAAAAAACCCACAACCCCCCCCCCCCATAAAAAACACTTAAACATGAATCCCCCAAAAAATCCAAAACAATCATCACCCAAAAAACCTAAACATCCATCCCTAAATAACCGTAAACCAGCATCCCAAAAACCCTAAATCCGCAGACCCAAATAACCCTAAAAACATATCCCTAGAAAAATCATAACCCTCATCCAAAAAAATACAAAACCCTAATCCTAAAAAAAACCATAAAGCCTCAACCCCAAAAAACCCAAAACCCAAAACCCCAAAAAACAGTCACCCCTCAACCAAAAAAGAGACTGAACCCCCATCCAAAAAACCCCATCAACCATGAACCAAAAAAACGATCAATTTTTAGTCCAAAAAAACCCTCAACCATCAACACCAAAAAAACCTCATCCCTATGCCACAAAAAAATTCACAACATCGCCCCAAACCCCATAAACACTTATCCACAAAAAACATAGAACACTAATCCCCAAAATACCCTAAAACCTCCTTTCCAAAATACACTAAACCCTCATATCTAAAAAACCATATACCCATATTCAAAAATAACCCTAAACCATATACCCCCAAAACCCTAATCCAACATCCTAAAAAAATCCTAAAACCTCATCTTCAATAATAATCAAAACCCTCGACCCTAAAAAAACACTAATCTTTATGCAAAAAAACCATATACCTGCATCCCTAAAAAACAATCAACCCCATATTGAAAAAAACAAAAAAAAATCATCCAAAAAAACCCTCAACCATTTCACCAAAAAATTTAAATCATAAGCCCCAATACCCCATTACCCTCATCTCCAAAAAACTTGCAACCTCAGCCTGAAAAAACCATCAACCATCATTCCAAAAAAAAACCCTCTAATCCCATCCCTATTAAAACCTAAACTTTCAGCCCCCAAAATGGCTCAACTATAGCCCATAAAAACCTAATCACTCAGCCCCAATAAATCCCACAACACTCATTATAAAAAATACATAAACCCTTTTCCCCAAAAAACCATAAACCCTCAACCCCAAAGAATCCTAAAAAACGAAACCCAAAAATCCCTCAAACAAATTCCCTAAAAAACAGTCAACCACCACCCAAAAAACCCCTCAACACTCGGTAGTAAAAAATCCACAACCCACATATCCAAAAAAACCCTAATCCCAAACCCTAGAATAACCTAAACCTTTAGTTCCAAAAATAATTATAACCTTAGCAACATAAACACCAAAACCCTCATCTACAAAAAACCCAATATCCACTACACCAAAAAACAATAAATAATCATCCCAAAAAGCCATAAACACTCTACTCCAAAAATCCCTAAATCCCCATCCCCAAAATACCATAAACCATCATCCCAAAAACGCAAACCACAACCCTAAAAACAATTAACACTTTCGTAAATAAAACCTGACACCCTCATACAAAAATACCTGAAACCCCATCCTAAAAAAATTAAAAAACACCAAAAAATTACTATCCTTTGGTCCAAAAAAAAACATGCAACTACAAAAAATAAGCACAAAACACACACATCCATAAGCAACATCATCACACATATTCCAAAAATCATATCCCCTAGCCATAAAAAACATGCAAACCACATCCCTTGAAAAACATCAACCCTCATTCCTAAAAAAATTTCATTGTTCAAAAAAAATCTTCAAACCACTACCCCAAAAAACCTATATCCCAAATAAACACTCAACAGTCATCCCTAAAAAACCCTATACCCTAATTTTCAAAGAAAACTGTAATCCCTTATCCTAAAATAACAAAAACTGTCATCTAAAAAATACCTTAAAACGATATCATATAAAACCCTAAACCCTCATTCCCACAAACAATAACGCCTCATCCAAAAAAAATAAACCCTTAGAAAAAAAACATAAACCCACACCTACGAAAAACCCACAATCGTCAACCCCATAAAATCATTATAACTCATCCTCCAAAAAACCCTCAACCCTCAACCGTAAAGAACATTAAACCCTCATAAAAAGACCATCAACCATCATCAAAAAAATATCCTCCACCCTTGGGTATGAAAAACATTAAAACTTATTCCCTAAAAACATATATTCCCTTAGCCACAAAAACCCTAAAACCTCATCCCCAAAATATTTAAACTCTTACCCCCAAAAAATTCATAAACACTCAGCACCATAAAACCCTAAAACATCTCCCAAAAATACCATAAATAATAATTCCTAGATAAAAATAAAATATTAATCCCCTAAAGCCCTAAACCCATATCCCAATAATACCCTAAACCATAACCCCCATCAAAACTGTAATCCATCTTCCCCAAATATCCCAAAAACCTCATCCCCCAAATAACATAAAACAACAGCCATAAAAATCATAGACCCTCATCCTCGAAAACCATTATACGCTCAAGCCACCATCATCCCTAAGAAAACCTAAAACAACTTCCCTAAAAACCCTTAATCCCTCATCCAAAAACCCTCTAAACCCTAAAACTGAGAATCCCCTCAACCCTTAGAAAAAAACTATAAATCTTCCTCCACAAAAAAACCCTATTCCCCAAACCCCCAAAACCTGAAAAACATCATCCTTAAGAAGCCATATAATCTCTATACAAAAGAACATAATCCTAGTCCATAAAAAACCAATACCATCACTCTAAAAATACCCTAAAACAAAAACTCCAAAAACACTAAACCCTCCGCTCAAAAAAACCTCAAAACCCTCAACCCGAAGAAACAAAAAAACCTCATCCTCAAGAAACCCCAAACACATATCCCAAGACACCCTAAACCCTTAACCACCTAAAAATATAAATCCATATTCTCTAAAAAACTGTTTCCCTCATCCTTGAAAATCATTAAACCCTCAGCCCACAAAAATCCTTAACACCCTTCCACAAAATCCCTAAACCCACTAAACAAATAAAATTAATCCATCAGCAGCAAAAAAACATAAAATTAAATCCCCAAGAAACCTAACCCATCATCCTAAAAAACACATAACACTCATCTCCAAAACCCCAAATCCTCAGGCCAAAACCACTAAACCGTGAGACACTAAAACACCTTAACTATTAGACCCAAAAATCCTTCTACCTTCAGAAATAAATAAACCAAAAAACTCTCCCACAAAAAACACTAAATTGTCATAAAAAAGTGTAAATCTCTCATCTCCAAAAAACCATAGATCTTCCACCCCAAAAAAACTAAGCCCTCGACCCCAAAAACCTTTACCATTATCCCTGGAAACCCCTATAATGACATCTATGAAATCCATAAACCCTCATCCCCAAAAAATACTAAAACATGTGAACCAAAACCCCAAATACACTATTCATAATAAACCTATAATACCCACCCCAAAAATAAAAAAAAACTGAGCCACACAAATCCCAACCCATGTAACCAAAAACTCCAAATCCCCCTACCCAAAAAATACCAAAGTCCTATACGTAAAAAATACACTACCAATAGCCCCAAAAAAACCCAAAAACCTCAACTCAAAAAAACCCTTAATCATGACCATAAATAATCCTATACCCTTATCTAAAAAAACCCACAATCCTTATCCCCAAAAAACCCTAAACCCTTATTCCCAAAATCATCTAGAACCTCTGTCAAATAGAACCCCGAACCCTTAATCCCAAAAATCAATAAACATTAATCCCCAATCCTACTAAACCCTCATCCCTAAAATACCTAAACCCTATTTCCATAGAAGCCCTAATACCTCAGTAAAAACCCATAAACCTTCGTCCCCCCAAAAACATAAACACTCAGCTCCAAAAAACCCTTAACTGTCTGCCAAAATTAACACTAAACCCTCAGCTCGAAAAGAAAACCCCAAATCCACATCCATAAAAAATAGAAAACCCTCTTCCCTAAAAACCCCAAACCCTAATTTAAAAAATATATAAACCCTTATCCCCAAAAACCCTAAACCCCATCCCACCAAAATGATAAACTCTCATCCACATAAAACAATAAAATGTTATCTATAAAACCCCTGATCTTCATACCTAATAATACCTACACCATTAGCCATGAAATTAACTATACCCTCAACCCAAAAAAATTATTAACCCTCATCCCTAAAACCCTGAAAGTTTCATCTCGCAAAACCCGTAAACAATAATACTAAGAACCAAAAAACACATAGACACCAAAAACCATCAACCCTCAACCCCAAACACCACAAATAATTCAGCCCTAAAACCCCAAAACACTTATCCCCAAAACCATTAAACCCACTTCTCCAAAACACTGTAAATCCATAGCACAAAA
Organism: Viscum album; assembly: GCA_963277665.1. NCBI lineage: Eukaryota > Viridiplantae > Streptophyta > Magnoliopsida > Santalales > Viscaceae > Viscum > Viscum album. The sequence goes on from OY728141.1 coordinate 1,900,001,317, forward strand.
AACAATAAACCTTCATCCCCCAAAACCCACTGAACCCTCTACAAAAAAACCATAAACTCTAAACCCTAAAATCTAAAAAACCACATACCATAATAAAAAAACCCTAAAGCCTTATCCTCAAAAAATCCAAAACACTATGTCCAAATAAAACCTAACCCCTCCACCAAAAAAAACCATAAACCATTAGCCCCAAAATACTAAACTCGCATCCGAAATATCCCTAACCCAAAGCCCAATAATTCCAAAAACCTCTTTCAAAAAACCCCCTAAACCCTCAGCCAAAAAAAAAATAAACCATCAGGCCCAAAAAACCCAAAACAATCTGCCTCAAATAACTCTGAAGCCGCCACACTAAAAATCCCTTAACTGCCAGCCCTAAAACACAAAACCAACATCCCCAAAACCCATTAACCATAGTCCCCAAAACCCCAGAACAGTTTTCCCCAAAAACCATAAACCATCATCCTTATGATCCCAAAACATTAAACCACAAAAAAACCAACACCCTTATCCCCCAAATACAATAAACCCCCACACTAATAAAACCTTATCTATCATACCAAAAGAACTAAAACCCACTTCCTAAAATAACCCTAAACCTCAATCCCTAAATACCCAAAAAAACCATAGACCAAAAAAACTGAACCCTCAACCTGAGAACACCAAATCCATAAACCCAAAAAACCCCAAAAATAGCATCCCCAAAAAACCCTAAACATTCTTCCCCAAACTCCCAAAACATCCACCCCAAACACCTCTAAACCCAAATCCCCCGATAAAATCATAATACATGCTCCTGAAAACCAAAAAAAACTAATACATAAAAAAACATAAACACTCATCATAAAAAAACACTAAAACCTCATCCATACAAAAATACCAAACACTCATTCCCATAAAAACTCTAAACATTATGCTCCCCAAGAAAACCTGAATCCCAATCCACAAAAATTCATATAAACTGAGCCATAAAAAAAATATAAACCATCATCTTAAAAAATACCCCAATTCAAATACCTAAAAACTAATAATCCAAAATATAAAAATACATAAACCGTATTCACCAAAAAACCCAAAAACCCTCTATCCCAAGTTACCATAAACCATCATCCACAAAAAATCCCAAAACATCATCCCTAGGAAACCATAAACTCTCATCGCCAAAAAATCCTAAATCTTCTCCGTAGAAATGACTAAACCCATAAATCATAAAACAAATGATCCATTATCCAAAAACCTCTAAACCCACATCACCAAAATACTATAAAAACACATCCCTAGAAAAAACTAAAACCCCATCCACAAAAATACTTTAAAGAATCAAGAAAAATAACCCTAACCCCTCATTCAAGAAAATATCAAAACCACTTCTCCGTAAAAACCATCGACCCTCAACCCCAAAAAACCATAGACCCTCAGTCCCAAAATATCTTAAACCCTTAACCCCAAAACCCCTTAAACCCTAAAACCAAAACAACCCTAATCCTTTATCACATTAAACCACTAAATAATTAGTCCCAAAACCCCTCTAACCTCATCCCAAAAAATCCATATACCCTCAACCCCTAAAAACTCTATGTCCTCAGCCCCAAAAAACATAAAACCACAGTCTCAAAAAAATATAATACACACATACCCAAAACCACATGAACACCAAGAACCATACCCCAAAAATCCTAAACCCCTAAAACCAATAAATCATCATCACCAAAACCCATAAAACCATATCCCAAAAAAATCCAAAACCCTTATCCCTAAAAAACTCTAATCCCTTATCTCCAAAAAATCCAAAATCCTCTACCCCTAAAAACCCTCAAACCTCATCCCTAAGAAACCCAATACCCTCATCCCTAAGAAACTATAAACACTCAGCATCATGAAATCCTAAACCCTTGCCCCTAAAAAATGTAAATCCTCAAATCTAAAATAATATAAATCATCATCCCTAGAAACCCCTATACACTTGGCCCGAAATGCACCTAAACCCTCATCCCCCCCAAAAAACTAAATATTCATACCTAATAACTGTAAATCCTCATAACCAAAAAAAACCTAAACCATCACCCCAAAAAATCATAAATTCTTTACCCCAAAAAACATAAAATCCTCATTCCTAAAAAAATATAACCCGAAGATGTAAAAAACAGAAAACCCATTTCCCCAAAAAACCCTGAACCCTAAAAAAACACTCCTCCAAAAAAGCACTAAACCCTCAACCATAAAGATTCATGAACACTTGTCCATATTATCCCTAAACACATAGCCCTAAAAAACACTAAATTCTTAGACCCAAAAAGCACTTAACCATATCCAAAAAATTATAAAACCTTATACTTAAAACCTACAATACCACATCCATTAAAATTATAATGCATCAACCACGAAAATCACTAAACACTCAACCACATATTAAACCCAAAACTCAAATCCCAAAACAACACTAAACTATCATCCCAAAAAACCACTAAACCATGAGCCTGAAAAAACACTAACTCTCTACCCCAAAGATCCCTAAACCTAAAAAATAATCCCTATAAATCCCTCATCCCCATAAAACACTAAACCCTCAGCCTCAAAAAATAGTAAACCATCAATATTAAGAATACCCAAAACCAACATCCCTTAAAAACCCTAAAACCATAGTTGTAAAAATACTAAAACACTTATCCCCAATACACCCAAACCCTTGTCCCCAAAAAACAAATACTATCAGCCCCAAAAAAACCCAATAACCTCAATCCCAAATAACCTTTAACCCTATAACACAAATACCCTAAACCCATGGTCCTAAAAACAATAACACCTCATCCACATAAACACTAAACCATTATCCCCAAGAAACCATAAACCACTCAGCACTAAAAAATACTAAACCCAGGGCCCCATGAAACCTTATAGCCTTAAACCCCCAGAAAACATAACTACATATCCCTAAAAAACCCTAAACCCTCAGCCCTAATAAAACCTAAACCAATGTCCCAAAAAAACCCTAACCCATATCAAAATGAATAAAAAAACATCCATCCCAAAAAAGACATATGCCTTCACCCCCAAATTGTAATATAAATCCTTATCCCACAAATACCCTAATCCCCCATCCCTAAAAAACCATAACCCCGCAAGAATTAAAACATTAAACCCTTATCCCAAAAAAACCCCAAACCATCATCCCCAGAAAATCCTAAACTCTCAGCCCCAAAAAACCCTAAACCATCTTCCCCAAAACCCAACACCTTCAGCCCCAAACAACCATAGTACATAATCCCAAAAATCCCATTACCATAAAACCTAAATAATCCTAAAACATCATCCCACAAAAACCCTAAACCATCATCCCAAAAAATAATAAAACATCACCCATAGAAAACTATAATCCCTTATCCCCAATAAACCATAAAACCTCAAACCTAAAAACCCTAAACCCTTAGCACCAAAAAACCCAAACCCTCAAATCCAAAAAGAACCAAAAACCCTTAGTCCCAAAATATAATAAATCCTCAGCCCCAAAAAACTCTACACCCTCATCCCCCCAAACCATGAACCCTCATCCAAAAAGACACAAAAACATTCATCCATAATTAACTAGAATCCCATTGACCCAAATCCCCCTAAATTGTCATCCCGGAAAACCGCAAAAACCCCTAGGACAAAAATTTCATTAGCTTTCATCCCCCAAACTCCAAAAATGTCATCCCAAAAATACCCTAAACCTTAATCCCCCAAACCCCAATAACCACAGTTCAAAAAAAATCCTAAACACTTATCCCCAAACACCCCTACACTTGCAGCCGCAGAAACAACTAAACTTTCCTCCCCAGAACCACTAAATTATCATCTCTAAAACCCCTAAACCTTGAGATCAAAAAACCACAAAACCTTCATCCACCAAAACCCCTAAACACTCATCATGAAATACTATAACCCCATTACCAAAAAACCATAATGCGTTATCCCCCAAAAACCGGAATCCAAATCCCTGAAAACAGTAAACCCTCTTCAACAAAAATAACTAAAGCCCGGCCACCATAAAAAACCCTAAACACATAGTGTTGAAAAAACCTAAACTCTCATACCTAAATCCCATAAAATCTCAACCCCAAAACCCCAAAAACCTGTGGAAAAAATAACCTATACCCTCAACAACAAAAAAATAAACCTAAATCCCAAAAACCAAAAACCGTTATCCCCAAAACACATAAAACCCTCAACCCAATACCCCTATACCCACAGAACCAAAACTAGTAAATATTTATCCCCCCAAACCAATAATCCATCAACCCCAAAACCCCAAAACCCTCATCCCCAAAAAATCCATTACCAACACCCAAAAAAACTTAAACCCTCATCCTAAAAAACCTAAACTCTCACTAGAAAAAAAACATAAACCATCATCTACGAATAAACTAAAACCCTCATACCCAAAAATCCCAAAACCGCCAACCAATAAACCACCTAAAACCATATCCCCAATTATCCTTAAATCCAAATCCCAAAAAATACCTAAAAAACTCATCCCCAAAACCATAAAATCACATCTCCAAACCATTAAATTTGCAACCCCATAAAAAACCTAAACCCTCACCCCCAAAATACCCAAAAACCCCATCTCCAATAATCCCAAAACCCTCATCCCAAAAAAACACAAAACCACCATCCTCGAAAAATCCCAAACCCTCAACACCAAAAAACCAAAAACTATTATCCAATAAAAAAAATAAAACCTCAACCTAAAAAATCATAAACACCCAACTTTAAAAAAACCATAAGTCTTCAGCTCCAAAAAACTCAAACTCATAGATAAAAAATCCCCGAAACCATCAACCCTAAAAAACACTAAACCCTCTGCCACAAAAAACCCAAAAACCCTCTTCCCAAAAAAACCCAAAGTCCTTAGCCACAATAAACCTTAAACCCCATCCCTTATAACTCTTATACCCTAATCCCCCCAAATCCCATAACCAACTTCCCAAAAGACCCCTAATCCATTAGCACCCAAAACAACTAAACCTTCATCCAAAAAACCCACAAACCCTCATTCACAAAAATCAATAAACCATAACCCTAAAACCCCTAAAAACTAAACCTCAAAATTCATTATACCCAAAAAAATCCTCGACCCTCAACCCCTCAAAATACTAAACCCTCTACACCAAAAAAATCCTAAACCATCATACCAAAAAGAATACCTAATCCCTTAGCCCCAATAACCCCTCAAAGCTCTACACCAAAATCCTATAATCCATAAACCCAAAAAAACAATAATCCCATAGCACCAAACCACATAAAATCTCATTCCGAAAACCCATAATACCTAAACCCCCCAAAACCCTATTCCCTCATCCAAAAAAAACTGAAACCTCATCCATAAAAAATCATAAACACATAGCCTCAAAAATACCTCAACCATTGGCACCAAAACCTCTAAAACCTCATCCCCAAAACGGATAAACCATCATCCAAAAAAACTATAAATCATTTTCCCCAAAAATGTTACACCCTCATCCCCTAAATCTCTAGAAACTCATCCCTAAAATCCCTAAACCATCATACCCACAAAACACTAAACCCTCTACACCAAAAAACCCTAATGCCTAATCTTTCAAACCCCTAAAAAATCCAACCGAAAATCCATAAACCTTTAGTCTAAAAACCAAATAAAATTACATCCTAGAACCCCAAAACACTGATATATAAAATATCATAATCCGAAATCCTGAAAACACGATTAACCTATATCCCCAAATAACCCTAAATAGATAGCCATATAAAAACGTAAATCATCTCCTTCAAACCCCAATACATCTTCCCCAAAAAAACCAATACACTTCTCCCAAAAAAATCATAAAATACATCCCCCAAAAACCCAAACCCCTCTGTCAAAAAAACCCAAAAACATCATCACCAATAAAATAAAAATACCTCAGCCCCCCAAAAAATATAATCCCTATCCCCAAGAAACCATATACCCTCATCCCCAAAATAAAAAAAACCCTCAACTCAAAGAAAACTAAACCATATGACCCAAAAATCCTATACCCTCACACTCAAAACCACTAATCACTCTACCCCAAAAAACCGTAATCCCATATCCCCCAAAAAACATTAAAACATATTCCCCAAGAATCAATAAACCCACATGTCCAAAAAACCTATACCCTCCACCCAACAAATCATAAACCCTTATCCCCAATAAGACCTATCCCATCTACCCCACTAATCAATATACCCTCAACCCCAAAAAATACTGAAATTATTTCTCAAAAAAACTATAATCATTAAACACTATGAAATGATAAATATTATATGTATCGCACAGACCCATGGTACCCAAAGTCGGTGCTTTATTGAATTACATTGTCATGATCACACGGGATAAATCCCTAAAGACCAATCGGTTTAGTTTCCTTGGAAGTACAAGATTCATTCATAAGTTATAAATTACATTATAAAATGAAAAACAACAAAAGCATTGTCTCCATTTACCACATTCATATCCTTTAGACTATCCCTACAGGTTAGTAATAATATACTTCTTCTTATCCCTGGAAAAATAAAACATAGATATGGGTGATATCAGATGCTCAGAATGTATAACAATATAGTGGAAACATTAATAAATAAGCATAAACAATTAAGCCTATGTATAAAACTAAAACATAAGTAGTTTAAAAGTAAACATGAGCATAATATTGAAAATAAAAATCAAATAATTTCATTTACTTCTTCACATGGATATTCTACTAGATGAATAATCTCATGCAATACCAATAGACAATTACATAATGATGGAATGCATAATGCCAGAAATCATAATGATATATTCAAAGCCTCATGCCAAGGAAAAAAATATGATTTTGTCAAGGCCTTGTTCCCAGACACTTGTTGGTCTCATGAGACCTACTGATGCATCAAAGAGCTATAATGGGCTTCACTCATCAATTACTAAGTCCAATTCATTCCTCCTATGAAAAGGTTGAAAATAACCTAAACATTTATATTAAAACTTGAATATGAAATGTCAATAGTCCTTTTAAAATTAAAAGGACTAGAATATGAAATGACAATAGTTCGTAGTAAAACATATCACAAAACATTCAATACAATATGAAATATTGTATCATAAAAAATAAACATCCAACAAGCATAAAATCAAACAATGGATGTTGACTAGATGATGTCATAAATATTTGAGAGAAATATCTATTTCAATTATGAAATCATTTAATATTCATTTTAATTTTAAAACAAAACATTTATTTTTAAAATGTTCTTATAAGATTTTATGGGAAGCCTCAAAGGTGTTACAAAGGTGGAAAATAGGTGTACCTGCCGTATAAGTTAAAGAATCATTTTTTCCTTAATTTTGTTGAAAATGTCTTAAAAGGACCTTGTTTGGAAAACTATAGAAATATTCCTTTAAAAAATAATCTTAAAAAGTCATAAAAGGGTATAAATGACTACAAAAAATACTCTAAAATTAATAATTTATTTAAATATATTTTTAAGAAACACGGATGTGGACGATAAAGAGGCCCTAGTAGATACTCATGAATAAACAACCTCAGAAAATAAAGAGATTGATGAATTAACCCTTACCTTGTACTTTTCCTTGATCTAGGGCATGTTAACCCCCTTTAGAATATTTATATAATTTTTATTAAATTATACAGGACACACATACATAAATATGATATCATATATGATCTTATAATATTTCTTTGTTAATAATATTTCAATAGTATCATTGTTTTTTGTGTTAACTGGTTCTTTTTTCCTTTATATGTTATGTTATGTAAGTCATGTTTGTTATGTATGGGATGTATTTTATTCGTATACCTAAGGATATTATGTTGTTAAATATTATTTTTATTCATAAAATAAATATTATTCGTGAATGGTTACGATGGTGAATGAATCTCATCGCGTTTGTGGTGACGGTAATCCATACATTCACATGAGGGTCAATACCATTATATTTATTGTGAAATAATATGTAATTGGAAGGTATATAATATATATAGAAAACTTAACATGTTATATTTACTATTTACATCATTTATACCCATTATTATACACCTTTAAATAATGAAGTTTCCGAAACACAAACGACAACACAATGTGAAGATGGTAAGACGTACGTACGCACATAATTTGACTTGTCATTCATAGGATGGATAGAATAATGAATTTGGATGTATCGTATTTATAATAACATGAAATTATGTATAAGGTAATGGAGTTATTTTTTTATGGAATAAATAAAGACAGAAGAAGTGTAAGAAGAAGATAACATTGAATGAGGTGTTCAAATTATTACATCTTCTTCTGGTGATACATAATGATTTGATCAAAAGGGATCCATAGGTTGAATTTATGATCAATGTAATGCCTCTAGGTAAACGTTAGGGTAGTTGGTAGGATATTAGAGTAGGGGTTGGCCGAGACAGGTGGCTTTGGTGGTGTGATTTGGAGAGAAGGGGAAGTACCCTTTTATAAGAGGGGTGAGGGACACATTAGGAAAAGCAGGAAATGTTATTTTATTATAAAATGATATTTGGTTTATAATGTCTAAAAGATAATTTATTTAGAGGATAAGGTGGGTATGTGTCTAAAAACTCACAACCAATAGGTTTTATACAGGTTTAGGTCACTATATTACCTTTATCATTTTGATTTAACTCTTAGTTAAATAGTTTAACTATTAAATTGTATTCATGTATTATTAAAAAAGGATAATGAACATACTATTAAAATCCAATAGAACCCCAAGTGGTTAATTATTAATATATATATACTTATATAGGTCCAATGGAAGAATTTTATATTTTTAAAAATATTTTATCATTTAATAATATTGTATCTGTTTTAAAAACTCATTTTTGTTAATTATGATAATATTTTGTTTTTTGGTTTTTCAAAATTGATAACAACATTATCACATAGAAGAAAAATAATTTATTCAATCCTAACATGTCATATTAAACTATAAAATAATATTGATTCATCAAAAGTCTCAAATTATATTTATTTGGATAATTATAATATCAATTATTTTAATATTCTATTAATAAGGTAATTGCTGCATCATCGTTGTATCATTAATAAATTTAATTATTTAATGTCTAAAAATAATTAATAAAATACCATTATGTATTAAATATTTTTATATATTTAATTAGTATTTATATTAGAATTTATCTTATGTATAACCCAACATTAAAAATTGTTTATTTATTAAACATTGAATTTAACACTTTTAACTATTCTTTAAATAAAACAATAATAAATGTACTAATCTAATAAAAATAGACCAATAGGATCTTATTTTATTACAATAGTTGATTTAATTATATTATACACATATCCATTAGAATTAGGACATGTGTTAGAGTAATTATAATATCATTTTTAACATTAATTAAAATATTAACTTTAAACCGTGGTAAATGAAAGTTAAAAGTTAATACTCACCAAAAATTATTATCATCTTATTGAAACTCATTTTACTTAAAAATGTGAACACTTTCTCTCGGATTTTTGAAATTTAACTCACAGAAGTGGTAAAATTATGTTTTATGCAAATTTGAAAATGCTCTAAGGTGGGAAAATGACGGTAAAAAGTTCAAAAAATTTTTATTTATCAAATAGCATTATAAAATTATTTCAATGAATTAAATCGAAAATATATAGGTATTATGTGTCTATTTTTACCAAATAAAAATATAAAAAAAATAAAAAATTATTTAAATAAAATTTGGTTTTAAACGATAACGTAGAGTTATTCACTATTCACCAACAATTGAATGTTTTCAGAAATATAAAAAAAATTCAATCTAATCTAATTTTGATACTATTAATCTAATAAATGAATTCCATATTGAAAAATAAAATTTATAAAATTTCACAAAGTGGTTACTACAATTCATAACGACTAATTTGATTGGTCGTGGTGTGTTAAAAATCCAAGTTGCATACAATGCATGCTATTGCATTAATCAAAGGGAAACAAACCATCGAATCTTGGGGTGTAACATTTTACTATCCTTCAAAAAATTTCATCCTCAAAATTTCTAGAATATTACTACATAAATTTTTTTGGGTGGTGTTTCATCATACGTTCCTCGGGTTCCCATGATACCTCTTCCATCTTTTGATTTCTCCATAGAACTTTTACCAGACGTTTTTTATGGTTTCTGAACCCTTGTTATCTAGTATCAAGATTCATGAAAGGCTATTTACAATAAGATAGATCTTGTACCACTTCTATTTCATTATAGGTGAGTACATGCATTGGGTAAGACATGTATTTTTTAAAAATTATACGTGAACACATCATGAACTTTCTAAAGACATGGCGACATTACAAAATTATAGGCTAAAAATAAAATTCATCTATGAATTTCGAATGGTCTGATGAACCTGGTACATAATTTACCATTATTACCAAACTTTGTAACACCCTTTCATGGATATACCATTAAGATAACATAATCTCCCACATGAAATTTGAAATCCTTCCTTCAGTTATCAACATATCTCTTTTTCCAACATTGAGCTGCTTTGATGTGGGTTTGGAAAACCTTCACCTTTTACATTGATTGCTCAACAAGTTTGATGCCTAAGAGTTTTCATTTAGAAAAATCATCCCAACGTGATGATGTATGACATCTCCTTCTATATAACGCTTCAAATGGTGCTGTCTGAATAATTGAATTGAAGGTATTGTTATAGAAGAAATCTACCAGAGGTAAATATTGATCCCACATACCTTGAACGCCCAGTGAGAAAGATCTAAAAATGTCTTCAAAGATTTGAATAGTATGTTCTGATTGTCCATTAGTTTGTGGGTGGATGTCAATTTTTTTATGAAGTTCAGTATCCATGGCCATTTGAAAACTTTTCTAGAATCATGATGTAAAATGGGGATCATGATTCGAAACAATCGATTGGGGTACCTCAGGAAGTATTAAAACATCATAAATATATAGTATTACTAGATGTTCAACTTGTTAGTCTTCTGTTATAGCAAGAAAATGTGTTGAATTGGTAATATGATCATTAATTACTCATTTTACATAATTCATTCTAAGAGTCTTTGTTAGCCCCATGAAAAAGTCCATTGTAATATAATCCAATTTCCACTCATGTATGGGAATATGTTGCTTGACTCCTCTAGGATGTTGTCTTCTAGCCTTAATCAACTGAAAAACCGTACATCCTGACTCATAATAAACAATCTCTCTCTTCATGTTGTCACCCAAAAAATGTTCCTTCAAATATCTATACATATTAGTGCTACCAGAGTGTATAGAGAAATTGGAGCTATGACCATCATCAATCAGTTACCTTTTTAGATCAGGTATATCAGGAACACAAAGTCTCATCTCAAATTTCAATGTTTCATCTTCATATACAAAGTCACGCAGTCTCTCATTGTTCACATCATTAATTTTCTTTTGAAACTCCTCATTAATAGTTTGAGAACTATTTATACTTTATAGTATTGATGGTTTTGAAATTGTTTTAAAGAGTATTGATGTTTGACATTACATGGTTATTCCATAATCCATTTTTACTATATACTTGAATATAGAGGGTGCATTAGTCAATTCAAAATGAATTACTATAAACTCGTAATTCCCATACCTAGTTCGAAATGATATTTTCTGAATGTCTTCCATCTTCAGACACAACTGATGATATCTAGATCGAAGGTAAATATTTGAAAAATATTGATCTCCATGAAGTTGGTCAAATAAATCATCAATGTGAGGTAGGGGATACTTGTTATTTATTTTTATAACATTGATCTCCCTATAGTTAATGCCCAACCTCATAGATCTATCTTTCTTCTTATCAAAAAGAACATGGTCTCCCCAAGAAAAAACATTAGAGATAATAAATCCTTTAGTACTAAATTAATCTATTTGTTTCATTAGGTATACTAATTCCATAGGGGACATTCTATATGGGGACATTGATATGGGCCTTGAACCATGAATTAAATCAATGGAAAACTCAACTTCTTGTATTGAAGGAAGTCCAAAAAAATCCTCTAGAAACACATCAATAAATTCTTGCACAATAGGTACATTCCCTATTTGAAAATTTCATTCCTCACCCATAGTTTTTTCATTCTCATCTTCCCCAATAATTGAATATATTTGAACTACTGCGGGTGGATCTAGAGAAGAATGAAGTGGTTACATTTCTTCTCTAATGATAAGGTACTCCTTATCGTCATCGAAAACTGTAACCTCTTTCTTCATACAAATACTTTTTTTGTCTTGGTATGAAGCCAATCCTTAACGAGGATTATATCAAATTCATTCATGGGTATGACAATGAGATCATTAGATAAAAACATTTATATGCCCTAATGGGAACTGATTCACAAAAACATGATGCAATGATACTTCCCTTATGAGTTTTGACTGACAACTCCCTTGTTAAATAAAGATGTAAATATATAATTTTCATAGAAAACTAGGAAGATATGAAATAATGGGATGATCTATAATCAAATAAAGCATTGGATAAACTTAAGGAAACCATTACATTACCATCCAACTCATCATTCATAGCTTCAACATCAGTAGTAGGGATCACATAAGATTTTCCATGCTCCCTCAGCCTTTTCTGAGGTATGTTTCCATGGCGCATAGGACATTTATTTTCATAATTCCCAATTTCTCTACAATTTTAGCATTTAACATTGACATCAAATTTCTTTCCCTTGCAATCACGATCTGGGTGGCTTTTTTCACCACACTTGTAACAGACTCCCATTCCCTTCAGGTAAGTACCAGGGTTTATCTTCCCACATTTACAATAGGATGGATTTTCGTCGTTTCCCTTCTTCCCCTTCAATACATTTCCAGAGTGTTTAAAAGATCTCTTATTCTCATTCATTGCATTAAAGTCGTAAGACATAGAGAATTAATTTTCAGTCTTGGTAGCAAATGAGACAATATATTCATACGATGAAAATGATTTTGAGACTAATGATTGACTGACAAATGATTTTAACCCATTGATGAATCGATCAATATTAATCCATGGGTTACGAATATGATCTTTTGCATGCCTTGTTAACCTTTTAAATTTAGCCTCATACTTTGTGACATTCTCATCATCAATTTTCATCAGACACAGAAATTGTCTTTGTATATCCGCTTGACGGTCATGAGGAAAGTATTATTCTATGAAAATATCTTTAAACACCATTCATTCCATAATTGATAGGTCTTCATCTTCCTTTTTGTTTTGAATTAATGACCTCCATTGTTCTACATCTCCTGTGGGGTGATAAACTGCCAGGAAAACTTTTTTCCTTTCGCTACTGCCCAATGCATGAAATTTTTTCACTAAGAAACATATCCATTGATCAGCTACAAATGGATTTGTATTACCAATAAATATTTGTGGTTTTTACCTAATGAATCAGTCTAACAATGATCCTCCACATTGTGGATCATGGTGCTCCATATGGGTATGCTTATTATTCATCACCTGAGTGAGTTGTCCTAGTATGGTGATAAGTTCTTCATCACCTGTTGCATAGCCAGCTTGACTATAATAATCTTGAGTAGGTGGAAAATACATACATGTATTACATGATTTGATACTATTTCCATTACTTCCACTAGCCCCCATTTATAAACTATGGCATACACTATATTATTTTTTTAATCGCAATACAAAATTCCAAACTCAAAAAACACTTAAAATAAATTGAACAGTTTATGGGTATAATCCATAATGAAAAAAAATTCATTGAGGAGGTATATAATCATAAATCCTTCATAATGGTTTGTAAATAAAATGTGAATTATCTTAATCAGATCCCCTGATAGCCTCGTAACTAAGAGTGCCGCAAGGCGCATTGCCTTGTACATGGATACCCTGGGTTAAGCCCAAAACTCATTGTCGGAGTTTTCATTCCTAGGTACATCCCTTCCAGAGTTTCCTCTACATGCTCATATCCAGATAGGGATGTATTTATTAGAAAAGACACAAAATATCTATATTACCAATATTCTAATAAGTTCTTCTATAATAATCCTCAATGTATATCTTAGGATAATTTCCAATAATCATAATTTTCTAAATCGAGCTTCCATGGTTTGTACTAAACATTCTTTGATACCAACTATAATTACTCGACCCCATTTACTCAGAGTCGGTGCATTATTACATAGCATTGGAATGATCACAATGGATCAAATCCTGAATGACTGATCAGTTTAGTAGCCTTATAAGTACTAGATACATGCATATGTTTTACATTACATTATAAAATGAAAATCAAAAAAAAAATTCTCCATTGACCACATTCATATCCCATAGACTATCCCTACTGGTCAATCATAGTATACTTATACACATTCTTGAAAAAATAAAACCTAGAAAGGGGTGAGCTCATATTCTTAGTAAGGATAACAATATTACAGAAGCATTCATAAATAAGCATATACATTTAAGGAACTGTATAAGACTGAAAGATATTATTTTTAAAATCAAACTTCAGCATAATATGGAAAATATAAAACAAATACTTCCATTTACTTATTCACATAGATATTCTACTAGTCGAATAATCTCATGCGATATCAATAGACAATTTCATAACAACGGAATGTATAATTCCAGACATTATAACCACGTAGTCAAGGCCTCATGCCAAGCACACAAATAATATTTTTTCAAGGCCTTATGCCAAGAAACTAGTTTGTCTCATCAAACCTACCGATGCGTCAATGAGCTATAGTGGGCTCCACCTGTCACTTACTATGTCTTATGCATTCCTCGTATGAAATGGTTGAAACAAAACATAAACATTCGTATTAAAACTACCATATGAAATGTCAATACATTAACAATTAAACACGAATGGTATTAAAATATCACATTCATAGTCAGACATATCACAAAACCTTCAATACAGTATTAAAGATTATATAATAATAAATCAACTTCAAACATGCATAAAATCAAAAAAAGAATGTTGAGACAAATGAAATCAAAACTATTTGAAGGAAATTTATCTTTTTATTTTCAAATCATTTAAAAGTACATAAATTTTAAAATAAATCATTTATTTTTAAGATATTATTATATGATTTCAATGAATGTCTCAAATGTGTTACAACTGTGGAAAATACTCGCTCCCGCCGTATAAGTAAATAAAATTATTTTCTTAATTTTGTCGAAAAGGTCATAAAGGACATTGTTTAGAAAATGGCGGAAATATTCCCATAAAAACATCTCAAAAACAATTCAAACAAGGGTATAAATGACTTTTAACCATAGTATAGTAAAGTATTTAGAAAAAATTAAATATCTTTTTAAGAAACACATATGTGGATGAAAAAAAGGTCCCAGTAGACACTAACATATAAAAAACCTCAGATAATAAAGAGATTGTAGAATTAGCCTTTGCCTTTTACTTTTCCTTGATATAGGGTAGGTTAACCTACTATATAATAGTTAAATAATTGTTATTAAATTTTACAAGAACCACTTACAAAAATAAGATATATTATATGATCTTCAAAATTTTATTTGTTAACAATATTTCAGAAGTATCGTTGTTTCGGTTGTTAACTGATTAATTTTCCTTTATATATTTTGTTATGTGAGTCATCTTTGTTATGGTTATGAGTTATTTGATTCATATACGAATGATATTAAATTTTTAAACATTATTTTTAGTCATAAATTGAAAATTATTCTTGAATGGTTTTGATGGGGATTGAATCGCATCGTGTTCGTGGAGACGGTAATATGTACACACGCACGAGTGACAATACAATTATCTTGACTGTAAAATGGGATATAGTTGTATATTATATCATATATAAATAATCATTAACAAGTTATATTTATTTTTTACATTAGTTATACTCATTATTATACCCATCCAAATAATGAAGTGTTTGAATAACAAACTACACCACAACATGCAGACGGTATGTTGTACCTATGCACGTATGTTGACATGTCACTCATAGGATGGATAGAATAATTAATATGGTTGTACCATATTTATAATAACATAACATAATGTAGAAGGTACTAGAGTTATTATTTTCACATGAAAAAAAACAAATCGGTAGTTGAAGAAGAAGATAACAATGAATTAGGTGATGAAATTGTTACCTCTTATTCGGGTGATTCCTTTTGATTTGATCAAATGGTCTCTTTAGGATGGATTTTTTGATCAATGTAAGGCCTATAAGATGAAGGGAGGGTAGTTGGGAGGATATTTGAGAAGGTTTTGTCCGTGCCCAATGGCTATGGTGGTGTGATATTGAGTGAAGGGGGAGACCCTTTTATAAGAGCAGTGAGGGTCACTTTAGGAAATCCTTGGAATATTATTCTATTATACAATAATATTAGGTTTATAATTTCTTTAAAATGATTTATTATGAGTATATTGTGGGTATTGGTCAAATAAATCACATCCAATAGGTTTTAGACAGGTTTAGGTCAACATATTGACCTTATCTTTTAGATGTATCACTTTGTTAAATAGTTTAACTTTAACCATGTATTCATGTATTATTATAATATATGGTTAATAAACGTACTATAAAAATATTATAGAACCCAAATTAATTCATTATTAATATATATAACCTTATATATGTCATTGGTCGATAAATTTTATTTTTAAGAATATTATATCAATTGATAATATAGAATTTGTTTTAAAATCTTATTTATGTCAATTTTGACACTATTTGGTATTTGGTTTTTGTGAAATTCATAACAAATTTATCACACCGAAAAAAATTTATTTAACCAACCCTTATATGTAATATTAACCTATATAATACGTGTATTTCATGAAAAGTCTCAAATTACTTTTATTTTGATATTTATAATATCAATTATTTTAATCGTTTCATATCAAGGTAATTACTACATCATCATTGTATCATAAATAAATTTAATTATACAGTGTATAAAAAATATAAATAATACACCATTATATATGAAATCTGTTTATATTTTTAATGAATATTTATTGTCGAATTTATCTTATGTAAACCCCTATATTAAATTTTTTTAGGAATTAAACATTGAATTTTATACATTTAACTCTTCTTTAAATAAAAGAATAATAAATGTTCTAATCAAATAAAAGTGAACCAAAAGGAACATATATTTTTTATATGGATTATTTAGGTTGAAATAAACTTATAAAAGAGATTTAGGACATGATTTAGGGTGATTATAATATCATCTTTACCTTTATTTAACTATTTACATTAAAACGTGGTAAATAAAAACCAAAAGATAGAATTCACCAAAAATTATATTAATCTTATTGAACCACATTTTACGTACTTATGTAAAAAAAATTTCTTGTATTTCTATAATTCAACTCACACAAGTGGTAAAATTATGTTTTATGGAAATTTTCCAATGCTTCTAGAAGGTGGGTAAAAGATGGTAAAAAGTTCAACAAAATTTTATATAACTAATATTATTATAAGATTACTCCAATGAATTACATTTAACCTATGTAAGTATTATTTATATATTTTTACCTAATAAAAAATAATGTCAAATAAATACTTATTTAAAAAAATTTTGTTCTAAACAACAACACAGTGTTTTTTCTATTCATCATAAATTGATTTTTTCAGAAAAATACCAAAAATTCACCCATAGCTAATTTTGACATTCCAAATCCAAAAATAAAGTCCATTTTGAAAATTAAAATTTTTAAAATTTCATAACGTGGGTATTACAATTAATAATGACTAGTTTGATTGGTCTAGATGTATTAAAACTCCATATTGCGTATAATGTTAGATATTGCATTAATCAAAGGGAAACGTACCGTGGAATCTTGGAGTGTTACATTACCACAAAAAAAACCCTAATCTATAAAATATTACAAAATCTTTTCCCTAAATAACCCTAATCCATAAGCCTCAAAATAACCCAATCCCTCTACACAAACAAATACCTAAACCCTAAGTCCCATGAAACCCTATACCATTAGCCTCATGAAATAATAACCCCTTATCCCGAAGAAACCCTACACCTTCAGCCCCAAAATTCAGTAAAACCATATCCCCAAAAAACCTAAAACCTCATCCCAAAAGACCCTGACCCTTCCAATCAAAAAAATTCTATACCCTCATCTCCAAAAACCACTAAACCCTCATCCCCTAAAAACTATAAACCCTAATCACCATGAAACTATAATCCCACAGCAACCAAAATCCTTAAACCTCAATCCCATTACACCCTATACCCTTAGCCTAAAAAACCTAGAACCTTATCCCCAAAAAAACAATAAACACTTATCCCCAGAAAACCCAAAACCCTCATAAAAATCAATAAACCCTCATCACAAATATTACTAAACACTCAACCCCAAAAAATCCATCAATCCCTATCCCCAAAAAACCTTGAACCCTTATGCCCAAAAAATAATAAACCCCCATACCAAAAAAAAACCTTAAACTGTCATCCCCCAAAAATCATAAACCCTCAGGAAAAAAAATTTCTAAACCCTCAACAAAAAACCCTAAATCCTCAAGACAAAAAAACCAAAAACCCATGTCCCCAAAAAAACTTAAACCCTCATCCCAAAAGAACCGTAAACACTTATCCCAAAAAAACCCTAAACCCACAAACCCGTATACCACTAAATGAAAAATATTAAACCCCAAAAAAACCAGCACCCACCAAAAAATACTGAACTATCATCCCAACAAAACACTAAAACCATTGTCTCAAAGAAAACCCAAAACCCATATCCCAAAAAACCGAAGTTGTAATCCCTAAACAACCCTAAACAACCAGTCCTAAAATTAACTATACCGTCCACCCCAAAAGAACTAAACACGTAGCCCTAAAAAAATATAAAACCATAGCCCCCAAAACCTTAAACACTCTACCCCAAAAACCCTTAACCCTTAACCCATAGAAACACTAAACCCTCATTAAAAAAAGCCTATAATCCCAATACAACATTAAAACCTATACCCTCATCCATAACAAACCCCTAAATCCTCAACCCCAAAAAACACTAAAACCACATCCTGGACAATCCTCTAAACCCTTATCCAAATGAAACCCTAAACCTCATCCTTAAAAATCCCTAAACCCTCAACCAAAAAAATATTGAATCTTTATCTAATAAAACAAAAAAACACACACAAAAAACCCTAAACCATTAGAAAAAAAAATTTAATCCCTCATCTAAACAATTCCTAATGATAATACCCAAAAACCCAAAAACCAAAAACCCAAAAATGAAAAACCCATTTTTCCAAAATATACTAATCCATCAGCCCCCAAAAAACTAAACATATAGCCCCCAAAAAAAAAATAAAAAATCATCCAATAAAAACAATAATCCATCATCCCTAAAAAATCATAAATCCACAGACCAAAAAATCCTAAATACTCGGCCCCAAAATACCCTAAACCATTATTCCCACAAATAACCCTCACCATATTCCCAAAAAAAAAACCCCAAAACCTCATCCCCCCAAAACTATAAAGAAATATCACCAAGAAACCCTAATACATCAAACCAAAAAAATCACAAATCTTATCCCCCAAAAACCTTATACCCTCTTCCCAAAAAACACTTAAACCCTCTTCCATAAAAAACCATAAACCCGAGACACAAAAAACACTAAAACCTTAGCCCCAAAAATCCACAAACCCTCTGTCTGAAAAACACTAAATCCTAATATTCAAAAAAACCCCAGAATACATCATATATAATGAACCCCTAAACCCTCTGCCCCACAAAACTGTGTACACTCGATCCCAAAAATTCTAGAACCCTCAACATAGAAAAACAAAAAACCCTCATCCCCAAATCCCCCTAAATGATATAACCTCAACCCCATAAAACATTCAACCACAAAAAACCATCTGCCCCAAATAACCATAACGCTTAATAAATTGGAACATTAAACACATATTCTTAAAATAACAGAACCCTTATCCTAAAAAAACACAAACCGTCATCCCCAAAAAACCCTATCCCTAAACCCCAAAAAAACATTAAACCTTAAGTGCCAAAATCACATAACTGTCATTACTAAATTACCTAAACCATCATCACTAAAAAATTATCCCTAAAAGACCATATCCCACACCCCCCAAAAAGCCTTAATCATTAGTCCCAATAAATCCCTGAACCCCTCAGCCCCAAAATACACTGAAACATCACCCCCAAACCCTAATCTCTTGGCCCAAAAAAACCTAATCCAGTATCCCACAAAAACCGAAACTCAGCCCAAAAACCCCTAAACTTATAGCCACAGAAAACCATAAATCCTATTCCAAAAGAATGCCCTAAACGCCATCCCCAAAAATAAAAAATTCCATTTTCTGATAAACAATATACCCTCAGCCCCACAAAACCACAAAACCGCAACCCCAAAAAACCAGAAAACCTCCACAAAAAACCTAAACGCTCATCACAAAACAATCGAAATACATATCCCCAAAAACAATAAACCCTTATTCCAAAAAATTTAATAAATCATCTAGCCAAATTAACCCTAAACCTTCATCCCAAGAAACCCTAACACCTGACCCCCAAAATAATTAATGCCTTAGTCCCAAAAACACCTAAACCATCATCCCCAGAAATTAATAAAAACTAATCCCCAAAACCCAAAAATCCTCTTCCCCAAAAGCCTATACTATTACTGGAAAAACCCCTATACCCTCATCCCAAAAAAACACCATCCCCAGATAACAATAAAATAGACTCTATAATAAAACTAATAAACTTTGACCTAAAAAATTCCTAAACCATCACCCCTAAAAAACCTAATCCCTCATACCTAAAAAACCCAAACCCTCAACAAAAAAAAAACAATAATAACTAGACACCAAAATCCCAATATCCTCATCCCCATTAACCCTAAACCCACATCCTTAAAAAACCGTGATCCCTTATCCATAAAAAAACTTATCCATGAACCCCATAAAGCCCTAAACTTCACACCCACAAAAAACATTGAACCCACTACACTAAAAACCATAAACCTGTATTCTCTCAAAACCGTAAATCCACACCCACAAAAAAAACACAAACCCTTATCTATAAAATATCAAAAATCCTCACCCTCAAAATACCTTATTCCATTAAAAATTAAAAACAATAAACTCAAATCCAAAAATACCATAATCCCTCCACCCAGAAAAACCCTAATGCCTCATCCATAAAAAAACCTAAACTCTCAATCATGAAAAACCCTAAACACTTGTCCCCATAAAACCCTAAAAATACCCCAAAACACATGAATCATTCACAAAAAACCCATAATCTTTTCTTAAAAACTATAAACCATCTTCCCTAAAAATCCTTAAACCCCCATCCCTAAAAAAATATTAAACCTAATCCCCAAAAAACATTAAATACTTATGTTGAAAAAACACTAAACCTCAACTCTAGAAAACCCAAAACCCTTATCCTAATAAATAAATAAATACTCATAAAAACCAAGTAACATTAACCAAAATAACCCAAAATCCTCAGACCCAAAAAATCAAAAACTCTCACACCCGTAAAACCTTAATTTGTCACCCCCAAAAAACCCTAAACCAATATCCTAAAAATCCCTAATCTGTTAGCCATAAAATTCCTTAAATCCTCAGCCCAATGAAATCCTAAACCATACAACCAAACAAACTCTAGACCCTTTTACCCACGAACTATAAATACCCTTCCCCAAAATTACTAATAAATCATCCCCAAAAAACACTTATCCCTCACCCCTAAAAAGTCTTATATACATAGGCCCAAAAAAATTTAATGCCTAAACTAAAAACAACTCTATACCCCGACCCAAAACAAACACTCATCACACATCCCTAAGAAACCATATTCCCTTGGCCAAATAAAAACATACACCATCATCCATAAAAATACTCAGCCATAAAAAACACTAAAATCCCATCCAAAAAATCATAAATCTTTATCCTTAATAAACAGAAAACATTCTTCCCCAAAAAACCATAAACCCTCTCCCAAATAACACATAAACCCTAAATCCCCAAAAAACCATACCCTAAACTCCACAAATTTCTAAAAAAACTGCCCTATAAAACCCCAAAACTTCATCCACAAAAAATCCGAAACACCCATCCACAAAAAACCATAAAACCACATCCCTAAAAATTCATAAACCATCATCTGCAAAAACCTTAAACCCTCAATACCAAATAAACCAAATATCCACACCATAGAAATCCCTATTCTCTCAACCACAAAAAACAAAACCCACATACTCAAAAAATCCTAAACCCTCATTCTAATAAACCCTAAACCCTTTTCTACAAAAACCATAAACTGTCTGCCCCCCAAAAAACCCATAAACTATGCCTCAAAAATACCCTAATCCCTCAATAAAATAAACCAAAACCCTTATCGAAAAAACCCCTAAACCATCATCCCTATAAACCTCTAAACCCCCATCTTTAAAACCCCTAATCCCCCAACCAAAAAAATATGATATAGCTTATCCCCCCAAAATCCCTTAACCCTTGTCCCCAAAACCGTAAATCCCTCATCCCCCAAAACCAAAATAAATCTATAGTATAAACCCCCAAAAGCCTCATCACCAAAAAACTATAAACTCTCAGCCCAAACAACTATAAAACCTCATCCCTATAACCCCCTATATTCGCATCTAAAAAAACATAAACTCACATCCCCAAATAAAGATAAACCCAGAGACAAAAAACCATAATCCCTCAACCCTACAAGAAAATAAACCCCAATCACAAAAAAAATAAACACTTACCCAAAAAAACATGTATAGACAGAACCTAAAAACTCAAAACCCACATCTCTAATAAACTCAAAACCCTCAGCCGAAAAAAAATCAAAAACCCACGGTCCCAAAAAACAATAACCGATCATCCCCAAGACCCCCTGAACATTCAACCCTAAAATACCCCAAACACTCATATTAAATAACTGTAAACCCTCATCACCCAAAATACCTAAACCTCATCCTAAAATAACCCAAAACACTAATCCCCAAAAAACCCTAAACACACATCCCCAAATAATCCGAAAAAATATACAAAAAAACAAAAAAACCCTTATCGTATAAAATATCAAAAACATTAACCCAAAAAAATCTGAATCACATAGCCCAAAATACACTATACCCACATCCCCAGAAACACTAAACTTTGACCTCAACAAAAACCTAAACACTAGGGCCAAAAAAACTCAAAACCATTAGACTGGAAAAACACTAAACCCTTAGGCCCCCAAATCCCTAAACTCATAAACACAAAAAAAATGAAACCCTCATTAAAAAATCCATAAATGATCATCCATTGAGAACCCTAAACTATCAGCCCCAAAAATTCTAAACTCACAACACTGAAACCCTAAACCCTCAGTGAAAAATATACTAAACCCTCTGCAACAAAAAAACCCCAAACCCATAGCCCCAAAAAAACCGATACCATAATCCCCAAAAAACACAAATCCCCCTTCCTTAGAAAACAATACACCACCATCCATAGAAAACCTTAATCAATTATTCCCAAAAAACATTAAAAACTCATCCTAAAAAAAATAAACCAACATCCAGAAAAACAGAAACCCTCAACCCTCGAAAACATAAACCCTAAACACCAAAAAACCATATACCCCCAACCCCATAGGAAATCTTAACAATAATCACAAAAAATCCTAAACCATAAGCACTAATAACCCTAACCCCCATAAAAACAATAACCCAAAGCCCAAAAACACCTAAACCCTGAACTAAAAAACCATTAAAACATCATCCCCTGGAAACCCTAAACCTGCAGTCTAAATAAAACATAAACCCCCAACACCAATAAATCCTAAATCCTCATCCCCAAATAACATAAACTTTATCCATAAAAATACTGAAAACTTATCCCCATATATCACCATACAGATAGACATAAAACCCTTAACCCTCATCCCCCGCAAAAAACTAAACAATCATCCCTAAAAATCCCAAAACCATCATCCCCAAGAAACCAAAACCCCCATCCCCTAAAAAATCATAAAACATTAGTCCCAAAAAACCCTAAACCGATGTCCCCAAAAAATGCTATACCCTTATTCCCAAAAAACCCTAATCCATCAGCTAATAAACCAATAGACCATTAGCCCTCAAATACCCGATCCAACATCCCCAAATACACCTATACCCTAATTCATAAAAAAAATAATGCCCGAACACCCCAAAACTGTAATCCCAATTTCAAAAAAACCCTAAACCACGAGCTTTAAAAAATTCTAAAACCTTCTCCCAATGAAATCATAATCCCTCTACCACCAAAAATCCTAAACCATTAGATAAAAATTCCGAAACCCCCATCAAAAAAATCCCTCGACAGTCATAAAAAAAAACCAAAAACATGATACCCCATAAAATTCTAAACACTAATCACCAAAAAACCCTAAACACCCAGATCCTAAAAGAACCTCTAAACCATCAGCCACAAAAAACCTAAACCCCATCCTCAAAAAAATAATAAAATCCTCATCCCACAATATACATAAAACCTCGTCCCTAAAACACCCTAAATGATCAACCTCAAAAAACAAATACCATCATTCAAAAAAACCATGATCCTTTATCCCTATAAAAACCCCATACCCTTGACCACCAAAAACCATAAACCCTAACCCCAAAAAAATCCTAACCCCTTAACTCAAAACAATCATAAACCCTTATATCCAAAAAACCATAAACACTCATCCATAAAATATCCCAAACCCCTCAGCCTAATAAATACTCTAGACCCTCTTACATGAAAACCCATAATTCATTAGTCCCATAAAACCCAATACCCTTTCCCCAAAAAAATCCTAAACTCAATGCAACAAAAAAAACTAAACCCTCAACACCAAAAACCCCTAAACCCACTATCATAAAAACCCTAAACCCTAATCCCCAGAAAACCCAAAACACTCAGCCCAAAAAAACCCCTCATCCCCAAAAAATAAAACCATTATCCTTAAAAAACCCAAAACCTACAGCCCCCAAAAACCCAAAACCCACATCCCCAATAAATTATAAGCCTAAGAACCAATAAACCCTAAACCCTTATATCCAAAAAACTGGAAACCCCGAGCCCCAAAAAACCATAAACCCTTAGCCCCAATATACACTATACCTTTAGCCCCAAATAAACCATAAAAACTCATCCAAAAACGACCATATATACTCTTCCCCCAAAAAACCTATACCCTCCACTCAAAAAACCATAAACCCTCATCCCCCAAAAAATAGAAACACTCATTCCCACAATACTCAAAAACATCATCCCAAGAAAATACAAAACCCTCAAACCCAAAAAACTCTAATCCCTAAACGCTAAAAAAATTAAAAACACTCATCCCCCAAAAAAACATTTTCCATCATGAAAAAAAATCATGAACCTGCAGCTCCAAAAAACCTTAGACCCTCATCTAGAAAAACCATAAACCCTACTACATAAAACCCAAAAACCTCCATCCCTATAAAACCATAAATTATCATCTCCAATAAACCAAAAACCCTAATACCACCCAAAATCATAAACTCACACCTCCAAAAATCCGCAATCTCTTAACCCCAAATCCCAAAACCCACATCCCCAAAAAACACTAAGCCCTCAGCCCCATAAAACCTAGAACCAAATCCAAAAAAAACTAATCCATCATCCTCAAAAAGAATTAAACACTCTTCCACCAAAAAATCAGAATCCTAAAACACTAAAAGATCTCAAACATCAACCCCCAAAAACCTCACACACATAGCCCCCAAAACCCCAAGACAATCAACCCCAAAACCCCAAAACAATTAGCCCAAAAAAACCTAAACCCTTAGCACAAAAAACCAATAAACTCTCAACCACAAAAAACTCTAAACCCTTATCACCAAAAAACCTTAATATCATATCCACAAAAAACCCTACATGCTCATCCCCAAAAAAACCATAAACCCTCAACCAAAAAACCCTAAAACATCATCCTGTAAAAATCAGAAACTCTAAACCATCCAATAATTTAAACCCTTATCAATAAAATAATATAATCCCTCGGCCCAAAAATAAACAAAAAACGTCATCACCAAAAACCCATAAACCCCCATCCATAGAAATCCTGAAAACCACGTCCCAAAAACACCCTAATCTATCACAAAAAAAAAATAACTAAACCCTAAACAAACAAAAAATCATAAACCTACATACAAAAAATTTCTAAACAATCAAGACGAATATAAATTAAACCCCCATCCCCAATATTCCCAAAATCCTCATTCAAAAAAATAATAAAACCTTCATTTTAAAACCCCTAAACTATTAGCCTAAAAAACCCCTAAAAGTTTATGAAAAATAAACATAGACACCCTACAGTAAAAACCCTTAAACCCTTATCCCAAATACCCCAAACCCTCATCAAAAAAATACCCAAAACCCTCATTCCCAAAAAATAATGAAGTGTCATCCACAAAAAAACCAAAACGATTACCACAAAAAACCCTAAATCCCAAAACCAAAAAAAACTCAAAACATAATCACCAAATAACCCTTATCCCTCATCCCCAAAAAAATGTCAACCCAAACTCCCAAAAACCATCAACCCCGTAACTCAAAAGAATCTGAAACCCACTTCTCAAAAAACCACAAATCCTCAGCCCCAAAGAAACCATAAACCTCCACCGCAAACAAACCCTAATCCCTAAACCAAAAAAATATCTAAACCCATAGCCCCAAATAACTCTACACCCTTTCGACCAAAACTCCAAAATCCCTCAGCCACAAAAACCCAAATTCTTGTTCCCCCAAAAAACTATAAATCGCCATCCTTGAAAAACCCTAAACCAGCAATGAAATCCATAAACCCAAAACCCCACCAAATCCTAAATTGTGAACCCCAAAAAAACCTAAAATCTTAGCGAAAAAACCATAAAACCTCATCCCAAGATAACCCATTTCATCCATACACATAAAAACTAAAACCTTTTCCCTAAAACACCCTAGACCTTCAGCCTTAGAAAAACATAAATCCTCCTCACTAGGAAACCCTAAACCCTCCACCCCATGAATCCTTAAACCCTTAATCCCAATAATTAATAAACCCTTATTCCTAGAAAACCATAAATCTTTAACTCTATAAAACACTAAACATTCACCCCCCCCCCCAAATAATCCCACAACAATAGAAAACCCTAATCCCTCATCTCCAGAAAAAAATTAACCTTAAGGCCTAGGAAAACCAAAATCCACAGCTCAAAAAACCCTAAACCCTCATCACCAGAAAACCCAAAACCCTCATCCCATAATACTAAAAAACATAATCCCCAAAATACATTAATCCCATAACCCTAGAAAAAAATAATCCCCTAGTCCCATAAAACCATAATTCATTGGTCCTAGAAAAACCTAAACTATCAGCCCAAGAAAACCCTACACCATCATCCTCTTAAAATTGTAGCCCCTCATCCCAAGAAAATCATAAAACATCACCCTGAAATAAAACTTATCCCTCAGCCCTAGGAAACCATAATCCTAAACCCAAAAAAATCCTAAAACCTCAACCAATGAAAACCCTAAATCTTCACCCCTAGAAATCCTAATACATTAACCCCAAAATATCCTATACTCTCACCCACTAAAAATACAAAACCCTCAGTCCGATGATACCATATACCCTTATCCCCCAAAACTCTAAACCCTCAGCCTCAAAATAACCTATACCCTATGTCCAAAAAACCATAATCCCTCAACCCTCAAAAAACGTAAACCCTCATCCCTAGGAATACTTAAATCCTCTACCCTGGAGAAGCCTAATCCCACAGCCTGAGAACACTAAAAAACCTCACCCCCAGGAAACTAAAAAAACTTGCTCTAGAATACCATAAACCCTTATCCCTAGAAAAAACTAACCTCTCATCACCAAGAACCCATAAAAAATCATCCCCAGAAACCACTCAACCCCCATTCCCAATAATACCTAAACCCTCATCCCTAGAAAACCCTTAACAGTCAGACTAAAAAACCTAAATCCATCATCCGTATAAAACCCAAAAACCACTACCCAAAAAACATGGAACCTTCATCCTCAGAAAACCCAAAAACTATATACAAGAAATCGAAAAATCATTATTCAAACAAATTGAAAAAAACTCATCCCTAAACAAACATAATCCCTCATCCCCAGAATACCCTAAAACTGCATCCCATAAAAATGATAAACACTCATCCTTATTATGCCGTAAAACCATAGACCAAGAAAATCCTAAAACATCATATGAAGAAACACCAAAATGTTCATCCCTAAGAAACAAAAAACCAGCATAAAAAAACTGAAAACACTCAGCCTGAAAAAACCCTAAATCCTCATCCAGAAAAAAGACAAATCCCCCACCCCATTAATTTGTAATCCCACTTCCCCAGAGAAAACTAAACCCCTGGAGCTAGAAAAATTTTAAACCACAGCCCCAGAAAACCAAAAACCCTTAGACCTAGAAATTCCATTACCCTGATCCCCATAAATCCCAAAAACATCATCCCAAGATAACCATAAACCCTTATCTATAGAATAAATTAAACCATAATCCCTAGAACACCCTAATCCATAATCCCCAGAAATCCATAAACTCTTATATTACAAAACACATTTCCATCAAACCCAAAAAAACCAAAAAACATCATCTATAGGAATCATTAAACCCTTATCCATTGAAAAACCTAAACCCTCATCCGATGAAACCCCTCAAATCGTATCCCCAAAAAACACTAAATCCTCATTCCCAAAAAAACTCTAAAACCTCATCCCCCGAAAACCATTAATCCTTAGTCCAGGAAAAATCAAAACCCAATACACTAGAAAACCATAAACCCTCATCCCCATAAAACCCAAAACAATCATCTCCGAAAAACCATTGATCATCAGTCCTAGAATACCATAAATCTCTATACACAAAAAACCAGGAACACCTAAAATTCATCCCATGAAAACCCTAAACCCTCATCCCCTAAAAACACTAAACCCTAGACCCTAGAAAACTGAAAACCATCAGCCCGGGAAAACCCTGAAACATTATCCATACTAAACCCTAAACCCGAGACCTATAAAGCATTAAACCATAATCGATAGAAAAACCTAAACCCTCATCCCCCGAAAACCCTGAAATATTAGTCCCCTAAAACCCTGAAATCTTATCCCTAGAAAACCATAAACTTACAACATTAAAAAACACTAAATCGTCATACCCATAAAATCATAAATCCTTATCCCCAGAGAATCATAAACCCTCAGCTCCACAAAACACTAAATCATAATCCTAAAAAAACCCTAAACACACATCCTTAGAAAAAAACCATATTCCCCATAAAACCCTAAACCCTCATCCACACAAAACACATAACCCACATCCCTCAAAACACCTAAAACCTCAACCCCAAAATTCTATATAATCTCTTCCCCAAAAAACCCAAAATCATCATCCTCACAAATCCCTAAAACCTAATCACCAAAAATCCAAAAAGTCTCACCCCCATAAAATTCTAAACCTTCATAGCCAAAAAAATTTAAATACTACGACCCAAAAAACCCTAAATCTGAGTCACAAATAAATACTAAACACATAGCTCTACAAAACCCCAAACACTCATTCCCAATAAACTGAAACCTTCATCCCCCAAAACCTGTAAATAATATTTCCTAGAAAACCCAAAACCCAAAAATAATAAAACCCTATTTCTTCATCAATATAATTCCCAAAACCCTAATCCCATAAAATCAGAAAACTGTCATCCTAAAAAATCCATTAATCATCAGCCCTAAAAACCTGAGAACACTTAACCCAAAAAAGCTTATGCCCTAAGACCTACAACCCCTAAAAAAACCCAATCCACAAAATCCCAAAACTCACATCCCAAAAAAATCATAAACCCTCACCCCTAAAAACCATAAACCCACAGCCCCAAAAAAATTCTATAACCTCGTCCCAAAAAAATCATAAATCCTCATCCCCAAATAATGTTAAGATCTCCACCCTAAAAAAACCAAAATCCATAGACCTAAATAATCTTAAACCATCATTCCCAGAAAACCCTAAATCCTCAACCCCAATACCACAAAACCCTTTTCCTCGATAATACCAAAATCATCTTCCCAAAAAATTCATAAACCCTCAGCCCCAATAATTCTTAAGCCCTCGGCCCCAAAACCCAAAACCCAAATCCCCAAACCAACGAAACTCACATCCTTAGTATAACCAAAATCGTAATCCTGTAATAAACCAAAATCCCTCACCCTAAAAAAAACCCCACGCCCCAAAAAACCTAATGATCTATGAACCAATAAAGACTATATGCTAATCCCCAAAAAACCCTAAACCCTCAGCACCAAAGAACCTAAAAAATCAACCTCTTAAACACCTAAACCCATAGTCAAAATAATCCATAAACTATTTACCCTTGAATCACCTAAATAGTGAACACAAAAATCCCTAAACCCTCATCCACATAAAAACCCTACATAATCATCCATAAAAAACCCAAATTCATAGCCCCAAAATAGCCTAATCCATAAAAACCCTAAACCAATATCCCTAAAAAATCCTTAACCTCTTTCCTTAATGGAACGCTAAACCCTAACCACCAATATACCATAAACACTCATCCCAAAAAAACTCCCAATCTGTCATCACCAAGAATCCCTAAATCCTTATACCATAAGACTAAAAAACCCTTAGCCTGAATAAACCCTATACCTCCATCCCAAAGAAAACACAAATGACCACCCCCAAGGAACCCTAAACCAGCATCCCCAACAACTGTTAAACCCTCATCCGCATGGAACACAAATATATCATCCCCATGAGACCATAAACCCTCTACCCCAAGAAAGCCTAAAACCTCTAAACCACAATCCCAGAATCCATAAAACCTCTTCTACAACAAACACTAATGTATGAGCTTGAGGAAACACTAAATCCATGAAGCCCCAAACCCAAGAACCTCGAAACCATCATCCCCAAAAAACCCTTATCCCAGACCACCAAGAAACCAAAAAAAGTCATCCATAAGAATCCCTAAACCCTCATCCCCATGAAACCCTAAACCCATTTCCCCATAAAATCCTAAACCATCATCACAATAAATCCCTAAAACCTCATGGAAATGTAAAACCCTTATCCCCAAAATACGCTAAACCATCGTACAAAAAAAGCACAAAACCCTTAGCACAGATGAAAACATAATAACTCGTCCCAAGAAACCTTAATTCTATATTCCCAAGAATCATCCATCTCCAAGACACCCTAATCGCTTATCAATAAGAATCCCTAAAACCTTATCCTTATGAAAGCCAAAAACATCATCACCAATAATCCCAAAACTCCCCATCCTAAGAATCCTTGAACCCTTATCCCTAAGTAATACTGAACCGCCATCCCCAAGAAATAATAAAAACCAAATCCCATGAAACTATGAAACCTTAACCCAGTGAAACCATAATCCATCATACAAAAGAAACCCTAAACCCTAACCACAAATAATCCCTAAAACCTCATCCCTAATAAATCTTAAACCATGAGTCCCATGTATCCTGGAACCCTCATCCCCATGAAACCAAGAAAACATAGCAACATGAAAACATGAACCCTCAGCCCCAGAAATACATGAACCCTCGACCATACTAATACACCAACCCACAACCACAAGAAACCTTAAACCCTTGTCCAAAACAAAATCATGACCCCTAATATCCATTTAATGATAAACCCCTAGAACCAAAAAATCATGAATCCTTTTCCCCATAAAATACTCAACCATCACCCCCAAAAAACTCATTTCCCCAATTTATAGGAATCCTTGAACCCCCCCATGCCATGAAAAACTAAACCCTCTTATCCAACAAACACTGAACCCTCAGACAAAAGAAACCTTGAACTATCATCCCCAAAAAACCCTAAATACTGATTCCCAAGAATCCCTGAACCCACATCCCCATGAAACACTAATCAATTAGCCCATAGAATCCCAGAACACTTATCCTCCAACAACCGTAACCCTTATCACCCAAAAGACATGGATCCTTATTCCTATGAAACACTACACCTTTTACCCCAATAATCTCTAAACTCATCTGCATGAAACTAAGAACCCTCATCCCCAAGACAACTAGAATCCTAAACCCCAAGAAACCCAGAACCCTTATCTCAAAGTATAATTGAACCATAATCCTAATGAAACTCAAAACCATCATCCCAAAGAATCCCAAACCCTCAACCCCCTGAAACCCAGAACCCTCTACCCTAATAACCCTGAACCCTCATCCCAAATAAACTCAAAACATTCAGCACCAAGAATTCATAAACCCTCATCCCCAAGAAACTATGAACCCTTATTCTCAAGAATCATAAATCCTTTATCCACCATAAATCCTGATCCTCGGCACAAATAAAACAATAATACTTATCCCAAATAAACCATAAACCCTCATCCCCAAGAATCCTTGAACCATCATCATCAAGAAACCATAAAAACCTCAACCCCAATAATCCATGAATTCCCAAACCCAGGAAAAACTAGACGCTCATTCAAATGAATCCTTGAATCCTCATCCCCAAGAAACCAATGACCATCCGCCTGAAGTAAACAAAATTCTACATTCCCATGAAACTCGTAACCTTCAGCCATAGGAATTAGAAACCCTCAAACAATTGAAATCCGAAACAATAATCCATAAAAATCCCTAATACCTCTTCCTAAAAAAATTATAAATACTCATCCCCATTAAACCCTAAATGCTCACACCAAGTAACCATATACCCTTAGCCCCAATAAACACAAAACTCTTTACCCAAATATACCCTATACCCTCAGTCCCAAGGAAACATAACCCATCATCACAAAGAATCCCTAAACCCTCATCCTTATTAAACCTTAAACCATCATCCCTAAGAAACCATAAATCCTAATCCCCAAGAAATCCTAATGCCTCATCCCTAGTTAACATTGAACCATTATTCCTAATAATGCCTAAGACAACACCACGAATAAAACCTAATCATTCAACTACATGAAACCCCAAACCCTTCCCCAAGAAAATCAAAAAACTAAACTCTAATAAGCACTAAAAACTCACCACAAGAAACCATAGACCCTAATCCCTATAAAAACCAATACCCTATGACCATGAAATCCTAAACCCTCAGCCTCATGAAACCTTGCACCATCATCTCTAGGAATCCCTGGATGCATAAAACCAAAAAACATTGAACCCTCATCCCAAAAAAACCCCGAACCCTTAGCCACAAGAATCTCTAAAACCTCATCCCCAAGAAACCCAAAAATCTTAGTCCCATGAATCCATGAACCCTCCACCACATTAAACCCAATACCCACAGTTCCTAGACACCCCAAACCCATATCCCAAAGAAAAACTGAATCCTCATCCCCAAGAATCCTAGAAACCATATCCCCAAGAAACCCTAGTCCCTCAGCCCCAAGAAATCCTTAACCCTAGTTCCCTAGAATCTCATATCACCATGAATCCATGAACCCTCATCCCAAATAGTCACTGAAACCTCAACCCCAAAATATTCTGAACCAGTAGCCATAGAAATTCTTGAACCATAATCCCTAAAATACCTAATCCCACATCCCCAATAATTCTCAAGCACTCAATCTCAGGAAAACCCGAACCCACAACATCAAGTAACAATGAACCCATATCCCCAAGGCACCCCAAAACTTCTACCTCATGAAAGGTTGAACCATCACCTACAAGAATTCCTCAAACCTTAGCACAAAAAACCCAAACCCTCATCTCCCACAAACTCTAAGCACTTAGGAATAATAAATTCTTGGCCTACAACCTCAAAATTCATTGGACCCTCACACCCAAAAATAATTGAAGCTTCAACAATAATAAGAACTTAAACCTTATCAAAAAAATAACTTAACCCTCAACACCAGAAAACTAGGAAACATCAACCCCATGAATCCCTAAACCCATATCCCCAAGAAAACATGAACCCGCAGCCACAAGAAATCCTGAATCCTCAACCCCGAGATTCATGAACCCTTGGCCATAAGAAATCCTAAAACCTCACCACTAAGAGACCATGAACCCTCATCCTGAAGAATCCCTGAACCCTAATCCTCATGAAACCATAAACCTTATTCCCAATAATCCCTAACCATCATCCTCAATAAACATTGAACCCTCAATCCAAATAAACCCTAAAACCATAGCCCTAATTTACCAAGGACCCTTATCCCCATAATACCCTGGATCATTCTCCCCATGAAAACCTAGCCCCTCAGCCCCAAGAAACACTAAACCATCATCCACAATAAATTATTCACCATCATCCCTAAGGAACCCTAAACAATCAGTCCCAAAAATCCCTAGACCCTCTGCCCCTAAAAACACAGAATGTACAACCCAAAAAACCAAAACCCTCAATCCCAAAAAACCTTAAATCCTCACCCATAAGAAACCCTTAAACGGTCAGCCTAAAAAGACCCTAAACCCTCATCCCAAACAATTTTAGAAACATCATATAAGAACCCTAAAACATCATTCAAAAAATACTTAAAACCCACATCACCAAAAACACTAACCATTAGGCCTACAAAATCATAAACCCTCATCCCTAAAAAACCATGAGCACCCATCATAAAAAATCCCTCAACTAACAAAAAAATAACCCCTGAGAACTAATCCCCAAGACACCATGATCCCTAATTCTCAAGAAACTCTGAATCATATTCCCCTTTAAAACCTTCACCCTCATCCCCAAGAAATATTTTACCCTCTATCCTATAAAAATATGAACACAAAGAACCCAAAACCCTAATACCATAGTCCCAAAAAAACCTGAACACTCATCCCCAAAAATACAAATATCCTAGGACCTATGTAAACTTAAACCCTCATCCCCAAAAAACCACAAACATAGATCCCCAATAAACAAAAAACCCTCAGGAAAAAAAACAAAAACATGAACCCATATACCAACAAACCTCGGTATCATCATCAAAAGACAAGAAACTTGAACCCAAAAAATCATAAACCCCCGTCCCCAAAAAATACCGGAACCCTTATCCCCAAAAAGCCCTAAAACCTCGGACCCTAAAAACCCTAATCCAATAACACCGAAAAAACACTAAACCCTCAGCCCCAAAATATCCTGACCCCTTATCCCCAAATTATCCTAAACCCTTTTACCAATAAAATTTCAAATCATAATCCCCAAAAAAACCCTGAACCCTCATCCCCCGAAAACCATGAACCCCTAGAACCAAAAAACCTTGAACCATCACCCACCAAAAAAATCTTGAACCCTTTTCCCCAAACACCTCCTAAACAAATAGCCCAAAGAAACCCCTGAACCCTTAACCCTAAAATTAAATAAACTCTATGCTCTTAAAAATCCACGAATCCATAGAATGAAATAACCCTAAACCCTCAGCCCAAAAAATCATAACACTCAGCAAAAAAAAACCCTAAACCATCAACACCTAGAAACCCTGAACCCTCAGCCACAAATTTAACAAAATCCTTATCCCCCAAAACCGCTCAACAATATTCCCTCTAAACACTAAATCTGTAGCCACCTAATAACTTGAACTCTTATTCCCTAAAATCCCATAACCATCATCCCTAAATAATCATGAACCATCTACCCATAAAAACCCCAGAACCCTCAGCCCCTAGAAAACCCTGAACCCTCATCCCAAAAAAACCCTAAACTATTATCCCCCCAAAAACCCTAAACCATAATCCCTAAAAAACACTAATCCCTTAACTCTAAATAACCATATACCCTCATAAAAAACATTAAACCTCATCCCCAGAAATTTGAAAATCATCTTCCCAAATAACATAAAACCCAAAACCCCAAAAACCAAATGTACCTCATCCATAATAAGTCAAAAAAATAGTCAACCGAAAAAATCTATAAACCCTCACCACCGAAAAAAATCATATGCCCTCATACCCAAAAAACATAAACCCTAATCCACTGAAAAACCATCAAACCTCATCCCTAAATATAATCAACCCTCAGGCCCCAAAAATACTCAAGACTCATCCCAAAAATCCCTAATCCCTTAGCCAATAAACCCATAATCCGTTCACCCCAAAACACCCAAAACCCTAATCACCAAAAATCCAAAACCCCTAAACCATAAAATAACCAAAACCCTCAACCCCAAAAATCCCTAAATCTTCAGCCTGAAAAGTCCATAAACCATCTATCCCCAAACTTTGAAACCCTTTTGAGAAAAACCCAAAACCATAATCCACGAAAATCCTTAATCCCCCATCTCTAAGAAACCCTAAACAGTTATCCCCCAAACGATAAAGCCTCATCCCCCAAAACCCTTAAGCCCTCATCCCAAAAAGATCATAAAACCTCATCCAAAAAAACACTAGACCTTCATCCTCAAAAATCCTAAATCCATCATCCTATAAAACCAAAATCATTATCCCCCAAACATTTAAACACTCATCCCCAAATAACTCTAAATTCATGGCCCCAAAATATTATAAACCATATTCCCCCAAAAACCATAAACCCTGATCCCCAAAAAACCTAAAACCTATTAAAAAAACACTAAATTCTAAACCCCCAAAAATCATAATCATTCATAACAAAAAAATCATAAACCCTCACCCCCAAAAAACCACAAACACTCATCCCCCAAAAAATCCTTAAACCATATTCCTTAAAAAACTCAAACCCTCGTACCCAAAAAACACCAAACCATTAGCCCCAAAAAACCATAATCTCCATCAAAAGAACCCTAAACCCTGTACCCCCAAAAAATTATAGCATCATCCCAAAAAAATATAAAACTCTCACCCCCAAGCATCCCTTAACCCATAAAACCAAAAAACCTTATACCCTCTTCTCTAAGAAACCTGAACCCTTGAGCATAAAAAAACATAAATCCCAAGCTGTATAAAATCAAAAACCATTATACCTAGAAAAAACTAAAACCTTACCCCAAAAAACATGAAACCCTCATCCCTAGAGAACCCTAAACCCTCTTCACTGAGAAAACCTGAACCCCGTAACCTAGAAAACCCTAAACCCTTAACCCCAAATAACCCTAAAGCCTATACCATAGTAAATCCTATACACTTATACCTAGAAAACCCCAAACCCTAAACCTTAGAAAACCATAAAATCTAATATTGATAAAAATCTAGACCCTCATTTCCTGAATACCCTAAACACTCAGCCTCTTAACACCCATATTCCCCATTCCCAGAAGACGCTAAACCCTCATTGCTAGAAAATGAAAAACCCCAAGTCCCCAAAAAAACCTAACCCCTTAGCCCTAGAAAACCATAAAACGAGATCCATAGAAACCCCTAAACACCCAGCACTAGAATACCTTGAACCCTCTACCATAGAAAACACTAAAAATTCTACCATATGGAACCCTGACCCTTCAACACTATAAAATCCTATACCCTAATACCTAGAAAACCCTAAAAACTCGATCCCATAAACCCCTAAATCCTTAGCCATAGAAAATACCTTGCCCTCAGAAATAGATATCTCTAAACCCTATGTCCTAAAAAATCATAAACC
Source organism: Viscum album (assembly GCA_963277665.1). NCBI lineage: Eukaryota > Viridiplantae > Streptophyta > Magnoliopsida > Santalales > Viscaceae > Viscum > Viscum album. The sequence goes on from OY728141.1 coordinate 1,900,038,930, forward strand.
CTCCTACTCAAAAATACTAATCCCTCAGTACAAGATATCTCTAAGCACTATGTCCTTGATTAAACTAAACCCTTATCCTTAATCATCTCAAAACCCTTAGTCCATGAAAACCAAAATCCCCATAACTAAAAACCCATAAACAATATACCCAAAAACCCACAAACCCTCATCCATAGAAATCTCTAATCCCTCATGCCCTGACAACCCTAAATACTAAGTGATAGAAAACCCTAACCCATCATCCCTAAAAGAAGAAATCCATCATCCCCATAAAACTCTAATCCCTCAGCCATAGACAAATATAAACCCCTAGAAACATAAAACCCAAAAACATAATCCCAAGAAAAAACTAAACCATTATCCATAGGAATAATAATCCCTCAGCAGTACAAAATCATAATCACACATCCATAGAAAACAAAAATTATTCATCACTAGAAATACATAAACTGTAATCCCTAGAAAACTGTAAACCCACATTTCTAGAAAACACTAAACCCTCATCTTGAGAAAATCCTAAACCCTCATCTCCTTAAAAAACTAAAACCTATACCCTATAAATCCCTAAAAAGGTCATCCCCAAAAAACCCAAAACCCACAGTCCCACAAACCAATAAACCAATATCGCCCAAAATCCCTAAATCCTCATCCCAAAAAACCCTAAACACTTATCACTGTAAAAACATAAACACTCATCCCTAAGAAAATCCAAACTCTCATACCGATAAATCATTAAACAGTCATCCTAAAAAAACCATAAACCCTCATACCTAAAAAATATTAAACAATAAACCCCAAAATTATAAATCATTAGTCCCCCAAAACCCTATACCACAAGCTAAAAAAACCCAGAACCCTAATCCCCCAATAACCTTAATCTCTCATCCCTAGAAAACCCTAATCCTTTTGCCCCAAAAAACCCAAAACCCTAATCCCATTAAAAAATATAATCTCTCAACCCCTAAAACCCCTAAACTCACATCCCCAAAGAACCCTAAACCCTCATACCGAAACTCCTTAAACCGAAAACCCAGAAATCCATAAACCGTCATCCCCATGAAATCATCAACACTCATGCCTCAAAAACCCAAAAACCTCTTCCCCAAAACCCATATACCATCATCACTGAAAACCCTAGCCATTATTTCCAAAATAATCATAAACCTGTTGCCTTAAAACCCCTAAATCCTCATCCAAAAAACCAACAAAACATCATCCCCCAAAAAACTATATTTTCACCCCAAATCTATAAAAATACATCCCCAAAATACCCAAACCACTATTCCTAAATAACCCCCATACCCTCATCCCACCAAGACCCAAAACCATTAGACTAAAAAATCCAAAAACATGCATCCCCAAAATATCCCTAAACCCATAGCCACTAATAACACTACAACATCAGTCCCCTAAAACCCTAAAACCATAGCCCCAAAACCCATATACCATATCCCTAAAAAAACCAATACCCTCTACCCAAATTAACATAAACCCTCTTCCACAAAAACCAAAAAAACATATCCCCAAAAAATCATAAACCATCAGACCCTAAAAAACTAAACCCTCAACAAAAAAAACTGTTAAACCTCAACCCCAAATAACCATCAACCCCCATCCACTAATAAAACTAAAATATCATCCCAAAAAAACACCAAACACTTAGCCCAAAAAAACCATAATCCATCATCACCAAACATTCCAAAAACTTGAGCCAAAAAAGACTATAAACCTATGCTCTAAAAAATACCAATCCCCCCAAAACCAAAAAACATTATCCCAAAAAAATAATAACACCTCTTCCCCCAATACCATAAAATATCATCCTAAAGAATCCGTAAACACTCATCCCTAGGAAATATTAATCCCGTACCCCCATGAAGCCATAAACCCTCAGCCCCAAGGAATCCTAAACCCGCATCTCGCAATAAAACCAAAACACTTTTCCCCTAGGAACCCTAAACCCATATCCCCAAGAAACCCCAAAACCTGAACCCCAATAATCCTAAAAACTCATCACTAAGAAACCCTAATCCATCATCCCCCATGAAACCCTATGCCCTAACCGATGAAAATCCTTATACAGTTGTCCCTATGAAAACCTAAACCTTTTACCCAATGAATGAATAAAAACACATCTACATGAAACCCTAAACTCTCATCCACGAAAAACCTAGACCCTTGTCGACTTGAATCACTAACCCCATAGCCCGGAGAAACCCAATACACTTATCCCCATGAAATCCTAAAATATCAACCCTATGAAACCCTAGACCATAATACCCAATAAAACGTAAACACACATTCCCATGACATCTCAAGACCTCATCCCCATGAAACCGTAAAGCATCATCCACATGAAACCCTAAAAACTTATCCTTGAGAAACCCTAAAACCTAAACCCTATGAAACCCTAATCCATCACCCTAGAGAATCCCAATACCCTCCATCCTATGAGTCTTTTAATCCTCGTCCCAAGAAAACAGTAATCCCTCAGTCCCAAAAAGTCATAAACCGCATCCCTAAGAAATGTAGAGCCCTCTTCTACAATCAACATTGGACTCTCAGACACATGAAACCCTAAACCATCATCCCAATGATTCCCTAGACCCTCCACCCCATCAATACCTAAAACCATAGCACCCAAAAACCATGTACCCTCATACCTGTGAAATATTGAATGCTCATCCCCATGGAACCCTTAACCCTCAGCACCAAGAAACCCTAAAATCTCATATCCGAGAAAACCTAAACTCTTATCACCCTGAAACCGTTAACTCTTAGTAAAATAAATCCCTAAAACCTCATCCATAATAAACCTTGAACCCTCATCCCCAAGAAACCATAGAACCATATCCACAATAAATTTGAAACCCTCATCCCCAATAAAACATAAACCCTCTGCCTTAAGAAAAACTGAAAAATCATTCCCCAAAATCCCTGATCACACAACCCCAAGGAAACCAGAACCTTCATCCAAAAACATAATGAATCCCCAGCCATAAGGTTCCCTAAACTGTAAATCCCAAGAAACACTAATCCCTTATCCACATGAAGCATTGAACCACAAACTTGGAAACAACCTGAACCTCTTTGACCTATGAAATCCTGGACCCTCATCACTGAGAATCCCTAACCATTCATCCCCAATAAAACCTGAACACTCATCCCCAACAAACTATAAACCCATAACCACAAAAATTATAGAGAAATTATCCCAAAAAATCATTTAACCCAATGCAGGAAGAAACCCTTCGTCCTTTTCCCCATGAATTATTGAACCCCCATCCACAAGAAACCATGATACCTAAACCCCATGAAAACCATCACCCACAACCCCATGAAAACATAAACCCTCAACAAAAAGAAACACTAATCCATCAGCACCTAGAAACCCAGAACCACCATCCCTAAGAATCCCTGCACCCTCAGCCCCAAGAAACACAAAACCATAATCCCTATGTTACACTGAACCCCTATCCCCAAGAAACCAAAAACTATCATCCCAATGAAACCATGATCCCTATCCTAAATAATGTATAAACCCTCAGCACCATGAAATCCTGAACCCCCGGCACTATGAAACCCTGAACCCTCATCCCAATGAAAACCTGACACATAATCCCCATGAAACAATAAACCATCACCACCAAGATTATGATAAACCTCAATCCCAATAAAACATATTCCCTCAGTCCCAACAAACCTTCCACCCTTAGTACCCAATAATTGTAAAAAAACCACCCAAAATAACCTGAAACCCCATCCAAAAAAATACTTGAACCCTTAGACCCAGTAAACCATAAAATATCATAAAAACCGTGAACCTCCATCACCCCAAAACCCCAAACCCTTAGCCCAAAAATAACATATAACCTTTAGAGACAAAAAAACCTGATCCGCCATCCCAAAAACACACTGAACCCTGAGACTCAACAAACAAATAACCCTCTTCCCCCAAAACCCTCGAACCCTCTTCCATAAAAAACCAAGAACCCTAATCCCCATAAATCTCTAAACTATCAACCACAAAAAAACCTTATCGCTCATCCTAAAAAAACCTAATCCCTCATCCCCACGATACCATGAATAATCTTCCCCAAGAATCCTAGAAACGTTATCCCTAAGAAATTCTTAACCCTCAACATCATGAAACCCTGAACCGTCATCCCAAAAAATCCTTAACCCTCATCACCATGAATCCATAAACCCACAGTCCCAACAAACTCAGATCACTAAACACCCCAAAATCGTAATGTCGATGAACAATAAAACCTGAAGAATAATCCCAAAAAATCATTCATCCCTTAGAACCTAAAAAAACTTGTAACCTTATCCCCAATAAAATGATGAAATCAAATCCCCAAAAGATGTAAGAAACTCGTTCTAAAAAACACATAACACATAGGGAAAAAACCATGAACCCTCAGCCCATGGAAAACCCATGTACACTCATCCCCAAACAATTATGAACCCTCAACCCAAAAAAACCATAAATCCTTATCCCCAAAAAACCATAAAGCCTTATACCCAAAAAACCATTAACCATCACACCAAAAAACCCTGATCTTCAACCCCAAGATATCCGTAAACATTAGCCCTTATAATCCCTAATCTCTTCGCCCCCAAAAACTAGATCCCTCATCCTCAAAAAAATATAAACTCTCATCCCAAAAAATACATGATCCCTCAACCCTAAAACCCCATTAACCACTAGCCCCAACAAAATCCTACACCTTTATTTCCAAAAACCCAAAACCCTCAGCCAAAAATTAGCCTAAACCCTTATCCCCAAAAATAGTGGACTTTCACCTGATAAATACCTTAAAACTCTATCCCTCGAAAAAATATTAAACCTCATCCTCAAACAACCCTAAACAATTTTCTCCAAAAAAAACATTAAAACCTTAATCCCAAGGAACCCTATAGCCTGATACAAAAAAATAAAATAAACCCATATCTCCAAAAAACACTAAACATTCATCCCTAAAATTTCCTTAATCCTCAACCATGAATAACCTTACACCCTCATCCATACATAATCCAATTCCCATATCCCTAAAACACTACAAAAACATCATCCCCAAAAAACACAAAATCGTTATCCCAATAAAACTGTAAACCATAAACCCCTAAACAACACTCAACAATAAGTCCCAAAAAACAATAAACCATCAACCACATAAAAAATATTCGAACCTCATCCCCCAACAACATGAAAAAATTAGTTCTAAAAACCCAAAAACCACTAACCATCAAAACCCATAAAACCTCATCTCCAAAAACCTAATCCCTAAACCCCAAAATAACCAAAACCATATACATTCTTCCCCAAAAAACACTAAACCTTTATGAGAAAACCGCAAACTGTCAACCTTGATAATCACTAAACCCTTAACACCCCAAAAACCTAAATACACGTACTAAAAAACACCAACCCCTCACCCCATTAATCCCTTAAACCATATCTCAAAAAAATATATAACCTCATCACTAAAACCCCATAAACAAGTAGCATCAAAAACCCAAACCCTCATCCAAAAAAAAACTCTAAATCCTATGCCTCAACGCCCCTAAACACTCATCCCCAAAAAACAAAAAAACTACCTCTGCAAAAAATATTAAACCTCTTCCCCAAAAATCCAATAACCCTCATTCCGAAAAAATATTAAAACCTCATCCCCAAAACCATAAACCCTCATCCACAAAAATTCTTAATCCCACTGACCCAAAAAATAGAAAACCCTCTTATGAAAAAAATAAAGAACTCTACCTCAAAAGATCTTAAAACTCATAAAAACCAATAAACCCACATATATAAAATTACCCTAAACACTAAACCCCAAATACCTTATACAATCACCAAAAGACCCCAAACCCTCATCCAAAAATGGAAAAACTAAATTCCTACCCTAAAAATTGGAAATCCCCCATCCGAAAAAACCCAATATTCCAAGCCCCAAAAAACCATAAAACCTCATCCCCAAAAATAACAAAACCTCATCCCCAAAAAAACCCATAAACCCCAACACGAAAAAACCCTAAACCCTCAGCACCAAAAATCCTAAACCATGTGTACCAGAAAATATAAATCCTCATCCCTAGGAAAAACTAAAGAAAAAGACCCAGAAAACCCTAAACCCTCATCCCATGAAAATACTGAACTCTTATCCCCTGAAAACCCAAAACACTTAACATCAGAAAACCACCAAACCAAACACCAAAAAAAATTAATCCCTCAGACATAGAATACCCTAAACCCTCATCCCTAGAAATCCTTAATCCCTCTACCCTAGAAAACCATAAACTGTCATCATGAGAAAATATTAAACCCTTAGTGCTAGAATAAAATAAACCTTCATTCAAAAAAAACTAAATCCTCAGCCCTAGAAAACCCTGTGCCCTCATCCCCAGAAAAACCTAACACCACAACCCCAAAAACCCTAGTCCTATGGTCCTATAATATCATTAACACACATCTATAGAAAACCCTAAAACCAAATACCTATAAAAACCTAAACCTTTATCTCTCTAAATCTCAAATCATTATACACTGGAATACCCTAAACCCTCATCCCATTAAAACCCTATACCATTGAACCAAAGAAAACTCTAAACACCCATCCCTATAAAATTTTAAATCCTTTTCCGTAGAATACCCCAAACCCGAATCCCAATAAAACAGAATATCCTCTACCCTAGATAACCCTAAACCCTCATCTCTGAAAAACACTAAACCCTTAGCACTAGATATCCCTAAACACTCTCTCCCATAAAATAGTAAACTTATATCCTCAAAAGTCCTAAAACACTCTTAACTAGAAAACTCTAATCCCTTATCCCTATAAAACTATAAACACTCATCCCAATAAACACATAAACCCTCATCCATAGAAAACCCTAAACCCTCATCCCAAGAGAACCCTAAATCCATTCCATAAGAAAAGAGTAATCCCTCACCCCAAAAAACAATCCATCATCCCCGAAAAATCCTTAAGCCTCAGCCCTAGAAAATTAAGAACCCTCATCCACAAAAAATACAGAATCCTTGCCCCCAAAAAATCTAAAAATCTCTTCCCCATGTAGCACTAAACCCTCATCCCTCGAAAACCATTAACTACCAACCCTAGGAAATCCTTTTCCATCTTCCCTAAAACACACAAACTTTTATTCCTAGTAGAACTTTTACCGCCGAATCTAACAAAATCATAATCCTATATCCCCCAAAAACAATAAACACTCATCCCTAGAAATCCCTCATCCCCCAAGCCCAAAAAATTCTAAAGCATCGTCCCAAAAAAATCCTAAATATTTTCTCCAAAAAACAATATACCCTCAAAAACCAAAAAAATATAAATCCTTGGTACATAATTACTCTAAAATACAAACCCCATAGAAAAATAAACACTCATACTTGCAAAACCATAAGCCCACATCCATAGAAAACCCTAAAACCTCATCCCCACAAAACTGAAAACTGTTATTCCCTAAAAACCTGAACACTCAGCTCAAAAAATACAAAACACTTATTCCCAAAAAACCCTATAACCAAGCCACAAAAAACCATAAATCCTAATACACCAAACCCCTAAACCGACATCCCCAAATAATAGTAATCCGTTAGTAGGAAAAAACCCTACACCCTCCAGCATATAAAACCAAAATCCCTCGACCACCAATACTCCAAAACAATCAACCCTAAGAAAACCTAAACCATTGTCTCAAAAACACTCTAACCCCTCACCCCCAAAACAATATTCCATCCACCCCATAAGACCATAAACCATCATGGCCCCAAAAATATATACCATTTTCCCAAAACCCCCAAAACCATCATCACAAAAAAATATCGTTGAACCTTATAAACAAAAATTCTGAAACAATAAACCTCCAAAAACCATAAACCCTCATCCACAAAAAAATAAATTCTCATAAAAAATAATCCCAAAAACCTAAACCACAAAAAATCCTAAACACTATTCCCTAAAAACCACTAATCCCTCAACCCCAAAAAACCCATAAACTGCTATCCCCAAAAAACCTGAAACTGTCAGCCCCAAAAAGTCATAAAACTCTATCCCCCAAACCCCATACACCCTCATCCCCCCAAAACACTAATTTATTATCCCCAAAACCGATAAACACTCAGACAAAAAAATCCTTGATCCCAATAATGCTAAAACCAAAGTGAAAATTCATTAAACACTCATCCACAAAAAAACATAAACCCTTATCCAAAAAAATTACTAAAGCCTCATCCCACAAAACCCCAAAACCATAATACCCAATAAAAATCCCAAATCATAATCCCCAAGTTCCCATAATCCCTCATTCGTAAAAAAACCATAAACCCTATAGGCAAAAATTCCTAAACCCTCATCCCAAAAAACCCTAAACACTCAATATAAAAACCCTAAACAATCTTCCCCAAAAAACACTAAAACCCCATCCCAAGAGAAATAAAAAAACATCAACCTTATATAAACATAAAAACTCATCTAAAAAATATTAAACCCTTATAATGAAAAAACAAAAAAATTATCCCCCAAAAACAACAATACATCATTCCCCGACACCCCTAAACACTCGTGCAAGTGAAAACCTAATCCTTAATATGTAAAAAACCAAATCCCCACAAAATAATAAACCCTTATCCCAAAAAATCCCAAACACAATAGACTGAAAACCCTAACCCTATATCATGTATATACCCTAAACATGCATCCCTATGAAACCCTAAACACTCATCCCCTGGAAACATTAAAACCTCTTCCCCATGGAATTATAATCAACAAGTTCCAATAAACCAAAAACACCCATATCTTAGGGACCCCGAACCCTTAACCCTATGAAACCTCGACCCCAATAATCTCTAAAAGCTCATCCCTAAGAAACCCTAATTCCTCATCCACAAAAAAAAATGTCATCCCAATGAAACTGTAAACCCTCATTCCCATGAAACCGAAAATCCTAGACCTATTAAACCCTAAACCCTCACCTCTACGAATCCTTAAACCCTTGAACAGTTAGCCCAATGAATCCCTAAACCCTCATCTATAAGGAACCATAAACCGTAAACAATAAGAATCTATGAACTCTCGTCCCCATGAAACCCTGAATCCTCATCCCATTCAATCTCTGGTCCTTTAGACCCAATAAATTCTAAACCCTCATCCCTTAGAAACATTGAAGCCTCAGTCCCAATAAAACCTAAAACCTCATCCCTCCAAAACAAAGAACCTGCATCCCTAAAAAATCATGAACTCCCATCCCTAAATAATTATGAACACATAGCCTAAAAACCCATGAACTCGATACCCCATGAACACTAAACCATCAAACCCAATAAATTCTTAACCCTTATCCCCACGAAACCCTGAACTCTTTTCGACAAGAAACCCTAAAAAATTAGTACCATGAAACCCTAAAATAACAACCACAAGAAACTCTATTACCAATGAATAACTAAAAACACAACCCGAAGAAACAATGAACCATTAGCCATAAGAAACCCTGAACCCTCATAACCAAGAAACTGTGAACCATCATCCCCAGGAAACAAGGAACATAGATCTCCATGAAATCTGGAACCTTCATCCCCAAAAGAACCAAAAATATCATCTCCACAAAAATTGTAAATCCCTTATCCCAAAAAAAACCCTTTACCATCATCCCAGAAAAACCCTTAAACCTAAACCCTAATAAATCTGAATCATGGGACCAAAATAGCCATAACCCTCATCCCAACAAAACCATTAACCCTCATTCTGAAAAAAAACCTTCAACCCTCACCCCCAATGAATGCTAAACCCATTAATCTAGAAAACATGAACTCTTTGCCATAAAAAACATGAACACGTAGCACCAAACAACCTTGAGATGTAATTCCTAAAAAACTGTGAACCCTCACACCCAAAAAACACATAACCCTAATCCCTAAATAACCTTGTAACCTCATTTAATAAAAAAACATGAACTTTTATCCCTAAATATTCCCGAACACACATCCATAAAAAATCCAGAACCCTTATCCCAAAAAAAAATCTAGAACACAGAGCCTAAAAAACACAAAACCCGCACACGCCAATAAACACTAAATGATTAGACCCATAAAATCATAAACCCTAATCACTAATAAACTCTAAAACCACACCCCAAATTATCCCTGATCCCTCATCCCCATGAAACATTAATTCTTAAGCTCCAAAATTTCATTAACCTCAGCCCCAATAATCCTTGAATCCTCAAACCCAAAAAACCATGAATCATATGACCCAAAAATCCATCATCCTTCATTCCCAAAACATCTGAACCCTCAGCTTCAAAAAACATGAACCATGTACCCCAAAAAATCACTGAACAGTAAGTCTAATGAACATCGTACCATCAACCACAAAAAACCCTGAACTCTCATCCCTAAAAATATCATATCTATCAGTCACAAAAAACCCGGAATCCTCATCCCCAAAGAATCCTAAAATCTCAGTCCTTGAAAAACCTAAATCCAAATCCCCAAGAAACAAATAACTTTAAACCCAATAATCCCTAAAGCGTCAGTCATAAAAAAACTAGGAACTATCATCCATAGAAAACATTGAACACTCATCACCAAAAATACCTAAACACTTATCCCAAACAAAACCTTACCACATACCCTGAAAAAATCTTGAACCCATTACCACAAAAAAACCCTAAACCCTAAACTCCAAAAAACAAAAAACCCTCAGCCAAAAAATACACTCCTCACTAATCCCAAAAAAACCATAAACCTCCACCCCAAAAAACCCTGATCACTTTGTCCAAAAAACCCTAAACCATCAGCTGGGAAAAACCTTCATCCCTCATTCCCAATAGAACTTAAATCCTCATCCCCCAAAAAATGTCAACCCTCATTCCCAAAAAAATGTAAAACCCTATACCACAATGAAATACTCAAACCTCATCCCAAAAAACCCATAAACCCTCATCCCCCGAAAAACCTAAAACCTGAACACAAAAAACCCTAAATGATCTTCTCCCAATACATGTAAGTAATTATCATGAAAAATTATAATCCCTCTTCCCCAAAAATCCCCTGAATCCCACATCCCATGAAACACTAAACCCTTAGCACAAAAAAATCCTTAACCCTCATAAAAAAAGCATAAACACCCATCCATAATTAACCATAAACCAGAAACCCTAAAGTACCATAACCCTCATACTAAAAAGAACAATAAACCATCAAACCCCCAAAAAACCTAAACCCTCCACCCCTAACACCCCTAAACCCATATAACCAAATATCCCAAAACACTCAAGAAAAAATAATAATCAATTAGCACCAAAATACTATAAACCCTCACCCACAAAAAAAACCTCTAAACACTCAGCACAAAACACATTAAATTCTCAACCCAAAATTAGACTAAAATCTCAGAACCAAATAACACTAAACCCTTAGGACCAGACGCCCATAAACCCTAATACCCCAGAAAATATAAACCATTAGACAAAAAGAACCGTCAACCCTCTGCCCCCCCAAAACCCTAAACCCCCAGCCACAAAATAACCTAATCACTAATCTCAAAAAATACATAAACCCTTAAGCCCCAAACAACCCAACCATCATCAACCCAAATGAACCATGAACCCTCATACCCAAAATAACATAAACCCTTAGCACAAAAAAAACACTAAACCCTCACACCCAAAAATCCCTAAACCCTCTTCCATAAATATACACTCATCCCAAAAAAAATACGATAAGCCCTTACCCATAAAAAACCTTAAACCCTTAGACTCAAAAGAATCTAAACCCTCAGTCCTAAAAACCCATAAATCATCATCCAAAAAAACAATAAATAGTCAAACAAAAACCCCAAAACAATTATCCCCAACAAACCCTAAACTCTCATCCCCAAAAAATTCAAAAGCTCATCCCCCAAAAAACCTAAAACTTAATCCCTAAAAATCCCTACACCCTTAGCCCATAATAAACCTAAGCCATCATCCCCCAGAAATACATTACAGTAAACCCCAAGAAAACCCTAAACCCCCTACCATAAAAAACCCAAACACTCAACCCCAATAAAAACCTAAACCATAAACCATAACAAACCCAAAATCCCCGCCCCAAAAAACCACAAACCCTCAACCCAAAAATCTAACCCTCAAACCGAAAACACACTAAACCCTATATTCCAAAAATACCCTAAATACTCAGAATAAAATAACAATGAAACCTCATCCCCAAAAAACCAAAAACGCTTCTCCCCAAAAACCCCGAAATTAGAATCATGAAAAACCACATTCCCTCATTACCAACAATCACTAAACCCTCATTAAAAAAACCTATATCATCAAACAAAAAATAATCTAATGGCTCGAACGTAAAAAATGTTAATCCCCAAGCCAAAAAAATCATAATCCACCAGCCCCAGAACACCCCAAACCCCAAACCCAAAAATCCCAAATCTTGAAGCCCTAAAAACCCAAAACCATCAGTATAAGAAAATCCTAATCCGCCACCCCAGAAAACCCTAAACTATCAGCTCAAAAAAAACCTAAACCCTCATCCCCATAAAACCATATACTAGCATATATAGAAAATGATAAACCATCAAGACCTGAATACCCTAAACACTAAACCCCGGATAACAACAATACCATATCCCAAGAAATACTAAAAACTCAACCCAAAAATATCCTAAACCCTCTACCACAGAAAACTGTAACCCCTTGGCCCTGGAAAACCTAAAACCATAATCCCCATAATACCCTAAACCCCAGCCCAAGAAACCCAAAACATCATCAACGGAAAACCCTAAATCATTAGCCCTAAAAACCCCTAAACCCTCAGCCACAGAAAAACCAAAACCCAGAGCCCTAGAAAAATATGAACCCTTATCCCCAAAAATACCAACACCCTCATACCCATAAATCTCTAAAAACACAACCCTGGAGAACCATAAACCATTAACTCAAGAAAACAACAACAATTTTGTCCCAAAATAAACCTAAACACTTAGACACCAAAACCCTAAAACCTCATACACATAAAACCTTAAAAACTCAACCCAAGGAAACCATAGAACCTAATCCCATAAGAACCCTAATCCCTGGTCCTTAGAAAAATCAAACCCCTTAGTCATTGATTACCCTATACCCTCAGCACTAGAAAACTCAAAACCCTTAACCACATAAAATGATAAATATAGCAAAAGAACCCTAGAAATCCCAAAAACATCATCCCCATAAATCCTAAAACCCTCATACTCAAAAAAACTAACCCCTCAACATTTAAAAACCTAATCCCTCATCCACCCAAACCACTAAACCATCATCCAAAATATACCATAAACCCTTATACACCAAAAACCCTAAACCCCTATCCACATATAATTATAACCCTTAGTTGAAGAATACCCTAAACCCTCAGCCTTAGAAAACCCTAAACCCTCATCCCCAAAACCCTAATCCCTAAGGCCCATAAAACCCAAAACCATCACGACTAGAAATCCGTATATCCATAGGCCTATAAAACCATAAAACATGAACCATGAAAAACCAAAATCCTCTAATGTAAAAACCCCAAAAACCTCATCCCTAGAATACCCTTACCCACAATCCTTAGAAAACCCTAAACCCTCACCTTCATAAAACCCTATACACATAACCCTATAAAACCCTATACCATTATCCCCTGAAACTCTATAACCTCCATGCTAGAACACCCTAAACCCTCAACCAAAGAAGTCCCTAAACCCTTGGATTTGAAAAATCTTAAAACAACTCCCCATAAAACCCAAAACACTCATCGATAGAGAAACATGGACACTCAGACCAAGAAAAACCCAAAACCTTGATCCATAGAAAACCGAAACACTCAACACTATAAAAACCTAAACTATTATCAATTGAAAACCAAAAAAATATGCTCATTAAAATTCTAAACACTCACCCCCATAAAAACATAAACCCCAAGGAATTGATAAACCCTAAAACCTCATCCATAAAAAACCCTAAACACACAGACCCATACAACACTAAACATACATCCCAGAAAACTATATACCCCATCCCTTAGAAACCCTAAACAATCATCCCTATAAAACCCAAATCACACATCCCTAAAACCCATTAACACTTAATCCCAAAAATATAACCTCATACCTAGAAAACCCAAAACCCCCACCCCTTAAAAACACTAAACTCATATACCCAAAATAACCCAAACCACAAACCCCAAAAAAATAACTAAATACTGAGCCACAAAAATCCCAAAACCCATATCCCTAAATGACACTAACCCCTCATCCCTAAAACTGTAGCCCAATAAACTCTAAAACCTCATTCTAAAAAAACCATAAACCCTCGGCCCCAAAACAACAGAAATCCATAGCCCCAAAAAACCAAAACCATCATTCACAAAAAACTCTATACCATTACACCAAATAACCACAAAACCTCATCCCAAAAAAATCCATAAAACTCTCCCCAAAAAACCCCTATCCCAAAACCATAATCACTAAACACTCAGCCCGAAAAACCATAAACCATAATCCATATTTAACCCTAAACTCCTCTCCCTAAAATACCCAAAACCCTCTAATGAAAAATTCCTTACACACTCATCCCATGAAAACCTAAACCCTCAGCACAAAAAAACCATAAACCCTCATTTACAATAAAACCCAATTCCAATGTTCCAAAAGAAAATATACTCTCATAAAAAACTAAAAACCTTATACTTAAGACAAACTAATCCTTAAGCTCTCAAAAAACCTAAAACTCAGTCCAAAATGCAAAACCCAACCCACAATAATCCTTAATTCATCAGCCCTAAAAATCCCAAGCATATGGCCTTAAAAAACAACAAACACTACTCACCGAAAAACACTAAACCCTCATCCAAAAAAAAACACTAATCCATAAACATAAATAAAACCCAAACCCTTATCACCAAAAATACCCTAAACGCAATGTAACAAAAACACCTAAACCCCCATCCCATGAAAATAATGAAATCCTCAGCCCCAAAAAACCCAATGTCTGCTACCCAAAACATGAAACCCTCAACCTAAAAAATCCCATCACACACAGCCCCATATATCCTTGGCCCTCAGCCACATAAAACCCCAAACCCTTGGTCTCCAAAAACCCTAAACTCGTATCCCCATAAAACCCTAATCCTTGATCCATAGATAAACCTATAACCTCAGACCTAGAAACCCCGAAAATCTCATCCCCATAAACATGAAACCCTCAACCTAAAAAAACTAAACTCACATCACCTTAAAACCCTAAAACATCATCCCCAGAATACCCTTAACCATACATATAGAAGAACATACTCCCTCAGCCTCAGAAATTCTTGGACAATTAGTCCCAGAAAACCCTAAACACTCATCCCTCGAAACCCAAAACCTTCCAACCAATATAAACCTAAATCCACAGCCAAAAATGAACATGATATCTTGTTATTAAAAAACTACAAACCCTTTTCCCCAAACAACCCTAAACCCTCATCCCATGAAAAAACTAAATCCTCAACCCTACAAAATCCCTAAACACCAAGCCCCATTAAACCTAAAAGAATCATCCCTAGAAAACACTTAACCCTCATCCGTAGATTAACATAAAACACTCAACCCTAGAAAATGCTAAAATATAATCCCCATAAATCCCTAAACACATAGGCCTAGAAAACCCCAAACTCTTAGACTAAAAACCCATAAACCCTTATCCCAGGAAAACCCTAAACCTGCATCCTAGAAAACCCAAAACCCTCTACTTCATATATTCTTTTACCCCCATCCCTAGAAACACATAAAAACATAGCCCTATAAAATTCATATTATCATTACTAGATCAACCAATACCGTCAAGCCTATAAAACCCTGAACAATTAGCCTCAAAAAACCATAAACCCCAAACCATCAATCATAGGAAACTCTAAACACCTATACCTACAAAACCCTAACCCTATGACCTAAAAAACCTAATCCCCTACACCAAAAACCCCAAAAACCTATTCCTCGAAATTCTATAATCCCCTAGACTAAAAAAACACCCATCCTAAAATAACCTAAAACCCTCAGTGCCAGAAACCCATAAAACCTCATCCCCATTAACATGAAACCCTCAACCTAAAAAAACTAAACTCCCATTACCATAAAACCCTAAAACATCATCCCAAGAATACCCATAACCATAAACATAGAAGAACATACTCCCTCAGCCTCAAAAATCCTTGGACAATTAGTCCCAGAAAAACCTAAACACTCATCCCTCGAAACCCTAAACCTTCCACCCAATAAAAACCTAAATTCTCATCTAATGATGAACCTAATATCTTGTTCGTAAAAAACTAAAAACCCTTTTCCACAAATAACCCTAAACCCTCATCCCATGAAAAAACTAAATCCCCAAGCCTAAAAAATTACTAAACACCGAGCCCCAATAAACAAAAAAGAATCATCCTAGGAAAACCCTTAACCCTCATCCGTAGATTAACATAAAAACTCAACCCTAGAAAATGATAAAATATAATCCCCATAAAACCCTAAACACATAGGCCTAGAAACCCCCAAACTCTTAGACTACAAATCCTTAAACCCTTATCCCAAGAAAACCCTAATCCTGCATCCCAGAAAACCCAAAAAATTAGCCCTAAAAAACCCGAAACCCTCTACCTCATATATTCCAATACCCCAATTCCTAGAAACACATAAAAACATAGCCCTATAATATTCATATTCACAGTCCTAGAAAACCCAATACCCTTAGGCCTATAAAACCCCGAAGACTCAGCCCCAAAAAACCATAAACCCCAAACCATTAATCATAGAAAACTCTAAAAACCTATACCTATAGAACCCTAACCCTATGACCTAAAAAACATAATCCCCTGCCCCAAAAAAATCCCAAAAACCTATTCGCTGAAATTATATAATCCCCACACTAAAAAAACACCCATCCTAAAATAACCCAAAACCCTCAGTCCCAGAAATCCCTCAACAATTATCAAAAAAACATAAACCCATAGACTTAGAATACCCAAAACCACCAGCCCTAGAAGAACCTAAACCCCCATCCCCCAAAAAACCTAAAACCCCTAGTCTTCTAAAACCCTCAATTATTATCTCTATAAAACTCTAAAAACTCAAACCAAAAGAACCATAAACCCTTATCCCCTGAAAACCCTAATTCAATAACCCCATAAAACAGAAAACCTCATCCCCGGAATTCTGTAAAAACCCTATTTGAGAATACATAGAAACCTCTACCCTCTAAAATCATAAACCCTTATCCCATGAAAACCCTAAACCCTCAAAAATAAAAAACTATAAAAACGGTTCCCCAGAAAACTATAAACCCATAGCAACAAAAAACAATAACACTATATTCTTAGAAAACCTAAACACTCCGACAAATAAAATAGTAAACCCATAGCCATATAAAAAACTAAACCCTCATCCCTAGATTAATATATTCCTCGTCCATAGAAAATCATAAACCCCTATCCCAAGAATACCATAAAACCTCCGCCCCATAAAATCTAATACCCTCATCCTTAGAAAAACCTAAACCATTATCCCCACAAAACATTAAACCCTTACCCTGCCAAACCCCAAACTCTCTACCATTCAAAACCCTAAACCCTCAGCCCTAGAAATTCTTAAACTCTTATCCCTAGAAAATGATAAAACATCATCCCTAGAAAACCATAAACACTTATACCCAAAAAACATAATCCCTCGGCCTGAGAAAACAGTAATCCCTCATCCTTAGAAATCGAAAAACCATAATCCCCATAAAAACATAAATCATAATCACCGTAAAACTCTAAAACTCAATCCCCACATCATCCTAAACCCACATCCTCCATAAAACATAAACCCTCCAAAAACATTAACACTAGAAAACCCTAAACCCCCATTCTTAGAAAATACTCTACCAATATCATTAGATATCTCTAATCCTACATCCCCGTAAAACCATAATCCCTAATACCCTTAAAACAATCCCTCAACCTTGAAAACCCCAAATAACACATCCCCAAATACACCCTAAACATTCATCCCCATCAAAACATGAACCCTATTCCACCAAAAAAACCAATAATGTTGCAACCCTAAATAACCCTAAACCCTAAACCCAAAAATCCATAATGCCTCATTTACAAAATAACCCAGACCCTCAACACCTCAAAATCCTAAACCCTCATTCCCCAAAACCCAAAAACCTCAACCAAAGAACACATAAACCCTCATCCCCTAAAACACTAAATCCTTAGACCCATAAATTTGTAACCCCATAGAACATGAAACCCTAAAATTTCTTCACCAATACCCCTAAACCCTCATCCCAACAAAATATTTAACCAAATACAAAAAACACCAAATCCTATATTCCAAATAACTCTGAACCTTATACCACAAAAACTGTAAACCTTAATCAATAAAAAACCTAAACCCTCAACCCCATAAACCACTAAATTCCTGGTGCTAAAAACACCTTAAACCACCATTCCACGCACCAGAAACCCTCAGACGAAAAAATCCCTAAACCACCATCCCTAAATATATCCTAAACCCTAAACCCAAAAAATTTAAAAACCATCAATCACAATATAATATAATCCCTCTTCCCCCAAATCCCAAAAACCTCAGGTCCAAAAAAACTATACCCTCCTTACCAATGACATAAAACCTCATCCCCATTAATCTTTGTATATTTATCTCTTAAAATAGTAAACTCTAAACCCCAAAACCCTAAGAACCAATCCCCCAAAATACATAAAACCTAAATACAAAAACAAATAGTAAGACCTCATCCCCTAAAATGACAAAACCCTCAGTCCCCCCCCAAAATAAACACTAAACACCAATAAAACCTTAATCTATTATGGAAAAAATTGTTAAAACCTCATCCCCTGAAACCCCCATACCCTTAGTACCAAAAAACCATAAACCATTGGATCTAAAGAAACACTAAACCTTCATCCCTAGTAAACTATAATCCATCAGACATGCAATCAAAATAAAACCTTACATTAAGAAAATACAAAACCTTTATCCCTCAGAACCCCAAAACCCTCTCCCTTGAAAACCCATAATCCTTTATCCCAAAAAAACCCAAAACCCTCATCTCAGAAAAACCAATAAACACTCAATAGTAAGAAAATGTAAACACTCATCCAAACGAATGCCTAAATCATCAACATTAATAATCCCTAAACCCACATCTCATAGAAACTATAAACCACGAACCCTATGAAATAATAATCTTTAATCCCTAACAAAAATTAAACATTCATCTCTTATAATCCCTAACCCCTCAGCCCAAAGAAACACTAAACTTAAATCTTCATGAATCCCTAAACCCACATCCTTTGACATCATAGTCCCTTGCCTACAAGAAATCTTAAAATCTCAACCCCAATAGAAACCAAATACCATATCCTAAAGATAAACTAAATGTTTTTTCTTAAGAAACCCAAAAACCTCATCCCCAAGAACCCCTAAATACTCATACCTAAGAATACATGATCGATTAACCCCAAGAAACACTAGACACTTAGGACTAAGAATCCTTATACCCTAAGCCCTAAAAAACATATAACTTGCATCCCTAAAAATCCTTAAACCCTCACCCCAAGAAACCATCTATCATCATCCCCACGAAACCATAAACTCTCATCCCCAAATAAACACAAACCATTGGGCCCAAGATCCCAGAAACCCTCGACACCAAATAACCCTAAATACTCAATCCTAAAAAACCCAAAACCATTGGCATAAAAAAACCCCAAAACCCTAAACCCCAACAAACTATAAAATCTCTCCAATGAAACCCTAAACCCTCTTACACATGATAAAACCAACCCTCACCACCAAGAAACCTTGAACTATTTTCCTTAAAAATGTTGAACCCTCAACCCCAAGAAACCATAATCCCACATCTTAATGAAACCCATCATATGCCGTCCCAATAAGCCTTGAAACCTCAACACAATGAAAAAATGGACCCTCAAGCAGAATAAAACATGAACCCTATACCCTTATAAAATCTAAAAACATTTGCCCATGAAACCCTATACATTCGTCCCTTAGAAACCTTGAACCCTAGTCCCCAAGAAATCCAAAACCCATATCCCAATGAAACCATATAACCTCATACCCATAAAACATTGAACCCTCAGCACCAAGAAACATGAATGCTCAAACCACAAAACCCCCGAACCATCAAACAAAAAAATCCATTATCCCTCAGGCCCAAAAAATAAAAAAACCTTAGTCCCCTATAATGAGGACCATCATCATGAAAAACCATGAACCCTTAGCCCTAAGATTATTAGAACCCTTAGCGCAAAAAAACATTGAACACTCATTCTAGTAAAAAACTAAACATATTTTCCCAAAAACTATGAACCATATACCCAAATGATCTCTGAACACTCAGCCCCAAAAGAACATGAATCCTCATCCCCAAAAACAATAGAACACTCAAACCCCAAAAAACCATGAACAAACAACCCTAAAATTACTTGAACCCTCATCCCCA
Source organism: Viscum album (assembly GCA_963277665.1). Lineage (NCBI taxonomy): Eukaryota > Viridiplantae > Streptophyta > Magnoliopsida > Santalales > Viscaceae > Viscum > Viscum album. Next base: position 1,900,059,477 of record OY728141.1, read on the forward strand.
AAAAACAAAAAACCCACATCTCCAACTAACACTAAAACTCCATCCCCCCAAAACCATGAACCCTCGGCTTCAAAAAACCCTAATCTACATGCCCAAAAAATAATATAACATGAATCCCCAAAAATAACTGAAGCTTAAACCCCTAAAACCCTAATCCTTCATCCTTAAAAACTCTAAACCATCAGTCCCAAAAAACCATCAACCATCAACCCTAAAAATACCTAAATCCTTATCCACAAAATAACATGAACACTCATACCAAAAAAACTCTTAACCATTATCCCCAAAATAACCCCATCTCTAAACCTAAAAAACCTAAAACACAAAAAACCTAAAAGCCTTCATCCCCCAGACCCAAAATACACCAAACTCCGTACTTATAATACCATCAACCCTCATCCCCAAAATAATATTAGCTCATATCCCTAAACATCCTAAACCCTCAGCTCCAAAAATCCTAAATAATCAACCCCAAAACCCCCATACCAGAAACCCCAAAAAAACATAATCCTTCAAGATAAAAAATGATTAGCTATCAAGCCCAAAAATTCCTCAACCCTTTCCCCCAAAACAGTGATCCATCATCCCCAAAAATCCGTTAACACACTTCCCAAAAAAACCTCAAACCCTTAGCCCATATTAAACCCAATGTCCTCAGCCCCGAAAAACATTGAATCCCACACTAATAATAAAAACCCTATTCTCTCATCCCAAAAAATATTGATACCCTCAGTATCAACAAACCCAAAACCCTCATCCAAGGGAAACCCTAAACCCCCAGATATAAAAAATATTAATCTTTCAGAACCCAAATATGTAGATCAAAATTCCCATTAAACTAAAAGTGCTTAGTCTAAAAAAATACACCCTTAATAGACAAAACCCAAAACCATCAACTCCAAAAACCTAAAACCTCATCCCAGAAAACCCAAAACCCTCAGTCCCCCAAAACCCTTAACCCAATTCCCCCAAAAAATATAAAAAATCATCCCAAAAAATCCCAGAACCATCAGCACCAAAACAACCCTAAACCCCCATCCCCGAAAAACACTAAACCCATAGCCTACCAGAAACCATAATCCCTCTGCTGAAAAAAACATACACCCTCATCATAAAAAAACCCTAAACCCCCTTAAACAAAAAACATTATACCCTATTCCCCAAATATTCATAAACCTTTAGTTTCATAAAACCCTAAACCCTTAGCCATAAGAACGCTATTGCATCATCCCTAAAAAATTGAAAAACCATAGCTGCAAAGAAACTCTATACCCACATCTCCGAAAATTTTATAACCCTCAACACTAAAAAACTATAAATCCTTCACCCGAGAAAACCCGAAAACTTAATCGGTAAAAAATATTAAACAATAATTCCCCCAAAGGGCATAAAACATCTACCCCAAAGAAACCCTAAACGTCAAACCCAAAAATCCCCTAACCCGAATCCCCAGAATTCCCAAATCCCATAACCCCAAAAATCCCTTGGCCCTCATCACTGATAAAACGTTGAACCATCATCCCTCAAAAACCGTAATCCCTCTTCCCTAAAAACTGTACAACCCTTAGAAAAATATAGCTATAATCCTAGTCCTATAAAACCCTAAATCCCAATCACCAGATAATTATATTCCATGATCCCTAGAAAACCCTAAACACTCAGCCCTAGAAATCCCAAAACCTATATCCGTAGAAAACCCCAATCCCTCAATTTCAGAAAACCCAAAACCAGCTACCCAAAAAACACTAAAAATTATCACCAAAATAATTATATCGCATAGCCAAAAAATCATACCCCTCCTCCCATTATAACATTAAACCCTCATCCACATTACACCATAATCCTTCTTCATGAGAAAAACCTAAACCCCCATCCTTAGATAACCATACACACTCGATCTCACAGAACCCTATACCCTCGACCCCAGAAAACCCAAAACCATTAGCACTATAAAACCCTAAACCCTTACTCATTGAAAACCTCATGACCATATCACCAGAGAACCCTAAACCCTCAGCCTTAGAGAACCCAAAACCCTTAGCACTAGAAAAACCTAAACCCTCAACAAAATAATAACTATAATCCCTCACCCCCAGAAACACATAAATCCTTATCTCTAGAAATAAATACAACAAAAAACCCAGTTAAACAATGAATGTATATCCTAGAAAATAATTAAACCCCATCTCTTGAAAACCATAAACCCTCACCCCAAGAAATTCACAAACCTTCATCCCATAAAAACCCAAAACCCCTGCTCAAAAAAACCCAAAACCTCATTCTCTAAAAAACCCTAAACCCTCATCCTTAGAAATAATTAAACCCTATTCACTGGATTACCCTAATCCATTATCACAGAATCCCATGAAAACCCTTAACTCGTATCCCTAGAAAATTTTAAACCATTTTCCCAAGAAAACCCTAAACCCTCAGCCCCAGTAAATGATAAAAATAACTAAACCCTCATAAAAAACACAAAACAGAAAACCCACAAAAAACACTAAACCCTTATCCCTAAGATAGCATAAACCTTTTTTACAAAAAACCCGAAACTCTTAGACCTAAATAAAAAGAATCAATCGGTACTATAAAACACTATACAAACATCACCAAATAAACTAAGCCATCAGCCCAAGAAAATCAAAAACCATAGCCCTAAATGACCATTGACAATCAGAAATAAAAAACTCTAATACCTTAGACCTAGAAAATAAAATACCCCCATCACCATAAAATTCTAAACACACTGCCCCTAAATACCCTAAACCTTCTTCCCCAAAAACCTTAAAACCTCCTACCTATAAATATCCTAAACACTCTTCCCAAAAAACCATAAACCCTTAACCCCTAAAATCACAAACACCCATCCCTAAAAAAATAAACCCTCAACACTAGAAAAGACTAAATCATAGGCCCCACAAACCCTAAACCCTATGCAGCAAAAAACCATATGCTCCATTCCCACAAAAACCAAAACCATCTTCCCCCGAAATAATTCAACCCTTAACCCTAAAAAACTCTCATCCCAAAAAAAGATCCTCAATGATCATCCCCAACAAGTATACATCCCTCATCCTAAAAAACCCTCATCCCCCATCCCTAAAACCTCTGAACATTCATACCCAAAAAACCCTAAAACATGTACTACATAAAACCCTAAACTCTTATCCCAAAAAGACACTAAAACCTCATCAACAAAAAACTTAATCACTCAAAGCTAGGATACAGTAAACTCTCAGCCTTTGAAAACCCTAAAATATCAACCATTGAAATCCCTAAACTGTCATACCAAGAAAACTCTAAACCCCCATCCCCAAAAAATCACAAACCCCCATCCCCAGAAAACCATAAACTCTAATCCCCAGAAAACCAAAACCCTCACACCCAAAATACTGTCATCCCTCGTCCAAAAAAATCTTAAACCTTTAGGAATAGAAAATAATTCAACTCTTTCCCCCAAAAACCCAAAACTCTTAGGGAAGAAAATACTTGAACCCTAATCCCTAAAAAACCATAATTATTTATTCCATAAAAGTCCAAATATTTCAGTCCCAATAATCATTTAAACCAGTGACCCCACACCCCCAAACCTTAGTACCCAATATTCCATTAATCCTTCTTACAAAAAAACCATAATCCATTATCCCATGATAAATTCCTAAACCCCCAACCATAAAAAACCCTTAACCTTGATCCCTAAATTTTCCTAAAGACTCAACCCCAAAAACCTCAACAAATTCAACCCAAAAAACCACTCTACCGTCAGACCTACGAAACCCTAAACACTACCCCTCTAAACCCTCATCCCCATGAATCCATAAACCCTCATCACCCAAAAACCCTAAACCCTCTTCCATAAAACATCCTAAACCCTCAACCCCAATAGACCCTAATCCCTTAGCCCGAAAAAAACCTAAACACTCTATCTCAAAAAACCTTAAATCGTCATCCACAGAAAACCATAAACCCTCATCCCCAAAAACCCTTAACTGTCATCCAATAAAAACTCTGGAGGGTTAGCCCTAAAAAATCCAAAAATTTCTTCCCCAAAGAACAATAAAACCTCATCCCCATGATAACCTAAATCCACAAGCCTAGAAAATCATAGAACCCAACCCCAAAATCCCTACTCCCTCATCCCCAAAATACCCTATACCCTCATCCATAAAAACTCTAGACCATCATCCACAAAAATAATCAGACCTTTTAGTCCATAAAAACCCTACTTCCTTATCCTTAATGACCCAAAAAGGGAATCCCCATAAAACTCGAGAATCTCATCCCTATGAGACACTAGACCCTCAACACCAAAACCCTAAAACCCTCAAATAAAAATCCGCCGAAACCATTATCCCCAAACCCCATAACATTAGTCCAAAAAACCCCAAAACTAGTACTCTCAAAACTCATAAACCATCAGCCCCAAAATTCCATAAGCCATTGGTACAAAAAAAACCGTAACCCACATCCTCATAAACCCATAAACTACCAACCACAACACCCATAAACACCCATCTCCCAAAATCCTTAAACAAACCTCCACAAATCCCCTAAAAACTCTTCCACAAAAAACATAGTCCCTCAAGGTCAAAAATCCCTAAAAGCTAATCCGTAAATAGGAATAAACCCTCAACCCCAAAAAATGAAGACCCACATCACTAAAACCCAATAAACTCACATTACCAAAAAATCCTAATCCCTCATCCCAAATAACCATGAACCATCTACTATAAAATCACTAAATTTTCAACCAATATATACAATGAAACACTCAAACAAAAAACACCTTAATCCTTAGCCTTAAAACCTTAAACCATAAACACCAAAAATACATAACCCTCATACCTAAAAAACCATAATCCATATGTCACTAAAAAACATAAACACTCAGCCCTAAAAATCCAAAACCCCTTCCCTCAGAAGCCTAAAACCTGATCCCCAAATAACAGAAAACCCTAATCCCCAAACAATGAAAAACATGCCGCACCCACACCCCCAAAAACATTAGCTAAATCCGCCAGAACACTCATCCCCAAAATATCCTCGATCCTTTTAAAAAAAACCCATAAACCCTCATTTTTAAATAGAAATAAACCCACCTCCCAAAAAACCTTGAACATTCAGGCCCCTCAAACACCCTAATCCCATGTCTAGAAAAACCCAAAAACCCCCATCCACAAAATCTCCAATTTGTCAAACAATAAATCATAAACCCTCTTAAATATTTGTCCCATAAAACCCATAAACCCTCAGTACCCAAAAAACTATAATCCCTCATCTGAGAAATCCTGTAAACCCTCATACCCAAGAAACCCTTAACCCTCATCCACAAAACCCTAACATGTTGGCATTAAATAAATCTAATCACTCTACCCCAAAAAATACCTAAAACTGCAGCCCTACATAACCAAAAAACCCTAATCCCCCATCCCAAAACCCAAAACACACAACCCAAAACCCTAAGACCCAAATAAACATAACCCCTCATCCCAAAAATACCTAAATCCTCCACCCATAGAAAACCAATTCTCTCATCCCCAAAAATCCATATACACTCTTCCTGTAAAAAAACCCTAAACCCTAGTCCTCTATGAACTCAAAACCCTCATCTGAAAAATTCCCTAAACACACCACAACCAAAACCAGTAAAACCTTATCACCAAAGCCCCAAAAACTCCATCCCCCAAATATCCTAAATCCTTATCCAAAAAAACCACAAAACAGTCAGGCCCAAATTTCGTTAAACCCATAGACCTACAAAACCATAAAACCTTATCACTCAAAAATACCCTGAAAATCATCTCTAAAAAACAAAAAATCATCCTCTCCAAAATCCTAAAATCGTAAAACATAAATATACTAAACACTCTCCCTACAAATCCCAAAATATTCATCCTTATAAAACATCAAGCCTAACAAAGTCTATACAGTTAGCCCCAAATAACATCTAAAACTCACGCCCCCCACCAAAACCCTAACTGCTCGTCATAAAAAATTTCTAACCCAAATAAAACTCAACCCTCATCCCTCAAAACCCCTAACTTGTTATCACTAAAAATACCTAAACACTCAGACCCAACAAACAATAAACCCACAACCCCATGAAAACAAAAAAAATTATACCCCTAAAATCCCTAATCTTTTATACAGAAAAAACCCCAATCCCTCAGCAAAAAACCATAAACCCTCAACCAAAAAAAACCCAATTTTCTCATCCCAAAAAATCCTTCAACCGAAATCCCCTAAAAGACTAAAATCCTCAACCTTTATAATCCTAAACATTAATCCCCCAAAAAACATATATACCCTCAGCGCAAATAACCCGTCACCCATCATCCCCAAAAGACACTTAAACTCCTTCCCCAAAACCCTCATCCCCAAAAAATGATAAACCCAGAGCCCCTAAAATATAACACCCTCATCCCAAAAACATTAATAAACCCTTGTCCCCCAAAAATGTAAACCCTCGGCACAAAAAAATCCATAAACCCTCAACCCCAAGAAACCATAATCCCTCAGCCCCAAAAATTCCAAAACCATTAGCCTCTAAAATCACTAAAACCCAATCCCCAAAAACTCAAGCCCATTATCCCCAAAAAAACCCAGACCCTCATCCCCAAAAGGATAATCCCTCTGCCCAAAAATCTGTAAACCCTAATCCCGAGAAAACCAATACCCACATCTTTAGAAAATCATAAACATTTATCAAAAATAAACCCTAAACCCTAATCCAAAGAAACCATAAACATCTATCCCCAAAAAATAAAATCTTATCTCCATAAAAACCTAAACCATCATCCCCCAAAAAACCTAAACCCATAACCTCAAAAATATATAAAAACTCATCCCCAAAAAACATTAAAACCGCAGTCCCAAAAATCCTTAAACCCACACCCAAAAAACCTACAAACCTCATCCCCAAATAATACTAAATCCTAATCCCCCAATAAACATAATCCCTCAACCCCAAAAACCATAAACCCACAGCCCCAACAAATCTTAAACACTCAGCCACAAAAAATATAAACAATAATCTAGAAAATAATCCAATCCCATCATGTTCCTTATACCATAAAACATCATCCAAAAAAACAATATACCTTTAGTGCCAAAAAATAGTAAATCCTCATTCCCAAAAATTTATAAACCCTCCTCATGAAAAAAATACCTCAATATGCAACCCCAAAAACCCTAAACACTCAGTCCCAATAAATGGTAAGACCTCATTTACAAAAACCTTAAACCCTTATACACAATATACCTTAAACCCTAAACCCAAGATTAACCTATTCACTGACCAAAAATTTCCACAAACAATCTTCCCCCCATAACCTATAATCTCACCACTAAAAAAAACCTAGACCCTCATCCCCAAGAAACCCTAAATCCTCAGTCAAAATTAACCTAATCCTCCATCTCTAAAAAAAATCCTAAACCCATGTTATTGGAAAACTATAAACCACCATCCCCAAAAAACCCTGAACCCTGAGCCTGAAAAATATCTCAACCCCTTTACCTAAATAACATAAATCCCCATACCCCATTAAACCAATACCATAAACCCAAAAATACCATAAAAAATCATCTACAAAAAAATAATAAACCATCATTCCAAAAAAAACCCTAAACCCAAACCCCAAAAAACCCTAAAACCTTTCCCAAAAAACCTATTAACCCTCAGCCATAAAAACCATTAAAAAATCATCCCCAAAAATATTAACCACTCTTACCCATAAGACTAAAAACCCCAAGGCCTAAATAACTTTAAACCATCTACCTCATCAATCCCAAAACCCTCATCCCCAAAAAACTGTAAACCACAAAAAACCATCAACTCTCATCCCCTAAAAACTCAAGATGCTCATCCACCAAAACCCCTAAACCCTCATACCTAAAAACACAATTCCCTTTGTCCCAAAGAACCATAATAAATCATCCCACTAAAACCCTAATCACCAGACCCACTAAACACTCATCCTAAATAACCCATGTAAAATTATCCGGAAATAACCTTAAACCATGAGACAAAGATTACCCAAAACAATCATCCCCAAAAACCCTAAACCTTAAACTATAAAAAACCCAAAACCCATATCCAAAAAACCCTAAACCCTCAGCACCCCGAAACCCCAAAACCTCATCCCCAAAAAACCCTAATACCTCAACATCAAAAAATATAAACCCTAAAACTAAACAATTGTAAACCCTGATACCCCAAATACCATAAACCCTTGACCCCAAATATTTTAAATAATAATCCACTGAAACTCTAAAATCTCATTCCCTAAAAACCATAAACCCCCAACCCTAAAAAAATCTAAAAATCCAACCCTAAAAACCAATAAAACCTCTTCCCTAAACAATCTGTTACCCTCATCCATAGAAAAACAAAAAAAATAGCCCACAAAATCTCAAAACCCCCATCCCTAGAAAAACCAAAACCCCATCCCCAAAAAACCCTAAATCCTTATCACCCAAACCCTCATCCCTAAAAAACACAAAACCTTAATCCCCAAAAACTGAAAACCTTAATCCCTAGAAACCCTAATCTTCCATACCATAAATACTATACACCCTTTTCCCATAAAAACAATAAACATGTCTCCCTAAAAATCCCTAAACCCTCAGCCCCGAAAACCCAAAACCATTAGCACTATAAAACCCTAAACCCTTACTCCTTGAAAACCTCATGACCATATCACCAGAGAACCCTAAACCCTCATCCTTAGAGAACCCAAAACCCTTAGCACTAGAAAAACCTAAACCCTCAACAAAATAATAACTATAATCCCTCACCCCCAGAAACACCTAAATCCTTATATCTAGAAATAAATACAACAAAAAACCCAGTTAAACAATGAATGTATGTCCTAGAAAATAATTAAACCTCATCTCCTGAAAACCATAAACCCTCACCCCAAGAAATTCACAAACCTTCATCCCATAAAAACCCAAAACCCCTGCTCAAAAAAACCCAAAACCTCATTCTCTAAAAAACCCTAAACCCTCATCCTTAGAAATAATTAAACCCTATTCACTGGATTACCCTAATCCATTTTCACAGAATCCCATGAAAACCCTTAACTCTTATCCCTAGAAAATTTTAAACCATTTTCCCAAGAAAACCCTAAACCCTCAGCCCCAGTAAATGATAAAAATAACTAAACCCTCATAAAAAAAACACAAAACAGAAAACCCAAAAAAAACACTAAACCCTTATCCCTAAGATACCATAAACCTTTTTCACAAAGAAAAACCCAAAACTCTCAGCCCTAAATAAACAGGATCAATCGGTACTATAAAACACTATATAAACATCACAAAATAAACTAAGCCATCAGCCCAAGAAAATCGAAAACCATAGCCCTAAATGACCATTGACAATCAGACATAAAAAACTCTAATCCCTTAGACCTAGAAAATAAAATACCCCCATCACCATAAAATTCTAAACACACTGCCCCTGAATAACCTAAACCTTCTTCCCCAAAAACCTTAAAACCTCCTACCTATAAATATCCTAAACACTCTTCCCAAAAAACCATAAACCCTTAACCCCTAAAATCACAAACACCCATCCCTAAAAAAATAAACCCTCAACACTAGAAAAGACTAAATCATAGGCCCCACAAACCCTAAACCCTATGCAGAAAAAAACCATATGCTCTCTTCCCCCAAAAACCAAAACCATCTTCCCCCAAAATAATTCAACCCTTAAACCTAAAAAACTCTCATCCCAAAAAAAGATCCTCAATGATCATCCCCAACAAGTATACATCCCTCATCCTAAAAAACCCTCATCCCACATCCCTAAAACCTCTGAACATTCATACCCAAAAAACCCTAAAACATGTACTACATAAAACCCTAAACTATTATCCCAAAAAGACACTAAAACCTCATCAACAAAAAACTTAATCACTCAAAGCTAGGATACAGTAAACTCTCAGCCTTTGAAAACCCTAAAATATCAACCATTGAAATCCCTAAACTGTCATACCAAGAAAAATCTAAACCCCCATCCCCAAAAAATCACAAACCCCCATCCCCAGAAAACCATAAACTCTAATCCCCAGAAAACCAAAACCCTCAGACCAAAATACTGTCATCACTCATCCAAAAAAATCTTAAACCTTTAGGAATAGAAAATAATTCAACTCTTTCCCCCAAAAACCCAATACTCTTTGGGATGAAAATACTTGAACCCTAATCCCTATAATACCATAATTATTTATTCCATAAAAGTCCAAATATTTCAGTCCCAATAATCATTTAAACCAGTGACCCCACACCCCCAAACCTTAGTACCCAATATTCCATTAATCCTTCTTACAAAAAAACCATAATCCATTATCCCATGATAAATTCCTAAACCCCCAGCCATAAAAAACCCTTAACCTTTATTCCTACATTTTCCTAAAGACTCAACCCCAAAAACCTCAACAAATTCAACCCAAAAAAACCACTCTACCTTCAGACCTACGAAACCCTAAACACTACGCCTCTAAACCCTCATCCTCATGAATCCATAAACCCTCATCACCCAAAAACCCTAAACCCTCTTCCATAAAACATCCTAAACCCTCAACCCCAATAGACCCTAATCCCTTAGCCCGAAAAAACCCTAAACACTCTATCTCAAAAAACCTTAAATCGTCATCCACAAAAAACCATAAACCCTCATCCCCAAAAACCCTTAACTCTCATCCAATAAAAACTCTGGACGGTTAGCCCTAAAAAATCCAAAAATGTCTTCCCCAAAAACAATAAAACCTCATCCCCATGATAACCTAAATGCACAAGCCTAGAAAATCATAGAACCCAACCCCAAAATCCCTACTCCCTCATCCCCAAAATACCCTATACCCTCGTCCATAAAAACTCTAGACCATCATCCACAAAAATAATCAGACCTTTTAGTCCATAAAAACCCTACTTCCTTATCCTTAATGACCCAAAAAGGGAATCCCCATAAAACTCGAGAATCTCATCCCTATGAGACACTAGACCCTCAACCCCAAAACCCTAAAACCCTCAAATACAAATCCGAAGAAACCATTATCCCCAAACCCCATAACATTCGTCCAAAAAACCCCAAAACTAGTACTCCCAAAACTCATAAACCATCAGCCCCAAAATTCCATAAGCCATTGGTACAAAAAAACCGTAACCCACATCCTCATAAACCCATAAACCACCAACCACAACACCCATAAACCCCCATCTCCCAAAATCCTTAAACAAACCTCCACAAATCCCCTAAAAACTCTTCCACAAAAAAACATAGTCCCTCAAGGTCAAAAATCCCTAAAATCTAATCCGTAAATAGGAATAAACCCTCAACCCCAAAAAATGAAGACCCACATCACTAAAACCCAATAAACTCACATTACCAATAAATCCTAATCCCTCATCCCAAATAACCATGAACCCTCTACTATAAAATCCCTAAATTTTCAACCAATCTATACAATGAAACCCTCTAACCAAAAACACCTTAATCCTTAGCCTTAAAACCATAAACCATAAACACCAAAAATACATAACCCTCATACCTAAAAAACCATAATCCATATGTCACTAAAAACCATAAACACTCAGCCCTAAAAATCCAAAACCCCTTCCCTCAAAAGCCTAAAACCTGATCCCCAAATAACAGAAAACCCTAATCCCCAAACAATGGAAAACATGCCGCACCCACACCCCCTAAAACGTTAGCTAAATCCGCCAGAACACTCATCCCCAAAATATCCTCAATCCTTTTAAAAAAACCCCATAAACCCTCATTTTTAAATAGTAATAAACCCACCTCCCAAAAAACCTTGAACATTCAGGCCCCTCAAACACCCTAATCCCATGTCTAGAAAAACCCAAAAACCCCCATCCACAAAATCTCTAATTTGTCAAACAATAAATCATAAACCCTCTTAAAAATTTGTCCCATAAAACCCATAAAACCTCAGTACCCAAAAAACTATAATCCCTCATCTGAGAAATCCTGTAAACCCTCATACCCAAGAAACCCTTAACCCTCATCCACAAAACCCTAACATGTTGGCATTAAATAAATCTAATCACTCTACCCCAAAAAAACCTAAAACTGCATCCCTACATAACCAAAAAACCCTAATCCCCCATCCCAAAACCCAAAACACACAACCCAAAACCCTAAGAACCAAATAAACATAACCCCTCATCCCAAAAATACCTAAATCCTCCACCCATAGAAAACCAATTCTCTCATCCCCAAAAATCCATATACACTCTTCCCGTAAAAAACCCTAAACCCTTATCCTCTATGAACTCAAAACCCTCATCTGAAAAATTCCCTAAACACACCACAACCAAAACCAGAAAAACCTTATCACCAAAGCCCCAAAAACTCCATCCCCCAAATATCCTAAATCCTTATCCAAAAAAACCACAAAACACTCAGGCCCAAATTTCGTTAAACCCATAGACCTACAAAACCATAAAACCTTATCACTCAAAAATACCCTAAAAATAATCTCTAAAAAAAAATTCTCCCTCTCCAAAATCCTAAAATCGTAAAACATAAATATACTAAACACTCTCCCTACAAATCCCAAAATATTCATCCTTATAAAACATCAAGCCTAACAAAGTCTATACAGTTAGCCCCAAATAACATCTAAAACTCACGCCCCCCACCAAAACCCTAACTGCTCGTCATAAAAAATTGCTAACCCAAATAAAACTCAACCCTCATCCCTCAAAACCCCTAACTTGTTATCGCTAAAAATACATAAACACTCAGGCCCAACAAACAATAAACCCACAACCCCATGAAAACAAAAAAAAATTAAACCCCTAAAATCCCTAATCTTTTATACAGAAAAAACCCCAATCCCTCAGCAAAAAACCATAAACCCTCAACAAAAAAAAACCCAATTTTATCATCCCAAAAAATCCTTCAACCGAAATCCCCTAAAAGACTAAAATCCTCATCCTTTATAATCGTAAACATTAATCCCCCAAAAAACATATACCCTCAGTGCAAATAACCCCTCACCCATCATCCCCAAAAGACACTTAAACTCCTTCCCCAAAACCCTCATCCCCAAAAAATGATAAACCCCGAGCCCCTAAAATATAACACCCTCATCCCAAAAACATTAATAAACCCTTGTCCCCCAAAAATGTAAACCCTTGGCACAAAAAAATCCATAAACCCTCAACCCCAAGAAACCATAATCCCTCAGCCCCAAAAATTCCAAAACCATTAGCCTATAAAATCACTAAAACCCAATCCCCAAAAACTCAAGCCCCTTATCCCCAAAAAAACCTAGACCCTCATCCCCAAAAGGATAATCCCTCTGCCCAAAAATCTGTAAACCCTGATCCCGAGAAAACCAATACCCACATCTTTAAAAAATCATAAATATTTATCAAAAATAAACCCAAAACCCTAATCCAAAGAAACCATAAACATCTATCCCCAAAAAATAAAATCTTATCTCCATAAAAACCTAAACCATCATCCCCCAAAAAACCTAAACCCATAGCCTCAAAAATATATAAAAACTCATCCCCAAAAAACATTAAAACCGCAGTCCCAAAAATCCTTAAACCCACACCCAAAAAAACCTACAAACCTCATCCCCAAATAATACTAAATCCTCATCCCCCAATAAACATAATCCCTCAACCCCAAAAACCATAAACCCACAGCCCCAAAAAATCTTAAACACTCAGCCACAAAAAATATAAACAATAATCTAGAAAATAATCCAATCCCATCATGTTCCTTATACCATAAAACATCATCCAAAAAAACAATATACCTTTAGTGCCAAAAAATAGTAAATCCTCATTCCCAAAAATTTATAAACCCTCCTCATGAAAAAAATACCTCAATCTGCAACCCCAAAAACCCTAAACACTCAGTCCCAATAAATGGTAAGACCTCATTTACAAAAACCTTAAACCCTTATACACAATATACCTTAAACCCTAAACCCAAGAATAACCTATTAACTGACCAAAAATTTCCACAAACTATCTTCCCCCCATAAACTATAATTTCACCACTAAAAAAAACCTAGACCCTCATCCCCAAGAAACCCTAAATCCTTAGTGAAAATTAACCTAAGCCTCCATCTCTAAAAAAAATCCTAAACCCATGTTATTGGAAAACTATAAACCACCAGCCCCAAAAAACCCTGAACCCTGAGCCTGAAAAATATCTCAACCCCTTTACCTAAATAACATAAATCCCCATACCCCATTAAACCAATACCCTAATCCCAAAAATACCATAAAAAATCATCTACAAAAAAATAATAAACCATCATTCCCAAAAAAACCCTAAACCCAAACCCCAAAAAACCCTAAACCCTTTCCCAAAAAACCCATAAACCCTCAGCCATAAAAACCATTAAACAATCATCCCAAAAAATATTAACCACTCTTCCCCAAAAGGCTAAAAACCCCAAGGCCTAAATAACATTAAACCATCTACCTCATCAATCCCAAAACCCTCATCTCCAAAAAACTGTAAACCACAAAAAACCATCAACTCTCATCCCCTAAAAACTCAAGACGCTCATCCACCAAAACCCCTAAACCCTCATACCTAAAAACACCAATCCCTTTGTCCCAAAGAACCATAATACATCATCCCACTAAAACCCTAATCACCAGACCCACTAAACACTCATCCTAAATAACCCATGTAAAATTATCCTGAAATAACATTAAACCATGAGACAAAGATTACCCAAAACAATCATCCCCAAAAACCCTAAACCTTAAACTATAAAAAACCCAAAACCCATATCCAAAAAACCCTAAACCCTCAGCACCCCGAAACCCCAAAACCTCATCCCCAAAAAACCCTAATACCTCAACATCAAAAAACCTAAACCCTCAGACTAAACAATTGTAAACCCTCATACCCCAAATACCATAAACCCTTGACACCAAATATTTTAAATAATAATCCATTGAAACTCTAAAATCTCATTCCCTAAAAACCATAAATCCCCAACCCTAAAAAAATCTAAAAATCCCACCCTAAAAACTGATAAAACCTCTTCCCTAAACAATCTGTTACCCTCATCCATAGAAAAACAAAAAAAAATTATCCCACAAAATCTCAAAACCCCCATCCCAAGAAAAACCAAAACCCCATCCCCAAAAAACCCTAAATCCTTATCACCCAAACCCTCATCCCTAAAAAACACAAAACCTTAATCCCCCAAAACTGAAAACCTCAATCCCTAGAAACCCTAATCTTCCATGCCATAAATACTATACACCCTTTTCCCATAAAAACAATAAACATGTCTCCCTAAAAATCCCTAAACCCTCATCCCCGAAAACCCTATAACCTTTCCCCAAAAAATCTAAACAATAATCCCCCAAAACCCCTAAATTTGCAGCCCCAAAAAACCGTAAACCATCATCTATAAAGAACACATAAACTCGTATATATGGAAAACAAAAAATGAGGCTTTCTAATAACTTATAAACCCTTTGTTTCATAACCCTTACACACTAAACCCCCCAAAATACTAAAACATTTTCTCCAAAACCCCTAAACCCCCATCCCCCAAAAATCCTAAACCCACGACCCCAAAAAACTATAATCTATGTTCCCAAAAACCCTTAAATCCTCATCCCTATAATCCCTAAATCATAATACTTAAAAAACCCTATATGTATAGCCACAAAAATCCCTAAACACTCTGCCCCAAAAATCCCTAAACACTCAGCTGTAGAAAAACCTAAACCGTAAACCCCCAATATCCCTAAACCATTAACCCCGAATCCCCCTAATCCTTCAACCATAAAACCCATAATCTATTCATCCCAAAAAATTATAAATCCTTACTCCCAAAAAATAATAATCCCTCTGCCCCAAAAAATGATGATCCTTTATCCCCCAAAAACATTAATCCCTTTGTCCCAAAAAAAACCCAAAATAAAAAAACCCAAAACTATAAAGCATCGGCACCAAATAAACATTGATCCCCATCCCAAAAAAAACCCTAAAACCTCTTCTAAAAAAATCACTCAATTAAAAAAACCCATAATCCCTCTAAACCAAAACATCCTAACCCGAAATCCCACAAACACCAAAAGACACATCCCTAAAAATCTTAAACCCTCATCCCCCAAAACCATCTAATAACTTAGAAAAAAAAGAAACTCACATCACTAAAATTACATATACCATAATCCCAATGTTAACATATATCCTTAGCACCAAACAACCCTAAATATTAATCCCAAAAAGTATATAAAATTTAATCTATATAATTCAATAAACCATAAAGGCCAAAAATCCCAAAACCCTCATACACCGAGACCCTATAATTTCTGCCCCAAAATCCCAAAACTCTTAGCCCCTTAAACCACTAAACCCACATCCACAGAGAAACCCTAAACCATTATCCCCAAAAATCCTCAATCCCTCAACCTAAAAAAACACTGATCCCTCAGCCCCAAAATCACAAAACACTCGTCTTAAATAATTGCTAGAACCACAGTCCCAAAAATCCCTAACCCATCAGCCCCAAAACCTAAAAACCCAAGAAACCCTCATCCCCAAACCCCAAAACACTTTTTTGGGAAAACCCCTAATCCATTACTCTAAAAAACCCAAAAAACTAATATTCAAAAGGCCCTAAAACCTCAAACCATAAAATAAATAAACCCACATTAAAAGAAATCCTTGAACCCCTAGTTACAAAACCCAAAAAACATCATTCCCAAAAAAACCCATACACCCTCATCCAAAAAAACCATAAATTTTAATTAATAAAAATCCCTAAACTATCAATCCCAAAAGAACCTTAACCTTCATTTCCAAAATATCCTCAAGCCCTTGTCTGAAGAAGACCACAAACCTTCCACCCCAATAAACCATTAACCCTCATTCCCAAAGGCCCAAAACCATTGTCCCCAAAAAACCATAAACCATCATCCCTCAAAACCACTAAACCCATATTACTAATACCCTAAAACCCTCATCCCAAAAAAACCCTAAATCCTCAGCTACAAATCCAAAAAACCACACCCCAAAATAACCCCAAACCCTCATCCCCATGATACCATAAACCCTCACAGCCCCATAAAAACCTTAAAGACATTTCCCCAAAAATTCCAAAACCCTTATCCCTAAAATCCTTAAATCCACATCCCCAAAAAATCCCGACCCCTCATCCCTATAAAATCAAAAACCATTATCCCTGGAAAATACATAACGCCTCATCCAAAAAAACCCCTAAAAACTCAACCCAAAAAAACCCTTTTCCCCCAGACCCCCAAAACCCTTAACACTCATCCCCAAAAAACTCCAAGACCACAGCTACAAAAAACCTCAAAAAACTCTTCCATAAAAACACTGAAGCATCTGCCCCTGAAATCCTAATCCCCCCCCCCCCAAAACCATACATCATCAGCCCCCAATAAAACAATATACCCTAAAAATCATAACCCAAGTACATCACCATAAAGAACCCATAAAACTTCAATCCAAAATATCCCACAAACCTCATCTCTAGAAACCTGAATTCATTTGTTCCAAAAAAACCCTAAACACTCATAAAAAAACCCGATACCCACACTCTCAAAAAACCCAATACATTATTCCCCAAAAAAACCTAAACCCTATGACACAAAAAACATAATCCCTCACCCCAAAAACCCTAAATTCCTATCCCCAAAAACACCCTAATTCCTCAACCACAAAAAAACCTAAACTCTAAACCCTAAAGACATTAAATCCTCTGCCCCAAAAAACCCAAAACCGCCAGCCCCCAAAAACCATAATCCATCATCCCCAAAATATACTAAACCCTCTAACCCATAAAACCCTAAATCCTCATTACCAATATACCCTAGACCCTCTACCACCAAAAATTGTATAACCACATCCCCAAAACAGCCAAAATCATCATCCCTAAAAAACCCAAAAATTAGAACCCAAAAAATCTCTAAATCCTCAACCCCTAAAAACACAATCCATTTTCCCAAAAAACCATAAATCATCAGGCTCCAGAAACCCTAAACCCTATGTAAAAAAATCTAAACCATGATCCCTATGAAAACCAATACCCTCACCCACATAAAAAATAATTATTCTACACCAAAAAAAACTAAACACTCATTCCCAAAAAACCCTAAACACTAAACCCCAAATAATCTAAACCCTTAGCCTTAAAAAACCTATAAACTTATCCCCCATAAAACCCTAAACTCACATCCTAAAAATCCATAAAAATACATAAACAAAAATACCAATACCCACTATCCAATAAAAACCTAAACCCACACACTAAAAAACCCATATACCTTAGCCCCAAAAAAAACATAAACCCTAATCATCAAATTTACCTATACAATCATCCAAAAAAACCCAAAACCCTCATCCCAAAAAAATCCTAAAATATCATCTCCAAAATACCCTTAACACTAATAAGAAAAATACCCAAAACCATCAACAACAATAATCCTTAAAACCTGATCCAGAAAAAACCCTAAACCCATAGTCCCAAAAATGTTAAAAAATCAGCTAAAAAATCCCTAAACCCTCATCCCTGAAAACCCTAGACCCTTCGTCCTAAAAATAATCAAAACTACCTTCCCCAAATACCGAATCCCAAATCCCTAAATAACCAAAAACCCTCATTCCACAAATACCCTATACTCTCAGAAGGGATATTCCTCAAACAAAAAGCCCACCCCAAACCCCAAACCCTCATCCTAAATCCTTAAAACCTCATCCCGAAGAAAACCTAATCCCATGTCATAAAAACATTGAAACCTCATCCCTAAAAAATAATCTACCCTCATCATTAAATGGAAATAAACCATTATCCAAAAAATAAACTAAACTCTCTCACCCAAAAAACATATAAACCACTAACATTAACACTTAGCCCTAAAAATCAATAAATCCCCCTCCCAAAATGTTTTTATACCCTTAACGTCAAAACCCCGAAACAATATAATATAAAAACTATTAAAACCTAATCCCCAAATAAACATAAAATTGCTTCCCGAAAAACCCATAAATCCTCATCCTCTATACACCATAAACCCATATCCCTAATAATACCTAATCCATCAGCCCCAAATAACCCTAAACCCTTATCCCCAAAAAACCCTAAACCTTCCACCCCACAAAACCATAAAAATTCATACCAAAAACACCTAAACCATCATCCCTAAAATCACACTAAACCCTAAATCCCAAATAAATATAGGCCCTTTATCCCCCAAAACAAAAAACCATCATCCCTACAAACCCCTAAAAAATAATCCCAAAAGATCCCTTAAACCCTCAACACCAAAAATCATAATCTGTGATCCCTAAAAAACCCTAAAATCAACAGCTCCAAAAACATGTAAACCATTGTCACTTGAACTCCAAAAACCCTCATCCTCTAAAATGATAAACAATCCCAACAAACCCTAAAACCACAACCCTAGTCAACATAAACCAACAGCCCAAAAAAACCTATACTCTTATCCCCAAAAAACTCAAAACTCTCATATAGAAAACACCATAAACACTTACCACCGAAATCCATAAACACATTGCACCAAATATTTATAAACAATCATCCCTAAAATAGCCTAATCTCATATCCCCCAAATACCATAAACAATAAACCCACCAATACCTGAAACCGTCATCCCCTAATCCCACCCACAACCCCAAAAATTGCTAAAACATCAACCCCAAAACCCCAAAAACTATAGCCCCAAAATCCCTATTATATATCTCCCAATAAGACCTAAATATTATCCCTAATAACACTAAAACCAACGCCCTAAAAACCATAAACCCTAAGTTGAAAAATCCTTAAACCCTTATCACCCAAATATAACAAAGCCCCAGCACAAAAAAACTGCAACTCCCAAGCCTAAAAAACACTAAATACTCATCACAAAAACCCTTGATACGTCACCCCAAAAAACCATAATCCCTCATTCTAAAAAAACCAAAAAAACAATTTCCCCAAAAAAACTCTTAAGCCTCATTCCCAAGAAATACTAATCATTCATCCCTCAAATCCCTCATATCTCAACCACAATAAACACTATACATTTTATCCCAAAAACTCAAAACCCATCTTCCTAAAAAACCCTAAACCCTCATCTCCAAAAATTCAGAAACCCTCATACCCAAAAGTCTATAAATCCTCATCCTCCAAAATCGAGAAAACCTCATTCACAAAAATCCCTAAACCTTAAGCACCGAAAATCCCTAAAACATCCACCACAAAATCCCAAAACACTCAACCCCTTAATTCACTAAAAAATAAACCCCCAAAGTCTATGACCTACCAAACCAATGAATACCAAATCCATAAACACTAAAAATATATGAACCATCATCCCCATATCCCAAAACCCATAGCCTAAAAAAATACCAAATCCCACATCCCAAAAATTCCAAAACCCTCACCCCAAAATATCAATAAATCCTCAGCCCCAAAAATTCATTAACCCTCATCCCTAGTATCCCTAATTTCGATAGGCCAAAAAACACATAATCTCTCAACCCCAAAAACCCCAATCCTTATCCCCCAAAAAACCCTAAACCCTCAACATGAAAATTCCATATAACCTCATCATAAAAATTACTTAAATCCATATCCCCAAAATATCTAAAGCATCATCCCCACAGAACCCTAAACCATTAGCTTCAAAATACACAATCCCTTAACCCTATAAAAATAATAAATACCCCTCCCCAAATTACATTAAACCCTCGGCCGAAAAAAAACCCTAAACCCACCTCCATATGTATACCTACACCCTCTTCCAAATAAACTCTAAACAATCTGCCTAAAATATCCCTATACTTTTAGCCCAAAAATCCCTAAACACATAGCCACAAAAATAAAAAAACCATAGCTCAAAAATATTCCTAAATCCTCATCCCCTAAAACCCAAAAACCCTCATCAATAAAAATATAAAAGTCTACTATTTAATTATCTAAAAACCCTCCAAACAAAAAACCCTAAACGGTAATCATAAAAAAAACTCTAAATCCTCATTCCTTGAAAACCCAAAACCATCACCCCCAAAAATCCTAAACCCCCATCCCCATAAATCCTGACACCCGAAGCCCCAATAATCCCAACAACCTCAGCACCAAATGGCTCTGAACCCTCACCTCCATAATACCAAATCCATTATCCCCAAATACCCTTAAACTGTCATCCCCAAAAAAACAATATTGCCTTAGTCCCAAGAAACCCTCAACCCTCAACCCCCCAAAACCATAAACCCTATGCCCAAAAATCCCTAAACTGTTAGACCAAAATAATTGAACCCTCCACCACAAAAACCCTAAACACCCACCCACACCCCCCCAAACCCTCATCCACAATATCCACTAAAAACTTATATCCAAAACCCATAAACCTTTAGCCCCAAAAACTCGTAAACCCTATACCCCAAAATGATCTAAATCCTCATCAAAAAAATAATAAACCCATAACTTCAAAAAACCATAAAACCTCAGCTCCAAAACCCTTAAACATTAATACCAAAAAATATCTAAACCCTATATAAAAAAAATCCCTCATCTATGAAATTCCCTAAACCGTAGTCCCACATAACCCTATTTATTCATATACAAAAAAAAACCTAAACCCAAATTCCCAAAAAAGGACAAACCAACAGTCCCAAAAAACCCTAAACCCACATCCCTAAAAAACCTAAACCCTCTACCCTAAAAATACCAAAACCCAAAACCCATAAAATGCCTACAACCCTTCCCAAAAATCCATAATCCCTATTCCCATAAAAACACTAGACCCCTAGCTCTACGAAATTGTAATCCTTCATCCTGGAAAAAAATAAACCCTCTACCATAATAATCCTTATACCGTATGCCCCAAAAATCCGTAATCCATCTACCCAAAAATATCCAAAAACATCATCTCCAAAACACTAAATCCATTTCCTAAAATTCCACTAAAACATTAGGCCTAAAACACTAGACCCTCATCCCCAAATAAAGCTATACCTTCGACCCCCAAAAAAACCCAAAACACTCATCCCCAATATCCTTAAACCCTCATCCCCATATATTTTGAAACCCTCAGCCCTAAAAAACTAAAAACACTTATTCCAAAATTCATAAACACTCATCCTCAAAAAACCCTTAAAATATCATCCCCAAAACCCAAAACCCTCAACCACTAAAAAAAATAAACCTTCATCTTCAAAAAACCCTAATCCTGCAACCCCAATACACCAAAACACATATACTCAAAAACAAATAAGCAATAAACCAATAAATATTCTAGACCCTCATCCCCAAAAAACTCCCAAAATATTATCCCCAAAAAAACCTCAAGCCTCATCCAATAACAACACAAAACCTCACCTCCAAAAAACACTAAACCCTCCACTACAAAAAAACCAAATCCTTATGCCCCAATAAACCATAAACCCTCATCCCAAAATATCCATAAACCTCCATCCCCAAAAAACCCTAAATCATTAGTATAAAAAACCATAGACCCATATCCAAAAAAAACCAAAACTCCACATGTATAAAAAACAACTAAAACCTCATCCCAAAAACCTGACACATCATCCCTAAAAACCCTAAAACCATAGATCCAAAATATCCTAAACCCTCATCCAAAATAACCTCTAAACCCTCAACCCCTTCAAACCCTCATCCCCAAAAAACACTAAACCCATAGCGCACAAAAATCCTATAATGTTAGCCAAAAAAATCAATAAACCCTCTTCCCTAAAAATAGTAATCATTCCTCCCCAAGAAACCATAAACCTCCATAGGGAAAAAAAAATACCAAACCCTCATCTCCCCAAAACTCAAAAACATTAGCCCAAAAAATATTTTATCCATCAACAATATAAACCTATGATCCATCAACCAATAAATTCCAAAACACTCAACCCAAATAAACCCTAAACCTACTTTCCAAATAAACCATAAACCTCCAACATAAAAATAACATAAACCACAGAACCCAAAACACCTAGACTATTAGAAAAAAATATTTGTAATCATGAGACCCCCAAAAACTCTAAATTCTCAACCCCAAAAAATCGTAAAACCTTAGTCGTGAAAAACCCTAAACTCTAATATATGAATGAACCAACAACCTCAACCCCCCAAAAACTCTAATCCATCATCCCAAAAAAAATCCAAAACCAAGAACCACAAAAAACCATAACCCCCATCGTTAAAAAACATTAAAACCTCATAAAAAACATAAAACCTCATCCATATAAAACAGAAGTCCCTTAGTACCATAAAATATTAAACCCTTAGAACTATAAAATGTAAACCATTATCCTAAAAAAACCCTAAAACCATATCCCTTGAATGAAATAAAACCCCATCCCAATACACCCTAAACCTTGATACCCAAATAATTGTAATCCCTTAGCCCCCAAAAACATTATTCCTTCATACCAATAAAATGCTAATCCCTCATCCATAGAATGTCACTTATCAATTTGTGTCAAAATATCCTAATACATCATCCCTAAAAAACCAAAATTCTTAATCTCTAAAAAAACAAATCCCTAATCATCAATAAACCCCAAAAACTACATTCCCGAAAAGATATCAAACACTTATCCCCAAAAAACAGTAAAACTTATCTCTAAAAAACCCTATACCCTCTACCCAAAATACAACAATAACCTTATCCCTAATAACCCCTATATCCTAATCCACAAATAAACTGTAACCTATAATCCAAAAAAACTCTATACCATTATCCATAAAAAAATCATAAAACCTCATACCAAAAAAATATGTCAACTCTCAACATCTAAAATCACTAAACCCCCATACATAAAATCCCAAAAAACCACATCCATAAAAAAAATACTAAACCCTTAAACCCCAACCCACTAAAATATCTCCCCTAAATAACTCTAAACCCTAATCCCCAAAAACCATAAACCCCCCTTCCCTAAAATAACCCTAACCCTCATCCCAAATAAACCCTATAACATCATCCCTAAAAACTCCAAAACTCTACCACCAAAAAAAACCTAAACCCTTGGCCACAAAAAACCCTAAACCCTCATCCCCCCAAAAAAAACTAAAACCCATGCCCCAAATAACCCAATACTTTATTTCCAAAAAACCCGAAAAACCGCATCCAAAAAAACCTCAACCTTAGGCCGAAATTCCAAAAACCATTTACCATAAAAACTAAAATCCCTCATCACCAAAAACCCCTAAATCCTAACCCCCAAAACAACTATACACTCAACCTCAAAAAATTTAAATCCTCATCCCCCCAAACCCTAAACCATAATCCCCAAAATACCCTAATCCAACATCCCTAAAAAACCAAAACCCTCAGTCACAAATGACCCATGATCGTCATCCCTGAAAAATCATAAATCCTCACCCCCAAAAACACAAAAGCACTCAACCACACAAAAATTAAAACCTCATCCCCTCCAAACCCTAAACCATAATCCCCAAAACACCCTAAGCCCACATCCCCGAAAAATCCAAATCCCTCAGTCCCAAATGACTCAAGCTCCTCAGCCCAGAAAATCAAAAACCCTCATCAACCAAAGACCCCAATATCTCTAATAGAAAAAGGCCCCAATCCATAATCACAAAAAAACCCAATCACTCGTCCCAAAAAAACCCTACACCGTCCATCCCCAAACAACCCTAAACCTTCATCCCTAAAAACCCTAATCCATAAAATTCAAAAAAACCCTAAACCATCATCCCTTGAAAGCCCTAAACTCTTAACCCAAAAAACCTAAACTCTTAGTCCCCAAAAACCCCAAACCCTTATCCTTGGAAATCCCTAAACCCTCATTCCTTGAAACCCTTAAAGCCTCATCCCCTGAAACCCTAAACCCTCATCCTCAAAAGACACTAAACCCTAACCCCAAAACACCCTAAACCTCCATCCCCCAAGAAACATAATCCCACATTTAAAAAAATCATAAACCGTTATACCAAAAAAAACCATACCCCTCAACTGTAAAAATCATAAATCCTCAACCTCAAAAAATCCCTTAACCCTCATCCCCCAAAAAACATAAACACTAATCCTATAAAAAACATAAAACATGCACCCAATGAAACCCTAAACAATATTCACCAAAGAACCCTAGACCCTCATCCCTAAAAAACACTTAACCCTCATCCCCAAAAAACCCTATACCCTTATACTCATAAAATCATTTACCCTCATCCCCAGAAAACCCTAAAACCTCGTTTTAATAAATCCCTAAATGCTTAAACCAGAAAACCCTAAACCCTCATCCTTGAAAAATTCAAAACCTTAATCCCAAG
The DNA here is from genome assembly GCA_963277665.1 of Viscum album. Classification (NCBI taxonomy): domain Eukaryota; kingdom Viridiplantae; phylum Streptophyta; class Magnoliopsida; order Santalales; family Viscaceae; genus Viscum; species Viscum album. The sequence goes on from OY728141.1 coordinate 1,900,084,787, forward strand.
ACAACACTAAACCATCATCCAATGATAACCCAATACCATCTGACCCAGAAAACCAGAACCCTAATCCCAGAAAAATGTTAAACCCTCATACCTAGAAACCCCTAAACCCTCATTCCATAAAAAGAATAAAAAATTATCCCCATAAATCTATAAAACCTCATCCCCATAAAAACCTAAACCATCATACCTAGAAAACTATATATCATCAACCACAAAAAATCATAAAATCAAAAACCCAAAATACCCTATTCCCTAAGCCCTATAAAATATTTTATTCACAAAAACTGTAAACAATTTACCCCAAATAACCCAAAAAAACAGCAACAAAAACCATAAACACTCAGCCCCTAAAACCCTAAACCCTCAGCCATAAAAAAACCCTAAACACTCATCCCTAGAGAAACATTAACTTTTTTCCTGAAAAATCAATAATCCCTCAGCACAATAATACCCTAAACCCCCAACCCTCGAAAAATATAAAATCTATATCCCAAACTACCCTAAACCAATAGCCCCATAAAACCCAATACCCTCAACCATAGAAAAAGGTAAACCCTAAACCCTCATCCCCCAAAACCATAATCCCCATAAATCCCAAAACCCTTATACCCAAAAAACCTAAATGATCAGAAAAAAGGTTAATACCTATGACATTGAACAACCTAATCATTTATCCTTAGAAATCAAAAAAACCTGCAAACCCAAACAACACATATACCCTGTTCTTTAGAAATCCCTAACCCTAATTCCTATAAAACCCTAAACCCTCAGGCCCTAAAAACACACAATTCATAGTTCCTTTAATCCCAAAACACACCTCCATAGATAACCAAAAACCCTTATACCGAGTATATACGAAACCTTCATCCCTATAAAATCTTAAACCCTCAGCCCTAAAAATCCCTAATACCAAAGACCCAGAAAACCCTCAACCCCATAAAATCTTAAAACCATATCCATAATAATCCTTATTCAGTCATCCCCCCAAAATCCAAAACCCTCAGCCCAATAAAACCCAAATTCGTCATCCCATGAATACCCAATCTACTAATCCTCAAAAAAAATATGAATCCATTTCCATTGAAGGATATAAATTCTTTTCCATGAAAAACACTAAACCGAAATCCCATTAAAACAATAAACACTCATCCACATATTATCCTAAACCCTCATCCATAAAAAAATATTAAATCTCATCCCAAGATAACTATAATGTATCATCCACAGAAAACCCTAAAACCTCATTTTAATAAAGCCCTAAATGCTTAAACTAGAAAACCCTAAGCCCTCATCCTTGAAATGGTCAAAACCTTAATCACTAGACAACCATAAACCATCATCCAATGAAAACCCAATACCATCTCCCTCAGGAAACCATAACCCTAATCCCAGAAAAATTTTAAACCCTCATACCTAGAAACCCCTAAACCCTCATTCCATGAATAGAATAAAAGATAATCCCTATAAAACTATAAACCCTCATCCCCATATAAACCTAAACCCTCGTCCCTAGAAAACTATATATCATAAACCTAAAAAATCCATAAACTTTAAAACACAAAATACCATATTCCATAAATCCCAAAAAAATATTTAATTCACAGAAATTATAAACAATTAACCCCAAATAACACCAAACAAACAGCAACAAAAACCATAAACACTCAGCCCCTAAAACCCTAAACCCTCAGCCATAAAAAACCCTAAAAACTCATCCCCAGAGAACCATTTAATTTTTCTTGAAAATTCAATAATTCCTCAGAAGAATAATAACCTAAACCCCCAGCCCTTAAAAACTATAAAATCTATGTCCCAAACTACCATAAACCAATAACCCCATGGAACCCAATACCCTCAACCACAGAAAAAGTTAAACCCTAATCCTTCATCCCCCAAAAACATAATCCCCATAAATCCCAATACCCTTATACCCAAAAAACCTAAATGATCAAAAAAAGGATAATTTGTATGCCATAGAACAACCTCATCATTTATCATTAGAAAACAAAAAACCTGCAAACCAAAACAACCCATATAACCTATTCTTTAGAAATCCCAAACCCTAATCCCCAAAAAACCATAAACCTTCATGCCCCTAAAACACTCAATTCATTGGTCCTTTAAACCCAAAACACACCTCCATAGAAAACCGTAAACCCTTATACTGAGTATATACTAAACCTTCATCCCTATAAAATCCTAAACCATATGCCCTAGAAATCCCTAAAACCGTAGACCTAGAAAACCCTCAACCCCATAAAATCCTAAAACCATATCTACAATAAACCTTAATCAGTCATCCCCCCAAAATCTGAAACCCTCAGCCCAATAAAACCCAAATTCGTCATCCCTAGAAAACCCTATCTACTAATCCTCAAAAAAATCTGAATCCATTTCCCTTGAACGATATAAATTTTTTTCCACGAAAAACCCTAAATCCCCAGCCCATTAAAACACTAAACACTCATCCTCATATTAACCTAAACACTCATCCATAGAAAAATATTAAATATCATCACAAGATAATTGTAATGCCTCATCCCCAGAAATCCCTAAAACCTCATCCATAGAAAAACATAAAACCTCATCCACAGAAAGCCCTAAACCACTGGCTCTAGAAAAACATAAACCCTTATCACTAGAAAACCCCAAACCCTCAATCCTAGAAAAACCTAAAGCCTCAGCCCCATAAAATCCTAAACCATCATCCTAGAAAACCAATATAACCTAATTCATAGAAGTTCATTAATCTTCATCTGTGGAAAATCCTAAACCCATTGTACTAGAAAATACTAAACCCTCATCCCTAGAAAATGGAAAACCATCGTCCCCAAAAAAACCCTATACCTTCATCCATAGAAGGACATTAACTCTTTGCGCAAGAAAACCCTAAACCCTCAACCCAAGAAATCTCTGAACACTCAACCCTAGAAAACACTAAACCATCGGCCCTAGAATATAAGAACCACTCATCCAAAGAAAACCATAAACCCTAATACATAGAAAACCCTACACTATCATCCCATGAAATCCTTAAACAATCTTCTCAATATATCCCAGAACACTAAATCATTGAAAATACTAATTCATCAAACCTAGAAAACCCTAAACCCTTATCCCTAGAATACCCAAAACCACCAGCCTTAGAATAAGATAAACCCTATACCCAGGAAAACACTAAATCCCCTTACCCAAAAAACCATAAACCATAAGAAACAGAATACCATAAAACCTCATCCCTAGAAAGGCCTAAACTCATGTCCTAGGAAAACCCTAATATGTCATCCCTATAAAACAAGAAATCTTTATCCACAGAAAAAAAAATCTCCCATACCCTGAAGATCCAAAACCCTCATCCGCATAAAAACCCAAAACCCTTATCCCCAATAAACCCTAAACACTCATCCACAGAAAACACAAAACCTTATTCCCCAAAAGAAAATAAACCCTTATCCAAAAAAATAATAATCTACCATTCCAAAAAAAAATCTTAAATCGTCATCTTAAAAAAACCCCAAACCCTCATTGCTAAAAAAACTAAAACCCTTAGTCCAATAAAATATAAAACCCTCATCCCCAATAAACCCTAAACCCTCAGCATTGGAAAAACACTAAACCCTAAAAACCATAAACCATCATCCCCCCAAAACAGTAAAAACCCAAGGCCAAAAAACCCTAAACCCTCACCATTAAAAAGTAATAATCATTCAGGCCCAAAAACCCGTAATCCATATCCCCAGAAAACCCTAATCATTGAACCCAAAATAACTAAATACCCACAAACCTAGAAAACCATAAAACATCTTCCCTAGAAAAGCCAAACAACCAGCCTTAGAAAACATGAAAAAATCATCGCCAGAAAACCCAGAACACTCGGCCCCATAAATCCCTAAAACCACATACCTATGAAAATATAAACACTCAGCCATAGATAACCATAAACCCAAATCCCCAGAAAACCGTAAACCCTCACCCAAAAAACACTATTAGATATGCCCTAAAATCCCACAAACACTCATCCCAAGATAACCTTAATCCCTAAACTACAAAAACCTAAAACCTCATAAATAGAAAACCCTAAACCCTCATCCCAGGATATCTTTAAACCCTTATCCCTAGAAAACCCTAAACCCTATTCCCTAGAAAACACTAAACCCTTAAACCCATAAAGTAGTAAAACATCATCATGGGAAAATAATATCCCCTCAACTATTGAAAATAGAAAACCCTTGGTCCCATAAAACACAAAACACAACTCCCCTAAAAACCCTATGAAATAAGAACTAGAAACCCCTAAACCCTAATTCCCATAAAATCCCTAAACCCTTAAACTATAAAATCTTGAAACCTCAACCCGTGAAACCCAAAACCCTCAATCCTAAAAAACAGAAATACTTCACCCCAGAAAATCCTAAAACCTCATTTAAAAACATATTCTCTCATGCCAAAAAAATCTAAACCATCATCCCTATAAAAATATAAACCCTCATTATATGAAAACCCAAAACATACATACCTATAAATCCCTAAACCCTAATCATTAGAAAACAATAGACCCTTAGTCCTTGAAAATCCTAAAACTACATCCCTAGAAATCCTTAAACCCTATTCCCTAGATAATCCTAAACCCCTAGCCCTATAAAAACCTAAACTCTTTTCCCCAAATAACCATAAAACCTCTGACCCTATTAATACAAAACACTCGTCCCCAAAAAATACTAAATACCATGTGAAAAAAACATGAAACCCTAAGCCCCTAAAAACATCAAACCCAAAAACCCAATAAATTCTGAAACCCTTACTCTGGGAAAATTATAAATCCATAGTACCATAATTCCTAAAATCATTATTAAAAATATACCTAAAACCCCCATATAGAAAAAACCCTAAACACTTATCCCAAAATAACTGAAACCATCAACCCCCCAAACCCCCATACCATTATCCCACTAAACACACCAACTCCTCGACCCCATGGAACACCAATCCCTGAACCCCCAAACCCCCTCAAACCCCCATCCCCAAAACCCCAAAACATCAGTCCAAAAAAACCCCAAACTGTTAGCTCGAAAATACACTAATCCACCATCCCGAAATCCCCCAAACTATCACCCCATAAAAGACTCAACTCCATCATCCCCATGAATACCCAAAAAATCATCACTAAAAATCCATAAATGCATTAACCAAAAAAAAGCTAACACTCATCCCCAGAAAACCCCAATATATCACCCCAAAAAAACCCTAAACCCACTTTCCCAAAAGACCCAAAACCCTCATCCTAAAAAAACAACAATCACATAGCCTCAAAAATCCACAATAACCTTATACCCTCACCCCCAAAAACACCCAAACCCTCATCCTTAATAAAACCCAGACATCAACCCCAACAAACCCTAAAACCTCATCCCAAAAACCTACAACAAATCACCCACAAATATCCTCAAACCCTCAACCCCAAAACCCCCATTTTCTCAACGCCAAAAAACACAAATCCATTCTCCCAAAAAACCAATCCCTCATCCACAAAAACAAAAAACCCCAAACCCTCAGAATAGAAAAACCCAAAACATTCATCACCATAAATCCCCAAACCGTCATCCCAAAAAATCACCAAATCCTCATCCCCCCCAAAAAAAACCATTTGACCCAAGAATCACCAGACATTCATCTCCAAAAACCTCAAACCCTCATCCCAAAATAACCCCAATCCATCAGCCAAAAAAACCGAAAGCACCCACCCAAAAAAACGCCTACCATCTGCTTCAAAAACCCCAATCCCATTACCCCAAATCCTCATACCCACAGCCATAAAAAACACCAATCACATAGCCCTCTAATCCCCCAAATACTCGTCCATAAAAAATACAAAATCCCCATCTAGAAAAAAACCAGAACCCCCTTCACTAGAAAACCACAAACCCTAATCCTAGAAATACCCCAAACCCACATCCCCCCAAACCCCCAAACGCTCATTCCAAAAAAAAAACCAAAACCTTTATCCCTAAAAAACCCACACGCATATCACCCAAAAACATCGAACCCTCATCCCCAAGAAATCAAAACCCTCATAAAAAACCCCAAACCCCTAGCCTCAGAAAACACCAATCCCAGAGCCATAAAAAACCCAATCCCTAAAAGAAGTCCCAAATACTCTTTACAAAATAACCCAAAACCTTTGTCCATAAAAAAACCAGACCATTATCCCCAATAAAACCCAAGAACCCAGCCATAAAAAATCCAAAACATTCATCCAAAACGAAACACTAAACATTCAGCCAAAAAAATACCCAGAAACGTCATCAAAGAAAAACCAAAACAACATATCCCAAAAATCCACAGACCATCTACCACATAAAAACCATAACACCCATTTCCAGAAATACCCTAAAACCTCATCTCAAACGAAACACAAAACATATCCCCAAAAAACTATCTACCCTAGTCCCTAGAAAATCCTAACCCATCATTTCCAAAAATACCTAAACAAATCAATCAAAAAAACATAATCCCTCACACCCAAAAAACTGAAATCGCTTAGTCCAGAAAGCCAAAGACCTTATCCCTAAAAGTCATAAACCCTCTACCCAAAAAAATTAAATTAATAGCTCCAAAATACCTGAATCCCGAATTCCTAGAAAAACAAAAAACCTCTGTAAAAAAATATGAAACCCACACCCCAAAAAATGAAACTATCATCCCCAAAAAACCCCAAACCCATTTCTAAAATAAACCAATGCTCTAGGCTAGAAAAATACCCTAACCCTTAACCCAAAAACACCCAAAACACTTAGCCCAAAAAACCCTAATCCCTTATCCCAAAAAACTCAAACAATCATCCCAAAAAACACCAAACCCTAATCCCAAAAAAATCCAAAACCCCCATCCCTAAATTACCAGAAACCATTATCCCTAGGAAAAATTCAACCCTCATCTCCAAAAAAACACAAACAATCATCCCCCAAAAAACTGAAATACTTAACAAAAAAACCCAAATAACATCCTAAAAAACCCCAAAACCCCATCCCAAAAAAACACATCCCCAAAGCCCAAAAAAAATCAAAACATTGTCCACAGAATACAACAAACCCTCAGACCCAAAAAACACCAAACTAGTTGTCCCAAAAATCCCCAAAAACTCAACCCAAAAAAACCCCAGAGCCCCGTCCCCAAAAAACCCGGAACCTCTAACCCAAAAAATTCGACCCCTTGAGTCCCATATATCTCCAATCCATTAGCCCCATAAATTCACAAACCCTCATCCTAGAAAAAATAAACACCCACAACCCAAAAAACACAAAACCCTAATCCAAAAAAACCCAAATATTATCACCAAAAAACCCACAAACCCTCATTCCCAAAAAACCCCAAACCCCTAGACAAAAAAAACACCGAACCCCCATCCGTAAAAACATAAATCCTCAAAACCAAAAATTCCTCAATTGGTCATCCCCATAAAAACCCAAACAATTGGCCTTCAAAACACCAAGCCCTCATCCCTATAAAAAGGCCATAAAATTGGCCCCAACAATCCTCAAACCACAATCCCCAAAAAACCCTCAGTCCCTTAACAATTAAAAACTCAAAACCCTCATCCATAAAAGAACCCAAACCCTCAACCACAAAAAACCCCAAACCCTGAGCCCCAAAAACTCAAAACAATTTTCCCAAAAAAAACCTCAAACTCTCATCCCCCAAAACACCCAAACCCACAACCCAATAAAACCCAAACCCCAAACCCGAATTCCAAAAAACACCAAACACATAGCCCTAAAAAACTCCAAATCCCCACCCCGAAAAAGTACCAATATAGTATCCCTAAAAAACACCAATCCCCCAGTCCCAAAAAACCCACAAACCGAGAGCCCCCGAAAATCCAAAACCCTCACCCTGAAAAAACAAAAAAACCTTATTGATAAAAAAACTCGTAACCCATAACCCCATAAAACCCAAAATCCATAATCCCGAAAAACCCTAAACCCTTAGGTCAAAAATCCCAAAAACATCACTATCAAAACACCATAAACCCTAATCCCCACTAAAACCAAATCCTCTCACCAAAAAAACCTAAAACACTCAACCCCAAAAAACATCAAACCATCATCCCTAAAAACACTAAATCAACATCCCCAACAAATCCTAAACCCTCAACAAAAAAGAACCCTAAACCCTCATCCCAAAAAACCATAATCCATCATCCCCAAATAACTCTAAACCAATAGTCCCAAAAAACTATAAATCATTTTCCTAAAAATCTTCTAACCATCAAGCCCCAAAAAACACTAAGGCCTCATCCCCCTAAAATAATGAACCATCCACCCCACCCCCACCCAAAACAAAACCCATATCCCCATGAAACTGAAAACACTAATCACCAAATATCCATAAAACCTCAACATAAAAAACATTTTACAATTAGCTCTTGGAATCCTTAAACACTCAACCCCTAAAAACCCATAAACCTTAACCCTAAACCCTCAGCCACAAATTACCCTAAACTAGTATCCCCAAAAAATAATAAATAAATAGTACAAAACAACCCTAAAATATTAACCCCAAAAAACCCTGAACATTTTTTCCCAAAACCATTAACCCTTAGATCCCAAAAAACCAAAACCATCATAAAAAACCCCTAATCCCAGATCCCCAAAAAATAGTAAATATGTAGCTGAAAAAACTATAAATCCTCAACTAAAAATAACCTGAACCCTCAACTCCCAAAACACATAAATCCCCAACCCAAAAAATCATGGGCCCTAATCCCTAGATAACACTAAACCCTCATCCAAAAAATATATCAATATTCAACCCTGAATAACATTAAACCCTCATCCCAAAAAATAGTAAACGTTTAACCCAAAAAACCATAATCTGTCTACCCCAAAAAAACCCTAAACCCTTATCCCCCCAAAATTTGAACCCTCAGCCCCCAAAAACCCATAACACTCATTTCCCAAAAAACCCTAAACTTTTATCCCCAAAAAACACAAAAACCATCATCCCTAAAAGACATTAAACACTCATCCCCAAAAAATCCCTCATCCCAAAACAAAAACAAAAACCCTGTCACAAAAAACCCTACAGACTCATGAAAAAAAAATCATAATCCCATTCCCCCAAATTCCATAAACCCTCGTCCCCCATAAATAACTAAAACCTTATCTCCAAAAAAAATTTAACCTTAAACATCATAAAAAATAGACCCCTATCCCCAAAATACTTCAAACCATCATCCCCTAAAAACCCTAAACCGTCAACCCCAAAAAACAAAAAAACACACTGACCCAAAAACCCTAAACATAATGAACCAAGAAAACATAATGCCAAAGTACTAAAAACCACCATATATTGATCTGTAAAATATTTATTACTTAATCCTCAACAAACCCTAAACACTCATACCCAAAAAACATGACACACTCATCCCCAACATAACAAAAAAACATTGTAGGACTAAATCATAAACCCTCATCCCCAAAAAAATCTAAACCCTCATCCACAAGAAACACATACTCACATCTCTTAAAAAACAAAAAACCATTTTCCTGAAGAAACACTAAACCCCCATAAAAAAACCTAAACTCCCAGCCCAAAAATCATAAACCCCTAGCCCCAAAAAAATGTAAACCCTTATTCAATGAAAATTGTAAACCCTTATCCCTAAAAAACACAATACAATCACCCCTAAAAAACCTAAACACTTACCTCAAAAAACCATAAACAATATGATCCAAAAAATTATAAACACTGAGATCTAGAAAAACCATAAACTCACAGCTCCCTAATTCCCTTTCCCATACCCTAAAAACTTATACCCCAGCCCCCAAAATAAAAAAAAACACTCATCCGAAAAAATCCTAAACCCACAATTCCAAAAAAACTATAAACCATCATCCCTAAAAAACATAAAACAATATCCCCAAAACCCTAAATATCAACACAATAATATCATTAACCCTCAAGTAAAAAAATTCATTTAACTATCATCCCCAAAATCCATAAACCGTTATCCCCAAAAAATCCCCAAAATGTCATCCCTACAAAACACTAATCCTTCATCCCCAAATAACCGTAAACCCTCATCCCAAAAAAATAATAAAACATTCATCTAAAATAACATAATCTTTCATCCTCAAAAAACACTAAACTCTCATCTCCAAAAAAATATAAACATTTCACCACAAAAAAACATAAACCCTTAGCCTCACAAAATTCAAAAATTCATAGCACCAAAAAAACCCCAAACCCTCCTAAAAAAACATAAACCCTTATCCCAATAAAACCCTAAAACCTCATCCCTAAAAGACCATAAACACTTATCCCAACAAAATCCTGAACCCTCATCCCCACAAAACAATAAAAATCATCCCCAAATAATCCAAAACCCTTAATCCCAAAAACTCCTAAAATATTGCCCCCAAAAAACAGTAAAACCATATTCCCGAAAAATCCCTAAACCCTCGGCCCCATGAAACCCATAACCCTTAGCTACAAATATCCCAAAACACATAGACGTAAAAATATCAAAACTCACTATCCAAAAAAATCTAAACTATTACCCACAAGAAACCATAAACACTTAGACACAAAAAACCCTTAACCATTATCCCCATAAAATCATGATTCCTCGGCCCAAAACAACACTAAACCTTCATCCCAAAAAACCCTAAATCCTTAGACCCAAAAAACCCTAATCCCCCAACCCTAAAATAACATTATCCCACATCACTAAAAAACCCTTAACCCTCAGCCCAAAAATAACCTTAATCCCTTCACCCATAAAAACATATAACCTCATTACCAAATAAATCTAATCCTTATGCACCACAAAACATGACACCCTATACGTAGAAAAACCCTAAACACTTAGGCACAAAAAACAATTAATATTTAACAAATATTCCTCAAACCCATTTTCCAATAAAATCCCTAAACCGGAAGCCCCAAAAATCATAACCATTTATCGTCAAAAAACCCTATTCCCTTGTCTCAATAAAATCAGTAAACCCTCATCCCCAAAAAAGTGTAAACCATCATAATAAAAGAAACCATACTGATCAGAAAAAAACCCTAAACCCATAGCCCTAAAAATTCACAAACCATTAGCAGAAAAACACCTAAAACCCTCATCACAAAAAACCAAAAAACCCATGTCCAAAAAACACCAATTCCTTAGCCCAAAATATCGGAAAGCATCACCCCCAAGAAACCGAAAACCCTCCAACCTATAAAACCATAATCCCTCCACCCAAAAAACATTGAATTCTCATCCCCCAAAAATCCTAAGCCCGTATCACCAAAAAAACCATAGACACTCATCCATAACTCTAAACCCTATGTTGCAATAAAACATAAACCCTCATCCCCAAAAAACCAAAACCCTCAACCCCAAAAAACCAAAAACCTTTATCCCCCATAAACCTAAACCCAAAACCCTAGTAAAATAAAAAAACCTTAACCCCAAATATCCAAAAACCATCATCCAAAAAAAATTAAGAACCTACTCCAAAAAAATGAGTCCCTCTTCCCTATGAAACCGTAAAACCTTATCCCAAAAAACCAATAAACCGAAAGCAGAATGAAACCAAAAAACATTAGCATAAAAAACCCCAAAACCCCTACTCCAAAATTCCCTAACACGAGACCGAAATAATCCTAAAAACTTATCCACAAAAACCATAACCCTCAATCCTAACAAATCATAAAACCAAAGGCCTTATAAACTCTGAACCATCATCCTAAAAACCCTAAACACTTAGTCCAAAAAACCCTTAAACCATAAACCCCAAAAAACCTAAACCTTATCCAAAAAATTAATAAACACATGGCCCTAGAAAACCCTAATCCTACTACATGAAAAGTGAACTAATACCTCAAGAAAAAAAAACACCTAAAAACTCATCCTACAAATTCCCTAAAACATCAACCCCAAAAATCCTAAACCCTCAGTCCAAAAAATACTTAATCCCTTAGCACCAAAACACTATAAAATAACTTCCTAAGAAACTTATGACCATGGACACCAAAAAACCCTAAAACATCAGAACCTAAAAAACTATACCCTCCATACCAAAAACCCTAAATGATCATCCCCCAAAAACACTAAATAGAAGTCAATAAAAACCCTAATTCCATGTGCCCAAATACCCTAACACCATATTATGAAAAAACCCACATCTTCATCACCAAAAAACCCTAAACCCTAAACTACAAATAACCCTAATCCCTAACCCCCAAAAAACCAAAAGATTATGCCCTATGAAACATAAAAACAATATCTGCAAAAACCAAAAACCCTCAGTCTCAAACAATATATTGTGCATCCCCAAGATACTATAAAACATTATCCCCTAAAAAACCAAAACCATTAGAAAAAAACCCTTACCCCCAGCCCCAAATATCCATAAATTCCTAACCCAATAACAACCCCAAACCCTAATCCCACAAAAAAACTAAACCACCATCCCTGAAAACACTAAAAGTTCATCCCCGAAAATCTTAATTCTTAGCCCCCAATAAATCTAAAACCTCGTCCCCAAAACATCAAAACACTTTACCCCACAAAACCATAAATCATCAGACTAAAAAACCAAAATATCATGAAAAAACCTAGACCCTCTCCCAAAAAAAAATAAACAATAATTCTCAAAACATCCTGCACCCACATCCCTAAGAAAACCTAAACCATTGGCGAAAATAGTATTAATCCCTCCTCCCCAAAAAACAGTAAACCCTGAACCCTAAAAAATATCAAACCCTTAGACCCAAAATAACACTATACCCTATTCCACATAATTCCTAATTCTCATCCCCAAAACAAAATCCCTTATCCCCAAAAAAACTAGAAACCCCCAACCCCCAAAAAAACTCAAATCACTCACCCTTAAAAAACCAAAAACCCTCATTCCTAAAAAACGCAAAACCCTCTGACCCATAAAACCTTAATCAATCAAACCCCAAAATATGGAATCCTCAACCCCACAAAAACCCTAATCCCTAAATCCCCGAAATACTAAATAATCAACCCCATGAAAACCCTTAACCAACAACCCAAAAAAATCCAACCCTCAACCCTAAAAAACCCAATACCTTAACCAAAAAAACAAAAAATATTCAGCCAAAAAAACAAAAGACATCAGAACAAAAAACCGTAAATCGTCAAGCCCAAAAAACCCCAATATATCAACCCCTAGAAAACCATATACCAAAAAATAGAAAAAAAACCCAAGCCCTCATCCCCAACATACCTTAAACCCCATCCAAAAAAACATTAAATCAAATTAAAAAAACTCCTAAACCCACAACCCCATAAAAAAATAAACCCAACTGCCCAAGAAAACTTGAATTCTCATCCCCAATACCTGAAACCCTCAGCCCCCCAAAAAATAAACCCTCAGCACCAAAAAACATGAAATCTAAACCCCATAAAACCATATTCCCTCATACTGAAAAATCTCTAAAACCTCATCCATGAAAAACCAATGAACTATAATCCCCAAAAAAATTTCTTAACCCTTTGCCCAAAAAAATCCTAAACCCTCAGACCTAAGAAGTCCTCAACCCTCTACCCCAAAATACCCTTAATCCACCCCCCAAACCAAAAATCATCATCCTAATAAAACCCAAAAATATTATCCTTAAAAACCCAAAACCCTCAGCCCCAACAATCCCCAAACCACTATCCCTACAAATCCTAAATAATCATCCCTAAAACACCATAAACCCTCATAAAATACATAACCACCATCCCCCCAAAAAATAAAACCCTTATCCATAGAAAACATTAAATAATATTTTCTACAAAAGAATTAAACACTTATCCCCCCGTAATCCTATTCCCTTAACCCGAAAATACCCCAAACTGTAATCCCCCCAAAAACCAAAACATTCATCTCTAAAAAATTCTAAACACATTGCCATAATAAACCTTAAAACCACCACACACAAAAACACCCAAAACCATGACCTAATAAAACCATAATATTTCATCCCCATAAAATACCTAAAATATCATCCCATGAAAACCCTAGAATTGTTGCAAAAAAATCACTAAATCCTCATCTCAATAATACATTAAAGGAAAAACCCCGAAAAAACCAAAACCCTCATCCCCCCAAACCCTAAAACCCTCATCGCTAAAACCCTAGAATCTCTAGGCAAAAAAACCCCAAAATAGCAACCCTAAAAAACCCTAAACAAACTACTGTTAAAATCCACAAACCCTCAACCCTAAAAACTCATACCCAAAAAACCTAAACCCACAACCCTAAAAATATTAAAACCATTTTCCTCAAAAAAACCTAATCCCTCATCACTATAAAATAGAAAATAATCATATTAAAAACCATACACTAGTATCCCCAGTAAACCCTAAACAATTGTCCCCCAAAAACCATAAACCTCCATCCCCCAAAATATCATAATCCCAGAGCCCTATATAACCTTAAATACTATTCCCTAAAAAAACCTAAACCCAAATATCCAAAAAATCATAAACCATCAACCCATAAAATCATTATACAATTATTCCCAAAAAACCCCAAAATAATTTCCCACATAAACCCAAAACTTTCGTACACAAAAAACCCCAAACCACCAGCTCCAAAAAAGCACAAACACATAGGCCCCAAAAAACACCATGTCCCCTTTCCCAAAAATTTCAAACCCCTCAGTGCGAAATAACCCTAAAAAGGTAGTCCATAAAAAAATGAAACACATCCCTGAAATTATCCTAAATCCCCATCCCCAAAAAACCAAAAAAAAAAGACTTATACCCACATCCCAAAAAAATCCTAAAACCGTAGTCATAATAAAAAATAAAAAACCCACCAATCAACTCTAAGACCTAATCCTCATGTAACCTTTACACAACCACTATAAAACCCATAAACCAAAAAACCAAAAAAAAACACCAAAAACCTCATTGAAAAATGACACAAAACCCCCAACAAAAGAATTTAAACCTTAACCCTACGGAAACCGAACCCCTCAGCACCAAAAACCCGAAAAGCTAACCCCTAGAACTCCCTAGGACCTTATACCAATGAATACGTAAATTATAAAACCTAAAAAACCCTCAACCCTGAAGCCTAAAGAAAAAACCCATTTCCCAAAAAATCATCAAACACAGAGTCAAGACAACCTTAAACACTCCACAACAAAAAATATTAATTCTTGGGCCCCAAAAAACATAATCATCATCCCTAAAAATCCTAAACCTTCATCCCCAACAACAATTAATAACTCTCCCCAAAGGAACACTAAACCCTCAACCCCAATAAGCCTGAAAATTTTATCCCCAACGAACCATATACCCTTAGTCATTAGAACCCGAAACCATCAACCCAAAACACCATAATTCGTAATCCCAAGAATACTCTAAACCCTCATCCAATAAACACTGATCCAACAACCCCATGAAACATGGAAACCTCGTCTCCAAAAAACCATATTCAAAAATCCCCAAACCCAATAACCTAAAAACCACAAAACTCTTCACATACAAAACACCAAGTCATCATTTCCTACAATTACCAAACCCCCATCCATAAAAAAACTATAATCCCACATCCACAAAAATACACAATACCCTAAGCCAGAAGAAAGCATATACTGCCAACTGTAAAAAATCCCTAAATCCTAAAAAAATCCATAACCCTAGCCCCCCACCCCAAACCCCAAACCTTGATCACTAAAATAACCATAAAAATATTAACCAAGAAATCCTTAACCCTCATCCTAATAAAGGATAATCATTCATCCCCTAAATACCCTAGCCATTATCCCCAAAAAAACCCCATACATGAAGCACCAAAAAACACCAAACGGTCTTCCCCCCAAAACCCTAAAAAATCATAAAAAACCCTCAACCAAAAAATAACCTAAACCCTTGGCCCCAAAAAACTATATAATTTTCCCCCAAAAAACCCATAAACCCTCAAAAATTGAAACCCACAAAACTCTCATCCCCCAAAACACTTAAATCCTCCTCCCTCAAAAACCATATCCACTCTGCCCCAAAAAAACTAAACCATCATCCCAAAATACCCCCAATGCCGTATTCCCCAAAAAAACCAAAAACCCATACCCTAAAAAACCCCAATACCCTCATCCCCAAAAATCCATAAACCCTATGCCCCAAAAAACCCTATCCATTCAATATAAACTAAAAAACCCCGCCCCAAAAACACCCAAATCCAAATATCTAAAAAGCTATAAACCCTCATAAAAAACTAATATCTCTACACACAAAAACCCCAATCATGAAGCCCTAAAAAATCCTAAAACCTGTACCAAAAATAACTCAAAATCAACTTCCCCAAAAAAACGATAAACCCTTCACCCTAATGAAATAAATCTTTTTCACCAAACAAACCCCACATTGTCAGCCCCAGATATCCCTAAATCATCGTTCAAAAAAAATCCCAAAACCCTTATCCCCAAATAGTCCTATTCCTCAACCCCAAAAATCCCAAAACCTCATCCACAAAAGATGAAAAATTATCCTCCCCAAAATACCACATACCCCCGTCCACAAAAAAACCCAGTCCCTCCCCCATATAAATAATTATAAAATTCCATCCCAAATAAACCCTAATACCTTATCACTAAAAACCCTAAATCCTCATCCCTAATATGAACTAAACCATCATCACTAAAAAATATAAACCATCAAACCCAAAAAAAAACCCTAATCCCACTTCCCACAAAAACCTTAATCCCACATCCCCAAAAGACCCTCAAACATAAACTTTAAAAAACCACTTACCTTACCATAAGAAAACCCAATACACTTAGCCCAAAAAACCACAAAACCCTCATACCCTACAAACCCTCAAAACTCATTCACCAAAAAACCTAAACCCAATTCTATAAAAAACCTAAAACCATCATCGACAAAAATCCAAAATCCCTCAATGTAACACCCCTAGATTTTGAGAATTATTTTTTTCGAATTCATTTATATTTTTAATATTTATCATTTCACATCACACTATAAATAGTTTTTTTAATATATATATATATATATATATATATATATATATATATTAAAACGCCACGTCAAACATTCCATTCAAATGCAATACCAACTTTTCTGGCACTACATGAAATTCCAACATGGATTACTCTATAAGAAACACTGAATTGGCATACAATGCACTCAACAATGATATTCTATGAAACATATTTATATATATATAGTTAATTAAATCAGTTAAATATAACCAAACCATTACAAATAGTTATAGTAATATTAATAAATACTTTCTAAATTATTTTTATAATTGATATATATATATATATATAACATATTGATAGTTAATGATGATATTTTTGGTCAAATAATTTTTTGTTAAAAATATTGTTTTCTTGAATGGACCGATTTTGAATAAGAATTTTTTTTGTAAAATTTTGAAATTTAATTTGAAAAGTTAAATTTCATTTTATGATTAATAATTTATAGATTATCCTATGGTAAATTTTTGGGATTTTTATGACTAACATTATTTTTTGAAAAAAAGTCAAAAATATGGCTTTTTAGTTAAAAAATTCATTTTTTATAATTAATTATTAATTATAAATGATAATATAAATATGATTTAAAAACATATTAGATAAATATTACATATATTATTACAATTTAATTCATTATAATCAATTTAAATTTGAAACTGAGTACAAATTCTTAACAGATGTTAGAAAATATTCAAACATTAAAACCCCGTTATTTCGTCCCGTCTATGGGATAAACACTAATCATAATTTTTCTTAATTTGTGAATTGAATATAAAAACTCCAACATAAACCATTGTATTTTTTTATAATATTTAGGTTCTAATAATACCATGTTAATTTTAGACCAAAATTATTAATAAAGGTAATAAAAATTATTCACAGTAGTTAAGGCCATGTTAAGATTAATTAGGGACTAAAACATCACATTCAGGGCCCAAATGACCCATAAACATTTCAAACACCCCTTTAATGTCCCTATTTATTCCATAAAACTTATATTATTATATTTTTTTTGTTTGGTATGATTTTTTTAGGTTAGAACTTGTGCACAACTAACATGATTCTACAAATTCCAAGTGAGTTTTTCCATTCACTGTAAAAGGACACCACCTCTACACATTCCTTAAACACATAAAACATTTTAATTTCACCCAAAAACATCCCAAGTGGCCTCAAAAATATCATACCTTTATCTATGAAGCCTTATTTTGGAAAAAAAATATTCTCATGAAAGCCTTTTTCCATAAACCAAAATCAGTTACCCAATTAAGAGGTAACATCTTCCCTCAAGCTCCTTCCATTTATTTTCCTTCCCCACCCCCTCCACTCCCTTAATTAAATAATTTTTTAAAAAAACCACTATAATATATATACTATGATGTCTCTATGAAAAATTTATGACATAAATTTACATAGAGCTCCATCTAATGGATATTGAACATATTGTATCTATGTACGACAATCTACTGTCTCATGAAATGATGGTTGATCATTTCTCATTTTCCACCAATAATGGTGGCTATTATGATGGAAAATATACTTATATATGTCATATTTTATATATTCAATGTATTTAATATTATTTATTCCTTTTAAAACACATGTATCATGACTTTCCATTTTGTGTTATTTTGATAATCTTGTTTGAGGAAGTGTGGACTACCGCACGATCAAAGTGATGTGATTCATTCACAAACGACGTAGAATGTATTAAATTTGATTTTAATTAACCTACATGAAATAAATTATAGATTAATTATACTAGATTAATGATATATATATATACATACATACATATACATATTTCATACTTTCTTTCAATACAATAATAAAAACAAAAACAACATTCATGCGTACGTACAACGTACTGTCTGTAAAAATGGTGTATTACATTTCATACTTCTATATGATATAAATTATTATAATATTAATATATTTAATATACCTGATATTTATATCATTTTATACATTCTTTAATAATGAAATAATTATAAGTATCAACGATATAACAAACTAAGACACACGCGAAAAACAATGCGAATTTTCCCCGAAGTGAAAACATTGGATCGTCAACAAGCAGGTAATATAATGTCTTAATAAAACCATATATGGTAATAGATATAAGAATATTTTTTAATAAAATATTTATAATAATCTTATATTTAATATACAGGAATCTTATATGAGTTCAAATAGAGTTAGGGCACAAGGTATGGTGATTTTTTTTGAGTTTTAATCTTCATGAGATACATGTTCTGTTCACCACTCTTTCATTTTGCGTGGTGTTTGTAATGAATATTTTTGTATTCAATGTAACTTATAATTACATTTATGTGTATTCAAATTCTCATTTTTTGATCCATATTTCATGGGGTATAACTTTCAAACGTTACCATATTAGTAAAATTGTTTCGTCTCAATTTTATTTCTTTGAGTCTTATATTTTTTTATGCACCTAAATATTTTTAGAGGTGTATAAACAAGAATTATAAATATTATATCACGAATCTCGTTATTTTCATTATATCTTAAGATTATTGTAATTTCAATTTCATACATGTAGATTATTATCCAATTTTACCAAGTTATAAGAGTTTATTGAGACAATATCATCGTTATCAAAGATTGATTATGTTTATGCTTCCCTTGATGAAATATTATGAACCATATCTCAAGAATATTGATGAAATTACATATAATATGTTATTTAATAATATAATTATGTATTGGAACCATATTCTACACTTTGTAACACAATATAGATATGAAATAGTTTTTAGTAAGTCATGAATTTACCCATTCATTACTTTAAAATCTATGTTTTCTAAAAAGGGATTCCAATAATATTATACCATTATCCTATAAGACTTAAAATAAATTTTAACCTTTTTTATTTTACTAATCTATTCAAGGGAATATTATTTTCGGTTTCTGAATAAGGAACATTTGAAACCTATTTTTCCATACAAAAAGAATATTCTTTTGACCATGTAATACATGTACATATTTAACAATCATCATTCCTTTGAAGCTTCCTTTTCAATTTTAAATATTCATCTTTATGAAAATTATTATAAAATTATTTTCCAATAAAATTTGTTTCAAAATGTTTTCAAATGTCTTTTATAAGTTTTAATGGAAAAATATTTTCAAAATGTTTTCCAGCCATAATTACATGTTTTCAAAGCGTTTTCAAGGAAACAGTTTTCAAATCATTTTCAATATTTTTTTATTTATTTTCATAAAAAATTGTATAATAAAAATTTTTGGGCTCCATTTAAAAGTTTTCAATGTATTTTCAAATAATTTTTTTTCAAAATGTTTTCAAATTTCCATTTTATTTTTTTCAAGAAAAATGGTATTCCAAAAATTTATAATATTATTTTATATGTTTTCAATGATAAATTTTTTCAAAATGATTTCTTTAGTTTCAATGTATTTTCAATGAAAATTATTTTCAAAAAGATTTATGTATTAAAAACCATTTTTCCAACCAGAAACTAAATTATCCACAGGAAACGTTTTTAGAGGATATTTCAAAATTAATTTCCATCTAAGATGACATAAATTTTTGTTACTCATGCCTTTCAGGGAAATGATATAAATCATCCATTCAAATATTTTCTATAAATGAGTTATGTTTAATTCCATTTTATTTAGGAAACCCATTTCTCTTTCATCAGTAATATGTTTATGTATCCCATTTTTTCTTCATGGTTAATATGATTTTGAAACCCACATCTTTTAACATGTTATGTTAATGATGAAATAATTAGGAAACATGACTCTTTCTTGAGGTTATAATATGTTTACAATTTTATGATACCAATTTCATTTCATGCATTATGATATGTTTATTTATGATCTTGTAGATCATGTATGTATGATTTCATTATGTAACGGGTGGGACCTATATCTCACTCCAATGCATTGGGTAGTATTTTATATATCAAAAGATAAACTAAGGTGGACATGGGTGTGAAAAATGACTACTATTATGGCCAATAGGGTAAACCATGAATGCTAAGATGGTATGAGAAGTGAGCTCATGATATGATGGATATGGGAGTGAACCATAACTACTATAATGGTATCGGTAGTGAACACATTCTACATGCATGGTCTTGGTAGAAATGCCTTGGCTACTATGGAAATTAGTATATGCCTATGCATTTTCCATAATTCTATGACTTATTTCTATCATATCCATTCATGGATTATGATCTTTATTTCATGTGATTATTGTATTATGAACAGCCAAACATTATTCAACGATTCATGTATATGATATTTGATATGAATGGTATGATAATCTATTTTCATGACCATATTCTCCTACCCTTTTTCTCTTGTTTATGCTTACACATCTTCCTTGTTTACCCGTACTAAGCATTTGAGATCACACCCTATTATAGTTCATTCCCAAAGTTGTGAATATATGGTTTATTTTTTATGTGACTGAGAAGGGAGATATTCTAGATGAACCTAGTGGTAGATATTTTATCTCACATATGTACCAGTGTTTATGATTCCTTATTTCCAAAGGCACTATACCAACTACGATCCTTGGGAATATGTTTTTATAATGTGTATGTACTCCATAAAATTTATGTTCTACTAATAATTTGAAAATAGAGGGTCTCTATAATCAACCCCCCAAAACCCTAAACATTATGACCCAAAAACACTAAAAACAAAACCCTAAATAAATCTTGTATCCTCAGACCCTAAAAACCCCCAAAACTAATCCCAAAAAAAATCCTAAATCCTCATCCCTGAAAAACCCTAAACACTGAGTCCCAAAAAACTAGAAACCCATAACACAAAAAACAAAAAAAATCAATAAAAATCCTAAAATCATTAGCCCCAAAAACCCCAAATCCTCAAACCCAAAACACCCAAAACCCACAACCCCATGAAAACTATAAACAACAAACCCAAAAAACCCAAAACAATTCACACCCAAAAACCCTATATCCTAATCCAAAAAAACAATAACCCCTCATCCCCAAAAAAACCAATTCCATAATCCTAGATAACCCAAAACCATAATCTCCAAAATAACCCTAAACACTCATCCCCAAGGTATACTAAACCCTCATCCCTAATAAACCCTTAACCCTTTTCCCCAAAAAACCACATACACACATACCTAAAAACCCCAAAACATAATCCAAAAAACCCATAGATGCTCACCAAAAAAAAAACTATAAACCCTCATCCCCAATAATACATCAATAAACAGTACCAAAAACCCTAAACTATTTTACACCAAACACCTGAAACCATCAGCATAGAAAACCCTATTCTATCATTCCATAAAAACCATAAATCCTCAGATCCAATAAATTATAATCACTCATCCCAAGAAAACCCTAAACCCTCATCCCAAAAAACCCTAAACCCTTAGCCGCTAAAAACCATAAATAATATACCAAAAATTGTAATCCCCCTTCCAAAATAAAACCTAAACTCTCTTCCCCCGAAAAATTTAACCCTCTACCCCAAAATACCACTATATAATCAACTCCCAAAAAACTAAATCCTCATCCACAAAAAAAAAACCAACAGCCCCAAAAATCCATAAAAACTCGGCCATAAAAAACCCTACAATAATGTACATAGATTCTTATAAACACTCTTCCCCAAAAAACACTAACTACCAAAACATAAGAACCCCGAAGACCTCGTCCCTAAAAAACCATAAATTCTCAACACCAAAAAAACCTTAATCACTCATCCCAAAATATACGTAAACCCTCAAACCAATAAAAACATAACCCCAAATCAACAAAAAACCCCAAAACCTCATCCAAAAAAAATAAACCATCATACCAAAACAACAATATACCCCCCATAACCCCAAAACATAAAACCCACATCACCAAAATATCTGAAACCCTCATCCCCAAACATCCTAAACCCTAGGAACCAAAAAATCTAAACCATAAACCCTAAAAACCCTAAACCCTCGACTCAAAAAAAGCCTAACCGTCCACCTCCACCAAACCCTAAACCCATAACCAAAAAATTCCCTAAAACCTCAACCCCCAAAAACCTATTCCCATAGCCCCAAATAACACTAAACTCTCATCCACTGAAACCCCTAAAACCTAGCAAAACAATTTAATACCTTGGAGACATGAAAACCTAATCCCTCGGCCTAGAAAACCATAAACCCATGTGCTAAAAAAACCCAAAACCAAAAAGAACCTAAAAGCTCAAACCTTATAAAAAAAATCCTCATCCCAAATAAATCTTTATCCAACGACCCCAAAAAACCAAAAACCTCACCCCTAAAAATCATTGAAACCTTATACACAAAAACACTATATCGTAAACCCCAATAAACCCCAATCCCAATACCCATACCCAAATATCCATGAACCCCATAAAAAAGAAACAAATTACACATAGATTAAATAATATATTATCCCTTAGTGACAAAAAACTTTCAACACTCAAAACCAAAACAATGTAAACCCTCATCCAAATAAAATACTAAAAACTCCTTCCCAAAAAACACTAAACCCTCATCCCCAAAAAAATATCTGCAACCCCCTAAACCCCTAAAATATATCTCCCAAATAACCATAACCCATATGACCCAAAATACTCAAAATCATAAGGCACAAAAACCCTAAACACTCATCTTTAAAAAACCAAATAAAAACTAATGAAAAATAATCCATATACACTCATCCCTAAAATGTCTTTAAAAACTTGTTCCTAAAAAACCCAAACCCCTCAGTAAAAAAACAATTAACCATAACCCCCAAAAATATCTTCAACCCCCATCAACAAAAAAACCATAAATCCTAACCCCTCAGCCCCAAATAATCCTAAATCTGCATCCCTCAAAAACAGTAAACCCATAATCCGAAAAGTCCCTAAACCCGCGTCACTAGAAAACCCTTAACCCCAACTACCAAAATAAATCATCCTCAACCATTCCACCCTCAACCCTTATCCCTAAAAAAACCTCAAAACATATCCTCAAAAGACATCATCCCTCATTACTAATAATATTTCAATCCATATCCCCAAAAATTAATCATCTCTCATCCCCAAAAAACAATAATCCCTCTGCCCAAAAAATGATAAAACCTTATCCCCAAAAAACCCTAAACCGCCATCCCAAAAAATAACTAAACACACAACCTGAACAAAACATAATCCATCAGCCTCAAAAATTACCAAAACCCGTAGTTCAGAAAAAACCGTAAACCTAAACACTCTAAAACCTTAAAACCTCATCCCAAAAAATTCCTCAACACTCATCTACAAAAACCCCTAAACCATAATCCCCAAAAAAATTCTAAGACCTTATACATGATAAACTAAACCCTAAGCAACAAAAAATAATTGACCAATAGCTCCAAAAAACCCTAAACCCTTATCCACAAAAACAGTAAACCCTCACCCCAAAACATCCATCAACCATTAGCCCCAAAATACATTCAAACCTCATCACCAAAAAACCTCCACTTATTTCCCTAAAACCCCTCAATCCTCTACCCAAAAAAAATCTTAATCCATTTTTCTGAGAAATTCATAAACACTAATCCCCAAAAACATAAATCATTAGCCCCAAAAACCCAAATCTCTAAACCCAAAAACCCTAAAAACCTCAACAACCCAGAAACGTAAACCCTCATCCCTAAAATACCTATAACCTCATCCCTAAAAATCACATGAACCTCAGTCCCAAAAGAACCAAAACCCTCAGCTCCATGAATCCCTTATCCATTATCCAAAAATATCATAAACCAATCCATCCCCAAAAAAATATAAAACACCAGTCCCCAAAAACCCTAATCCGTTATAAACAAACCAAATATCATACCATAAAAAACCCTATACTCTAGGCCATAAAAAATACCACTTATCCCCCCAAAACCCAAACCCACATCCTTAAAAATTAATAAATGCTTATCCAACGAAACCTTAAACCCTCAACCCCAAATATCCCTAACCCCTAAAAAATCATCCCAAAAAAACCCTCAACCTCCATCCTTTGGAAACCATCATCACTTGGCTCTAAAAAACTGTAAACCCTCATCCCTAAAAAATACGCATCCATCAACCATAAAAACCCATTAAAACTCAGTCCCCCAAAACCATAAAACATCATATAAAAAATTTCCTAATCACATATCCCTAAAAACCCTCATCCATCATCAAAAAAAAACCTTTAACCCTCAAACACAAAAGAACATGAACCCTCATCCCAATATACACCTAAACATTATCCCTAAAAACCCAAAACATGTGACACAAAAAAACCAAAACCATCAAAAAAAAATCAACAACACTCATCCCCAAAAAAGAAAAAAGATACCACCCCAAAATGCCAAGATCATAATCCCCATGAAACCCTTAATACCTCATCACCAATAAACTATAAACCCTTTACCTTAAAAAATACTCAACCAAAATCCATAAAAACAATAAACCTACATACCTAAAAAAGCACTAAACCCTCAACTCCACAAAACCCAAACCCTCATAGTAAAACATTTCTGAACCAGCATCCCTAAAACACGAAATGCTTAATTCCTTTAACACTCTCAACCCTCAACCCCAAAAAACCTTGTGCCTTCATCCTAAAAAACCCCTCAAACATATTACCCAAAACCCCCTCAATCCTCCCCAAAAAATACCCTCAACCCTCATCCTCAAAAACCCTAACCCCTCATCCCCCAAAAATCTCAACCCACAGACCAAAAAAACCCTAAACGCTGAACACCAAAAAACACAATACTTTAACACACAAAAAATCCTAGACTCCTTCCTTGAAATTCCATAAACCCAACTCCCGAAAAACCCTCAACCCTTAGCCAAAAAAATCTTCATCCCTAAGACCAAATAAACCCTCAAACATTACCAAAAAAGACCTCAACCCTTGGCCCTAAAACAATGTCAACCCTTTGGCTTAAAATTACTCAACCCTCAATCCCAAAAAAAAATAAATCGTCTGCCCCAAAAAACATTAATCCTTCTATACCCAAAAATAATAAATCTTCAACCTCAAGAAATCATAAATCCTCATCCACAAAAAAACCCTAATCCTTCAACCCCAAAAAAGTCTAAGCCCACAAAGTTTAAACACACCTAAACCCGAATCCCCAAAATTCACTAATCCATTAGACCCAAAAAACACAAAAATCTCTTCCCCCAAAAAAACCGTGAACTCTTGAACCAAAACAAATGTTAACCCTCATCCCCAATAAACCCTAAATTCTCAACCCTCAAACCCAAAAAATTCTCAACCCTCACCCCCAAAAAATCATGTACCCCATCACAAAAAAAAATACGCAAAACCTCAGCCTCGAGAAACAATGAAGCCTTATTAGGGTTTATTGGGGACTAGGATTTAGGGTTCTTTAGGCTTGAAGGATTAACATTTTTTGGGCTGAGAGTGTGTCAATTTTTTTTCCTAAGGGTTTGGAGCTTTTTTGGGATAATATTTTATTTCCTTATTAAATTATAATATGAGCTACACTAATCATATTCTTATGCAACTTGTTATTTTGTAGTGAAAATACATTTTTATAAATTTAATTATAGTAAATGGATGTTTGAATTTATTGTTTATTTGGTTTGAATAATGACTAAATATCATGAAATAGTTTTGGAATTATGGATTTTCTAGAATAACATAATAATATTTATTTCTATGATATCTCTTACGATTTACTACATATTTTCATGGAGTTTTTTCAATTATAAATATTAGATGTTTTATTCATTTCATTAATCTAAATTAAAAAACTTTAAAATTCCATTTTTCGTTGTTGAAAATGGCCTATTTAACTGATTTTTTATATTGTTCAAATCATGTTTTCAGTGTATTTTGAGGATATATACTTCTTTACTTGCCAGAATTATGATCTTATTCATTCATTAGAAATATATAGAAATTATCTTTATTTATATATAATGTAACAACATAAAATTTAGTTTCATAGATGTATTAAATATTCACAAAAATATTTGGGTTCATCTTTTAAAAAAATGATATATCACTATTCATGATCATCATTCTCTGGCCTTTTTACTCCATGGATGAACTCAACAAAATTCCTCTCCATAAACACTCACTAACATGCACACTATAAATTCCAAGACTATAGCCAATGTGTATTCTCATTTTTTTCAAACCCACCTGTGGATCATGCTTGCACAACAATGGTAGATTAAGCTAGCACACAAATGGTGGATCTCATTATTTTACTAATGATGGATATTAATATTTAACTAATGGTTGGTCTAAATTTAAAAATAATAATGGATATAAAATTATAAATAATGGTATATTGGTATCGTTTTATAACTAATGATAGATGAAGGTTTCTTCCAACAGTATATTTACATGCACAACATTGATAGATGAGTTTTCACTTCCAATTTTAGATGACACCATTCATGAAATAGTGGAAATTTTAACTAATAGAGAATCATATCACATTCCAATGGTAGATCATTAATACTCCAACGGTAGACCACTATTAAATTAGGTTACAACTATATATGAGTATATATTCTATGGTAGATTGGTTTTTAATCAAATGGAAGTTCATAATTTTAATACTAATGGTTGACCACTATTTTAAAACTAATTGTAGATCACTATTTTAATTCCAATGGTAGATAATTTTAACATAAAAATGGTAGATCTTCTTAATATGCAATAGTTGATATGTGATGGTATATTAGCATTGGTAGATCTTGGATGGTGAAACTAAAAGGTAGATATGAAATGGTTGTAGATGTTTGAAACCACCATCTATTAATTTATGCTACCAAAAATTAAAAATATTATTATTATGAAAAATTTTCAGTAATTTGTTTTTCATATATTTTTTTATTTTTAATTACTACATAAAATTAATATTATTTTAATTGTTTTATTAATTTCCTGAAATTCATATATACTATAAGGATTTCATGTGAAGTAAAATTTAAAATATTTTAAATAGTTATAATGATTGTATCAAATTACACATAATTGAATGTAGAATGTTAAACCAATTGTTAAAAAAGATTATTTCATATATTAGATATTACAATTATTTATAAAATAATTATTAGGATTGTTAAATAATTTCAAAAAAAAATTAATGTATTAAATGCAGGAAAAATTTGTATTTATATTTATTAGATTGTATTAAGATGTCTTTATTGACACTTATAACTGAAATATTAACAGAATTATTGGACTTATGTTGAATGGCTTATTTGATGTTATGTATGACCTATTATTATGGAATTAAATTGATTGATTTAAAGGGTAATTTAAATTTTATTGAGTTGGTATTTATGTTTTGAATTCAAATAATTATTGTTTAAATTTTTATAGAGATTGATTTTCTCATTCCTGAATAATTTTTAATGTATTTACTCATGTAAGGTGTTTGTTATTCTTTTAAAATATCAACTTAATGGGGTTTCAAGAGTCCTAGAAATAAATAATATTCAATGGATAACAGGTTCAACACTGTATTTTCCCGTGAGAAAAAGATGTGGACTTATCAAGGTATATTACACCCAAATTTATGTGGAATACTCAATTTTATCATCTAAAAAATAGTTGATGTTCCAAATAATATCTACTTTAAATTACAATTCCTAGATGAGACATGTCGAATAAATTCTCCAAAACAAGTACCAACACTCTCACTATTCAACTTCTACTATGATTTCTTCTAAGTTTATAACACTATTTCAAATCACTCATGTATGCTCACTCTTATTTATGATTTGACACACAAAATTATTACACTTATTTTCTATATTTTGGTAGTTACTCCGAGATTCTAATGTCATTATCTTTTGGGATGTGACTCCTTGAATTAGAAGTTAAGTTGTAATTAGGTTGTGACTCCCCTTAGAAAATTCAATGTGTCATGGTTATCATTCCCATATAAAATTATCT
Source organism: Viscum album (assembly GCA_963277665.1). Classification (NCBI taxonomy): domain Eukaryota; kingdom Viridiplantae; phylum Streptophyta; class Magnoliopsida; order Santalales; family Viscaceae; genus Viscum; species Viscum album. Next base: position 1,900,113,741 of record OY728141.1, read on the forward strand.
TGTATTAGGTTATGATTTACACTAAAAAATTTCTATAGTGCACACGTATCTCTCACCGAGTGGAGAGGTAGAAATGTAATGTAATCCCACATTGAACCGAACTACTAAAGAAAAACTTCTTGTATTTTTACACTTTCTTCTTTAAATTAACTATAATAATAAACTATATTACATAATTTAAATAATAAATATATTTGATTAAAAGAATTAATCTTGTCTATTAACCCCCTCTAGACCATATTACATTAACATATCTGACCAAAAAATTGGTATTTGAGGTTAAACTTCTTAAGAATAGTTTAGCTCTATTATTTTGTTTGATACCAAAAAATTGGAATCCAAGGTTGTTCTTTTTAGAATAATACAATAATTCTCTAGATTTTGTCATTTATATTTTATTGTGATAATCTATTCCTATAAATTCTATTTAAGGGTAATGTTTTTAATTGATGGGAGGATTGATCACAAATGATGTGTGCATTACTCATGCTCTGTGACACATTGATGATAATGGTTATGGATATTGGATATCACAAATGAAGTAATACCTCAAGAAAATAAGTATAGAACACAAGTTCATCATGGAAAAATAGTACGCTCTACCAGAAGTAATCCCAGACATACATTCTAGATACAATACTACTTTATATGTTTTAAATTACAAAATTGATAGTATTTTATAATGTTTTATTAATATAAGTGTGTTTAGTCCTGTATATGACTGTAAGAAAACTAATGTGGTTTGTATGATTCTATTATTCACTAACTGTGGCTCTAGGAAATTAAGTTGAACCATGATTGGATTATTGCGAGCTGAGTATCAGTGTTCATGATGGGTGAATAAAAAACTATAAAAAAATGGTCCATTGATTCACAAGCATTGTGAATGGAATGAATTTCATTGTAGAAGTATTGTAAAACCATGTAATTGATGAATGAGTTATACAATAAATACTAATGAAATGAATTACTAACAAGGTTTCTATTGATAAAATCATGAACTACATAGATTAAACTCTCTATTAATTGATTAGATCACATATTCAACAATAACAGGAAGTGAAGAACAAATTTAATGAGGAAAAAACAAAATGAAAATGTATAGAATTTAAATTTTGAATTTTCATTCTAAAGACACTTGTGATTCTTATATACAATATATTGAAAAAGAAGATATTTCTCAGATTGTGATTGTGTTTTATAAGAGAATTAAAAGGAAAGAATTCAAGAACTAGTTATGAATAAGGCTCAAATAGAAAAACATAGGGATGATAAATATGGTGGTAAAAATTAATATTCTGTAGATGTAACTTTTATTAGTTCAAGAAGAATTTAACTATCATGCCTGACTATCCTAAATGAATTCCCAAATAAAAATACAAAAAGATGGATACAAATACTTTGACCGCCAGATGGAGATTTAAAAATGAATATGATTTTGGAAAACAATCTAAAAATTAGAAGGAATATGAATACATTTGTTCAATTAAATCATTGGATAACATTAGTGATTTGGTATTTTAATTTAGTTATTCAAATTCTGACTATGATTATAAAAACATGAATGTTTTTTAAATTAAATGAATAAATTAATAGATTAAGAAAAGGCGTTTTCAAAGTTGTTTATTTATATACTAATCTAAAATAAAATCATGGGAAAAATTTTGTTGAAAATAAGATATGTTTATATGAGATATAAAATTAAGGAAGACTTATTCTGATTCTCATTCTATAGTGTATGGCATTTTTATATCTTCTCATGATTTGACAACATAATTTAAAAAGACAATGAGTGTTTTAAAAATGTGTATCTTAATTTATACAATGTCAGGAAAAATATAATTATATGGTGTAATTAAAAAATAAAATAAAAATATATATTGTTTTGGATATGGTAGAAGTCCAACTCAAAGGATTAAAACTCATTTTGTTAAAAGTAAATATGGTTATATGTCTACTATTTCTTATTTTCCAAGTCATCTGAAATGTCACTATGCAAATTATTATTCTCATAGATTTAAATAGACTTTTGGATTTTAAAAAACCCATATTTTTAAATCCATGTTCTAAAGATTACCATACATTACATGTTTAAACTATGTATTTTTTCCAAATTTTATTTAAATCTTATTGAACATTAAGTATCCAGGATACCAAATTGTCAAGAATTTTTTTTGTCATAAAATCCCTCAAGTGTCTTAAGAACGATATGTTGTACAAGGAAAGTGGATGATCTAGGAATATTACTAGATCCACATCCTTGTTTACAACATAAAAAACTTTTTATGGGGGTGCTATTACATTTCTAAAAAATTACAAAAGGTAAATAAAAAGGTTTTCGTTAAGTTTGTATTCTGAATTATATTTTTCTTTAAAAAGTTTTATATGTTGGGGATTAAAAATAATTTAATTATTATCTCTAAATTTTGTGTTGATTGTTCAAAAGTGAAATTTTTAAATAATAAATTTTTTAATTTTTTTAATATGATTCTTTATTATATTATTCAAATAAAAAAAATATATTTATACCATTGATATTGTTGAACTAACTATTCATCAATATATGTGATTGAAATATTTATCGAGTGGTAATATCCTTTCTAATCAATGATTAGGATATTTAAATTTCATAATTTTACATAATCAATCTATACATGAGAATGTTTTATAATTTCATTCCTTGAATAAATAACTGTTCCATTTTTGTGTCTCTTGCATGAATGTGAAATAATGTAAAATTTCATTTATATCTATTAGATAGATAAGTACTAATATACATTTACAGATAGTATATATTGATTTATTAGGTCATATTCAAATTTATAGCCTTTTTGTAAGGAATTATAATTTATTTATTGTTGATAATTATATTATATTAACATTGGTATACTTTATTTTCCATAAAATGACACTTTATCTAGACTTACTAATTTAAGTAATATAGTTCAAAAAAATGTTGTTTGAATATTTCTACTTATAGTGATAATGGTTGTGAATTCCATAATATTAAATTTGATTATTTTTAATGAATGGTTCATTTTATAACTCATCGACTACTAGAACACCATATAAAAATAGTTTTATATAATTAAATAATGGATCAATTTTATAATAGAAATAACCAGGTTAAGTGAATATGATTTATCAAAACAATTTTGTGCTAAATTGTGTTTTAATTATTATTATATTTCCTATATAATTATATTAATACATTTTAATGAAAACTCCTTAGGAATTGCTTAAAATTTAAATGCCTTATGTATGCTATTTTATAGTTTTTGGATGTTAAATTTTCATTTTTAACTCAGTGGATAATTTATATAAATTTGATGCTAAAATTGATTAATGTATTTTTATTGGTTATAATAATAACAGTAATGTTTTTACAGTTTATAAAAAATTATGGTTAATGAAGAATATTTTCATGATATTTTTGATGAAAATAATCATAAGTTATGTTATTATTCTAATTCATGATCTCAAGGGGGACGAAAGGCCTAACAATGATTACAAAAATCTATAAAAAACTATTGTAACCATATCCTCAGGCAAGGATTATGATAATAGAACCAGGATATGGGTTGGTTAATCAGTAATTGTTGAAATAGTTAATAAAATGCCTACTAAGCTATGAGAGAATGTTCTAAGTGAGAAAAATAAGGCACATGAATGGTATGTCACTGTGAAGGATCATAAATTAGATTATATGAATGTATTGAATAGGAGGAAGGAATTTTGGAAGCAGAAATAGTGATATTCATTGAGTATATTATCTTATATAAATAATAAATGTTAAAATAATACTTTATTATCAATTCTCTAAAAATGTTTTTCAAAAAAAAAAGATAGAATTACTCGATTGGAAAATAATGAGGATCAAAGGGCACATATCAACAAGGAAGATGGAATTTTGGCATGATGTTTTATTGAAATGGAGATCACCTGGGCAATGAAATTTCTACACATGGGATATGATGGAGAACCACATTAAAGTTCGTATCAATGATGATCTGAATATGCATGTTGACTCTTCTTAATGGAAATTATATATGTTGGTTGAACCCAATATTCTTAGTATTCTCTTTCAATATTTTGTTATCTACTTTCTTGTTTAATGAAAACATGTTTTATGAACATCATATTAATATAATACTATTTATGATGTGTTTAGAGAGTTTTGTTTTAGTGAAGAATAACCTCCAGATAATTATAATTTAATTAAGGGGGAACATACAACTTATCAACAGGATCTTAGATCATTGATGATTCATATAGATCATATTGTTTAAAACATAATCGGCAATGTGGAATTTCTCCTAAAAATAGAAATGATGTTATTTTTTTTTCCAATTCCAATTTTATTTCTAATTTTATTCCAAATAGTATTAATTATTCATTAAAATATGTAAACAGGATTGTCTATTTGAATGATAAACTAATTAAGTTTGTTGTAAATAAATTTTGATATTTAATAAGTTACCCTATGGATATTATTTTAATTGGAACAATGTGGGTCTATAGAAAAAAGCTGGATGAATCTTGACATATTTAAAAACAAATCTATAAATTATTCTTAATGATTCTATCAAGAAAAATGAATAGTCATTAAAGGTTCATTCAGAAAAAAATTTAGGGTAGGGGATACTATATTCTTCTTAGATTTTTCATATTTTCAAGGTTTTAAATTATTTTAATTGAATTTAAAAAGTTATTTCTTAAATGGTTTTATAACTGAATAAGTTTATTTTTCTCAACCCCTAGCATTGAAAATGAAAAATCATTTAATAGTGTTTTTAATTTGTCTATATATTTGTATGGTCTCACAAAAGCACCACGTTCAGGGAATGAAATACTTTCTTTGTTTTATTTGAATAATGGTTTCAATAAAAGAAACGTTTATCCAATGATTTTTATTAAAATATTTTCATGTCTTATTTTAATTGAAAAAATTTATGTTGGTGATATATTTTTTTGTACTTCTATTTAAATTTATTGTGATTATTTTTTTACATTGATTTCATTTGAGATTGACGTGGTTTTATTTGGAGAATTAATGACCTTTCATGGAATTAAAATTTATCAAAGGATTGATGGGATCATTCTTAATTAATATATGTATGCTAAGGAGTTTGTTAGAAGTTTTTGTATCCATTCCCTTAATTCAATAAAATCACATATGGTTTTTATTTTTAAATTTGATGTTGAAGCATCTGGTAAATCTGTTGATATTAAATATTATAGAGGCATTATCTCTAGATATTTATATTAAACTACATGTAGACCCGATTACATGTCTAGTCTTTGTTTATGTGTAATATTTTATGATGATCCTAAAGAGATTAATTTTAATAAAGGGGAACGAATAATAATATATGTTATATGAACAATAAATTCTGGTTTATTTTATCCTAAATATAAATATCTGATTTAATAAATTATTATAAATCTGATTTTTAAGGCTGTAGAATATATCAAAAAAACACATCAGATATGTGTAATTTTCTTAGAAAAAAAGTAATTTCTTGGTCTTCTTAGAATAAATTTTTTTCGATATATCTATTACCGAAGCTGACTATAGCTATACTACAAGTATTTGTTCTCAAAGCATATGGGTTAAGAAACATTATGTTTTTTTTGTATTTATCTTGATAAATTTCTTATTTAACCCAATAATACTATAAAATTTATATTTCTAAAAATCCATTACAGAATTCTAGAACAATGCATATAGATCTTGAAACTCAATGTGGGTGATATTGTTTTAGAATTTTTCCATACTAAAAATAATCTAGTATAAATATTTATTAATCCTTCAGGCACATATTAGTTTGAAAAAATTACATTTGGGTTTGTGATGTTAGATGATTAATTATATTATATTTGAATATGTAGCGGGGAAGATTTGTTAATTTTATTTTCTTACAATAAGGGGGTTAAAATTGAATTTAAATATTCTTGTTTTATATTCAAAAAAATTGGACAAATTTTTTGTGCATGTGCACAAATTTTTTTCAATTATAAGTTTGTTTATGTTATAAATTTATCAAACCCCTTTATCAATTTATGTGATTTTTTTTACAATTACTTGTATTTGTATTGTAGTATTATTTGTGCTAATTAGATTTTAAGAATTCCAATTGCATATTTATGATAACAGAATTATATAAAATTTATTAAAATATGATGAAATGTAATTATTTCTCTAGAACGTTCTCATTTTTTACATGATACATACATTTGGTTCTCGGAATTATTTTCAGTTTATAATGCTTTTCAATTTTCTTGAATTATTCAATTATAGAAAGTACTATAATGATCTAATTTTTAAGAAACATATTCCATAGTAGAAAATTGAATTTTTATATATTTCATTAGAATAAATGGATTTTTTTATTTATTTTTTATGTAGTGTCGAAAATGTTCGAATATCTTGAAAGAGTTCTAGAATTCTAGATTCTTCGAAATTAAAAAAAAATTATTTATTTAATATATCCATTTATTCATAGCATAATAACTCATATTTTATTCAGTAATAAATATAATATGTTTTTATTAATTTCAATGAACTATATTAAATTATAAAAATGTCCTTTAGGTTCTTTTAAAAATGGCTGAATACTGTTTTTTTGCAGTGTTCAAATCATGGTTTCACTTTATTTCAATGATATATCATTATGTAATTGTTGAATTGAAGTGATTATTGATTTTATGGAAATATATATAAATTATATTCATTTCGCATTGATGTAAATACTTCTAATTCATTCATTTGTATTTATTAAAAATCCACAAAACATTTTATGTTTAGCTTTTACATAAAAACATGAATCACTATTCATCATATTTTTTCTCCAGCCATTTTCATCCTTGACTAAATTCAACATGCTTCTTCTCCACACCCACTCACTTCCCTGAACACATTAATTTCATATATGGAAGCCACTAATTGATCAATTTTTTTCCAAACACACTGGTAGATCCGGCTTGGAGATCAATGAAAGATTATGCTTGTACACCAATGGTGTGTGTTGTTATTTAACTATTATTGGATCCCAATATTTAACTAAAGGTTGATATAAAATTATGAAAAATTGTGGATATAAAATTATAACTAATGATATATTAGTATCCTTCTACATCGAAGGGTAGATGAAGTTTTCTTCCAATTTTAGACGTCCATACACAACAACAGTAGATGAATTTTTACATCTAATGATCGATGAGTTTCACTTCATTGTTAGGATGTGTTTTAAAATAATGGTAGACCACTATTTTAAAAATACTAATAGAACACTAATTTAAAAAAAGTATTAGATCAATGTTGTAAATTAAATGGTATATATTTTTAAAAATACCAATGGTAGAACATTTTAAAATAGAACTCTAGATCTACGACGATAGTTCTTCATCGATAGCTCTATGATGGTGAGACTAAATGGTAGATCATAAATTTTAGAATATAATTGATAGTAATAATTATTAATTTATGCTAACAACAATTAAAAATTATATTATTTTGAAAAAAAATTAGTAATATGTTATTCACATTTCTTATTTTGAAATATTTCATACATATTTTAATTATTTTGTGTTTTTTATTAATTTCTAAAACTGATATATATTTTATATATTCCATGTGAAGTAATTTTTAAAATATTTTTAAATAGTTATAATTATTGTTTTAAATTACACATCATTATCAATAGAATGTCACAACATTTTTGTTACACATTTTTTATTACTTAAATTTATTATGTTAGTTGTTTATAAAATATTTGTTAATATTGATAAATATTTTCAAAATGTTTTAATGTCATAAATTTTTTAAAAAACATAATTTATATTTATATAGACTTTATTCCCATGTTTTTATTAAACATTTTTATTTCAATATTCATTGAATATTTTTACTTATATTGAATGGTTATTTTATTTTATGTTTGACCTAAAATTATGGAAATCATTTTAATGATTTAATATGTTATTTAAATTGGTCTGTATTAGTTTTTATGTTTTGAATAGAAATCATTATTGTTATGATATTTATAAATATTTATTTTATATCCCTTGTATAATTTTTGTTTTACCAGATAAAGGACTTTGTTAATATTTATAGATCTATATTTAAAGGGTTTTTGAGTATCCTTAAAAGGAATAAAAAAATAATTGATAACATCTTCAACACTCTGTTTTTTCATGATATAAATATTTAAACATCTCATGTGTTTTTCAAACCAATGCCTTTTGTGATACACTATTTCATCATCTGGACAAGTGGAATTACATCTTCTTTAACTTCTACTACCATGATGAGATGATCTAGTACAATTCATTAGAACCAGTTCCTACACATTCATTGATCATCTTCTACATTGATCTAGTTTTTGAGTTTGTAACACTATTTCATGTCTAAATTATGCTCACATTTCTGTTTATTATTTTACATAAAAAATAATTATTCTTTTTCTCTATAATTGGGTTGTGACTCCCATATTCTAATTTCGTGACCATTTGGGTTGTGATAGTCGGTATTTAAAGACAGGATGCAATATGGTTTTCACTCCCCATAAAAAATTTTGTGTCTTGTGGCTATCCCTATAATAGAAATGTATATTGAAATGTTTTTATTATTCTCCCTCAAAAGTTATTTTAGTGAAAGTGTATCTCTCACCAATTAGAGTGATAAAGAGTAGTGTTTTCCCACTAGAACAAAAAATCTATAAAAAATATTTGAGTTATTTATTATTATTTTTTCTAATTAACTGGAATAACATAATTTAATAATTAATTTATAATATACACTTATTTGATTAGAAGTTTTAATTAGCTCTATTGACCCTCCATCTAGACTATCTTCCAGTAACATATCCATCTTTAAAAAACCCCCAACCCCATCCCACAAAAAACACCCAATAACCAATCCCAAAAAAACCCTTATCACAAAGACAAGAAGATACAAAACACATAGACCCAAAAAAACCCAAAACTCTTATACCTAAGAAATTCTCAACCCTCGACCACAAAAAACCCTAAACCCACAACTCTAAAAAATAGAAATAATCATCTCTAAAATACCCTTATCCTAATTCCCCCAAAAAACCTGAAACCCTCAACCACAACAAACCCTAAAAATCATCCCAAAACGACACCTAACCCATATTCCCAAAAAAAAACTCAAACCCTCATCCAAAAAAACTCATGACCCTTAGCTCTAAAAGCCCCTCATGCCTCATCCATAAAAAACACTCAACCCTTATCCACCAAAAAATCTAAACCCTCAACCCCAAAAAACACAAAACACTAATCCCCAAAAACCCACAACCCCAAAATCAAAAAACACCTAAACCGTAATCCCCACGAAGCCAGAAACATTAGCCTTAAAAACCCTCTACAACCAGCCTAAAAAACCCAAAATCATAATCCTCAAAAAACCCTAAACCCTTGGCACCAAAAAGCCCTCAAACCTCATCCCCAAAAGACTCTCACCCCTGGCCCCAAAGAACTATCAAGCACTAGCCCCAAGAAACACTATTCCATTAGCCTCTGAAACTCTTAAGCCCTTAGTCACAAAAAAAATCAATCCTCAACCCCAATATACATTAATCACAAACCCCAAAAAAACCCCTAAACCCTCAACTCCCCAAAACCCTAAACCAGCGGCCCCTAAAACCTTGAACCCCGATCACCAAAAAATAGAAAACCCGCGACTCCAAAAAACAAACAACCATCATCCCCCAAAACCCTCAACACTCATCTCCAAAAACCATTTTACACCCAAAAAATCATTAAAAAGTAACCCAAAAAAACCATCAACCCTCATCCCCAAAGAACACTGTACAATTATCCCTAATGAACTATAAATCCTCAGCCCCAATAAACCAAAAAACCTCAACCCAAATAACTCTTCAATATGATGCACCAAACACTATCCACCCTCAAAACAAAAAAACCCCACCTCATAGCCACAGAAATCCTAAACCATAAACCCTGAAAAACCCTTAAACCTAATACTCAAAAAATACTCACAAACGGCTACAATAAACCTTACACCATTATCGACATGAAACCCTAAACTCATAGTCTTAATTAAGATAAACCCACTACTATAGAAAACCCTAAACCCCTATCCTCCCAAAACCATAAACTATAAGTCCCAAAAAAAACATTAACACATGGCCGCAAAGAACTATACACCCTTAGCCCTCCAAAATAACCGTCAACCCTCCTCTCAAAAAACCATCAACCCTCACCCCCAGAAAAACCTCAACCCACAGCCCCAAAAAACACTCAAACCTCATCCCCAAAAAAACATCAAACCTCATCCCCACAAAATAGTCAACCACAACTCCAAAAAAACCTCATCCATAAAAAACCCTAAACCCACAATCCTAAAAAATCCTATACCCTCAACCCCATAAAACCCTAAACACTCATTCTGAAAAACCATAAAGCCTCACACTATAAATACCCTCAACACATAGCCCCAAAAACCCATATGTCGTTAGTCATAATAAAACTTCAACCCTCATCCAAAAAACCCTATTCCCTCATACCCAAATAACAAGAAACCCAAAACCCCCAAAACCCAAAACTGTTAGCCCTAAGAAAAATCAACCATCATTTCCAAAAAAAATCGTCAATCCTTATCCCCAAAAAATCCAAAAAACTAATCCCCAAAATACCACAGTCCCTTTTCCCAAAAAAACTTAACACCCTAAGCCCAAAAAACATTAAAACACCAGTTCAAAAAATTAAACCTTTATCCTCAGCTGCAAAAAACCCTAAAGCATCATCCCATAAAAAAGGCCCTTATCCCTAAAAAACAATATAACTTTTTCCATGAAAACCCACATACCATCAACCCCATACCACATTAAAAACTCATCTTAAAAAACCCAATACCCATAGACCCAAAAAACCCTAGAACCCCCTCCCAAAAAAACCCTAGACCCTCTGCTACAAAAAAATAAAATAAAATCACATCCCCAAATAACCATATACTTTCATCCACAATCCACCCTAGGACCTAATCCCCAAAAAACCTTTAGACCTTAATACCTTCAAAAACCAATACCCAAATCTGCAATAAACCCTAGTCTCTCATCCCCAAAAAATTGAAGACCTATAAAAAAAACCCTATACCCTCAGTCTAAATAAACCTTACAACCTCATCCCAAAATAATCCAAGATCCTCCACACCATAGAACCCTAGGCCCTTATCCCCAAAAAACCTAGATCCACAATCCAATAAAAAACACTAAACTCAAAACCCCAAAACCATGATCCTTCAACCCAAAAAAAACCTACACCCTCCACCCAAAAAAACATAAACCCTCTACCCTAGAAAACACTAAACCCTCATCCCCAAAAGGCCTAAACCGTCAACCATAAAACCCTTAACCATCACCCCCAAAACCCCTAAAACCCCACCCCAAAACCTCTAAACCCTCAGTGTATAGATAACTAAGACCGCAGTCCCGAAAAACCCTAAACATTATGCTAATAAAAATTATAAACCCTCTGTCCCAACAAACCCAAAACCCCCATCCTAATAAAACCCTAAACCGTTATCCACAAGAAAAACTACACCATTAGCACCAAGAAACCCTAAAATATCAAACCCAAAAAAATATAAACACTCTTCCCAAAAATAAACTAAATCAGCATCCATAAAAACCCTAAATCCTCGGCCCAAAACTGAATCCTAAACAATCAACCCAAAAATTCATAAATCACATGACAACAAAATAAATAAAACCTCATAACAAAAAACACTAAACCCTCATACCAAAAAAACCATGGACCCTCAACTTCGAAAAACACTAAACACTTATCAATAAAATACCTAAATATCTAATGAATGAAAGAACCTGGACCCATATCCCAGTGATAAACTAAACCCTTGGCCTAAATAAATAAATCCACACCCTCAAAAACCCTAATATCTCATCTCCAAAACACTTATACCCATGAAGACAAAAAACTACCAACTCCCTAAAAACCTAAAATCATCACCCCTTAGCTCCTAAATACCCTAAACCATCAATCCTTAAAACCCATAATCTGACATCCCCATAAATCACTTGACCCTTTTCCCCAAAAATCCATAAACCAACATCCCCTAAAACCCCTAAACCTTAAACCCCATTAAAACTAATACCCTTTTCCACAAAACCCCTAAACCCTCAGCCTAAAATAACCTTATTCCCTAATCACCATAAAACCCTAATACTCATGCCTCCACTACCTCTAAAACCTAATCCCCAAAAACATCTAAACCCTCATCCCCAAAAAAACTACACCTTTCTCACCAATAACCCCTAAACCCTCACCCCCAAAACCACAAAACTCACATCCCCAAAAAACCCTCATCACTCTACCCTAAATACCCTATAAGGGTCATCCTAAAAAAACTCTATACCCTCATGCACAAAAATCCATTAACCCTCATCCCCAAAAAATATAAAACCCTTACCCCCGCCCCGAAAAAAAACTAAAACCACAGCCACAAGAACCCATAATACACCATCCCAAAAAACCCTAAAATGTCATCTCTGAAGTTACCTATACCCTCAACAGCAGAAAACCAAACACCCTCGTCCCCCAAAATCCCAAAGCCTTAATACCCAAAAACCCCTTATCCCACAACCCCCAAACCCCTATATCAATGGCCCAAAAAACACCTAAACCCTAAGCCCCAAAAATACCTAAACCATTTTCCCTGGAAAGCATGTATTTATCATCCTCAATAAACACAAAATCATCGACCCGAAAATTCCACAAAACTTCAGCACTACAAAACAAAAACCCTCAGCCCTAAAATACCCTAAACTCGTATCCCTAATAAAAAATCTATTAGCACCAAAAAATCAAAACCCATGGCTCCAAATACCCCTAATCCCTTATCACAAAATAACCTGAATCCCTATACCCCCACAACCGCAAAACACTCATCATTAGAAATCCATAAAAACTCAACCCCAAAACGCCTATATCCTCAAAACCCACAACCACTAACATATCATCCAAAAAACTCATAAATACCCCATCCATAAAAATAGTAAACCATTTTTCCTAGAAACCATTTAACTATCAACTGGAAAAATCCAAAACACTCATCCGCCAAAAATCATAAACAATAATAACTAAAAAACTTAATCCCACAATGAATTAACCCCTAAATTCTCATCCCAAAAAATCCACAAACCAACATCCCTGAAAAAATCTAAACCCTCAACCCTAAAAATCCATAATCAATCAATCGCCAAAAATAGTAAACAATAGTCCCTAAATAAACCTAAACACATTTTCCAAAAAACCCTAAACCCCCAAACCAAAAAAACCCTCACTATAATACTCAATATCACAAAAACCTCAGTCCCGAATACACATAAAACTACTTCCTCAAAAACCCAAAACCCACATCCCCATAACTGCTAAACGATCATCCTAAATACTATTTAACCCTTATCCCCAAAACAACCATAAAATCTATGACCTAAAACCCCTAAACACATATCCCTAGAATACTATAAACCCTTAGCCAAATAATACACCAACTATTCATCCCCAAAAACCACAAAACACTCATCCACAAAAAAGCAAAAACCCTTACCCCCAAAAAAACATAAACCCTCATTCCCAATAACCACTATACAATAAGAAGAAAAAAACTAGTTTTCCACAAAATAACTATACCATGGGCCCCAAAACCCATAAAAAATCACACCCAAACCCCCAAAACCCTCCTCACCAAAACCCATAAATTCTCATCCCCAATAATTCATAAACCATTAACCAAAGAAATCCTAAACCCACTTCTCCGAAAAACCATAAATAATTATCCTCAATAACCCAACAACCATATCAAATTAAACCTTAATACCCTATAACCAATAAATTGTAAGACCTCATCCCCAAAACCCCAAACCCCTCTTCCCCAAATAACCCAAAACCCATAGCCCCAAAAAAACATAAACACTAACTCACAAAGAACCCTATACACTCTACCCAAAAATACATAATCCCTAATCCCCCCTAAACCCCAAAACCCTCAACCCCAAAACCCCAAAACCAACAACTCAATAAACCCTAAAACAAAAAAAAAACCAAATACCTGACACCCTCATCCATAAAATAACTAAACCATTTTGTCCATGGTGATTTCCGTATTTTCTTAGATCATCAGATTAAGATGATATCAGAATGTAGGAAACCCTATGAGATTGATCACATTGATTTCCCTGACTACTTCACTTATCATAGAATCCTAGGACATACCATTAAGTAATTCTACATGTTCAGGGACTACCTCTATGACCATGTTAATAATAATTTAGTCGGATTAGGTCCTTCCCTGGCATTGGTAGCTTGAATTTCATCCAATCCTGACTACAATAGAAAATTTGAATGGTATCAGGTTTACAACTACGGGTCCAAAAAGAATTATAATTGGTTTTATTGTAGGATATTTTCTCATGACCATGGTGTCCTCTATGCATGTCTGAATCTATCCGAGCATCATAAAACTGCCGCACCTCCTCCAACCATCACCTCCTTATCCAAATATCATGCTTCTGTTTCTCAGAAGAGAAGACGTCGATGGTTCATGGGTAAACATAGTTCACCACTAGTGATGAATCGATTTCACATTCTTGGAGATTTATTTCAACCAGAGATGAGGATCACCCCTAGAATCCATCCAAAACTGTATGACTCCTCAACCAATGAGAAGGACCATGCCTCCAAAAATAATGTTAATTTGGTGGATCTTGATATAGTTCCAATCAATAAAGATTATCAAGAAATTACCTCTAATGTTCCATGTCAACCCCATCATTGATGGTTCCATGGATATGTGAATCATCAGAATGCCTAGAATGGTACATTATGTCATGTTACGTATGCTACTGAGACCATACAGTCATATTAGCACAGTGCCCAATCGACATTGGACTCTCAGCCTATCTTGTTAGATTCACTGCCATTGCTGTTCGTGATACTTGACTAGGCATATCCACTTTGACTGCCTAAATATTTGTTGTGATGCGTTGTGGCTAGGCTTCTGTTGTACGATAGTCAACCGGTAGTAATTTTTTTGGGTTCAATTGGTAAGCATAATGAATATACCATTTACAAGTCAATATCCACTACTTCGACTAGCAATTCCCATCATGCCACCTACCAAAGAGAAACCACTACCAAGAAGAAGTGTGTGACTAGAACAGAAATAAGATGTTACTAATAATCATTCCTATATTCATGTGAAGCTCTCGATACAAGAGGCCCTATGGATATCAAAAGAGCTAAGAGAATCCCTCCTTGAGATTTTGAAGATCCCCCTTTAGTTTGATATAGAGGTGTAATCCACATACACTGCCCTTTTTAAGGGTGACTCTGATGTAGAATTCTATTCCATCATCCGATTCAAGGGAGAAGATGATGTTTCTCTAGTATAGGGGGACATTTTCCAACTGTACATCACTATTCATTTAAATGTAGTGAGTGTCCACCACTATCTCATTGACACAGGTTCTGGAATCAATGTCATCCCAACTCAGATTATTTTTAATAAATAATTGACTGGTGTAGATTTGAGTCCCTTTGAACTAAGGATTCTGGCTTTTGGAAGCACATAAAAAAGGCTCCTAAGAATAGTCATCCTAAATACTAGTTTCAATGGTCGTATTATAACCACTGAATTTATGGTTTTCTCATAGGATACCACATATAATGAATTGATGGGTAAACCCAGGATCCATCTGTATGAAAAACATCCTCCTCATATCACCAATTCCTCAATTACTCTACAACGGTCATGTGGGAAAGATCCAATGTGACGTATCTACATTCGAATTTTTTGAATCCCACTATTTGGATGCAGACTATTACTAGAGAAAATAAAAAAAATGTTTATAAAAACAAGGTTAAGCACACTATAAATGTTTCTAACCTGTGGATGGACATGGATGATGATTTCATCATCTCGATTCACAAGTTAGAGGCTACAATGAAAAAAATGGATTATTGCTTCATCATTTACTATTTTAGTGGAAGATATAAACATCATAAGATTACCTCATATTCCTACACAAGATAAGATAGTGTGATACCAGTGCCTCTTACCCTCATGAGGTATTGGGATGTTATCCCCAGGTAAAGAGTTTTATGATATGACTATTGGTTTCCATGATCTTGATTGAGTCGACACAGACTAACCTTCCACCACTTCTTGGACATATTCTATCATGGACCCCATGATCTATGGCCCATTAGAATTAGGTCGACAACCTTTTTTTCCACTGATTCAATGATATAGATATATCTTGAGGAATATTCTACCACTATCGAAGTTGGAAGCAGTATTAATCTAGGTAATGTTAACTCAGATGAATTACCAACTACTACTGATCCTCCCACCTCAAATGACAAGGAGGATTTGGAAGATTATCCTCCCACATTATAGATGGGTTCTAAACCTCCATTCATGAGATGGTACAGGTGAATCATGGTACTGAAGAAGATATATGTCAAATGCTGATAGTTCTACCATTCCTGAATAGAATAAGATATAATATGCATATT
Source organism: Viscum album (assembly GCA_963277665.1). NCBI lineage: Eukaryota > Viridiplantae > Streptophyta > Magnoliopsida > Santalales > Viscaceae > Viscum > Viscum album. The sequence goes on from OY728141.1 coordinate 1,900,130,325, forward strand.
TCTTAATGAAATATTATGATATGATTTCCTAGAGTTATGATGAGATGTCACGGCTAGAATCACAGGTCACCTTCCATTGTCTTAGTCTCTAGGTGTGTCACAGTGGGTTCGTGTAGCCTCCCAAAAATTTTCACCTATGTCACAGTGTCATGGTCTTGGAGAAAGATGATAAGATCATAAAAATCATATTTGTTAACGAGGTTCAGTACCCTAGGTGGTAGGCCAAAATCAATCCCATTATGAATTAGAATATCCATATAATAGTGTATATCATCTTCATGGATCTCAATTTCCACTGCCTAATGGATGATTTTATCTTTTCAGTGACAGAATTAATGATCGATTCCATCATTGGGTTCTGAGCTCCCTCAATTATGGATGGGTATTCCAGGTACAATCAGATCCAAATGGCCCTAAAGATGAATAGTAATATTTCTTTATAGTGTAGTAGGGTAATTTATGCTATCATGTGATGCATTAGGTCTAAATAATTCAAGATCCACCTATCACTGCGCTTGGAAGCACATATTCAAACTGATCCTTATTATGTTAGTGGAATGCTATGTGGATGACTTTTTGGTAAAATACCACCAGAGTCAAGAGAATCTCAGAGATAATGAGAAATTTTTCTTCATTCTCCACTCCCTATAGTTGAAGATATACCACTTGAATTGTTCTTTTGGGGTGACCTCTTAAAAGCTCATCATTTTCATTTTATAATATAGAGGAATCAAGATCGACCTAGAGAAGATAAAATATATCATCCATATGCCTCCCCCAAGAAAGCTCTGGGAGCCCCATGTTTTTTAATGACACTTAACCTACATACAACTATTCATTTAAAATATGGCTAAAAGGTGTAATAAATTTTCCATGATCATAAATAATGATTGCATATACATTTCAGATGAAGAGAATCTGAACACTTATCGGTAGATCAAGTAGTATCAATTATAGCCCCTTGTTCTGTTGTGATGTGGCCTTGAAAAGACACTTTTATGTTATGTGATCTCTCTGGTATGATCCCTCAGTGACTTTCTCACCAAGAAAAACAATGAAGGGATAGAGAATAGTTTAGACTATATCAGTCACATGCCCCTCAATGAAGAGTCTACAAATTATCCTAATAAGTAGAGTTTTCCCGCACTGATATCCATGGTTTAGAAGGTACGACACTCCATACAACATAATGAGATATAGATGGTTCCCGAATGGATCCACTAAAGTAAATTATAAACTGTCGGATGTTAAAAAGATTCATAGCTTTCTAGATGGTGATCCTTTAGCAGTTCAGAATCATATTCATTCTACAAAAGGTCATCAAGGGTCAGTTGCTGGAAGAATTTCTTGCCTCTCATCCATATCCCACAAAGTATCCCCCAAATCATTATTTTCAGAAAATGCTATCTTCAAGGTGGATCAGGTCATGTTGTGTTGGCATGTGAATTTCAGTGGTTCTTCCTTGATCCTCACTAGTAGAAGGCTCAATGATCCTAGGTTCAACATAATAATCATGGGAATTGTTTTTTTCATTCATAAATATGCTATTCAACCTTATTCATTCATGTTGATAGAGGGTTGCACCAATAACAAGGTAGAGTATCATGTTATCACCAGTGGTCTTGAGTTAGCTCTCAAGACATATGTTCCCCACATTCATGTGAAGGGGTTCTCCAAGTTAGTCATAAAATAGATCAATGATTACTAGATAATTAGGAATCTAGAGCATGTTCCCCTAATCAAGAATACCCTCCATCAGATGGTCCATTTCCTTTCTCATACATAGGTGACTCATGATCCTCTATCATTGAATGGTCATGATGAGGCCCTGGGAACTCTAGCCTCACATCTCATAGAACCTGGCCAGAATAAGCTGGTCATCCTTGTGGAACATCGATGATTCTTCTCCCCCGTGAATTTAGACGAGGTTAACATCCAGTGGGTAAATCATCTTTCCCACAGTGCTTCTATATCTGGACAACTAGATACCCTTGCACATGAAAAAACTTTTATTGTACAACTCCTTTCATTGAGTATCTCCAGCACAACAATATCGCACTGAACATAGTCGAACGTGAGTGAATCTACCCTCATGATGTTCAGACCACCTTACAGAGAGGTCATATCATGGAGAAAACTCTATAAATAAGTTGTTTTGATAGAATAATCATATATTAAAATCAGGGGTAAAATATTCCCTAGGTTATGTCGGATGCCATGGTCAGGTCTTGTGGTACTCATCATAAAGGGATGGAGCTCTCCCACTAGATTCATCGATTATGATACTTCTGGGGCAGCACGATCCATGACTGTATCATGTTCTCCAAGAAGTTTCATGCATTTCAGATACTTGATAACATCTTTCATATACCACTAAATCCCCTGAAAACTATAATATACTCTAGTCCCATTTTGTTTTGGGAATCGATGTCAGGGTACCATATCCCCTAAAAACAACTTTCCAGTTACGGTTCATCATGACCATGATGGATTTTGTTCCAAGTGGGATGAATTTATTCCACTTAAGAAATTCAAGGATTGATATATTTCTGAATTCGTGATATCCAACAGCATCAATCAATTTGGGTTACTTAATGATATTCACACCGAAAACAATACTAACATTCAGGCATTTGAGCTGTAGAAATTTAATGAAAACTATGACATTCATTCCAACCACACATAATGATACCATGCACAAGAAAATGTATAGATTGAGGCATTCAATAAGAACCTATCAAAAAGTTTCAAGAGGATGATGGTTCTGAACAAGAGAAAATGGCCAGACAATCTACTATATCCTCTCTGGGATTATCAGATGAATGCTCAAAATTCCACCAAGGTGAATCTATATTCTCTAGTGTATATCACAGAGGATGTCCTCCCCATAATCATTCTATTTTTATCACTCTTTATAGATGTATATGATCAGTATGAGTCAAAAAAATATTAATAAGATCATCTAGCTAAACTAGAATTTCTCCATAAGAATAGACATCAAGCCTTGAGTTATCTAGGGTGGTACCAGAACAAGATAGCCTGAGAATTAAATAAGATATTTCATCTCTGATACTTATTTGAAGGTGTCATGGTATCGTCTCTATGGACTCCAATGATACTGGGTAGGAAACCACTGATGTTAGAGCCAAAATGGGAAGGACCATACGTCTTCCACAAGGTCTATCCCAACAACACATACTATTTGGCCACCAGGGATGGTTGTAGAATCATTCATCCCAGCAATAAAATGTTCCTGAAATAGATGGTCACATGAGTGGGTGCACCAACCTTAATGATTTTAAACCACTATGTGGTCAAGAAAACATGACCGTAAACTACTTGTAGTAGAATCCTTATTGATGTTAAACTGTAGTGTCCTGCGCTATTCTAAACTATTCTGTCCTATGACACATGATTCTATTCTCATTCCCTTAAATTCATATTTTAAATGGAATAGAATTAAATAACTACATACACCTCGATTCCCATCCTTATGGGATACATAGAAACACCTATAAACATAGTCTCTAGGTCATGCCACAAACTCAACCATTTAGAACCTTGGACAGTGTGTCATTTTTGAGTACTTGGTGTGGATTTCAGGAATCCTTGGCCCTCATTCGTGTTGGGTTTCATCATGGTTTCATAATGAAAATATTCTCTTTATAATCCTTATATCTGTCTTCCATACACTATGACCATAAACTATGATTTTTAGTGTCATAGTCACGCAAAAATAAACATTGTAACAACAATGAAATACTTGTATTAGCGGATATCACCCATGGTAATGGAAATATTCTATTCCATCTCTCGAAACAACATGTGTCCTGATTCTCGTCCTTATGGGATATGTAGTGATGCTCAACCATTTTTTCTCTTGTCCCAGCCATAGAATCACAAACATTTTTGGCCCCTTGGCCTGGGTTTCCACCTCGAGGATATGTAGTGTGGTTTGGATCTATTTTTTCCCCATTCACATGTGTTATGGTTTCTACACCATGCATGTTACATTCAAATATCCCCTCCCACTCATTTTACGTTCCACATGATGACAAAATTCATGGAATTCCAGAACTATATGTGGCTTGTTTCCCATAATTTTGGGATATGTAATGACACCTGAATATTTAGTATCGAGGCCCATCCATAGAATCAAAACTCTTTTTGGACCATTCGCATAATTATCCCTATTAGAGTGTTTGGCTCAATGTGGGCCTCCTAGGACCCCCATCACGTCGGGTCATTTTTGACACCATGAACTTCTCGTTTGGGATGCTTCCCTCTAGTATAGTTTCCTAACCGCACAATGATAAAATGCATAAAATTTTTATCATTAATTCATGATGTTAAATTTCTTGGAATCATGTCAAGAACACGATGTTAAATAGGAAACCTATGGTCCCCACTCAATGATTATAAATTAATAGATTTTGGTCCAAGAAACCCAACCTTAAAATGTTCACAAAAGTAGGGTCATTTTCCCTATGATCCATCTTGGCCTTTGAGATCCCTCCCGAATATGATCCATGAAGACATATCTGGTTCCTCTTGTGGATCATCCACATTGACTTGATGGAAATGAATTACTGTGAGACCTATAGTGTTTGATTCCATAGGGAAATTCTACCAATAAATTTCATCCATCACACTTCCCATTACCAGGATCCCCATCCTCTTCCACATCTAAACAGACCCCCTAATGGTCGAGCGATGCCACAACAGCTCACTTACCATTATGGGACAATGCCCTGGAAGACATTGGATGACATTTTGATATAGGTAACATGTATCAAGCATTGTATGAAACTATATCCCATATGTCTATCCCTATCCTGGGTAATATGATATTGATGATGTATTTCAAACAGGGTCAGCAGTTGTCCTTCATCATCACACCACCATCATTGTGTTCTTGATATTAGGAATAATGATTCATAATTTCCACCTCCTTACATTTTGGTGAATCTCCAACCCCACTTTTCATGTACCTCTATACATCTGTGTATAGTGAGTTGGAATGCAAGTATCATTTGGACATTCCCACCCAACATATCATTTCCATTGTTGTGTTCTCCCATATGATGGATAAATTCAAACAACACTCCTTATCTCCCACACTAGTCATGGATCACATGGGCATATGAATCTTGGTAGGGTTTGCAGCCACATCGAGAATCTTCAAAAACCATAAAATCAAACTCTACAACCTTATCCAAAGAGTCTCCTCATTGTTCTCTTGGGAATATTTTGTGTGGAATTTAGCATCTTTGGATCAATCATGTCAGATTTTTCATTCATCCACACTGCATAAATCTATCAGAGATACCCACTCTCCACCAGTCCGAATTTGGTGACCCTAAACTAATACCTCTACAGTCAAAACTATCTGACTCTAAACTATACGATGCTTCCCCCTAATCCCATAATGTTAAACTGTCTGGATACATCGCCTACACACGATGTGAAACTGGGAAACTATGGTTCAAACTCTATGAAGTTTAATATTAGAGACCTTGGTCCTAGTAATAAGACCTAAAACTATTTCCAATACCAAAGTATTTTATCTTATGTTTAGTTGGGCCCTACCAATGAATTACCTAATGAGATAGAGCATGAAACTTAATGTGTCGTTTTCCATACAGATATCTCCCTGACCCATCCCCACACATTGAGTCTTTCCTGGTTCATATTTCAACCATCATTCACTCCAAAAAGGACACCTTAATAGTGATGGTCTTATTCCTCTTCAACTCACCTCCTCGTGATGGGCCAATTCCCTAAAGTAGTTTTGGAAACAAACATCGAATCATGTGTTTTGAACTTGATTGATTGCCGATTCTACATTTTCATCCCTTACTCACGACAGGTGAGGTTGTGGATCATGTGTTCTGAACATGGTCAACAGTGATCCTACCCATCATTCATCCCCTCTATAATTTGGAACCCTAATGTATCAATTTACACCAATTCCACCTCCATGTATCCTAGTGTAATTCTAACAATCATGTTATTGGTCCTCCAAGCACCTGTGCACGTCGAGTGAGACGATATGTATCTTTGGCCCCTTTATAGATCATTATTATTGTTCCCTAGTTGTACACTTCTACATGTGGTAGGGAAGTCCTAAAATATCTACTTTTTTCAACAATGATCATTGATCATGGGGTATTAGGCGTCTTGGTATGGTTTTTACCAACATAGAAGAGTTTCACAACTTTTGGTCCAATCTCCATGACCGTAAACTAAGATCCTCTCCAGGGTTCTCCTTGGAGTATGTGGTGTTGTGGGGGTCTCCCTGGTCCACATTCACATATAGATTATTTTTTTACTCCACACACTTCAGCTATGAGATTCCTCTTTTCCCCTCATGCCCTAATTTCATGAAAATAAACAATCTAATATTTCACCCATACCGTATAATGTTAAAATGCACGAACTGGTCCGGTCAAATGACCTGAAACTGTGATATCTTTATCCTTCACACATGAAAAAAATGGCATAGCATTGTGTTATTCTATCATGAGAGGACATCACCCTTGGAATTGGTCATCCACCATAATGCCTGTCAGGATCTATATATGGTCAGATTCTTATAGCGACACCCATACTTTCCATTCTGGTCCAGCCGCTCAATAAAAGGTAAAAATGCACACAAAAGAAATATCTAATTATACCTCTCTCTATGTATGGATCATTCCTATATACGTTAATTTCACTTTATGAACTATGTTTGTCTTGATTTCGATTCTTATGGGATATGTAGAGACTCCAAGATCTCGAATCTTTTGTCTATCTGCAACATCATTTCCATTTTTTGTATGATACACCTCGATCCATACAACATTACATTAAACATCATGGGATTGAAAAACTATGTATGGAATGATTTACATTCACATGGGATACATAGCATCACCCATACATTTATTCGTCGGGCCCAATAATAAACTGCTTCAATCCATCAGCCTCGTGGCCTTGACCACTATCCAATCTCTATTACATTAATCTATATACAGTTAATCTTAAGGCATATTTGTGACACATGGCCTTTATTGTCCTTCATTTGTGTCAATTTTTATCTATTTCATGTCATCTTTGTACCCTTGGTATGAGTATTCCTCCTTATAGGCCATGCTTTGTGACTTTAGACTATACAGAAGCTTCCTCAAGAGTATATATATGGTGCATGTGGGCTTCCTGGTCCTCATTCATGTTAGGTTTGTTATTCCCCCACATTACACACATTCTTCTTGGAGAACCTCAAGATATTTCCATGATATATGAAATTGAAATATGAATTTATGTCCACAACATATAAAATTAAACTGAGATCCTACCTTGGAAGTGTTATGGATACCCCATGATATTCATGGGATGTTTCAGTTTCCTCACTAGAAAGGAGTAACCCCACAACTGTTGGTCCCCTACTATGCTGTGTTCAGGAACATCATGAAGCATGATTCTCTTCCTCACAAGTTACATAGTGAAACCCATAAATTTTTTCTTTAGGCCCATCCCTAGGTTCATTATCATTTTATCACCTTGAAATTATTCATGGTCCAAAATATATGACCTTAAACGAAAAGCTTCATTGTGATTTCACCCCTTGACACATCAAATGTGCTTCCTTATCATTTGATCTTTGATAATTGTGTAGTTTGAAATCCTCCTGGTCTTATTCATGTTAGGTTTATTTCCATTGTTCCACACTAATATTCTAGGAATATTCATTTCCCTAGACTGTGAAACACGACTCAAAAATGTTGTCCCTGGTCCAAGAAAAAAGGTCCTTAAACTATGTGAAACATTCCTATCACAATACGCTAAACATTGAGACACATACTACTCTTATGAAGTTAAACTGTATAATTCATCATCGTCACCTTATGACAAGAATCAACATGTCAATATTTCTCACATACAGGATGTAAAACTACAACGCAACCCAGGACCATACGAGAGTGGTCCTTCTACGAATATAGGTTTGATCTTTGTTCAGAACAATATGCTCACACCAGTGTTCCCTATGCCATGGTTTTATAACATTAAGTGTATTGTAGATATTTAGATCATTCCACCAATCCAACCCATTCTTCAGGTTCCCCTTATTCGGATCCTCGTCCTCTTTCATGTATTAACGGACCCATTATCGGACTTGTTTTGTTGAATCGTTTAACCTACTCTCCTAGACCAATTCCCTGAAAGATATCGAATTACTTTTGGATTTAGATCTCATCATCCAGAAATGTTCAGTGTTAAACCTTCACTTGTTTGTGCCCATTTGAGGCTAGTATTATAGATAAAGTGTTCTGAACATGGTCTAGGGACATCCCGTACCTACATTCCATCATTCCTATGTTCGTAATTTTAGGTATTTTGATTCACACATTGCATTCCCATTTCATCGGATTGAATCCAATGCCAATGGAATTATCCTATTCATTCACATATTAACTCATGATAGGAATGTTGGGGACTTTGAGTTCCCTATTCTCTAGATACATTCCCTCTTATCCCAAACACTATGGGAGTTCAGTCAGTAATAGTAGACCCCAAGTTTTTGATGATTATTATACACTCTCAAGTGAACAGTTATGTGATAATCCTTTATTTTTTACATTGTACATGACTCACATGAGAATCGGTATTGATCATTTGTTATTTCATAGATATGACATGGATGAATTTATTAAATCAATTAAGAATGTTTCTATGCATGAAGTTCAAATAAATAAATAAAAAAAGAAAATATGTATTAAAATACATGACCACTATAGATTGACCCATTCAATGGAGTGCTTCATCTCATCCACCTTTTCGAGTATGGTCTCCATGTTCTACTTTCACCATATGATCTCCCTATATTCATCATCAACTATAGGATAGATCTCATCATCTGTGATCTGTATCTAGCCTATATCAGCCCAAAGATCATCCACCTGCTAAGATGCCTATCATAGCTTCCCTTGAGCCTCTGTCATTTGAACCTACACTAATTTCCATTATCTCATATGATAGTGATGAATGAGGGAAATTCATGATTTTATTCATCAAAGAACTGGATCTCTTGGTTGACCTTCTAGGGATTTCAGATGCTGTCATATTTCTTCAGGCATCAGGAGGAATCTAAGTACAATCTACTTTCCTGCATCTTCTCAGCTAGGTAATCACAGATTATCACCTTAATATTTCAAGTGTTCACCCCTCCAGCACATAGACATTAATACCTGGTATGGAGTGACCCTATTCAGCTTATCCATTATTTCTATAAGGCATTATTGAAATTCTTGATGAACATCCATGTCCAATGTAGGGTCATGGGACTCTCCTCAGTAGCGTTAGAGTCTGAACCATCTTGTTCCTTAGGGTCCACGAGATCTTAATCTAGGAATACAACCAAGAGTACAAAGTTGGAATCCTCCCCTAGAATTTTGGTTGATGGGATGGGATCATTGTATTGAGTTTGATAATTATCACTTTAATCCATCTTCATGATTTCTTCTATAGTAGCATCAGGTACAACCCTTCCATTGGCACTACCAGAAACCATGACTGACTGATTTCTATAGGTAGTGGGCCGATTGGTTTGAATGGTCGGCTCTTCATAGACGGGAACACCTATTGGGGAATGGATCCATATTCTATCCCAGATACTCTATACATGCAACTCAGTAGAGGGCCCTCTACTCCTAACACTACTCAAATGGGAAAAAAGTCACCATGTTGGGTTAACCAACAACAGAGATGATTCTTCAAAAAAAAAATTATGCAAGATGATTGGTTACCTATCAAGATCTTTGGTTTTCACCATCATGATATCGGTATGTGGACAACAATATATTATTGAGGTCTATGACGATTCATGGGTTGCTGATCTACCCTCATCAACTTTGACTGACCTTGCAGCCACTGTTTCCCTAGACATAGCTATTGGGGTTTGGATCTATGCACCTACCACTATTACACCTTCCACATCAGTTGGTGTCCCTTGTGTAAGATCATCCTACACAAATAGATGTCTATTGAGGAATCTAAATATATAATGGGGAAGGTAATAACTCATATGGATGACTTGAAGATTACTTCAATAGATTAAATGAATTTTTATAATTAAATATCCTCAGAGGACAGTAACTTTCCTTCCTCCAGGTGACTCCCCTCATTAGAATCTTCACCCCATGATTCAATTGATTCCATTGGTAAAGTAATTCACTCTTCCAGTTCATCCACAGACATATCTGAAGGTGATATGAATCCTAATATAACCCTCACATACTCTGTCATTGGACACGTAGTGCCTTAGGAGTTCACTAGGTCCTCTAATTCAGCAATGTGCCACTCTCTTTCCCTCCATGTCATAATGAAACTACATTGGTTGTTGCCAATCCCATTCAGAACCATCCCAAATTAGTTGATGTGGTTCCACATATTTCTATTCTTAAGGAACTTCCGATTGGCGTTTCATATTTCACACACCTTTTGATAGAAAACATCCTCAGGAACCTCCACGTTGCACAATCACATCTAATGTGCTTAGGGAGGTATCTCGTGGAACTATCTTAATGGTTCCCCTTAATCCTATGTTTTTATGACTTTTCCCAATCATGGTGGTGCAGAACTCTGAACCACTACATCTACTATTGTAGTTCCACATCCATGATATTCATTGGCCCTACCCCAATGGTTCTCCATTACCGCCATTTGGCCTCAACCTCAATGTAGAGGATCCAATATTTCATTAGACAGTATGGTTAGTTGATTTATCATTCCAACCACCCAAATCTTCATATAATAATAAAATATCTCAAATGTGGTAGTAGGTGGAGGCTGATCATTCATCAACAATCCATCCTCGTGTAAACGCCAACCTAGGCTTCCTCCTAATACACAAATGGTCCTCATAGAGTACTCCAAGGTATAGATTTGGAGTCAGCATCTAGAAGTACCAAAACTTCCTCGAAAATTATTTTAGCGTATATGTCTCAAAGATTGGCTCACAATCCACCCTCACTGCTAGTTCTCCACCTTATAAGGCTAAGAGATATGATTGTTGTTATTTTCTCCCTATTCTATCATTAGTTGTTATTCTTATCAGTAAAGGGGGTGGATGGACTGTGATGCATTCCACTCTCTAGAATTATCTCACCACATCTGCTAGTCCTATCTTGAATGCAATGATCTGTCATGATATTCAAAATCATTGGCTAAAACATCATCTCAGGAGGGACAATGAGATTCATGCCCTCATATCCTCCCATGTGTGATACTTTCTAGATGTATAGGATGTTAAGTATCCTACATGTGTGATTAAGACTCTTCCCATCACTAATATTTCAATGCACAATATTTTTCATTTTCAGTATAGGAATCCACAGATAGATCTACTACCCTCATGCCAACATTTCCGCCATGAAAAATTATCTCGGCCGAACACCCAAATTTGCATTTCTCACTAGTCAAATCCACCCGGAGATAAGGACCATGATATATATAGCCAAATTGACTGTTGTTTTACATTTATTACTAATATTGTACCCCCACACATCCACTACATATCCTCCCAGATCGTCAAATTAGAGCCATCCATGCCTCCTTAATATCTCCATGGACATGTGTTGGGCCTCATTGGATGTTTCATGGGCGCTTCTTCCCCTTCACTAGGAACCTCCACTGAGGTGTTTAGAAAGTGGATGAATAACTCTTTGAAAGGAAAATCCATTATCCTCTACTTATCATTTTCAAAACCTAGAAATTCTTCTAGCACCATCCTCACCATGTGTGGAATCAGCTCTTGATCTCACAACACATTCTCTAAGGGAATGAATTCCTCATACATCCCCCTAAGTATCAGGATCACAGAAATATGATGGTGGTCCTAGTGGATGATTCCAACCTCCCTATGATGCAGATGAAATTTAATGGTCTAAAACCACTATCTCCCCAGTATTTCCATCCTGATATCATTCGTCTAGTATACATGGAATTGGGAGTCCCATGTCGCTTCATACAGGTATGCTTGCTTCAGCTCTTCCCCAATCTCAGTGCAAGACGCGCACACTTAGTTTGACCAGGTCCACTCATCTATGATCTTTCTTACCTAGCACAAATCCCAATAATCATTCCATCCCTTATTTGGGTATCTTATACCCTCTTTGATGATCATCCTATATTCCATTAAGAATACATCATCTACCAGTGGATTTCCATCAATGTTGTTGGTGTGATTTTAGAGATATTCTAATTTGATCGAGGTTTGATCCTTCTTGATGTAGCTATCAACAACCCTATACCATTGATATTGTTCTTCATGTGCCTCTAAACCAGTAGGCTGATTTATTTTTACTCATCGGTAGGATAAATACATCACCCCTAAAACTAAAACCATATAATGGAAACCTTTTCACATGGGGTAGTGTTTTTGAAGATCTAACAGTAGATCTATTTTTTATTCATTGATATACTAACATAGAACATACTCCTCTATCAGAATTTTATTTGTTATTATTTTTCATTAGGTAGAATTAGTAAGAACCTCTTATACAGCTTCCTGATAAGTCATTGATTCTCAGGAATTAGCGGATTTTCTGTGTTCATTCACAAAGGTGGATTGTGAAGTGTTTTTGTGATGCAGTAGTTCACAGGGAAGCAAAATTCTTAGCAAGTGTCATGAATAAGCAGCAGATCATAATGTCCTAGTTCACTAGAAACCATTCACGAAAAACAGGACCATGAAACCTGGTTCGTAAAAATGCGTTTTCAAGTAGAGAATAAGATTCATGAAATGAGGGATCAATCATGGAGGTTCACAAATATTTAGTTTAGATATTGGTCCCATCACACACTATTGATTGGCATAGGTTCAACAATGCTTCACATCAGCCTTCTTACCCCTGAGCTTCACGACGCCTCAATCCCCACTTACCTCATGAGACAGCATCACGAGCATCCATTATTCGATCATTTACCCTCAGAATCATACCCTCATTTTCTCCTTGGCTTGCCTCATGGGGGAATTTTTTGACACCAAAATTTGTTCTACTAGAGAAATGGAAAATTTCACGACTGGTTCAAGTCCATTCGGTCTCAAATGGCCCCAAAATTCATAAAATGAGACTTCCTCATAATAATCCTTCATGGAGACTGCTCACTACCATGAGAATATTAAGGTTTATGATAGTACTCCCATCATTTCGACAATCCCCATGACCATGAAAGCATCATTGATAGATGGATCCATGAGTCTAACGGAGCCCCGCCCTTTAGTAGCACCATTTAAATTCACAGGGTGCTTCCTATCATCATGATGCCTTGTTGCCTATAAATACCCTCCCCACCTCAAAGGCATGGTTACCTTGACCTTTCAACTTACGATATCTGATTTTAGGATTCTCTCAATAACTAAGAATTAGAATTAAAATGGATCATCCAAGGTAATTGATTATTGTGAGCCATGACATCCTTCGTTTCTCATTTACCTTACCTTTGGTAGGGATACCTTTCATGAAGGTCCACACATTTCACAGTGGAAGGGTTACCTTTGGGTTTCTAGAGGCTTCACGAAGAATTAATCATTCACGAAGCACTCATCCATTGAAATAGGAATCAATTTTAAGGTAAGGGTACAATTCTTTGCAAGGTCATTTGTATTGCAAAGAATCCATGCTTCATGAAGCGCTTCTTAAAAATTTCACTTTCTTTGCAAAACCCTATTCAATGAAATCATCTTGAATTTTCATAGTGGTTTCATGGTCCCTCATAAGGTTTCCCTTATTATGATTCGCTATCATTTTATTTTTGGAATATGTATTCTAATTGACTTTTATTTTTTTGGAATAGCTGTTCTAACATGGACCCCACGACTGACCAATATTCTACCACCTCTTATAGATAATTATTTGGGTTTTACCTAACCAAGAGTTCACATGTTACAACTATATATGTATTAAGGGTAAAGGATAAATCCTTCCCCATCAAAGTTGCAAGACTTTTAAACTACCAAGCCCCATCATCCTCAGTACATGACATTAAACAACAGTCTCGCCCTGTGTAATGCACATGGGGTGCTCCACGTCATGAATTATCCATGACCACTCATCTACACATGGGTGAGATCTTCCTCACCCTCATTATAAAGAATGTTATCTTCCATACATGAAATGAGATCCCCATCAGGCTTTCCTCCTAGTGGAATTCCCGATATCTATATATTCAGGTCATCTAATTTTATAAGCCCCATATCACCTCTTGTGGAAACAAATTTCCTGACATGATCATCATATTTGATGATACCTCTTGTTTCTCAAACCAATCACGAATAATGTGGGATTTCATATTTATAGGGATTACAACTCCATTCATTTGGCCACCTTAGTTTGTAAGCAACAAGAACCTTGGTTCACGCCCAAATTTACCCAAGAGAAGAAGGGTAGAACGGTCCTTGTAGTGTAGCTTGGGTTGTCGATTCCACAGAGACCAAAGAAGATACCTAAGATACAAAACCTAAGGGATGGATTTTTGGCTATGAAGTGGCCAACTTGGATTGATTTTGGATGGGTTTTAAAGATATCTAAAAGATTTAAGTGGATTCAATTTAAAAGAATGAGTTGATCCTAGGTTATCACTCGGGGTGGATTGGATGTATTTTCTTTTTAATGATTTCAATTTCTTAAATTTGAGATGGGTTCATTTAAGGAGATAAAACAACATCATCACTTACTGGTTTAATGCCTACACCCTCTAATACTAATCACCTATACACTTGAAGGATCAAAGTTTTGAGCACTTCAAGGTAAAGGATCGTATTAGTACTTGAAGTGTGTGGCCTTAACTTCAACAAGGACGATGGAGTTTAAAAATCATCAAATAAAAATCCCAATTAAAGAAGTGATTATACATTAATTAGGTGATAAATAACATCTAATCCAGCCCCTTGCTACTCCCTTGGATCAACCCATAAGTGGGTTATCCCTCCATTGATCCCATGGTTTCAATGGAAGCGGAAAGTAGACTCATAAGGGAGGAATGGAGAAGTAAAGAAAACAACAAAAATAAAATGATCACTCCACCGTTGTGTGAATAATTTCACAAGGGTTGGTGTGAATAAATTCACACCTTGATCCAACGGTATCAAAGTGATATTAAGAACAACAGAATAAGAGTAGAAGAAGAACTTTTATTAAGAAACTAAAGTGAATTGAACAACTTACATGTGAAAGACAAAATTGAGGCAACAAAAATGCAGCATAACATTACAAGTAAACAAAGCATCCAAGATCTTCAACTCCTTCACCACCAATGCCTTAAATAGGCATTTTGGGAGCCTTGGGTCGAACCACCAACAGTACAAGTCATCCCAATCAATGAGGGTAGGCATAGGTGGTGGAAAGTAGGTGGAGAGGTGACTTCTCCACCCTTGACCCGAGGTGGCAGCCAGTTTTCATCCACCGAACAGACGCGTCTGGAAGACCTTCTAGAAGTCCGAATCAGGGTGGGCCATAGAAGAAGAAAATGGAGCTCCGGATGTCTTCTAAACGCCTGTAAATGTTGGGCCCATTTGGAGTTGTGTATTCCGAGATATGATCAAATTGGTGGACTGTTTTTCTGGGCCGCAGAATCTGGCCCAGAATTGTATCTCTAACTTGGGCCGCCTAAATGACCACCATGGAGGCCGAATTAGCATTAACTCCTGAAGAGTGATTTGTTCCTGTACATGTCTTCTAGAATCCCACGAAATTTGGGATTAATTGGGCCTGTATGTTGGGACCCACAGTCTCATCATTGGGATGGTGTCCAATCTGCCTTCTCTAGAATTGCTTCCTTTCATTGCCAAATATCTCCATCATCCTCCATGAATTCTCCATTGATCCCTGAATCAAACATGATCATATTTAAGTGTAGATAAATTTACAAAAATATCAAATTAAAATATGTATAATTCAATTCCTTAAAATCAGATGAATCATTGGGTACTTTAAATGATGTTCAAAAATGTACCACATAATAGTGCATTTTAAGAAGGTATTACAATCATAATGTGAAATGATGTTCAAAGTGTAAAATGCGCTAAAATGGTATTTATGAATAAAAAAGAACATGAAAATTAAGTATATTAACAATGAATATTAGCCTCATTTAGTGGCTAATCACACCCCCCAACTTGAGTTTTGCTAGTCCCGAGAAAAATATATCTCATCAAAAATGAAATTCGAATTCCCTTTTCCAAAAACATTTTAATACACAATGATCACCAAAAAACCTTATACCAAACAATCATGAAACCCATCAAAATATTTTAATACGAGATAGTTTCATAAGCAGATCCCAATCCCAAGCCCATTCCTTTGATCAAATCCATCATCATACTTCATCCAACTCAATTAGGTGTAATGATGTGTTGTGAATCACAATAGATATGGGGGTTCATTTTCATTCAAGGGGGAAATCATGGAAGCGCTAGGTGGAATCACATTTAATCCTAATATGAGTATTCTTCATCCCTATTTTTTTTTGATTTGTTTTTTGCAATATTGCTATAGTAATTGAGATTGCAATTAATCAAATTAACCCATGTAGCAAGACTTTGCCGATGACTCCCAGACTCAAAGGCCTTAGGGCACCAAGTGAAGCCCACATACTCGGGCATCGTCTCGAGTTAACTTAATCAAAACAAAGTCATATTACCATAAATAGAGATAGATTGAAAAACTCAGGGCTAGACAACTCTGGAGTCACGATCCCCAAGTGCCGAAAGCCTCGCATTTTATCAATCCATTGCTCTACACGCAAATTTTTATTTTATTTTTTTATTTTTTATTTTTTTAATAATAATTTTTTTTTAATTAATTTTTTTTTTGAATACTCATATTATTCATAAAAATAAAACCAGCCTATGCTATTTATTATGGGACCCCAAAAATTCAAATTAGTACCCCACAGTCTAGAGGACGTGCATTGTGGCATTTTTTTATTTGGATGAAAATATAAATGATGAAATATCACATTGGACAGCCACACTTTCCAAAATCTATGCTCATGAAATTATACAAGGATTAAAATCAGAATCAGGGCATGCTAAATTATTTGATATTCAGTTTCAAAGTGTGCAATGTGTATTACCATGTTCAAAGTTAAAGGAATTTGTCCTTCCATTTACTTTTTTTTTCAAATCATTCATTTTTTGTTTTTGACACAAAAGCATTTTTTTGTATTTTATCTCCCCCCCAACTTAAAACAACACTGTCCCCAGTGTTTGAAGAAATGAAAAATTAGAAGGAGTAGAGGCAGGGAATAAAAATTGAAAAAGGAAATTGAAAATGAGGATTATGGAATGAAGTCACCTGGCGGTTGAAGTTTGAAGTTATTGCCGCTCGAATTTATTCCTTTGATATCCATGTCGCTTGCAAAGTTCCCTAGTGGAAAAAGGAAAAAACAAAACAAACAAACAAAACAAACAAAAACAAACAATATATATATATATATATATATATATATAATAAAGGAAGTAAAATATAAGAATATAAATAAAAATTATAGAATAAGGTAGCACAAGAAGCCGCAGGTCAGTGGTAAGCGCGCGCCCCTGTCTCCCTTCGGTCCCGGGTTCGAGTCCCCGCGGCTTCGCCGGTTGTGACGGGGTTTGCCCCACGGCCTATGGCGTGGACTTTTTTTTTTGTATTATTATATATATTTTTCTTAACCTATTGAATAATAAAAACAAAATAAACTGATGATACATTGTCTTCTTTTTAAATTTCTGGGTAAGGTATTACTCAAGGATCACACCACGTGACACGGATGAATATGGTGCTCCTATTTCGTACCCATCCATACTCATAATAGAAGAACAGGTCAAAAGTCTATTTTTTTTTTATTTTAAATATAAACATGATTAAGTAATCTTATTTGAAAAATAAAGATGATTCAGAAATATTAGAAACATAAAAACCACGGGTTGCCTCCCGTGCAGCGCTTTGTTTAACGTCGTTAGCTCGACTTAAACCCCTTATTGATTAATTGTTGTTTTTTTTTCATCAAAGGTAGGTTCACTCAGGTCTTCATCAACTTCATGTTTTTGGAATGGTTCTATGAATGGTTTGACTCTATGACCATTAACTTTAAATATTTGACCATTGGTGGGATCTTGAATTTCAACAGCCCCATGGGGGTACACCTTATGCACTATGTAAGGACCGGACCATCTAGACCTCAACTTTCCCGGGTGCAAATGAAGTTTAGAACTATACAAAAGCACAGGTTTCCCTGGTTCAATGTGTTTAGTTTTAAGATTCCTAGACTGGTAGGCTTGAACTCTAGCTTTATTGATCCTTGAATTTTCATAAGCCTCCATCCTAAGTTCCTCAAGCTCGTTTAGATCCAATTTCCTCTTTATTCCGGCCAAAGAAATGTCAAAGTTCATTTTTTTGATTGCCCAAAAGGCCTTATGCTCAATCTCCACTGGCAAATGGCATGCTTTACCATAAACCAACCTATATGGGGACATTCCTAGGATAGTTTTAAATGCTGTTCGATATGCCCAAAGAGCATCTAAGAGTTTGCTCGACCAATCTTTCCTAGATGGATTGACAGTTTTCTCAAGAATTTGTTTGATTTCTCGATTGGCTAACTCAGCTTGACCATTGGTTTGTGGGTGGTAAGCGGTGGACACTTTGTGAGAAATTCCATACTTCTCCATGAGCGATGAGAATGGGCGATTGCAGAAATGAGTTCCACGATCACTAATGATTGCCCTAGGAATCCCAAATCTAGAGAAGATGTTTTCTTTAAGGAATCTAATCACAGTTTGATGGTCATTGGATTTTGTAGGAATGGCCTCAACCCATTTTGAGACATAATCGACAGCCAAGAGAATGTAAAGATATCCCCTAGAGTTTGGGAAGGGACCCATGAAATCAATTCCCCAACAGTCAAAGATTTCAACCACTAATATTGGAGTGAGAGGCATTTGATTCCTTTTTGTGATGGACCCTACTTGTTGACACCTAGGACAGCTTTGACAAAATGTGTAGGAGTCCCTTGAGAGGGTGGGCCAAAAGAGACCACATTGAAGAACCTTTGCAGAAGTTTTCTTAGAGGAAAAGTGACCACCACATGCCTCATTGTGACAGAATTTAAGGATGGACTCTTGTTCGGATTCTGGCACACACCTCCTAATGACTAGGTCAGGACAGAACTTATATAGGTATGGATCATCAAACACATAATGCTTGACATCAGAAAGAAATTTTCTTCTAGCTTGGGTCCCTAAGAATTTTGGAATGACCCCTGAAACTAAGAAGTTGGCTATGTCAGCATACCAAGGGCAGTCACTCACAGAATAGAGGTTCTCATCGGGAAATGAATCAGACACAGAAAGGTGATGTGATTTGTCCTTGAATTCCAACCTAGAGAGGTGATCAGCTACAACATTCTCGACACCTTTTTTATCCTTAATGGTTAAATCGAACTCTTGAAGAAGAAGGACCCACCTAATCAATCTAGCCTTTGCATCTTGTTTTTGGAAGAGATATTTTAGAGCTGAATGGTCGGTGAATACAATGATGGGTGATCCTAAGAGGTAGGACCTGAATTTCTCTAAGGCAAACACAATAGCAAGTAACTCCTTTTCAGTGGTGGTGTAATTGATTTGGGCATCATTTAAGGATTTGCTTGCATAAGAAATGACATATGGAGTTTTATCACACCGTTGTCCTAACACAGCTCCTACAGCAAAGTCAATGGCATCACACATGAGTTCGAAAGGAAGGTCCCAGTTTGGAGATTTCATAATGGGAGGAGAGGTGAGAGCGGATTTAAGGGTTGAAAATGAACCCTCACAGCTTTCTGTCCAAACAAATGGAGCATCCTTTACTAGGAGAGCACAAAGAGGGCGAGAGATTGAACTAAAGTCCTTAATGAATCTTCTATAGAAACCAGCATGTCCTAAGAAGGACCTCACTTCCTTAACAGTTCTGGGTGATGGAAGGTGACGAATGATGTCAACCTTTGCTTTATCAACTTCAATCCCCCTATTCGAGACCAGATGGCCTAGAACAAGTCCCTCTTTAACCATGAAATGGCATTTTTCCCAGTTTAGGACCAGATTTTTTTCTTCACATCTTGACAAGACTCTATCCACATTCTGCAGACATCCCTCAAAGGTATCCCCAAACACAGAGAAGTCATCCATGAAGACCTCAAGAAAATCCCCTACCATGTCTGAGAAGATTCCCATCATGCACCGCTGGAAGGTTCCAGGGGCATTGCATAACCCGAACGGCATGCGTTTAAAGGCAAAGGTACCGAAAGGACATGTGAATGTAGTCTTCCCTTGATCCTCTAGGGAGACCTCAATTTGATTGTAACCTGAGTACCCATCTAGGAAGCAATAGAATTGATGACCCGCCACTCGCTCGAGGACTTGATCAATAAAGGGCAAGGGAAAATGGTCCTTCTTGGTACAAGAGTTGAGCTTGCTATAGTCAATACAGACTCTCCAGCCACTACTCACCCTAGTTGGAAGAATTTCCCCATCCTTATTAGTGATCACAGTGATTCCAGCTTTCTTTGGGACAACTTGAATTGGGCTTACCCACTCACTCTCAGCTATGGGGTAGATGATACCAGCTTTCAACAACTTAAGAAGTTCTTTCCTTACCACATCCATAAGATTTGGATTGAGTCTCCTCTGAGGTTGACGACATGGTTTGGATTCAGATTCAAGAGTAATCCTATGAGTTCCAATAAGTGGGCTAATCCCAGGAATATCAGACAGGGTCCAACCAATGGCTTTCTTGTGTTTCCTAAGGACATCTAGAAGCATCCCCTCCTGATTGGCTTCAAGAGAAGAAGATATGACTATAGGATGTGTTTGATTTTCCCCTAGGAAGGCATACTTGAGGGAGGTAGGAAGTTCCTTCAATTCAAGATCTGGTTGGTTCAGAATTTCAGCAGAATATTGGGGCATTGGATCAAGATCAAATTTGTTTCCTAGATTTTCAGATTGAATTGATTCCCCATGTGTAGAAGTTTCAGCCACAAGATTGTATTGACCTGGGTTAGGGAAGGGAGTTTGAGTTGTCTCCATGAATGTGTTATCCTGAAAGGTTTCACTGATTGTTGGTCCTAAGACATCATTATAGGAGCAATTTGAAAATGATTTGAGCCAAGGAGATAAACTTCCTTCATGTGAACAAAGGAAATCAATCTCATTCTGACTTAAACATTCATCAAATATTCCTTGATGTTCCATGGATTCATTATCAATGCTTCCTATCATGTTTACTTCATGAATATCCTCGTCATCCCCTATTTGTGAGCTGGCATTGTAGATGTTCAAGTCTAGACTCATGTTCCCAAAGGTGATGGTCATGTTCCCATTTCGGACTCGGATAACAGAGTTGATTGTTGCAAGGAAAGGACGGCCAAGAATGATTGGAGTTTGATCCCTAGGAACTAAGCTTGGATGATTGTCAAGGACAATGAAGTCAGCAGGGTAGATGAAGTTTTCAACCTTTACCAGAACATCCTTTAAAATACCCTTTGGAACCCTAATGCTACGATCAGCAAGTTGAAGTGTGACAGATCTGGGTTGGAGTTCTTCTAGGCCTAACTGGCAGTACACAGCATATGGGATGAGATTGACACTAGCACCTAGGTCACACAAGGCTTTGACAACTTTGCTTTCTCCTAGTTCAACATTGATGTAAGGGCAACCTGGGTCTTTCAACTTAGGAGGAATTGTACCTTGAATGGTGGTACTCACATTAGCAGCCAAAAGGACTTGGTTTTTATG
Organism: Viscum album; assembly: GCA_963277665.1. Classification (NCBI taxonomy): domain Eukaryota; kingdom Viridiplantae; phylum Streptophyta; class Magnoliopsida; order Santalales; family Viscaceae; genus Viscum; species Viscum album. Next base: position 1,900,152,118 of record OY728141.1, read on the forward strand.
TGAAAATTTTCTTTTAAAAGTGCACAAGTCCTTAAGGTACTTTGAGTAGGCAGGTATGGTTTGGATTGCATCGAGAAGGGGTATGTTCAACTTGACTTGTGAAAATATTTCCCTCAACGTTTCACTCAATTCAGGTTTGGTTTTCCCCCTCATGCGTTGAGGAAATGGTGCAGGTTGTGGGGTTGTTTGTTGAAGAGTTGCTTCTTTCACATTGTTATCAGTTTCTTCAGTTTGATCTTGTGGTTCATTTAAATTTTCATCCAAGTTTAAATCTTCAGGTGGGTTCTGAATTAGTTGTTCAGGTTTCTCAATTGATTTCCCACTTCTTAAAACAGTCACAGCCTTTAGTTGTTCATGAGTTGTTTGAGCACAACTTGACTCTCCCCTTGAAGTTGAGGACGGCACCGCCTGAGTAGGCATGGGTGCCTTTCCTGTTTTGATGGTTTGAAGTTCTTGTTTTAGGGAAGATACCTCCGAGTTCATCCTCTCCATTTGTTTGCACAGTTGTTCTAGTAGGCTTTGTGGAACAGTTTGGGTTGGTGCTTGAGTAGGTTGGTTTATCCCAGGGGGATATTTTGGAGGTGGGATGGTTTGTTGAAAATGGACCAGTGGTTGTTGGTATTGGATAGGTTGGGTTTGGAACTGGTTATGGTTTTGGTAGTTCTGATGGGGGTAAGGATTTTGTTCCTGTGGTTGGCTAGGTTGTTGGTTATCTTTCCAGCGGAAGCCTGGGTGGTCATTGTACCTTGGATTGAAGGTGTTTTGGTATTGGGGCTTTTGAAAGTTTAGGGCATTGACTTCCGCTGGGGGTCCTCCTAGAAGAACATCCTTGATGGATGGAATGGTTGGGCAGTTGTCTGTTTTATGGTCATGTTTGTCACAAATTGTGCAAACAAGGTCTACATTTTGGATTTCATGGACTTTCCTAAGGTCTATCTCTTCAACCTTCCTAGAGAGTGCTGCGAGTTTAGCCCTAAGGCTTTCCTCTTCTCTAAGTGTATGAATTCCTGTGGTTCTTTGTGGCTTTTCAGAATAAGGTGAAGTTCCCCAAGTTTGGTTTTGTTCAGCCAGACTTTCCAGATACTCGTAAGCATCATTTGGGGCTTTGTTTTTAAAAGTTCCATTACACATCATGTCAATGAATTGTTTATTACCCGGACCCAACCCTTCATAGAAAATTCTCACTTGTTCAGGTATAGAAAACCCATGGTGTGGAACCATGTTTAGGGTGTCTTTGAACCTCTCCCATGTTTCATAGAATGACTCTCCCTCTTTTTCAAAAAAGTTTTGGATGCTCTTTTTAAGTGCAATTGTTTTGTGATGAGGGAAGTATTTTTTGTAGAATTCTCTTTGCAGTTGGTCCCAAGAGTGGATTGATGCAGGTCTCAAGTTGTTTAGCCAATTTTTAGCTCGATCCTTTAATGAAAAAGGAAATATCCTCATCTTAGCGGATTCTAGTTGATGTGGGGGACACATGGTTTCAACAATGTCGTTGAACTCTTTGACATGAAGGTATGGCATTTCTGACTCCATCCCATGAAAGGTTGGAAGGTGGTTTAGGACATGGGGTTTGAATATGTAGTTGGTGTCTCCTATGGAATTGTGTCTAATGCATGAGGGGGCATTGGTCCAAGCTGGAGTGAGGTAGTCGTTCATGGTTTGATCAACTACATTCCCTAAGTTTGGAGCTTCTTGGTTTTGGTTTCCCATTTGATTCCCCCCAGGGTTTACAATTTGATTTTGTGGATGACCCTCCATTGGACTTGTTTCAAGTTCTGACTTTGGGGTTTCAAGAATATTTAAATCTGATTTAAACAATCCCTTAGGTGCACTTGACTCCCCTATCCCAGGACTTTCAACCCTAACTAGTCTGTTTGAGAAATCGCGGGTGTAGGCGGACATGCGCCAAAAAAAAAAAAAAAAAAAAAAGCGAGAAAGGGACAAGATAAGAGATCTTGGGTGAGAGTAGAAGAATGGAGGTGAGGAAAGAAGGTTTTTTTTTTTTGGATCTAAGGTACTTACTTGGTCCCCGGCAACGGCGCCAAAATTTGGTTCACGCCCAAATTTACCCAAGAGAAGAAGGGTAGAACGGTCCTTGTAGTGTAGCTTGGGTTGTCGATTCCACAGAGACCAAAGAAGATACCTAAGATACAAAACCTAAGGGATGGATTTTTGGCTATGAAGTGGCCAACTTGGATTGATTTTGGATGGGTTTTAAAGATATCTAAAAGATTTAAGTGGATTCAATTTAAAAGAATGAGTTGATCCTAGGTTATCACTCGGGGTGGATTGGATGTATTTTCTTTTTAATGATTTCAATTTCTTAAATTTGAGATGGGTTCATTTAAGGAGATAAAACAACATCATCACTTACTGGTTTAATGCCTACACCCTCTAATACTAATCACCTATACACTTGAAGGATCAAAGTTTTGAGCACTTCAAGGTAAAGGATCGTATTAGTACTTGAAGTGTGTGGCCTTAACTTCAACAAGGACGATGGAGTTTAAAAATCATCAAATAAAAATCCCAATTAAAGAAGTGATTATACATTAATTAGGTGATAAATAACATCTAATCCAGCCCCTTGCTACTCCCTTGGATCAACCCATAAGTGGGTTATCCCTCCATTGATCCCATGGTTTCAATGGAAGCGGAAAGTAGACTCATAAGGGAGGAATGGAGAAGTAAAGAAAACAACAAAAATAAAATGATCACTCCACCGTTGTGTGAATAATTTCACAAGGGTTGGTGTGAATAAATTCACACCTTGATCCAACGGTATCAAAGTGATATTAAGAACAACAGAATAAGAGTAGAAGAAGAACTTTTATTAAGAAACTAAAGTGAATTGAACAACTTACATGTGAAAGACAAAATTGAGGCAACAAAAATGCAGCATAACATTACAAGTAAACAAAGCATCCAAGATCTTCAACTCCTTCACCACCACTGCCTTAAATAGGCATTTTGGGAGCCTTGGGTCGAACCACCAACAGTACAAGTCATCCCAATCAATGAGGGTAGGCATAGGTGGTGGAAAGTAGGTGGAGAGGTGACTTCTCCACCCTTGACCCGAGGTGGCAGCCAGTTTTCATCCACCGAACAGACGCGTCTGGAAGACCTTCTAGAAGTCCGAATCAGGGTGGGCCATAGAAGAAGGAAATGGAGCTCCAGATGTCTGCTAAACGCCTGTAAAAGTTGGGCCCATTTGGAGTTGTGTATTCCGAGATATGATCAAATTGGTGGACTGTTTTTCTGGGCCGCAGAATCTGGCCCAGAATTGTATCTCTAACTTGGGCCGCCTAAATGACCACCATGGAGGCCGAATTAGCATTAACTCATGAAGAGTGATTTGTTCCTGTACATGTCTTCTAGCATCCCACGAAATTTGGGATTAATTGGGCCTGTATGTTGGGACCCACAGTCTCATCATTGGGATGGTGTCCAATCTGCCTTCTCTAGAATTGCTTCCTTTCATTGCCAAATATCTCCATCATCCTCCATGAATTCTCCATTGATCCCTGAATCAAACATGATCATATTTAAGTGTAGATAAATTTACAAAAATATCAAATTAAAATATGTATAATTCAATTCCTTAAAATCAGATGAATCATTGGGTACTTTAAATGATGTTCAAAAATGTACCACATAATAGTGCATTTTAAGAAGGTATTACAATCATAATGTGAAATGATGTTCAAAGTGTAAAATGCGCTAAAATGGTATTTATGAATAACAAAGAACATGAAAATTAAGTATATTAACAATGAATATTAGCCTCATTTAGTGGCTAATCAAACCTAACTTACAAACTACGCTAGTTTTGATCCCAATCTTCTAAACAGGGTATGTAGGAAGCCCCCATGAGTTCCAATCCCATCCAATGGTAAACTCTAGTTCTCCCTCTTATGGATTTTCCCTTATGATGTGAAATATTCTATTTATGGGTCACATCCCCTAGATCCACCTCCCTAAGGTGTTCTAATCCATCCTACATCTCTTCATCCTTCATCTCATCCCTATCCCAGCATGATCGCTTTGTCCACCTTCATCCATTTGGGTCGCTAACCATGTGTAATACGCAACATTTTAACGGACCATATCAATATGCAAGACCAATGCCAAATCCTAATCAATGTGGACATTGATTACTATCCACTACGATAAATAGAAATCATCCCTGAGGTTCAAGCCCATCATACATTCAGATCATAGTCTTTCTTTTGAGCCACCATGTATCTGATGTATCATGCCCCAACCTGTAGGTTGCACAACCTTTGGATCCCTATCCATTTGTTCCATTCTCAAGTGATTCCTTTTTAGGTGTCTCATATCCACATACTATACTATGTGGACTTTGATTCCATGCCACTAGGATATATATGAAGCCTCATTGATGTTCAATCCCACCACCCTTAACACATCATCCACTCCATACATTCCATGCATTCCATTTCTTTACCTCCTCCGTATCCATCCTTATTCTTACATGGGATACCAAATCCTTAGGTGATCATGCCATCCATTTTGGTCATCTCAACCCATAATCCCCATCCACATCATCACTACCCCTAGAAACATACATGATTCTTAGTGTGTAATCCCAATACAATTTATATTCATCAATCAAAGAATAATCCTCCTGTAAAGGGTTGTAACAATGTGTAACCCCGGAACCACTCCTTCAGAATACATGGGCTTTGATCCCAACCTTGTAAACAGGGTACGTAGGAAATCTCCATGAGGTTCAATCCAAACCAATGGTAAACCATGGTGTCTCTGTCCATGGGGCTAACCTCTCTAATCCTCCCTATGTTGTTTCCAGACCAACCTTCATGGTCTGAAACCTTCTATTTATCGGATGCACCACTGGCGTCCACTCACATTGGTACTTTTGATCCACCCATATGTTAGACTTTGGTACCTACCCCCCTAGGGATGTACCCCTTAATGAAGTGAATGCTTCTCTTTATGAGATGTACCACCTTGGGTCTACGTTCATTGGTCGTTCTAATCAATCCATCTGGTAGAACTTCTAGGTGTTCCTTTATAGGGATCCACCTCTCTGATCCATTCCTATGGGACATTATGATTTCTCTGATTTGTACCTAAAAATCATTAAACTCATGGCTTAACACAAGTAAAACATGGTATTCTAGAGGAAAACCTCAAGAATAATTTCCAATGGAATAATATACCTTATGATCTCTATTTGATACCTTGGGTTGGTTCCCTTGAGAATCCCTCTTATGAGGAAGAATGAAAGTTCTCTAATATTCCCACATCAAGACATTCCATTGATAACCAATGTGACTACTCATCTAACAAAAATTAATTGCACTGACTAGACAAATTGAAATGTCTAGATTGAAGCAACATAGTTATCTGACATCCATGAAGACATGGTTTTAAGAATGAGTTAAAAAAAGTCTTAATCTATGAAGGATACCTGAACCAGGAAATGCATTCTAATGATCGATCTATTTAAGGAGGAACTAACAACCCATCGTCTCGTTACGATCATGGATAGCACACCATTGATAAGTTATTGAGTGTATCCTACCATCGGAATGTTGGAATGTGACGTGAAATGCAGTTTGTCAGAGAAAAAATGATGTGTGACGAGTGGACATGCCCTAGTGAATGCTTCATAAACAACCCTTTAACCCCAAAACCCTAAATCCTTAGCACCAAAAAACACTAAACCCTCAGCCCTAGCAATAAAAAAACCCTCATAATAAAAAACGGTACATCCTTATACCTAAATAACACTTAATATTTATCCCCAATAAAACATAAACCCTTAGTCCTAAAATAACCATTCCATTAGTCCTAAAATACTCTAATCCCAATGCCCCAAAAAACCCTAACCCCTAAACACAGAAAATCCATAAACACTGTGCTCTAAAAAATGATAAACCTTTATTACCAAAATAAACTGAAACCTCATCCCAAAAATATCCTAACCTTCATCCCCCCAAAACCATAACCTCATATCCCCCAAAACCCATAAAACTTCATCCTCAAAAACCCCTAAATCATCATCCCCAAAAAAATGATATATCCTTATCCCCAAATAATGCTAAACCTTGAGTCCCAAAACCCATAACCCCCAACCCCAAAAACCCTTAAATGTTGTGTCCCAAAAATCCCCAAAACCAAATCACTAAAAACCTATCAACCCAAGCCCCCCATAAACCCAAAACCCAGCCCCATAATTCCCAAAATCCTCAACCCCAAGAAACCAGAAAATCACCCCCCAAAAACCCTAAACCAAAAGGCACAAAAAACCCCAAACACCCAATAAAAAAACATTAAACCCTCAGCCCTAGAAATCCATAAACCCTTTGCCCCAAATAACACGAAACCATCATCCGCAAAAAAACCCCTATTCCCTCAGCCTAATCATTTTAAACCCACTCCCACCAAAAAAAATAAGCCTAATGGATATGGAAACTGTAAACCCTCATCCTAAAAATATCAAAACGATCACCACCCTATATACCTAAACCCTCAACACCAAGAAACCTAAACCATTATACCCAAAAATCTCTAATCCCTCAACCAATAAAAACATAAACACTCTACACAAAATACCATAATCCTCAAAACCCCCAAAACATCCTACCCTAACAACCCTAAAAACTCAACACCCAAAACCCATAAACCACATCCTCAATAAACACAAAATTCCCATCCCCCAAAAAAACCCAAAACCCTATGACTCAAATAACCTTATACCCTCTTCCCTAACAACCTTAACCCACATCCCCAAAAACCACTCTTCACTTAAACCTAAAAAACCATAAATTTTCATCACTAAAATACCCAAATCCATCTAGAATATGAAACCCTAATCACTAAGATCTAGAACATCCTCAACCTATAACCCAAAAAACCTCTATGCCATCCTACAAAAAAAAACAGAAAACCTTAATCCCATTAAACCCTAAACCCTCATCCCATGAAAACCGAAAACCCTCAACCGAAGAAAACACTAAATCCTCACCCCTTGAAAACCATGAACAAAAATCCCCTGAAAACAGTAAACCCTCACCCATAAAAAACCTTAAACCATCTATTCAATGAACCCTATACCAACATCCCAATAAATATATAAGACCTGAGTCCCAGAAAAAACCAAACCCTCATATCTAGAAACCACTAAACTCTCAACCCTAGGGATCCCAAAACCAAATCATTAATAAACCCTAAACCATCATTTACGAAAAACCTATTCCCTTATCCATATAAAACTATAAACCCTAATCCCTAGTTTAGTATAAACCCTCAACCTAAGAAAACCATAAACCATAAACCCTAAAATCTAGAAAATAATATATTCTCATACCTAGAGAATGCTAAACCCTTAGACCCAAAAAAACATAAACAGTCAACCTTATAAATAACTAAAAACTCTGTTCTAAAGAATCCTAACCAATATTCCTTTGAAAACACTATACCCACATCCCCCGAAAACCATAAACTATTATCTTTAGAAACCCCTAAACCCTCAAAAAATACTAATCCTATAGAACCAAAAAAATCTTAAACGCTCACCTCCATAAACCCTTAAATCATCATCACTAGAAAAACCATAAACCCTCGTCCCCAAAAAACCTATACACTCAACCCCAAAAAAACCTAAACCTTTATACCCTATGAAAACAGTAAACCCCCATTCCTATAAAAGCCTAAACCTTCTAAAAATTTAATATTAAACCTTCATCCCTATAAAACCCTAAAAACCATCCCCTGAAATTCTTAATCCCCCGAAAACCATAGTCATTTACCCTAGAAAACTCTAAAACTATACCCCATAATACCCTAAAACATCAACCCATGTAAACCCTAAACCCTAATCCCTAAAAAAAGTAATCCCTCATCTCTAGAAAACCCTAAAGCCGCATTACTAGAAATCCATTCACCTCAATTGAAAAATACAATAAACCCTCATCTTCAAAAATCCCAAAACTATCATCCTCAAAAAAACACTAAACCCCCAGTCTAAGAAAACCTTAAACCCTTGGCCCCATAAAACCCTATACCCATAGTCATATATAATACTAAACCCTAATCCCCAAAACCGAAAAACCCTTTCACCCAAAAAAAACTAAACACCCATCCCTATAATCCTTAATCATTCATCCCTACAAACACATTAACCCTTAGCCCCATAAAACCCTAAACCCCAATTCAATGAAATCCCTAAAACATCATCCATAAAGAAACACGAAACACTTAGCCACATAAAACTCCCATCCCACAGACCTAGAAAACCCTGACCATCAACCCTAGAAAACCCTTATCCCTAGAGAATCATAAACCCCCAGCACTAGATAACCCTAAAACCATATCCTTATAAAAAACCATACCCTATTCCCCTAAAAACCCCAACCCTATTCTATAAAGATCCCTAATCCCTCATCACTAGAAAACCCTAAACACGCATCCCAAGAAAAATCTAAATCCTTCGCCGCTAAAATTCCTAGACCATCTTCCCCAAAAATCAGTAAACCATCAATCTAAGAAAACCCTAATCCCATCCCAAAGAAACCCCCAAACCATCAACCTCCAAAATCCCAAAACCATTATCCCTAAAAAACCTAAACCCTCTTCGCCAAAAAACCTTAATCCCCAAGACCTACAAAACACTAAATCCTCTTCCCTAGGTAACCCTAAATACATACCCATGAAAGCCCTAAACTCTCATTCTAATAGAAAACAACACCATCAGCCCTAGATTACAAAAAAAAAACATCACCCAAAAAATTCATAAACCCTCATTCTATATAAGCCATAAAAAATAAGTTGTGGAAAAGTGTCAACCCTAAACCATAGAATAACCTAAACCCTGCATCAAAAAACATTGAAACCCTCAACCCCTAGAAAACAAAAAACCCTCATCACCATAATATAATAAACCCTCATCCTGAGAAAAACATATACCCTTAGCCTAAGATAACCCTAAACCCTTTACCGATGAAAACCCTAAACAATCATCCATCAAAAAAATATAAAATCTCATCCCCCAAAAACTCTACAGCATCATCCCTAAAAACAGAGTACCCATATAATGAAAAATCCAAAACATTCCTTCCCAGAGAACCCAAATCCCTCATCCCGAAAAAACCCCAAAGCCCACGCACCAAAAAACAATAAACCTTCTTCTTTAGGAATCATTGAAGCTTTGTCCCAGAAAACCATACACCCAAATCTCTTCAAAGCCATAACCCACTTCCCTAGAAAATGTGGAACCCTTAGCCCAAAACATTCCTAAATCCTTAGCACCAGAAAACCCTAAACCATCAGTCTCATAACACCATAAAAACTTATCTATAGAAAACCCAATACCCTCATCCATAGAAAATTGTAAACCCTCATCCCCATAAAACCATTAACCTTCAACACTAGAAAATCCTAAATACTCACCCCTATGAAACCCTAAATTGTCTGTACCTAAAAACCCTAGACTGAAAACCCCATAAAACCATAAACCCTCTACAAAAAATAACACTATACCCTCATCCCTTATGTTCCCAAAATCCTCATCCCACAATAACCCAAACCCTAGCCTCAGAAAACCACAAACCATAATCTCCAAAGAAAATCCATAATCCCTCTTAACCGAAAACCTAAGCCCTCAACCCTAGAAAACCACAAAACCCTCATCCCCATAACACCCTAAACCCACATCACTAAAAAACACTAAGCCCTTATCCCCTGAAAAACAAATATTTTAGGTCCCAAAAAACCCTAAACCCTCATCCCCATAAAATCCTAGACACTTGGAAATAGATAAACCAAAATAGTCAATGCTAGAAAACCCTAAACCCTCTTCATTACAAATGTATGAACCCTCACCCACCAAAAATCCAAAACACTCATTAATAGAATACACTAACACCTTATCCTTAGAAAACCCTAAACGCTAATCCATGGAAACCCAAAACTATCATCACAAAACACTAAATAACCTCATCCCTAGAAAACCCAAAAAAAAAACTCAGCTCCATAAAACCCTTATCCATTATCAATGAAAAATGTTTGACCCCCATCACCAGAAAAATATGGAATATCATCACTAGAAAACTCTGAACCCTCAGGCTCATAAAACTACTAAACACTCATCCCCAGAAAAACATGAACCCTCGGTCCCTAAAAACACTAAACACTTATCCATAGAACCCCCTAATCTAAAATCCATATAAAACTCTAAACCATCATCATTATAAAAACCCAAACTCTCTGCCAATAAAAAACCTAAACCCTTATCCTCAAAAAAAATTAAACCCTCATTCCTAGAAAACCTTAAACCCTCTTTTATAGAACTAAACCCTCATCACCAGAAAACCTAAAACCCCTATTCCTAGAAAACCCTAAAGACACGGAAATGAAAAATCCTAAAACCCCTTCCCAAAAAAACCCTAAACCCTCATCCATAGAAAATATTATACCCTTATCCCCAAAAAACACTAATCAATCATCCCTAGAGAACCCTAAACCCTCATACCCAGAAGAAACTAAACCCCCATGATATGAAAACAAAAAAACCTTATCCCCCCAAAACTCTAAACCCTAATCCCAAATAACCCTAAATACTCAACCCTAGAAAACCCTAAACCCACATCGCTAGTACACCGTTGACCCTCATTCAAAAATATTTCCAACCCCGAAAAACCATAAACTCTCAACCCCTAAAAATCCATAACCATCATCCTTATAATACCCAAAACCCTCAAACCCTGAAAACCCTAAACCTTAATCCCTATAAAACACTAACCCATCAACCCATCAACCCTCAAACCATCAATCCATGGAAACCCTAAACCCTCATACCCAAAAAATCATAAACCCTCAACCCCAAAAAACCATAAAAACACATCCCCATAAAACTGTAAACCCCCAGTCCTACAAAACCCTAAACCCTCATCACTAGAATAAGATAAACCCTCCGTGCCAAATATCCCTAAACACTATGTCTCTAAAATCCCTCAACATAAGCCCCTAAAAAAATAATCCCTCATCTCCAAAACCCTTATTCCATTATCCCCAAAAAAACATAATCTTTCATCCCCAAAAGAAACCCTAAAGCCACTACACCACAAAACCCTCAACCCTCAACCCTACAGTCCCTAATCCCTCAGACCTAAAGACCCAAAACCTTCATTCCCAAATACAATAAACCCTCATACTGAAAAAAAAATATATAGACATCACCAATATCATGAAACACTAAGCCCCAAAAACCCCTAAACCCTCATTCACAAAAAAAACCAAAAAGCTACATCTCCTAAAAAAACCTAAATACATATACTCATAACCGCTAAACACCCATCCCCACAAAATACTAGAACCTCATCCTCAAAACCACCAATCCCCAAACCAAAAAAACCATAAACCCTATGCCACTAAAAAACCAGGACCCATAACCCAAAAAAAAACAATACCCTCAACCCCAACAAAACCTAATCCAAAAAACCTAAAAAAATTAAACCTTAAAAAACCCCATAAATCATCTTCCCAATTATACCCTAAAACATCAACTCCAAAAAACCATATACTCTTAGCCCCAAAAACCCTAAACTATCAGTCTAAAATATATCAATATTGTTTGGTAAAAATCCATCAAGGAATCCTCTGGGTGTTTTCTGGTGTGAGTGTGTTTGTTGAAAGATCTAGAAGACCAGGATTCTGTTGGGTAGGTGTCCCTAAAGTAGGTCTTTATGGAAGAATTATGCATAACAGTGATGGAAATTGACAGGGTAAGGATTTCTTTAGAGTGGTGCTATGCAAACCATGAAGCATGGTATGAATACCATGTAGTAAAAACAGTTTACATAAAGGCTTGCAGTTTGAGTCAAGAAAATAGTTCACGGGAGGTGTGTCATTTGTGGATGATAGGCGATTATACATTTTCAGAGGATATTGGCCTCCAAAAGGAATGATAAGTGCTATATCGGCTGCATAGCACAACCCACGGTGAATGATGTACCACATTAATGTTTTGGGTAAAATCGATTAGCAAATTTTTTAGATCTAATTACTTATATAAGGACTATTAATTAGATTATTATATCGAGAGTGATTTTCATTAAAAAACCATCTTCTCACTAGGAATATTTTAGGAAAAGTTCGATGTAGTTCCTGAGGGAGGATTCTGAAAATGTGAAGAGGTTTGCAAGAGAGGAGTCTGCAAAAGGAGAATAGTTCCATAGATATAGTTCCTTGAAGGGTTTTTGTGGGGCACTGTACCCCATAATGTAAAAGAGTCTAAAATGTTGAAGAAGTCCATGGGGAATAATCCGTCCATGAGGTAGAGTTGGTCTGTGGAATATGAATATATCCACGAATAATGGATGGTCTTTAGAACAAGAGGTTGTTGATGAAGGCCCCACGCCATGTGGTTCAAGGCAATTCACAGTGGAAACAATGCTCATTATTATGGAAATAAACTAGTTTGTGTAGGTAATTTTTGTAAACTAGCAATATGAAGAAATGTAGATTTCATCTATGAGTGAAAAGGGGGATTGAATGGAATATTTATCTATAGTTTAGGATGAATTAATTCATGAAATTGAAGGGAACTATATGTCCAAAAACTATATCTGGGTCCCTTACAAGACCAGTGAGAAAAGGAATAAGAAGACAATGATCATTTACACTAGCAATGATACATAACAAGAGACTAATTGACCTTTAGGAATGATGTGAGTTGACCCTAAACCTTATAAAGGTAGTGAGCATTAGAATATAAGTGATATATCCCCAACCTTGAAAGTTAACTATCTTCCTTAGAGGATTTGGTACATCAGCACATAACCTTTGTTCTGCTCCGTGGATGTAGCCTTTTAGGGTGAACCATGTAAAATTATTGAATCATATGTCTGATCTAAATGTTTCTCACTAAAATGGGAAGGAGAGAGAATATTGCTTTTCACAAAGAAACTAGATCTGAAGGGGAAATTATTCTAATCTATCATACCCTAATTCACCCCACTTTAAGGGTTTTTATCCCAATTGGGATAACATAAATTCTTGACAAAAAATCCTACACCATCACACAGAAAAACAATAAAATCTAATACCTAAAAAACTATAAACCCTCATCCCCAAAAAATCTATACACCCTCATCCAAAAAACCACTAAATCATCAACCCCAAAAATTCTAGAAACATCCACCCCAAAACTATTGAATCCCTCAGCCCATAAATACCCTATACCCATAGCCCCCCAAAACCCCAAAACCCATAACCCAAATAAATCCATATTTCATTATACCCAACAAAACCCTAAATCATTGGCCCACAAAACCCCTAAACCCTAAACCCATAAAACCATAAACACTCATACATAAAAAAACTAAAACCATAGACCCAAAATAGACCAATCAATAATCCCCAAAAACGTAATATATTATAACCATAAACCCCTAAATGATTATCCACCAAAACACAAAAAACTCTTATCCCCAAAAATCACTAAATGGTCAGCCCCCAAAACCCTAAACCTCACCACCAAGAAAACATAAACAATCAGCACTAAAAAAATCAAAACCCATAGTGACAAAAGACCCTAAACCATCATCCCCAAAAAACCATAAACTCAAAACCCAAATAATTCCAAAACCCAAATCCGAAAAAAATGAAACATCATCTGAAAAAAACATAAACCATTATCCCACAAAACACCTAACCCATTAGCCCTAAAAAACCATGAAATCTCAACACAAAAAACACTAAACACTCATCCTAGAGAACCATAATCCCTCATCCCGAGAAATACCTAAACCCTTTTCCCTAGACAAATGCTCAACCCAAGTCATAGAAAATAGTAAACCTTGTGTCCCTAATAAATTATATCATTTTCCCCATTATTCCCTAATCCTGCATCCCTAGAATACCAATAACCTTCAGCCCTAGAACACCCATCACCCACATCCTATGAAAAATCTAAACCATCATCCCTAGAAAAACCTTAACCATTATGCGGATAAATCACTAAATAGTTCTCCCAAAAAATACCTGAACAACCATCCCTAGAAAACCTAAAACCATTATCCAAAAAAAATCATAAACCCTCATCCCCTTGAAAACCCCAAACCATCAAACCCAAAAAAATCATAAACCCTCATACAATGAAAACCCTAAACCCTAAGTTGACAAAAACCCTAAACCCTTAAAGCCACAGATCCATAATCCCTAAGCCATGAAATCCCTAAACCCACATCCTGAGAAAACCATAAACCCCCGCCAAAAAAACATGAAACCTATCCCCCAAAACATCCTAATCAGTAATCCTCAGAAATCCATATACCCCAACCCCATAAAACCCCAAACCCTTTACCCTAGATAACCCTATACCCTAATCACTAGGAAATTCTAAACCCTTATCCCCATAAAACCATAAATCCTAAACCTTAGAAAACTGTAATCCCTGAGCCTAAATAAATCCATAACCTTTTTCACTGGAGAACCCTAAACCCCAAGACACAAAAAAACCAACAACACTTTAGTATGAGAAACCTTTAAGCCATTATCCCCATAAAACACTAAACCCTCAGCACCACAAGAGACTAAAACCAATGCCCCAAAAAACCCTTAACCATGATCTCTATAAAACCAAAAAACACTTATCCTTGAAAAATTCTACATCATCAACCCATAAAAACCTAAACCCTATGCCCCAAAAAATCATTATCTATTAACCCTAGAAAATGCTAAAACCATTCCCCATAATACCTTAAAAACCCGGTCAGAAAAAACATAAATGTAGAGATCCAAAAAATCAAAAAATCTCATCCCCAAATAACCCAAAATTCTAGTCCAAATAAACCATAACACTTCATCCCCCAAAACCCTTTAACCCTCATACAAAAAACCATAAAACCACAGCCCAAAAAACCATAAACCCTTAATCAAACATAACACTAAACCCTCAACTCCCAAAAAAAGTCACCCCTAGACTCCACAAAACCCTAAATACCCATCAACATAAAACCCTAAACCCTAAACCATCTTTCCCAAAATCCACAGAACCCTCATCCCCAAAAAACCCTAAACCATTATCCTCAAAAAAACAAAAACCCTCATCCCCAAAAAAATGTAAACCGTCATCCCCAAAATCCTAAAACACTCAGCCCCAAAAAATGAAAAACCCTCATCCCCCAAAACCCTACTACATACTCCCCAAAAACCAGAAAACATCAACCAACATAAACCATAAACCCTCAAACACATAAAACACGATACCCATAACCCCATTAAAACCCCATTACCATAATCCCCAAGAAACTGCTAAACCCTCATCCCTAAAAAAATCCTAATCCATTAGTGACATAATAACCAAACCCTTAACCCAAACGACATTAACATCCAAACATAAACAACCCTAAACCATCATCCCTAATAAATCATAAAACATCACCCCTATGAATCCTTGAACCTTATGTATTAAGAAACTCTAAAACCTCTACCCCAACAAACCCTAAACCCTGACCACATGAAAACCTAAACCCATATCCTGAAGAAACCAAAATCCTTCATCACAATAAACCCTAAACTACTTTACCAATGAAACCATAAACCCACATCCCATGAAACCCTAAACACTTAGCATAATGAATCATTAAACTCTCAGCCCCAAAAAAACCAAAACCCTCAAACCCGTGAAAATGTAAATCTTTTTTCCAAGAAACCCTATACCCTCACCCCAAAAACACTAAACCCTCATCCCCATAAACCCTAAATATCCATCCACAGGATACCATAAATCCCTATCCTCATGAAATCCTAAACCCTTAGTCCTAGGAAACCATATATCGTCAAACCCAAGAATCCCTATACTTGATGCCCAATGAAATCCTAAACCCCCAGCCACGAGAAAACCTAATCCCATAAACCCATTAAACTCTAATCCACATGCCCAAAAAATCCACATACACTAGTCCAAAGAAACCCTAAAACCACGTCACCAATAAACTATAATCCCACAACCACATGATACCATGTTACCTAAACCCCAACAGGTGCTAAAACCTTAGACCAAAGGACACCAAACCCTAATCCTAATAATAAGTAAACCTATGATACTAAGAAACCCTAAACCCCCAACCACAAGAAACACAATACCCATAGTCTAATGAAACCATAAACCCTCAAACCCATGAAACAATAAACCCTTATCCATAAGAAACCCAAACTCTCTGCCCAAAAAACCATAGACCCTCAACCCCAAGAAACCCTAAACCATAAATCCCAAGAAACACTAAATAATCAGCTCCATAAAAATTTAAAACGTCACCCCCATGAAACCCTACACCCTTTAACCCAATAAAACATAACCATATACCATAAGAAGCAATAATACCTCAACCAAGGTGAATCTAAACTCTCATTCCCAGAATAAACTAATCCCTCGGCCCTATGAAACACTAAACTCTCCACCCTAGATATCCCTTATCCCTCTATACCATAAACCCCTAAACCCTTAGACCCAAGGCACCCCATATAATCCAACCCACGGCATCCTAATTCCTCATAAAAAAATTAAACACCCAACCCCAAAAACCCAAAACCCTCACCTCAAAAAAAGCATCAGCCCTCCACCCCAGAAAACCCTAAACCCTCATTAGAATAAAAACCTAAACCCTCTAGTCCAAACCCGTAAATTCTTAGACCCAAAAAACAATAAAACCCCTTCCTTGAAATACCCTAAACCCTCAACCACAAGAAAAAATAAATTTTCTTCCACGACATACCCAAAAACTTCATCCCCAAGAAACATTAAATCATCAGCTGTAAGAAACACTAAACACTTGGTCTAAATAAACCTTAATGTTGATCTCAACAACACACTAAACACTCATTAAAACTAAACCATAATCCCTCATCCCCATGAAACCCTAATCTATAAACCATGAAACCCTGAACCATCGGCCCCATTAACTCCAAATCCCATATCTACATGAGACCATAAATCTATGCCTCATGAAATCCTAAAACCCCAACCCCATGATATCCTAAACCATCATCCCAATGAAACCCAATCCCCTCAACCCCAAATAACCGTAGACCTTATCCCCAAGAAACTTTTAACCCTCATACCCTTGAAACCATCAACCCTCATCAATAAGAACCCATGAACCCTCTACCACATGAAACACCAACCCAGAAATCTAAGAAAACCTGAAAACTTAAGTTCACAAAACAGATAAAGCTCATCTCCAAGATATCATGAGCCAACCTACAAATGAAACCCTTAACCATAATACATAAGAAACCCTTATTCATTATACAAAAAATACTTGAATCCATAGCCCCAATAAACCCTAGACCCAAAAACCCAAAAAACCAAGAACACTTAGCACCGTAAAACACATAACCTTTTTTCCAAGAAACTATGAACCATAATCCCCATGAAACATTGAACCATCATCCCAAAAAAGCATGATCCCCCATCCCCAATAAACAATGAACACTTAAACTTATTGAATGTTGAACCTCATCACCATGAAACATATAACCCTCAACCATAAGAATCCCATAACCATATACGCCAAGAAACGTAGAAACCTAATCCCCATGAAACATAGAACCCTCATCCCAATAATCTCTAAACCATTATCCCCAAGAAAATATGAATTGTTTCCCCATTATACCCTAAACCATCATTTCCATGAAACTGTAATCTCTCATCCACAAAAAACCCTTAACCATAATCTCCATAAGACCATTAAACCTCATCGCTAGAAAATTCTAAACCTTCAGCCCCAAATAACCCTAACCATAAACCTATGAATCCCTAAACCATAATCCCTAGAAAAATCTAAACCATATGCCCTATAAAACCATGAAATATCCATTCCAAATAAACCAAAACACATTACCATAGAAATTCATGAACCCTCAGTACCAAAAAACTACAAACCCTCATCCCCAGAAAACAATAAACCCTCATCCAATTAAAATCATTGACACTAAGCACTATAAAAAAATGAACACTTATCCCTAGAAATCATATAACATCATCCCTGGATAACCCAAAACCCTTAGCTCAAAAATACCTAAATAGATATCCCAAAAAAACCATGAATCCTCAACCATTGAAAACTCCAAACCCTCTTCCTTGGAATACCCTTAACCCCTCACCCATAGTAAAGCCCAAACACTCAAAACCAAGAAATCTAGATCCTTTATCCCCAAAAAACATTGAACCCTCAGCACTAGAAAACCATAAACTCCATTCCTTGGAAAATCTGAACCCTTCATCCACAAGAAATAGTAATCCCTGATCCCCTCAAAACCCCAAACACACAATGACCAAAAACCTTATTCCATATCCCTAGAAAATCATAAACCCAATGCACTAGAAAATCATAAACCCTAATCATCCAAAAACCCAAAAACCAAAAAACTATAAAACCATAAGACATCTTCCCAAAAAATATTAAACTTGTATCCCTATAAAACCCAAATCCATTATTCTCAAAAACCCTTAAACCATCCACTTATGAAACATCTAAACCAATAGAACCAGAAAAACCAAAACCCCCAGCCCCTGAAAACCCTATACCCTAATCACATGAATACCCAAATCCCTCATCCCCCCAAAAAACCTATACTCATATACCTAGAAATCGATAGACATTCATTCCAAGAAAATCCTAGACCATTAGCCACAATAAATCCTAGACCCAGAACCTTAGAAAACCCCAAAACCCTATCCCTAGAAAACAAAAAAACCTTAGCCATTGAAAATCCTAGACCGTCATCCGTAGAAATCTATAGAACCTCAACCTTATAAAACCAAAAAACGTCAGCCGAAAAAACCATAAACCATCATCACTAAAAAACCCTAAAACCCTTATCCTAAGAATACCATAAAAATCAGCCCCAAAAAACCATAAATACATATCCCCATAAAAACATACACCCTTCGTTACCAAGTAACTTAAACACTAATCACCAAAAATCCTTACACACCCAACCCTAAAAAACCCTAAACCCAAAGCCCATGAAAATCCTAAAACCCAACCCCTATAAATCCATTCACACATTGTACAAATAAATTTATACCCTCGACACTAGAAATCCCTAAACCCTTAGCCCTAGAAAATTTTAAACTCCCAGCCTTAGAATAATGTAAATAGTCGCACTTTCCAAGAAAACCATAAACCCTAATCCAAGAAAAAAATAACCCGTTTCCCTAGAAAACACTAAACCCTCTATCCTAGAAAACTCTAAACCCTCGTACATAAGAAATTATAAACCCTTATCCCAAGAATACCCTCAACCCTCATCCCCATAAAACAGTAAACCCTTGGCCCCATAAAACCCACATCCCCAATCCCCAAAAACACTAAACCCTTTGACCTAGATAACACTAATCTTGTATCCTTAAAAAAGCAAAAAATCAACACAAGAAATCTCTAATCCCATTGTCTCAAAAAATCCTAAACCCTCATTCAAAAATTCTCTACACACTTATGCCATAAAACATAAACAATCAACCCCATAAAATACTAGAACACCACTCCATAAAAAACCCTAAACCCAATTCAACAAGAAAACCAAACCCCATACCAAAAAAACCATAAACTCTATGCCACAGAAAACCCTAAACACTCACCCACAAAAACTCTAAAACCTCACACCAAAACCCTATACACCTAGCCATTAAAATTAATAAACCCAAATCCCCATTAAAAGATAAACTCTCCACCCTGAATAACTCTATAACCTCATTACTATAAAAACACATAACCCTCGACCCCAAAAATACAAAAACCCAATGATAAAAAAAACACAAAATCCCCATCCCCCATAAATCCTAAATAGTCATCCCCCAATACCCTAAATCATTTTCCCCATAAAATCCAAAAACATCAACCCCAAAAGATAGTAATCACGGAGAATCAATGGTCCTAAACCCTCTTACCCAAAAACACCAAATACAAATTTCTAAAAATAAACTAAACCATTATCCCCAAATAAATCAAAAATATTTATTCCCTAAAAAACCTTAAACTTGCAGCCCTAGAAACAATAACACTGATCTGAAAAACAAAATCCAAAATCCCTAGGTCTAAAAGACATTAATCCCACATCCACAAAAAACCCTATAACCACATACCTAAAAAACCATAATACCTTAGCCCAAAAAAACCAAAACCATCAGCCAAAATACCCTATACCCTTAATAACAAAAAATAGTAATCCATCATCCCAAAGAAAATACTAAACCCTTATATAGAAAACAACTCTAAACCCTCAGTGAAAAAAACCAACAAGCCTCCACCAGAAATAACAAAAACAATTAGCTCTAAAAACCATAAACCCTTATCTTAAAAGACACCAATCCATCATCCCTAAAAAACATTAAACCGTAGCCCCAAAAAATCCCTAAACCACCAGCCTCAAAAAAACTAATCTATCTCCTCAAGAACACATAATCTCTTATACCCAAAAAACCATAAACCGCCAACAGGAAACAAATAATAAACTCTATGCCCCAACCTCCCAAAACCTATATCTCCAAAAAAACCTAAACACACAACTCCACAAAACCGAAAACCTTATGTCCCAAAAAACTTTATACCCTGAACCCAAAAAAACACTAATCCTTTATAACAAATCAAACTCAAACATTGAACCCTGAAAAACCATAAAACCCCATCCCAAAAAAACACTAAACCCTCAGCCCCAAAAATCATGAAATTATGTACCAAAATAAAAACACCCTCGAAAAAAAAATGAATCTCACATCTCTAAATAACCATAAAACCTATTTTTAATGAAAATAGAAATAATCATCCCCAATAATTCCTAAATCCTCATCCAAAAATAACCCTAAACCCTCATCCCAAAAAACCCAACAACACTCAACCCCAAAAAACCCACAAACACTCAACCCCAAAAAACCCCTAAATCCTCAGCCCTAAAATACACTTAACCAAAGACCAAAAAAATAAATACCCTTAACCCCAAAAAACTGTCAACACTTATCCTGAAAAAACATGTAGCACTCAACCAAAAAAAAACCAAAATCCACTTTCCCAAAAATCATAGACCCTAATACCGAAAAAATTATAAACCCATAGCCAAAAAAACCCTAAACAATCATCCATAAAAAACCTTAAAACTTAAGACCCAAAGATAAAATAAACACTAGACCCCCAAAAAACCAAAATCCACATCCCCAAAACACATGGATACTCTTCCTCAAAATACCACAAATCTGCATCACAATAAACCCCCAAATTCTCAACCGTAAAAATTCTAAAACCTCATCCCCTAAAAAATTTCATCCCTCATAAAAACTAAACATAAATCCTCATCCCAAAAAAACCAAGCCCTTATGCCCCAGAAACTATCATCACTAAACCCAAAAAAACCAAAACCCTCATTCCCAAAAAATAGTATACCAACTACCCCAAAAAATTACCAAGCCTTAGCCCCAATGAACTTAATCCCACATACCCAACAAAACAGCCAACCTATGCCCCAAAACCCTCTTCCTATGGACATAAAATACCACTAATCCTCACATCCACCCCCAAAACCCAAAACCCTCATCCCCAAAAACCTTCAACCATCAACCCTACAATTCTATCATCCCTAAAACCCAAAAAACCCTTTACCCTCATCCCAATAAAAAAAATAAACACAAAACCCCAAAAAACCATCCACCCCTATCCCCAAAAAACCCTCAACCCTCATCCCCAAAATTCCCTTAGCTCTCATCCCTAAAAAACCCTTACCCCAAAGCCTCACAAAAACCTCCACCATTAGAACCAATAATCATTAAACCCTCAGCCACAAAAACACTAAACCCAGAACTCAACAAAAATCATCATCCCAAAAACCAAAAAACCCCCTCAACCCTCATATCAGGAAGCCCTTAACCCAAAACCCCCCAAAACCACAATCCTCTATTCCAAAATACCATCAACTCTCTTCTCAAAAAAATTCCTAAATCCTCACCAAAAAATAATCCTCAACCCTCATCCTAAAAAACCCAAAACCCTCAGCCTAAAAACACCCTCAACCCCCAACCCTACAAATCCATTAACACTCGACAATAAAAAACTTGATCCCTCAAAAAATAGTGATCCCTCTTACCAAAAAACCCACAACCCTAATCATGAAAAAACTCTCAACCCTCAGCCCCAAAAAATAATCAATCCTTAGCCACAAAAAACCATAACCCTCAGCCCCAAAAAACAATCCACCCTCATTCCCAAAAAACCCTCAACCCTCAACCCGAAAAAACCATCACCCAAAAAAATCCTCAACCATTAGTCATAAAAAAACCCTCAAATGTCAACCTAAAATATCCAATGACCCACAACCCAAAAAAAACTACGTACCATCAGTCACAAAAAACCTATGTCCTCATCCACAAAATTGTTATAACCTCATAAAAAATAGAAGCCCGTACCCTAAAAAACAGAAAACCATAATCCTAGAAAAATCATAAACCATCATCCCCTAAAAAACCCACATCCCTAAAAAACCCACATCCTTAAGAAAACCATAGACACTCATACCCCAAAACTATGACCAATAATTCCCCAAAAACACTAATCCATCATCCCCAAAAAAATCATAAAACCTAACCCCTAATAAACCCTACAATCATAGCCCCAATAAAATAGAAAAACCTATCATAAAAACTAAAACCAAAACTCCTAGAAAAACCTAAACCGTAATCCCCAAAAAAAAACTGTAATACCATATCCCCCAAAGAAACTAAACACTCACCCAATAACTCTACACCCTTATCACCAAGAAAACATAAACACACTTCCCCAAAAACCTCTAAAAACTCAACCCCTCCAAAAAACTAACCATCAAAACCAAAAACACTAAACAAGTTTCCACTAAAAACTCTAATCACACAGACAAAAAAAATACTCAACCACCAGAAACCCTTTACACATATCCCTAGAAAACACTAAACCCTCATCTCTATAAACAATAAACCCTATGCCTTAGAAAAAAACCCCAACCTGAGAAAACCCTAAAACCTCATCACAATAAAACCCTAATCTCTTGGACCCATAAAACCCCAAACCCTAACCCACATAAAACCACACACCATATTACCTTGAATAACCTAAACCCGAATCTTTGGAAAACACTAAACACAGATCCCTAGAAACCCCAAAACCATCGTTCCTAGAAAACCTAGAAACTTTATCCACATAATAACCAAAATCTTCATCCCAAGAAAATAATAAACCTCCAACCACAAAAAACCTAATCCCACTTCCCCAAAAAACCTAAAATTTCATCAATCAAAACCCATAATCCCTCATGCCTAAAAAACACAAACCCATAGCCCCAAAAAACCCTTAAATATCAACTCCCCACATCCAAAAAACCCCTAAACCCTTAGAAAATAGAAATGAAAAAACATTTACTGCAAAAAAATAAACCCTCAGCACCAAAACGACCCTAAAGCCTCACCCCAAAAATACCCTAACCCTCAGCACGAGAACAAATCAAAATCCTCATCCATAAATATCCATAAAAACTCATCCCCAAAAATAGTAACCATAATCCTTAAAAAATAAAAATCCCTCTAACAAAAAACCCTAAACCCTCATCCGCAAATAACTCTAATCCCTCATCCCAAAAAAATCAAAAACCATCAAATTCAAAACACACTAAATCCTCAAAGAAAAAAAATTATAGAACCAATAAACCCTACACTGGCAACCCCAAAAATAGGAATCCAATATTCACATACAATTATAAAACATTATCCAAATAAATGAAAAACCTATTCCCCAATAAACCATATACCCATAGACCAAAAACAGCTTAGACCCACTCCCCCAAAATCCATAAAATCATATCCTAAAAAACCATAAAACATCATCCACAAAATACTGTAAAACATCAACCCCAAAAAATTCTAAATGCTCAACAAAAAAATTCCTAAAATTCCATTAAACGAAAACCCTAAACCCTCATCCATATAAAAAAAGCACTGAGCCCAAAAAATCCTAAACCCTTATCTCCAAAAGACCCATGTAAAAGACTCAACAATGAATCAAAAAAACCTAATCCCCAACCATAAAAATACCCCAAAACCTCATCCATAAACCCTAAATCTACATAACCCAAATATCATAAACCCTCTTCCCAAAAAACACTAAAACCTCAGGCAAGTAAAAACACAAACCAACTACCCCAAAAAACCTTGTAGCGTCATCCCCCAAAAATCCATAAACCAAAAATACCCTAAACCGTCAAACCCTGAAAATTATAACCACATAGCTCCAAATAAACTATAAAACCTCATTCTAAAAAAACCCCTAAACACACATTCCCAAAAAAACCATAAACCCTAAACCCCAAAAAATGAAAATTCATCATCCACAAAAAAATAAAAACCCCAATAAAAAACACTAAGCCTTCATCCCCAAAAAACCCTAAATCCACAACACCAAAAATTTTAAACCCTCTACCAAAAAAAACTATGTCCTAAGCCAAAGAAACCCTAAACCCATAGCCCCAAAAAACTACAAACCCTCATCACCCAAAAAATCAATAACCATAGCCCCAACAAAACCATACTAACTCAACCCAATATATCCCCAAAAACTCATACCCAAAAAAATCTAAAACCTCACCTCCCAAAATACATTAAACAAAATCCCAAAAATCTCAAATACCTCATCAGAAAAAAGATAAACCCTCATACCCAAAACACACTAAAACCTTTTCCCCTCAAAACCCTACAACATATGCCACCAAAAAACCCTAAACCCTATTCCCCAAAAAACCATAAACCACCTTCCCTAAAAACCAGAATTCCTCTTCCCTAGAAAACCCTAAACCCTCTATCCAAAATAACTTAAGACATTATTGAATAAAACTCTCATTCATATGAAAAACCGAAACCCTCAACTAAAAATAACATTATAATGTCCAAGCCAAAAAAATCATCAACACAGAATCCCAATAAATTGTCATCTAACCACCCCAAAATAATTCTAAACCCTCATGTCAATAAACCATCATCCCTCGGCCCATGAAACATTGAAAATTCATCCCCAAACAACCCTAAACCCTAATACCCCCAATACTCTATACCCTTATCCAAAAAATCATAAACCCTCAAAACTAAAAAACTCTAAACCACTAACCCTATAAAACCCTCATCCCTCATCCACAAAAAACACTAAAACCTAGCCCCCAAAAATAGAAAAACCATCATATCAAAAAACAACATAATCCATTATCCACGAATAAGATTAACCATCTATTTCAAAAAACCCTAAACCATAAACCCTAAAAACCCCAATCCCGTAGCACCAAAAAACCCTAAACCCGCATTCATAAAAAATATAAACCCCCAGACACAAAGAACACTAAATCCTTATCCCAAAATAAACATAAATCACAATCCACAAAAAAAAAAATAAACCATTGGCACAAAAAAACAAAAAATCCTCAATCCAAAAAAAACCCTAGACCCTTTTCCCAAAAATACTCTAAATCCCCAACCCAAAAAAAATCCAAAACCCTCTTCCTCCAAAATCCTTAATCCATCTACCCTAAAAATACTTTAAAAATTTCCTCTATAAAACCCTAATTACTTAGACAAAATACATTAAAATACATACCCCAAAACACTAAACCCCATAACCCTAAAAATCAGAAACCATCACCCCCAAAGAAACCTAAACACTCTTCCACAAATAACCCAAAACCATCAGAAGAAAATAAATCTATACTCTCAAACAGAAAAAACCCTCAACCCAAAGCCCCAAAAAATAATGATCCCGAAAGCATAAAAAACCATCATCCCCCTAAAACTCTCGACTATAAACACCATAAGAACCTAAACCCTCATCCCCAAAATTAAACAATCCCCTCTACAAAGAAAATCCTAAACAGTCATTCCAAAAAACCCTAATCCATCATCCATAATAAATCCTAAACCCTAAACCCAGAAAATAAATAAACCTTCATCCCAAAAAAATACCAAACATTCAACCTTAAATTACGCCAAACCCCCATCCCCAATAAACCCTAAACCTTTATCAATAAGAGACACTGAACATTCAGGCCCAATGAAATTGTAAACCCTTATCCTAGAAATTGATAACACCACATTTCCATGAAAAACATCAACTCTCATCCCTAGAACACAATAAACACTCAGACCCAAGAGTCCCTAATTTATGGGCCCTAGAAAACCTTAAACATCCAGCCCTAGAAAACATTAAAACCTCATATCCAAAAAATCTAAACCCTCATCCATAGAATAACATAAACCCTCTACCCTATAAATCCCTAAACTATATACCTATAAAAACCATAAAACCTCAACCCTAGAAAACACTAATCTTTCATCCAAAAAAACCCCAAACCCCCAGCATTGGAAAATCCTAAACCCTCAGCACAAGTAATCCCAAAAACATAATCCCCAAAAAACCCTATACAATCATCCCTAGAAAACCATAGACCCTTAACCCCAATGAACCATAGACCCTCTACCCTTGAGAACCATAATCACTCAGCCTAAGATATCCCAAGATTTTCAGCCCCAGAAACCCCTGACCCTATGCCCCAATTAATTCATACAAACATAGCATCAGAAAACCCAAATCCCTAATGTCTAGAAAACCCAGAAACCCATGTCACCAGAAAACCCTAAGACTTCATCCCTAAATAACACTAAACCCTCAGCCTCAGAAAAACCTAAAGCCTCAGTCATAGGATACACTAATCCCTCACCACCAGAAAAACCTCAACGTTAATCCCACGAAAACCATAAACCCTCAGAATTTTAAAACACTAAACCCTTGGCACTAGAAAACCCTATACCCTAATGCCTAGAAAACCCGAAACCTGTGACCCTGGAAAAAACTAAACCCCCATGACAAAAAACCATAAATTATCAACTTTGGAATACTATAAATATTTTTTCCCTAGAAAATCTTAATCCCTCGGCCCCAGAAAACCCTAAACGCTCAACCATTGAAAACACTAAACCCTGAGTAATTGATAACCCTAAACCCTCAATAAAAAACTCTAATCCATCATTCCATGAAAACCCTATAAACTCGTCCCTAGAATACGTTGATGCCCCATCCCTATGAAAACCTATTCTCCCTATGAAAACCTATTCCCTTAGCCCTAAAAAACCCAAAACTGTTATACCTAGAAAAGAATAATGATTCACCCCCCCCGAAAACCATTAACCATTAGTCCTAGAAATTTTTAAAAACTAATCCCAAGAAAACTCAAAACCCAAAGCCCCAAAAAACTGTAAAACTTCATCCCAAACAAAAATAATCCCTTATCTCCAAGAAACATGAATCTTCATCCGAAAAAACCTAATCCATCATCCCCCAAAAAGGTAAACCCTCATCCCCAAAAAAACACTATCCCCTATTACTACAAAATGCCCAACCCTGACCCCCCAAAAACCGTAAACCCTTGGACCCAAAAACAAAATAACCTCAGAAATAAGATAACATAAACTCTTAGCCCCCAACAAACCCTATACCTCCAACCCCACAAAACTATAAACCTAGATCCCCAAGTACCCCTAAACTCTCAGCCCAATAAAAATCCAAAACCATCAACCCTAAAAATCCAAGAACACCTGGTCCCCAAATGCCCTAAACCCTCCATGCCAAAACACCCATACCCCTCATCCCCAAAAACCCAAAACAATTAGCCCTATAAAATGATACACCTAAACCCAAAAATTCCCTAATCCCTCATCCTAAATAAAGATAAACCATCATAATCAAAAAATCCTAAACACGGTACCTGAAAATACCCTAAACCATCAGCCCTAAGAAACCCTTAACCAATCAGGCCAAAAAAACCCATATCCCTTTACCCCAGAAAAACCTAAACCTTCATCCCTATATAAACCAAAACCCTCATAAAAAAAACTTTTTCCCTCAACCAAAAAAACACTAAACCCTCAGACCTAAGAAACCCAAATCCAATATCCACAAAACATCTAAATCATCATCCCCAACAAAACCCTAAACCCTCAACCCCAAAAACACCAAAACCTAACCTCATTCAAACACAAAAACATCTATCCTAAAAAACAATAAACCCTCATTAACAAAAATCCCAAATCCCTCAGCTGAAAAATCCATAAAAATTCATCACAAAAAACTCTAAACACTCATCCAAAAATAACCCTATATACTTATCCTTAAAAAACCCAAAACCCTAGAAATAAAAAATCCAAAACCATAATCCTTATAAAAGAATAACCCATCATCTCATGAAACCTGAAATACTAATCCTAAAAAATACAATAAACCATCATTAATAAAATACATAATCCCTTACCCCAAAAAAACACTAAACCCTCTGCCCCCCAAAAACTAACACCCCTAACTCCACAAAACCCAAAACCATGTGGCCTAAAAAACCAAATATTCTCATCACCAACAAAATATACCTTCATCCCCAATAGTCATAAAACCTAAACCCATAATATCCCAAAATCCTCAACCCTAAAATACCCTATAACCACATCCCAAAATAACTAAATACCCTTAGCCCTAAATACCCAAAAACCTCAACCCCTGAAAACCCTAAACCCTTATCCCCAAACAACTCTAGTACCTCATCAAAAAATAACCCCAAACCCTCATCGAAAATAAACCCTAAACCCTCATGTACAAAAAAATAAACTTGCATCACCAAAAAAATGAAAAACCTCAGAACCAAGAAACCCGAAACACTCATCAAGAAAATAAACTAAACCCTCAGTCCCAGAAAACCATAAAAATTCATCTCCAAAAAACCCACAACCTTCTTCACCAATACTATAAACCCTCATCCCCAATAAATGCAAATCCATCTATCCTAAAGAACCCCTAGCCCCTCATCCCAAAGAAACACTAACCCATAGCACCATAAAACCTTAAGACTTCTATAGCAATAAACATTAAACCCTCAACCCTAAAAATCCATAAAAACACATACACAAAAATATCTAAACCCTCATTGAAAAAAACCATAAACCCTCAGCCTCAATAAACCTTAAACCATCATCACGAAAAATCTATAAACCCTTCCAAAAAATCCAAAAGCTTCAACCCATAAAACCATCCGCCCTAATCAACAAAGAACCACAAACCATCTTCCATAAAATACCCAAGACCCTCATTCGAAAAAAACTATGAGCCATCAACCCTCAAAACCTAAAACCCTGGGCCCTAAATAATTCTAAACCCTCATCCCAAAATTTTTTTAACACTCATCCTCCAAAACCTTAAATATTCTTTATTATAAAATAGTCAACCATCTAACCCAAAAAACCACTAGCCTCTAGGCCCAAATAAGTCTACCCTTATCCATAAATAACCATTATCCCCCAAAAACAATAACCCTAAATCCTAGATGAATTCCTCCCCTATACCCTAAAAAACCATCAACCGTCACCCCAAAAAAATTCCACCACCCTTATCACCAAAAAAATATCTACACCCTACCCCCAATGAAGTCAACCCATAACCCCAATTTTCTCTTAGAACCTAGTCTTAAAAACCCTAAACCATCCACACAAAAAATATCCCAACCTGAATCACCATATTTTTTTAACACATAGCCACATAAACCTATTCCCATATCTCCAAAAAATTCCACATCCATTCCCCCAAAAAATATTCTCCCTCATCCCTAGAAAACCCTTCACCCCACAACCTAAAAATTTTATAATCCTAACTCCCAAAAAATAATAAACACTCAACCACAAAATTCCCTCATCCCTTGTACCCAAAAAACCTCAAACTCTCATCCCCAAATAACATTAAAGACTAATCATTAAAAAAACCCCATCCCACTACTCAAAAAACCCTCGAACCTTAACCCCAAAAAAAAATTATCCCACATCCACAAAAAACCTCATCACTCCACCCTAGGAAACCCTAAACCACAATCACAAAAAAAAACAATCAACCCTCATCGACAAGTAACCCTCACTCCCCATCCCCCAAAAAAACCCCACAACCCTCATCACCCAGAACCCAAAACCCTATACCCAAAAAAATCAGCAATCGTTAACCCATAAAACACTCAACACTGGGTCCAAAAAATCCTCAAACCTTAGTAAAAAATCCTCAACCCTTATCCCTAAAAAACACTCATCCATCATCCCCCAAAAAACCATCAACCATTAGCCAGAAAAATCCTAAACCCTCAGCACTATCAAATACTAAAACTAAACCACCAAAAAAACACAAACCCAAAGCCCTAAAAAAACCTTTATCCCTTAACCACAAATAAACACAAAACAATCCTCCCCAAAACACTAAACCCTTATCCTTAAAAGGCCCTAATCCCTCAGTCCCAATAACCCAAAATACTCAGCCCCCAAAAAACCTAAACCCTATTCCCAAAAAACCCATAAAACCATACCCCTGAAAACCTTAAACCCACACCACCACAAATCACTAAACCCTAAACCCCAAAAAAACCATAATCCACAAGTCGAAAATAAACCCTAAACCCTAAAACCTATAAAATCCTAAGATCTCAGACCCAAAAAACACTAAAACATCTCCCCAAAATCCCTAAACCCGTAGAGTCAACAAAATCATAATTCACACCTATAAAAAACCTGATCCCTAATCCCTAAAAAATACTATACCCTCTGCCATAGAAAACCCTAAACAATCAATCACTAAAAACCCCAAAACCACACCACAAAAAATATTAAACCATAAACCACAAAAAACCCTAAATAGATAAACCTAGAAAAAAACTAAACATTCTTCCCCATAGAACACTAAATCCTCATCCCCAGAAAACCCTAGACCCTCATCCCCAAAAAACCAAAAAAGCATTATCCCTAAAAAACCATATACCCTCTTCCGTTGAAAACTGAAAATCCCTTGGCCCTAGGAATCCCTAAACCCTCATCCCTAAGAATCCATAAACCCTCATCCACATAAACACTAAACCCTCATCACCATAAAACTAGAAACCAACATACCCATAAAACCCAAACCATTACCCAAGAAACCATTACCCATTACCCTAAGATAAACCTAAACAATAGCCCGAAAAATCCCACAACGCACAACCCCATAAAACCACAACCCCTCATCCCCATAAATCAATAAACCCTCAAACCAAAAAAACATAAACCCCAAACCCCAAATAATCTTAAACCCCAAAAAAATCCCTCATCACCAAAAAACCCTTTACCTTGATCCCCAAAAAATACAAATCTCGATGCCCAAAAAATCCTAATACATCTGCCTCCAAAAAACCTAAACCCCCATCACATAAAAACCACAAGCCCTCACCTCAAAAAAACCTAATTCCCCATCCCCACAAAATATTAATGACTCATCCCCAAAAGAACCATAAACCATTGGCCCCCAATAAACAGAAACAGTAGATACATAAACCCACATCCCATGAAACCCAAAATACCCTATACCAAAACCCCAAAAATTGTTAAACCCTCATCAAGAAAAACCTCTAAATCCACATCCCAAAAAAACCAAATCATTATTCCCCCTAATACAATAAACCCTTATCGACAAAAAAACCATAAACCCACAACACCATTAAAACCCTTAAGCCAAAGCCCAAAAAAACCCTTAAACCACATCCCAAAAAATAGTAAACCCCCAGCCCCAGAAAACAAAAAAACATCTGCCCCAAAAAACACTATACCCAGATCCTAAAAAAACCCTAAACCGTCTATCCCAAAAAACAATAAACCCTCAGCAACAAAAAAACATAAACCCTTAGCCCTAAAATAATATAAACCCATATCCCCATAAAAACATGAAAATCTTGAACCATCAAACCCAAAAAACCCTAAACCCAATCACCAAAAATCCCAAAAACCTCATCCATAAATAACCTTAAACCCTCATCCCCATAATACATAAAATCATTAGGGAAAAAACCCAAAATCCTCTTAAAAACCCTAAAACCATAAACCTAATAAACCCTAATATTCCAACCCCAAAAATCAATAATCCCTCATGACTAAAGACTCTAAACCCTCATCCCCCAAAAATAGCCTTAAACCCAAACACTTACAAATTAAAAAAATTGGGCCCTAATAAATTTTAACCTACATCACCTAATTCAATAAGACTGTATCCAAAAAATTAAACCACCATTCCAAATAACTCCTAACATATCTTCACCAAAAAAACATAACTATTAAGCCCCAAAAAACCCAAAACAAACATCTCCCCAAAACCCCAAATCCACAGTCCCAAAAATCCCTAAACCCTATGGCCGAAAATCACTTAACCATCCCCAATAAAAAACCCTAACCCTCATCCCCAAAAATCATAAATACTCATATCCATAAAACCCAAAACCATCATCCTCCCAAAACTCTAAAACCATGGCCCCAAAAATGGAATACCCATATTCGAAAAAACCCCTAAACCCTCCTCACCAAAAAAATGAAAATCTCAACACCCAAAATATCTATGTCCCCATCCCAAAAAATTGTAAACCCTCATCTCCAAAACACCCAAAACCCTCCGCCACCCAGAACCCTAACCATTTTCCCCAGAAATCTAGAAACCCTCAACCCAAAAAAGACATAAACCATATCACCCAAAAAACTATAAACCCACATCCTAAGAAAGCCTAAACACACTTTCCTAAAAAATCATATAACTCTATCCAAAGAAAACCTAAACCCTCTTCCAAAAAAACCCTAAACCTAGAATACAAATAAACCTAAACCCTCATTCCCAAAAATAACTAAATACTAAGCCCCAAAAAACCGAATACCCACATCTAGAAATAAAGATATATCATCATCCCAAAAAAACCCTCAACCCAAATCACCCAATAAAATCAACCCACATCCCAGAAAAAACCCTCAGTCCTCATCCCAAATAAACCTACAACCCTCACCCCCCAAAATCCCTCAATTGTATTCCCAATAAACAATCATCCCTCATCCCTAAAAACACTAAACACCCGACATGAAAAAAAACTAAACACAAATCCAAAAAATACCCTAAGCCCTCATCCAAAAAAAAAAGCATAATCCCCCATCCCAAAAAACACTAAACCCTCACCACAAAAAATTCAAACCCTCAGCCTCAAAAAAACCAATAAACCCATATCCAAAAATACCTAAACCCTCAGAACCAAAAAACCAAAAAACCAAATCCAAAAAAATATAAACTCTCATATCCAAAAATCCACATACCCTCTACCCTAAAACCCTAAATCTAACATTCATAGAAAACATTAAACCCTTATACCTAAAATACTCATAAATATTATTTCCCAAAACAACACTAAACCCTCATCACAAAATAATCTTAAAAAATAATCTCTAAAAAACCATATACCCTCACCCCTATGAAACCCTAAATCCTCATCCCTAAAAAATTTAAATCCCAAAAAAATAAACACTCATCCCCAAAAAACCATAAACCATCTTCCCCAACAAACCCTTTACCCATTTTCCCAATAAACCATAAACCTAATGGCCTAAAACCCTAAATCCATAGCCTCAAAAAACCAAAAATTCTCTAATCCACATCACACTAAACACTATACACCAAGCAATAATAAAAACCTCTTCCCCAATAGCCCTAAAAACTCAACACCAAAAAACCCAAAAACCATGGTAAAAAATAAACTATACCCTTGGACTAAAAAACCCCTCAACCCATAACCAAAAAAATATAACCACATCCACTAAAACAAACAACCCTCACCCGAAAAAAACCACATAATCATCATCCCTGAAAACCCTAAACCCACCGCCCCCAAAAGAAACCAACACTTAACCACATAATACTATAAGCACTCGTCCCAAAATAACCATAATCCCTCATCCCCAAAAAACCACAAAAAACTACATATCCAAAAAAACCTTGAACCCTCATCCAAAAAATACCCTAAACCCTCAGACCCCAAAAACCCCAAACTTTTTACACCAAAAAATCTAAGACCATCCTCCCCAAAAAATCCTAAACCCTCATCCAAAAAAAAACATAAACATTCATCTTTTATGAAACGGTAAACCCTTAGTCCCCAAAAACCCAAAACCCTCAGTCATATGAAAGCATAAACCCTAAACCCACAAAAAAACCTAAAGTATCTGGCCTGAAAAAAAGAGATACAATAATCCACACAAAATAGAAAACAACATCCCTAAAAAACCCTAAATCATCGTCACCAAAAACCCCAAAAACATTCATCCCAAAAAAATCATAAACCCACTTCCCCAAAAAACCTTAATCCTTTAGTTGGAAAAACCCCACAACCCACATGTAACGCCCTGACCCCAGTTACCCAGAGTCGGTGCATTATTTCCTAACATTGGCATGATCATTAAAGATCATGTCTCGAAAGACCGATTAGTTTGTAGCCTTGGAAACACTAGATACATTCATAAAGGTTTCATTACATCATAAAGTGAAAAACTAAAATTACATAGTCTCTATAGTCCACACTCATATCCCTTTCAGACTATCCCTATAGGTTAGTCATAAAATATTTTTTCACATCCTGGAACAATAAAACATTGGATGGGCTGAGCTCAGATTCTTAGTAAGGATAACAATATAGTGGAAGATTTCGTAAATAAACATAAACATTCAATGCAATTTATATCTAAAACAAAAGCCTTTTAAACTTGAACTTCAACAAAATATGGCAAAAATAAAATGAGATAATGCCAGGACTTTTTCACATGGATATTCTACTGGTCAAATAATCACATGCAATATCAATAACCACTTCCATAATGATGGAATGCATAATGGAAGATTATCAAAACCACGTAGCCAAGGCCTCTTGCCAAGACTAAAAATAATATTTTGTCAAGTCCTTGTGCCAAGACACTAGTTTGTCTCATGAGACCTACCAATGAATCGAGGGGTTATAGCGGGCTCCCCCCGTCACTTATTAAGTCCAATGCATTCCTCATATGAACATTTTTAAACATATCATTTACCATAACATAATCGTCTCACATAAAACATGCTTATAGGAAACATAACATTTCCACATTTCCATCTCAAGCTATCAATACAAGACATTTGTATAATAAAACCATTTTCAATACCAAAATAAATGAATATTAAAACTTGGTTTTGAATATTCATTTAAAAAATGATATGGCCTGTAGAGGAAGCCGAAACTCAAATAATGGTCACGGTGGCGGAGATTGTAGCGACTCGGGTTTTTGGCCCTGTCAGTCTTTGAAATATTTATACGAATAATTCCAGAGCTAGGCGCAAAGACGGCATGCGATTCCGAGGCCCGGTGTTTCCAGAATTAATTTTATAAAAATATTAAGTATTTTTATACTATGCACGTGGTGAGGGTGTGATGTCTCTTAAACGGTACCTTAGAACAGGAATTTTAGGGCACGGTTGCGTCCGGAACGTGCCGTTTACCCTAGGTGAGGTGTAAACTTTGCGGGCGCGGGCCTGCGGTGAGAAACGCCCCCAGGGGCGTTTCCGTAATTAAGTAGCAAGTTAGTGGGCGAGCGTCGGCTCGAATAACTTCTGAACGGAGTCTCGGATGGGAAATCTGAGACCCTCGTTGCGTTCAGAATGGTGCGTTTACCCTAGGGGTGACCTTACTTTTGTTCGCATCGGGTGTCGGGTCCGAGGCGGGTTTGGCGCCGGCCAACCGAATCGAGCAAACGAAGCGCCCACGAGCTCAGAATTCGACGGCGGACGTTCCAGGAGCGCGCAACGGAAGCTCTGGAGCGCGGATCTGAGGCAGAACGTCGGCGTTTCACCCGCGAGGTAGGCGGTTTGAGTTTTGAAATCCCAGACCCGTTTATTTGTTGTTTTTCTTCAAATCGTTATAAGGGTTGTATAGTTTGGGTCCCGAGGTTTCCGAAACATGTTTCGGATCTGATTTTGGAGCACCGGGGTGCTCCCGGGGGTCCCCGGAAGTTTTCCGGCGGAAATCCCGGATTCCGGCAGCGGCCATGGCGGAATCCGGCGAGCCAGGGCGGCGGCGCGGCGGCGGCGCGGCGGTTTCCGGCAACGGCGGCAGCGGCGCGGCGGAATCCGGCAGCGGCGCGGTGGTTTCCGGCGAGGCTGGCGGTGGTCCGGCCAGGATTTTCTGGGGGTTCTTTAAACCCCCGTAACTGGCAAACCGTAATTCCGATTTACCAGCCGTTTGCGGCGACGCGCTCCTGGCATCGAGACGGACCTTTTGAACTATCTTTGAGAATTTTATGGTTCGAGATCGTGGCCCGGGAGTTAGAAACGTCGTATAAAATAATATTATTTTATTATTTTAAGACTTCGGGCCGTTGTAACTTCTACCCGGAGCGTCCGATTGACGTGCGGTCAGTGGCGTTGAGACCCTGATGGTACGAAGGACTTTTTGAGATGGTTTCCGGGTGTTGGGACTGCGAATAGGGTGCGGGCCCCACGAGGCCGGGTTTTGGCGTTTGCAGGGAAACACAGCTTTTGCACCAGGAGTCTGATTTTGGCGGATGAATAGCCGATCCTGTGTGTTTTTTCGAGAGAATCGCAATGGTGCAATCCGTTCGACGAGTTTCGGAATCCAGGCGTGGGCCCCACCCGAGCCGGCCTTCGGTGAATAAGACCTTTTTCACCGGGTGTCCGTTTTGGGCGAGCGAGTAGTCGATTTCGCTTGTTTTTCCGAGGGAATCGCCATAGTGTGATCCACTCGATGGGTTTCGGGATCGTTGTGTGGGCCCCGCACGAGCTCGCTACGGTGAATAGTGCCTTTTTCACCGGTGCTCTGTTTCGGGCGAGTAAAGAGCCTATCCTGCCTGTTTTTCCGCGTGGAACGCGATGGTGGCCTCGATTTTGGCTTCAGAGGTGCGTAGTGTGGCTTTGGGGCGAGTCGCTTGGGTAGCGACGTTTGGACCAGCAGTGGTTGAGGGTTTTCCCTAGGTTCGTTCCTACGAGGGTTCGTGTGGTATCACAACCTTTGTATGGGTTTTTGGTCCTCTCGATGGGATGTTTAAACTGTTAGAGTTGTGGTATCCCTCCGGTGGGCCCGGAGTGGATCCTCTAGCATCTTTACCCTAGATCGGGTTCTTGGTATCGCTGCGACCACTTATTTACGGGCGGCGATCCCCTATCTAGCAGGTTAAACCCGTAGGGTTTGTGGCATCATCAGGAATATGATCCCCTACGCAGTGGGTCGTTCACAGTAGGGTTGTGCCATCGTCGGGTTTACGATACCCTACTCAGCATGATGTTTATAGTAGGGTTGCAGTATCGTTGGTTATACGATCCCCTATTCAGCGCTCGGTGTCGGTAGGGTTGCGGTATCGTTGGTTATGCGATCCCCTACTCAGCACGTGGTTTCGGTAGGGTTGTGGCACCGTCGGTTCGATCCCCTACATCACGAGTAATACCAGATAGGGTTCTGGTATCGTCGTGACCATCTTTATATTGACGATGATCCTCTATCTGAGTGTGAAGCTTCTGTCGAGCGCCGGATCGGGTTGTGGTATCCCCCAGCGGATCCTGGGTGTGATACCCTATCTGTGAGAACTACGTATGCCAGATCGGGTCGTGGTATCCCCCATCGGACCCTAGGATTGATCCCCTATCTGTGAGCTATGTATACCGGAGTGGGTCTTGGTATCCCCTAGCAGACCCTAGCGGCGATCCCCTATCCGAGGAGTTTGGTGGTTATGGTGTTTCAGCGATGTTTCCTCAGTGATGTTATCCGATGAGCGTGGTCTCTCGGGTGAGCGTCTGAGATGTTTGTTTGGGACCCGATGGAGTGTATCTCTCGGATAAGTGTCATCTGGTTTGACAGTGTTCGTGGTGTACTCTCCTGGTTGTGGACAGTTGCTGGTGACGAGGTCGGTACCTCTTGTGGCTTTGTGGCGTGAGCTGTGTATATCTGGATTGTTCAAGGTGTATGTATGGGCATACACCTGAGCTGAGCTGAGCAGACATGTTGTGTTTAGCCGAGGATGGTCACGAGATGGAGTTTCTCTCTCGTCCGGGTTCCCTCTGGCTGGGTTGAGCAGACTGTTGCCTTTCAGTTGCTCCCTTGGGTTTTGGGTTTTTGGGGTGCCTACTGAGTATGTTTATACTCACCCCTGCACGGGCTTTGCCCGCACATGTTTGTGTCTTGTGCAGACCACAAGGCTTTTGACGGAGTCCCAGGAGGACCCGGAGCAGGCGGAGCTTAGTGAGCATGTTGACCGGGGTGTTTACCGGAGCTGTGCTGAGGGAGCTTTACGACGGGTGTTTGTGGCAGCGTTCCCCTTCTTCAGAGCGGGTTGGACGCGATTTGTAGTTTTCCTTTGGTGGGCCCTGTATTTCCCTTTTGAACTTTTCATGTTGCTCTCTGGTTGTGGGATAGTGTATGCATGAATTTACTTTTAAGTTTCTATATCTCTGCACTGTTGCATGGAGGTGTTTGTGGGTGCGTGTGTACAGGTACCATATGCTAATGCCTCCCATGTGTGTGGTAGCCTACTCGGCGCTAGTCGCCAGCCCCTGGCCTATTGGAGGCGGGCTTGGGGAGTCGCGGCTTGAGCCCCGTTGGGTCGGGTCGTGACAGAGAGGTATCATAGGAGGTTCCACCTTTGAGATCTCAGAGCGTAGCGGGTCTAGCTGTGAGTTTGGTTTTGGTTGCATAGCGGCTGTGTTAGGGTGTTTCGAGTTCGACTTTCAGGACATGGACTCCAGTATTGGTGCGGCGGCCGACGTATCCATACACCAGGACTATGATAACCTGCCTTTCGACTCGGGACATTCGTACACTGGTCGCGGGGACATAATGGTACATGCATCATATAGGACTGGGTTTTTGGTTTTTCCTTGTCCTTCTTGAGTCAGCTCTCCAGATTTACTCTTTGACTATGGTGCGTCTTGAATGTATTTCAGGATTCCTCCACGATGACATCCAGCAAGGGTTCCGCAGCAGGATTGTGCTGATGACCCGCCCCGTGTAGTGGCTGTGGAGCAGGGCGCAGGTTCTGAGGTTGCACCTCCAGGTGGTCTGCCAGTTGAGCCACCACCTGTCGAGTAGTTGGTTGTGCCGGCGGTGCAGGACGAGGTTGCGCGCAGGCTGAGTGCACTGCACGAGTTCCAGAGGCAGCGACCTCTGAGGTTCCGGGGTGATCCAGACCCCCAGGCAGCTGATGACTGGCTTGAGGCAGTCACCCGAGTTTTCCGCCTAGTGAGGACACCTCCAGATCAGATGGTGGTCCTAGCGGCGAGCCTTCTGCATGGTTCTGCCGGGTGATGGTGGAGTTTGGTGACGCAGTCCCATGACGAGGAGACGCTCACATGGGCAGAGTTTGAGCGGCTCTTCAGGGAGGAGTTTTATCCGGTGACACTGAGGTCAGTGCGGATCCAGGAGCTTCTGCAGCTTCGACAGGAGAGCTTGATTGTGTCGGAGTACTCAGTGAGGTTTACAGACCTGTCGCACTACTCCCTAGATATGGTTCGAGACCCGTTCTTTAGGGATCGGACCTTCGAGCAGGGCTTACGCAGGGATATCCGAGCAGGTGTGGTTTCCTTGTGCCTGCCCACCTATGCAGGAGTGCTGGAGCGAGAGCTGGTGGTGGAGAGCTTTCTGGCCGAGCAGATCTCGCCTGTTAGTGCTGGGCACGCGAGAGCTGAGACTTCGTCGGTCGGATCCGCATCTGGTAGCCGATGATAGACTCAGGGGTCTGGACGTGTTCGACGTTTCAGGAGGCGACCCCAGGATGGAGGATCTGAGCCTCAAGGCTCACAGGGCTCGCAGGCCAGTTTTGGTCAGCTGCAGGAGAGGCGGTGTTACGCTTGCGATGGTCGGGGACATCTTGCTAGAGATTTTCCGACCCGACGTGCTTCTGAGAGGGAGCCGGTCGATGGACCGCCTTGGCAGAGGCAGCGTCTCGAGCAAGGAGGTCCGCAGGGCGGCGGATGTGGCGGCGGAGCAGGTGCAGCAGGAGGCGGTGGTAGGCAGTACCAGTTGCCACCACCCCCACCCCCAGGTGGTCCACGCCAAGCTCAGGGAGCTGGTCGCCGAGGGCGAGGACAGCTGCATGCCCTAGAGGCTGTTGACCCAGAGGCACCGCAGATGGATAGAGGTACACCTTGTGTCTTTTCTACT
Source organism: Viscum album (assembly GCA_963277665.1). Lineage (NCBI taxonomy): Eukaryota > Viridiplantae > Streptophyta > Magnoliopsida > Santalales > Viscaceae > Viscum > Viscum album. The sequence continues at coordinate 1,900,192,201 of OY728141.1, forward strand.
TACTGCAGTAGTTTTTCAGACACTGTTTAGCGGTACTCTTTCCATTTGTTGCTTGCTCGAGTTTTGTTCAGGGTGTTGGTAATACCCTGTGTGGGTGTTGGTTGGTGAGCTCGCTGGTGTGTGAGACCCAGTTGAGAGTCCAGTCACTTTCCTTGTGCTTAGGGCTTTTCGGGGACGAAAATTTCTAAGGGGGGGAGGATGTAGCGACTCGGGTTTTTGGCCCTGTCAGACTTTGGAATATTTCTACGAATAATTCCAGAGCTAGGCGCGAAGACGGCGTGCGATTCCGAGGCACGGTGTGCCTGGAATTAATTTTATAAAAATATTAAGTATTTTTATACTATACACGTGGTGAGGGTGTGATATCTCCTAAACGGTAGCTCAGAACGGGAATCTGAGGGCACGGTTGCGTCCGGAACGTGCCGTTTACCCTAGGTGGGGTGTAAACTTTGCGGGCGCGGGCCTGCGGTGAGAAACGCCACCAGGGGCGTTTCCGTAATTAAGTAGCAAGTTAGTGGGCGAGCGTCGGCTCGAATAACTTCTGAACGGAGTCTCGGATAGGAAATCTGAGACCGCCGTTGCGTTCAGAACGGTGCGTTTACCCTAGGGGTGACTTTACTTTTGTTCGCATCGGGTGTCGGGTCCGAGGCCGGTTTGGCGTCGGCGGGCCGCTGATATAAATATCAGCGCCCCCCCCCCCCCATTTAATCGTTCTTCGTTGTTCTTCACCGTTCTTCGCCGCCACTCCGCCGAATCGAGCAAACGAAGTGCCCACGAGCTCAGAATTCGACGGCGGACGTTCCAGGAGTGCGCAACGGAAGCTCTGAAGCGCGGATCTGAGGCAGAACGTCGGCGTTTCGCCCGCGAGGTAGGTGGTTTGAGTTTTGAAATCCCGGACCCCGTTTATTTGTTATTTTTCTTCAAATCGTTATAAGGGTTGTATAGTTTGGGTCCCGAGGTTTCCGAAACATGTTTCGGATCTGATTTTGGACCGCACAGGGGTGCTCCCGGGGGTCCCCGGAAGTTTTCCAGCGGAAATCCCGGATTCCGGCGGCGGCCATGGCGGTATCCGGTGAGCCAGGGCAGCGGCGCGGCGGCGGCGCGACTGTTTCCGGCGACGGCGGCGGTGGCGCGGCGGAATTCGGCAGCGGCGCGGTGGTTTCCGGCGAGGCTGGCAGTGGTCCGGCCAGGATTTTCCGGGGGTTCTTTAAACCCCCGTAACTCGCAAACCGTAACTCTGATTTACCAGCCGTTTGCGGCGACGCGCTCCTTGCGTCGAGACGGACCTTTTGAACTAACTTTGAGAATTTTATGGTTCGGGATCGTGGCTCGGGAGTTAGAAACGTCGTATAAAATAATATTATTTTATTATTTTACGACTTCGGGCCGTTGTAACTTCTACCCGGAGCGTCCGATTGACGTGTCGTCAGTGGCGTTGAGACCCTGATGGTACGGCGGATGTTTTGAGATGGTTTCCCGGTGTTGGGACTGCGAACGGGGTGCGGGCCCCACGAGGGCGGGTTTTGGCGTTTGCGGGGAAACACAGCTTTTGCACCAGGAGTCCGATTTTGGCGGATGAATAGTCGATCCTCTATGTTTTTCCGAGAGGATCGTAATGGTGCGATCCATTCGACGAGTTTCGGAATCCAGGCGTGGGCCCCACCCGAGCCGGCCTTCGGTGAATAGGACCTTTTTCACCGGGTGTCCGTTTTGGGCGAGCGAGTAGTCGATTCCGCTTGTTTTTCCGAGGGGATCGCCGTGGTGTGATCCGCTCGATGGGTTTCGGGATCGTTGTGTGGGCCCCGCACGAGCTAGCTACGGTGAATAGTGCCTTTTTCACCGGTGCTCTGTTTCGGGCGAGTAAACAGCCTATCCTACGTATTTTTCCGCGTGGAATGCGATGGTGGCCTCGGTTTTGGCTTCGGAGGTGCGCAGTGTGGCTTTGGGGTGATTCGCTTGGGTAGCGACGTTTGGACCAGCAGTGGATGAGGGTTTTCCCTTGGTTCGTTCCTACGAGGGTTTGTGTGGTATCACAACCTTCGTATGGGTTTGTGATCCTCTCGATGGGATGTTTAAACTGTTAGAGTTGTGGTATCCCTCCGGTGGGCCTGGAGTGGATCCTCTAGCATCTTTACCCTAGATCGGGTTCTTGGTATCGTTGTGACCGCTTATTTACAGGCGGCGATCCCCTATATAGCAGGTTAACCTCGCAGGGTTTGTGGCATCATCATAAATATGATCCCCTACGCGGTGGGTCGTGAAGAGTAGGGTTGTGGCATCGTCGGGTTTATGATCCCCTACTCACCATGATGTTTATAGTAGGGTTGCAGTATCATTGGTTATACGATCCCCTACTCAGCGCTTGGTGTCGGTAGGGTTGTGGTATCGTTGGTTATGCGATCCCCTACTCAGCACGTGGTTTCGGTAGGGTTGTGGCATCGTCGGTTCGATCCCCTACATCGCGAGTTATACTAGTTAGGTTTCCGGTATCGTCGTGACCATCTTTATATGGACGATGATCCTCTATCTGAGTGTGAAGCTTCTGTCGAGCGCCAGATCGGGTTGTGGTATCCCCCAGCGGATCCTGGGTGTGATCCCCTATATGTGAGAACTACGTATGCCAGATCGGGTCATGGTATCCCCCAACGGACCCTGGGAGTGATCCCCTATCTGTGAGCTATGTATACCGGAGTGGGTCTTGGTATCCCCTAGCAGACCCTAGCGGTGATCCCCTATCCGAGGAGTTTGGTGGTTATGGTGTTTCGGCGATGTTTCCTCAGTGATGTTATCCGACGAGCGTGGTCTCTCAGGTGAGCGTCTGAGATGTTTGTTTGGGACCCGATGGAGTGTATCTCTCGGATGAGTGTCATCTGGTATGACAGTGTTCGTGGTGTACTCTCCTGGTTGTGGACAGTTGCTGGTGACGAGGTCGGTACCTCTTGTGGCTTTGTGGCGTGAGCTGTGTATGTATGTGCATACACCTGAACTGAGCTGAGCAGACTTGTTGTGTTTAGCCGAGGATGGTCACGAGATGGAGTTTCTCTCTCGTCCGGGTTCCCTCTGGCTAGGTTGAGCAGACTGTTGCCTTTCAGTTTCTCCCTTGGGTTTTGGGTTTTTGGGGTGCCTACTGAGTATGTTTATACTCACCCCTGCACGGGCTTTGCCCGCACATGTTTGTGTCTTGTGCAGACCACATGGCTTTTGACGGAGTCCCAGGAGGACCCGGTGCAGGCGGAGCTTAGTGAGCGTGTTGACCGGGGTGTTTACCGGAGCTGTTCCAAGGGAGCTTTCCGGCGGGTGTTTGTGGCAGCGTTCCCCTTCTTCAGAGCGGGTTGGACGTGCTTTGTAGTTTTCCTTTGGTGGGCCCTGTTTTTCCCTTTTGTACTTTTCCTGTTCCTCTCTGGTTGTGGGATAGTGTATGCATACATTTACTTTTCAGTTTCCATATCTCTGCACTGTTGCATGGAGGTGTTTGTGGGTGCGTGTGTACAGGTACCATAGGCTAATGCCTCCCATGTGTGTGGTAGCCTACTCGGCGCTAGTCACCAGCCCCTAGCCTATTAAAGGCGGGCTTGGGGAGTCGCGGCTTGAGCCCCATTGGGTCGGGTCGTGACAGAGATGTCGTTGTCGCCGCATACATATGACAAAAAAACGTTCCCTTTTTCATTTAGTAAATGGCTTCATATAAAAAAGATTCCATTTGAATAAATGTAAAACTCAAAGGGGTTTATACACCGTATAAAAGAATGTTGTGTATAAAATAAAATATGCCTCAATGAAAGGAGATTGAGACGAAGTCCCTTACAGAGATCATTTTTTAAATAGAATAGATATATTATGTGTATTCACTATAGGTACACATAAAGAATGTAATAATAAAATATAGGGCATAATAATATCATGACATAATTTGAAAGTAGAATATTAACCCAAAGAACGGAAATCATGTTATGAATTTCCCTTACCTCATGTCCGACTTGACTCGATCATTCTTTAATCTCCTGAATAATAATCTAGAGTTAATTTATACATGATTAAGAACCTTTTACAAGTTCATTATACGTTTTATATCCCTTATTAACATGTTATGAAAATTATGTAGTCATTTAAGTTAGTAACAGTCGTTTTTTCGATCTTTGGTACTTGAGTCAAAAATAAACTTCTTATAATTACAAGTTGTTCAGGTGGTAAAATATCAATTATATCTAGAATTATATTAATTATGTAGATATCATATATATCATATATATCCAGTATATAATTTCCTTTATAATATTACATAACATTTAGAGGTAAGAAATGAAATGCTCCATTCATGGGGACGGTAATTCGTACGTACGAATGAACACTACTTTCATTTCTATTTCGTATTTAATGGAAAGAAATCATAATGATATAAAGTTATATTTTAATTCCAGTATAATATCATATATAATATCATTTACTCCATCCTTTATATGTCCCACATATGACATTAATGATACAAATCATTTTGAAGGGGCGGTAGTCCGCACTTCCAAAAAAAAATCTCGCGTTTACCCATAATGGAAATCATAAAGGTATACAATAACTGAAAAATACAGAAGCATAAGGAAAAAATAAGCATAATACATATCATATATAGAAATATTTTCATCATAATGGACACCATGATATGTGTTAAAAGAAGATTGAACAATCATCGTTTCGTGAGACAGTAATTCGCCACCCACAGAATCAATATGTTCTTTAACCATTAGACAAAGGTGTGTGTAACTTTAGCTAGAATAATTATCATAAAAACATCCAAGTAAATTTAAGATACTTTTTTTGTTACAAAATAAACTAATAAAAAGAGTTTAAGGGGTTGGAGAAGCAAAATAAAACAAAATAACATAAGAGAAAACATTACCTTAAAATCGGTTAACTCGTTTTGATTTGAGCCAAAGGCTTCCTTGGGATAACTTATGCCCAAAGTGAGTCCTACAAGAGTAAGAGAGGGAAGTTTAGAGAGTATTTTAGTAGAGTTTGGCCAAGCCAAATGGCTTGGAATGTGTGAATAAGTTGGTAGTGGTGGGGGCCTTATATAAGAGAAGAGGAGGGGCACTCTTGGAAAGTCATGAAATGTTACATTATTATGAAGTGTTTTTCGTGTTTCAAAAGTCCCACAATTATATATTTCTAGGTTAAGTTGATAGGGGTTCTAAATATACTCATCAAATAGGTCTTTGACATGTGTAAGTCTTATATTTGACATTATCTTTTTATTTTATTTAAATCATTATTTAATGAGGTAATCGTTTCATCATCATGGTGTTATGAAAATATTAATTTATTTAATGTCTAAAAATTATAAAACAAATACCATGATGTAGGAAATCTTATTATAATTACAATGAATATTTATAGTCTAAATGAAAACTTATATAACCCCATTTAATAATTGTTTTAGTAAAACAACACATGTTTGTGACAATTTTATTTTTACTTTAAATAAAAAGTTATTAATGTCATTTTCTTAACAAAGTGGCTCCATGGGGTCCCCAAGTTTACCCATAGATTTTTTTGGTGGGAAATTACTCATAAAATAAGGGTAGGACAACTGTAATGGTAATTTCATATTATTATAACATTGTATTATCCTTAAATTACACTAATTACCTTTAATCGCGATAAATAAAACTTAAAAGTTACTATTCAAAAAAAATTAAGTTTATCCCATTGAACCAAATTTTACATACTAATGACAACCATGTATGTATTATTTTTGAAATTCAATTCACATAAGTGGTAATGTATCATTTTAAAAAAAAATTAGTTTTTTAACTACCACTTAGTGGTTTCACTATTCATCAAAAATTGAAGTTTTACAGAAAAATTCCAAAAATTCACCCTAAACTAAATTTGATGTTACTAATTCAAAAATGATTTCTATTTTACAAAATTTAAAACATATAAGTTGAATTAATTAATTTAATAATTAATTCCCACTATCACAACAAATAACGTGTTTTTAAGAAACAATATATATCAAAATATTGACAATTGTTTATGTCCAATTTCAATGTGAAATTAATTCTAATGACCACCATTGGATAAAATAGTAAAAATATATTCTAATTATACTTTACTACCAATAAATAGTATAATTTATCAATATAAATTATTTTGGTAAAAAAGATGTTTTTAATTATTTTTTCTATTCATAGAAAATTACATGTGCTTAGAAAATTACCAAAAATTCAACATAGACTAATTTCGATATTCTGAATAAAAAAATGAAGTCCATTTTGAAATATAAAATTTATATAATTTCAAAAAGTGGGTATTACTATTCATAACGGCTATTTTGATTGGTCAGAGTGTGTTAGAATCTCGAACTTGCGTACAGTACAAGCTATTGCATTATTGAAAGAGACATGTATCGTGAAAGATTGGGGTGTTAAATTATCCCCTCCTTCAATAAATTCAGTCCTCGCAATTTGAAAATGTTCTTCGAAAATAAAATGATGAAAATAGAAAATACCTTTGTGGAAAACCCGCATCGGAAATAAGGTTCATAAAATTTAGCCTTAATAAGAGGGAATGGGAAATGAAAAAGTCACCACCAAATTATGATCTCAATTAGGAGAACATTGGTGGAAATTAGAGACATATAATTAGAGGAAAAACATAAATATTATTAGGGAGTTATTGAGGTCGTCAATCACAATCAAGTGTAAAATTGAGGTCCTCAAAGCCTTCAATCTATGTTGTTTTAAAATATCACCAGTTCAATAAAACATAAGGTATTAGGATACCACATTTTTTGTTTTAATATACCATTATTGAAGTATAATAATTAATTTATTCATAGAATAAGAGATAAGTATATATATATATGCTTGAAAATTCGAGTTTCAACCTTCAACTAATTTCTACCACAAACTCATCTTTCACTCAAAATGATAATAGAAGTCAAAAATATTATATTTATCCTAATCGTACAATGTTGAAAATATTAACACATACCATTTAGATTAGGAAAACTATTTTTTAATAACCAGGGACTTCATTTAGGCTAGTGGTAGGTAATAAAGTCCTATCGCACTATGGTTGTGGGTTCAATTCCTGCAGCTTTCTCCAATGTGATGGGTTATCCCCCGACCTGCAGGTTGTCATTTCCCTAAAACTATAGTATTATGATATTTGAAAAATTATCTTCATAAATCTTATAAACTTAAACAATACTATCCAATGTTCAACTTAATCTATTCCAACCTTTACAGTTATCCAAAATACCTCTGTCCAGACTTTCTCTAAAAGGTCTCTAAATTCCAAAATCAATTGTATCATCAGATTCCTCAAACAAATTAAAGTTTATCTTATTATCACATACAAAAATATGATTACCTTCATTATATTAAAACCTTAATTAAAACAAAAAGTACTGCAATAAAATCCTTATATATATCACATTATTCATATAACAATAATATAATCCTTGAGTCCAAAAGCACCAATACATTAATTATTCCACTTCAACTGTAGTAACATCATACGATTATCCTGGATCACTAGTCATTTTCCGAGTTAAGTTTCCCTGATGCTTAGGAAATTCCTTTTCATAATTCCCCATTTCCCTACAATTATATCATTCAACATTGATAGCCTTTTTCTTCCCCTTGCAATCATGAGCCTGGTGTCCTTTTTCTCCACATTTATAACAAAATCCCATTCCTTTTAGGCAAGTACCGGGGTGATTTTCCCACAATTATCTCATAATGGAAAATCATTATTTCTCTTTTTCTCGTTATCTATCTCTTGTTCCACCATTCTATTTTTCTCTTTCTTTACTTTATTGTCATAAGATTTTGTGAATTCCTTTTCTGTCTTGATAGCACATGAGACAATATCTTTGTATGACAAGAAAGATTGTGAGATAAAGGCTCGACAAAGAAACGGTTTTGACCAATCAAAGAAATGATCAATATTACTTATTTGGTTACATATATAATCTACAGCATACCTCACTAACCCTGTAATGTTGGCCACATACTTTGCGACATTGTCATCGTCCTTTTGTCTCAGACTCAGAAATTGCCTTTCCAAATCTGCTCGATGGTCACGAGGAATGTATTTTTCTAAGAAAATATCATTGAACACTCTCCATTCCATACTTGATACTTCTTCCTATTCCATTTTATTTTGAATTAATGACCCCCATTGATCAAAATCTCCTGTGAGACGGTAAACTTCCATGATAACCTTTTCCCGTTCACTACTCCCCAAGGCATGGAATATTTTCATTAGGGAACTTATCCATTTCTCAGTTACTAATGGATTTGTACTCCCATTGAATATTGGTGGTTGTGGCCTCATGGAGTGGTCTAGAATTGATCCTTGAAGTTGTGGATCAGGGTTCTCCATACGAGTAAGGTTATTATTCATAACCTGAGTGAGTTGTCCCAGTATGGTGATAAGATGATCGACACTAGTTGTATCACCAACTCCACCATATTTATCTTGATTTAGAGGGAAATCCCTAAATGGAGTGTGTGCATTGATACAGTTTCCATTCCTTATACTAGGCTCCATTTCGAAACAATGTCAAAAACTTGATCAGTTTATGAATAAAAATACAAAATTCCGTACTTGTAAAACACATATCATAAATTGAAAAATTTATGGATATAATTCATATTAATAAAAAGAAATGTTTTATTTGAGGATGTATATACTAATATACCCTTCATAATGATTTTTAAAGAAAATGAGAATTATCCTAAGCATATCCCTCGGGAGTGTCGTAGCCAAGAGTACAGCCTGGTTCGTTGTCATGCACCAATTCCCATTCGAGTCTAGCTGAAAGCGGTGTTTTTAGGTATTACCCCTAGGTACATCTGTGCTTGAGCCGCCACTACCTGCTCGTATCTAGGCAGGGATGTATTGCTCATAAAACTCACAAAATCTCTATAATACCAAAATTATAGTACGTTCTTCTATACTAATCCTCAAAGTCTATCTTTGGGATATGTGCGCTAATTAGAGTTTATCTAAATCTAGATTCCAAGGTTAGTACTAAACTGCCTCTGATACCAACTGTAACACCCTGACAACAGTTACCCATAGTTGGTGCATTATTGCGTAACATTGGCATGATAACAAAATATGATGTCTCGAAAGACCGATTAGTTTAGTAGCCTTAGAAACACTGGATACATTCATAAATGTTACATTACATCATAAAGTGAAAAACTAAAATAACATAGTCTCCATAGTCTACAATCATACCTCCTTCAGACTATCTCTACAGGTCAGTCATAAAATATTTCTTCACATCCTGGAAAAATAAAACATTGAAAGGGGTGAGCTCAGATGCTCAGTAAGGATAAAAATATTGTAGAAGCTTTCATAAATAAACATAAACATTTAAGGTAATGTATAACTAGAACAAAATCCTTTTAAACTTGAACTTCAAAAAAATATGGAAAAAATAAAATGAGATAATGCCATTTACATTTTCACATGGATATTATACTGGTCGAATAATCACATGCAATATCAATAACCACTTTCATAATGATGGAATGCATAATGCCAGACAATCATAACCACATAGCCAAGGCCTCATGACAAGACTACAAAGAAGATTTTGTCAAGGCCTCGTGCCAAGACACTAGTTTTTCTCATGATACCTACTGACGCATTGAGGAGCTATAGCGGGCTACACCCATCACTTATTAAGTCCAATCCATTCCTCATATGAACATGTTTAAAAATATCATAAACCATTAAAAAAGTGTATCACCTAAAACATGCATATAAAATACATAACATTTCCACATTTCAATCACAAGATATCAATACAACACATTGATATAATAAAACCATTTTCAAAAACAAAATAAAAGAAAATTAAAACTTGGTTTTTATTTTTCATTTAAAAAAAGTTATGGATTGTAGAGGAAGCCGAAACTCCAATAATGGTCACAGCGGCAGAGAAGTCGTTGTCGCCGCATACGTACGAAAAAAAACATTCCCTTTTTTCATTTAGTAAAACGATTCATCAAAAAAAATATTCCTTTGAATATAAGTAAAAGTCAAAGGGTCTTATACACCGTATAAAATAATGTTGTGTATGAAATAAAATATGTCTCAATGAAAGGAGATTGTGACGAAGTCCCTTACAAAGATAATTTTTTAAATAAAATAGATCTATTATGTGTATTCATTATAGGTACAAAAAATTAAAGTAAAAATACAATATAGGACATAATAATATCTTGACATAATTTGAAAGTAGAAGATTAACACAAAGAACAGAAATCAGGTTAAGAATTTCCCTTACCTCGTGTCCGACGTGACTCGGTCATTATTTAATCTCCTGAATAATAAACTAGAGCTAATTTATAATTTCTTAAGAACCTTTTTAAAGTTCATTATCCCTTTTATATCACTTATTACCATGTTATGAACATTATGTAGTCAATTAAGTTAATAACGGTTGTTTTGTCGATCTTTGGTACTTGAGTCAAAAATAAACTTCTTATAATTACAAGTTGTTCATGTGGTAAAATATCAATTATATCTAGAATTATATTCATGATGTAGATATAATATATATCATATATATTCAGTATATACTTTCCTTTATAATATTACATAACATCTATAGGTAAGAAATGAAATTCACCGTTCATCGAGACGGTAAGTCGTACGTACGCATGAACACTACTTTCATTTATATTTTGTATTTAATGGAATTAAATCATAATGATATAAAGGTATGTTATAATTCCAGTATAATATCATATATAATATCATTACTCCTTCCTTTATACGTCCCACATATGGCATTAATGCTTCAAATCACATTGAGGGGGCGGTAGTCCGCACTTCCTAAAATGAAATTATCGTGTTTACCCATAATGAAAATCAAAAAGGTATGATATAAATGAAAAATACAGAAGCATAAGGAACAAATAAAATTAATATATATCATATATAGAAATAGTGTCATCATAATGGCCTTAATGAGAGCTGTTAAATAAATATTGAACAATCATCGTTTCATGAGGCAGTAATTCGCCACCCACAGAAACATTATGTTATTTAACCATTAGACGAAGGTTTGTGTAAGTGTATATAAAATCCTTATCATAAAAACATCCTAGTATATTGAAGATATTGTTGTTGTTACAAAATAAAGGAATAAAAAAAGTTTAAGGGGTTGGAGAAGAAAATAAAACAAAAGAACATAAGAGAAAACATTATCTTAAAATCGGGTAACTCATTTTGATTTGAGCCAAAGCTTCCATGGGAAGACTTATGCCCAAAGTGAGGCCTCTAGAAGTAAGAGAGGTACGATGATAGAGTATTTTGGTCAGGTTTGGCCAAGCAAAATGGCTTGGAATGTGTGTATAAGTTGGTAGTGTTGGGGGCCTTTTATAAGAGGAGAGGAGGGGCAATCATGGAAATTCATGAAATGTTACATTATTATGAAGTGCTTTTCGGATTTCAAAGGCCTCAGAATTATATATTTCTAGGATAAGGTGATAGGGGTTCGAAATATACTCATCCAATAGGTTTTTTACAAGTTTATGTCTTAGATTTTACATTATCGTTTCATTTTATTTAAATCGTTAATTAATGAGGTAATCGTTGCATCATCATGGTGTTATGAAAACATTAATTTATTTAATGTCTAAAAATTAAAAAAAACCATGATGTAGGAAATATTTTTATCTTTCCAATGAATATTTATAGTCTAAATTTTATCTTTAATAACCCCATGTAATAATTGTTTTAGTAAAACAACACATATTTGGGATAATTTTATTTTTACTTTAAATAAAAAGTTATTAATGTCATTTTCTTACCCAAGTGGCTCCATGGGGTCCCCAAGTTGACCCATGGATTGTGTTGGTATGCCATGACTCATCCAATAATGGTAGGAGATTTATAAAGGTAATTTCATATTATTATAACATTATTTTTACCTTAAATTACACTAATTACCTTTAATCGTGATTAATAAAACCTGAAAGTTACTATTCACCAAAAATTATTTTCATCACATTGAACCAAATTTTACATACTAATGAAAACCATGTTTGTTGGATTTTTTGAAATTAAATTCACATAAATGGTAAAGTTTCATTTAAATGAAAAATTAGTTTTTTTAACTACCACTTAGTGGTTTCACTATTCATCAAAAATTGTCATTTTTTTTGAAAAATACAAAACTTTCACCGAAATCTATATTTGATATTGCTAATTAAAAACTGATTTATATGTTACAAAATTCAAAACATATAAGTTTAATTAATTAATTTAATAATTAATTCCCGCAGTCACAACAGATAGCGTGTTTTTAAGAAACAATATATATCAAAGGATTGACAATTGATTATGTCCAATTTCAATGAGAAATAAATTATAATGACCACCATTGGATTAAATGGTAAAAATATATTCTAATTATAATTTATTAACACTCAATAGTATAATTTATCAATATAAATTATTCGGGTAAAAAAATTTGTTTTTAAGTACTTTTTCTATTCATAGAAAATTGGAAGTGCTTAGAAAATTACCAAAAATTCAACATCGGATAATTTTGATATTAAGAATCCAAAAATGAAGTCCATTTTGAAATATAAAGTTTATATAATTTCAAAAAGTGGGTATTACTATTCATAACGACTATTTTGATTGGTAACAGTGAGTTAGAATCTGGAACATGCGTACAATGCAAGCTATTGCATTATTGAAAGAGAAGCGTATCGCGAATGCTTGGGGGTGTTCACACGACCCAAATAACACTAAACCATAATTCACAAGAGACCCTAAATTCTCATCTTAAAAAAACCTAATCCCTAAAACCAAAAAAAAATGTGAATACCCAGCTCAAAAAAACCCTAAAACCTCAACCCCAAAAAACACTAAACCATAATCCCAAAAAAAATCTTTAATCCGTCAACCCCAAAACTCAAAACCATAGACCCCAAAAAATCGAAAAACCTGATTCCAAAAAACCATAAACCCTCAGCCCCAAAAATAACATATATATGCATGCCTATAAGACCGAGTCTCTCCAGCCCCATAGAATATGAAACCCTCAGCTGTAAAAATCTCTGCAACACTATGACCCAAAAAACACTAAACCTGTATCCCTAAAAATCCCAAAAAAATTATCCCCCAAAAACACTAAAACTATATCCCTTAAATACACTATACCCTCATTTCTAGAAAAACCCCTACCCTCAGAACCAAAAAACATTTCACCCTCATCCCCCAAAAAACCCTCAACCCTAGCCCCCAAAAAATGTAAAACATAATCCCCATGAAACCTACAACCTTAGACCCAAAATAACCCACAAACCTTATCCTTTGAAAACCCAAAACCCTTATTCCCAAAAGATCCACCAACCACATACCTTCGAAAACATAAAACCTTATCTCCAAAACACCTATCCCTAAATCCCAAAAAACCATAAACCATCAACAATAATATGAAAACCATCGAAACATTGCTTCAAAAAACCCTCAACCTTCGGCCTAAAAAAACCATCTATCCACAGCCCAAAAAACCCCAAAACCCTCAGCCCCCAAAAAAACTCAACCCTATACCATAAAAAACACTCAACCCTCACCCCAAAATACCCTTAAACATCATCTCTAAAAAATTCTAAACCATATTCCCCCCCAAAAAAATAAACCTCCACTCACAATAAATAACCTTATCCCTCAGTCTCAAAAAAACCCCGACACTCACTCCTAGAAAACCCTAAACTGTTGTCCATAAAAAAACCTCAACCATCAACAAAATAAACCCTAAACTCACTACTATAAAAAAACCTCAACCATCATCCCCAAAAAACCCTCAACCCTTATACAAAAAAAACCCAAAACCAAATATCAAAAAACACTTGACCCTCATCCCCAAAAACCCTATACCCTTAGTCCTAGAAAACCAAAAAACCACTACCATTAAAAACTCTCAATACTAAACCCCAAAAAACACTAAATACTTACCCCTCCAAAAAACCCTCAACCCTAATCCCCCAAAATCCCTTAAACAACATCCCAAAATAACCATCATCCATAATCCCCAAAAAACCCTCAAACCTCAACTATATAATCCATACACCCTTTGTCCAAAAAATCCCTAAACCCACACCCCAAAACCCCCTTCAACCCATATCTCCAAAAAATCCTCAACCCATATCCCAAATAAACCCTAAACCCACAATCAAAAAACCCTTGACCCTCATCCTCGAAAACCCTACACCCTTAGCCCCAAAAAACAATCAAACCACTACCCCTAAAAACCCCCAATACTCAACAACATAAAACACTAAATCCTTACCCCTTCAAAAAACACTCAACCCTAATCCCTCAAAATCCCAAAAACCATAGCCCAAATAAATCACCATCCAGAATCCCCAAAAACCCTCAACCCTCATTTATAAAAACCATACTCCCTTTGTCCAAAAAAACCTAAACCCACACCCAAAAACCCCTTCAACCCATATCTCCATGAAAACCACAACCCTCCACCTAAAAATCTTCAATACATAGATCCAAAAATACCTCTACCCTCATCCCCAAAAACCCCTATACCATCATCACCATAAATTTATAAACCCTCAACCCCAAAAAACACATCAACACATAGCAGCAAAAAAACCCAACCCTCATACCAAAGAAACCTCAACACTAAAACCTACAATATAATCTTATTTTACCCCCAAAACACTCAACCCTCATCACTAAAAAACCCAAAACATTCTACCCCATGAAATAGTAAAATGTCATCACTAAAAATACCTAAACCCAGCGCCTCTAAAAACCCTAAACCCTCATACCCAAAATACCTAAACCATCAATCTAGAAAAACACTAAACCCTATGTGTAAAATACCCTAAAACCAAATCCCTAAAAAAATCCCTCACCCTCATCCATAAAAAAGCCCATTCCTTTATCCCAAATATCAAACATACACTCTTACAACCATAAAACCATATATTCTCAACCCATAAAAATATAGCACTCACAGTCCTAGAAAACCCAAAAACCACAGCTCTAAATAATATAAACCATCCACCCAAGAAACCCTAAACCCTCATCCCAATAAAATTCATAATCATTATACCCCAAATAAACCCAAAACCCTCTACACTAAAATCCATTACACCCTCACCTCAAAAAATCCATCAACCCACAACCCTAAAACCCCCTAAAACCATATCCACAAAAAACCCAAAACACACATCCTCAGAAAACACTTAACCATCATTCCCAAATACACTAAACCCAAAGAACTAAAAAATCATAAAAACTCAATCATATAATTCACTATACCCATACCACCTAGAAAACCCATAATAATGATCCCGAAAAAAACCTCACCCATAGGAATCCATAAATCCTAAGAGCAAAAAACCAGAAACCCTCACTCCATGATTCCCACAACCCTCCACCCTAAAAAAAATTCAACACTCAGTCTCAAAAATAACTGAACCCTAAGACCAAAAAATTTAAAACATTCATCCCCAGAAAACCCTCACCCTCATGAGCAAAAATCCCACAACCCTATTTACCCAAAATACATCAACCGTCATCCCAAAAAAAATTATGGACCCTCATCCCAAAAATACCCACAACCCTCGTCCCAAAAAACCATCATCCCTATGCCCCCCAAAAATCAAAACTTAGCCTCAAAAAACATTTAACCCTCATCCCCCCAAAACCCAGAACACTCAACCCAAAAAACCTCAGCAGTCGATGATAAATAACCCTAACCCCTCCACTCCAAAAAACCCTCTACCCTCAGCCTTAAATAATACACAACTCTCAGTATAAAAAAACTGTAAAGCATCATCCCTAAAAAACCATCAACCCTCATCCCCCAAAATGATATGAAATCAACCAAAAGAAAATCCATAAACTCTAATAAAAAATGCATCCCTCATCTCAAAAACCATAACCATCATACCCTAAAACCGTCATCTAGTGACCCAAAAAACCCTCATCCCCAAGAAACCCTAATGCCATATCCCCAACAAACCATCAACCTTCATAAAAAAAAACCATAAACCATAAACCGCAAAAACCATTCAAAGCATACACCAATAGAACCCTAAACCCCTAGACCCCAAATAACACTAAACCATTATCCCCAAATCTATTAGCCCACATCAAAAACCCTCAACCAACCATCCTATAAATATCGCAACCCTTATCCCTAAAAAACCCCCAACCTACAAAACTAGAAAATACCCAACACTCTTCCCCAATATCCATTAAACTTCATCCTCAACAAACCTTAAACTATTCCTCCAAAAAAACTTTCAACTCTCATACCCAAAAAACCCTCAACACTCATCCCTAAAAAACCCCGAACCCCATAAATCCATGAACACTCTTCCCCAAAACATGATAAACTCTAATCTCAATAAAAAAGTCATCCCTAATCCACAAAAAACCTAAACACATCAACCTAAACATCTCTAAATAATTATCCTTTAAAAATCTCAATCCTAATCCCAAATGAAATTAATCCTCAACATGAAAATATCCTCACCCCTCAGTCCTATGAAACCCTCAACACTCAGCCCCCAAAAATTATTAACCACCATCCCTAAGAAACCCTCATCTGATAGCCTTAATAATCATTAGAACCTCATCCCCAAAAAACATATACCCTCATCCCCAAAATAACCTAAACACTCCACCCAAAAAAACCCTCGACCCTTATCCCCACAACAAACCCTATACACTTTTCCATAAAAAATTCAAACCCATAGCCCTAACAAACCAATAAATCCTCAGTAAAGAAAACCGCATTCCCTGATTCCCCAAAAACCTTAATGTCTAATAACTGATAGACCCTAAACCCTAAGAATGAAAAAATTATAAACCCTCATTCCCAACAAACACTAAACACTCAACCCTATAAACAATAATCACCAAGCTCTAAAAAACCCGAAAACACTCATCCCCAAAAAAACCTAACCATAATTCCAAAACAACCCAAAACCATGATCCCAAAAAACAATAAAACCTCATCTCAAAAAAATATAAAATTCATAACTCCAAATATCCATGAACACATAAGTGAAAAAACCCTATACCCAGAATAAAAAATAACCATACACTATCATTCTAAAATAACCTTAAATTATTTTCCCTAGATAACCATAAACTCTCTCTCCCCCACCAAAAAATATGAAACCCCCACCCCTAAAAACCATCAACACATTGACCTAGAAAACCCACAAACCGGAACCAAAAAACACTAAAACTGTAATTTAAAAAAATACTTCATCCCCAAAAAACCGTAAACCCTTAGCCCTAGGAAATCATCAATAATCATACACAAAGAACCCTATACCCTCTTCCACAAATAAAAATCCACCCTTTAACCCAAAACACTCATCCATCAGCCCAATAAATGGTCAACCTAAATAACCATTATCCATCATCCCCCCAAAACCACCAGCCCTTACCCTAAAAACCCATCAAACCTCATCCTAAAAAAACCCTCTCAAACATCAGTCCCCCAAAACCCTTAACCCACATCCCCAATAAATTCATCTTCCATCTGCCCCGAAAAACCCTAAAACCTCTTCCGCAAAAAAAAACTACCAACCCTCAGCCCAAAAAAACCTTGAATACTACACCCCAAAAAAATTCCCACGATCAGTCACAAAAAAACACTCAACCCTTAAACCCAAAAAACCAAAACACTTAGCTGTAAAAAACCCCGATCCCCACGAAACCCTCAACCCATATCCCTCAAAACCATCAGACCACTGTCCCATAGAACCATAATCCCCCATCACAAAAAACCATAAACCTTATTCCCAAAAAAACATCAACCCTTATCCCCAATAAACCATAAACACTCATCTAAAAACACCATCAATCTTCATACAAAAAAACCCCAAAGCTCTGGCAAAAAAAAACCTCAAAAAATATCCCCAAAAAACCTTCAACCCTCAGCCTAAAAATCTTTCATCCCACATCACCCAAAAAAATTAAACCTTATTTATAAGTCATCCCCAATAAAAAAAACTAATCTCATCCACAAAAACCCACAACTATCAGCCCTAAAAAACCATAACACAAATCCCTATCAAAATCCTAAACACACACCCTAGTAACCCTAAACCAAAAAATCTTTATACCATGATCCCCAAAAAATCTAAAGACTTGTTCATAAAAAATCATCAAACCAAATCCTCAGAAAATCCTGAGCCCTTTTCCCAAAAAAATCTCATCCCACACCCCCCAAAAAAGCTCCACCCTTAGTGAATAAAAACCATAAACATGAGACCCAAAACCCCACATACCTTCACCCCCCAAAACCCACAACCCTCATCACTAAAAAAACCTAAAACCTCCGAATGAAAAATACAGCAACCCTCAGCCCTATAAAATCGTATAACCTCATCTGTAAAAATATCTCAGCCCAAAATATCCTCAACCCCTATCCCAAAAATACACAATCCACATTCCTGAAAATAACCTTAAACCCTCAGTCCTATAAAACACTCGACCATCATCCCCAAAAAATACTCAACCCTAATAATTTAAAAAATCCTAAACCATCATCTCCAAAAAAATCTTAACCATCAGTCCAAAATAATATTGAACCCTCATCCCAAGAAAACCCTAATCCATCAACACTAAAAAACCCAGAACCATAATATCAAAAATACCTAAACCATCATCTAAAAAAACCCAAACACTCGGCCTAACGAAGACATAAACCAACAATTAGATAAACCCATCAACCCTCAACAAAAAAAACTCGATTAACCCTCAACAGTAAAAATTCCTCAGCATTCTAACCTGGAACACTCAACCATTATCCCTAAAAAACACTAAACCGTAAACCCAAAAAACCATTTTCCCTTACCCTCAAAAATCTAAAACCACGTCCCAAAAAAACTCACAATTCCATGACCCCCAAAACCCAAAAATATCACACCAAAACACCTTAACCCTTTATCCCCAAAAATCCCTAAACAATTATCCCCAGAAAAACTTTATCCGTAGACCAAAAAAACTAGAAACTGATAATTCCAAGATACCCTCATCCCTCACCGAAAAAAACCCTCATCATGCATCCCCCAATACCCTCAACACTCAGTTCCAAAAAACATTAATCCCTCATACAAGAAAAACCATAAAACCTCGACCCCAAAAAATCATAAACCCTCATACAAAAAAACATAAACTCTCAACCCCAAAACCCACAACCCTCAACCCAAAAATTCAAATAGACCATATAAAAAACCATCAACATCAAAAACCATACACAATCATCCCTAAAAAACCCTCAAAACTCTTCCCAGAAAACTCAATATCATGACCCCAAAACCCTAATCCACCGCCAAGAAAACCATCAACCACAAATAAATCTAAGTCTTGATCCCCAGAAAATTATCAAAACAAACCACCAAATATCCCAAAACCCATAGTCCTAAAAAAATTTCATCCCTAAACCCTAGAAAACACTAAACAAATAGAAAAAAAACTCAACCATCCATAACAAAAAACACTAACCGTTTATCCCAAAAAAACCACGTACCCTCATACCCATAGAAACTCTCACCCCTCTTCCCCAAAGAATCATAAAATATTAGATGTAAAATTAGAAACCATCAGTCATGAAAAAAAAACCCTCATCCCCCAAAAAACCAATAAACCACAGCCTCAAAATTCCTAAACCTACATCCCCCAAAAAACATCAACCATCATCCACAAAAAACACTCAACCTAGAACCCCAAAAAACCAACAAACCTTATCCCCAAAAAAACATAAGACCTAATGTCCCAAAATCCCACTAACCCATTGATTAAATATCCTAAAAACTTCATCCCAAAAAAAACCCTCAACCCTCAACCCTAAAAAACCCTCAAACCTCAACACCAAAAAATTGTAATCCTCATATCCATAAAATTATAAACCCTAATTCTAGAAAATCCTCAACAGTAATCCTTAATAAATCCTAGTCCGGAAGCAACAAAAAATCTTCAGACCTCATTCAAAAAAAAACTATTCTCGCATCCCCAAAAATACAAAAACCAACATTCCCAAAAAACCCTCAACCCTCATTCCAAATTAACACCTCAACCCTTATCTAAAAAAAATGAAACCACAACCACAAAAAACCCTCAACCATCTGCACAAAAAACCCCCATCCAATAACACTAAAAAATCCTCATCCTTTATCTAAAAAAACCCTAAATCATCATCTTAAAAAAAATAGTATACTCACATCCCAAAAAAACCCAAACCCTCATCCCAAAAAACCTTCAACCATATTTCCTAAAAAACACTATACTCTATGACGTGAAGAACAATAATCCATCATCCCCAAAAACCAAAACCCTCGGCCCAAAAAATCCATGAAACCTCATCCCCAAAAATCCTTAAACACTAATCCCCCAAAAACCATCAACCACCAGTTCATAAAAAACATCATCCTGTTGCCCAAAAATCCCTCAGCCTTTACCACCAAATCAAACCTCACCATAAGCAACAATAATATCCCCACCCTCAAACCCCCAAAAAAAACTAATCCATCAACCCAAAATTAACCTAAACCTTCATCCAAAAAAACCTCATAGAAAATACACAAATGAACATAAAATTTCATTCCCCAAAAACTATAAACCCTCAACCACATATTACCCTCAACACTCTGCCAAAAAACTCTCCATCCCTCAGCCCCAAATCCTAATCCCACTTTACTGAAAAATCATAACCCACTTTCCCCCAAAAAACATGAACCCTTGACCACAAAAAGTATAAAACCTCATCCCAAAAAACCATAATCCCTTAGCCTAGTAAAACCTTAAAACACATCCTTATAAAATTTTAATCCCAAATCCCAAAAAATCATAATAATCCAATGAAAAAAACCCAAAAATCAGCCCCAAAAAACACTAAACACTCAGCCAGAGAAAAAACTTCAACCCTTTTCACTAAAAAACCTGTAAACCCTCAACAACAAAAAACTCTCATCCTGCATCCCTAAAAAATCATTAAAGCCTTAATCACAGAATAATATAAATTCTTAACAATAACAACCCATCAACAAAGACCATAAGAAAACATAAACCCTCAAAACAAAAAACCCTAAACCCTCTTCCCCCAAAGAACATCAACCCACAATCAAATCTCACCTAATATCTCGAAAAAACCATTACCCCATCCCCCAAAAATGGTTAACTATCAGCCATAAATAACCTAAAAACAAGTCCCCAAAAAACCATCAATAATTACCTAAAAAACCAAGAACCATAATCAAGAAAAAACTCTATCCCCTAAACATAAAAACCCTAGATATTAATAACTACAAAATCATGAATACTTGCACACAAAAAAACTGAACCCTAAGCCCCGTAAAGCTCTAAAAACATATTCCAAAAATCCATAAACACATACCCCCAAAAATCAAAAACCCAAAACCTTAAAAAACCCTAAACCCTAACCCCCCCAATAACCCATAACCATAAGCTCCGGAAAACCCGTATACTCAAAAAAAACCATGAAAACCTAATCCCAAAAAACACCTAACCCTCATCCCTAAAAATATTTTAGCCATCGGGAATGAAAAAAAATGTAACCTCATCCCCAAAAAATCCATGAACATTCATCCCAAGAAATTTATGATCCATCAGCCCCAAAATACCCAAATCACTCATCCCCAAAAAAAACCCTTTGGATTATTCCTAAAAAACAATGATCACTAAGTCCCAAAAAACATTTAACCATCAGAACCATGAAAAACTGATCCATCAACCACAAAAAACCCATAGGCCTCAGCCCCAAAAAACCCTAAACCATCAACCCCAAAAAACATTCAATACTAATCCCTAATAAACAATCTACTCCTATCCACAAAAAACCATCAACCCCCCGAAACCCTATAACATAATCCAAAAAAACTCTTATACCTTTATCCCCCATAAAATCATGAATCCTTAGCCCCAAAACCCTAAAACCCTAAAACCCACAAAACCCTGAAACCACATCAACCTAAAATTCTAAACACAATGATTTGGGAATCCCGGAATCCTCAGACCTAAAAAATCATAAACATGTTTCCTCAAAAGATCTATATCACTATGCCCCAAAGAAATCAGAACCACTATCCCCAAGAAACCCTCACCCACATCCCCAAAAAACATTGAAACATTAACCATAAAAAATTCATCAACCCCTATGCACCATAAAACCTGACCCCCATCCATATAAAACCTTGTACACTGAACCCCAAAAATCAATCATCACTCATCCCCAAAAAATCATCAACCCCCAAACACAAAAAACCCAAACCATCATCCTGAAAATCCCTAATCCACCAACACACAAATTCAATAAACTCACAACCAAAAAAATCCTCATCCACAAAAAACCATAAACCCTAACACAAACAAATCCTAAACCTATATTCCCAAAAATTACTCAAACTATATCCCAAAAAATCCCCAACACTTATCCCCAGAAAACCCTAAACCTATATCCCTAAAGAAACCCTGAACATTAATCCCCAAAAATACCTAAACACACATCCCCAAAATCTATTGACACACATCCCTAGAGAAACCCAAACCCTCATCCCAAATAATCCTAAACCCTATGCCACAAAAAACCCTAATCCTTCATCCCCAAACAACCCTAATTCATTAGAAAAAAATTCCATAACTTATCAACACAAAAACGCCCTTAAACCCAAGACATAGAAAACACAAATCTCTCAGTGACAAAAAACTATAAATCCACAAACCAAAAAACCTATATCCTGAACCGAAAAAACCCACAACCCCCATCCCCATAAAAACCATAAACCCCCATCCATAAAAAACATGGAACCCTATTTTCGAAAAAAAAACCTCATTCCACATCCCCAAATAACTGTATACAAGCATCCTTATCAAACCCACAACCCACCTTCTCAAAAAACCCTAAACCCGCATCTCAAAAAAATACTTTACCCTCAACCCCAAAAAACCATATAACCTTATCCTCAAAAAAGTCTCATCACTCAGTCCCTAAAACCCCTCAACCTCAACCCCCAAAATATCCTTTACCCTCAATCCCAGAAAAACTCTAAACCCTTCACTAAAAAACCATGATCCCTGAACCCTAGAAAACCATGATCCCTCAAACCAAAAAAACCATATACACTCATCCCCTAAAACCCAAAATCAGAAGAACCAAAAAACCCTAAACCCTCACCCGCAAAAAAAAAACCCTCAACACTAAAAAACTATGGACCCATTTCCCTTAATCCCAAAACCCTCAGTCCGAAAAAAACCAAGTCCTTCACACCCAAAAAAACCCAAACCCTCATCCCCACTGAATTTTGAACCGTCAACCTCAAAAAATGGAAACCCTCATTCTTAAGAAACCTTGAATCCTCACACCCATATATCCCTTCCACCCTCAACATTAAAAAACACTAAACCCTCATAACAAAAAATCCTGAAACCTCATCCCTAAAATACACTAATACATCATCCCCAAAAAACTCTAAATCCTTATCCCCAAAAAATAGTTAACCTTTTCCCTTAAAGAAAAATGAACCCTCATACCAAAAAAACCATGAATCCGAAGACATATAAAACCCTGAATCCTCAGTTGTAAAATACATTGAACCCTTAGCCTTGAAAACCCCAAACCTCCAACAACAAAAAATCCTAAACACTCAGTCCTAGAAAACCCTAAATCTCCATCCCTAGAAATACCATAAACCTCAGACCCAAAAATCACTAAACCCTAATCCCAAGAAATCTCTAAACCCTATACCAAAAAATTCTTATACCATCAATCCCCGAAAGACCTAAATCCTCGTCCCAAGAAAATACTGAACACGCATCCCCAAAGAAACCTAAACCATTATTCCCAGAAAACCATAAACCATTATCCACATTAAAGGATTAACCCTCATCCACATATAACCCTAAACACTAAACCCCATATAAACATAATTCATCACCCCCAAAATACTATAAACCCTCATCACCATACTGCCATAAAACCCAAAACCCTAAACCCAAATCACTCATATAATAAAACCTGAATCGTCAAACCCTTGAAATCATGAACACTCAGTCCCAAAATACCCTAAACCATCAGACTCAAAAAAACAATAAAAACTCTTCCCAAAAACCACTAGACCTTAAGCTAAATCTTCAAACTCAAAAACCATAATCTCTTATAGCCAAAATTCTATAAATCCTCTGTGATGGAAACCATAAATCCTTACCCCTGGAAAACTCAAAACCCTCACCCAAAAAAAATTAACCCCCATCCCCCCAAAACAATAAATCCTCAGTCTTAGAAAACCATAAATCATTGGCCCCAAAAAACCCTAAACCTAAAATCCCAAAAAACCATAAATCCTAAGATCCAATAAACCCTAAACACTCAAATTCAAAAAAAACCCTAAAATATCATCTCTAGAAATAACTAATCCTTCTGCAAAAAAATATAAACAATTAGAATTAACAAACCATAAAACTCTTTCCCAAACAAACCATAAACCCTAAACCTAAAAAATAATAATCCCTTCACCCCATAAATCCTTATTATCACAACCCTAAATAACCAAACTCCCCATCCCCAAAAAACCATATACCCTTATCCACCAAAAATAATAAACCCACATCCCCAGAAAACCATCATCCCATGAAAACCCTCAAGCCTCATCCATAGAAGAACGTCAAACCTCAGCCCTAGAGAGCCCGTAACCCTTACCCAAAATAATCCTTACCGAAAACCCAAAAAAAAAACCTAAAACCCCATCCACAAAAAACCCTAATTTTTCATCTCCAAATAACTCTGAATCTTCATCCCAAAATTAGACTAAACCCCCATTCCAAAATAAAACTAATCCATCAACAACCAAAAACTCTAAAACCTGTATCCCTAGAAAAGCTATACCCTCACCTCCATAAAACACTAAAAACTCTACCCTAGAATACACTAAAACCTCATCCCCCTAAAAATATCAACCTTAATCCCAGGAAAACCGTTACCCCCATAAATCACTCAACCTTCAACCATAGAAAATCATCATCCCTCCTCATCAAAAAATCCTCAACCCTCAACAATCAGCCTCAAAATACCTTCAACACTCTTCCCAAAAAAACCCTAAACCATTATCCCCCCCAATACCTCATCACCCTACTGTATTAATTCACAACCATTATATCCCTAAAAATCATCATCCCATTGAACCAAAATGCACGTAAACCTCATCCCTATCAAACCTTCAACATTCAACCCCAAAAAACACTAAACCCTCCACACTAAAAAATATGATCCCTCGAACAAAAAAAACATAATCCCATTTGTAAAAAAACCTGAGCCCTCATCCATAAATTACCACGAACCCTCATCCCCACAAAAACTTGTACCCTCAGCCAGTTAAAACCATGATCCCTCATCACCAAAAATCCATAGACCTTTATCCCTAAAAATCCCTAAACGCTCATCCATAAGAAACACATAACCCTCACCCCCAAAAAACCCTGACCCTCAACACCAAATATCCCACCCACTCACCACCAAAAAACCATGAAACCTTAGCCCTATAAAACCCTAAACCCTCATCCCCAAAAAACCGTGATTCATAAAAAAACCTTAATCCCTTAGCCCTAAAAAACCCAAAACACTCAGATCACAAAATCCATAGACCAATATCACCAGAAAACCCACGTCCCCCATTAACAGAAATCTAAAAACACTCAGGCTCATAAATCAATAATCCATCATCCCCAGAAATATATGACCCTCATACATAGAAATAACTATACCCTAATTCCTATAAATCCATAAATGTGAATCCCCAAAGAATCCTATACACTTATCCCCATAAAAATCTTTTAATTCAGCAAAATAATCCCTATACTCTCATCTAAAGATAATCCTAATCCATCAGCCCTGGAAAACATTAACACCCCATCCCTAGAAAATCATAAACATCCATCCCTAAAAATCCTAAACCATAATCCGCATAAAACCATAAACACTGTACCATAGAATACTCTAAACCCACATCACCTGAAATACCTGATCCCTCATCCCCAGAATTCCCCAAACCCTTACACCCTAAAAAACCTAAACTCAGAGTTCCAAAAACACCTAAATCCACATCCCCATAAAACCCTAAAACATCAACCCTATAAAACCCTTATATTTCTTACATATAAAACTATCAACCCTCAACCCTAAAACCCCATCAACAATCAGCCCCCATAAACCCTAAAACTATAGCCTCAAAAGTCCCTAACGCTCATCAACAATAATCCCTGAACCATTCTACCCCAACAATCACTGAACACTCAGGCCCAAAAAAGTCCCGAGGCCTCATTCACAGAAATACCTAAACACAAGTCCCTTAAAATCCATAAACCATCAACTAAACCCTATGTAGAAAAGAAATCCAAAACCCACCCCAAAAAAAAACAATAAACCATCATCCCTAGAAAACCCTAAAACCTTATCCCTAGAAAGACCTAAAACCTCATTCCTAGAAAACCCTAAAAACTCATTCCTAGA
This sequence comes from Viscum album, assembly GCA_963277665.1. Taxonomy (NCBI): domain Eukaryota; kingdom Viridiplantae; phylum Streptophyta; class Magnoliopsida; order Santalales; family Viscaceae; genus Viscum; species Viscum album. The sequence goes on from OY728141.1 coordinate 1,900,218,752, forward strand.
AAACCATTATCGGTAAAAAACCCTAAACCATGTTCCTCAAAAACCCTATACCCAAAAATGGAAAAAAATAATCCATCATCCCCAAGATACCATAAACCCACATCCCCCAAAAATCCTAACCCCTCATCCCCAAAAATCTCTAGTCCCTTAGCCACAAAAACATTAAACACTAAGCCACTAAAAACCATCAACCCTCATCCCATAAAAACCCTCAACCCTCAAACCTAGAAAACCCTCTGCACTTAAACCCATAACATAGAAAGTCCTTTTTCCCTAAATAACCTCAACCATCTACCAAAAAAACTCTTATCCCTAAGCAAAAAAATACCATAATCCCTCAGACCCAAAAAAACCTCAACCCTTATCCCAAAAAAACACTAAATTCCTAATCCCCCCCCAAAACCCAAAATAATTATCCCCGAAAAACACTATACCTGAAATGAAAAAAACAATAAACTTGTTTCCTAAAAAACTATAAACCCTATTCCTTAGAAAAAACTAAACCCTCAACCCCATAAGACAATAAAACCTCCAACTCAATAAAAACCTCAAACCTCATTCCCATAAAATCATAAAACCTTTTCCCCCATAACCCTCAAACATCATCCCCATATAAACCTCAACCCTGATACCCCAAAACCACCAAAACTCAAACCCAAAAAAAATCAACCCTCAACCCCAGAATATTCAGTCCTCATCCATAGAAGACCCACAAACCTCGTCCCCAAAAAAAATTATCCCCAACCCTAAATCCCAAAAAACCCTCAACCATCTTCCTCAACAAAACCATTGACCCTTATCCGGGAAAAACACTCAAACATCACCACCCCAAAATCCTCAAACCTCTACCCCAAATAAACCCTCAAACATCAGCCCCAAAAAACATTCAACCATCTACCTAAAAAACCCTCAACCCTCACCAAAAAAACCCTCAACTCTCAACCAAAAAAACCATCACTCATCCCCAAGAAACTCTCATACCTAATCCCCAAGCACCCCAAGCACCCCAAACCGTAACCCCAAACCCCCACCCCCATCACAAAAATAAAACAAACCCTCAACCCCAAAACCTCCAAACTCATGTCCCCCCAAAACCCCCAATCATCATTTAAAAAAAACTCCCAACATTCACCCCCCAAAGACCCCCAACCCTTAGCTGCAAAAAACACCCAACCCATAGCCACAAAAAACCCAAAACCAAAACAAAAAAACACTAATAGATCATCCCCAAAACCCCTAAAACACTATACCCAAAAAATACTAAAAACCCTAATCTCTAAATAATTGTCTAACCTCAGTTCCACAAAAAACATCAAACCTTATCCTCAAAAAATCCACTCTATACCACAAGAAACTATCAACCCCCATCCACAAAAAAACCCTAAAACATCTTCTCTTAAAAAAAACAACCCTCACCGAAAAAAACTCCCATCCCTAAAAAAAACCACCCTAATCCCCCAGAAACCCCAAACCCTGTACCCAAAAGCCACCAACCCCCAGCCCAAAACCCCTAAACACACAACCCCAAAAAACACCCAACCACCAGCCCCAGAAAACCATAAACCCTCTTTACAATAATACATTATCCCATAGAAACAAAAAAAATCAAAAACCTAATCCCATGAAAACCCTAAACCTTTAACCGCAAAAACCCTAAACCATCATCCCCCCAAAACCCTGAACCCATATCCCAAGAAAACCAAAAACACATATCCCCCCAAAACCAAAAACCCTACTCCTAAAAAACCCTCAAACTACAACCCTTAAAAATCGTCAATCATTAGAAACAAAAAAACCAAACCCTCATCCTAAAAAAACCCTCAACCCTCATCCCTAGAAAACCCCAAACCATAAGCCCTCAAAACTCCCCACCCCTGAATCCCAAAAAACCACCAATCCTAATCCCAAAAAAACAACCCTCATACCCCAAAACCAATAAACCTCATCCAAAAAACCCCAAACCATAATATAAAAAACCCTATAACATTTTTAAAAGAACCCAAAACCCTCAACTCCAAAAAACCAAAAACCCACAACATAAAAAAACCATCAACCCTCGGGATCAATAAAACCAAAACAATCATCCCCCCAAAACGACCACTTAGACACAAAAATACATCAACACTAAGTCCCAAAAAAACCATCAACAGTTATCCCCCCAAAACCCTCAAACTTGGCCTAAAAGAACCATCAACCATGAATCCTAAAAAACCCTCGTCCCTCAGCAGCAAAAACCCCACAATCCTTATATCTAAAAAACCATAATCCTAGTGTCCCAATATACCCTCAACATTCTCATACCAAAAAACCATAATCCTTCATCCCCAATAAATACTCAAGCCTCATTCCTATGGAAACCCAACCCTTATCCATAAAAATAATGCAATCTTCAGCCCCCAAAACTAGTGACCGTCACTCGAAAAAAACACCCAACCCTCGTCCCCAAAAAACCCAAACCCTCTTCCCCAATAAACCCACATACCTTAGACCTAAAACCCTAGATCATTCTACTATAAAATTACCAAACCCTTCAACCTCAATCCCTAAAATACCATTAATAATTATCCCTAAAAACCATAAACCCTCATCCCCCAAAAAATACTCAACTCTCGTCCCCCAAAAATTCCTAAACACTTATCCCCAAAACCCCCCAACTTTCAGTCTTAATAAATCATAAACCCTCAACATAAAAAAATAATCATCCATAATCCCCCGAAAGCCCCCATCCCTAATCCAAAAATACACCCAAAACTTAGACCCAATAAAACCCCATCATCAGCCCCAAAAAACCCCAACACCCAGCCACAAAAAACCCAAACCCTCTGCCCAAAAAAACACCCAATCCTCATCTCCAAAAATACCTAATCTATTAGTCCCAGGAAAACACAAATTGTATTCCATAGAAAAACCTAAACCCTAATCCCTAAAAATCCATAAACCATCAGCCTGCAAATCTTAAACCATCATTCTAAAAAAACCCTAAACTCTCGTCTACAAAAACCTAAACATTTATCCCCAAAATACATACACTTTCATCTGTAAAAAATCATTATAACTCATCCATAAATCACCCAAAACCGTTATCCTGAAAAACACTAAATTCTCAACCCCATTAATTAATAATCCCCCAACCAAAAAAACCATAAACACTATGTCCAAAAAAACCCAATACCCTCATCCTAAAAAATCATTATCCAACATACCAAAAAAATAACAACCCTCATCCATAAAAAACAATAAACCACTATCCCCAAAAAACCCTCAACCCTATACCCAAAAAGCACTCAAACCTCAGCCCTAAAAATACCTCATCATTTAGTCCCAAAAAACCCACAACCCCCAGCCCCCAAAACCCCTTAACCATCAGCCCAAAAAAACACCCAACCCACAACCCCAAAAAACAAGAACCCTTCACCCACCCAAAATGTCAAACAATCATCCCTAAAAAATTCCCAACACTTAGCCCGAAAAATTATCCTAACTTCATCACTATGAAACCTTAGCCCTCAACCACAAAAAACCCAACCCTCATCCCCACAAAAACACCATGTGTTCGACCCAGAATAACCCCAACCATCATCACCAAAATTCAACCATTCTTCAACCCCAAAAGACCCCATCACAAAGCCCCACAACCCCTCAACACTCTACACCACAAAACAACCACCCCTCACCCCCAAAAATCCTGATTTCCTTCACCCAATAAAACCCCAAATCATTGAACCAAATTTCACTAAACCCACATCACAAAAAAAACTCCCAACCATTATCACTATGAAACACAAAACTCATTCTAAAAAATTCCCAACTCATTTATCCAAAAAAAAACCTACGACAATCATCTATAAAAACAACCAACCATCACCACAAAAAAAATAAACCATCATACCATCAAACCACAAATATCTCAGCCCCCAAAACCTTAAACTGCTATCACCTCAAACCTTGAAACACTCATCCCCAAAAACACATAAATAATTTTACCAAAATAATCCAAACACTTCAACATAAAAAATACCCCATCCCCCATCTCTATAAAATCCAAAATCCTCACATCTTAAAAAACCCCAATCCACATCCTCAAAATACTACTCAAACACTTCCTAAAAAACCCCAAAACCCCAAAACCACAACAACAATACACCCTAACTCTCTTACAAAAAAAACCCCAACCCATATCCCCAAAAACACCCAAATCACATAACTAAGAACCCCCATATCTCATCCCCGAAAAACCCCATCCTCAATCCCCTAAAACCCCCCCAACCCTCCTCCCTAAACAACACCCTCCCACAAAAAAACCCTGAATCCCCATCCCCAAAACATCCACCCCTCAACCCCAAACCACAACCCTTAGTACCAAAAACTCCAAAAACTAAACCTCAATAACAGAAACACCTTTCCCTAAAAAACACCAATCATAAGACCCCCCAAATAAAAATACTAATACTAAAGAAACCCTTAACCATATCCAAAAAATTTTACTCTCTTAGCACAAAAAACCCCAACTGTAGGCCACTGAAGACCACAAACCTTACCTCAAAAAAATCCCCATCCCCAAGAAACATGAAACCCTTATCCAAAAAATAAACTAATACCTTATCAATAAAAAACCATTATCCCTTGAACACAATGAACCATAAAACCTCCACCCCAAAAAATCATAAACATGCAGCAAAAAAACCCTAAAGCATCAACCCAAAAAATTACTAATCCTTTTTCCCAAAGAAACCCTAAACCGCCAGCCTAGAAAAATTTAAACCCTTATCCCCTAAAAACACAAAAGCATCATCCAATTAAAAATATAGAACCCTCAGCCTTAAAAAAATACTAATCCCTAATATCCAAAAAATCAAAACCCTTATTCCCTAAAAAATCCTAGAACCTAAACCTTAAAAACTGTAAACCATTCTCCCTAATAATCCTTAAAGCCTCATCCCTAAAACCCATAACCTGTAATCCCTAAAAAAACAAAACCCTCATCCCCAAAAAATCCTACCCCCTCATCTGAATATACCCTAAAAACCTACACATAAATAAACCCTATATATTATCCCCCCAAAACCAGAAACCCTTAGACCCTGAAAACCCTAAACCATCATCCACAATCACCACAAAACTGACATCGCCAAAAATAATAAAACCTCATCCCTAAATATCATTAAAACCAAAACCCTTATCCCCATAAAACCATAAATAATATACACAAAATATCTATAAACCCTCATCCCCAAAATATGTTATATCCCAATAGCAAAAACCCCAACACTCTATGCACCGAAAAACCATATACCGTAATCCAAAAAAAAACTATAGACACTCAAAAGCCAAAAACCGAAGACCCTCATCCAAAAAAAAACCTAATAACCTTGTCCCCATAAAACCCAAAACCTGTATCACAAATGAACCCTAAACCCTTAGACCCAAAAAACCATATTTTTTCATCCTTAATGTATCCTAAACTCTTTTACCGAAAAAAATCTATACCCTCAGCCCCAAATGAATCCTAGAATCCTAGCCCAGAAAACTGTATTCCCTATACCCCCAATACCCTATATGATCATTACAAAAAACCATTTACCCCAATAAACAAAAAACCCTTTACCCACAACCCCAAATAAACATAGATCGTTAGTCACAAAAAAAATCCGAGAACCTAAGGCCCAAAAAACCATAGTCCCTCAATATGTGAATACCGTAGTCCCCTAGTCCCAAAAAAACTAGAACCCATTCCCAAAAAACAAAAGTCTCTTTCCCCAGAAAAACCCAATACTGCCATCCCCAAAAAACCCCTAAACTATCATCCCCAAGAAACTATTGGACCAAAAAACACTATACCATCATACAAAAAAACCTAAACACTCCCCCACTGAAAACCCTAGTACCATAACAAAAAAATCCTAAACCCTCATCCCTACAAGGCCCTAAACCCACGGGCCCAATAAACCCTATACTCTTCTATAGAAAAACACTAATCCATCAGCCGCAAAAAAAAACCATAAAACCTCATTCACAAAAAAACCATAAAACCTTATCATAAAACTCATAAACATTTAGACCCAAATAAATGACAAACACCCATCCCCAGAATACCCAATATCCTCAGCCTCGATATACCCTAGACCTTTAGCCCCAAACTATCATTGACCCTCATCCCTAGTAACTCAAAACCATCTTTTCCAAAAACCCATAGACCCACAACACCATACAACACTAGACCCACCTCAAAAAACCTAGAACATAATCCCAAAACTACCCTACACCCTCATCCCCCAAATCCTTAGACCCTCAACACTAAAATAACTCTATACCCCATGCCCCAAAATTTCTGGACCCTTAGTCCCATAAAAACCTAGACCCCCAGCCCTAAAAAATCTGTAACACTTGACTGAGAAACCCCTAGATCCTCTACCCCAGAATACACTAGTCGTTGAGTCCTAAAAAACCCTAAATCCATAACAGCAAAAAAACCCTACACCCTCAGCCACAAAAATCACCAAACCCCGAGTCCCAAGAACCCCTGGACACTTAGACCTAAAAAACCACGACTCCCAACCTTAATAAACCCTAGAAAAACTACCCAGAATAACCCTATAACATCCACCCCCAAACCCAAATCCCTCAGCCATGAAATATCCTTGGCCCTCACCCCCGAAAAAACCAAATCCCAAAGTCCCATAAAACTTTATATCATAATCCCCAATAATACCATAAACCTTATTTCCTAAAAACCCGTAGTACCATAGGACCAATTAATCTAGACTTCCATCTCTAAAAACCCCTGAACCTAAACCAAGAAAACCCTAGACCCACATTACTAAAAAAACAAAAAACAACATCCAAAAAAACCATAGTCATCTACAAAAAAAGTAGGCCCCCTTCATTAAAAAAAATTCAAGACCCTTACCCTAAAAACTCTAGACCCTAAAAAAAACAAGACCCCACCCAAAATAATCCAACACACTCAAACAAAAATAACATCAGGTCCTCCAACCTAGAAAATTATAGATTTTATACCACAAAAATCATGAACCATCAGCACCAAAAAATCCCTAGACCCTCTGACCAAAAAAATCGTCGACACTCATCCCAAAACAAACCAAAGCCCTCATCCCCAAAACACCTAAACCCTCATCCATAAAAACCCATAAATCCTAATTAATAAAAAACTGTAAAGGTTTAAACCAAAAAAACTCTAAACCCTCAAATCCAAAAAAACACTAATCCCACAACCTCAAAAAACACAATACCCACTGCCCAAGAAAACTCTAAACCATCAACCCAAAATAACCTAAGACCCTTGCCCCAAAAACTCTATACCCTCAGCTCCAAAAACTCATAGACCCTTATACTAAAGAAACCATAGACCATACACCCCAAAATATTGTATATAATCATCTAAAAATAACCATAGACCCTTATCCTATAAAAACATTTTACCTTCTTCCCAAAAAACCCTAAACCCTCCTCCATAAACAATCCTTGACCATGAAGTCACGAAATAACTAGTCCCTCATAAAAAAACCCAAGATCCACAAAACCCTAGACCATCATCCCCAAAAAAGCCCTTGACCCTCAGGTAGAAAAACCCTATAACCACACCCCAAATTACCCTAGACCTTAAACTGAAAAAATAACTAGACCCCCTCTCTAAAAAAACTTTATACCCTCATCCCCAAAAAACCCTTAACAACCATCCCCAAATAAACCCCCGAACCTCATCCCTAAAAAATACTAGAAGATTTACCCAACAATTCATATTCTTCCAACCCCAGAACGCTAGACACTCAGCCTAAAAAACCCTAGACCATTGAAAACAAAACCTATACATCAACCCCAATAACTCTAGATCCCCAAACATGTATAACTGTAGACCCTCTTCTTAAAAAAAACAGAGAAAATAAACCCCAAAAAACCATAGACCCTCAAAGAAAACAAAATTGTAGACCATCACACCCCAAAACCTAGTACCCTCATCATAAAAAAATCATAGACCCTCACCCACAAAAATCCATATACCTTTAACTACATAATGTCCAAGTCCTTGAGGCACAATAAACACCATTACTATAGACCCATGAATCCCAATACCGACAACCCCCAAAACCCTAGACAAGTTGTCCTAAAATATCCACAGAAACTTAGTCCCAAAAAACCCTAGAGGTTGTCCCCCAAAAAAATATAGAAACTCAATCCCAATAAAACCTAGTCTATAAACTCAAAATTCTAGACCCTACCCCAAAAAACCACCTATTCTCTCAGTCCTAGAAAACCCTCAAACATTATCCCTAGAAAAACCATGAACCTCAACAATAGAAACCCCCAAACCCTTATCCACAAAAACCCCATACTCTTGTCACAAAGAAAAAGATCCTAAACCACCAAAACCAATAAACCATCATGATAAAAAAAAATATAGACCCTCTACCACAAAAATTCCTAAACCCCCAACCCCAAAAACCATTAACCCTCTACCCCAAAAAACCTAAATGCTAACCCCAAAAAATAGTAATCCCTCAACACCAATATAATTTGAACCCTAGCCCATCAAAATTCAAATCCCTCAGCCCAAAAAATAACTGAACCCTGAATCCCCAAAAAACACTGAACCCACTATATTTAAGAATTCTAAACTCTCAGGCCAAAAAAACCTAACCCTTCAGCCCAATAAATACCAAAACCCTCATCCTAGCATAATTATATACCCACATACCAAAAACACTAAACCCTCATCCCCAAAAATAATTAAACATCCTCCTCAAAGACCCTAAATGCTCATCCCCAGAAACCTTGAACCCATTGCTACAATTAACCCTAAACCATCAGCCCCAAAAAATCCTAAACACCAATCCTCAAAACCCTAAACCCTAATACCAAAAAACACATAATCTTATCCCTAAAAAAAATAAACCCCCAACCCCAAAATTATCTAAACACTCAATCCGATGAAACAAAAAACCCAGATACCCCCATGTATCCTAGATCCTCAACCCAAAAAACCCCAACACCTCATCCCCAAAAATCCTAAACCCTCTTCCTCATGAAACCCAAAACTCTCATCACCAAAAAGTCTAAAAATCACGCTATAAAACATAGAACCCGATACACTAAATAAAAACTAAAACCTCAGCACCAAAAAACCCGAATCCCTCAGCTCTTAACCTCCATAAACTCACATACATAAGAAACCCTAAACCCATATCCCAAAACAATACTAAAATGTCAGCCACTATTTACCATAACTCCTCATCCCCCAAAAACCTTAATCCCTCATCCCCAAAAAATTTAAAAAATCATCAAAAATAAAATATAATCCCTCAACCCTGAAAATACCTAAACCATCAGCCCCCAAAAACCCTACAACATCATCCACAAAAAAAATACACTCTACCAAAAAAACACTCTAAAGCATAATTCCCAGAAAAAATCTCAATCCACATCCCCAAAACCCAAAACCAACATCCAATAATATCCTAAACCCTCAATCACACAAGTTCCAAAACCTGCTTCCCCAAATTACTCGAAAACCTAATCGACAAAAAACCATGAACCCTCAAACCCAAAAAACATTAAACCCTCAGTAATAAAGAACCATAAATTTTCAACACTAAAATAACCAAAACCCTCATCCCTAAAACCCCTAAACCCTCTGGTTGAAAACCCTAAATACTAATCCTCAAAGAAACCATATACTCTCATCATAAACAACCTGATACCATCATCCCTAATGAAATCTAGACCACCATATCTAAAAGAAATTATACCTTTAAGACAAAATAATCTAGGAACCACAACCCTGAAAAACATTAATCCTTTAACCGTAGATAATCCTTGATCCTAAACCCAAAAAAACATGGACACTTAACCCTAAAAAAACAAAATTCCCTCATCCTATATGATCCAAAGACAATCATAACCAAAAAAATCTATACCCTCATCCTATAAAAACACTAGACCCTCAACCCCTTATATCCCTTGACACATAGCCCCAAAAAACAAATAAACTCATCCCAAAAATCCCAAAACCAAGACTATCATCCCAAAAATACTCTAACCCTCATCACAATAAAAACCTAAACTCTCATCCCTAAAAATCCAATATCCTCATCCCCAAAAAACCTGAGACCCTAAACCCTAAAAATACATAGACCCTCAGCACCAAAAAATCCTCGCCCTCAAACCCAAAAAACCATAGACCCCCAACCCCAAAAAAACCATGACTCTCTGCCCCAAAATAAAAAATAAAAAACAATCAACACAATGAAATACTAATCCCTATACCCTAAAAAACCCTCATCCATCAGCCCAAAAAATCCTAAAACAACATTGGAAAAACTATCTAAACCCTACACTTAAGAAAACCATAAACCCTCCACCCTGAAAATCTGTAAGATATATTTTCCAAAATACCCCAAACCATGATACACAAAAAACCCCTAAACCCTCATCCCCAAAAAATATTAAGTAATTGGTCCTATAAAACCATAAAACCATATCCAAAAGCCCATAAAATCTATGCCCCATGGAACCCAAAACCCTTAGCCCCAGAACCCTTAAAACATCAGTCAAAAATAAACCCTAAACACCCACCCAGCCTCTAAAATAAACCCATAGACTCTATAAATCCTATATCCTTATCCCCAAAAATCACTATACCCTCAACCCCAGCAAAACCCTATAACCAAAAAAAATACTCTTAGTCCAAAAAATCCTAGACCCACAATCCCAAAAAACCCATGTTCCTCATTTAGAAAAAATCCATAGACCAATATCCATAAAAAAACCTAGACCCTCTACCCAAAAAAACATGGAATCACAGACCCCCTAAACCCTTAAACCAAAATCCTAAAAAAATAATAGAACATCAGCCAAAAAAATATCTAGACCCTAATATCCAAAAATACACACACACTCAATCACACAAAACCCCAGACCCTCTACAATAGAAAACCCCAGACACTCATCCACAAAAAACCCCACCATCATCCCCAAAAAAACCCACCATCTTCCCCAAAAATCACATACAATCATCCATAAAATACCCAATAATCTTTACTACAAAAGACTCTAGACCCACTACCACAAAAAAATTATACCCTCAGCTATAAAAGGCCCCATACCCACTTATATGAAAAAACCATGGACCCTCATCCCCTAAAGAACACATGACCGTCGGCCGCAAAACAACCATAGACCCTTGAGCACTAAAATCCCTGGAAACTCATACCCAAAAAACCATACAACCTCTACCTAAAAAACCCAAGAAACTCTTCTCTGAAAACCCTATACCCACATCTCCCAAAATACATAGAAACTCATACCTAGAACCCCTAAAGCCTCATCCAAATAAATCCCGACCTTAATCCCAAAAAACCCCATGACCTTATACCCCAAAAAACCATATACCCCAATCCAAAATAATACCATGACTCTAATCCCTAAAAACCATAAACCCTCAGTCCCAAAAACACTATATGATCATCTGTAAAAAATTCTATACCATCACCCCATAATATCCTAGACCTCCATCCCTAAAAAACCCTAGACCCTTAGCCTAAAAATATATATGAACCTGAGCCCAAAAAAATCCTAGACCTGAAGCCCCAAAAAAACCCTTAAACAAATAGTCCCAGAAAACCTATACCATCATCCCCCCAAAACCCTATACCCTCAGCTCATAAATATTCTTAATCCCCCATTAAAAAACCACCCTTTAAACTCAGAACCAAAAACCCATGACTCTTATCCCAAAAAAACATAGATCCTCAGTACTGAAAACCCTTGAATTATTGCCCAAAAAAACCCCAGATCCTCATCCCCAAAAAACACTAGACGCACTTACCCAAAAAAAATCCAACACACTCTTATCAAAAACACCCTAGTCCCTGAGACATGAAAAAACCGAGACCCTCAATCCCAAAAAACACAAAACCCTCATCCCCAAAAAACCCAAGAACCTCATCCCAAAGAAACACAAGAACAACTTCCCAAAAAATCATAAACCTTCACCCCTAAAAACCCTAAACCAGGTTCCTAAAAAACCCTAATGCTTTAGTCCAAAAAAACTATGAACCCTCATCCTCAAAAAACGCCAATCCCTTAGAACTAATAAACCCATAACATCAGTCCCAAAAACCATTGATCCCTGAGACCAAATAACCCTAAACCCAACACAAAACCCCCAAAACACTATATCCCTAAAAACCCTAAACCCTCACCCACAAAACCATAAATCCTCAGCCACAGATAAAACAAAACCCTATGACCTATAAAACCCCAAACCCTCATACCCCAAAAAACACAATGCAGTCATCCCAAATCAATGTTAAACCCAAAGACCCAAAAAACCATAAACACTCATCACCAAAAATCCAAAACCCTCTACCCCCAAAAAACCACTAACAATCTACCTCAAAATAACCCTAAAATATTAGGCCAAAATATAAATAAACACAAATCCCCAAAAAACCATCAGCCGTCGGCCCCAAAAATTCCAAACCCTCAGCTCACAAAAAAGATAAAACCACAATCCCCAGAACCCACTAAAACCTATGATGTATCATCAGAAGGATGAAACATGTAATATAATAAGGAACATTAAAAAGTTTTATAATGAATAATGATTAATGGAAACACCAGTCACCATGGTTTCTCTAATATTAAATACTATTCTACCTGCAATAGAGATGCATCACCAATTCTGGGAAAATTGAACTCGCAAAAACATGAACGATTCCCAAAAATCATAAAAATTAATAGGACTGAAGTGTAACCATTTAAAGGGAGTAAAAATAAATTACAAAAACAAATAAATAGAGTGTAATAACCTAAATAGAATTATAAATCATGGGGGTAGTCAAAGGTCTCATAAAAAGAAAAAGGAAACATTCACATGCTAATTAATAACCCCAATAACTAATATAGTGAAATAAAAATATAATGGTGATATTTTACATTTTATCTCCACAGTTTAATTTCCTAATAAGAATTTTATTACACATTGTTCTAGATATGTCATTTTGGACCCCATATATGTTTTTTGTTGGCCCCTAATAAGTAAAATATCAATAAGTGTTGGATTTTCCAACTCAAATTATGAATCAGAAATAATATTATTATCAAGACCAAAAGTATTAACTTCAGTTGAATATATTTCATATCATTACCTATAGGTTGGATAGTATTTTCCCTCAAAATTTAGGACAACATATTTTTCAATATATGAAGACAAACCCCCAATGTTGAATGTTACAGAACTGATACCAAAATCATCAATAAATCAATTTTTAAGCATTATTTCCCAATCATTCAAGTCTATTGAATAGGATTTCAGATTGTGGTCCCAGTTTATTGTTTCTTTTTGAATGGTAGTATCGGTTTGTTAAGGTGAATCCACACTTTTTACCTAATGTTGAAATGGTCATACATCTGATTCTTGAAATCTATCATCTTGAATGCTTCATTAGACTTCTAAATTTTAAGATGAATAGATTCTTGAATATTTTCTGTTTATTTTCCTTCATCATAGCATCAATAAATTCCTAATAATCTAGATGAAATAAACACAATTATATATGAGTGATTGGATTGATGTCATAAACTACTTCAAATAGAGAATGACAATAGGTAACACATGGAGTTTTGTTTTATGATAATTCATCTTGTGCTATATATAAATCTCAATCTGTCGTATTATTATTCACCAATGTTCGTAGAATATTTCCCAAGTACAATTGGTATCTTCTATTTTACAATCAATTTTAGGATGATGAGAAGTGATGAAAATAATCTTCATACTGAATTCACCCTATAAGTTCCTCCAAAATGGATCAAAAATTTAGTATAACTAGTTGAAACAATTATATGATGAATTATATAGAATTAAATGATATCTCTGAGAAAAAAACATTGATTATTTAGTAGAAATGTTACTTTAGTGTCTTCAAGGTTTTGTCGTTGCTAAAATAACAATCATATCCTCTCATATGAGTCTGCAAGATGAAATGGTCATTATAATTACACTTTGTAACAGAAAACATTCTTCAATTGAAGAGAAACCAATAATAAAAGATTAAAATTCCAAAAAAAACCATTTTGAAATTGAATTAAAATATAATTTAACACCATATCATGTTGATAATCCTTTTGGTAAGCTAAATTCGACGAATTCTAGAATCTATAATGATATGTAATGTAAAACATCATGATAAAGAATCTTTATCTAGGTTATCATACCCCTTATCATGTTTTATCACAAATCAGATGGATTACAATAATTCAACCCACATTGAATGGCACAAATAGAGAAACTATTTACCATTGGAAAATGTCAATGCCCGATAGTCAGAATTAAGGAGAAGCGGTTTTGATATCAAATAAAGAGACAAATTATCGAGGGGTATAAAATTCAAATGAAAGTCCATATCATAGGGTCTATAATACCTCTTTGAATAATTAAAATTATCACTAAAATATGTAATTTGATTATTTATTTTGATGACAATAGTGTCGATACCAACTCTACACGCATCACAATCCACATTAAATACTTTATTGAAATCAGGTAATAAAAAATTTAATACATCACAATACCTTATAATAATGATTTTAAATGATTCAGTTTCTTCCTTTGACCACAAATATTTACCAATTATCAAGAATTGAGTGATCAGTTCCCTGATATTTCTGAAATTGGAATCAATGAGATGATAAAAATAAATGAATACTTAAGAACTCCATAAGTCTATAATGAATTCATGTGGTGACCTTGACTTGATTGATTATACCTTTGACTAATCCACTACAATGACTTCAATTCATATCACATATCCGAAAACACCAATTTCATTGAAAATAACAATCAAATTTCTAGTTTTCCAAATATATTTGGGCCCACATAACTCCAAATACCTACCAAAGATGATATACATGGCTCTCCACATCAATTCAATAAATCAAAATATAATAAAATTAAAAAACTATAAATTTACTAATATATGGCTTCACAACAACATTCCTATGTCACATGAATGTACTCCGAGCATTTGATAGGTTGAATGATATAACCAAGAACACAAATAATACATCATTGATATTGAATTCCATTTTCATTCATCCCCTTACTTTATTTGAATTTTTTGGGATCCATAGCATTTTTAACATTTGGATAAATTGATGAACCATTTATTTAATCAATCATATCATCGAGTTGTTAAATGGGATAACTGTATTTGATGGTTATATTATTTATAGCTCAACTATCAATACACGTGAGATCTATTCCATAAATACTTGGCATAAATAAGCATATAATAGAACACTCTCTCATGCATGACATAATAAATCCTTGATCCATTATTCCATCCACGTGCATATAAAATTAAATTGATTATCTAGGATTATAGTAACATTCTAGTCTGTTAGTAAATTACAGACATGGTACAAAGTCAATATGTTTTTTAGTGCTTCTAAAGTGTGTTAATCCACCAAGAAGATCATTAGAAAAAAAATCAAGATATTCCTCAATCAAAGAACAAGCTAATAGACGGTGAAAAATATTATCCTCATTGATTGACTTCTCCATCATTAATAAAAAATAATCTTTTATGTATTTCAATATATAGAATATATTTATTTATAAAAAGGATTCATTTGGGATCTTATGGAACAAATTTATCTTGAACAATATTGGATTGATTCAAAGGATCTTGTGTATTATACTTTTCAACATATCAAAATAAATATGTGTTCTTCCTCCTATCAAATTTTACATCCCTTAACTACATGTGATAAGAATCCATATGAATAAAATATAAAAATACCTCATTGATATAGTTCATAATAATGGAAAATAAAATCATAACCTATTTCATGAAGTAATGTGTGGTCATATTTTTCAAGAATTTATTTTGGTTTGATTGAGGATGATTATTCATTGAGTGATTAATTTTCCTGAGAAGTGTTTTCCAATAAAATTGTTTACATTTCCCACAATCAGTAATCACCATGAATACTCACTTATTTTTGGTGTAATAAGTTTAGAACACCTTTTCTATCTGATAGTCTTGAGGGAAGACTTGATATTGTAAAACTCATCATTGAACAAGCATGTTACTAATATAGGATTATTCCACAACATGTTATTAATTTTAGCATTCATCATCACAATTACATCCTATTATAATTATGTTTCAATGTTCTCGGTCTTCTTTATGGAAATAGTTTTATTATTACGGAAATTTCCCTGAAAATGACCATACCCATAACATTTGAATAATTATTTTCCCATGTTCAATGATGTTGGATTTTTCTTTGAGTTTTTATATAGCCTTCTCTTTCCCTTTATCCTTCAACTTGTTCCTTCCAAATTCATTATAACAAAAACCATATTTATTAGAAATAATACATTTATAAAAAGAAATTCATCAATTGTTGTCAATGGGAATTGGTTCTTTTATGGTCTGATTTTTTTCCACAGTGATTATCATATTGAAAACATAATCATGTGAACTTAATGGTTTTAACTCCACTAAATGCCCTATTTTATCATTTAATACACCTACAAACATTGAAGTCATTTTATCCTTGTATTTTGTAACATCACTTGTCACCCATGGATTATGACACTCCTAAATATACAATTCAAAAAAATTATCCCGTATTCATAAGATATTCATTTATAAATAGAGACCTTACTTATAATTATCATTATGAAATCATCCTCTAATGTGAATTGTCACCTTCTCCAGTGTGAAATTTTATTATTACCCATCAAATTATCACTGTTTCATCATATTTTCCCACCAAATAGTTGAATGATTTTTAATTTTTAGAATTTCTACATTTCACTTCATATCATAAAAAAAATTCATAAAACTAAAATATTTATTTAATATCCTATAGCATTTCTAGAAAATCATATAGATTGATACAAGCATAAAAACGTAAAATGTAATTCATTTTTACTCTTTTAAAAGCTTCTTTGTCTCTTCTTATTCATATATACACCTCTAAAATGTACTAATCATCACTATTTTTATAATATTAATAAAATTCTGCTGAATTGGGCCTATAATATAGAGATGAATGTCAGGGATGTAACTGCAATGGAGTGGAATTGTGTCATCATGCACTAAATAGTAGAGAAATTTGTTCACTAATTGGAGTAATTTTTTATTATAGATACACATTGAATATTTCCCAAGGATTTGGAGCAGTATATCAACTTTTTCAATATTTCATGGAGATGTTTTTATTACTAGAGATTAATAATAAGAAAGATGTAGAACATACTCGTTGGAGTTGTAGCACTAATACCAATAATATTCAGTTTTTGAAGCATGAGACTAATAATTGTAGATGGAAAAAATAAATATAGATGGTTGAAAAAGGCATAAACTAAATTCCACTAACTATAGTTTCTCAAATATTAAATTCTATGCCACCATCAAAGGATATGGACCACATATGTCAGTTAAGGGAAATATGTTATTGTAATAAATATTCACATAAATGATATAAATTTTAATGATTCAAGTGTAACCATTAAAATTGAGTGAAAAAACATTACAATGATAGAATATCGTGATATTAATGAACCAAATCTAATTACAAGTCATGGGGTCACTGAAAGTTCACATAAAATTTCAAAAGAATCTCATTCAAATTAATGAACTCAAGAACTAAATTAGAAAGATTCTTTCTTAATAATTATTTTCACCATGCTAACTATCCAATTTAATTTTCTTCTACATGTTTCTTTAATTTCCCATTTGAATATTTCAGTGTTCCCTAAATAAGCATGTTTCGGCACACCAATATGTTGGATTCCAAAAAGTGTGGATTGGTCTAAAGAAAATAATAATTTGGATTCAAATTATTGATACACCAAAAAGTATTCTACTTTAGGTGAATCTTGAATATTTCAGCCTCTACCGTACAAAATCCTATACCATAATCCACTAAAATCCCTAAAACCACATCCCCCAAAAACCTTAAACCCAGTCACCAAATAATCCTAAACAATGATCCACCATAAAAAACTGTATACCTTCATACCAAATAAACCCTAAATCCTCAACACCAAAAAACTATAAACCCTCATCCCCAAAAAATTGTACACCCTCAACCGAAAATATTCCTAATCCCCCATCCTTATGAATTCCTAAACCCATATAAAAAAAATTATTAGCCCAAAAAACCCCTAAACACTCATCCCTAAAAAAATATAACACTTATTCTGGAAAAACCCTAAACCCTCATCCCTAAAACCCCACACACACTGAATGAAAAAAAAATAATAACCCTATTTCCCCAAAATCCCTTAATCCCTCAGCCCATAAAAACACTAAACCCTCATACTTAAAAAAATAGAAAAACCTTATCCCTAAAAACCTCAAACCGTGATCACCCAAATTCCCTAAACCATCAGCCCCAAAAATAGTAATCCCGTGGGCTAAAAAACCTAAAACCCAATCCCCCAATAATGCTATACTATTAGGCCTAAAAATATCCAAAACCCTCAGCCCCATAATACCCTGAACCATAATCCCCAAAAATACACAGTACCCTCAATCCCATAACAAATCCATAACCCTCATCCCCCAAAAAAACCCTATTAACATAACCCTATAAAACCCTATAACCACCCTAAAAATCCTTAAAGCCTTATAGTAATAAATTTATAAACTCTCAACCCCAAAAACCATAATCCCACATCACCAAAACAACTAAATCCAAATACCAAAATAACACTAAACCCTCGGGCCCAAATAACCCTCTACCCTTATCCCCAATAGAACCTAACAACTCAGCCCAAAAAAACAAAACCCTCATCCATAAAAATCATTAAAACCACTGCTCTAAAATAAAAAAAACCCTCAAACCAAAAAATAACCTTCATCCCAAATAATAGTAGAACCTTAGCCCTTAGGACTCCAAATCATTTTAACCCTCAAATCCCCAATTCTCCTACCCAAAAATACTCTAATCCCCCAACACCAAAAAACCTAAAACCTCATCCTTAAAATACCTAATCTATCAGTCCCTAAAAAGTAATCCCTTTACCCAAAGAAATTCCTTAACCCATTCCCCCCAAAAAAATCCTAAATCCTCTATCCGAAAATATGCTACACCCTTATAAACATAAATCCTAAATTATCATACAAGAAAAACAATAATCTCTCAGCACCCAAAAACATTGAAGCCTTATCAAAAAAATCCCAATACCCCCATCCCTAAAAAACCATAAACCCATAGCCCCAAAAAACATAACCCTTAAAACCAAAAACACCATAAGGTATAGCCCCAATAACACTAAACCCTCACCCCCCCTAAAATTCCTAAACACTCAGCCCCAATAAACTATAAAATCTCATCAAGAAAACCCTTAACCCCACTGCTATAAAAAATCATAATGTTGCAGGCCAAAAAATACAAAACACTCATCCAAAAAAATTCTAATCCCTCTACCCCAAAAATCCCTATAACAATCATCCCCAAAAAACACTAATCCCTTAAACCCAATAATCTTTAAACCTATATACCTAAAAAACAAAAAAAAATCAGCCATAAGAACCCTCAACCCTCAACCCTAGAAATCCCAAATCCCATAAACCCCAAAAACCCTATATCCGCTCCCAAAAAAAATAAACACTAAGATAAAAATAAACCTTTACAATCATCCAAAAAATATTGTACTCATATCCCTAAATAAATATAAACCCTCATCCCCAAAACCCCAAAACCCTAATCCCACAAAACCCCAAAACCTATATCCCCAAAATCCCCAAAAAACTTATCCCCAAAAAAGAATAAGCCCTCTAGCCCAAAAAACCCAAAACCCACAGCCTCAAAAGGCCTGAAATAGTCTTTCACAAAAATACCTAAATCCACAACCCTAAAAAACGTCAACCCTCTACCCCCAAAAACACTAAAACCTTATCCCATAAAATTCACAAACCATTATTCCCAAAAATCTAAATCATAATCCAAAAAAACAATAAACCCATATCCATAGAAAATACTATACTTGTGAACCCAAAAATTAATAAAATGTCCTCCTAGAAAAACACTAAACGATCTACAAAAAATACTTGAACCCCCACCCCATAATTACCTAAACCCTCAGCCCCAAAAATCCTTAAATCTATGACCCCAAAATACACTAATCCCTCTCCATAAAGAAACATAAATCCTCATCCCCAAAAACCCGAAACCCTTATCCCACCAAAACCCTAAAGCATCAACCAACCAAAACAAAAAATTGTTAACCATAAGACCCCTAAAACATTTACCCCCCAAAAACCTAAAACCCAAAAAACCTTAGACCCTCTGTCCTAAAAATTCATAATTCCTCAAACCCAAATATTCCTAACCCCTCATCCCCAGTAACCCCAAAAACATTCCCCAAAAAACCCAAAAAAATTGTCCAACATTACCATAATCCATTGACCACCAAAAACCAAAAACCCAATCCCCCAAAACCCCTCCACCCATATCCCAAAAAAATATAATACTTCAACCCAAAAAATCCCTAATACCTCAGATATAAAAAACCCAAAATATTCTACCACCCCCACCCAAAACCCTCACCCCAAAAAAGCTTCAAACAAAAAAATATCCCAAAACTATATGCCCTATAAAATCCTAAACCATCAACCTCAAAAAACCCAAAAATCTTATCCCAAAAAAACCATAATTCCTTTTCTTCAAAAAACTCTAAGCCCCCATGCCAAATAATCAATCACAACAGAACAAAAAAACCTAAATCCTCAGCCCTAAAAATCACTAATCCATCATACCAAAAAACCCTAAACCATATGCCCGTAAAAAATCCAAAAACCTCATCCCCAAAAAATCATCAATACTCAGCCCCCAAAAAACCATAAACCTTATTCCCAAAAAAACACTACACCATTATCCAAAGAAACCCAAAACCCTCATCCCAAAAAACCCTTAACCCAAAGCCCCATTAATCCTTTAACCCTTATCCACATAAAACTGTAAAATTTCATCCTAAAAACCCCTAAATACATATCCCTAATAATCCCTAAACAATCAGCCCCAAGAAACCCTAAATAATCATCCCCCCAAATCTC
This sequence comes from Viscum album, assembly GCA_963277665.1. NCBI lineage: Eukaryota > Viridiplantae > Streptophyta > Magnoliopsida > Santalales > Viscaceae > Viscum > Viscum album. The sequence continues at coordinate 1,900,239,850 of OY728141.1, forward strand.
TAAACCCTCAGCCCCAAAAAATCCTACATTATCATATCAAAAAACACTAACCCCTTTTCCCTAGTAAAACACTAAACTCTCTGCCTCAAAAAAACCTAAATTTTCATCATAAAAAAATCTAATCCCAAAGCCACAAATATATATACCATCCTGCCAAATAACCTAAACCATAATCCCTAAAGAACCTAAACCACCATCACCAGAAAACCCTAAACCGTACTTTACAAAAAAAACCTTATCCTGAGATCCAAAATAATTGTAAACCCTCGTCAAAGATTTACCCAAAACCCACTACCTCAAAGAAACCTAAACCCTAAACCCCCAAAACCCCTAATCCATCTTCCCCAAGAAACCCTACACACTCAGCACAAGAAAACTCTAAATCCGCAGACCAAAAACTCCTAAACACTCAGTATCAAGAAACCATAAACCCTCAGCCCCAAAAACCCTCACCCCTAATGTCCAGAAAACACAAAACCCTTATCATAGAAAACCCCTAACCCCATATCCCACAAAAACCCTAATCGAATAGGACAAAAAAACCCAAATGCTCATAGCAAAAAACTCATAAACCCATAGCACTAGAAAACCAAAAACCCACTAACCCAAAAAACCATTAATCATCATCCCTAAAAGACTCTAAACTCTCAGTCCCAAAATACCATATTCCCTTAACCCGACAAAAAACACTATACCCTCAACCCAGAAAATCCTAAACTCAACCATAAAAATACCATAAACACACAACCAAAAAAAATCCAAAACTCTCATCCTAGAGAAACACACAATCGTTAGCCCCCAGAAAAACCAAAAACCCATTGCTCAAAAAATATATAATCCCTCATCTTCAATTGACCATAAACATCAAGCCCAAAAATTATTTTCAACCTCAACCCCATAAAAACATACACATTTATCCCCCCAGAACCCAAAATTGTTTATGAAAAAAATGATAAACATTGATACAAAAAAATAAATAAATTCTCGTTCCCAAAATACCTTAAACACTCATCTGAAAAATTCCCCAAACCATCATCTCCAAAAAAACTATAACCCTCAGCCACAAATGACACAAAACCTTAAGCACCAAAAAACACTAAACCCTCATCACCAAAAATACCTAAAACCTAAAACAAAAATTCATTAATCCCCATCCAAAAAAACCTATAATAATCATCCCTAATAAACCTTAAACACTCTACCTGAAATAAACTTATACACTCATCCCAAAAAAACATTATGCCTCATCACTGAAAATCCCTAAACTCTCAGCCCCAAAACCCTGAAACCCTCATCCTCAAGAACCCCTAAAACATATAACCCTCAATACTGAAAAACCTTATCCTCAAGATATCCAAAATACTAATCCCCAAAAACCTAAATCTTCATCCCCAAAAAACCAAATACCATCATCACTAAAAACCCATTAACTGTAATCCCTATGAATCCCTAAACACTCTGCCCAAACAAACCATAAAACATAATCACCATAAAAAATTCAACCTCTTAGCTCAAAAAAATATTATACTCTCTCCTCAACTAACCCCAAACCTTGATCCTAAAAACCACGAAATCTTTTCCCCTAAAAAACACCAAATCCCCACCCCTGAAAAATTATAAATCCTCATACACACAAAATAGATATCGAAGCACAAAAAAACCTATACCTTATTCAGAAAAAAACCCTAAAAATTAAGCCCCAAATATCCACAAACACCTATCCACAAAAATCCTTAAACCCTAAGATCCTAAATACCATAAACACATAACCCAGAAAAAAAACATAAACGCTTATCCTCGAAGAACAGAAAACTCTCAGTCCCAAAAAATATAAATCCCTCAATGAAAAAAATCCCAAAACACTGAACTCAAAATATACAAAAGCCTCTTCCCATAAAAATCATAAACTATCAGCCAAAAAAAAATCCTAAACCCTCAGCCCAAAAATCCCCCAAACCCTCATCCCTAAAAAATCCTATTTCTTCCTCCGAAAAAAAACCGTAAACGCTCAACCCCAAAAAACCATACATACTTAGATGAAAAAACCCATAAATCAGAATCTTCCAAATCCCTAAACCCTCACCCCTAACCCCCAAACCCTAATCCCCACAACCACCATGACCATCTCCCCAAAACCCCAAAACCCTCATATTAAAAAATTGAACCACTATTCCTAAAAATTTCTATTGCATCATCCCCAAAGAAACCCTAAAACCACTTCCCAAAAGACCACAAACTCTCTTCCCAAAAAAACCCTAAACTCACATGCCCATAAAACCCTCATACATCATCCCCAAAAGAACCTAAACCCCTAGCATTAGAAAATGGTATTCCCTAAACCCTAAAAAACCTAAAACCTTATCCCAAAAAAACCCAAAACCTTCATCCCCTAATAATCGTACACCCTGGGCCCAAAAAAACACTAAACCCTCAACCACCAAAATAACCATAATCCCTTATCCATAAAAACACTAAATGATCATCCGCAAAAAACTGAATAGCCTCACCCAAAAAATAACTTCCAACCCTCAATGTAAAAAACTTCTAAAACATTATCCCAAAAAAACCGTAAACCCTGAGTACAATAAAACACTAACTCCTCATCCCTAATAACTATATATCCCCTACCACAGAACATCCTAGACCATTATACATGAGAAACCCTAAACCCTTATACCTATGAACCATACACCATCATCTCCAAGAACCCTAAACCCAAAAACCCCAAATAATAATAAACCCTAAACCCCAAAAAAACCTTAAACCCACAACCTCCAAAACCCATTAACCATCATTCCCTAAAATCCATGAACCATTAGACCCAAAAATAACTAAACCCATATCCCCATAATCCCAAAGGAATCATCCCAAAAAATACCTTAAACGATCATTAGTAAGAAAACCACAATCTATCTACCCTAAAACTCTTAAACAATTCGTCATAATAAAAACTTAACCCTTAGCTACATAACCCCAAAACTGTCATCCCCAAAAATTCATAAACCCTCATCCCCCAAAAATTATAAAGCCTCAACCCCCAAAGAAAAACAAAAAACAAAAACCCTAAAAATTACATAACCCTCATCACTAAAAAATAAAAACCCCTCTTCCCTAAAAATACCCTAAACCCTTATCAACAAAAATAGCTAAACCCCAAATCCCAGAAAACCCTAAACTCTAACCAGATTAATAACTCAATACGTTATCCTGGAAATATCTTAATCACTCGCCATAAAAAAATCCCTTAACCCACATCCCCAAATAACACTAAAACCTCATCCCCAAAACCCTTAAACACTCAGCCCCAAAACCCCAAATCCCTCAGCCCCAAAACCGCAAAACCCTCATCCCTAAAACCCTCATCCAAAAACACCACTAAACCCCCAGTCCAAAAACCTCTAACCCCTCAATCATAAAAAACTATAAAACTATAACCCCACAAACCCTAAACCTCATGCCTAAAAAACCCCTAAACCCTTAGGCACCAAAATCCTTAAACCATCATCCCACCAAACATCTAAACTCATCAATACAAAACTCTAAACACTTAGCCCCAATATATTCTAAATCATCAACACCACACACCCTAAATTGTCACCCACAAAAACCATTAAACCCGCCACCCTAGAAAATCCAAAAAACCCATCCCCCAAATCCTCTAGAACCTTGTCCCCCAAATGCCTTAATCCTCATACCCAAAACCTCATATCCCTCAGCCCAATCACCCAAAAAGAATCATCCCCAAAAATAGTTATGCCCTTGTCAAAATATAGTTGTAAACCCATAGGCCTATAAAACCCTACCCCCAGCCCATGAAAATACTAACCTCTTATCCTAGAACACATAAAATCTCAATCCAAAAAAATCATAAATGCTCAGAAAAAAACCATGAACCCTTAGACCTAAAAAACAAGAAACACCTGAACCCAAAAAACCATAAACCCTCAAACCCAAAAAATACTAAGCTCTAATACCAAGAAATATCCTAAACCCTCATCCCTAGTACCCATAAACCCTCATCCTAAAATCCCTAAAACCTCTACCCCCAAAACCTCAAAACCCTCACCCCAAATAATCTTAATCCCTCAATCCTATCAAATCCTAAGCCCCTTACACCCAAAAATCCCAAACAATCATCCCAAAAACACCATAAACACTTATCCCCAATAAACCCATAAAATTATCGCAATGCAAAAATTTTTATATAGTAGTGGTTTTGGAAAACCGTCGCTAAATCGTGTGCTGGGAAATAATTGGTGACTGTTTTTTTAACACAGTTGAAGAATGATTTTGGGGCAGTTTTTCAGCATCTATTTAAACCGTCTCTAAATCGTTATATGTTTTTTTTAAATCGTAATTTAATTTTTTAATTCATTTCTTTTTTTTATTATTTTATTTATTTAAACAATGCTCATGCCTATATCAGTGCAGAAGCCCATGTCCTTGAACAAGCCCTTGCCATATAATGAAATTATGTGTTAGGTGGGATTTGAACCACTTACCTCTTGCTTATTCTCTAAAAACATCACCAATCCATCAGACTCTTCATGTGGTCAATAAATTGAATTTAATACACACACACACACAATCATATATATATATATATATATTAACAGGGAAAACAAATAATTCATTACAAATAGATACACACTAAATAATTAATAATCGATATTGATTAATCAATATTCAATAATTAATAATTAATAATTAATAATTAATAATTAATAATTAATATTTAACAATTAGTAACATCAATTTACTAACTAATAAATAGAATATAAATCAATAATATATATATATATATAATATAGAATTAAATGGTAAATAAAAATAGTAAATAGTACATAATAAATAGTAAACTATAAATAGAAAATAATATATAAGTGATAGATGAATTATTAGGGGGTCATAATTCTCATCTCGATGCTCGCGATGATGAAACCCTAGAGAATGTCTGAAGAATACACCCCCCCTTCCTAGAGGTCGAGCTGGAAAGATGGTTTCGGCATGCCGCCTCCATGGCCACGAATATGCTTTTACCCTATACCAACCCTAACTATCTTCCAGAGTTCTTGATGATTTTGATGAACCTGAAGGTGCCTGATCTTTATCTAGGTAATCCTTATCTCTCGATCTCAGTGTTAGAGTTCTCTGAAGTGATGATTTATATTGACCTGACCCCAGTGGAACGATTCAACATATGAAGGCTGTCATTTGATGACTTTGATTGGATTGTATTTGTTAAATGGGACTTACGAGACCGTGCAGTTGTCAACCTTCTGGATAATCTCCATCTAATGATCTGATTTTTCTTAGAAGACGATCTTGTTCGTGTGTGGTCCATCGCTCCATGGTGATGAAACAGTTGAAAATTTTTTCTTCTTCGATGGATGATCGACTTTGGTTTGAACCTTGAACCAACTTCCATTATGATTTGGATATGTCTTACTCATCTACCCTTACCTATTCAAAATCAAGAAATTATATGAATGCTTGGGAACCTGGTAGGTCATTTCTTGTGTTCTAATATACGTACGTCTACTGTGATTCATCTGATCAGACCTCGGCGATGTGTTGAGGAGGATATCTTGAGACCTCTGGTGGAATGGATTTGGATTTCGGTGGGTGAAGAATTCAGATGGAAGAAAGCTATTGTTTAAAAATCCTAGATTGACTACTTCTCACCCTGAAATTGATTGGGGCACCTATGTTCGAGATGTCATACTAGAGCCATGATCAGGAAGCCACCCAGTCCAAGGATGCAGCTATGGAAAGAAAAGAGACCTGTTGTAGATGAGGCAAGAATGGAAACTGATTTGGGATCTTGGGATATATCTATTTTGGAATCACCTACAAGAGTTCCTACAAATCCATTTTTTCTACTCTGATGAATCGTCATGGAAAATATCATAATTGGGGAAATGGGGAAAAGAAAACAGTTTCTTAGGGTGGTGGTGGTGGTGGTGTGGCATGTATTTCAGGTAGATTGGTGGTTGCAGTCATTCAGCAGGAGCAAAAGGCCCCTGCTCAGCAAGAGCAAGATGTTCTGCCTCCTGTTGACATCAGAAAAATTGAGGAAGATGTTGGTGTTTCTAATCAGAAGAAGGGGAGTAGTTTTTGTGATGAGAGTATGGTCTGGCATGGGTCAGATTTGGCTACAACCAAGCATAACATGAAGTCTCCGATAATGAAGGAGCTAGGTTCTGCTGTTTGTGAGGCTAGTATATTTATGGGAGTTCCAGAGGTCATTGCTAATGGGTTCTGTGGCCAAGTTGTTGATGGTGGTGGTGTGATGATCACAATACCCACTGGGAATCGGTTTCAAGGATTGGGGAATGAGGGTTTGGAGGAAACGTTTCCTATATATAGTGGTGAAAACATGCTGAATGAGCCGCAGAAGGGTACTGCATCGGGTAAAGTAATGGAATATGGGTTATGTGAAAATCAGGAGTGGTAGAGCATCCACATTGTCTTGTTATGATTGACATGAATTGTAAGTTTCAGCATGACCAGTTAGTGAAGTATCAAGCGATTCAGATCCCTAGAAAATTGGGTGATATTTTTGATAGTGGTAAAGAGAACAATGGTGACATGGTCAGGCCATCATACAGTGACATTGTCCAGGGGGTAAGAAGATGTTGTCTAGGAATTGGGAGGATATGATTTCTTCGTCGTGATGAAAGTTAAGTAAGGACAACTCTTATCTTCCAAAGCCAATGTTCACAAGATCATCTCTCAGGAAAGAAGGTGGGTAGTATTTGTATTCAATAAAGGTTTGCAATCAACGAATGTGTTTCTCTCAATGGAGTGATGGAATCTTAGAATGAAGTAAGCTAATGTTATGATGCATTATGAATGTTCAAAGTGGGAATCAGTGACTGCGGATGAAGATTTTTACCATGGGGGTGGTGACGGGTTGGATTTTGAGGATCTATAATGGTTGTCTTGGGTCTATCATACTTGTTTGCTGAACATTTCATGTAATCTAGTAACTGATCGATGGTTTTTTGACTTTGGCTATGCTTTCCTGGTATAATTTATAAGTAGTAATATATAATATATAATAATAATTTATAATTTATAATTTATAATTTATAAAATATAAAATATAACATATAATTAATATATAAATAATATATTAATTAAAAAAATTAATATATGATAAAAAATTTACAAAATAACAAAAAATTAATAAATAATAGTTAAATAGTAAATAATTAATAATTAATTAATAATTAATAATAAATACTAAATAATAAATAATAACAACTAATTAAAACATGATTATTATGAATTATGAATTGATAATTAATAATTAATATTTGAATATTTATAATTAATTTAAAAATTATTATCAAAATTTTAATAAACAAATATTTAATAAGTAATGTATAATGGTTATTAACTCTATAATAAATAATTAAATAATTAAATGAATAATAAATGAATAATAAACTAATAAGAAAATAATATTGAGTATATTAAAAAAATTTAATAAATAATAAAAAATAAGTAATAAAGAACAAATAATAACTAATATAAAATAAATAATAATCAAATAATTAAATAAATTAGTAAAAAGAAAAATAAATAAATAATTATTAAATAATAAATAAATAATAACTAATAATAACTAATAATTAATAATAGATAATAAATAATTAATAATGGATAATTAATAATTATTAATTGCTATTTAATAATTAATATTTTATTATTTATAATTTATAATTTAATAATTACTAATTACTAATGAATAGTTAATATTTAATTAATAATTAATAATTACCAAATTAATAATTAATTATTAAATTATGAATAAATAATAAATCAATAATAAATGACATAATAAATAATAAAAGAATAAAAAAACTAATAATAAATAAATAACTAAAAATTAATAAATAAATTAATAATAAATTAATAATTAATGTTCACATAATAACTAAATAACAAATAAATAAATAACTAAATAAATAAATAATTTTTTTAATAATTAAATTGATAAAGAAATTTAAAAAATAAATAAATAATAGATAATAGATAATTTTTTAATAATAATAAAATAATTAATTAATAAATAAAGAATTAAATAATTAATATTAAATAAATAAATAATAATTAATTGATTTATTAATTTTTTATTTAATTAAATCATAAAGCATTAAGTACCTCTAAAAACCATAATAACACTAAAATGATTATAAAACAATCATCATGAATCAATTTTCAGCACCACAACCTGTGAAATAGATGATCATGAAATGATCTTCAGTGTGATATGTTGTATAGGCCGAACATACAACTAGATCGAAAGTTATAACCGTTTGAATTTTTAGAAATTGGGGTGTACAAATGACACCTATGTTTCAGAGGCCTTTTGGTTCATTCTTGTAAATAATAAGGAATAAGACACTCAAAGAGTTGCTACCAAATCTAAAGAGCATAGAGCTCGTCACAAGATTCAATTTGATATGTTATATATAGAAGACAAACATACTCCCGAATTAAATGTTATGGCCGTTTGATGTGTGAGTTTTATTTTAAACTTTTTAAATTTTAATATACTATTTTCGTTTGGTTATCACATGATTTAAATATCAAATGGATTTATCTCTTTAGATAAGTATTGATTAGTTTTGTTGTGAAGTAGAAATGGACTTTCGGATCTTATGTTTGGGTCATTTGATTTTGATGTATGTTCTTCAACATATGGATGATTTATTTTCAGTTTAAAAATATTATTAACTAATAATTATAAATATTTATTAATAGACACATTATAAATAATTTAAATTATAAATAATAATATATATTTTAGTTAATATAAAAATATTTATTAATAAATGAATAATTTTATTAAAAAAAATCTTCAATTTAGCATTGGTTTTTTGGAAAAACCGCCACAAAAAACATGTAACTTTTTTTGGAATAAATTTTATAACATTTTTATAAACTATTTTAAAAATAGTTAGCGGTTGTTTTTTATGCTGGTAATCGAAAATTCCACGAAAGCACGTTTTGTTTTTGTGATTAGCTCTTAAAATCCTAAACCTCCATCCCTAAAATAATCAAAACCCTTATCCCAAAACACCCTAAAAACACATCCCAAAAAAACCTTAAACCTTCATCCCCAAAATAACCAAAAACCTCATCCATAAAAAAACCCAAAACCATGCGCATGTAAAAACCCAAAACCATTTAACCCCATAAAATCCCTAAAACCTTATCCCCAAAATACCCAATACCCTCATCCCCAAAATACCATAAACCCTATTACTTAAAATTCTTTTAATCGTCAATCCCAAAAAAACCCTAAACCCTCAACATCAAAACACCATAAAGAATCAACCCCCAAACCCTATACATTGATCCCCAAAAATAGGAGACCCTATATCCCAAAAAACCCTAAACCCCCAGCCACAGAAAAACCCCAAACATTATGACCTAGTAAACCCTAAACCCAAATCCCAATCAATAAACCCAAATACCAAAACCCCAAAAAAATCATCCTAAACCAAACCTTCAACCTTAAACCATAGAAAAACCAAAAACTTATACCCCATAAAACCCAAAACTTTTAGTTCTAAAAAACCGTAAAACATCATCAAAAAATATAATTGATCGGCAGTCACAAAATTCCCTAAAACGTCATATATAAATAAACCACAAAATGTTAGACTGATAAAAACCCTACACCGTTGTCCCCAAATAATCCTACACTCATACCCCCCAAAAACTCTAAACTATCTTCCCCAAAAAGACATAAAACCACATCCCCAAAAAACCCTATACCCTTATCCCTAAAAAACGATAAAAACGTATCCCAGAGAACCCTAAACACACATCCCAAAAAACCCTTAAAACAACATTCCCAAAAAACCCTAAACCCCAAGTACCAAAACAACCATAAAACCCAAGCCCTAGAATACTATAAACACATAACCCCATGAAAAAAAAATCCCTCATCCTCAAAAAGAACCTTAAACCCATATTCTGAAAAAGACTAAACCCTAGGAAAAAAAACCAGAAACCCAAACCGCCCCTAACCCTAAACCATCATCCAAAAAAACCCTAAAACCTTATCCCTAAAAAACCCTAATCCCTAATACATAAAAACATATAAACACTTAGCCACAAAATACACTAAGTCATCATCCCAAAAAAACCTAAAACCACGACCCAAAAAAACCTAACCCTCTGACCTTAAAACCCAAAACCTTAAGCCCCCCAAAACCCTATACCCTCACTACCAAATGGATAGACCAACGAAAACCATAAAACTCCACACCAAAATATCCAAAAATCATAGCCAATAAATACTGAAGAACCTCCACAAAAAAACCATTACTGTCTGCCCCCAAAACCCTAATCTATCTTCCTAAGAAACCCAAAAACCTCATCCCCCAAAAACAGAAAACCCTAAACCAGAAAAAAAAAAACCTAAAACCTTATCCCCTAGAAACCACAATTCCTCACTGCCAATAATTCACAAATCCTCTTCCCCAAAACCTTCATCACCAAAATCGCTGAACCTAGAGCCCCAAAGCCCATAGCTCCACAAACCTCTGAATCATCATCACCAAAAATCCCTAAACCCTCTGACCCAATAAATCATGGACCCACAGACCCTAAAAAACCAAACCGTTAGACCCAAAAAAATCCATGAGCCTTCTGCCCCCCAAAACCCAAAACCATCATGCCATGAAAATCATTAACCCTCAGCCCAAAATATCCCAGATCTCTCAGCCCCCAGAAACTTTGACCCCTCATACTAAAAACACCATAAACCCTAATCCCCAAACAACCCTAAACCCACATCCCCCCAAAACCCTAAAACTCCATTACCAAAAAAACACTAATCCCACAAACACTAAGACCTAAACACTCGTCTTCATTTAAAAAAATCCCTAAAACCTCACTCCTAAAAATCTCAGAATAACCACCCCCCAAATAACATAATCCTAAATACCTGAAAACCAAAAAAACCTCATCCCCAAAAATACCTAAAACTAGATTCCCGAAAAAAACTAAACCATCATCCCTAAAAAACTATAAACCCTCATAATAAAAAATTTCAAAAACCAACGCCCTAAATATCCCTAAACCCATAGACACAAATTCCTTAAACCCTCTTCCCTAAAAACAATAAATCCTCTTCCCCAAAAAAGCCCTAAACCCTCTACCATAAAAAACCCTAAACTCTCATCCCCACAATCACTAAAACTATAGTTCCAAAACTCCAATACCCTTTTCCGCAATGTTTCAAAACCCTCAGCCTGAAAAACCCCAAAACCCTCATTCCCAAAAAGAAACTCATACCTAAACTACAAAAAAAACATAAAAACTAATCCCTAAAAAAGCTAGTCTTCCATATCGAAAAAACCAATTAACCAAAAAATTTCCCTTAACCAACATCCCTAGAAAACCCAAAAACCATAAACTCAAAAAACTCTATACCCTTAAAACCATGAAAATCCAAAACCCTCATCCCAAATAAACCCAAAACCCATATCCTCCCAATCCCCTAATTTCTCAACACCAAAATCCATAAACACTAAACCCCACAACCACTAAACCCACATCCAAAGGATTCCTATAATCCACCACCATTAAATAAATTAAACCCTATGCTCCAAACAACACTAAATCATCATCCCTAGAAACACATCAACCATAGGACCAAAAAAAACATCAACCATCATTACTAAAAAAATACTGAACCCCGAGCGCTAAAATAAACCTCAAACCTCAATTAATAAAAACCTTCAACCCTCATCCCCAAAAACCATCAAACCTCATACAAAAAATAACCCTAAACTCTCATCCCCTAGAAATCTGAAATAGGCATCCCAAAAAATGCGAAAATCTCGGTCCCAAACAACCATAATCATTTATCCCCAAAAATCCATAATCCCTCTACACCCAGAAAACCTAAACCCTCATCTCAAAAATCTAAAACCCTCATACAAACCCTCAAAACCAATACATAAAAAACCCTTAACCCTTAGCCTAAAAAAACACTAAACATTCATCCCATTAAATCCGAAACCATCATCCCAAAAAAACCTCATCCCACATCATAAATGAAGGATATATCCTCATTCCCTGAAACCCTAAATCCACATCCTGAAAAACCACAAAACCCTCAACCCCCAAAACCCTAAAACCCTCATCCCCCATACCCAAATTCCCTTAGCCCAAAAATACCATAAACCCTCCTCCCAAAAAAATAGTTAACCCCCATCAACCAAAAATCATAACCCATTAGCCCGAAAAAACTCTAAACCCTCATCCCCCCAAAAACCCAAAACCATCAGCCCCCAAAAATCTAAACCCATAACCTCAAAAACCCTAAACCCTATTTCCAGAAAAATAGTCAACTCTCAACATAAAAAAATTCCATATACCCTCATCCCCTAATACCCAAAACCCTCATCCCCAAAAAACCATAAACCATAAGCCCCCAAAACCTAAAAACCTCATCCCCAAAAAACCCTAAACCCTTAGGTCAAACTATCATAAATCCTCACCCCCAAAGATCCCTAATTCCGGAGCCACAAAAAACACTGGAACCTCATACAAAAAAAACCCCGAAACACTCTTCCCTAAAAACCCCTAAACCATATCCCCAAGAAACCCTACACCCTTTCCCCAAATATAAAATAAACCAATTTCTGCAAAATACAATGAACCCTCATCCCCAAAACCCTAAACACTTATCCCACAATAACCTGAATCAACCATCCCAAGAAAACTATAAACCCTTATCCTTCAGAAAAACCTAAACCCTCATCCACAAAATTTCAAAAACACCCAGCCCCAAAACCCACATTCCCTCATCCCCAAAACCCTAAATCCTAGTCTTGAAACCCCTAAACATAGAACCCCAAAAAACCATAATCCCTCATTTACAAAAAATATTATACCTTTACCCCAAAACGCCTATAGATTCATCTTACTTGCAAAACTAATAATAAATCCTCATCTACAAAATAACTAAAACCATAGCCGAGAACCACTAATAAATTATCCCCAAAAAAACCTAAACCCTCATTACCAATACCCCTAAAACCTCACACCCAAATAACCCTAAACCCTCATCCTAAACAACTATTAAACCATAGCATAATAAAACTATAAATCCTCTGTCACATAAAACCCTAAACCCTATGCCCCAATAATTCCTAAAACCTCAGCACCAAAAACCCTTAACCCTCAACCCTAGAAAACAATAAACACTTAATATGTAAAAAAACCAAATCCATCTTCCCCAAAAAAACCCATTCCCACAGCCCTAATTTCTATAATCCTTCATCCCCCAATCAATAATAAACTATTAGTGCCAAGACATGCTAATCCCTCATCCCCAAAAAACACTAAATAGTTCTCTCAAAAATCCATAAAACTTCAGTCCGATACTGAAAATAAATAATTCCAAAAACCCTAAAACATGATCCCAAAAACCCCAAAACAATAAGCCCCAAAAATACTTTAACCTTCTTCCCCTAAAATCCCAAAACCATCAGCTCGAAAAAACCATAAACCCCCAACCCCAAAAAATATAAACCTGAATCCACAAATATCATTAAAAGCTATGCCTCAAAATCTCGAAAACCTTAACCACAAATGACCTAGCCCCTCATTCCCAAAATTTCAAAAACCCTTAGCATAAAAAACTATTAACCCTCGACCTCAAAACTGCTAAACCCTCACCCATAAACCTCAAAATACTCATCACCAAGGAACTCTAAACCAATATACCAAAAAATAACCAAACCCTTTCCCCAAAACCCTTCTATGATCATCCCCAAATCCCTTATATCCCAATACGCAAGAAATTTAAACCCATATTATATAAAAACCTAATCCCTCGACTCCAAAAAACCTAAAAACATAGTCCCAAAAAACCACAAACACTCAGTCATAGGAAACTGTAAACACTTAGACCAAAAAACCCTAAACCATGATCCCTAAAAAACCCAATACTATTAGGCCCATGAAACAATAACCCTTCAAACCAAATAACTAAAACCTTAATCCCAAAAACTCTTCAACACTTATCCCTAAAAACTATATACCCTAGGTTTGAATGAAAAACCTAAACCCTTAGCCCGAAAAATCTATAAAACCTCATCAGCGCCAAAAAACCAATTCCACCAGCCTTAAAACCTCAAAAAACAGAACACCAAGACACCATAAACCATAAACACAAGAAAACCTTAAACCATCAACAACAAATAAATCCTTTTCCATATTCACCAAAAAACCCTAAACTCTTAGCCCCAAAAAACCCTAACACTGGTCCCCAAAATTCCATAATCCCTCTACAAAAAAAACCATCCCAACAACCCATAAATCATCATCCTCAAATCCCCCAATCCATATTCCCCCAATAACCCAAAACCAACATTCCTAAGAAACCCTAATACCTATGCACCAAAAACCCTAAAACCCTATGCCCCAAAACACTCTCAACCCCAAACCATAAAAAAACTCTATAACATCATTCCCAAATATCCCTGAACCACCCACCCCAAAATACTCTAAACCCTCACACCTAAAAAACATTAAACACTAATACTCAAAAAACATTGACCCTCATCACAAAAACACACTAAACCCACAACCCCCAAAAACACTAAACTCTCAACGCCAAAAACCCTAAACCCATATCATAGAAAACCCTAACCCCCTGCCCCAAAACACTAATCCATTAGCCCCTTAAAAAACTAAACCCTTATCTCCCAAAACTGCTATCCCATTTCCCCCAAAAAACCTCATGAACACTTCCACCAAAAACAATAAACACCCAGGTGTAAAAAACCCTAATCCATCAACACCAAAAAATACCAAAACGTACTCTCTCAAAACTCTAAACCCTCATCCACAAAATACCTAAAAAAATCATAAAACCCCAAATAACTCATCACCAAAAAACCCTAAAACATCTTACGAAAAACAAAACAAAACCCACCACCCAAAAAAACCCATAACCCTCAACCCCACCAAAACTACAAACCCTCATTTCCCAAAAACCAAAAACATCATCTCTACAAAAGCATAAACCCTTAACCCTAGAAAGCACAAAAATAACATCCATAAAAACTCTAACTGTGATCCAGATAAAATCATTGCCCATATGCCTAAAAAAACTCAAATATAGGCCCATAAAAACCCACAACCCCAGGAACAAAAAATCCATAACCCCAGACCCCAAAAATCTCTAAACCGTCATCCCTATAAAACCCTAAGCCCTAAACCCCAAAAAACCCTAACGCATCATCCCCAAAAAACTCTAAACCATCATCCCCAAAAGACCTTAAACCCTTATCCCTAAGAAATCCCATACCCTCATCTTCAAAAACCCTATACCCTAAACGCCAAAAAACTACACCCTCATCCACAAAAAAACCCTATCCCATATCCCTAAAAAACTAAAAACATATTCCCAATATATCCCTAAACCTCCGTAACCAAAAACTCTAATACCTAATCCTTAAAAACCAAAAACCCTCAACTGAAAACAACCCTAAACCCTCATCCGAAAAAACCATAAACCCTCATCCCTATAAATTCCTAAACACTCCATTAAAAAAAAACCCTAAACCATCAACCCAAAAAAATCTGAACACTCATCCTCAAAAAAACATAAAACCTATATGAACCCCTCATCCTTAAGACCTCGATACAATAAAAAATAAGCCCCCCAAAGCCCAAAACACTCACCCCTAAAAAACCTGAAGCACTCATTCCCTAAACCCCTATACTCTCAGACTCCAAAACCCTTAAACCTTCTCCACAAATCCCTAAATTCCCATCCCCAAAACCATAGGCCCTCAACTAAAAAACCATACACCCTCTTCCCAATAAAAAAATGAAACCCTCAAACCCAATAAACCTTAACCCTTGTCCCTAAACAACAATAAACCCTCTTCACAAAAATCCCCTAAATCCTCTGCCACATCAACACCTTAACACTCTGCCTAAAACAACCCAAAAACACTTATACACAAAACAACGCACCCCTAAAGTAAAAAACTAGTAAAACCTCTTCTCTAAATAACTCTAAACACTCAGTTTCAAGAGAACCTCAACCCAAAACCCCATAAAACCATTAAACCCTAAAACTCAAGAATTCAATAAACCCAAGCCATAAAAATCACTTAAACCACTAACCCATACAACCCTAATCCCACATCCCAAATCAAACATGAACTCACAGTTTGAAGAAATATCATTAACCCTAATCCCAAAAAACTCTTATCCCACAAACCCAAACAACCCTAAACCCTAAAAAAAACCAGTTACCTTAGCCCCAAAAATATTTCAACCCACGGCCCCATAAATCCCTCAACTCACTACCTTTATCCTCATATAAATCCTCTTCCCTCAGTCCCAAAAAACCATATACCATCATCCCACAAAACCCTCTACCCTTAAACTCAAAAAACCCATAAACACTCATCCCCAAATAACCCTCAAACCTTATCCAAAAAAACACTCCACCCATAGCCCAGAAGACCCTAAATTCTAATTACAAAAAATCCCTAAACCCAAAAACCTACAAAACCCTCAGTATAAAAGCCCAAAAAAACCTAAATCCTCAACCTCACAATACCCCCAACCCTCATCCAATAGAAAAAATCAAACTCTATCCCCAATTAACACTAACCCCACACCACAAAACACTAAACCCTCATCCATAAAAAACACTAAACCCTCATCCGATGAAATCCTAAGCCCTTAAAACTAAAAACCCACAACCATAATCCCTAGATAACCCTACACCCTCATCACCAAAAAAAACATAAACCATTATCCAAAAAAACACTAAATCTTCTTCCCAAAAACTATAAACCCTATCTCCCAAACCATCAAACATCACCATTAGAAAACCCTGAACCCTCATACCTAAACAACCCTAAACCTTCTTCCCAAAAAAACCATAAACAATCATCTGAAAAAAAACCCTAAAACGTCATTCAAAATGAACCCATAACCCACATCCCATAAAAACCATGAACCCCAAGCCCCAAAAAACCATGAACCCTCAGTCATAAAAACCCAAAACCCCAAAAAAAAATCTCAAAATATCATATACAAAAAAATGAACCCATTGACCCTAAAAATATGAAAACCTCATAAAAACAACATAACCCGTAGTCCAAAAATACCCTCATCCCCCATCCATGAAAATAAATCAACCCTCATCCTGATAAATCCTATAACACTCATCCCTAAAAAAACCTTGAACACTCTGCCCTGAATATCCTTGAACCCTAAACCCAAAATAAACCTAAACCCACATAAAAAATCCATGGACCATCAAACCCCAAAAACACTAAACCCTCACCCAAAAAATACTCACATCCAACAGCCCCAAAAAAACCCTGAACCCTCATACCTAAAAAACTCTCACCACTCATCACAAAAAAGAATTCAACCCTTATTCCTAAACCCCTAAACCATCAGAAAAAAAAAACAATTCCCTCATCCCCAAAAAACCATGATCCCAAACCCCAAAATATCGTAAAACCTCAGACCCAAAAACCCCTAATCCCTCAGACTCAAAAAACCCAGAACACTCATCTACAAAGAAACAATAACTATCAGCCACAAAAGATCCTATCTTCTTAGGGTTAATATACCTTAAACCCGCTTCCCTCCCAAAACCCGGAACCCTCAATGCCAAAAAACACTAATCCCTCAGTCCCCCAAAACCCTTAACTCTCATTCCTAAAACCCCCACAACCATCACCAGATAATACCCTCAACCGTAAGGAGAAAAACACTAAACCATCATTACAGAAAATACCTTTTCACTCATCTAGAAAAAACTACAATCCTCATCTCCACAAAACCCTCAACCCTCCTCCCAATAACACCCTAAATAGTTACCCCTGAAAAAACTCATACAACAACCCCATAATCACAAAACCTTTAGCCAATATAACCTTAACCCCTAATAAAAAATATCAATTGATCCTTCCGGCCCAAAAACCCACCATCCCTTATCCTATAAAACTCTTAACCCTCAACCCCATAAAATTATCAATGCTCAGCCACAAATAATCCTCAACCCTCATCCCCAAAAATGTGTCAACCATAATCCCCCAAAAAACCCCCTCTAATCTCAACCTAGAAACTACCCAACCCTCAACCCTTAAAAAACTGAGAATATTTATCCAATAAAATTCATCAACCCATATCCCCCCAAAAATCTCAACAGTCATCCAAAAAATAACCTAAACCAATAGCTAAAAACTTCTAACCATCAGCCACAAAAATACCAAAAACATCATCCATGAAAACCATCGACGCTCAGTGCCAAAAATATTAAATCGTCTATCCCAAAAAATCCAAACAGTATACGAAAAAAATTTAGAAATTTTTATCCCTAAAATAACCTAAAAAATCATCCAAAAATATTCCTCAACCCTTTTTCCCAATAAACCCTCAACCCTTACCCAAAAGAACCATAAATCATCAACCATAATAAAACCCTATTCTCTTATCTCCCCTAATAAAACCATAAACCCTCATCCCCCCAAATCATAAACCCTTATTCCCAAAATTCATTCAAACCTCTACCCAAGAAAACTCTAAACTCTCAGCCCAAAAAAAACATAAACCCATAGCCAGAAAAAACTCAAAACCCTCATCCATAAGAAATTATAATCCCTTATCACAACAAAAATATAACACATCATCCCAAAAATACAGTAAAAACATCATCCACAAAAATACCTAAACCCTCATCCTTAAGAATCCCTACACCTTATTTCCCAAAAAAAACCATAAAACCCCTATCCTAAAGAACTCTAAACCCGCATCCACACAAAACCCTAAACCATTAGCCCCAAAAACTCATAAACAATTTGTCCAAAAAAAATTAAACCCTCAGCCCCTAAAAATTATAAACCATTAACAAAAAAATATTAAATCCCCATCCATTAAAACTCTAAACCCTAAATCCCAATAAACTCTAAACCCTGATCCCCTAAAACCTAAACCCTCAGCACCAAAAAACCTTATACACACAATCCCAAGAAAACCCTAAACCATCTTTGTAACGCCTCAACCCCAGAAGCCCAGAGTCAGTGAATTATTATGTATCACTGTCATGAACACAAAATATCATGTCTCTAAAGATTGATTAGTTTAGTATCCTTGGATGTACTAGAAACATTCATAAGGTTTAAATTACATCATAAAATGGAAAACTACAACAACATTGTTTCCATAGAAAACACTATGATCCCATATTCTATCCCAATAGGTCAGTCATAATATACATCTTCACATCCTGGAAAAAATAAAACCTACAAAGGGGTGAGAACAAATGCTCAGTAATGATAACAATATAGCAAAAACTTTCATAAATAAGCATAAACATTTAAGGAAATTTATAGAATTAAATCAAAATACTTTTCCACATAATCTTCATCATAATATGGAATATATAAATAAAAATAATTCCTTTTACTTACTCGCATGAATATTCTACTAGTTGAATAATCATTTGAAATACCTATTTCCAATTTCATAAAGATGGAATGAATAATGCCAGATTTCATAACCACATATTCAAGGACTTGTGCTAGGACTAAAAATAAGATTTTGTCAAGTCCATGTGCCAAGAAACTAGTATGTCTCATGATACCTACCGATGCATTGAGAAAATATAGCAGGCTCCACCTATCAATTACTAAGTCCAATGAATTACTCATATGAAATGTTTGAAACGTAACATAAAAATTCATAACAAACTAGCATATGAAATGTCAAAACATTATCCACAAACCATGAATGGTATAAATATAGCACATCTACAGTTAAACATATCTCATTCAATACAATGTGGAAGATTGTATTGTAACAAATTAACCTCAATCGAGAATAATGAAGGATATTGACATAGATGTAAATAATCATCAAAATAATTTGATAGAAATATCCCCCTTTTTCTTGAATTCATTTAAAAGTCACACTATTTTTCAAGAAGACGTTTAAAAATAGATATTTGAATCAATGTGTCCCATACCACATTGAATCATTTTAAAGGAATTTTAATTTTAAAACATTAATGACCATATATATAAATACGTGACACCATTTTTAAGACATGGACAATAATGATAAATATTTAGGACAATAAAATTTTAAAACATTAAAAATGATATTTTAGTTTGAGTTCTTAACCAAATAAGAGACACATGAATACAAATAATTGAGGTCATAAAAAATTTATAATATATTGATAATAAAGGATTTCATTATATACTTGGTAAAAAGAGAATATATACACCATATAAAAATGAATTGGTGCATAACAACAAGGATGTCTCAAAGGAATGTAAATTTGGATGAAATCCATTATAAATATAGTATAATTAGGTTAAGAATAAATCAATGACATAATTATGTGTGAAAAATATATATACACCCAATATGATTGGCTATTCAGTGTAAATAAATCAGAGTACATTAAAACATATTCATGTAAAAACAACACCGATTACTTGGATGTTTGACTCAGTGAATGAAAATTGAGATAAGATCATATTTATATCAATGACTTGGGAAATTTTCAATTGAGTGATTTTGTGTATCAAACATATATCCACACAAAGGGGATATTAAATTACTACATAAATAATAAATAGTGATTCCACACATATTCATGGACTATAATAATCAATGATGTATGTGTAATGCCCACTGAGAGGAAATTGAAATTTGAAATTCCCTTACCAATTTGGTAACTAATGAAACAAAAAACCCAGGAAAGAAGGATCACACAATTAATATTTAAATACCCATAGATTAATTTATATTACACCATGAAAACAATGATGGACAATACATATTCCACACAAAAAATAAAATAGTGGCCAATATAGCATGAATCTCATGGGAATAAAAAGTGAGATGAAAAACCCTTACTTCATTGTGATCAATCGAGTCGTATGAAAAAAATTTAATAACCACCAAATTAATCACAAAATACCATGACTATAAAGGTAATAATGATAATATATATCAAATGGCAGAAAACAATACACCACATCCAATAAATAAGTGGTGAATAATGGAAATCTGGCAGAATTAAAAGTGAGATCAGAAACCCCTTACATTGTAATTTTCCTTGGTTTATGGTATGCTAAACTCCTATATAATTGTGAAATAATTATTAATAAATTATATAATAATCATATAAATTAATATGATATTATATAGTATCTTTTAATATTTCTTGGTTAATAATATTTCAGTATTATCATCATTTCAGGTGTTAACTGATTCATTTTCCTTTATATGATTTGTTTCGTAA
Organism: Viscum album; assembly: GCA_963277665.1. NCBI lineage: Eukaryota > Viridiplantae > Streptophyta > Magnoliopsida > Santalales > Viscaceae > Viscum > Viscum album. The sequence continues at coordinate 1,900,261,187 of OY728141.1, forward strand.
GTATTGCTTATTATGAAAAGGATGTATCTTATTAATAATCAAAATGATATTATGTCTTTAAAAATTATATTTAATCATCTAATGAAAATTATTCTAGAATGGATTACGATGAGAATGAATCTCATCACGTTCATGGAAACGGTAATCCATACATACGCACGAACGACAATATCATTCTTTTGATATTAAAATAATATATAAATGAATGTTATATCATATATACATAATAATAATAATGTTATATTTATTATTTATATCAATTAAACATAATTATTATATCCATCCAAATAATAATGTATTGACTAACAATTACACCACGATGTGGAGACGGTAACACGTATGTGTACACGTATGGTGACGTTTCATTAAAAGGATGGATAGAAAAATGAATATGGTTGTAAAATAATTAAAATAACATTGAAAATTATAGAAAATACTGGAGTTATTATTTTATAATTGAAACAACAATGAAATAGGAAGTGGAAGAAGAAAGGAACTTGAAAGAGGTGATGAAATATTTACCTCTTCTACGTGTTCTTTCTTTTGGTTAGATCTAAAGGGCTCCGTAGTATAACTTTATAACTAAATTAAGGCCTATATAATGAATTTAGGACAATTTATATGGTATTTGGGAAGAGTTAGGCTGATAAAAAAAGGCTTTGAAGGTGTAAATTTGAGGGAAGGGTGAGTGCCCTTTTATAAGAGGGGTGAGGGGAAACTTAGGAAAAACTAGAAATATTATTTTATAATAAAATAATTTTATGTTTCTAATGGATAAAATGTGGATTATATAAAGGATGACATTGGGATGGGTCTCAAAACATCCATACAATAGGTTTTAGAAAGGCTGGGATCACAGTATTAACCTTATATTTTAGATTTAACTCTTAGTTAAATAGTTTGGCATTTACCAATTCTCTTTGTATGATTATATTATATGGTAATTAAACATACAATATACATCCAAGTGAACTCAAAGTTGTTCATTAATAAGACACCTATAATTATATAAGTCTTTTTGGCCGAACCTCAGATTTTTAGGAATAGAATATCAATTAATAATATAATATTTGTTTTAAGAACTCTTTTTTGTCAATTTTGACACTATTTGGTATTTTGACTTTGCTAAAATCATAACAGCATTATTACTTCTAACAAAATTCATATAACCAACAATAATATGTCATATTTACTGGGAAAATTTTTGTAATTCATAAAAAGTCTCAAATTACATTTTATGGATATTTATAATATGAGTTGTTTTAATATTTTATTAATTAGGTAATTACTCCACCATCATTGTGTCATAAATAAATGAAATTATTTAAAGTCCAAAAAATATAAATAATATACCATTATGTATGAAATATTTTTATATATCAAATTAATAATTATATTTTAATTTTTATTTTGTGTATCCATATATTAAAAATTATTTAGTTATTAAACATTGATTTTAACTCTTTTAACTCTTCTGTGAATTAAATAATATTTAATGTCCTAATCTAATCCATGTGCACCAAAGAGGATCATATTTTATTACTAAGTTTGTTTTTGGTCTAATTATACTTATATAATATAATTAACACATGTGTTAGTGTAATAATAATATCATTTTTACATTTAATTACACTATTTAATTTTAACTGTGCTAAATAGAAGCTAAAAGTTACTATTCACCAAAAAAAATTTATCTTATTGAGCGACATTTTACTCCTTGATATTAAATGTGTCTCTCGGATTTTTGAAATTCAACTCATAGAAGACTTAAAATAATTGATTATGTAAATTTGGAAATTTTTCAAGGAGGTGGTAAAAGACGGTGAAAAGTTCAATAATGTTTTATATATCTAATATTATTTCAAAATGACTTCAATGAATTAAATTTAACATATATAGGTATTTTTTATCTGTTTTTACCTAAAATAAATTTAAAAATATTATTAATTATTTTAAAAAATTATTGTTTTATACTATAACTCAATGTTTTCACTATTCATCAAAAATTGAATGTTTTTAGAAAAAATACAAAAAATTCTCCCCATGATAATTTCGATATTTTGAATCGAAAAATTAAGTCCATTTTGAAAATAAAATTTTATAAAATTTCAAAAAGTTGGTATTACTAGTCATAGCGGCTAGTTTGATTGGTCACGGTGTGTTAGAATCTCGAAGTTGTGTACAGTTTAAGCTATTACATTATTCATAGGGAAACACACCGTTGAAGAATGGGGTGTTACAATCCTCCCAAACTATCCTGAAATTATTGTCCCTTAAAAACCCTACACCATCATCTAATAAACCCTAAATCCACATAACCAAAAAACCCTAAACATTGTGTTCAAAATTACAATAAAACTATCTTCGTATGGAATTTCTAATTGAAAACTCAATAGTGGTTTCAATTTAGTTTCAAAATATTTTTAAGATTTAAACCCACCCTCTTCAAGGTACGAAAATTCAATTATTTTCTATAAAAAAAATTAGAAGTTGAAATATAAAATCAAGAGTGAAAAATATTGAAAAGTGGATATTATACTTGGTTGAGAGAAAAAAATCTCCTAGTCCACTCCCCTAACAATCTACTCAATGAGTTTGTTTATTTTCACTAATAAATATCTTCTTTCAATTTCTCCTAGATGATTAAAATTTTAATTTACTTATCACAAATGTATAAGACCACTAAACTAGGATATCCATTTACAAGACCTATCTATGGCCCTAAAACACTCACTTGTAATAGTTGTAAAAAAAATTGATATGGATGAAACATTAATGGAATTCTACAGAACATATTAGTAAGAAGTAACTGAATGTAGGTAAAGATATAAATTCAATATATCATTGTTTTCAAAGTAAATTAAATGGTGACCATCGATAAAATCTGATTTTCTAATAAGTACAACACACAAGAGAATGTATGATAGATTATGTGAGGTGTTGTCTATGTACATGTATTTGATATTAGGGGTATCGTAATATTAATAAGGGAATCCAGATACATCATTGTGTCATTTCTCCTCTAGTTCATTTATAAAATAATTGTTCCTTTAATATCCCCACATTTATTTTGAACATAAGAATAAGAGATAATCACAACGTTCGAGTGAATAATCCATTGAAAATTTGATAAGATGGACTTTTAAGGGAATCAATCGATTTATTATATACATATAATTTTATTCAACAACAAAGATATCATATATCTTCTTCATTGGATCTTTCTATTCTTAGTAAAACTATATATTATAAAAATAAATCCTTTCTTATTTAGACATATCCTTTATTTATAGGCTAAAAATAATTAAATGAATTGTCACAATATTATGAAATTACATATGACATTATGAATAATGACTAGATTTTCATAACATATCCAACTGACAATATTGTACTCATAATATAAATTCCTTCATAACATAAAACATATATTTGAATTCATAAGTGTGTAAGATAAAATAAATTCAAAATTTAAATAACAAAAATGATCTGTGTAAGATATGTATGTTACTAGAGTGTGATACATCCACGATTTCTCTTTATTATGATATGATAATATTTTGAAAATATATTTTATGCAAGATAAATAAATTTCCTATGTGTTTTATTTGACTAAAATATCAATCAATTAACCATGCAGTAGCTAAAATGACATTTTTGTGAGCAAATATCAGACATCATAATATAAATATTCAACGCACTGTTTTATATCACATTTTAGATGTTATATAATCATTCAAAACTATATTTCCATTGGATAAAATACTATTCTACATTTGACTCAATATAAGATAAAATTATTTTATAACATAATACAATCATTAACACATACGATAAACTCATTATAATAATAATAAGGATTTTGTAACACATAAAATCCCATAAACATCGAGATATGTTGGAATAACATAATTCTGTCCAAAAGTCTCCCCTTTTTTATGATCTCAAAAACCATTGAAGAGAAACAAAAATTTACTAAAGAAACATCAAAATATATTTTTACTTTTTTCATTCTCTTTTTTCTTCCCTAAATGAAATTTTTTGTATCCATTTTCTTTTCAAAATTTTTTGATAAAAAAAAGCAGGATAATGAAATGTAATAGAATTATTATTACACATAAAATAATTTAAATATTCAATACTACTGACTATGAATAAAATTTGGATGATGTTATCTAAATAATGAAATGGTATGAAAAATCACCAAATAAATAAATATCAAAGAGATAGGTACCAAATCGAATCAAATAACCCAAAAAAAACTAGTTAAAATAATTTAATATAAGATGTTATAATAAAGATGAAAAAGGGTATTAAAATTGTAAAATATAATCCATCGGTATTTTTTTAATAAATAATAATTAAAATGGGTATAAATCAATAATTGAAATATCATAATGAAACACTATTGAAAAAAGGGATGCATATATATAGGTTGATTCATTTTGAGTCTTCGAACAAATATTCAAAGGGTTTTTTGAACAATTCTTAAGAGAGAGATTTAACATTTTGCGGCACACCATCAATATTTTCTGAGGTTACATGCATACATTTTTTTTCAAAAGACCAATTTTATAATATATAGTCGTGCTTTCTACAATACCTGAATTAGAGTGAACATGTGTATGTAAAAAATGAGATGTGAATAATTCATAACATATTTAAGCCGACTCTAAATTCTTTGTTAAGTGTATAAGCATTTATATCATGATTCAATAAAGAATAAAAAGAAATTCATATGACTTTAACATTAGATAATCATCCTTTGTATATCTTTACATTTGCACACTTGATTATACCCTATGATCATAAAAGATTCTTAATTAAGGATCTAAAATCCCTTGGATGATCAATTACTATTCCATAGTGGGGGAATGTATAATTCTGGACTTTTTCAAGGCCTTGCGCCAAGACCGTACGGGAAAAAACCCAACATAATTGTGATTTACTACCACACATAGTCGTGAACAATGCTAGCATCATGTTCACGCATCATTTCACTTAACTCATGTGACTTCATCGCATTACCCAATACATTGGAGCACTGTATAATTCCGGGCGCACCTGTCACATCATCTAAATTCCTATGCATTCCTCATATTCCTTAGCATGGTCTCATAATCATAGGGTCTTATACATACATTCTTATTCCATTATCCTTTTTAAATACAAGTTCATAACAGAATTGGTTCATGGAAAAAAGATACGGACTTGCTGTCTTCATATTAAATGGGGATGTGTATAAACTAAACTAACATACTCATCCACATGTAATAAAAACTTGTACACAAAAAATAATGGGTTGTCACATGAAATAACTACACATTCATTTAAACCCATAATAAGGTGGCCTTTTCTAAACCATGTCTATATGTTTTGGATTTGAAATACACATTAGATCCATGAAATATTAATTGTTATATAAGATTATAACATAACTTAAACCCCATAGGCATTATCTTGTGAAATAAATAAAACATGGATTATTTCCTAATGAGTGTTTTTGCATAAAAGTTATATTTAAACACGTGATCTCATACAAGAATGTACATTTATAAATGAACATGAAAAACCAGCATACCAATTACTTGGGAACCAAATTAGAAATCTATATGTATTCATGTAAATTTGATAATTATGGAACAATGTTTATGTATACAATAATTGTGTATTTGGGGATCTGCACTACCCAAAACAATATTTGCAACTATTTCTATATTCATATACATGGTTTAAATTCAATAAGGATAGGTTTTTGTAAAATCTCAATTGTAATATATTTATATAACCATACATACATGAATTGTAAATTAGGTCATACATAAAAAGATACATGAGGAACTAGACACCTTGCATGTGTTTTATGTTTTGAAAACATAACATAAAAATGAAGGATCACACTTCAAATATCATATCCTGAAATAGATTGTTGTATACATATTTAAATGAATATACATACTTTTTACTGAAATTCTATAATGGGTTGAGATGAAACCTTATAAATATACATATATCTTGTGAGTTAATGAAAATAGATAATAAGGGTTTATATAAGAAATGAATCGTGAAACATCATGCAAGTGTTGTGTACTCAAAAGACATTTAAAAGAAATTCATCATGAGTTACGATTTAGTAAAAAATTACGAAACGATATATATATACATATAAACCCATATATAAATAAAGATAAAAGAGATTTACAAATGATAAAACATATCGTGTGGATCCAGTACCTGACATTAGGTTTTCATGAAGGATGGGCAAAAAATGTTTCCACATCAAGAGGAAGAAAACCAGTGACTTCTGGTGTAATAAATTAGGTTTATATAGGCGGTATTTAATATATTATACATATAATGTATAATTAATTTATTATATAATCAAAGACTTTAAACATGACCAAAATAAGGCAATCTAACATGTTTCTTAAAGGGAGAGCTAAAAAACAAATAGTGATTATAATACATACATATATATAGCTTGTGAAAAACTATACAGAAACAAAAGAATGCAAACTAAAAAACACATAGAGTAAATTATAATAGATTGGGGAGATCATTTGATAAGAAGTAAAGGTTGTGAGGCCATAAAATAGAGGGGAACACAAGATGGAGGAGAAGATAATAAAGAAGAATGGAGAAAATTCCAGTGGGTGTGCACTGGTTTGAGTGCGACGGGGGAGACAACACAGAATTGAAAACCGGAAAAAATAGAGGGTTCATTTGTTTGAGTCTTGATCAGACGAATGGGAGGATTCTGTGGGTTTAAAAAAATAAGAACGTTCGAGATTAGATTTTGAATCAGATCGGACGGATGTGGCAAGGCGTGGGATTTTAAAACCGAGTGAACAGATGTGATTAGACTTCATGTAGATCGGAAGGTCGATAAGAATCACTATAGTGCTCTGGGGTCGCGAAGGGTTATAAGCGATATCGAGATCAACGACCAGGATTGTGCGCGACGTGATCGAACGGCCCAGGCCGCATTTCGCCCAAAAATTCGCTTCCCACATCAAAACGGGGAGACACTGGCCACTTCCTAATAAGCCCGAGGCTCTGCTACACCTTTCAAAAATCAGAACAGACAACGAATGGGGGCCTAACACATGGGTCCAACTCCCCTCCAGGGCTTGGCCTACCCTTCTCTACCATGGCTTCATGCTCTCGGTGGCACGATCAAGCGTCCTAGCTCTCATATGCATCCTTTGGGGCACCCATGCTTGGATGGACTTGGCTTCGGCTGAGGGATAGGCTCATCCCCCGTGTGTTTGTCGCCTCCCTCGGCCTAGCTGTAAGTGGCTGGCCAAATTGGTTAATATTTTTATTAAGCCTTGTTTTCAAAATGACCATCTAAAAAATAGAATATCCTTACTTCCATAAAATTTTATTTATTTATATCATTAAAAAAACCAAACTATATAACTTTTAATTAAGAAATTACAAATGTTTTCAAAATCAAAAACATTATAAACACTTTTCTTTGAATTAATGTGGATAAATATACCAAAACATTACAATTTTAGAATGTCATGTTTCTGAAAGATCAGTTCAATTAAATATGTTCATCGATAGGAGTTTAAAGCACTCCATCACTTAAAATATTTCAAGGTAGTTTTATACATAGGGAAAATCATTAGATATTATATTCAAAAGAATGAAATATTTTTAATTGTCATATAGGTGATCAGTTCACAAAAACTAGAATGTATAAATATTTAAAACCATTTGGTTTTGAAATCCTTAAATATAAATAAGAGTTAATGTAGTTTTTTTTGAAATTCTTCAAAATTTCAATATTCATAGTCAATCACACTACAATACCAGATGGCTATAACTATAGTCATTGTAAACTCATGGGTTACATAAATGGAAATAGTCAAATTTTAGGTCTTATAAATATGTGGGTAGGGTATTCCAACTTCAAACACAATGACACATTATATGGTGCACTTCATCCCCCTGAAGCTTAGTATTATTGTTGTGGTTTTGGTTATAATGATCATTGTCCTGGCAGATGTGAAGGAAACCCACATCTTAATTGGCATGTTTGTGGTTATGTGGGGTCTACTGGTGATTGTGATTGGCCTACTAGTTGGAATTTTTTGTTAGTTATGGTCTTTATACATTGAATTCATTCCCAGTGTTTGAATGAATAAATGTTTTGTGATTATTTTGCGGGAATTGCTTAAATAATAAAGAAATTATGCCAAAAGTAATAATTATAATTATTATTACTACATAAATCAATTTTGGGGTGTCACATTATCCCCTCCTTTAATTAATTGTTCCCTTGAAATTTTATTACACCCGTAAGAAACTAATAGAAAAACCAAAGATAATTTATACTCGAGGTCCCCTCCTAGAAGTCCACCATTACGGGTAATCCACTAATGGTTCTAAGTGCATTCCCAGATTAGTTCCCAGTTATTTGACCTCCTTGGCCCATATACACCATGAGCAGCTAGGGTCAAACCTATGCATAAAGCATTCAGTTTTCCAAAGAGTGGTATGATGGGTGTTGATATTAGGGATTTTGGAGTGAGATACGTCTTTATAAATCTCTCGGACCACCTCTCATTTGAAAACTTCAAATTTATAATGTATTCCATACATACTAAAAATCAGGACCTGGAATAGATAAGTTTCTTAGGTGTCTCCCTCCAAGGAAGCTTCATGAAACCTCACCAGAGCTATGTGGTTCTCGGACAAAGTGATGTAAAGGAATAGACATTCATGGTACTCTCCTCTCCTCCTGTACTCTTCAAGATGTGCAGTTTCAATGCAGCGATAAACATCACCATTTCCCGGGTAGGTCCGAAGGATTTTCGGTCTAAGGGATTCTTTATAATAACATTATCAAGACAATCACAGATTGGAGAAAGGGTAGTAGTGTTCTGAACAAGTCTGAGTTATTATGGATTGTTGCATTTCAGTAGGAAATGATAAAAGGTTGATTGATGAATTCACGCTTTTTAATCATTAAAAAAGGGACATGTAATGAATAACTAGATTACAATAGTGAAATTACTTTTGTAGAATAATAATAAGATACCAACATATAAAACATATCATTATTCATTTAGAAAAGTTCATAAAATCGAGGTATTACATAATCATCGTGACATCTTTTCATAGGTACTACCAGGGTTAGAGATTTCATGGGTTCCTAATTAAAGGAATCCCCAATGCAGTTCCAATCATTTCATTATCTTGGGTCCAGATGCAACACGTGCAACTAGGATGAACCCAATGTGGAAATCTATGGTTCAAGGTGAGGAATGCATGACATGTATGATGTTGTGAAACATCGGCACGAACTATATGTCGATAGTGTAAACGAGTAGGATCATCCTTGAAAGTTTCAAAGTCCATAACTTGACCACGGAGAGCGTAGGTCAAAATTTGAAAAAGGTATACTGCTCGGAGGTCACCCCCTTGTGCAGCCACTTCAAATTCCTCTCGAGATGAAGCATTATTAGCTAGAGTAAAAAAATTAAACAAACCCTCGAGGTATGTTCCTTATTGTACATAGAATATAAACTGGGCATGCCACATGAAAATATAGTTGAGGCCTGCTCCTCAGTGATGTTGGAGTACGTGGGGAGTTTGGACAGACAGTAGAGGGTTTTGCATGACAGACAGATATTTTCAAATGTCTCATATTTCTCTGCACATGACATTCCCACTATAGTCTCTAATACTTATGTTGGAAGAGACACATTGTGTGATTCAACAGCCATCTGAAATATTGAGAATGATTTTTTATTAGTATGATGAAGTTAAGTAATAAAGGGTTGCTCTAATTTTCCAGAGTTTTCCTTAACCGATCCCCTGATACCAACTGTCAGGACCCCGACCCGGGAAGACTGAAATCGGTTCCAGAAACACGGTGTGCAATACTATCATAAAACCCGGCTTACAAAAGAATGAAATTGCATATATTTTATCAATACAAAGAATCATCTCACTTTAGGTTCATGGAAAATTAGATTTTATTGAAGTACATCTTTTGAAAACATGGTACGGTTAATCTTCAACATAGTGTCATCCAAAAGAGTACTTAAGGCATGGGCACAACTACTAAAAACCTGTAAAACATAAATTTAAATGTAGGGTGAGAATAAAAGTTCCCAGTAAGGGGTTTTAAAATATTTCTAGAAAATTCAACTTTAAAATAACCACCTCAAAAATAAACATAAAACAATTTTTATGAGTGGGATTTAACATTTTGAAGCACACCGTCAATATTTGCTGAGGTTACTTGCAAACGATTTTTTTCAAAAGACCATTTTTTTAAAAGATATCCATGCTTTACACAAAAAATGAATCAGAGTGCGCATGTGTATGTAGAAAATGAGATTTTCATAATTCGTAACTTAGTCAAGCCTACTGTGATAGCTTTTTTATGAGTATAAGCATTCATATCATGATTCATTAAAGCATTAAAATATATTCAAATGACTTTAACATTTGATACTCTTCCATTGAATAACATTCTATTTTCACACATGATTATTCCCTATGATCATAAAATATTCTAAATTAATGATCCACAATCCCATGTATGAACAATTATTATTCCATAGTGATGGAATGTATAATGGTGTACTTTTTCAAGGCCTTTTGGCAAGGCCGTACGGGAAAAAACACAAAATAATTGTGGTTAACTACCACAGATAGTTGTGAACAAAGCTACCATCATGTTCACACATCATTTCACATATCTCATGACACTTCATCACATTAACCAATGAATTTTAGCACTGTATAATTCCGGGCTCACCAGTCACATCATCTCAAGTCCTATACATTCCTTATATTCCTTCGCACGGTCTCATATTCATAGGGTCTTATACTTACATTATTATTCCATATTACTTTTTACATACATGTCCATAACAGAACTGGTTCATGCCAAAAAGAACTGGACGTGTTGGCTTCAGATTAAATGGTGATGTGTATGAACTAAAATAACATACTCATGCACTTGTAATAAGAAATAGTACATATAAAATAATGGGCAGTCAAATGAAATAACAACTCATGCATTTAATCCCTTAAGAATGTGGCCTTTCTAAACCATGTTGATATGTTTTGGCTTTGAAATACTCATTAGTTCTCTGAAATTTTAATTGTTATATATCATTAAAACATAACATAAAACCAAATTCATTTTCTTGTGAAACATTTAGAACATGGATTATTTCTTATAAAGTGTTTATGCATAAAAGCGATATTTAAACACGTGAGCTCATGCATGAATTTACATTTATACTTGAAAATTAAAAACTATCATACTGATTACTTAGGAACCGAATTAAAAATGAATATGTATTCATGTAAATTTGATAATTATGGAAAATGTTTATGTATACATATAGTGTGTATTTGGGGATCTGCATGACCCAAAACAATGTTTTCATTTGTTGATATCTTCATAACCATGGTTTAAATTGAATAAGAATAGGTCTTTGTTAAATGTCAGTTGTAATATATTTATATAACCATACATACATGAATTGTAAATTTGGGTACACATAAAGAAAGAATGAGTAATTAGACCCCTTGCATGTGTTTCATGTTTTGAAAACATCAATTAAATATGAAGGATCACCCTTAAAAGGTCATATCATGAAATGCCTTGTTGTATACATATTTATATGAATATACATACTTTTGTTTTGAAATTATAAAATGGTATGAGATGCAACCATATACATATACATATATCTGTGAGGTAAAGAAATTAGATAATAAAGGTTTATATAAAAATTGAATCATGAAACCTCTTGCAAGTGTTGTGTACCTAAAACACAATTAAAAATAAATTCATCGTGAGTTATGATTTATAAAAGAATTATGAAATGGTATATATATATACCTGTATATACAGAAGGATAAAAGAGATTTAAAAAAGTGAAAAAATAACATGTGGATCCCTTACCTGACTTCAGGTGTGCAAGAAGGATGGGCATGAAATGTTTTCACGTTAAGAAGAAGAAATACAATTATTTCGGGTGCAAGAAAATAGGGTTTTTATAGGTGGTATTTTATATATTTCATATATATATAACGTATCATAAATATATTATATAAACAAAGACTTTAAACTTGACCGAAATATAAAAATCCAACATTTTTCTTAAAGAAAGAGATAAAAAAAACGAACGGTGATTATAATACATACATATATATAAATGTTGTGAAAAACAATACCTAAACAGAAGAATGAAAACTCAAAAATACATAGAGTAAAATTAAATAAATTTGGGACATCTTTCAGGTAGAATTCAAGGTTGTGAGGACATACAATAGTGGGGAATAAAATATGAAGTAACATATAAAAAAAGAAGAATATAGAAAATACCAGTGGGTGGCCATTGGTTTGAGCGCGATGGGGAAGAAAAAATGGAAGAGAAAACTGGAAAAAAATGGAGGGTTCAAATCACTTCAGTCTTGATTGGATGGCTAGGAAGATTCTGTTGGCTAAAAATGGAACGGTCGAGAATGGATCTGGAATCAGATAGGATGGATGAGGCAAGAAATGGGATTTAAAAACTGTATGAACAACTACCATTAGACTTCATGTAGACCGGATGGTCGATAGGATGCACTGTAGCACTCTGGGGTCGCGGAGGTATAGTTGCAAGATCGGGATCAATGACACGGATCATGCGCGATGCGACCCAAGGGCATAGATTGCGTTTTTCCCAAAAATTAGTTTCCCACATTAAAACGAGTTGACCTGCACCACATCCTTATAAGACCAAGGATCTACTACACCCTTTAGAAATCACAACACACATGGAATGAGGGCCTTACACACAGGCTCCCGCTCCCCTGTATGCATCGGCATACCCAGCTCCACCGCGGCCTCACACCCGCGGTAGCGCGCTCAATCGTCCCAGCTGTAAATGGCTTTCCCAATGGGTTTATATTTATATTAACCCAAATTTTCAAAATGACCATAAAAAAAGAATATCCTTACTTCCATAAAATTTTATTTAATTAAATTTTTACGCAAATCAAACTTTATAAATATTAATTTATAAATTTACAAATGTTTTCAAATTCAAATACATTATACATACTTTACTTTGTATTAGTGTTGACAGGTATACCAATACATTACAATTTTCAATTGTCATGTTTCCGATAGATATGTTCAATTAAATATGTCCGATGATAAGATTTCAAAGCACTCCACCACATAAAATGTACAAGGTAATTCTATACATAGGAAAAATCATTACATATTATGTTCAAAAAAAAGAAATATTTATAATTTTCATATAGGTGATCAGTTTAAAAAAACCATAATGTCAAAATATTTCAACACATTATGTTTTGAAATTATAAAATATAAATAAGAGATAACATATTTTTTTGAAATACTTCAAAATTTCAATATTCATAGTCAATCAAAATAAAATACATGATGTCTATAATTATAGCCATTGTAAAGTCTACAATTACTTAAATGGAAAAAGTCGAATTTTAGGAATTATAAATATGTCGATAGGGTATTCCAACGTAAAACACCGAGATAGAGAAGATGATGCTCTTCATCCCCTTGTTGCTTAGTACGATTACTACGGTTTGGTTTATAATTTTCTTGGATGTGTCATATCCAAAGGAAATACCCATATTCCTAAGATTATTTGTGGTGATGTGGGGTCTACCGGTGATAATGATAGGCCTACAGGTGGCAATGTATGTTTAGTTATCTTTCTTGAACTATGAATCCATTCCTAGTGTCTGAATGAATAAATGTGTTGTGTTTATTTCGTAGGCAATGCTTATATAAAAAAGAAATTATGCCAAAGGTAATAATTAAAATTATTATTACTACAGAAATCATGTTCGGGGTGTCACAAGGGCTCCCGGTACAACATCAATATGGTGTTCAATGATTATAAATGGCGGTAATCCACCTATAATAACATCTGGACAACATCATGATATTCCCTAATAAAATAATGAGATGTTGGATAGTGAAAAAACATCTCACATTGAATGAATTCATCATCACTCATAAAGACACATCATTCTTAGGTTTTTGGATTGATTGTCTAGTACAGATTTTTTGATAAAGAAGCTACCTTTGGTCTCTTTATGAAAAACAATTTCTTGCCGAATCTATGATGAATTCAAATTATCATGTGTAATATTATAATACATTTATCATATGTAATATCTATTATTCTACACATCTTATATCACTTCCCTATAAAAAATTTAGGCCTCCCCCCCATGTGATAAAATCCATTGGAATAATATCAAGAAATACATCATCAATATACGTCTTGTGATTGAAAACAAAATATATAACTGTTTGTTGAAATAAAGTGTTCTCTCATTGTTCAACAATTTCTGTTGGTATGATGGAAGATGAATCTGATTTGGAATCTTCAATTTATGCACTATTGTGTTTGAAGGAACATTTTTCAACTCCCACTATCAACATTCACTATGCAGACTTGCTGATTTATGGTGAATCAAGTCTTCTTATTGATCTTATAAGGGAATATTCGATATTTTATTTCTTTATAGGACAAAAATGTTACCCACATAAACTTCATAAAGGACGTGATCTTCATTTTTAGATTGTTAACTTTCATGTTCATCCTCATTGATTTAATTTTCAATCGCCACAATCACTATTATAGTAATAATTTCATTATTAGTGAAATTGGCCTCCGAATGACCATACCCATGGAATTTGAGGATCTTTTGACTTCCAATATCAAAATATTTGGATTTTCCATTTGTTTATTCCATAACATTCCCTTTCCATTTTTCCATCATCGTGTTCCTTCAAAATTCCTTTTTTTCCAGCACCAAATTTATTAGAAGCAATACCTTAATAAAAAGTTGTACCTGTATTTTTGTTAATGAGATATAATAAAATTGAGGTCTGAATTTTACATTCCTTCATGATTTCCAACTTGAAGGTATCATCATGTGAACATAATGGTTTTACCTCCACTAAATATGCAATTTCATTATTTAATACATCCAAAAACCAAAAAATCAATTTTTCCTTGTATTCATGAGCATCAATTTGAAACAATAAATTAAAAATTTCATGAATGTACTCATAAAAATAATTATCTCCTTGTCATAAGTTATGCATTTAGAAATAAAGAACATCATTATAAATATTTAGAAGAAAATACAATTCTCAATATCTTTTTCAACTTCTCCCATGAGCATATTTTTCGTTCCCATTATGTTCCCACTATTTATTTACTTTTCCAACTAATTGATACAAAATCTTTAAATTTCATTACCGAATCCTTGCAATAATTATTGTCAAAAAAATTCATAAATTTAAATATTTTTTTGATTTCAGATATCTAATCTATAATATCATCTAGATTCAATAATCCCATAAAAATCTACTATAAATATATGCATCATCTCTTCTTCTTCACATATCCTCCTTTGAAAAGTTGGAATCATCACCATATGTGTTATTTTTATAAAAATGTGTTGGATTTAACTAAATAAGCGGAGACGAATGTTAGTGACGCCACCATGGTGGAGGGGAATTTTGTCATTATAATCTCAGCAGTTGATGAATATCCATACTAATTTGAGTATTTTGCAGTTGTAACAACACATTGGCTATTTTCTGTGGAGAATTAAGAGTAGAAGATATACTTTAATATATGTTGTAGAGGTTTTTTGTTAGATATTAATATGAAGAATGTTCCAGAAAATACTCAAAGGATCTTCAGATCTGATACCAAACTAATGTATCGCTAGAAGCCCAAAATGTGTATGTTAAAATGGAATAGTTAACTGTATAGAAATTAACAAGGCTTTGGGATAACACCACAAGACAAGGTTTCTCCAATATTAAATACTCAGTTGGAAACAATGTAGATGCACCACCAATTTCGACCAAAGGGGAGATGCTAAAATATGAAATTTGAAATGGTATCTTCAAAATTATTAGGATATAGGTGTAACCTTTAAGGAGGTGTCAAAATATATTACAAAGTAAAAAAAGTGATGGCCATGTCCCTAATAAAATTACACGGCTTGGGGTCACTCAACGGATTCATAAAAATAACAACCAAAACTTTGGTTTTATATCAAATAACCCCACTAACAAAAGCAATGAGATTCATTATTAGTGATGATTTTATCAAGATTTTCTCTCCTCTTTTATGTGATACTATAAATTTTATCCCTATTCCATGTCTATATTTCATTTTGGTCCCCAAATAAGTGTGTTGTGTCCCACCATTTTATTTGATACAAAAAAGTTAAGACTTGTATAATTCAAAAAATGGGTTTAAAATTATTGTTGAGTCCAAAATAATTCTTCTTGGGTTGTATCTGGTCCATATCACCCTCAACCAAAAAACATCCTAAAACCACAACCCAAAAAACCCTAACCCCATAACCCAAAAAAACCATAAACATGAAGTACCAAAAAAACCCTAAAAACTTATCCCCAAAAAACCCTAAACCCTATTTGACATAAACAATAAACCCTTATCCCCCAAAAAACCTAATCCATTAGCCCAAAAAACACTAAAACACCAACCCTAATTATCAAAAACCCTCATCCCTAAAAAACCCCAAACCATATACTGCAAAAAATCGAAACCATCAACCCCTAAAACACTGTAAACCCCCTTCCCCCAAAAACCATAAAACATCATCCCCAAGGAACTATAAAAACACAACCCAAATAAACACTAAACACTCATCCCCCAAATCATTAAACCCACCTCCCATAAAATAAAAAATCACCATTCCAAAAAATTAGTGAACCCTCCTCATCAAAAAATCTTAAACTATTAGCACTAAAAAATCATAATCTCTAAACCCCAATCCAATAAACCATAAACCCCCATCCCCAAAAAACAAAAAAATCCTAACTCTTTAAAAACCTTAATCCTAAAGCCCCTAAAAACAAAAAAAAACATCATCCCCAAAAAAACCTAAAAACCTCATCACCAAATAACACTAACCCCTCATCTTTAATAAAATCTAAACAATCGGCCCCAGAAACATTCACCCCTTTGCCTCAAAATACACTAAGCCATCATCTCCAAAAAACCATAAATCCAGCAGTTGAAAACCCCCTAAAAAAACATCCCTAAAAAACCACATACCATTTTCCTCAAAAACCCAAAAACCCTCACAATTTTTTTTAAACCCTCATCCCCAAAACACCCCAAACACTCAGCCCGAAAAACCCAAAAATTTCATCCCAAAAAAAAAACACCAAACCATTACCCCTAGAAAAATCTCAACCCTCAATCCCAAAAAATCTGAAAACTGTATCCCCAAAACTGCCAAAACATAATCTTCAAAACCTCTAACCCTCATCCAAAAATGTCCAAAAACCCTCATCCCCAAAAACCCCAAACATCACCCCCAAAAAACCCTTAAACAACTACACCAGTACCCTTAAATTATTATCCCCTACAAACCATAAACCCTTATACCCAAAAAACCCCTCACCACAACTCCAAAAACACTAAACCCTCTGATACAAAACCCCAGAACACTTAGACCCCAAAAAACCAGAACCCTCATAAAACTTAAAACCCTAAACCCTCACCCTTAAAAATCTATAATGCCTTATCCTCAATTTTCAATAAACAGTAATCCCAAATAACCCCAAATCCTCACCCCCAAAACACATAATCCCCTAGAAAAAAACCCTAAAGCCTAATGAAAAAATACCGACAACAGTCAACCCCCAAACCCCTAATCCATTAGCACAAATAAACCTAAACCATTATCCCCCAAAAAAACCAAACCATCATCTCCAATAAAACCCTATATCCTCATCCTAAAAACGACCAAAACCATAAACCCAAAAAACCCAAAACACTTAGTCACAAAAAACCTTATCCATCATCCTAGAAACCAATAAAACCTCATCCCCAAAAACCACTAGACCCTAATCCCTAAAAAAAATAAAAACGTAGCCCTAAAACCCCTAAAAACTGCACACCATAATAATCTAAACCCTCAATCACAAAACCCCCTGAACAGTCATCCTAAAAAACAATAAAAACGTAGCCCTAAAACCCCTAAAAACTCCACACCATAATACTCTAAACCCTCAATCACAAACCCCCCTAAACAGTCATCCTAAAAAACAAATAAATCATGAGATCCCAAAACCTAAAAACCCTCATCCCCAAAAAACCCTTAACCCTCATCCCCATAAATACTTAACCCCCAACCCCCAAAATTATGTAATTTATGTTTTTGTAAAAATACTTAAACACTCAACCCCAAATGTATTTAAACCTTCAACCTTAAATATTCAGAAACCCTCATCATTAAAAACCCTAAACCCTAAAACCAAATAACATTAATCATCAGCACAATAAAACCCATAAACAATTAGCACCAAATAACCCAAAAACCTCAGTCCCAAAGAACCTTAAACTCTCTCCCTAAAAAACATAAAACCTCACCCCTAAGAAAACATAATTCACCACCCCTAAAAACCCTAAACCATGAGACCAAAAAACCATACAACATCATCACAATAAAAGAATTAAACACTTATAGGTGTTACAAATGTGCTTTACTTACATGAGGGTATATTGTCCCCTATATCACATCCCAATACCCTCACTGGTAGTCTGTATCCTCTGGTATATAGAGAGACCCTCTTGAGGCCATGTGACTAACCAGGATCAGGAACTATTTAGTGCATCTTGGTTTCGGTCATTGAAATTTTCATTCCGGGATGATTTTTATTTTGTCTAACTATTTTGGGATAGTAGATAGAAGACTATGAATGTTTTATCCATTGGAAAATATCTGTTCTTGTGACTGATAACCTCATGTATGGGAAACGACTAAGTGTCTAGTGCTGGGATTATTGGTAATGTTTTTTGATATTACAATCGATTGTTATTTCACCATGGGTGACTGGTTTATTTTACACTACTTGTTGACTCTGAGGATTATTGAATGTTTCCCTTGGCCTGGTATGAAAATTATAGATAATTACATTAATAGTATTAGGAAAAAATAAATTCACTCGTCATGCTAGGTAGTTTCTATAGTTGGATTCCTACTAAATTCATTTCTATTCATGGGTTTTATACCAATGTTAATTGTACCTATTAAGTTATGTTTTTACTTTCCTGGTTTCATAACATGTTATAGTGATTATATTCCATGTTGCCTCTACTTTTAGCATGTTTTTAAGATATTCCATATTTTCATGTAATATAATTTTTTATATGTATCTTATTATGAGGAAAATCTTGGCTTATTTTTTTATATATGTAAAATTGATTCTTGGGATGTATTTTATGGGGTGAGATTTGAACAAGAGTCATTTTTCCATTATAAGGTGTATGGGTGCCTTTTAACTATAAAATGGTATCGTGTATACTTAAACCAACCTTGGGGATTAAAATTCATATTTGTAGGCCCATGTGAAAATGTATTGACCAATAGATTATAAATTCTAAAGAGTATTATTTTTTATTCAATGGGAGCCAACTGCTAACTTGTAATGTGTTTGGGCTCTTTATGGGTTGTCAGATGTCCATACATCTGATTGTGCCATTGTATGACCATGTTATATCTAGATATATTTATAAACATTAAATAGGTTAGGTTTTATACATAAATGGACAGGTTAACTTTTAAAAAGATCAACAGGACCCATGTAGGTCGGTTGGGTAATTATTTATGGGGTGAATTGTTATGGTTTTAAATCATTCTATTACTAAACATAAAATATGGGGTTTCTTTTTTAAGATACCTAGATGATTTAACGGGACCCTCATAGGTCACCTTTTTGTAATGGAATTCCAATGGTAAATTTTTTAATAATGACAGAATTTCAATGATGTAAAATTTTGAAAAAAGAATGTTTGATAAGACTTTCTTATATTTCCTTGAGTTTTTAGCTAAATTGGATAACATGTTCCTTGTTTTATAAAATCATACATGATGTTTGTATAAAATTCATTCAAATTTTTAATATTTGAAGTGAATTAATTAAATGAATATAAAATTGAATCATTAGTAGTTTTATTTATTTAAACCCATGTATAAGGTTATTTAGAATGTTTCCTGTAATATAGGATTGAATAGAGATGTGAGCAATTATATATATACTGATTATTTTTAATAATGTATTAAATAACGGTTTTTAAGCCTTGGGAAATATTTTTTGTGTGACCTAGTGATAGGGTTGTTTACCATGCTTCATAAGGGGCTAGACCATGGTAGGGGGAAACCATAGATATTGATATGCATCGATATTTCCATCATCATTTTGATGTTTGGTTTCACTTATGTTTCTTTTGCCCAAGTAGGTATTATAGTTTTCTAAAATGGACACCCTTTTTCCATGAATGTCCATTTTATCTTGACACTTGTTATGGGAATGATCCTCATCGAATGCTCAGTTCACAAGGTTTTTCTTTCCTCATGCATGAACACATACTTAAGAGGTCATGTGAACTATGTAACTATTCAGTGATGGATGACTTGTTATATCATCATCTGAGTTAATGGTTTTTTGGAAATATGACTATGGGGTAAATATTTTGATCAAGCAATCTCATACATGATTACATAGGGTGGGATTCCAATGGATAGAATTCATAATATGCCTTTTGGTCTTGAAATCATGGGGTAGTATGAATTGATATATATAGTACCCATAGAGTTGTAAAATTTTGTAACAAACTATATGAGATTGGTGTGATCATTGAGCCTTGTGTTGTGATTACATTATCAAGAAATATTTGGAGTAGAGTGACCTGGTAATTGAAGGGTTTGAATTTTTCCCATTTTTGGAAGTACTTTCTAGATAATTGTGTGTTTGGACACACCAGTAAGTCAGTTTTTGAATTTCATTGAATGCTTTGACATTGTGATTTTGGCTTAGAGTAGTGTCACAAATTATTTTAAGGTGTTTTTGGTATATTATTTTTGTGGGTTTCCAGTTTATAGTTTCTATCATTAAAAAAGAAAATCTTTATTTGGGGAACATCGCATTGATTTTGGTAAGGGTGTCCTTCCATGTAGAAAGATAATAATCAAAGAAGACCATTTGTAAATTGTCGATATTTCTTGAATTCCTTGACAATTGAATGTTTAAAAACATTTTGATTCTTTCTAGGTAGTATGGTGTGGGTGTGGTTGGTTGTGTATGTAAACAATGAGAACATCATTGGACATAAATAGACATTAGTGGTTTTGTTTGAACGATCACAGGTGTGCCTTGTGGTAAAGGAATTATGATCTATTTTGTATTGATGTGTCTGAAGGTGATGCATAGCATCATTCAAGAGGTCATACAATAGTGGTTCATCTGTTCTTTCTATAAATCCTTAGGATCCTCTTAGTTTACTCTTCCTTATAATATGTGAATGACCCCTATTATGTTATCATCCAAGATGCACTAGTAGAGCATCATTGTTATTCTGCAAAATGTTTTAATTTTTTTTGGGATTGATAATTGGTTTTATCTAGGTTTCATACAAAATGAATTGTCTTTTGAGGCTTGTTTTGTTCAAGGTGATACATGGGTTCCCGTGTATGAAAACATTGGTCTGAATCTCGAAAAACCATTGTTCCCTTGACCTGAATATCAGTTGGATACCACTCCAAGTTCATTCAGTGTTCTTATAAGAAAAATTTGTCTTTGTACAAACATCCCACATATAACGTGGAGTAAGAACTTCTTTGTTTTAGTTTCATGTACTCATGATGGTTGAATTGAATGTTACCTAAGACTTATATTCAGGCTCAGATGTGTTCTTAAAGGGGAATGATTCTAGTGGGATTGATTTGGGTTATTACATTATATGTGTAGAGGCGTGATTTTTAAATGACTATGTGGTGAATTGATCACAAAATGTCTCCTAATGATAGGAATGACATTTGGTGGACACGAACGTTGTAAGTAAAAAATACCTTTGAAGAAGTCGTTGCTTTTTAGTTGTGATATGCCAACCATCATAGTCAGGCATCATCAAGAATAGTTTTTACAAGGTTTATTTCATTTCTTCCTTCTTTATTAATGTCTACCTTTGATAATGAAACCGTTTTAGAGGAATGTATCTTTTTTAAGGCGAGTGTGGTTTATGGGTCGGTAATTAATTTCGGGGAAATCACGTGTGGCCAGTTTTGGTAGGATGATCAAAAAATGACCATACACTATTAGTGAGTTATATTATAAGACATCATAGTAATAAGGTTCACCTATTTGATTAAAATCATTTGAGAAGTGTTCCATGATTGATTAGTACATGCCCTCTCAAAAAATTCAAATGGTGGAGGAGCTGTGGTTTTGAAGTGAACATTAAATACTAATACCCGTGGATGGGAGAACCATTTTCCAAATGTTTATGGAGAAGATAATGAAATTTTGTCTCATGTAATAAGGAATCGTTAAGTCCCTCTTTGATTTTATGGTTGGAATTTGAAATATTCCACATGTTTTTATGACTTAAATTCCATAGTCTTGTGAAATGATTTAACGTGTTTTTTGTGGAATTTGTAAAGAAATCGTGATTTTTAATGGGGATTTATGACCCCTGTAGATTGGTTGAGGCTTCTGTTATTCCTGAAGTCATATTTGGGATGATATGTTCTTTGATGGGTTGATTCTAGAAACATGGGTTTTTGAACTGGGTGGTTTTCTAAGGGAAATTAAATTTTTGGAAATTACTGGTTGGTTATTTTTTAAACTGAGCTTCATAATAGAATTATGATAGTTTTAAGGGTTATATTATATGTCATTAGTCTTGGATAAAGGACCAATATGTTTCCCAAAAGTCTCTAGGAGTTTCGGGAGTGTCAATCCTAGGAAAGTAAGGTTTTAAAGGGTATGCACTGGGCAAACAGTTTGTATGAAACTGTACATCCCACAGTAGGAAATCGTGTGGCCTTATACATGTGGGTATATGGGTTTTACATTGTATATGGTTGGTTTTCTAAACTATGTGTGTTTTTATATGTATAATTGAATTGGTTAGTACCTAAACACTATTCAACACATGTTTGGTACATGATTTCCAAATCGTGCGGCCAGCCCATGTAGGGTGCTCTAGGTGCCTAGTAGAAAACACACCATTTAATAATTCATGTGTTGTAATCCAATCATGATACCCTATTTTATAATTAAAATAAAAATAAAATAATATAAAAATGGAACACTCACCTCTGCACCTCTATGTAGCTCATGACCCACCACCCAGCCCCTATCCCATGGCATGTGGACGACCCCCCCCCCCCTTAAAGACTCATCTTTGGTTCAGAATAATCTAGTGTATATTCTAAAATTTTATATTATAATATTCTAGGTTATGTGAATGGTCTATTGGGAACGCTTCATTTTGGTTTTAGCATCCCCTGCCAAAGGAGAAGTGGATTGGTTTGACTTGGTTCACCACCATTATTTTGATTGATTTGGCATTGTTGGGATGGTTACGAGTTACTATAGTCAAAGGTGAATTACTATTCATGCATGGGTAATCATATTCTTATATATGTTCCCCAATTATATGTATAATCACCCATGTTAGTGAAAATATATATGGGGCAAGGTGTGCATACTTAAAAAATGAAAATTCATATGAGGGTAAATGGTAACATGTATATGCATATGAGAATTTATGTATGGATCCCATTTCATATATACCAGACCATGATAATATATTCATATGGGAAAGGTGTCCTTATGTATATGTGAAGGTGTATATGCTCAGAGGTGGGAGGCCGTAGCTTTGAGTGGTCGATGTAAAAAATGTAAAGAGCCAAAGTGTTCGTCTTGGTCTACTTTTTGACATAGGATCCCAATACGTGACCCTTTAAATTTAATAATGCTTTAATTTCATCATTAAATAAATTTATTTATGTTTTCATTTGATAATTTAAACTATGAATCATAAATTAAGTGACTATATATGGTTAATGAATTCTTGAGAAACAAAGTTTTATTTTTATAAAAATCACCTCCGATGGAGGTGTGATGTATTTTATTTAAAAAAGTATTGATTAAATGGTTAATGCATGTTTGGATTAATGCATTGCAGTTTAACATATAATTCAATGAAATAGAGTGATGTAAGGAATATTAGATAATGGCCTCTAATGGAATTAGGAAATGGAATTTTCCTTTATAAATGTTTATGGACTCATTGATCCATCTATGTTCCATCTTGTCCGTTTTCAAATGAATTTCCCATCCTGGAACCACCGAAGGGGTGTGTTCCGATGCATTCCTATTTAGTGGAAGATTATTTATAACTAAATATAAATGGTTTTCTTATTTGGGGGCTTTATTTCCTACCTTGTTTGTCGATTCTCTTTGGATAAATGGATATATTGAACATAATTTTCATAATGGAGTATTTGGAAATTGTGTAAATGAGTTGGTAGAGCATTGGGTGACATTTAAATGTGATGTTGAGATAATAGAGTGAGTGTAATCATTGAATTCCATGTTTATTAATTTCAAATAATGACTGGGTATACTCATTACATATTTTCAGTACAAACTATATCACTTATACCGAAAAATATTTAGTAACAAACAATATATTTGTTGGCATAAACTAGTGATTCCAAAATATATTAAGATTTATTGGAATTGAATGTAAGTACCAAGATTTATTTTTACCAAAAAATATGTATTTTTTATTAATTGTTTCTTACCAATACATAGATTACTAAAAATTAAAATTGTTTCCTTACCATATTAATACAAAATTTTTTTTTACCAGCAAATGAATCTATTGTTATTAATTATCATTGCCAACAGTTTTTTTTCCAACATATAAATATATTATCGGTTCTTATTAACATAATAAAAGAATTTATGAATAACTCAAAAATAAACTGAAAATAAACATGTTTAATAGAAAAAAATTCAGATTCAAACTTTGAAGTCTTGGTGGCTGCGCAAGTAAAAGCCTTCCAGTTCGTCCATGGATGTAAAAATTTCAACCAACGCGAGAGAAAATCCATTTTCCCTCTCCGGTGAGAAATTAAAGATGAAACTGATTTGATTATTTGTTCCACAGACACCCCAGATCAGTTTGAATACCTCCACGATCTTCCCCTTCTATTTGTTCCCCAATCCCTCCTTGACCTTCAGGAATTCAAATCTCAAAGAAGATATCGGGCTGGGAACCACGACATCCATTTCGATGCTTTGCGGGATCCAGTCAATGGCCTTGATGTCATCATAGATTGGTAGTACAAACTTCCTGATGTTGCACAGGTGGTTTGGAAGCGGCAAGTAGGTGATGATCTCATCCTTGGCCTTGTAGCGGTTGTGCAAGAGGTGTGTGAAACGGAAGGAAGGGGATCAATTCCAATGTAGGGTGGGGTGTGAAGAAAAACACATTTCATCCGGTTATGTTTTGGCATCTAATCAGGTATGCACTTATATTAATGAGGTTCTAATAATCTAAAATCACATGTATCAAGTGTTGAAATTGAATTCTAGTTTGGGTTCCAGTGAAATTCAGATGAAAATGTTTTCTTATTATTGTTCTTGTGTTTTTGGGTGATTTTAGAATTCTGGTTACAGAATTATCTCTAGAAATTGGGTTAAAATGTTATATTTTCTAATTATGGAGGAAATTATGTTAACATGGATGATGATAATGTGCACCGGAAGAAGCGGTAAAGGTACACCTTTTGATTAATTTTTGGTTTGTGCTCTCAAATGATGTTTTCTATGGTTGTATGGGAATAATTCTCCCATTAGTTAGTTAAAATGTAACTTCATTCTTATTAACATTTTTCATTTAGCTGGATGAATCATGTGAAATAGTAAAATTTGGGCGAACATATTGAAAGTGGGAAAATGTGAAATATCTTTCACGGTTTCCCTATTTTGGGTAGTGAATGTTGAGTGAATGCCTTCATTCTACATTTCATTGCTCACAAAATAAAAACACAGTGTTATTCATCATAAAAGTGATGAACACTTTCGAAATAGACTATTTAATGATGATATAATGGTCACGTTGAAAAGAACATAACTATTTACACATGCAAATTACTTTTCGCATGAAGTCATTGATATTGAATT
This sequence comes from Viscum album, assembly GCA_963277665.1. NCBI lineage: Eukaryota > Viridiplantae > Streptophyta > Magnoliopsida > Santalales > Viscaceae > Viscum > Viscum album. The sequence goes on from OY728141.1 coordinate 1,900,287,255, forward strand.
GGGGAAAGGACCATATGGCGATGAATGAGTGCTTTATTGAAATCTAAATTGGCAAGGCTCCATTGGAAGTCACATTCTAGGTATGAACTCATTTTGTGTGAACTTAAATGTTTTCATTCTATAAATTATAATAAAACATAAAATACAAATTGAAATTTTACATTGAAATTTTAATAAAATAATTATTTTTAAATGAACAAATTTTTTTTCATTATATAAATTATAGTAAAAAATACAATCCACATTGCTATATTACACCTTTAATTTGTAGAGATTTAATAATTAACACAAGAATACACCATAAAATATCTATTTTTAAGGATATTCGTTCTTTTTTTTTGAATAATGTTTCTCGATTCTGTATTTGAATATAATTCATTTATTGATTTGGTCTGTAGAATTCAATAATGTTGTATCATTTCAGGATTAATGTATTATACCCATTTTGTGGGACGTTCAAATGCATTATATTCATTTTGTTACATTTATTATTTATTATACTATTGAATTTGATATTGAGTATATAATTCAGTGATTTTTTACAATGAATTCCTTGAGTTTATAGATTAAATAGTAGAACCTTGTATAACAATTTATATCTATATTGAAATTAATTTATATTTTGAACATCACAATTATATATTTATGTCATTATAAACTAGAAGTGTTTCAAGAATATGAATCATAGTTTATTTTAGTATTTATAATTTATTACACTATTTGTTACTTGATTGTTGGTTTTATTATTATTGTACAATTATGATTTTTTAATTATTGAAAATTCTTATGTTATAAAATTCTCAATAATCACTTGATGAATGTTTTTCATTAATGATGGAATATATGTCAAAATTCTGAGAAATTTCCACAACATGTAATGTTTCAAGCGGTCCTTCCAGAACTGCACATAAAAAAACTATTTAGGGTTCGAGAAACTGTTTTTTGAATGTTAAATATTTCACATCCTCTATTTCCCCAGAAACATAAATGTTCCATGAGACCATGAGTGATTGATCTATAACGGCTTCTTTTAATGATCCTCTATTGTTCATTAATTATATTCTCAACATGTTCCTAGTTTTCTGTCCAATATGGAGTTAGATAATAATATTCACATCCCCAAGCACACATTATCATATAAAAGCAACTGAATTGTATGTTTTGGAATATGTGGTAGGTTTTGTGTAAAAAAATAATGAATAGACGATCTTTTCTAATAATCATTATGTTCCCAAGCACAAATTATCACATCAATGTGATTTGAATCTATAGAGGAGATTTTTGTATATATGAGATTGGTTTAGGGTTTGCTGGTGTAAACATTTTTGATGAAGACCTTGAAAATAGGAAATCATGTTTTTATTTAGTGTTTTTAAACATGAAGGATCAAACTGTTTCTGTATATTATACTACTCCTATGAAACCATTTCTAGAGTAATTAAATCTATTTCTATATTTCCCTCAACTAGTTGAAAAATTCAATTTACTTGTGGATTTATGTTGTTACGATGTGATTAATCAGTCATTTTAAGAGATGAAATTTACATTTCTAGAATATATGTTGCGGGAATATATGTTATTATTATTTTGGGTCTACTTATGTTATGAGATGATGCATGATCTGGTACAAGATGCTACTTTGTGTGAGAGACATTACCATCTCAGATGCTTTTGTTGCTGGTATCTTGTTGGTGTTTTATATTTAGGCTGTATAGGATTAATTGTGGCTTGTTTTGGATATTTTATTATCTACTACAACTTTTTATTTTCCAAATTATTTTCATGTTGATGATACAAGATGCACATGCTTATATTTTATTTCATATTCTGTTTTGTTTTCCTAATATATCAAGTCACGTGGAAATGAACACTCTTTCTACATTTCTTTATATATGAATTCGTGAAGTCTCTTGTCCATTATCATATAATATCATATACATGTGAAATGTTGTAAAAAATTCCAGTATAATTCTCACATTTTGGTTATTTATTTTTATTTTTGAGAAATTAGGTACACATTGAAATAATTTTCAGCAGTCACCCTATTTTGAGGGTATGTTATTTGATAGAACATCTTGATAATGAATTTGAAATCCACAAGGGGAAATTTATTCACTCATTTTCTATTATATTTGTCAAATAATAAAAACTAGAAATGCCTTCATATACATGGCACACATTCATGTCCTAAAATTTCTCACAACACCAAATATTTAATAATGAGAATGCATTATATTGGATGACTATAAAAATTGATAGAATCTTAATGAAATGTAATTTGTATGTTTTAATTAATTGCTTCTTTGAAATATTGTTTATTGTTTTTTGCGCATTAAAGCCTGTGACATAATGTTGCTTTTAACAATTCATGCGACCTTGTGCAGGTGATAAGAAGCTTCTCGAAGACTGGGTTGTCCCTCATTGAAGTATTAAACACATCCATGATAGGTTCAAAAAACAATTGAAAGGAAATTGATAAGGATTCCCTAGTCAGAGATGGAAGGGATTAGGCATAGACAATGATAATAAACTAAGAGCTATGAAATATTAACAAGAAATAATTTCTGATGATCAATAGCCATACTATGGTTGTGTTTCTCGATTTGATTCTCCATCTGTCGATAAGTATAAAATGCATGCAACTTATTGTTTTTTTGTGTTTTTCACTAACATATATATAGCAATTTTTGTGCGTGGGTTGGGTTCTTGTTAGGTTGAACATCAGGCGAACTAGTTTTTCCTCCACCTAATCACAATCCTTTTTATCGAATAGGTTGACCCAACATAACCTGTTTACAAATGGGTGAACCTCAACACAACTCGTCAAATTCATTTAATCAAAATAAATTGAAACCCGACTCAATTAACCCAAAAAAACCCACATATTCTGATCCATATTACCTGAATGACCCACATATGAAATATAATTTCATCAGGTTAATAGTTTATTTCGGTTATGATTTGTTAACCAGAACATGACTCATGATATTATTTAGGTTAGAAGGGTCGACCCGATTACAATCCGATCCTATTTATACTCAACATGAACCTGTTTAACTTGTTCTTGGTTAAAAATTGCTTCATATACTTCAGCATAATGGATCCATGGTTTGGTAGGGTGGGGAGGAGTAGACCGACACATTTATCAAAAGGAAAATCTAGAATTGTTTTGCTTCAAGGAAAATCTAGTTGTATTGATGGATAAGTTAAGGGTTCATCATCATCTAACATACATCGTGGAAAAAGAACAACGGGATTTTCTGTCGAATGCGGGTTGAGGTGATGTGAATGTAGTGAAATGAGGAGTGTTCCAGATGATAAAGACCATCCAAACCACCATGGTGGACCTAGTGAGCTATCGAGGTTGGTAAAGATGATGAATTTGAAATATGGTCAAGGGGGTGGGCTCTGTTATATCCCATGGCTGATCCATCTTAGATATTTCTCAAGCATGTTAGTACATTTATCTCATATTTAAGCCATTCCTTCCAAATTCTCCATAAAGCATCCTATTTTTTGTTTGTGGCAACTATATAGTCATTATTTTTTGTGTTTTTCTCTCACATTTAGGCTATTCAATCCAAATTATCCATAAAGTATCTTATTTTTAGTTTGGTGATACAAAGTCATTATTTTTCGGTGATCTTGGTGGATAATGATTATTTTACACAACTTTGGTAAGTATTATTTTTATTTTTCAATAATTTATCATATAAGGCTCTTATTGTTATTTATTTCATTCAAGAATGTGCACTAATTGAATTCATTTAGTTTTGACACTTTTGTTATTTACCATAGTTATATTATAAATTATGTAGTTGAAATTCATATTTATTTAAAAAGGAATCATTTTATTTTATACCATGGAAATTTTATATGCTGTTATTTAGTTGTATTAAAAGTCAACATTTTTTTACCAGGGAAATGTTGTATTCCTTTTATTTACAAAGACATCAAGAATGTGGTTCTTTTGATCATGTTTTATATTTCAAGAAGGTTCTCTAATGGTTTTCACTTCACCATAAAATGGATTTATTTAGAAAAACTCATAAAAATGGATTTTTAGGAAATGATAGTTTAAAGATTTTGGTGGCATCTTTTTATAGAAATGATATCTAATTAGAGTCATTCGCACTACTGATCCTTGAGATGTCAACACGGATGATTAAAATTTCTCACTATGAAAATCATTTTTTATACATTCATTTATTTATATTTTTGTTTCAATATATATTGATATTATTCACTGATATTTGGGTTTGTTTTTTTTGTTTGTGATGTAGATACTGGAGCTGACGTGTGTGACATACTGGATACATGAGGTTTCTTGTTGGTACTGGAGATTACATGATTTGTTTCTTTTCTGTATTGGAGCTGACTTGTTTTTTTGTATGCTTTTTTGTTTTGTGTGGTGGAGATCTTGGAGTTGAGTGATGTGGTATAACAATGACATGAGGTTTTTAGATCTTGATGGAGCTGACTCACTGGTCCAAGGGAATGGATGGTTTTCTGATAGTCACAGGTTGTTGGAGCTGACTTGCTGGCATGAATGGGTTGCTATTTGATGCAACTTGCTGGCATGGATGGGTTGGTGCCCGCTGGTCATTGGAGTTGGAGCAGGCTCACCGGCATGGATAGACTAGTGCATTAACTGACTCGCTGGTATAGATTGGCTGGTGTTGGACCTGGTTCATTGACATGGATGAGTCGCTGGTGGTACTTGCTGGTTGCTTGTGTGGGAGTAGGCTCACTGGCTTGGATGGGTCAGGGGGGGGGGGGGGGTTGGATGGGGTGTGATGGATCCTGCTGTATTAAATTTCATTATTAATATTTTTTTCTATGTTTGAAAATGTGTTAAAATATTATTTGAATGAATAATTAAAGTAGATGTATTATATATGATAAATTAATAAAAATAATATGAAATTTTACTCGCAATAAAAAATTATAATTATTATTTAAATATGATTTATAGACATATATTATAAGTTGGTAATATTATTACCCACAAGAATAATTTTCCATTAGAACCTATCGCAAAACACATACCAACATATATATTATCTGTTGGTACTATTATAATTGTAATAGAACTATTTTATCTATTGAAAAAACATTTAGCGATAGAGTTTTTACCGACAATTTAGTGATAGAGACATTTATGTTGGTAAAACGTTTTACCAGTAGAAAATGTACTTTTATCAACAGATATACCCCTGTTGGAAAAATTGAAATATTTTGTAGTGTTTTCAATTAATTTCTATTGCAAGAGTTGGTACATTCATGAGATGTAATTGGATATGAAATGTGATTAATGAGTGGGTATCCTTATTGAATGAATTGAATATAAATGGTTATATATGAGTGGGTAGAATCATATGGTGTTGAAAGTTGAATGATATCAAATGGATGAACAATTATACATATATCATGGATGACACTCCATGGATCTAGAATACATTAGTGGATGACTTGGGTTTAGTTTTTCCATTGGTTCTTGATTCCATGGGATGTCGTCGACCTTATTAACCCTTCAATCCATATTTCTTGGACTTATGTTGGACATATATTGAATGACATGCTTCTAGGAATCTAATCATTGCCAAACTATGATTCTATCAAGATGCTCCTGGAACATGATGTGGAATCCTTGGTCTACGACACCATGGATCTGGAACTTCGTTGTCTGAATATTTGATATATAGAACAACCATGAGATATTTGATACATTCAGTTATACAGGTTGTCCATGGTAAATAGCGACAAGTGTAATTATATAGCTGAAACGTGAATATTCTAACTCTCTTGGTTGGAAGTAAGGGTAGTGATATATATAGAACATGGGGTATAAAATATGGTCATGGTGGTATAGAAAGTTTGGATGATGGAAAAGGTAATTTTTTTATTTGTACATTATTTGTAGCTTCCTTGTTATAGGAGCATGTCCATCTTGTGCAGGGATCCTTAAGGGGCTATATGAGTATCACTGGTTTAGCAGTTTGCATGCCATTGGAATCATTACATATATTTACTTCATGACTGATTTCCTACACAGAACCATAATTCTATATTTTAGAAATAGTATTGGGCTTGAAACCATGGGTTTCGGCCTACTTTGGTGTTATCTGACACTCTGACTGGGTTTCATTAGTATACTGGTAGACCATATTTTATGCATGGCTATGGGACATTGCTTGTTCTATTTTCTGTCTACCCGAGAAGTTACGAGAACATGATTGAGTTGGACATCAGGACGTTAATGGAGATATGCTTCAGGTCATGTGACCAATTGGTCTCATTTACTATTGAGTGGCATCTGGGCTTTGGTCGTTACACGAAAAACCTAGAAACCCTCTTCCCAAAAAAACATGAAACCCTCAGCCTCAAAAAATAACACACCCTCAAGCCCAATCATCCTAATAACACTCATCCCCAACAAACCCCAAAACCACAGCGACAAAAAACATCAAACCCTCAGACTTGAAAAACCTTCATCCCCAAAAAATTATTGACAAAACCAAAAACAGACCATTAATAAAAAAATACCCTAGACTGGCATTCCCCATAAATTCTAAACCCCGAGACCATTAAAAAATAAAACATCATCAAAAAAATAACAGTAATCCATGCACCCCAAATAACCTAAACCATAAAAAAATGTAAACCCAAATCCCCAAAAATTTAAAAATTTCCAACCACAAAAATCCCAGAACCATTTAGTCCCAAAAAATAATAACCACCTAGCCCCATTCCCTTGGTCCCAAAACACCAAAAACCATCAACCGCCAATCACCCTAAAATCATAGGGCCCAAAATATCTGAAACGCAATACCCAAAAAAATATAAACCCCCAATCATAACCAACCCAAAACCTCATCCCAAAAAACCCCAAACCATCCTTTGATATGATATGAAATACCTCAGTCCCAAAGAACCTAAATCCATCAAATCTATAAAGTCCAAAACACTCATCCGAAATAAAAAAACATCACCCCCAAAATACATAATCCTTCATTCCTAAAAAACCTTAACCCATAGCCCCATTAACCCCAATCCCACAACCCAAAAAAATCCCTCAAGCCCAAAAAACCTAAAACTCTCAACCCCCAAAAACCCCAAATCCACATCCATAGAAAACCCCATTCCATCATCCCCATAAATTCCCAAACCCTAATCCCAAAAAAATAAAAAAACCCCTGCCACAAAAACCCTGATCCCTCATCCTCAAAAAACACAAAACCTTCAAGCCCCAATACCGTGAAGGCCTCAGCCCAAAAAATCTGTATACCCTCAGCCCCAAAATACACTAAACACTCTTCACCAAAATACCCCAATCCATCATCCCAAAAAACCCAACACTCATCCCTAATAATCCTTAATCCATCTTCCCAAAATTTATCCAATGCATCATAACCAAACCAAACCCAGAAATGTCGACCACCAAAAATCCCCCCCAAACCCAACCCATCAACTCAAGAAAAACACAATACCATCAGCTCTAATATACCCCAATCCCTCATCCCCATAAACCAATAATCCCTCACCCATAAAAAATTAAAACCCTCAGCCTAAAAAAACCTATCTCTCTCTATAAAAAACCCTGAACACTTAGTTCTATTTACGAAAACCCTCAGTACCAAAAAACCACAACCCCTTGGCCCCAAATAACCACAACATTCATCGGAAAAAAACCCAAATCCTTGGTCTTAAAAATTGAAAAACATTGACAACAATAAAACCCCAAATATTATATCCAAATATCCCCAAACCCTCATCAAAAAAAGGAAAACCCTTATACCAAAAGAACCATATACCATCTATCCCTATAAAATATCAAACCTTCATCCCAAAATACCCTAAACCCTAAACCCCCAAAAATCCTATACCATCTTAGATAAAAAACATAAATCCACAGACCCAAAAAACCTGAATCCACCAACCCCAAAAATTTTGAAACCCTCAGCCCCTAAAATCACATATACCCACATCCTTAAAAAATGAAACCCTTATCCCCAAAAATCTTTAAAACCTCACACCAAAACAAAACATCTAAACCCATAACCCTAAAAAACCATAAACCATCAACAATAAAAATTTATAATCCTTTTTCCTCAAATAACCATAAACCCTCATCCCCATGAAAACCTGAAACCTTCATCCCAAAAAACACAAACCCTCATCCCCCCAAAACCCAAAACACTCAGCCTTAAAAAACACTAAATCATCATCACTAATAAACCCAAATATCCCATCCCCAAAAAATCCTAAGCCTGCACCCTCAAAAATTCCAAAGCCCCCATCCAAGAAATACCATATTCAATAATCCACAAAAAAACCATATTCCCTCATCCAAAAAAACCATAAATCATTTTCCATAAAAAAATTTAGACAATCATCCACAAAAAACCATAAACTCTCATCCCAAAAAAACAAAAAATCTTCACTCCCAAAACATTTTAAAAACTTATTTGCAAAAAAACCCTAATACCTCTACCAAAAAAAACTCCAATCCTTGGGCCCTAATAAACCTAAACACTCAGCCTAAAATACAATAAAGACATAGACCCCAAAAACACTATTAACATGTTGCCTCAAACAATCATAAATCGTCATACCTAAATGATCCTAAACCCTCTACCCAAAAAACGATATACCCGCAGCCAAAAAAACCCAGAACCACATCCCTTAAAAACACTATGCCTTCATCCAGAAGAAAACAAAACTCATCATCCCTAAAAAACCTAAACTCTCATCCCCAAAAATAATCAAAACTCTCAGCCATAAAACCCCTAATATGACATCCCAAAAAACCCAAAATCCTAAACCCGAAAATCCCCCAAACCCTAATACACATAATACAATAAACCCTTTGCCTCAAAAAAACATAAACACTCATCATAAAATTTTACTAAACCCTCATCCATAAAAAAGCCTAACCCTTTGGCCACCATAACCCTAATAAAACATCCATGAAAAAACATAAACCTTGAGCCACAAAAAACCTTGAATCCTATTCCATAATAACCCCTAAACCCTTCTCTTGAAATAACCCTAATACATCATCCCAATAATCCATAAACTCTCATCCCCAAAAAACCCTAAACCCTCAACCCTAATAAACCCTAATCAATTGGCCCCAAAAATCCTTAAACACACCTTCCCAAAAAACCTATACCCACATCCCCAAAAAAACATAATCCCTCATCAGCAAAAATAGTAATCACATAGTCCCAACAACCCTTAAACCGTAATCCCTAAAAAATAATAAAAACATTCCCCATACAACCCAATTCTCACTATTCAATGATACCCTAAACATATAGACACAAAAAAACCGAAACACTTGACACCTAAAAAACCTAGACCCTCAGCAAAAAAAACCAATGCCCTTAATCCCATAATAAAAAACAAAACCCTCAACCACCACACCCCAAAACCCTAGGCGCCAAAAAATAATAAACCCTCAACCCTAGAATAACATAAACCATTATCCCAAAATATCATAAACCCACATCCCCCAAAAAACCTTAACAATCATCCACAAAAAACAAAAAAACCTCAATACCAAAAAAATCCAAAACCCTAACCCCAAAATACCCAAAACCCTCGTCCCCAAAAAACTTAGACCTTCATCCTTTAAAAAAATATAAACAATTGGAACCAAACATCCCTAAACCCATGGTCAAAAAAATGTAAACCATCAGCCAAAATACCCTAAGTCCTCTGATAGAAAAAACCATAAATCATCCACCAAAAAATGTCGATCAATTGGCCACGAAAATTATAAACACATGGGCCCAAAAAACCCTTAACCCTCATCACAAAATGACTCTAAATCCTCATCCCCAAAAAACCAGTGACCCCTTCCCCAAAACAACCTTAGCATGTGGCCCCAATGAACTATAAAGATTCAGAACCAAAAAAACTTCAACCTTCATCCCCAAACCACTACAAATCCTAAACTCTCATCCCCAAAGAACAAAACCCTCTTCTCCAAAAAACAGAAAACCCTTTTCCCCAGAAACCACTAGACACTTATCCCCTATATCACTAAACACTTAACCATAAAACCACTACACATTTATCCCAAAAAAACCCTAAACCCTCAATAAAAATAAACACTAAATAATTCTCCTTAAAAACCATGAACCCTTGTCCCCTAAAAACCCCAAACCATCACCCCGAAAAAACCCTAAACCCTTCATCCCAATAAACACTAAACAGTTATCCCCTTATAAAAATAATCCACCTAGCTAAAAAAACACAAGTCTTCGACCTCACGAATATCCCAAAACACAATCCCAAAAACACCCTACACAATCATCCGCCCTAAAACCTATACCCAATTCCCCAAAAATATATATACCAAGACTCAAAAAACCATAAAACCAAAGTCCCAATAAACCCTAATCCATCAGCCCCAAATTTTTTTTATCCACGTTCCCCAAAAAACCCTGAACCCATGGCCCATGAAACCCCAAAAAACCCCAGTCCATGAAAAACCTAAACCCCCATCTTAAAAAACTCAAAACCCACCAATAAAAAACACTAAACAATTATCACCCAAAACTGTAAACCCTAATCCCCAAAAAACACTAACACCTCAACCCTATAAACCATAATCCATCATCAGCCAAAAAATCCTTAACCATTATTACCAAATAAAAATTCATCTTCTCCCAAATGCCTAAATCCTCAACTCAATGAAATGCTAAACCCTTGGCCCCAATAAACTCTAAAACTTGGCCCCAAAAAACCCTAAATCCACATCACCAAAATAACACTAAACTATCAACATCAATATTTCCTAAACCCTCATTCCCAAAATGACATAAACATTCGACCCCAAAAAACATAATCCCTCACAAAAAAAAAACAAAACCCTCGACCGCAAAAAACCCCAAACACATATCCATCAAAACCATAAAATCCTTCCCATAAAAACCTAAACTTCAATCCCAAAATAATCCAAAACCCACATTCACTTGAAAACCTCACAACCTAATCCCCATAAATCCAAAACCCTTGTCCCTATAGAACCATTTAAATTTACCCTATAAAACCTCAATATACCCAATATCCTTAGCCACAAAAACAATAAATCATTGGACACAAAATGCCCTAAATCCTCATCCAGAAAAACCTTAAACCCTCCACCAAAAAATCCCTAAACCCAAACATCCAAAAAATCATAAAATTTCAATCCCAAATAACATGGAACCATCCGCCATGAAAACCCCTTAACCTTTATAAAAAACAATTATCCCCAAAAATCCCCAATCCCTCATCCCCAAACGCCAAAACCTTCATCCCCAAAAATAGAAAACCCTGAACCCTAGAAAAACACAAAACGACAGCAAAAAAAACCACAAAACCTAATCCTAAACAACCATAAACCCTAGAACCAAAAAATCCCCAACCCCAAAACCCCATTAAACCCTATACCCCCATCCCCTAGAAACCCTAAATCATCACCACCAAACTATCACTTAACCCTAAGAAAAAAAACCTAAACCCTAATCCTTAAAAAACATAATCACTTGACCCTAAAAAGTATTATACTCTCATCCAAAAAAAACCCAATACCCTCATCCCCATGAATCCCTAATCCATTAACCCCAAAACCATAATCTATATGCTCCAAAAATCCTTAAACTGTCATCCTTAAAAAACCAAAATCATTCGCAAAAAAACCATAAATCCTTAACCCCAAAATCAAAAATCCCTCCTACCGATAACAACCCAAATCCATTGGTCCCTAGAAATCCCAACCCATAAAACCCTAAAAACACATTACCCTCTTCCTAGGAAAAAACCAAAACTTTCAGCCACAAGAAACCCAAACCCAAATACCCAAACCATAAACCGCATCCCCATTAAAACCAAAATCCTTAGTCCCCAAAAACCATATCCCTAGGCCCCAAAAACCTTAACCATTGGCCCTAGAAATTCATTAACCCATATACCCCAAAAAAACCCTAAAACCCCACCTTAAAAATCCTTAACCCACTGTCCCCAAAAAAATTGAAACCTTCATCCCTAAAAAACACTAAACCCTCTACCATAAATAACTCTTAACAAATATTCCCCAAAAATCTCCATTCTATTAACCATAAAAAACCTAAGATCTCAGCCCAAAAATACACCATACACTCAAACACAAAAAACATCAAACACTAATCCCTATATTTTTTAAACAATTAACCAAAAAAAACTATAAACACCCTTCCCCAAAAAACTAAAAACCATTATACACAAAAATAAAGAAAAATACCATAATAAAAACCCATTCCCCTCATCCCTAAAAACCCTAAACCATCAGCCACTAAAAACACTAATCCCTCATCCATTAAAAACAATTAAACATCAGCCTAAAAAAATCCTAATCCCTAATTCCCCAAAATTCATATACACTCATCCCCAAAAAACCCTTTACCCTTATCCCCAATGAACATTATTTCCTCATCCTAAAAAGAACACTACACCATAATCCTTAAAAAACCCTTAATCTCTTACCCCCCAGACCCTAACAATCACCCCCCCACAACCCAAAACCCTCATCAAAAAATAGAAACTGACCCATATCCCCAAAAAAACCAAACACTTGCACCCCAAATAACACCAAAACCCTCAGGCCCAAGAAAACCCCAAACCCTGAGCATCAAAATCCATAAAAACTCTTCCCCCAAAACACTAATCCATCTTCACTAAAAACCCCAAACCCTTCTCCCGACAAAACCCCAAACCCTCGGCCACAATAAAACCTAAACCCTAATCCAAATCAGCGTTCAAAAATCTACGCCAATAAACCCGTAACAATATTCCCAAATAAAACCTAATCCCTCATCCAATAAAAAACATCTCCACTAGGACCTATTAAACCATAAAAACTTATCCACAAAAAAACCCAATTCATTATCCCATAAAAAACACACACATAGACCCTGAAAACCCCTAACTGCCTACCCCAGAATAAACCAAACCCTCATCCAAAAAAACCCTAAACCCTCAGCCATAAAAAATCCCATCCGAACTTCCCAATAAACTAGAAAACCACCTCCCAAAAATACCCCAAAACCTCAACACCAAAATCCCCCAAACCCTCAACCCTAAAGACCTCAACCCTCATGCCCACAAAAAACAAAAATCATGGACACAATGAACCCCAATCCCTCAGTCCCAAAACATTGATGACCCAAATTTCCCCATAAACCAAAACCCTCAACCCCAAAAACCATAAACCCTCATCCCCCAAATCCGTAAACATTTATACCAAAAACACCCTAAAGCCTCAGTTACAAAGAAACATAAACCCCAAGCACAAAAAACCATAAACCCCTGACAAAAAAACCTTAAAACCTCATCCCACAAAAATTATACACCCTCATCCCCATACCCTCTATCCCAATAAACAAAAACACCTAACCACCATAACAACCCAACACCCATGGGTCCAAAAAACCCTAAAGCCCTCACCTACAAAAACCCTAATCACACAACCTTAAATAACTCAATCCCAGAGCCCCAAAAATTCCCTAACACTCAGCCCTAAAAAAATGAAATATTACAACCACAAGAACCCCAATCCGCTAAGCCTAAAATACTAAAACTCTCAACCCCAATTTACTCTAAACCCTAAACCCCAAAATACCCTATACCATATGTCCAAAAAAACCTAAACCACTATCCACCAAAACCACAAACTCCTAGTTAAAAAAACACCAAATCTGTATCCTATAAAAACTACAAACCCTCATCCCCCAAAACCGAAAACAATCAACCCTAAAAAAACCCAAAAAATTTGGCCCCAAAAAACCCAATCCCTCTTCCCTAAGAACTCTAATACCCTATTCTCAGAAAACAGATAACCCACAACCCAAAAAACAATAAAACCATCATCCTTAAAAATCCCCAATCCCACCCCCATCGAATGCTAGAAACCCTCATCACCAAAAAACCCCAAACCCATAGCCCCCTAAAACCCCAAACCCTCCACCACAAAAAAACGTAAATCAATTAGCACAGAAATACCCAAAACACTCAACCCCAAAATACCCAAAATCCTTTATACTAAATAACCCCAATCCCCCATCCCCAAAAAACACATAAACCTCATACCTAAAAAATACTCAAACTATCAGCCCAAAAAAACAATAACCCTCATCTACAAAAAACCCCAAACCCCAGACCTAAAACCCCCAATACCGTATCCCAAAAACCCAAATCACTCATCCCCATAAAATTAGAAACCCTCATCCCCATGAAAACCCCAAACCTTCATCCCCATAAAACCCTAATCCTTAATTCATAGAAAAAATAATCCCTCATCCCCATCAATATAAAAAAACCACAATCCACTAGCCTATAAAGAACCCCAAACCCTCATCCGAAAAACAAACAAAAACCCATATCCCCCAAAACCCTAAACCATCACCCCAAAAGACCCTAAAACCTTTTTGCAAAATATAAACAAACCCACATCCTTGAAAAACCCATTCTATCACCCAAAAAACCTATATCCTCACACCCATAAAACAAAAAAACCTCAAACCTAAAAACCCCCAAATCCTCAGTCACAAAAAAATACAAAACACTCAGCCCCCAAAAACCACAGACACATGACACAAAAAAATTAACCCTCATCCGCAAGAAAACAAAAATCATAAACCCAAAAATAACACTGAATCACAAGTCCAAAAAATCCATAATCCCATATAACCCCAAAAATATGGAACCCTCATCCCCTAAAAAACCCTAAACCCTCATTCTAAAAAAACAAGAAAGACTCATCCCCAAAAACCTTAAATGTGGAACCCCAAAAAGTACTTAAACCATACCCAAAATAATATACACCATCATCCCCAAAAACTGGTACACCATCATCCCCAAAAAACGCTAAACCATCATCCCCCAAAATCCTAAACTCCTAGCCCCAAAAATAACATAAACATCTGTCCCTCAATACCATAATCCCTCAGCCCCAAATAGCCATTATAGCTTGAGCCTAAAAACCATAGACCCCAATCCTTAAAAAAACATAATTACTCAACCCTTCAAAACCCAAAACCCTCATCCTGAAAATACCCTAAACCCTCAGCCTAAAAACCATAATCCCCCATAAAGATGATAAAAACCATCATCCCTAGAAAACTAAAAACAACCAACCCCAAAAAATCCATATTCCTTAGTACCCAAAAAAACATAATCCTTAATCGATAAAAAACCCTAAACCCACATCCCCCAAAATCCCTAATCCCTCATCCCCCAAAAACCTCTAAACACTCAACCCCAAAAAACCATTGAACGTAATCAACAAAAATCACTAAACCAATAGACCCAGAAAACCATAATCCCTAAGCACCAAAAAAACCTAAACCCTCATCCAAAAATAACCTCTACCCTTGGTCTCCAAAGTCCATAAACCACATACCCCAAGAAACATAAACCGTCATCCCAAAAAAATTCTAATCCCTCATCCCAAATTTTTTTTATCCATTCTCTCCAAAATATTTTAAACCCACATCCCAAAAAACTCTTAAACACTTGGTCCGAAAAATGGAAGAACCTCTTTCCCAAAAACACTTATTCCATCATCCAAAAAACCCTAAAACCCCGACCACAAAAACCATAAACCCTCTGAACCAAAAACCGTACACCCTAATCTCATAAAAATACTAAACCATTATCCTGAAAACCCCTAAATGTTTATCCCCAATAAATCCTAAACCATCGAAAACAAAAATTACTAAACCATCATCCCCAAAAAACCATAAACCATTGTTCCAAAAAACCCTAATCCCTCATCACAAAAAACCTGAACCCTCGACCACAGAAAACCCTAAATCCTTGTAACCAAAAATCCATAAACGATCATCCCAAAAATAACATAATCCACTAGACATAAAATTAACAAAACCCTTATCTCCAAAAAACCCTAGACCCTCAAACCCTAAAAACAAGAAACCCACATCCCAAAAAATACCGTAAACCATCATCCCCAAAAAACCATAAACCCATATCCCCAAAATACCCTAAACCCTAAGCCCCAAAAATAACTATACCCTTGACCAAAAGAAACATTAAAACCTCATACCCAAAAAACCTAAACACGCATTACCAAAAAACCCAAAATCTTAAACCATAAAACCCTAAACCCTCCACCACAAAAGATCATAAACAATATTCCCTAGAAACTCCAATCAGTCAGAACAAAAACCCCTAAACACATAACCCAAAAAAACCTAAGTAATCTTTCGCACAAATATTTTATAAACTCATCCCCAAAAAACCATAAACCTGCATCTCCAAATAACTATAATCCATCTACACCAAAAAAGCTAAAAACTCAACCCCATGAAAACTCTAAAACCCATAAATTCACATCCCAAAAACCTTAAAACCCTCATCCCCAGTAATCCATAACACCTCATCCCCAAATACCCTAAACCCTCACCCCTCTGGAAATATTTTCCCCCAAAACACATAGTCCGAAAACACCAAAAACCCTCCACCCCAAAAAATTCAAACCCCCCATCTCTCTAAAAACAAAAATCTAGGGACCTTATAACTGAAAAAAATTATCCCAACATATCCTCAATACCTCGCCCGAAAAAACACAAAACCTTCAACCACAAAAAACCCCTAAAATCTAATCCCCAAAAAAACCCTGAACCATTGGTCCTAAAAAACCATAAAACCTATATCCCAAAAAAACATCCCCCTTGGCTGAGAAAAATCCAAAACACTCAAACCAAAAAAAAAACACTAATCCATTGGCCCAAAAAAACATAAACCAATATCACCAGAAAACCCTAATCCCTTAGCCCTTATAAATTCTAATCCCTCTTCCATAAAAAACCTAAATCTGTCGGCCTTAAAAACCTAAAACACTCACTACAAAGAATACCTAAATCACCAAACCCGGGAAACCCAAAAACCTATACCCAAAAACCCTAAACCTTAAACCCATTATACCTTAAACACTAAGAATCAAAAAACCCTGAACCCCAAGCCCCAAAAAACCACCATCCCCAAGAATACTTAAATCGGCAGTCCCAAAAAACCCTAAACCGCTAGAAATATAAAACCCTAAAGTGTCAGACTAGAAAAATACTAAACCGTCAAGGAAAATACCGTAATACCTCATCCTAAAGAAATCCATTAACCCTCCTTCCCAAAAAATCCTAAACCCCAATTAGACCTATAACCAATGCCCCAAAAAAGACAAATATGTCAACGCAAAAAAAAAACTCTAAACATATGGCCCTAAAAAATAGAAACTCTCACAGCAAAATACCCCAAAAACTATACCCCCAAAAAAATTCTTTCAGACAAAAAAAACTAAAAAACCCATACCCCAAAACTATATACCACAAAATACCAAAATCCTTGTCCCTAAAAACCCTAAACAATCAACCCCATAAAATCCAAAACCCATGGTCTAAAAAAACCATGAACCTTCACTCTGAAATAACCATAATCTATCATCCAAAAAATACGCGGCACATTCATCCCCAAATAAATCCTAAACCCTCAACTGTATAAATCCATAATACCATAACCATAATATTCCATTAATACATTGCCCCAAAAACCATAAAACGATATCCAACAAACCCTGAACCCTCATTTACATGAAATCCTAAACCCTTGGCCCTATAAAATCCTAAAAACACCGACCCAGAAACCTCTAGGCACTCATCCCAAAAAAACCACAAACCCTCAGCCCAAAAAACAGTAAGCCCCTAGCCTAGAAAAACCATATACCCTCAAAATCTCAAAACCCTAAACACTAAGTAAATGAAAAACCTAATATGTCCACCCAAAAAACAGTAAACCTATATCCCTAAAATACCCTATACCCATAGACATAAGAAAACTATAACCTATCAACCAAAAAAAAAACCCTGAACCCTGACCCCTGAATACCCCTAAACCCTCAACCAAAAAACCCAATACCCTCACCCCAGAAAACTGTTATACCCTCATCCTGAATAAAATACCTAAACCCATATCAGTAAAAAAACATAATATATAATATCCAAAAATCCCTAAACCCTAAACACTAAAAACCCAAATTCATTGTCCACAAAAAACCATAAACACTCATCCCGAAAAAACCCAGAACCAATGGAACATAAAAACTCTAAACCATTGGAACCAAAAATCCTACACCCTCAGCCTAGAAAACCCTAAACCCTCTTACCAAAAAAATTATACAACATTGATTGAAAAAATCCATCACCCTAAAAAAATATAAAACCTCAACAACAAAAAACCCAAAACCCAAAGTCATAAAAACATATAAACCCTCATCCTGAAAATATCTTAAACCCTTATCCCCAAAAATACCTAAAATCTCAAGCCCAAATAAATTGAAAACCTCCATCCCTAATAGAAAAATACATATGCCCTAAAAACCCCTAATCCCTTAACCCCCCAAACCCAACTCTCATTTCCAAAAAACACTAAACTCCCATCCCCCAAAAACCTTAATCTATCAGCACAAAAAAATCTTAAACCCCCAACAACAAAAAACCTAGAACCTCATCTTGGAAAACCACTAAACCTTAAACCTCAAAATAAACTAATCCATCCATCAATAAACCGTAATACCTCCTCCCAAAAATATTCTAATAGATGAGCGTCAAATAACCCTAACCCTCATCACCATCAAAACATATGTCCCCAAAATACCCTAAACTCTCATCCCCTGAAAAGCATCATCCCAAGGCCAAAAAAACCAAAAAACTAGACCTCATAATACCATTACCATAAAACCTAAATGACCCTAAACCCCCTCCCCTAAAATAATCTATTCCATAATCACTCAAAACCTAAACCCTAAACCCCAAAAAATTCTTAATCCCTCAAACCCCCCAAAAAATAAACCATTGGATCTAAAAAACCATAACCATCAACCACAATGATGAAATAAAACCCTCATTCCCAAAAAAAATAGTAAAAACTGTATACCAAAAAAACCTGAACATTATACACAAAATACCATAAAACCTCATCCCCAAGAAAATATTAAAATATCATCCAAATAAACCCCAAAAAATAATCCTAATAAAACAGTACACACTTTTCCTCATAAAACATTAATCTTCATTACGAAATGTACTAAATACCCATCCCTAAAAATCCCATAATCCTCTTCCAAGAAAATATCATACCTCTCCACCTCAAAAAAACATAAAAAATTATTCCAAAACCCCTAAACCCTTATCCCTTAAAAAACATTAACCCTATTCTCCAAAACCCCCAATCCCTCACCCCTAATATACCCAAATCATCAGCCCTAAAAAACCAATTACATCCCAAAAAACCACAATCCCTCATCAAAAAATATCATAATCCCTCATCCTAATGAACCCATAAACCCTTGAATAAATAAATCCTAAACCCTCAGCCCCCAAAAAAATAAACCCTCAACCCTAAAAACCCTTAAACACTCATTCCAAGATAAAACCTAAACACTCAATCCAAAAAAACACTGAACCCTTAGCCTAACAAATCCCTAAAACCTCATCCCAAAATAACCCTAAACCCTTATCCCCAAAAAAATTAACCCTCTCCCCCAAAAATCTATAAAATTGAATCCCAATAAAACCATTAAACCTTATCCAAATGAAATCCAAAACCCTCAAACCCAAGAAACCATAAATCATCATCATTAAAAAACCATAAATCCTCAGAACTAAAAACTTGAAACCCCCCACGCTATGAAACACTAATCCCTTAGCAAAAAAAAACTAAAAACCTATTCTCCAAATATTTCTAAACTCATAACCATAAAAAACACTAAAACAATCTTCCAAAAACCCTAAGCACATATCCAATAATACTATACGACATCAGCCCCAAAAAATTGGAAACACTCATAAAAAACCTCAAACACATACCCCTATAAAAAATCAGACCCTTATACCCAAACACACCCAAATACTCAACCCCCCAAAAAATAATCTCTTTGGACAAACAAATTACATAATACACAAAAAACCCTAAACCCTCAAACAATAAAATAGAAAACCCATTGTCCAAATATACCCCAAACCACCAGCCCCAAAAAAACCCAAATCCATTTTCCGCCAAAAACCTATTCCCCCAGGTGGAAGAAAATCAAAAAAATCCCCCCAAAACTCAAAATAGTAATTCCTAAAACCCCAAACTCTCATTCTAGAAATAAAATAAACCCTCATCACAAAAAAACCTAAAATCTTAGCACAAAAATTAGTATACCATTTATCTCCAAAATCCCTATACCCTTGTCCCCAAAAACCCCTAGACCATCAGACGTAAAAAACCCTATAACTTTATCCTACAAAAATTCTAAAATCATGTCCCCAAAAAATCAAAAACTTCATCCCCAAAAAACCCTAAACACTTAGCCAAAAAAAACCTACATCCTCATCCCCAAAAAAGAGAAAACCCACATCCCTAGAAAACAACAAAATCTATCCACCATAAGTCCCTAGACACTCAAACCACAGAACACCCTCATCCCCAAAAAACCCTAAACTCTCATATTAAAAAATCCCTAAACCATCATTTCAAAAAAAAACACCATAAAATATCATCACCAAACACTCTAAACCCTCAGCCTAACAATACCATAAACTTTATACCAAAAAAATACCTAAATCCGTAGTTAATAAATCCTAAATCCTCAACAATAAAAAACCAGTGTCCTTCTCCCCTAAAAACACTAAACCCTCAGCCCCAAAAAACCATTAAACTTCATTCTATGAAAACCCAAATCCCTGTTCCAAAAATGTCCCAAATCGTTGGCCCCAAGAAACTCAGAAACCTCAAATAGAAAAACCCCATAACCACCCCTCAAACAAAAAACCCCATCCCTAAAAAACATAATACTACATCATAAAAAATTATAATCCATGGAAAAAAACCATAAACACCCAGATCTATACAAAAAAAAATCCATAACCCCAAACAAACGAAAAATCCTCATCCCCAAAATAGAAAATACCCTCATCCCCAAAAGACCCCAAATCATCAGCCCAAAAAACCCTAAACACTATGCCCAAAAAAATGAAACCCTTTTCCCGAAAACCCAAATCCCTCAGCCAAAAAAATCCTAAATCCTCAACTCAGAAAAACCCTTTACTATCATCCCCAAAAAAACCTGAAACACAAAACCACAGAAAACCTAAAAACGTAGCCTTAAAAAACCCATAACCATCATCCCTAAAAAACAGAAAACCATCACTCCCAAAAACCCTAAACCATCCTTCCAAAAAACAGAAAACCATTAATCCCCAAAACCCAAACCATGTTCCCCAAAATACCAAAATCTTCAACCCTATAAAACCCAAACCAACACCCCTAAAAAACATAAACATAAACACCAAAAAACAGGAACCCTTGAAAAAATCCATATATTGAGCCCCAAGGAACACCAAAACCTCAGCCGAAAAATCCCAAAACCCCCAAAAAAACATTCATCTCAAATCACACAAAACACACTACCAAAAAAAACCCTAACACTCATCCCCAAAAAACCATGACCCTCAACAACAAAAAAATCAAAACCTCAACACCAAAACAAAAAAAAACCATCTTCCCCAGAAAAACACTACCAATCATTCCCCATAACCCTATTCCATCATCCAGAAAACCCCTAAAACCCTCATCCTAATAGATCACTAAACAACCATCCAAAAATTACCAAACTCTTATCCCCAAAACATAATCCCCAATCCCCAAAAAACTCAAAGTAGAAAAATCCCCAAGAATCAACCCTAGAAAATCCAAAATCCTCATACCGAAAAACCCTAACCTTTAGTCCCCAAAATTAATTATACCCTTATACCCAAAACCCAAAACCCTCATCCGATAAAATTCCAATCAAGAAGCTGCAAAAAAAATCTAATTGTTAGCCCCAAATCAGTTAAACCCCTCATCCCCAAAAAACCTAAAATACTCATCCTCCCAAAATTATGAAACCCTAATCCCCAGAAAACATAAAACCCACTTCCTCCAAAACACCGAACCCCCATAAAAAATTCACCCCAACAACATTATCCCACTAAACACCAAACACTCATCCCTAAAAATCCCAAAAACATCAACATGAAAAAACTCCAAAACCTCTTCCCAAAAACCCCAATACTTTATCCCCCAAAACCCCGAATCCTTTGACCCAAAAATCTCAACCTATCATCCCCAATAATCCTTAAACCCTTAGCCCAATACACCCTAAAACATTGGCCAAAAAAATACCAAACCACAATCCCCCCAAAACCACCAAACCCATAGCCCCATAATATCCTAAACAATAATCCCCAAAACCCCTAATGCCTAATCCCAACAAAACCCTAAAGCCTCAACCCAAAAAAACCGTAAAACCATATCCCTAAAAATCACAAAAATATCATCCAAAAAATACCATAAATCCTCAGTCACAACATAAAACAAACGATCATCCCCAAAAAACATCAAACCCTTAGCCCCCAAATCCCCAAACCATCACCAGAAAAACATATAAACCCTCAGACCCAAAAAAATTATAAACCCCCTTCCCCATAAAACAATTATACCCCATCCCAATTAAATCCTTAACCCTACGCCCTACAACATGCTAAATCATAAACCCCCAAAAATTATAAACCCTTAGAACTAGAAAACACTATCCCCACAACCCCAAAAACCATAAAACCTTATCAACAAAAAAACCTAATCCATCAAACTGAATCCCCCTAAATAATGAGTATAAAACTCCCGAAACCTTTGGCCCAAAAACCAGTAAACCATTAGAGCGAAAAACCCCTAAACCATCATCCCTAATAAACATTCATCCACCATCCCCAAAAAACCTAGAACCCAATACCCAGAAAACTCATAAACCCTCCTCCCTAAAAAAACCTATTATCAAACGAAAAAACCCCCCCAAACCCACATCCACCAAAATCACTTAACATCCATCCTAAAAAACACTTAACCATAATTTTCCGAAAAGACTAAACATTAAACCGATAATTAAATGATAAACCCAACCCTTAGAAAACCAAACCCTTAGCCCCAAAAAACCCAAAATAACAGTCCCCAAAATAACAAAAAACCTTATCCCCAAAAACCCCAAAACCATCATCCCCAAAAAACTGGTATCCCCTTCCACTAAAAGTCCATAAATTCTCAACCACAAAACCCTAAGTCCATAAACCCTAGACCATTATCCTCCCCAATACCCGAAATATGTAACCCAAAAAAATACACAACCCTCATACCCAAAACCCACATAATCAAGAACCCAAAAAAATTACATATCCCTTAGCCCAAAATAACACTAAAAGTTCAAACCAATAAACCCCTAACCCTTATCCCCCAAAAAACCGATAAACCGTTGCCCCAAAATTTTTTATACCATTATCCACAAAAAGCACGCAACCCTTAGCACTAAAAACATGAAAACCTAAGATACAAAAAAACCTCGAACCCTTATCCCTAAAATAATAAAATCCCTTATCCCTAAAATATGTGTACCCCTCAACCGCAACACCAATGAACCCTAGAACCAAAAAACCCCTGAAACCGTAAAAACTCAGCCCAAAAAACCCTAAACCCTCTTCAAAAAAACACAAAGACCCTAAACCATAAAAAACTAAACCCTTACACCTAAAAAAATGAACCTTCGGCCCTCTACAAACACTAAACAATCAGATCCAAAAAAACCATAAACACTGAGCCCTAAAAAAACCCTCATCCCTCAGGCTGAAAAATCCCTAAATCCTCAACCCAAAAAATAGTGAACCCTCATCCCCAAGAAATCCTAAAACATCATCCCTGTCAATCCATGAATTATCATCCCAAAAAAAACTGAACACTCATCCAAAAATACTATGAACCCCTGCCCCAAAAAATCCTGTACTCTCAGACCAATTTTTTTTTAAACCACAGCCCCCAAAAACCATGAACCCCCATCCCCAAAACACCTTGAACCCACATCCCCAAAAAAATATGGAACCTTCATTCCAAAAAAACCCTTGAACACTCATCCCCAAAACACATATACCCTCAACCCCAAAAAATATTTAACACTCATCCCCAAAAAATCTTAAACTGTCAGCCCCAATATTCCTCTACCCTCATACCCGAAGAAAAATCTCGACCATAAGTCCCAAAAAGCCTCAAAACTCAGCCCCAAAAATTACTGAACCATCATCCCATTAAAACCCCAACCATAAACACTAAATATCCCTAAACCATGAACCAAAAAATAGTGAATCCTCATCCCCAAAAATCCCTCAACCCTTAAATGAAAAACATACTAAACCCTAAAACGCAAAAAACCATCAACCATGAGCCCTAAAAAACTATTTACCTGAAGTCCCAAAAAACCATGAGCCCTTATCCTTGAAAAACGTTCAACCCACATACCCAAATTAACATTAAACCATCTACCTCAAATAACACTAAACCCTAGTACCAAAAAACCCCTAAACCCCCTACCCCAAAAATCAATAAACCCATAGTCCCAAAAAACAAAAACCACCAAGCCCCCAAAACCCTATACCATCATCCCCAAAAATACATAAACCCTTGAACATACCCTCATCCCTACGAAATGAAAAACCATTAAATACAAATAATCCTTACACTCCATCCAAAATAATCCCTAAATCCTCATCCCCAAAAATCATATTCCCTTAACCATGAACGACCCTAAACCCCCATCCCCAAAAACTATCAAACCAGAGCCCCAAAGAATCCAAAACCTCCTGCCTAAAAAACCTTAATCCTCAACTCCAAAAAAACTCCATCCCAGAAAAAAACACTCATCCATCAACCCCAAAAAACCATAAACCCCTAGCCCCCAAAAATAAGAACACTCAATACAAAAAAAACCTTGAACCCTCTACCATAAAAAAACCATGAAACACATAACCAAAAAACCATGAACCCTAAAACCAAAAAAACATAATCCCTCAGGCCCAAAAATCATGTACTGTCATCCTGAAGAAACCATGAACCCTCATCTCAATTAAAACCTCAATCCCATAAAACCCACAAACCTCAACCAGTAAAAACCATCATCAAAAAGCCTCCAAATACCCTGAATCCTCATCCCAAAAAACCATAAAACCTTTCCCCCCCTAAAATAGGAACCCACTATCCCAAAAACACATGTAACCTCAGCCCTAACAACCCCAAATCACTCATCCCCAAAAAAATCCCAATCCCTGAGCCCCAAGACACACTAAACCATAAGCACAAAAAAATTAAATTATTTTCTAGAAAAACCTTAAACCCATTTCCAAAAAATCCAAAACCCACCAGCCCCCAAAAAAATCCTAAACTCTAAGCCCCAATACACCCTAAACCCTCGATCCCAAAAAACAATAAACCATTTTCCTGAAAAAACGCCAAATATTTTTCCCTAATAAACCCTCAACCACCATCCCTATAAAATACTCATCCTTGGCCCATAAATTACTTCAAACCTCAACCCCCAAAACCCACAACCCACGGCCCAAAATATACTCATCCCTCAGCCCACAGAATACATAAACCATCATCCCTAGAAAACCACTCAAACATCATCCTGAAAAAACCCTCAAAGCTCATCCCCCAAAAACCCCACTCCTTCATTCTCAACAAAATTAAACCCTAAACTGAAGAAACCCTAAAATATCATCCAAAAATTAACCTAAACCCACATTATCAAGTAAACCTTATCCCTAAATCCAAAAAAAACCAGAAATCCACATCCCCAAAAAAATCCCAAACACTCATCCCATCAACACTAAAACTTTGGCATCAAAAATTCTAAACCATCATCACCAAAATACCCTAAAAACATATCCCCAAAAACACTAAACCCTCACCCATAGAAACCCTCAACCCATATCAAAAAAATCCCTAACTCTTAGGGCTGAAATAATCCTAAACTATCATCCCAAAATAACCCTAAATCCTTATCACAAAACAACCATAATCCCAAATCAAGAAATAAAACTCTACTCCAAAAAAACCCTATACCTTCACCCCAGAAAAACCCAGAACCTCAACCCCCTAAAAACACTCTACCCTCAGCTCTAAAAAACCCTCAACCCATACTCTTAAAAAACCCAAACCCATATCACAAAATAATCCAAAACCTCATCCCTAGAAAAAACATCAACCCACCTCCCAAAACCCCTAAAAACATAGTCCAAAAAACCATAAACCCTCATCCCCAAAAAACTCTAAACCCCAAACCCCAAAAAACCATCAACCCTATGTACCAAAAAACCCAAAACCACCTTCCCCAAATAACCACTCAACACATTTCCTTAAAAAAATCCTAAACCCTCATTCCTAAAGAAATCTCAATCCTCTGTCAAAAAACCCTCAACCCCCACCCCCCAAATTTTCATCAACCCTTAGCCCCAAAAAACCCTCATCCCTCCGCAACAAAAAACCCAAGTCCCTTGGCCCTATGAAACCCTAAATCGTAGAACCAAATAACCCTAAACGATCATCCTAATAAACCCTCATCAGTAAAGAAAGAAAACACTAATCCCTCACCAACAAGAAATCCCCAACCCTCATCCAAATTCACAATTAACCCCCAACCCCACAAAAAAACCAAACCCCTCATCCCTAAAAAATATACCACACTCATCACCAAAAATGACTACAACCCTCATCACAAAAAAATCTTCAAACCATAAAATCCATAAAACAATAATCCCTCCACAGCAAAATACCCTGAACCCCTCATCCCCAAAAAACCCTTAAACCGCAGACCCAAAAAATCTATCCGCATATCCAAAAAATACCCTCAACCCACCCACAAAAAAACATAACACATCATCCCCATGAAATCCTAAAACCATTGAATGTAAAAACCTGAACCCTAATTCCAAAAAATTCTAAACCCACTTCCCAAAAAAACAAAAAAAAACTCTTCCCCAAGGAACCCTAAACACCCAGACCCAAAGAACCCTCAACCCTTAGTTCCAAAAATAAACCATCACTCAGAACCAAAAAACAATAATCCTTCAAACCAAAAATAAAACTTTCAACCCAAATACCCCATGAAAACTCAACCCCCAACCCAAAAATTCCTCATATCGTAAGCCCATGTATCCTATAACCCTCATCCCCATTAAACCTTAAACCCCCATCGCTAAAGAACCCTCAAACATGAGATCCTACAAAACCATAAAAAATCATCATAAACAACCCACAAAGTCTCAACCACAAAATCTCCATACCCTAACCCCCCAAAACTAAACCCAGAGCCCAAAAAGACCCTAAATACCCCTACATAAAATTAGAAGACCCTTAGCCCCATTAAAAGATAAACCCATTGGCCCAAGAAACCCTTAACCCATGCCACAAGATCCCCAAACCCTTAGCTCTAAAACCCCCCCAACACTCATCCCCAAAAACCATCATCCCACAACACCAAAAAATTCTAAACTCTAATGCCAACTGAACCTAAACACTCTTCCCCCAAAAAAAAAAAGTGTCATTTCCAAAAAAACATAGCCCCAACCACAAAAAAACACCTAAACCATCTACCTAGAAAAACCCTAAATCCTCATTAAAAAAACCATAAAACATCTTCCTCAAAAAATACTCATCCTACGTCCCGACAAATCCATAAACCCTCATCCTAAAAAATCCCTATATCTTTAATACTAAAAAAGCATAACCCCTGTCCACAAAAAAACCATCCATCATCCTGAATAAAATCTCAAAGCTCACATCCCCCAAAACCCCTCAACCCTCGACCATAAAAAAAACTCAACCCTTACCCCAAAAATGATTATATCCCAGCTCCACTGAACACTCAACCCTCAGTTATAAAAAAACCTTCAACCCTCATCTCCAATAAACCATCTACCCTTAGTTCCAAAAAACCCTAAACAATCATATTTAAAATCCATACACCCTTATACCCCATAAAACCCAAAACCCTATGTCGCAAAATCTTCTCAAACTGCATTTCCCAAAAAAAAAACCCTCAACCCCCCAAAATCCCTCAACTTTCAACCCCATAAAACCTTCAATCCTCAGCCAAAAAAAATCCACTACCCCTACCCCAAAAAACCATATACCCTTAGTCCAAAAATACCCACAACTCTCCTCCCCCCAATACCCTCAACTATATTACAATGAAACCTGTCAACCCTAAGTACCCAAAACCCCTTAACCCTTCTCCTCAAAAAACCATAAACACTAAACCTAAACAAACCCTAAAACCTTTCACAAAAAATCCATAATCCCATAAATAGGAAACCCATTAACCCTAAGAATCAATAAACCCATAACCATTAGCCCAAAAAATCATTTCACCATCTACTCCAAACAAATCTAGACTAAGAACCTTAAAACCAGTAAACCATCATCCCAAAAAAAACCCAAACCATTATTCTTAAAAAAATGAACTCTAAGACCTATGACACACAAACCCATTATCCTATGAAATCCATGAACCTTTCAATCACAAAAAACCTGTAACCCTCACCCCCAATAACACTTATCCCACAGCCCAAAAAAATCATGTACCATAGCCCTAAAAAACAATAAACAAATAGCCCCAAAAAACCCAAAACACCTGTCTGCAAACAACACTAAACCTGTAAAACCAAAAATACCTAAAACCTCATACCCAAAAAACCCAAACACAAAGACCCCAAAAACCCAACCCCCGAACCCAAAAAAACCTTAAACAATTAACCATAAACCCCAAAAACCTCATCCCCAATAAACCATATCACTGTTGTTCCAAAAAACCATGCACCCCTATGCCCAAAAAACACTTAGAACCCTTGGTCACAAAAAACCATGAACCATGATACCAAAAAACCATAAAAACTATGCCCCAAAAAACCCTATATCCTTACCCCAAATGACGGTATAACCTGAGCCCCCCAAAACACTAATATCTTATCATCCAAAACCCATAAACACTTATCCCCAAAAAACATTCAACACCCATCCCACCAAAACCCAAATTCCTCATCACTAAAATAAACCGATACCCTAATCTCCAAAAACCCCAAAACCATAAACCCTAAAACCATGAACACATAGTACCAAAAAATTACGGACCCCAGTTACAAATAAACTAGAAAACTATTCCCCAACAAACCCAGAACCCTCATCCTCAAAAAATCCTCAACCAATAGCCTTAAAAAATAATCATACATCCCACAAATTCCCTGAACACTCAAACCTAAAAATACTTGAACAATCAACACTAAATATTCTTGAACCCTCATACCCACAAACCCTAAAACCTCTTCCACTAAAAAATAAACCCTCATCCCCATTAAAACATTGACCCTCATCCCCCCGAAACACTAAACCCTTATCTCCCAAAAACCCTCAACTCTTAGCCCTAAAAATAGTCAACCATAAGCTCCAAAACACCATAATACTACATCCTCAAAATCCAAAATCCTCATCCTCAAAAAACATCGAATCCTCATATCCAAATATTTCCTTAAACCTAAGACCGAAAAAACCTTCACCCCTCATCCCCGAGAATCTGAAAACCACATCACCAAAAAACATGAAACCCAAATCCATATAAAACCATGCGCCCTCACCCTAAAAACATTGTGAAAATTCTCCCAAAAAAACCCTAATCACTTATCCCATAAAAACCCTATATCCCTTAGCCCTAAAAAACTCAAAACCCTAAAACCAAAAATACCATAAACATCTGCCATACAAAACCACTACCATCATAACAGAAACTGTCAATCCACAATGCCAAAAAATTATGAATCCTTAATACCCAAAAAATTTAAACACTCATTCCCATAAAACAGTAAACCCCCAAACCCAAAAAAAATGTAATCTATCATCCTAAAAAAATCATTACCATCATCCCCAAAAAGGCTAAACACTCATCCCCATAAATTTATGAACCCTCTTCATGAATTTTTTTTTCTCAGAGCTCCAATAAATTCTTAACACTCATCCATCAAATAACCTAACCCACCATTCCAATAAAACACTAAACCCATATCCCCATAAAACACTAAAACCTTTTCCTCAAAAAAATTAAACCTTCATCCCAAAAAACCCATCCCCCATCCCCAAAAAACCCTAAACCCCTAGCCCAAGAAACCCAAAAACCACAACCAAAAACATCAATAAACCCTAATCCATATAAACACTAAACCCACTTCCGCAAAAAATACAACACTCAATCCCCCAATAAACCCTAAATTATCATCCACATAAATGGCTTAACTCACAATCTCAAAAAACTCTAAACCATTGACCCCAAAAATAACATAATCTCCCACCATAAAAAACCGTAATCCATAGCCCTAAAAACCCGAAACCCCCTTCCCCAAAAACCGTCAACCATCATCCCCAACAAACACTAAAATGTCAGCTCCAAATATCCCTAATGTTTTCCCCCATAAAACACTCAAACAATATCCTCCAAATAACCTATGCCGATATCAACAAAACCTGGAACCCTCAGATGAAAAGAATCTATACACAGTATGTCAAAAACTATTCAACCCTAATCCCTAAACAAAAAAACCATCACGCCCAATAACCATAAACCCCCATCCCCCAAAAAATCTCAAAACCCTCATCCCCATGAATCCATCAAGACTTATCCTAATAAAATCCAAAAACACTTATCAACCAATAACACATAAACCATCTTCCCCCCAAAAACCTACATGATCATTCCAGAAAAACCTTATTCGCTTATCCAAAAAATACCATAAATGTTCAATCCCAAGATAAACCAAACTGTATCCCATAAAAAACCATCAACCCTCTGCCAAATAGTGTCCCACCCTTGAGCAAAAAAAACACATCAACCTCCATTCCCAACAAAACCTCAACCCCAATAAACCCTCAACACCCATCCACAAAATACCCAAATAGATCATCCCTAAAAAACCCTCCACCCACTTACTAAATAAACCCACAACCCTTATCCCCATAAAATGACAATACCTCTACCGCAAAAGACCCTCAATCCTGATCCTAACAAATCCCTCAACCCTCAGACCCAAAAACCCTAATCCCATTCTATAAGAAAACAATAAACCCTAATCCCCAAAAACTGTAAAACCTCATTCCCAAAATATCCAAAACCCTTAGTCTCAAAACCCTCAACCCTGATCCACTGAATACAAAGAACCATCGTCCTTATAAAACCCTCGTCTAGCAGCCGAAAAAAACCTAGACCCTTCAGCCTCAAAATACATTATAGTCTCAGCCCTAAAAAATATTTATCCCTAATACCCAAACCCCAAAAAACCATAGCCCCAAAAACACCAAAACCATGATCCCCAAAAAATCCTCAACACTAATACCTAAAAATTCCTAAATCCTCATCCCTGAAAAATGTTAAACAGTCTTCCTAAAAAATCCATAAATCCTCATCTCCAAAAAACATTGATCCCTAATCCCAAAAAACCCTAAAAACTCATCCCCAAAAGACCCTAAACTCTATGCCCCAAAAAACATAAAAATTAGACCCAAACCATCCACAACCATTATCACAAATAAAAAATATAAACCCTCTACCCTATAAAAACATTAACTCTAATCCCAAGAAAACCCTAATAAGAATGTCTCAAAAAACAATCAACCCACAAACCTATGAACCCTTAAATCCTCATCACCAAAAAATATGAAACCCTCATTGCTTAAAAACATTAACCGTATATGTGAAAATATACTCAACCCTCATCCCCAAAAAACATGATAACATCATCACAAAAAACCCTCAACCCATAGCCCCCCAAAAAACTAAACCCTCTGCCCTAAAAAACCCTAAACCATATTCACCACAAAACCCAAAACCCACATCCCCTAAAATACCACAATACCTCATCTAAAAACCCTAAACCATATACTCTAAAAAAATCCTACACCATCGAGAATCCCCCCCTCCCCCCACAAAAGAGCTTCCCCAAAAACCTAGAACCCATAGACCTAAAAAACCTAGAACCCAAATAACAAAAAACTCTGATCCATTACCCCCCCAAAAAACCGTCTAACCATAGCTAAAGGAATTCCCAAACCCTCATCCCCAAAAAACCATGAACCTTGATCCCTAAAACCCCCAATGAATCAACATGAAAAAAACACAACCCCCATCCCTAAAACCACTATTCTCTCATGCTAAAAAACCTAAAACCGGAACCCAAAAACCCGGAACCCGCATCCCCAAAAAAAATTAAACCCAACCCAAATATACCCTGAACCACAACCCCAAAAAACCCTCAACCATTTTCCCCATAAAACCGTGAACCCTTATCCCAAAAAACCATTGAACCCTCATCCCTAAGAATCTATGAAACCTTATCCCCAAAAAACCCCAATCTCTTAGCCCCCAAAGAGCCCCAAAACATAATCCCCACAATCTTGAACCCTTAGTCACAAAATGAACTAAGCCCTCAACTACAAAAAGAAAAACTACACCCTCTATACAAAAAACCATTAAAACCTCATCCCCAAAAAATCTAAACAATAAATTATATAAAACATAATTCATCAATAATTAATAAGAAAAAAACCTCAAAATGAAAAATCCATATACGCTTAACCCCATGAAAACCTTAGACCCCTACCTGTAAAAACACTAAACCACCAGCATAATAAAACCCTAAACCCCCAACCCCAAAAATTGGTAAACCCTCATTCCAAAAAAATCCTAATCCCTCAGCCCCAAATAACCTCTAACACTCATCCTTAAAAAATCATACACACTCATCCCGAAAATACCCTAAACCCCTAGACCCAAACTCCTAAATACCTCCCCCTCAATATCTAAAATAGAGTACCCCCAAAACAACAACCTCTCATACCTAAAAAAATAAAAACCATGAGCCCTAAATAAACAAAACCCCTCATCCCCCAAAAAAACAAAACCATAAACCCCCCAAAAACCATTATCCCTTAGACCCAAAAAACCCTAAACACACTTCCCAAAATAACCCTAATCCTTTTTCAAATAAAATCATAAACCATCACCCAAAGAAACCTAAACCCTTATCCATAAAAATATATAAACAGTTATCCAAAAAAACCTATACCCCCACCCCCAAATAACCCTAAACCCAAATCCCCAATAAACCTAGAACCCTCAACCCCCAAAATCCATCAACCATCACCCCCATATATACCTCAACACATAGCACAAAAAACTAGAACCATTAGCTCAAAAAAAAAACATCAACACTCAACCTTAATAAACCATCAACTCTATGAAAAAAAAACACAATCGTCGGGCATAAAAAACCTAAAACATAACCCCAAAAAACCTTCAATCATCACCCAAAAAAATACTCATCCCTCATTATCAAAAATTCATCAACCCTCAAACCCAAAAATACATCAAATCGCATCCATAACAATCCCTTAAACCAAATACCCAAAAATTATAAACCCTTATCCCCAAAAAACACTAAACCCCCATTTCCATAAAACCATCAACCCTTGTCACTAAAAAACATTCAACTTTCATCCCTATAAAACCATCATCTATCATCCCCAAAAAACCTACATCCCCAAAAAATTCTAATCCCTCAACCAGAAATAAAATTAAACCCTCCAACCCAAAAAATAATATACTCTAATTAGAATAAAATCATAAAACATTATCCCAATAAAAAACCTTAACCATCTTCCCAAAAACCATCAACTCCATCACCAACAAAACATATACTCTTAGACTCCAAAAAACATAAACACACAACCCAAAAAACAATAAACACACATCCCCAAATAAGCCTCCCCCCTATTCCACTAGAAACACTCACAACTCATCCTCAATGAAACCATCAACCATCTTCCCCAAAAAAAACTTATTCCTCAACCCCAAAAATCCATCAACACTCAGAACCAAAAGGTACCAACACTCATTCCCCCAAAACCCCCAACCCTCATCCACATAAAACACTCGAACCTATGACTCACAAATGATCAATAATATACTACAAAAAACCACCATCCTTCATCCCCAAAACCCTAAACACTTTTAAAAAACTATTATCCAAAAAAAAACCTTGAACTATAATCCCCAAAACACCTTAAACCCTAATATCCATGAAACTGTGATACACCACCCCAAAATACCTTGATACTTCAGACCGAATTTTTTTGAACCCTCTTCCTCCAAAAACATTTAACCCTTATCCAAAAAATACACAAATCCCTCGACCAATAAAATCCATTAACATGTATAAAAAACTAAACCCTTATCCACCAAAAAATCCTGGAACCCCATTCCCTAATAACCCTTAACCCTCATAAAAAAACTGAAACCCTCATACCAGAAAAAAATTGATTGTAGAGACCAAAAAATCCCTAAACACATTTCCCAAACAAATCATGAACCCACTGCCCAAAAAAACTAGAACTCCTCTCCCTAAAAAACCTCAACCCAACCCCTTATCACCCAAATCAACTGATCACTCAACCAGATAACCATAGATCCCTTAGCGCCAAAAATCCTTAACCCCTCAACTTTAGGAAACAGTTATCCATTATCCCCAAAAAACCCCATCTATCTCCTCCAAAGATGGATTTGAGAAAATAATTAAATATCATGATTGGACTAAGGGTCTTGTTGGTAAATTTTCCTATATAACCCCCTCTTAGAACCTATGTATCATATAAAACTCTCATTATATCTAAACTAATTTCTCCTATTTGAATAGATGATAGAACCATATTTTTTGGTTTTTTTAGTCTAAGGAAACACATAGACCCAAAAAACCATAAACCCTCTACCCTAAAAACCAAAAACCTGCATCCTTGAAAAATCCCTAAACCCTTAGGCCCATTAAACCCAATACCCTTACACTGAACACAACCATAAACCATTGACCCCAAAAAACATTAAACCCTCAATTATATAAAAACCCCTCAACACCAGACCCATAAAACCAACATATTCATCCCACAAAAACTCCCAAACACTCAACCATAAAAAACACCAAACCCTCATCACCCATAACTGTTATACCCTCACCATGAAATAACTCTAACACCTCCTACCCAAACAACCCTAAACCCTCATCCATGAAATCCTTGGACCCTCAACTCCAAAAATATTAATCCCTTATCACAAAATTCCCTAAACCATTAGCTCCTAAAAAATATACCCCCAATCCCAAAAAAACCCACAACCAATAGTCCCCAAAATCCCTAAATAGTTAGTCTAAAAACCCATAAACCATCATCCATCAAAATCCCTAAATCCTCAACCAAAACAATCCTAAACACCCCACACTAAAACACCATAAATCATTAACCCAAAATATAATACACCCTCTTCCCAATAAAATTTATAAACCCACAACTCCATAAAACCCTATACCAAAAGCCCCAAAAAACCCAAACCATCAGCCAAAAAAGAGCCTAAACCCCCGACACAAAAAAATTTAAAACGTTATCCCAAAAGAACTATAAAACCTATTTCCCCAAAAAAAATCCCTCATTACTACGAAACTATAAGTATTTCCCCTCAAAAACCCCTAAAACACCATCCCCCAAAAAACTTTAACCCTAATCCCACCAAAAATCCAAAACCCTTATCCTCAAAAAAGCATAACCCTCATTACCAAAAAAACATAAACCACAACACTAAAAAAATTAAACCCTCATCCCCAAATAACCCTAAACCAACTTACCCAAAAATCTTGAACCCATAGACAAATGAGAACCAAAACCCTTGGCACCAAAAAATGATAAATTCTTAGAACCAAAACCCCCAAATAACATAGTCCCCCAAAACCCTAAACCCTCATCCCCACAAATCCCTAAACCCACCGACTGAAAATAACATAAACCCTCAACTCAAAAAATCCCTAAATCCACATCCCTAGAACCCCCTCAGTCCCAAAAAACACAAAACCATCATCCCTAAATTACCTATAAAATCAACCCCCATATCCCCTAGACCATAATCCCTAAAAAAAATTTATCCCACATCCCCACAATATCCATAATCCCCCACCCCCCAAAATCCCTAAACCTATTTCCATGAAAAAATCTCGACCCTACGACCCAAAACACCATTAACCCCAACAACCAAATACCCTATATCCTCTAGAACAAAAAAAACTCAACCAACATGTCAAAAAATCCTAAACTATCATAACCAAATAACAATAAATACTCTGCCCAAAAAACCCCGAACCCTTATCAACAAAAATCATGAACCCTTAGCCAACAAAATATCTCATCCCTCTGCCTAGAAATTTAGTGAACTCTCGACCCCAAAAAATCTAGAACCCTGATCCCCATAAATCCCTTAAAAATATACCCTATAACACAAAAAACCATCCACCCCCAAAATACATGAACCATTGTTCCCCAAATCCTTGAACCATCATCCATAAAAATCCTTCATCCATATGCCCTAGAGACCCCTAAAACCTTATCCCCCCAAAATGACTTATCCCTATGCCCTATTAAACATTTAACTCACATCACAAAAATCCTTTAACATTTCGACATGAGAAACAATTAACCCTCAGCCAAAAAAAATACTTGAACCCTCAATCCCATAAATCCATGAACCCCCAACCCAAAACTTCCTAAAACCCTAGTCCCCAAAAACACAAAACCCACATCCATAAAAGTACATAAACCATTGTCTCGAAAAACCCTAGAACCACTTGCCTTAAAAATCCCACAACCCTTAGACCAAAAACCTCTAATCCATTAGACCAAAAAAAATTGGACCCAAAAAACCCTCAACCCTCATTACCAAAAACCCTAAACCATTATCCCAAAAACACCCTAATGAATTTTCCGCAAATCCATAAACATTTTTCAAAAAAGAAACTAAACCCCCATACCCAAATAAACCCTATACTTGTTATGTCAAAAAAATCTAATACCACTGACCTAAAAACCCCAAAACCCATAGCCCCAAAAAACAACAATCCATCAGCCAAAAAATACCCTAACCCGAATCCCTAAAACCCCTAAAACATTGGGCCCAAAAAACACAATAACCATTGTCCAAAAAAACCATAAACCCTTGGCCTTAAATAACACACAAATCACAATTCCAAAAACCACTAAAACCACATCCTCAATTTCCATAAACCATCTACCCCAAAACCCAAAAACCCATAGCCCCAAAAATCCCAAAACCCTAACCCCCAAAAACCCTTGATCCCAAAAACACCCATCCCCTAAAACACTAAACAATCTGAACAAACAAATAAAAAACCCGCATCGCCAATAAACCCCAAACCATAAACCCTAAAAACTTCTAAACACTGCTCAATAAAAAACCATAAATCCTTTATTCTAAACAATCACCAAAAACTGATAAAAACTATAAACCCTTAATCATGAAATACGCTATATACCCATCCCAAAAAACCCTCAATGCATAGCCCCAAAAAACCCTAAACCCTAAACCCCAAAATTCCCTAAACCCACAAACCAAAGGTATCTAAACCCGCATCTCAAAAAACCCTATACCCTCACTCCCATAAAACACTAAACCATTCCCCAAAATAACCCTAAATCTTCAGACCCAAATAAAACAACCCCATCCCAAAAGATATATCAACCCATATCCCCAACAAACCTAAATCCTAAGCCCCCCAAAACATAAAACTCTAAGCCCCCAAACATTAAAAAACCCTTATCCCACAAAAATCATCAAACCACAGCCCCAAAAAACACATAACCTAGAACCCCAAAAAGCCCAAAGCCTGTATCCCAAAAAAACCATAATCCCTAAAAATACCATACCCCTAGTCCCCAATATACGCTCATCCCATAGACCCAATAAAACACTGATCCATAATCCCTAAATAACCAAACACTCAGACCAAATAAAAATCTCAAACCTCATCCCATAAAACGTTTAAATGTAATCCTAAATAATCCTTGAATCTTAATCCCCAAAAATACCATTACCCTCAGACCCCAAAAACCTTGAAATCTCATCCAAAAAAAAACACGTACAACTTAGCCTTTAAAACCATGAACCCTTAGATCCAAAAAATCCATGAAACCCAATTTTCAAAACTCCTAAATTCTCATTCCCAAAACACCATAATCTATAATCCCTAATAATACACTAACAAATAGACCTAAAACTCATGAATCATCAGCCCAAAAAACCCTAAACCCTCCACACCAAAAAAACCCTAAACCCATAGTCGTAAAAACAATAAACACATATCCCCAAAAAACCCATAACCTCTCATCCAAAAAACACCTAAAACCTCATCCCAAAAAACCCCTCATATCTCATCCCCAGAATTCTATAAGCCCCTAGTCCAAAAAACCATAGACCCCCAGTACCAAAAAACCCTCAACAGTCAGCCACCAAAAACTGTAAATCCTCAACTCCAAAAAACACTCAACAATCACCCACACAAACTTTCAACCCTCTTCCAAAATAACTCCCAACCCTTATCCCCCAAAAACCACAAATATGTTCCCCAAAAAACCCTCAACCTTCATCCACAAAAACCCTAAACCTGTATCCCCCCAAAATCCTAAATCCTTATACCCATAAAAAATTAAACCCTATAACCATATAAATTCTCAAATAACATCCCTAGAAATCCATAAATCATTTCCCTAACAAACCATCAACTCTCCTCCCCCCCAAAACCTTGTCCTTCATCTCCAAAAAAACATAAACCCTCAACAAATAACCTCTACACTTAAACCCAAAACCCCTCTATCCTAATCCCCAAAAAACCTTAACCCCAAGCCTAAAAAACACTCAACACTGACATGAGAAAACCATCAACCCTTAAACCCCAAACTCCCAAACAATCAGTTTCAGGAATCCCAAAAACCTTAGACCCAAAAAACCATAAAACCGTAGCCCCAAAAATCCAAAAAGACTCATCTTTAAAACCCTATATGTTGATCCCCTAAAAACCCAAAACGCTCAACCCTAAAATAATAAACCCTCAATTCCAAAAATCCATCAACACTCATCTACCAAACCCCCTAAACCATCATCCAAAAAAACGGGAAAATCCGAACCTAAAAAAACATAAAACATCATCACAAAAAATAAATTCACTCACATACCCAAAAATCCATGAACATTTAGCAACAACAAACCATAATCAATCCTCCTAATAAACATTTTAGGCATCCCAAAAAACCTAACCCCATTCCCCAAAAAACCATTAACCCTCATCACTAAAAAACATAAACCCCCACGACCAAAAAAACACCAAACTGCCAGACCCAAAAAATGCTTAACATGTTTCCACAAAAAATCCGAAACTCAAAAACCAAAAAAATCCTAATACCTAGCTTCTAAAACAACTTAACGCTCAACACAAAAAATCCTAAAACCATAACACAAAACCCCTAAACTATCTTCCTCATTAAACCCTATATCTATTGTTCAAAAAAAAACTAGAACCTTCTTTCTGAAAATTCCTTGATCTATCAGCCCCAAAAACCATGATCCCACATCCACACAAAATTCTAAACCCTCATCACCAAAATCCCCCAAAATACTGACTCCAAGACGTAAACCATTAGAATCCAAAAACCTTAAACACAAAACCCAAAACAAACTAGAACCCTTATCCCCAAATGATCAACAACCATCATCCTTATAATATTCTAATACCTCGTCACCAAATATCATAAACCCTCATTCTAAAAATCCCATAACCAGCATCACTAAAAAAAGGTTGAAAACACATCCTAAAAAACCCAAAAGACTAGGTTTTAAACAATCCTCATAGCCAGAAAAGAAACCCTAAATAATCATCCAATAAAACTGTAACACTCGGCCCAAAAAAACCATGAACCCTCAGCCCCCCAAATATCTGAATTATCATGCCCAATACATCATTAACCCTCAACCAAAAAAATTCATAATCTGTCATCCCCAAAAAACCCTCAACCCCCAACACCAAAAAATCCTCAACCCTTAACCCCAAAAAACCCTAAAACCATTTAATCAATAACCTAAACCCTCATCCTAATAAAAAACCTTGAACCCTTATCCCCAAAAGACTATGATCCCCCAGCCCCAAATGACCTGAACCCTTAGTTGAAGAAAAAACACAAAACCATCAGCCACAAAAAAACAAAACCCACATCCCCAAAATAACTATTAATCCTCATCCCCAAAAAACCCTGAACCCTTATACTAACTGTTCCCTAAACCCTTATCCCCAAAAAACCCTTAAATGATAACCCCATATAAACAAAAACCCTCACCACCAAAAAATCCTAAATCGTATCCCCTAGAAAACCCTAAACCATCATACCCTAGAACCACAAAACTACCAACACTAGAAAACCCTAAACCCTTATAGACAAGAAACAAAA
Organism: Viscum album; assembly: GCA_963277665.1. Lineage (NCBI taxonomy): Eukaryota > Viridiplantae > Streptophyta > Magnoliopsida > Santalales > Viscaceae > Viscum > Viscum album. The sequence goes on from OY728141.1 coordinate 1,900,327,557, forward strand.
AACTATAATCCCTACAAACCCCTAATCCATTATTTCCAATAACTATAAACCTTAAGTTGCATAAAATCGTAAACCCTCATACCACAAAAACCTAAACCTTCTACCATTAAAATCCATAGACCCTCATTCCCATAAAATCCAATACCTCAATCCCAAAATACCCCAAAGCCTTGCCCGTAAAGAGACCTAAAACCTCATCCCCAGATACCCTGAAACCCTTAACCAATATAACTGTAAACCCTCATCCCTAATTAACTCTAACCCTCAGTCTCAGAAATCCCTAAACCCTCAGCCATATAAAACCATAAACACTCAGTCCCAAAAAATACATAACCCTCATCCGCTGAAAAATCAAAATCCGCATCCATAAGTAATCATAAACACTCATCCCTAGAACACCCTAAAACCTCTTCCCTAGAAAACCCCATTTCCACAACCATTGATAAACCTAGACACTAATAGTAGAAACAAAAAATATAAACCCTAGAAAAATTAAAAACTGAAACCAAAAGAAACAAATAACCCTCATCGCTAGACAATAAAAATCTTAAACAACACCAATACCATAAACACTCTGCCATAGAAAAACCTTATCCCTCGGCCCCATGACACCTTAAACCCTCATCCCTAAAAAACCTCAAACCCTCATCTGCAAAAAATTATAAATCATCACGAGAAAACCCAGCAAAACATAATCCATATAGAACCTGAAATCAACATCCCTATAATACCTTAAAACCTCATCCTAATAAAACCTAAACTCTCATCCCAAGAATAACCTAAACCCAAAACCATAGAAAAATTAAAACCCACATCCCACGAAATCTCAAAAACATTCACCCAAAAAAACCATAAACACTCATCACATAAAACATGGAACCCTCATACCCATAAATCCCTAAGCCCATCGCCATAGAAAATGTGAAACCCTCACCCCAAAAACACATCCCTAGAAAACCATAAACCCTAAATCCATGAAAACTATAAACCCCCATCAAATGAAAACATGAAATTCTCAACCCATGAAAACCATAAACCCTTTGGTATCATAAAACCCTAAACGCCCAACCCTAGAATACTCTGATCCATTTTCCCTAGAAATCCTGAAATTCACAAACCATAAAAAAAACCCCACCCACATCCACATGAAAATCTAAACCCCCATCCCTTAAAAACCATAAAATCACAGCAACAAAAAAACCTAAACCCTCATCACTAGAAAACATGTAACCCTCATCCCTACAAAACCATAAAACCTCAGTCCTAGAATTCCTTAATCCATCGGCCCCAGAAAACCCTAATCCTGCATCCCTAAAACACCATAAACCATAATAAACAACAAACACTAAACCCTCAACCCCCAAAATACCTAAACCTTGATCCAAAAAAAAACACTAAACTCTCTTCCCTAAAAAACCCTAAACCATGATCCCCAAAAAATGAAATTCATCACACTTATAGAACACTTAACCCTCAACCTCAAAAAAAAACTAATCCCTCAACCCCCTCCCAAAACCCAAAACCATCATCCCAAGATTTCCCTGCAGTCTACCCTAGAAATACCAAACCCTCATCCCAAGAGAACTCTAAACCCTCAGCCCTAGAAAACTCTAACCCCCCAACCACAAATAACCATAAAACCTCAGCACCAAGAAATCCTAAACATAAATACCCACAAACCTCTAATCATTCTTCTCTAGAAAAACCTATTACCACATACCTAGAAAACCCTACACCCTCAGCACCAAAAAAACCCTAAAACCTTAACCTCACAATACACTAATCACTCTGCCCTATAAATCACTAAACCCTCATTCCCATAAAACCCCAAACCATAACCCCAAAAAATCATTAAACATTAATTTATATAAAATCACAAACCATTAGTCCCATAAAACAACAAATACTTTACCCCATAAAATACCAATCACATTGACCAAAAATACTTAAACCCTTATCCCAAGAAAACTGTAAACACTTAGCCCTAGAAAACCAATAACACTCTTATATAGAAAAATTGAAACCCTCATCCCCAAAAAACCCAAAAGCACTCTGCCCTCGAAAACCGAAAATAAACATACCCCCCAAAAGCTCCAAAATCTCAGCTTGAGATAAACCTAAAAGATCATCCCTAGAAAACCTAAAATATTCATCCCGAGAAAATACTAAACCCTTAATCGCAAAAAAAATCCCAATCCATAGGCCATCGGAAACAATAAATCCATATCGCTAAAAAAACAAACCCTTAGGTACAAAAAACCTAAAACTCCATCCGTTTGAAAACCACAAAACCACATCCCCAAAAAACCATAATCCCTTAGCCCTAGAAAAGCCAATACCCTTATCCATATGAAACTTCAAACCCTCAACCCTAGAAAACCTAAGACACTCGTCCCCAAAACCCTAAACTCTCCACTACATAAAACCCCAACCCCCCATCCCCAAAAATCCATAAACCCACATTAATAGAAAACACTAACCCCTAATAACCATAAAACCCAAATTCCTTAGCCTCAATAAAACCATAAAACCTCTTCCCAAAAAAATCCAAGATCATCATCCAAAAAAAACTTAAATCCTCATCCCTAGAAAAACCTAAATCATAAGACTAACAAACCCTAAACCCTTATTCCTAGAAAACTGTAAACCTGCCCATCAAAATCCTAAACCCTGAAACGCAAAAACCCACAAACCATCATCACTATAAAACCCTATAACCTTATCCCCTAATAACCAAAAAATTGTTTTCCCAGAAAATGTCAAACCCTCATACATACAATACCACATACCATCATCCCCCTAAAACCCAAAACACATAGCCCTAGAAAACCATAAACCCCTATCCCAATAAAACCAAAAACCCACCACCCAATAAAACAAAAATCCATGTGTCATAGAAAACCATAAAATTCCATCCACATAAATTCGTATCCCCTCACCCATAAAAAAACCTAAATATTTATCACCAGAAAACACTCAAACATGACCCTATGATAACACTAAACATGATCCCTAGAAACCTCTATACCCTCATCTCTGGAAAACCCTTTACCTTTATCCCTAGAAAACCCTTATCCCTTGGCTCCAAAAAAATCTACACCTTTATCTATAAAAATCCAAAATCTCTTAGTCCTAGAAAACCCAAAACCTTCACAAATAGAATCTCAAATCCCTCATCCATGAAAATCAATAAACACCCAGCCCTAGATAACACTAAACCCCCAGATCTAAAAAACCCTAATCAATTATCCCCATTAAACCCTAATCCAATGTACCTATAAATCCCTATAATTAAAACCATTATCCCCATAAAAATGAAATCCCACAACTCCCAGAAACCCTAAACCTTTATCCCCAAAAATTCTTAAACCCTCTACCCAAAAAAACCTGTACACTCATGCTTAAAACCATAAACCTTCAACCCCAAAAAAAAACTAAACCCCTATCCCCAGAAAACCCTTAACCATGATAACCAAATAATCCTAAAACCTCATCCCCCAAAACAATTAAACCTAAAAATCCATAAAAAAATGTTAAACATACTTCTCTAGAAAACCCAAAAACATCATCCCCACAAATGCCTAATCCTAAGTAAAAAAACCCAAACCCTTATCCCGAAAAATCCTAAAAACTTATCACCGGGATACCATAAAAACCTAGACCCAAAAAACCGTAAACAACCATCCCCATACTACCCTAAATTCTTAGACCCCAAAATAATATAAACCCCAGCCCCAGAAATCCCTAAACCATCCACCCAAAAACACCCAAAATCTTAACCCCACAATGTTGAAAACAGTAACCCCTAAGAAACCCTAAACCCTTATCCCCAAAAAAACATATGCAATCAACCCCATAAAACACTTAACCCTAAGCCCGCATAAAACCTAAACCTTTATCCCCAATAAAACCCAATCAATTATACCCATTGAACCCTAAGCCCTCATCCCTATGAAACTCTAAACCCTCAGCCACATGAAATCATTAACACTCAACCCCAACAAAACCATTAACCCTTAGCCACATGATTCCCTAAACTCTAATCCCGAGATAACATAAACCCCTATCCCCAAGAAACCCAAAAGGCTAAGACCCATTATACCATAATGCCTTAGCCAGGGAAAACTGAAACCATTAGTCCAAAGAATCCTTAATCCATTAACCCTAAGAAACCCTAAGCTATAAATCCTAAGAAACCCTAAATGGTTATCCTCATGAAACTCAAAAAAATCTTCCAAAGATACTCTAAACCCCCATACCAATGAAACCCTAAAAATTCATCCCCATGAAGCCTAAATATAAATTCCCATGAATCCCTAAACCATCATCCCCATGATACCCTATACCATCAACCCAAATAAAAACAATACCATCATCACTATGATACATTGAAACCTCATCCCCAGAAAACCCTAAACCATCATCCCAGGAAACACTACACCCTCATCCATAAGAAACCCTAAACAATCTTCCCCACGAAACTCTAACCACTAATCCTAATGAAACCCAAAACCCTCATCCCATAGAAACCCAAACCATCATTATAATGATACCCTTACCCTCTTCAATAGGATACCCTAATCCCAAACCCCTACGAAAAATTAAAATCCTTAAAACCTAGATTCCCTAAACAATCTTCAATAAGATACCCTAATCACTCATCCCAATGAAACCCTTAACCCTTAGCCCCAAGAAACCCAAAACCCTCGTCACTAAGAAATCATGAACCATTTGACCAATGAACATGAAAATTTCATCACCATGATACCCCATAACCTCAAACTGATGAGACCCTAAATGGTCAGCACTAAGAAAACATAAATACTTGACCCCAAATTAACATAAACCCTCCTCACTAAGGATCCTTAACCCACACCCCAATAAATCCTAAACACTCATCGCTAAGAAAACCTAAACCCCCAGCCTGATGAAACCCTGAACCCTAAACCCTGAAAAACTAATCACTCATCCCTAAGAAACAATAAATCATCATCCTCATAAAACCCTAAAACAATACCACCAACGAACCCTAAACCCTTAGCCTCATGAAACCCAAAACATTAAGTGCTAAAAAAACCCACAACTCTAATAAAAAAAATACCCTCATATAAATCTAAAAAAATACTCAAACCATGGTCCCATAAAACCAAAAAGTCTATTCCTAGAAATTCACACATCCCACAACCCAAAAATCATTAAAACCTCATCCCAAAACCCCTAAATCCTCATCCCAAAAAAAACACTAAACCCTCATCACAAAACAACTCTAAACCCTTATTTTAAAAAAACCATAACCCACATCCCCAAAAACCCTAAACCCTGCCAAAAAAAATCATAAACCCTCAACCCATAAAAAACTTCAACACTCAGGAATAATAAACCCTCAAACCACATCCATAATAAACCATAAAATCTCATCCCTAAAATTCATTAGACCCTCAGTACCCAAAACCCTAAATAATAATACCAAAAAAACATAAAATCATAACCCCAAAAAATCGTAAACTCTCAGCATTAGAATACAATCAACACATAGTAAAAAAACACTCAATCCTCATCCCTGCAAAAAAATGAAAACATTATCCCTCTAAAAACCTAAACCATTATCTCTAAAAACCCACCGCAACCAACTCCCTAAAAAAATCCTAAAATCTCTTAAAAAAATCACAAAAATATCTTTCCCCAAAAACCCTAACCCCACAGCCATACAAAAATATAATACCACATCCAATTAAAACTGAAAACCATCAGCCCTAAAAAACCCACAACCCTTAGCCACAAAAAATCTAAACCCTTATACCCAAAACCCCTCCACCCTCATTCCCAGAAAACCTCATCCAAAAAATACCTCATCTCTGGCTCTAAAAACCCCAAAATAATTGAACCAATAAAACCTAAACCCCAGATTCAAAAACCCTAATACATAATCCCCCAAGTCCCTTATCCCACTACTAAAAAAGTCCATAAATTATATACACAAAATTCTAAACCCTTTCCATAAAAATCTATAAATCATCATCCCCCAAAAACACTCAACTCCAAGGAATTAAAACCATTCAACAATCATCCCAAAAAGGTATAATCCATCAGTTCCAAAAAAATCCTTGAAAATCATCTCCAAAAAATGATCATAATTTATTCCAAAAAACCAAAAACTGTCATCCAAAAATACAGTAAACCCCTGTCCTAAAAAATATTCAACTCTAAGCCCCCAAAAACCCTAAACCCACATCCAGAAAAATCCTCACGACTTCACCCAATAAACCCTAAACCCTTGACCCCAAAACACACAAAAACCCTAGCCACAATTAACCCTAAACTATAATCCATAAATCCCCTAAAATCCCATCACCAAAAATCCACAAACCGTTATCCAAAATAAACAATAAACCCAAATATCCAAAACCTGTAAACCCTCACCCCCAAAAAACCATAATTTCTGATCCAAAAAAATCCAGAAACCCTAAGGAAATAAATCCATAATCCCAAATTCATAAAAACCCCTAAAACTCATCCCAAATAAACCTAATATGTCAGCCCCAATGAACAAAAAACCCTTAGCCACAAAAAACCCTAACCCCTCAGCAACAAAAAACTATAAACTCTCAACCCCAGACAACCATAATACTTCATTGGAAACAAATCCTTAAACCCTTATCCCCATAAAACCCTAAACCCTCATCCCCAAAAATATAAAAACCATCATTCCCAAAAAACCCTTAACCCTCATCCCAAAAAAAACCTGAAACCCTCATCGCAAAAAACCAGAAACCCTCATTTAATGAACCCTAAACCCTTGTCCATAGAATACCAAAATCCATTAACCCAAAAAACCAAAACACTTCAAGTCTCACAAAATATAAACCCTCATCACAACAACCTAGTAAACCATCATTCACAAAGAAACATAAACCCTCAAGACCAAATAACCCTATCCAATTACCCATAAATATCCCCCAATACTCATCCCATACAAAAAACCAAACCCTCAACCCAAAATAACCATAAAAACTATACCCCAAAAAATCATCAACAATCATCACTGAAAAAACACAAACCATTCCTATCAGACGACCCTAAACCGTCATCCCTAAACGACCTTAATACCAAAGACCAAAAATATATATATTCCCTCTGTGCAAAAAACCCTCAACCCTCAGCCCAAAAAATGTCTTAACCTACACCCCTAAAAAACCACTAAACCATAAAATGTCAATAATCATCCATAAAATACCAAAAACAATCAACCGAAAAAACCTAATATCATGAACCCCTAAAAACCCATAAAACATCAGCCCATAAAATCCCTCTACACATAGCCCGAAAAAACATTAAACCCTTATCCCCAAAAAAACACTCAACCCACATCCCAAAAAATAACTCAACCTTAAGTCCCAAGAAAACATAAACACTCCCAAAAAAATATTCATCCCTCATACATAGAAACCCCTCAGCCCTCAACCCCAAAGATCAAACAACCATCTTCCCAAAAAACACTAAACACACAATGGAAAAAATCATGCTACTCTCATCCCCCAAAAAACCTGAACCCACAAACTAAAAAACCCTATACCATCATCCCTAGAATACCATCAAACCTCAACCCCAATAATCAAAAAACCCTAACCCCTAAAAATCCTTAAACCCTAATCCCTAATACACCCACAACACTATGGCCCAAAAACCGTCAACCCTAACCCCATGAAACCCTAAACCCTCATCACCGAAAATACCTCAACCCACTACCCAATGAAAACCCTCAACACCAAAAAAACCACACCCCTCATCCCCAAATAATACTCAACCCTCAGCCCAAAATAAGTCATAAATCCAAAATACATATGAAACCCTATACCTTGAAACCAAGAATAACCTAAACCCTCAGCTGTAAAAAATCCTCAACTCTCATAAAAAATACCCAAAATCCTCAACATAAAAAACCATTCAACCATAATCCCTAACATAATAAACACTATAATAAAAAAACCACATCCCACTGCCAAAAAAATCCCACGACACTCAACAAAAAAACCCTATACTCATATCCTAGAAAAAACATGAACACTCAAACCTTAAAAACTAAATCCTTAGCCCTAAAAAACCCAAAACCATCAGCATGAAAAAACTATAAACCATAATATACATTAAAATATCACCCCTCACCCACAAAAAACCATAAAACCATAGACCTGAATAATCCTATAAACTCATCCCCAAAAAACACTAAATCCTCACAAAGAAAAAAACCCTCAACCCTTATAAAAAAACCCTCAACACTTATCCCCAACCCCCCCTCAACAGTAATCCCTAAAACAATAAACCATCAACCTGAAGAAAACCTCAATCATCAATCCCAAAATATTCGAAAATCTCAACACCAAAAAAACCTAAACTCTTAGCCAAAAAAAAAATAAATTCTAAACCAAAAAATTGAAAAACTCTTTCCCAAAAACCCTCCACCATCAAACCCATAACAAATTAATCCATTATATCCAAAAAACCCTAAACCCAAATCCCCAAATATCCCCCACCCATAACCATGAAAAATATTAGATCCTCATCCCCAAATAACCATAAAAACTCATCCCAAAAAATATATAAACCATGAGCCCTAAAAAACCCTAATACATCAACCCCCCAAAACCCAGAAACCCTCGACCCCAAAAATCCCAAAACTCTCGGGCACAAAAAACCCAAACTCTAGTTCCAAAGAAAACACAATATGTTATCCCCGCAAAACCCAAAACATTCGTCCCTAATACTTCTTAAACACATATCCCCAAATAAACCTAAAAACTCAACCCCAAAAAAATGAAAAACCCTCATCCCTAAAAACCATATACCCCTAGGCCAGAAAACCCCAAACCCTATGCCCCACAAAAATCAGAACCCTCATAAAAACACTGAAAAATCTCTCCAAATAAATCATAAACCATCGTGTACAAAAAATTTAAACCATCAATGCCAAAAAAACCCAAGCCCTCAGCCATAAAAAATGAGAAACCCTCATCCTCATATATCCCAAACACTCATCCCAAAAAAACTCTAAACAATCTACCCCTAAAAACACCAAAACCTCAGACCCAAAACCCCCCAAAACCTCAGCCCCAATAACCTCTAATCACACATGCATAAAAATACCTATATCATATTCCCACTAAAACAATGAAACCCTCTTCCACAAAAAGATTTATACCCTCAACCAAAAAGACCCCAATCCATCAACCTCCAAAAAACCCAATCCCTCTACTAAAAACACCCTCAAAATCTTATAAAAAAACTCTAAACCCTCAGTCCCAAAAATACCTCAAACCCTCATGCCCCAAAATCCACAATCCCTCATCCCCAAAAATCCAAAACGCTTAGTAGAAAAAACCCAAAATCTCACCCACAAAGCCTAAAACCATCATCCACCAAAAACCATACACAATCATCCAAAAACAATCTAAACCCTCAGTCCTCAAAAATCATAAACCCTCATCCCCAAAAAAATCCTAAACTAATAGTATAATAAATGCTAAACCCAATGACCCAAAAAACCCAAATCCCTCACCCCAAAAATCAACAAAACCATCACCCATAAATTTTGAATCTCTCAACCCAAAAGACTCTTAAAGCATTAGCCCTCCAGAAAAAATAATATATCATCCAAGAGAAACCCCTACACCTTAGTTCTAAAAAAAACCCAAATCTCTTAGCCCCAAAAAACCCTTAAACCCTAAGCCTCCAAAAATCCCCAAAGCTTCATCCAAAACAAATACCAAACCTTGATCCCTAAAAAAACCCAAAACTAAAACATCCAAAAAACACATAACCTATATCCCAAAAAAAACCTATACCATCATCCCTAAAAAGCATAAACCCTCTTCCAAAGAAAATCCAAAAACCTAATACCCCAAAAAATTCTAACCCCTCATAATAAAAAACCCCAAAACCTCAAACCTAAGAAACCCCTAACCCTCATCTATGAAATACCAGAAAACCTCATCCCCTAAAAACACCAAACAATCATCTTCCAAAAAATTGAAACCCTCATCCCAAAAAAACTCCAAATCCTCAGTCCTAAAAAACTATATTCCCTCATCCCCCCAAACTGAAAACCTTCAGCCCTATAAAACCCCATTCCCTTAGCGCCAAAAACCATCATCCCTAGAAAACCCCAAACTACCTACCCCATAAAAATGAAAAACTTAGAAAAAAATTTCTAGACATGTACCCCCAAACCCCTAACCATCATCCCCAAAAAACCAATAACCGTAAGAATAAGAAAACTATAATTCCACTCCTCCAAAACCCCAGAAAAACAAAAACCCACACCCCCACTCTAAAAAAAAATAAAACAGTCAACCCCAAAGACTCTGACCAAAAAAACCATAAACCAAGTACCAAAAAACAAAAACCATTAACCCCAAACCCTGAACCTAAAAATACCTAAACCGCTATACCAAGAAACCCTAAACCATCCACCCAAGAAACCCTAAACCCCCATCCCCTAAAATCTATTTTCCCTCATCCCCGATAAACCAAAACCCTTTCCATAAAAATTCAAACCCATCAACCCAAAAAATACACTAATACATGGCACCAAATAACCTTAAACCTACGTCCAAAAAAATAATCCATAAGGCCCAAAAAACCCTAAACCCTCACCACCAAATAACCCCAAACCCACACCCTCAGAAAACCATAAAACGTTACCCCCAAACCAAAACCCATGTTCCCAAATAAACCAAAAACCTCATCCCCCACAAATCTGGAACCATAATTCTAGAAAAAACATAAATTATATAAATAAAATCCTCGGCCTAAAAAACTAATTCTTGATCCCCTAAAAAACCCAAAACCCTCTATCCCGAAAAATCCTAACTGCTCATCCCTAAAAAACATAATCCACCATCACCAAAAAAACCCTAAACCCTTTACTAAAAAACATAATCCCTCACCCCTTAAAAACACAAATCCTAACCCCCAAAATTAAATAAATCCCCACACAAAAATTCCCTAAACCCTTAGATCCAAAATACACTAAAACCATTGCCCCAAAAAACACAAAACACACATCCCCAAATACCGTAAACACTCATCCAAAAAATTACTTAAACCCCCACACCCAAATTACCCTAAACCATAATCCCTAAAAACACAAAATTCATATCTGAAAAAAAAACCTAAACCCTCATCTGAAAAAAACCATAAATGCTTAGTTACAAAACCCAAAAACCCTCAACCCTAAAAAATTTGTAACCATCAGCACCAAAAATCCTATACAATAATCCGCCATAAAATCTCTAAACCCTCATACCAAAAAATATTAAACTATCAACCCCAAAATAAACTATACCTTATGTCCATAAAAAACCCTAAAAACTTATATCAAATATTCCCTAAACACTATGTCCCAAAATAACCAAAACCCTCATCCCTAAAATACACTAAACCCACAACCCATAGAAAACCAAATCCCTTAGCCCCGAAATACCCTTAATGATCATCCTAGAAAAAACTAAAAATTCAACCACAATATACCATAAAACCTAAACCATAATAAAATCTAAACCCTCATCCAAAAAAACTCTTATCCCTCAATCCAATAAATCTCTAAACCCTCATCCCCTGTAAACCCTAAACCCTCAACCCTAAAAAACCCCAAACCCTCATCCCTAAATACCCAAAACCCCCAGGACCAAAAAACCGAAAACCCTTAGACCCCACCAACCCTAAAAAATCATCCCAAAAAAACCATAAACCCTCATCCCCAAAATACCCAAAACCATTATCCCCCAAAACCCTAAACCCTAATCTATAATATACCATATAACCTCATCCCGAAAAAACCCATAAACAAACAACCCCCAACAATCCGTAATCTCACATCACCAAAAAGAACCTAATCCCTCAGCCCTAATAAATTATATCCTCAAACAACAAACAAACCTTAACCCTTATCATTGAATCCATTAATCCCTGACCACTAAAACTCCCAAAACTCTAATCCCAAAAACACCATAAACCCTACGCACAAGAAAAACCTTAACCCATAGTCCCAAAATACATTAAATCCACATAAAACAACCATAAACACCTAGCCTCTACAAAATAAAAAACCACAGCCCAAAAAATCCCCCAACCCTAAGCCCCAAAAATCCCAAACACTCATATTTGAAAAACCTAAAACCCACACCCCCAACAAAAAAAAGTCCTAAACCCTTATCCCAAAAAAATTAAAACATTAACACAGAAATCTCTAAACCATCATCTGTAAAAAAATCCTAAAGACGCATCCCCTAAATGTAATGAACCTTCAACCCCAAAAAATTATAAACCCATATCCCTAAGATGCCTTAAAACACCAAAAACCAAAAAATCCTAAATTTACAGCCCAAAAAAACCCATACACCAGATGCTCCAAATGTCCATAAAACCATAACCCCCAAAAAATAATTCTATACCCTACACCACAAAAATATTAAACCCTTATCCATAAAAACCATAAACTCTCATCCCAAAAAAAATCCTTAATCCTCTACCCCAAGAATCCATAATCCCTCAATGAAAAAATCATTCAACCCTCATCAGTAAGACACCGTAAACCCTCATTCAACATAAAATATCTATAACATAATCACCAAAATACCGTAAACCCATATCCCCCCAAAATCATAAACCCTTATCCCCAAAAGACCCCTCAACCCTTGTTACTATGAAATAATAAACCATCGACACCAAAAAAACGAAAACCATTGAGCCAAAAAACCCCAAATCTATAGTTAAAAAATAACCTAAACCCTCCACACCAGAAATCCCTAAACCCTCGTTAACTAAAAATCCTTAACCCAGTTCCCTAAAAAACTGAAAACCCAAAGCCCCAAACAATCCCCATGCCCTAAAACTAAAAATCCCCAAACCATTATCCCAAAAAAACCCAAAACCATCATCCCCAAAAAAACCATAAACGTTAATCCCCAAAACCCTATACCTCAGATCGAAAAAACTGTAAACACACAACCCCAAAAAACAAAAATTATTTAAACCCAAAAAATAGTAAACCCAATGTTCACATAAACCCTAAAATCTCAGTCCCAGAAAAATCCAAACCCTCTCCCCAAAACCCTAACCTCATCACTAAAATATAAAGATATTCATAAAATAACATGAATACCTTTTCCCCCAAAACCATAAATGCTCACCCCAAAAAACCCCAAACCATTATCCAAAAAACCCCAAACCCTAAGCAAAAAAAATCCAAAACACTAATCCTTGAAAAGACACATTCCCTCAACTAAAAAAACAAAAACCAACAGCTCTGAAAAACTCCAAACACTCATACAAAAAACCCAAAAACCCTCTCCCCCAAAAAATTTGAAATTGTAAACCCCAAAAAACCCCAAAACTCAACTCCTAAAAACCACCAAACAATCATCCCTAAAAAACCAAAAACCCTTAGCCAACATAATCCCCAAGTCCCTAACCGAAATAAACCATAGACCCTAAACCATAAAAATGTTCCAAACCATGATCAAAAAAAATCACAAACCCTCATTCCCAAAAATCCCCTACCTATCAGCCCTAAAAACCCCATACCCTTAGCCATAAAAAACCCATAACATCATCCATGAAAACCACAAACCCTCACCCCTAAAAAAACAAACAAACCTCAGCACAGAAAACCAAAAAACCTTATCCCAATAAACATGATACAATCGTCCAAAAAAAACATTAAACCCTCACTCCCAAAAATACCAATACCCGCACCCCCAAAATCGTATACCCCAATGAACAAAAAACCCAAAAAAATCATATCCAAAATACCCTATACTATCATACCCCCAAAACAATAAAAAATAATCTTCCTAACACACTAAACCCTTATCCCCAAAAAACACTAAACCCTTAGCCCCAAATAACTATAAACACTTAACCCCCAATAAACCTAAAACACACAGCACAAAAAATCCCAAGAAACACCAGACCCTCATCCCAAAAATGATATAAAACTTAATCCCTCGTAATGAAAAAATACACACCCTAAAAAATTCCTAATCCATCAACCCTAAAAGAACCCTATACAATTATCCAAAAAAACATTAATCCCTTAAAACATAATTATTCTAAAAGCCTACGTCCTAGAAAACTCAAATCCCTCAACCCAAAAAACACTAAACACATAGGCCCAAAACATTCTGATCACTAAAACAAAAAAAACCCTAATCCCACAACCCCAAAAAACCTTAAACACTCACCCCAAAAAACAATAAACCAATATCTCTCAAGAAACAGAAACACTATGACCTCAAAACCCCAAACCCTCATCCCAAAACAAATCCTAAACCGTTTGAAAAAAACACATAAACCCTCGTACAAAAGAATACCAAAACCCTATAAACCCTAAATTGTAATCCCTCAAAAATCATAAACCCTAAACCCCCAAAAATCGAAAGCCATCACCCCAAAAAACCCTAAAACCTCATCCTCAAAAAACCCTTATCCATTATCCACAATAAAATATAAACCAACTATCCCAAAAAAATATAAACCCATATCCTCAATAAACATTAAATCATTATCCCCAAAAATTTCACAAACCCTCAGACCCAAAAAATAATAAACACTCACCCCCAAATAAATTAATCCATCATCCAACAAATTCCCTAAACACTCATCCCCCAAAAAAAAATTATCATTCCCAAAAAACTCCAATTCCTTAGTCCTAGATTAACTAAACCCCTAGTATCAAATATATTAAAACCTCATTCCAAAAAAACCATTAACACTAAGACCCAAAAATCCCAACAATCTATGCCCTAAAAAACCTGAATCCCTCTTCCCTAAAATACACTAACCCATTATAACTAAATAACGATAAAACTTATGCCCTAAAAATAATCACTGAACCATAAAAAACATAAAACCTCATCCAAAAAATAAATAAACCCTCATCCCCAAAATACTCTAATACCTCACCTCAAAAGAAATAAAAAACACTCCACTAAAAAAACACAAAACCCTCATCCCAATGAAACTCGAAACCCTAAATTGTAAAAAACATGAAATAATATTCTTCAAGAAACCCTCAAAACCTATCCCAAAATAATCCAAATCACAACCACAAAAATCCTTAAACTCTCATCCCCCCAAAAAATCCAAAACCTCATACTAGAAAAACTATAAACCCTTATCCACATAAAACCCTAAATCCTCATACCCGAAATATCCAAAATCCTAATACCTTCAAAACTCATAACCCTAAACCCTCATCAATAGAAACTCTTAAACCATATGCCCCAAAAAACCCAAATACATAATACCAAAAAAACTAAATCCTTCATTACCAAAAAATCCGATAAACCATCAGCCGTAGAAATCCTTAAAACATCATTCCTAGAATAACCACAACCCTCAGCCCATGAAAAACCTAAACCATAAACCCTAAATAACAATAGACCATCCGCATAAGAAAAACCAAAACACTAATTCCCCAAAACCCTAAAACCTATGCCCCATTAAACCCAAAACCCTTATACACATTAAATAGTAAACCCAAATCCTCAAAAAACCCAAAACCCTCATCCCTAGATGTTCAAAAAACCTAAGCCCAAAAAATTACTAAACACTCATCCAATGAAATACCTAAACCCTTAGGCCATGAAAACCATAATCCCTTATCTCCCGAAAACAATAAACCCCAATCCCTATAAAACCCTAAAACCTTATCCCTAAAACACCATAAACCCTTAGTGCAAGAAAATACTAAACTCTCACACCCAATAAGTCATAAACCCTATTACCCAAATTACCCTATACATTCAACCATATAAAAAATAATACTTTATCCCCTTAAAAAATAATCTCTTAGCCCCAGAAAACCCTATCCACTTAGCCCCATAAAACCGTAAACCATATTCCCTAGAAATCCATAAACCATCATCCCACCCAAAAAAAACTCAAAACCCAAAACCCCTGAAAAACCTAACACCAATCCTCACAAAACCCTAAACCATCATCCACAAAAAACCCAAAACACACAACCCCATAAAATCCTATTCTCTTACCTAAATAATTCAGAAAATATTAGCTCTAATATACCCTAAACCCCGATCCCCATAAAACTCTAAACCCTCAGTTATAGAAAACCCTAAACCCTATCGCCAAGAAAACCATAATTCCTTAGGCCCAGAAATCTATAATCCCTTATCCCTATGAAAATATAAAATCATAGCCTAAAAAAACCTAAAAACTCATCCATTATATACCATAAACCCTAATTATCAAAAAAACCTAATACCTATACCCAATAAACTAAAAATACTCAGACCTAGAAATCCCTTGACCGTATGTCCCAGAATACCCTAAACCCTCACCCCCATAAAAACTAAAACCCTCATTCATAAAAAACCATAATCCTTCATCCCTAGAAATCCCTAAATCATCATCCCAAGAAAAATGTAAAACCCAAACCAATAAAAAACACTAAACCCCCATCCCCTAAACACCTAAACCCTCTATTATATAAATTCCTAAACCCACAACCCTATAAACCCTTAAACCCAATCATCATAAAATCCTAAAGCCTCATCCCCATATAACCATAAAAAATCACAACTATAAAACACTAAATCATTATCCCCTAAAAACCCTAACCCTCATCCACTAAAAACCCAAAACCCATAACACTAAAAAAATCTAAAATCCCAGCCATATAAAAATCAAAACCATTAGCCCATGAAAACCCTAATACCTTGGTAGTATTAAAACCTTAACCCTCAGGTTGAGAAAAATATAAAACATTATCCTTATTAAAAAATAAACCCTAAACACTAGAAACACCTAAATTCTCCACCCAATGAAATTATAAACCCTAATCCCAAGAAAACACAAAAATCACATCGCATGAAATGTGTAAACCCTATGACCCATAAAACCATACACACATTTCCTTGAAAACCCAAAACCATCATCCCCAATAAATCCTAAAACCTAGTTCCCAAGAAATCCAAAACAATTATCCCAAGAAAAACCAAAACCCAAACCCACGAAAACCTTAAACCCTCAAATATAGAAATACCTAAACCCTTAACCAGAAAAACAAAAAACCCCCAGCCATAAAAAACAATAAAAAATGTTCCTCAAAACATCATAAATTCTCATCCCTAGAAAAGGCTAATCCCATAGCACAAAAAACCCTAAACAATAACCCCTAAATACTGAAAACCCTCATCCCCCAAAAAACTAAAAACTCAACCCCACGAAACTCTAAATTATCTACCCAAAAAAATCCTAAACCCTCAACCCCAAAAAACCACAAACCCTCCACTCTGAAAAACCACAAAACCTCATACCAAAAACACCAAACCCTCAACGAAAAAAAAACCCAATCATAATACCAAAAAAAACCCAAACCCCTGGTCCCAAAATCCAGAAACACTCATTATAAATAAACTTCAAACCTAAGATCCCAAAATCCCCAAGCCCACTATCCCAAAAATCCTAAACCCTATGCACCAAAAGCCCTAGACTCATAGCCCCCAAAACACAAAACCCTCATCCCCAAAAAACTAAAAACCACAGAACCCAAAAACCCTAATCCCTTTTTCATATAAAAACAGAAACCCTAATCCCCAAATAAATTTACACCCTCATCCCCAAAAAAACCAAATTATAATCCCCAAAAATTCTAATCCCATTAAGAAAAATCACTAACCCCTAGGTCCAAAAATTCCCTAAACCCATAACACCAAAAAAACCAAAATACATAGAACCAAAAAACAGAAAACCCTCATCCCTAAATATTTTAAAGCCTTAGAAACGAAAAACCATAAACACTAACCACCAAAAAACCCTGATACCTAATCCCTGAAAATCCCTATATCAGAATTCATTATAAAAACCTTAACACTTATCCCAAATTTTTTTTGAACCATTGACCCAAAATAACCACAAATAGTCTACCCCAAGAAACAAAAAACCTCAAGCCCGAAAAATGAACTAAACTCTCACAACAACAAAACATAACCCCTATTTTTTAAAATTCATAAACCCCCATCCCCAAATAATCCAAAATCTCTAGCCCAAAAAAAACCCTAAACACTCAACTCCAAAAAACCCTAAATTGTTGCCCCAAAAAAACAAATACACTCTTCACTAGAAAATCAAACACCCTTTTCCCCAGAAAACCATAATCCCTAAACTCTAAACCTCAAAAACTCCTAAAGCCTACAACACAAAAACACTAACCGTTCAACCTAAAAAACCCTAAAAACTCTACTCCAAAAAACAGAAAACCATCATCCTGAAAAAAACTGAAACGATCAACCTGAAAAATTGCTAAACCCACACCCAAAAAAACACTAATCCACAATCCCCAAATAACCCTAAACCATCATCCTTAAAAACCTAAAACACTCTTCCTGCATGAAACCATAACCTTCAACACTAAAAAACCATAAACTCATATTGAAAAAAAACATAAATTGTTATTCCCAAAATACCTAAACCCTCAACCCAAACAACCCTAAATCATGAACCCCAAAAAATCCTACACCAAAAACCCCATAACAAACTAAAAAATAATCCTAATAAATATTGAAACCCTCAATCCCAAAATATTATAATCCCCAGGTCCCAAAAAAACCCTAATTACTCATCATTGTAAAAAATGAACCCTCATCCCAAAAAATTCATAAACCCTCATCTCTAAAAAAACCAAAATCCTCAGACCTAAAAATACATAATCCTCAGCCCCAAAAATCCCAAAAACCTCTTCCCAAAATATCTATATACCCTCCACCCAAAAAAACACTAAACCCTCATCCAAAAAATGCTAAAACCACATCCCCCAAAAACCACACACGCTCGAGGCCACAAACTTGAAATCCATGGACTAGAATAACCCACAATACCGCATCACTATAAAAACCACAACCCTTATAGAAAAACCCCTTAGCCCTTGTCCCCAAAAATCTCCAAACTCTTGGCCCCAAAAACCCATAAAACCATTGCTCTAAAAAACAATAAACACTCATCCCGAAAAACTCAAAAACACACGACCCCAATAAAACTAAAATAGTATGCCTTAAGAAACCCTAAGAAATCAGTCCCAAAAGAAACACTAAACATAAAACACAAGAATAATGGAACCTTCATCCCCAAAAAACAAGATAGCATATTCCTCAGAAAACCATAATCCTTGGGCCTGAAGAAAACCTAAACCCTCATACCTAATAAAGCTATCATGTCTTACCCCCCCCCCCCAAAGTAAATTCCAGACCAACAATTCCTAATCCTTAATCCCCAAGAAATCTGAAACCCTCATCCCCAAAAAACCATAAACCCTCATTCCAAAAAATCCATAAATCTCTTCCCCCCATTACCCTAATCCCCCCCAAATACTACAATCACTAGGCCCAAAAATCCCTAATCACATAGCCTAAAAAACAATCTAAACCCTCAGTCCCAAAAAAATTTAACACTCAACACTCCACCACCCCCCAAAAAATTAATCATCCTATAAAAAACTAATCCCTATGCCAAAAAACCCAGAACCCTCAATCCCAAAAATATAATAAAACCTCACATCCATGAAAACCTAAAACCTATTCCTCTAAAAATCCATATACATTTACACCAATAAAATCATAAAATATAATCCCCCATATACACTAAACCCTCATCCCCCAAAAAACCCTAAAATCCTCATCTTAGAAAAACAATAAACAAACAGCCCCAAAAAACCATTAAACCTCAGCACAAAAAACCCGTTAACCATAATCCTCTCAAAACCCTAAAACATCATCCACAAAACCCATAACCATAAGTCTAGAAAAATCAAAAAACTTTAATCGATAAAATACCAAAACACTCGTACCATAAAAACACTAAATGGAATCCCCAAAAAACCCTAATCCCTAATCCCATTAAAACCTATACCATCATCTTCATGAATTCCTAGACCCTTAGCCAAAAAACACCCAAAACACTGAGAGTGAAAATCCACTAAACACTCATCCCCAAATAACCATTAACACTCATCCCAAAAAACACCAAACCCACAGGCCCAAAAACCCTAAACCCTAATCTGAAAAAAACGTAATACCATTTCCCCAAAAAAATCATAAAACCATAGACCCAAAATTCCATAAACCATCATCCAAAAAAACACATAACACTCAACCCAAAATAACCTAAAACCCTCAACCCCAAAATTTTTTTAACCATCTTCCCCAGAAAAACATAAACCCAAAACCCTGAAAATCCCTAAACCCATATCCCTATGAAAAACATAAACCAACATCCCATGAAAACACTAAACCCTCTGTCCAAAAAAATAACAAAACCCCCAAACCCAAAAAATAGAAAGAACTCATACCCAAAAACACTCAACCATCTTCCCCCAAAAAAACATCAACCCCCAACCCCAAAAAAACCTAAACCGTCACCACTAAAAACATATTAACCCTATACCCCTAAAAATAATCAACAAATTTTCCCTAAAAACCCTAAACCCTAACCCACAAGGAAACCTCAACCCTTAGCATCAAGAAACCCTTGACCATTGCCCCAAAAACACCTCAATCCTTGACCCCCAAAAATTCAAAACCCTCAACGGTAAAAAATCACCCAACCCTCATCCAGAAAAAACACCAAACCCTAAGACACAAAAACCTCAAAACCCTCATCCCCAAAATCACTATTCCCTAATCCATAAAAGACCATGAACCCTGGCCCATAAAAAACCTTCTACACTTAGCCCAAAAAACCCTCTAACCTCCACTCAAGAAAACCTCAACCCTGAGCCCCAAAAAAATTAAACCATCATTAAAAACTAAACACTCATCCCCAAAAAACAATAATACCTTAGTCCCAAAGTATCTTTAATCATAAATCCCCAAATAACATAAACTCTCTCTCCTAATAAAAAATAAACACTCATCCCCAAAAACCCTAAAATCCCATCCCAAATAAACCATAATCCATGGACCCGAAAATATCTTAACTCTCAGTCCCAAAAAATCCTAGACCCTATGAACTATAAAACAATATTAAGTATCCTAAAAATACTCAAAAATCATCCCTAAATCCCTTAATACACATCCCAAAAAATCCCAAAATCCTTATCCAAAAAAACCCTCAACCCTCAGCCAAAAAAACCATAAAACCTCACCCCAAAATAACATTAAACCATATGTCCTCAAAATCCTAATCCATCATCACCAAAAAATTGAAACAATTTTCCAAAAAAATACACTAACCATAAAGCCTCAAAAAAACCTAAACGCCCATACCCAAAAAACACTAAACCCATTACTCTGAAAATCCAAAACCCCTAAACCCAAAAACACTAATAACCCAAAAAACTCAACAGTCTTCTTGAAAAAACCATAAAAAACCATCACCCGAAGACCCTAAACCCTGAGCCCAAAAAATTACTCAACACATATCCCTAAAAGACATCATCACTCAACCACAAATTCCTACATCCCTTGTCCCAAAAAACCTTCAACTATTAGCCTCAAGAAACCCTCAACACTCATCCCAAAAAAAACCCTCAACCCTTCATCAAAAAAAAACCCTAAACCCTAATCCCCAATATACCATAAACCCTCAACTAGAATAACTTCTCAAACCTCAGACACAAAAAACACCTAAACCCTAACTCAAAAAACACCAAACCCTAATCACTAAAAAATCCTTAAACATAATCCAAAAAATCGTCCACACTATTCCATAAAAAATGTCAACATATAGCCTAATAAACAATCAAACCTTAACCCTTGATGACACTAAACCCTCATCCCAGAAAATCCATTGACCCTCATTCCTATAATACCATCAAATGTCAGCCCCCAGAAATATAACCCCTTAATCCTAATAAACAATCAACCCAAAGCCTGAAAACACTAAAACCTCAATACTATATCATTTTAAACCCCTATATCACAAAAATGAAAAACCCTCATCCCCAAAAAACCCAAAAACTGCAATCCATAATAATTCTAAACCCTCATCTCCCAAAAATCCCTTAACCCTCATCCCAAAAAAACCTAAATCCATAGCTCTAATAAATCACTTAATTATTATCACCTAAAATCCCAAAACCCTTATCCCCAAAAACCAGAAATCCTCATCCCCAACAAA
The DNA here is from genome assembly GCA_963277665.1 of Viscum album. Taxonomy (NCBI): domain Eukaryota; kingdom Viridiplantae; phylum Streptophyta; class Magnoliopsida; order Santalales; family Viscaceae; genus Viscum; species Viscum album. Next base: position 1,900,349,688 of record OY728141.1, read on the forward strand.
ACACTCAACCCACAACCCTAAAAATCCCCCAACCCTTAGCCACCAAAATCCATCAACCCCAAACCCAAAAGAAAAATGTCAACCCTCATCCCCCAAAAAACATCAACCATCATCCCTAAAAATCCCCAAACCCTCATCCCCAAAAATCATCAACCATGAACCCCAAAAAACCACCAACCCTCTTCCAAAAAAATCCATAGACCCTCAACCACATAATCCATGAACCCTCAGACCCAAAAATTCATCAACTCTCAGCCCCAAAGAACCCTCAAACCTAATCCCCAAACTAACCTATACCCTCATCCTAAAAATACCCTCATACTTCAGCCCTGGAAAATGCACAACCATGAAGCCAAAAATACCCTCAATTCTCAAATAAAAAAAATTATCATCCCTCATCCCCAAAACCATCAAACCTACCCTCTAACAACACCCAATCCTCATTACCCCCAAAAATCAACCCTCAGCCCCTAAAAAACCTCAACCCTCAGCCACATAAAACCCTTAACCATATTCTCTAGTAAGTCCTCAACCCTATTACACAAAAAATTCTAAAAACATAGATATTAAATGACCCTTAACCATCCACACCATGAAAAACTCATTCTTCATCCCCAAAATAGACCCTCAAACCTCAGCCCCGAAAAACACTCAGTTCTCATCCCTAATAAACCCATAACCATTTTCCACAAAAACCATTATCAATCATCCCAAAATATAGTATACCCATATCCCCAAAAACTGTAAACCCTCATCCCCTAAAATTCCTAAAACCATATCCCCAAAAACACAAAACCCCTCTACACCCAAACACCCAAAACCATAAACCACCCCAAACCCAAAACCATGAACCCCAAAAAATATTAAACCCTAATCCCCTAATAAAATTTGAAAATCTAATCAACAAAAAAACATAAAGACTCAATCCAAAATAATCCTATACCCACATTACCAAAAATTTCCATAAACCATCACCCCTAAGAAAACCCTAATCTCAAATCCCAAAAAACCGTACTCTATTATCCCTAGAAACACATAATCAATAACAAATTAGAAACCTAAATCATTGTCCCAAAAAGACCATAACCCCATCCCAAAATACACATAAACTTTCATTCCCAAAACAACCTAAACCATTTCACCCCAAAAAACCTTCAATCCTCTAAAAAAAACTCTAAACCCTCATCCATAAAAAACCCTAAACACTCAACCCTAAGAAACCCTAACCCTTCATCCAATTAAACCCCTAAACCCTCATCACATAGAAAACCAAACCATCATCCTAATGAAACCCTTAACCCTCTTCAATAGGATACCTTAAACCCAAGCCCCTACGAGACATTAAAATACTTAGAACATTGATTCATTAAACAATATTGACTAAGAAACCCTAAACAATCATCCCAATGAAACCCTTAACCATTTTCCCCAAGAAACCCAAAACCCACATCACTAATAAATCCTGAAACATCTGTCCAATGAACCTGAAACTCTCATCACCATGATATCCTATACCCTCAGACTAATGATACCCTAAATGGTCATCACTAAGAAACCATTAATAAACCCTAAATTGTCAATGATCATCCCTAAAAGTTACAAAAACATCAAAAAAACCTAAACATATGAACCCCTAAAAACCCATAAAATTTCATCCCATAAAATCCCTCTACCCATAGCCCCAAAAAATATTAAACCCTCATCCACAAAAAACTCTCAACCCAAATCACAAATAATAACTCAACCCTGAGTCCCAAAAAACAATAAACCCTCAACCATAAAAAAATTCGTCGCTCAGACCTAGAAACCCCTTAGGCCTCAACCCCAGAGATCAGACAACCATCGTCCCAAAAAACACTAAACCCATAACCCAAAAATTCCTTCAAATATTATCCCCCAAAAACCCACAACCTTATGACTAAAAAACCCTAAAACCTCATCCCTAGAGGTCCCTCAATCCTCATCCCCAAAAATCCCAAAACCCTAACCCCTAAAAAAACATAAACCCTAATCCCTAAAACACCCTCACCACTAAGCCTCTAAAACCCTCAACCCTCACCTTAAGAATCCCGAAACCGTCATCACCAAAAATTCATCAACCCTCTACCCAATGAAAACCCTCAACACCAAAAAAACCACATCCCTCATGGAAAAATAAAACTCAACCCTCGCCCAAAAATAAAAACCTAATCCAATAGACATACGAAACCCTATACCCTGATCCTAGAACAACCTAAACCCTCATCCATAAAAAATCCTCAACTCTCATCCAAAAATACCCTAAATCCTCAAAATCATAAATCATTCAACCATCATCCCTAATAACACTAAACACTACAAGAAAAAACCCTCGTCCCTCTGTTGCAACAAACCCTAGACACTCATCCAAAAAAACCCTAAACTCTTTTCATAGAAAAAACATGAACCCTCAGACCCCAAAAAACCTAAACCCTTATCCATAAAAAACCCAAAACCATTTGCCTGAAAAAACTATAAACCTTATTCTACATAAAAATATTAACCCTCACACAAAAAAACCAAAAAAATTAGACCCAAATAATCCTAAACACTAATCCCCAAAAAACAATAAAACCTCACTACCAAAAACCCTCAACCCTTATCCAAAAACAAATCCCCCAACCCTTATCCCAAAACACGCTCCACCATAATCCCTACAAAAAATCAACAATCAACCTGAAAATAAACTTCAAGCCTCAACCCCAAAAAATAATAACCTCTCAACACCAAAAAATCCTAAACACTTATCCCAAAAAAACCATGAACCAAAAAAATGATAATCTCTCTCTGAATAACCCTCAACCATTGGACCCAAACAATCATAAACAATTACTTTTAAAAAAACATAAACCAAAATCCCCCAAAAAAACCCAACCCTAACCATGAAAAATATTAGACCCTCTTCCCCAAAAAGACCCTAAAAACTCATCCCAAGAAATATATAAACCTTGAGCCCCAAACAACCCTAATACCTCATCCACCCAAAACCCTGAATCCCTCGACCCCAAAAATCATAAAACCCTCGGCCCCAAAATACCCCAAACTAGAGTTCCAAAGAAAACCCAATTTGTCATCCCCCTAAAATCCAAAACCCTCACCTATATTACCTACTAAACACCTAGCCCTAAATAACAATAAACAATTATACCCAAAAAAATGAAAAACCCTTATCCCTAATAACCATGTACCCCTAGACCCCAAAACCCCAAACCATAAGACCCAAAAACCCAAAACCCTCACAAAAACACTAATAAAACTCTCCGAATAAATACTAAAACATCATTTTTAAAAAACACTAAACCTTCAACCCCAAAAAATCCCATGCCCTCATCCACAAAAAATGAGAAAACTTCATCCTCAAAAAACCCAAACAATCAAACCTAAAAAAATCCAAACACTCCGCCCCTAAAAACACCAAAACCACAGACCAAAAAATCCCCCAAACCTTAGCCCCAATAACCTCTAGTCACACATTCATAAAAATACACAAACCCTATCCCCACCAAAACCCTGAAACACTCTTCCCAAAAGTAATTATACCCTCAACCACAAAGACCGTAATCCATAAACCTCTGAAAAACCCAAACCCTCTACCCAAAACACCATCAAACAATCATAATAAAACTCTAAACCCTCAGTCCCAATAAACCCTCAATCCATCATGCCCAAAAATCCCCAAAACATCATCCCCAGAAATCCTAAATACTTAGTAGAAAAAACTCAAAATCTCTGCAACAAAACCTAAAACCATCATCCACCAAAAACCATATACCCTCATCCAAAAACAATCTAAACCATCATACATAATAAAACATAATCCCCCATCCCTAAACAATCCCAAACGAGTAGTATGAAAAACATAAACCCAAAGACCCAAAAAAACTTAATCCCTCACCTAGAAATTCTGCAAAACCATCGACCCCAAAAATTGATTCACTCAACCCAATAAAACTCTTTAACCATTAACCCCCAATAAAAACTAAATTATCATCAAAGAAATAACCTTTTCCCTTAGTCATAAAAAACCCAAATACCTTATCCCCATTAACCTATATACTCTAAGCCTCCATAAAACCCCAAAACCTCATCCAAAAAATTCCAATCCTTGATCCCCAAAAAAACTCAAACATGAAACATCCAAAAAACCCAATAACTATATCCCAAAAAACCCATACCCTCATCCATAAAAAGACTAAACCCTCTTTCCAAAAAAAATCATCAACCTACTACCCTAAAAAAATCTAACCCCTCATTCTAAAAAAACCCAAACCCTCAACCCAGAAAAACACTTAACCCTCATCTCTAAAATTCCCCCAAACATCATCCCCTGAAAACACCAAACAATCATCTCCCAAATAACTGAAACCCTAATCCCAAAAAAAACCTAAACCATCATCCCAAAAAAACCACAAAACCTCAATCCAAAAAAAAATCTATTCCCCATCCCCCCAAAATCCAAACCCTCACACCAAAAAACCCCCATTCCCTATGGCCCCCGAACCCTCATCCATAGAAAACCCCAAACCACCTACCCCCAAAAAATGAAAACGTTAGACAAAAAACCCCTAGACAATTATCCCCAAACCCCTAACCCTCATCCCAAAAAAACCCAAAACCATAAGACCAAATAAACTCTAATTCCACAGCCACAAAAACACACAAAAACGTAAACCCACAACACCCCCCAAAGAAAACACTCAACCCCAAAGACTTGGACCTAAAAATCGACATATCCTCATCCAAAAAAACCAAAACCATTAACCCCAAACCCATATCCCTAAAAATAATTAAACCATAGTACCATGAAACCATAAACCATCCACCCCAGAATATCTAAACCCTCAACCCCAAAAATATCTTAACCCTCATCCCTGATAATCCAAAACCCTTTCCATAAAAAATACAAACCGACTGTCCCCAAAATACACTAATTTCATATCTCCAAATAACTGTAAACCCACATCCTCAAAAAAGATCTCTAAGGCCCAAAATACTCTAAACCCTCACCACAAAATAACCCCAAACCGTTACCCACATAAAACCATAAAACATAACCCCCCCAACCTAAATACTTGTTCTAAAAAAAACCCAAATCCTCATTCCCCACAATTCCAGAACCATAAATCTGGAAAAAGCCTAAAATTAAAAAAAAACAATAATCCTTCGGCCTATAAAACTAATTCCTCATCCCTAAAAAACCCAAAAACCTTTATCCAAAAAAACTGTAATTGGTCATCCCTAAAAAACCTAATCATCCAGCCCCAAAAAAACCTTAAACCCTTTCTCAAAGAATAACATAAAACCTCACCCCTTAAAAACACTAATCCTCATCGCCAAAATTAAATAAATCCTCACACAAAAACTCCCTAAACCCTTAAATCCCAAATACACTAAAACCATTCTCCCAAAAAACCCAAAACACACAGCCTCAAAAACCGTAAACACTCATTCAAAAAATTACCTAAACCATCAAACCCAAAATACCCAAAACCATAATCCCAAAAAATTATAAATTCATATCTGAAAAAAACCCTAAACCCTCATCTTAAAAAAACCATAAAATAATATTTCCAAAACCCCAAAACCTTCATCCCTAAAAAATATAAAACCATTAGCACAAAAAATCCTAAACAATAAGCCCCTAAAAAATCTCTAAACACTCATAAAAAATAAATAAACTATCAACCCCAAAAAAAATTATACCCTCTCTCCATAAAAACTCTAAAACCTTAGACTCACAATTTCCCAAACACTATGTCCAAAAATATCCAAAACCCCCATCCCTAAAATACACTAAACCATCAACCCATAGAAATTATTATCACTTAGCCTCAAAATACCCTTAATGCTCAGCCTAAAAAACAATAAAAATTTATCCACAATATAAAAAAAACCCTCAACGCACACCTCCCTAAACCATAAACCATATAAAAATCTAAACCCTCATCCAAAAAAACACTTATCCCTCATTCCCAAAAATCCCTAAACCCTCATCCCCTAAAAACCCTATACCCTCAACCCTAAAAAATTCTAAACCCTCATACCTAAAATACCCTAAACCCCAGGACCAAAAAACCCAAAAACCTCAGACCCCACCAACCCTAAACCATCATCCCCAAAAAAACCATAAACCATTAGCCCAAAAATAACCTAAACAATTATCCCCCCAAAACATAAACCTTAAGCTCAAAAAAACCATATAATTTAATCCTGAAAAAACCTTAAACAACCATCCCCAAACATACCCTAATCTCACATCACCAAAAAAACCCCTAATACCTCATCACCAATAAATCATATCCCCGATCACTAAAATAACCTTAACCCTTATCATTGAAACCCTTAAACCCTCACCACTGAAACACCCAAAACTCTGATCACAAAAAACCATAAACCCTCCGCCCAAGAAAACCCTTAACCTATAGCCCCAATATACCTTAAACCCACATCTGATAAAATTCAAAAACACTCAGCCATAGCAAACTGAAAACCGACAACCTAAAAAATCCCCAAAACCTATTCCCCATTAAACCCAAACACTCAACTTCAAAAAACCAAAAACCCACATCCCCAACCACAAGAAAACCTAATCCCTTATCCTAAAAAAAACATATAACATTAACCCCCAAAACCGAAAACCCTCATCCATAATAAAATCCAAATCCCTCATCCACTAAAATTAATGAACCCTCAACCCCAAAATATTCTAAACCCATATAGATAAGAAACCCTTAAACACCAGCACCCAAAGAACCCTAAATTCACAGCCCCAAAAAAACCTACACATGATGCTCCGAAAATCCATAAACCCTTAACCCCCCAAAACTAGCCTATACCCTACACCACAAAAAATATTAAACACTCATCTATAAAAACCCTAAAACCTCATCACAGAAAAATCCTTAAACCTAAATCCCAAGAAAAATTAAACTCTCAATTAAAAAAACATTAAACCCCCTTCAGAAAAACCTTGTAAACCCTCATACAAAAAAAATCTCTAGACCCTCATCACCAAAATATAGTAAACCAATAGACCCAAAACGTATAATCCCATAGCCCAATAAAAACCCCAACACTCGTCACTATGAAATAATAAACCATCAACACCAAAAAACCGATAACCATAGATCCAAAAAACCCAAACATGGAGTGTAAAAATACCCTAAATCCTCAACACCAAAAAACCCTAAACCTTCATCAACTAAAAATTCCTAACCTTTATCCCTAAAAAACCGAAATCCCAAAGCCCCCAAAAATCCAAAGCCCTCAATCTATTAAACCCAAAATCATTTTCCCCAAAAAACCCAAAACCATCATCCCCAAAAAACCATAAACTTTAATACATAAAACCCTATACCTCACCCCCGAAAAACAGTAAACACATAACCCCGAAATACCAAAAATATTTAAACCCAAAAATGGTAAACCATATGTTCTCATAAAACCTAATATCTCAGTCCCAAAAATCCCATAACCTCACCCCAAAAAACCCTAACCTCTTCACTAAAAAAACCAAGATATTCATAAAAAACACTAGTCTCCTAGCCTCCTAATACCTTAAATACTCACCCAATGAAACCCCAAACCATTATCCAATAAACCCCAAACCTAGAGTATAAAAAATACAAAACACCCATCATTGGAAAAAAATTTCACATCTAAAAAAAACAAAATACCGTCATCTCTGAAAAACTCCATAGACACATCTGAAAAATCCAAAACCCTCTCCCAAACAATAATGGAAATTTTAAACCCCAAAAAACATCAAACCTCAAATCCAAAACCCCCAAAAAAAATCATCCATAAAAAACCAAAAAACCCTATATACCCAATAAGCCCCATGTCCCAAACACTAATAAACCGTAGACCGTCAACCATACAAAAATTTCCAAACCATCATCCAGAAAAAATCCCCAACCCTCATTCCAAAAAATATCCTACCCACCAGCCCCAAAAACCCTAAACCATTAGCCATAAAAAATACATACCATCAGCCAAAAAAACCAGAAACCCTAATATCTAAAAAAACCCTCTGCACAAAATACAAAAAAACCATATCCCTAAAAATCATGAAACACTCATAAAAAAAACTAAACCCTCATTCTTAAAAATACAAAACCCCTCACCCCCAAAACCTTATACCTTAATGCCCAATAAATCTAATCCCTCATACCCAAAATAACCAAAACCATCATACCCCAAAACACTAAACAACAATCCTCAAATTACACTAATCCCTTTTCCCCAAAAACACTAAACCCTTATCCCCAAATAACTGTAAACCCTTAACCCCTAATAAACCAAAAACACGTAGACCAAAAAATCCCAAGAAACACTAGACCCCCATACCAAAAAAGATATAAAACATTATCCCCCAAACTAAAAAATATCCTCACCCCAAAAATTACTTAATCCCTCAACCCAAAAAGTACCATAAACCATTATCGAAAAAAACATTAATCCATTATAAAAAATTAATCATAAAACCCTAAGTCCTAGAAATCCAAAATCCCTCAACCCAAAAAACACTAAACACATAGCCGCAAAATATTCTGAGACCTATAACCAAAAAACCCTAATCCCATAACCCCAGAAAACCTTAAACACTAAACCCAAAAAATATTAAGCCATTATCCTCGCAAAAACACGATGCACTAAGACCTCAAAACCCTAAACCATTATCCCCAAAAAATCCTAAACAGTTTGAACAAAAACACATACACCCTCATCCAAATGAATCCGTAAACCCTAAACCCTATAAAACCCTAAATGTAATCCCCCAAAAATCATAAACCTTAAACCCCCAAAAATCAAAAACCATTGCCCCAAAAAACACTAAACTCTAATCGTTAAAAAACCCATGACCATTATCCCCAATAAACTATAAACAAACTAACCCAAAAAAATAAAAACCCATATTCCCAAAAAAACATAAACCCTTATCCCCAAAAAACCAAAGAACCTCTTCCCCCAAAAATAATTACAACTCAGCCCCAAAAAAACGAATCCATCATGAAACAAAATCTCTAAACCCTCATCCTCAAAATACACTAAACCATTATATCTATATAACAATAATTCATATTCCCTTAAAAAATAAACACTCAACCATTAAAAATCTGGAACCTCAACCAAAAAATAACTAAACACCCATCCCAAAAAAATCTAAAACCTCACCGAAAAAAAATAAAAAAACACTCCACTAAAAAAACAGAATCCCCTCAACCCAAAAAAACACAAAATCCTAAATCCTAAAAAACATGAAATAATCATCAGTAAAAAACCCTCAAGTCGTATCCGCAAAAAATCCAAATCACAACAAAAAAAAAACTTAAACTCTCATCCCCAAAAAAATACAAACCCATCCCAAAAAAACTATAAACCCTTATCCACATAAAACCCTAAAACCTCATAACTGAAAAATCCAAAATACTAATACCTTCAAAACCCTTAACCCTTAACCCTCATCAATAAATAATAGTAAACCCTATTCCCCAAAAAACCCAAATACATAATCCCAACAATCATAGCTCCATTAAACCCTAAAAAAAGATCCCCATATAACCCTAAACCCTCAGTTATAGAAAACCCTACACCCTCTTCACAAGAAAACATTAAACCCTCATCCCCAAAAATCCCTAAAGCATCATCCCTGGGAAACTATAAAAACATAGCCTCCAAAAACCCTAAACCTTCATCTATTAAATACCATATACCCTCAAGAACAAAATATCCTAAACCATCTACCCTATAAAATAGTAAACACTCAGACCTAGAAAACCCTTGACCCTATGTCCCAAAAACCCCAAAACCCTAACCCCCATAAAAGATAAAACCCTCATCCATAAAAAACCCAAAAAATTCATCCCTAAAAATCCCTAACACATCATGCCAGGAAAACCATAAACCCCAAAAAACCATAAATCATCACCCCCCTAAATACCTAAACCATCTATTATATATATATTCATAAACCCACAACCCTATAAAACCTTAAACCCTTATCACCATAAAACCCTAAACCCTCATCCCCAAACAACCATAAAACCCGCAATAAGAAAACAGTAAACCCTTATCCCCAGATAACCCTCAACCGTCATCCCCTAACAACCCAATACCCATTACACAAGAAAACCCTAATCTCTTAGCAATAGAAAAACCAACATAATTACACCAAGAATACCCCAATACCTTGGACGAAGAAAAACCTAATCCCTATGCTTAGGAAAAAAATAAAACATTATCCTTATTAAACCATAAACCCCCAACCCTAGAAACCCCTAAATTCTCCTCCCAATTCAAATATAAACCATAATTCCTATAAAATCCAAAAATCACATTGCCGAAAATGTGTACACCATATTCCCCAGAAAACCATACACACTTTTCCTTGAAAACCCAAAACCATCATCCCCAATAAATCCTAAACCCTAGTTCCATGGAATCCCTAAACAATTAGCCAAATAAAAAACAAAAACCATATCCCAAGAATACCCTAAACCCTCATCTATAGAAATTCTTAAACCCATATCCAAGAAAAATTGAAAATCCTCATCCCTAGAAAACCCTAAAAACTATTCCTTGGAAAATTATAAATGATCATCCCTAGAAAAGGATAAAACCATAGCACAAAAAACCCTAAACAATCATCCCCCAAAACTAAAAACCCTCATCCATAAGAAACACTAAAAACTTGACCCCATTAAAAATTAAACCCTCTAACAAAAAATCTTAAACCCTCAACCCCCCAAAACCACAAACCCTCCACCCAGAAAAACGCCAAAACCTCAGTCCCAAAACACCAAACCCGTAACCGAAAATAACTCAGAACATCGTACGGAAAAACAGTCAAACTTCTGGTCCAAAAATCCCCAAACTCTCATTCTAAAAAAACCCCAAATAGGAGATCCCAAAAACCCCAATCCCACTAACCCAAAAAAACATAGACCATTTGAAAAAAAAATTCCTTGACCCATATCCCCCAAAACCCAAAATACTCATCCCCAAAAAAATTAAAAAGCACAGATACCAATAACCCTAATACCTTTTCCATAAAAATATCCTAAACCATATGCCCCAATTAAATGTACACTGTAGTCCCCAAAATGTACTAAATCATCCGCCCCCAAAAATCCTAAACCCCAATAACAAAAAATACTAAACCCTAAGCCCAGAAATTCCCTAGACCTATATCCCAAAAAACATAAATACATAGAACCAAAAAACACAAAACCCTCATCCAAAAATATTTTAATGCCCTAAAAACGGAAAACCATAAACACTAACCACAAAAAACCCTAATACTTCATTCCTAAAAAACACTAAATCAGAATTCCAAAAAAACCCTAAACACTCATCCCAAAAAAAAAAATATAACCCTCAACCTAAAATAACCAAAAATAGTCTACCCAAAAAAACAGAAAACCTCGAGCCCCAAAAATTTCATAAACTCTCAGCACCAAAAAACTTAATACATAAGTCCTAAAAACCCCATCCCCAAATAATCCAAAATCCCTAGCCCAAAAAACCCTAAACACTCAACTTCAAAAAACCGAAAATTATAGCCCCAAACTAACCAAGACTCTCTTCACAAGAAAATAAAACACCCTTAGCCCCAAAAAACCATAAACCGTAAACCCTCAACATCAAAAAATCCTAAAGACTCAAACACAAAAAACACTAACCCTTCAACCTAAACAACCCTAAAAGATCTACTCCAAAAAATTGAAAACCCTCATCCTAAAAAAACACCTAAACGCTCAACCTGAAAAATTTATAAACACACTCCCAAAAAACCATAAACCATAATCTACAAAAAAAACCCTTAACCACCATCCATAAAAAACCTAAAACATTCTCCCCATTAGAATCCTTAACCTTCAGCACTAAAATACCTAAACTCACATCACAAAAAAACCATAATCTGTTAGTCTGAAAAACCATAAACCCACAACCCAAAAAACCATAAATCCTCATCTCCAACAAATCCTACCCCAGAACCCCATAATACAACAAAAACTCATCCTGATAAATATCTAAACACCCAGTAACAAAATATTATAAACCCCAATTCCCAAAAATAGCTCTATGCCCTCATCATTGAAAAAAATGAACCAACATCCCAAAAAATCCATAAACCCTCATCCCAAAAAAAAACCCAAAACCATAAGACCTAAAAACACTTAATCCTCAGCCCCAAAAATCCCAAAATACTCTTCTAAAAAAATCTATAAACCCTCCTCCCAAAAAACACGATACCCTCTTCCAAAAAATTCTAAAACAACATCCCCCAAAAACCACACAAGCTTGAGCCAAAAAACCAGAAACCCATGGTCTAAAAAACCGACAATACCCCATCACTATAAATCCCACAACTCTTTGACAAAACCCCTAAATCATCGTCCCCAAAAATCCCAAACTCTTGGCCCCAGAAAACCCTAAACCCTATACCCCAAAAAAATATAAACACTCAGCCCCAATACCCTAATCACCCTCCCCCAAAACTCTAAACACTAGTCCCAAAAATCCATAAACCCATGGCCGGAAAAAGAATCTAAAACCTCTGTCCCAAAAAACCTTAAACACTCAACCCTACCCCACCCCCAAACTAAATCATCATCCTATAAAAATAAACCCTAGGCCAAAAAAACCTAACCCTCATCCCCAAAAAATTCATAAACCCTCAGCCACATAAAAACCTCAAACCTATTCCCCCCAAAAAAATATACCCTTATCCACTTAAAGGTATAAAATCTCAACCCCCATATACCCTAATACATCATCCCCCAAAATACACTAAAACCCTCATGTTTGAAAAACCATAAACACACATCCCCAAAGAACCATAAAACCTCAGCACAAAAATCCTTTTAACCATGATTCTCATAAAAAAATAATAACTAATCCAAAAAACCTTTAACCCCCAACCTTGAAAAATCCAAAAAGTTCAACACCGAAAATACCTAAACGCTCAAACCTGAATAACACTAAATGGAATTGGAATAAAACCCTAATCCCTCGTTCCAATAGAACCTAAACCATCATCTTCATAAATTCCTAGACCCTTATCCATAAAAAACCCAAAACCTTGAGAGTGAAAAAATAAAAAACCCTCATCCCCAAATTACCATAAACACTAATCCAAAAAAACTTCAAACCCAATACCCCAAAAACCCTAAACCCTCATCTGAAAAAAAATACAAACCCATTTCCACGACAAAATCATAAAACAGTAGTCCCAAAATTCCATAAACCATCATCCCCCAAAAAAACCATAATAGTAAACACCACATAACATTAATCCATCAACCCCATAATACCCTAAACCAACTTCCCCAAAAAACCATAAACCCACAACCCCTAAAATCCCTAAACCCATATCCCTACGAAAAGAGTAAATCAACATACCATGAAAACTATAAAACCTCAACCCAAAAAAACAACAAAACACCAAACACCAAATAACAAGAAGAACCCATAAAAAACATTCAACCATCATCCCATAAAAAACAATCAACCCCCATCCCAAAAAAAACATAAACCCTCAACCCTAAAAAAACATAAACCCTATACCCCTAAAAATCATCAACACATTTCCAAAAAAACCCAAACCATCACCCCTAATGAAACCTCAACCCTCAGACTCAAGAAACCCTTGACCCTCATCCACAAATACCCCTCAACCCTGGACACCAATAAATGCACAAACCTCAACACAAAAAAAAAATCACCCAACCCTCGTCCAAAAAAACACCAAACACTAATATACAAAATACCCCCAAACCCCCATCCCCAAAACACTATGCCCCCACCCATAAAAGGCCATGAACCCTAACCCATAAAAACCATCTACCCTTATCCCAAAAAACCCTCTAACCACCACTCATAAAAAAACTCATCCCTAGCCCCAAAAAACAATAAACCACAATTAACAAATGAAACCCTCATCCCCAAAATATAATAAACCCTTATTCCCCAAGAATCCCTAGTCCCCAGTCCCCAAATAACATAAACTCTCTCCCCTAATACACAATAAACACTCATCCAAAATAACCCTAATGTTCCATAAAAAAACGATAATCCCTAGACCCAAAGAATCTTTAACTCTCAGTCCTAGAAAATCCCAGACCTTATGAACTAAAAAACCATCAAAATTATCCCAAATAATATCAAAACTCAGCCCAGAATCACTTAATACACATCCCAAAAAAAATCCTCAAATCCTTCTCCAAAAACCCCTCAACTCTCAGCATAAAAAACCCATAAAACATCGTCCCAAAATAACAGTAAACGCTATGTTCTCAAAATACAAAGCCATCTTCACCAAAAAACTGAAACCATTTTCCAAAAAAAAACACTAAACATAAATCCTCATTAAAACCTAGACGCTCATCCCCAAAAAACAAAAAACCATTACTCTAAAAAACCTAAAACCCTTACACCAAAAAACCCTAAAAAGACATAACCCTCAAAATTCATCACGAAAAAACCATAAAAAATCATCACCAGAAGAACGTAAACCCTGAACCCTAAAAATTACTATACTCATATCCCTAAAAAAACTTCTACCCTCATCCCCAAATTCAATCATCCGCTATCCAAAAAACCCTCAACCCTTAGCCTAAAGAAACATTCATCCCTCATCCCCAAAAAACCATCAACCCTCAGTTGAAAAAATTGTAAAAACATATACCTAAAAATACCTTAACCCTCAACTACAATAAATCCTCAAACCACATTCACAAAACACCCCTAAACCATAACTCAAAAAATAATGAACCATCATCCCTAAAAAATCCTAAAACATCATCTAAAAAACCCTCAACACTTTTCTTTATAAAATGTCAACATACATCTTAAAAACAATCATCACTTAACCCTAGAAGACCCTCAAACCTCATCCCGTGAAATCCATCGACCCTCATTCCCCTAATACCCCCAATGTCATCCCCAAGAAACCCTAACACCTTAATCCCAATAAACCCTAAAGCCGTAGCCTGAAACCTCTAAACCCTTAGTACAATATCATCCTAAACCCCTAACTTACAAAAATCCAAATCCCTCACTCCCAAAAAACCCTAAATCCTTAATCCATAAAAATACTAAACCATCATCCCACAAAAATCTAATAAACCTGATCCCAAATATATCTAAAACCATAGCCTAAAAAATTCTTAAATTCTCACCACCTAAATTCCCAAAACCCTCATCCCCAAAAAACCATAACTCCTCATCCCTAGTAAAATACTCAACCCACAACCCTAAAAATCCCCCATCCCACAGCCACCAAAATCCATCAACCCCCAAACCCAAAGAAACTGTCAACCCTCATCCCCAAAAACGTCAACCACCATCCCTAAAAACCCCCAAACCCTCATCCCAAATATTCGTCAACCATGAACCGCAAAAAATACCTACTCTCATAAAAAACACTTGACCCTTAACCCCAAAAACCACGAACCCTCAGACCCAATAATCCCTCAACTCTCAACCCCAAAAAAACCTCAAACCTATTCCCCAAAAAACCCTCTACCCTCATCCTTAAAATAGACTCATCTGTCAGCCCAAGAAAATTCACAACCCTCTATCCAAAAATACCCTAAACTCTCAAAACGAATAATTTCTCATCCCTTATCCCCAAAAACCATCAACCCTCTTCTCTATGAACTCCCAAACCCCATCGCCCCCCAAAAATAAACCCTCATCCCCCAAAGAACCTCAACCCTCAGCCACATAAAACACTTAACACACTTATCTAGTAAATACACAACCCTTATCCCCCAAAAGGTCTAAACACTTAGCTATTAAATGGACCTTAACCATCTACACCAAAAAAAATTCAAGCCTCATCCCCTAAAACACCCTCTACCATCAGCCCTAAAAAACCGTCAGTTCTCATCCCCAATAAACCCTTAACTATTTTCCTAAAAAACCATTATCACTCATCCCAAAATATAGTAAACCCCTATCCCCAAAAACTGTAAATGCTAATCCCCTGAAATCCCTAAACACATAGCCCCAAAACCACATAACCCATCTACACCCAAACACCCAATACCATCCGCCCCCTAAAATAAATCCATGAACCCCAATAAACATTAAACCCCCATCCCCTAAAAATTATTGAAAACATAATCCACAAAAAAACATAAAGCCTAAATCAAAAATAATAATGTACCCTCAGTACCAAAAAATTACCATAAACCATCTCCCCTAAGAAAACCCTAATCTCAAATCCCAAATAACCATAAACTATTATCCCTAGAAACACATAATCAACAAAAAATTAGAAACCTAAATAATTGGCCCAAAAGACCGTTACCCCACATCCCAAAAAACACAAAAACTCTCATTCCCAAAAGAACCAACACTATTTCACCCCAAAACGTTAAATCCTATGCAACAAAAAACACTAAACCCTCAGCCCCGGAAATCTAAACGACACTTCCCTAAAAACCCTAAACCCTCATCCCTAAAATACCATTAAACCTCAAAGCCCAAACGAATAAACATTAATCCCCTAAAAATATTATCCCTCAGCCCCAAAAAATCCAAAACACTCAGTCCCAAAAAACAATAAACCCTGAACCCCAATGAAACTGAAACCATCATTCCAATAAAACCATAAACCCTTAACCCTATAAACCATATAACCCTAAACCTTCTACCCCATAAAATATATACCCTCATCCCCAATTAATCATAAACTCTCATCCCCCAAAAAACACTAAAACCATAGTCCCAAAAAATACTACATCCTCACTCCCAAAAAACCATTATACCCCTACCTTGAAAACACATAATCCCTAATATCCCCAAATCCCAAAATCATAATCCCCAAAAAACCCTAAACACTCATCCCTAAAATACATTAAACCCTCATAAAAAACAAAAACAAAAACATCAGGTCTAAAAAACCCAAAAACGTGTGCCCCAATAACCCTAAACCCTGAACCCCAAATAACTGTAACACCTCAAACCCAAAATAGACTAATCAGCCAGTAATAAAATATTATTAATCTCTCTTCTCCCAAATACCATAAACCATAAACCCTCATCCCCAAATAACCAAGTTCCTCATACATAATAATACAATTAATCCTTTTCCACAAAAAACCCTAGGCCCATGTCCTCAAGAAACATAATACCCTTATCCTCAAATAACTATTAAACACCAATCCAAAAAAAACCTCTACATGTTGACCGAAATAACCATACACCCACAACCTCCAAGAAACGTCAACACACTAATCTAAAAAAAACCAACAACCCATATCCCAAAACGTCTCTAAATACTTATCCACAAAAAATCCTATACCCTTAGCCTTGAAAATCATGAAACCAATAGCCCTAAAAACCATAAACCTATAGCCAGAACACACACTAAAACATAAACCCAAAAAAACCCTGAATATTCATCTCCAATAATCATAAACTCTAATCCCCCCACAACCCTAAACCATTAGCCTTGAAAAACCCTAAACCCCCATTCACAAAAAAAAACCCAAAACACCCATCCCTAGAAACTCTTAAATACATAGCCCCCACAAAATTTAAAACCTAATCCCTAATCAATTCTAGCCCCTCATTCAGAAAACAACTTTCCATATTCCCCAAAAAACCCAAAACTCCCAAACCCAAAATACCCTCAACACTCAATCCCAAAAATCCCTTTACCCTCAACCACAAAACCCAATAAACACAAATCCCCCAAAACCTCAAACCCTATTAACCAAAAACAATAAAACCTCGGCACAAAAATATCCTCCACGCTATCCAAAAAAACCCATATTCCCTCACCCCAAATATTACTAAACACTCCGCCCCAAAAATACACTTATTGCTCGGCCCCAAATAATACTAAAAAAATAGCCCCAAAAAATCTCTAATCCTTCATCTATAAAAATTGTAAACACTTAAACCAAAAAACCCTAAAGAAAATACCCAAATCCCTTAGCTCCAAAAAATCCTAAAACATCACCCCCAAAAAACCATAAACCGTTAGCCCCAAAAATCCATAAACCCTCTACCCCAAACCCCCACAACCCACATTCAAAAAATACATGAAACCCTCATCTATAAATAACCCTAAAAATAGATCTTTAAAACCCCTATACTATCATCCCGAAAAACCCTAAACTCTCATCCATGAAAATTGCTAATACAATAGCCCAAAAACCATAAAAACCCCCTAAAAAACATAAATAGAAACACTAAACCCTTGATTCCAAATATTATAAAATTAAATTCCCAAATAACCATATTCTCTTAGACCAAAATAAAAATAATCCTGGATCCCTAAAAAAACCCTAAACCCTCATCCCTAGAAAACGCTATCCCTTAACCATAAAAAAATGAAACCCTAAGAATAAATAACCCATAAATATTTTTCCCAAAAAACCCTAAACCCATATCCCCCACAACAAAAACCCCTCATACAAAAAATCATAAACCCTAAACCCCATACCACCCTTCCCGCACATCCCCAAAATACCGAAATCCCAATTTCCAAAAAACCCTACACCCTTATCCACCACATACGCCAAACCCTCGTTAAAAAAATATTCTAAAACCTCATTCCCAAAACAATATAAACCCTTAACCACCAAAAACAATAATCCCTCACACAAAAAACCTCTAAACATGTATCCCCAAAAATACCCTAAATTCTAATACCAAAAACCCCTAAACATTCAACCTCAAAAACCCTGAACCCTCATCACCAAAAAAACTCTAAACCCTTACCCCAAACAACCCTACCCTCTCTTCCCAAAAACTATGTAATCCCTCATCCCCCAAATAACCTAAGCCTTCATCCCCAAACAACCCTAAACCATCAGCCACAATGAATCCTAATACCACATTTCCAAATTACCATAAACCATCACCACAAAAATTACCTAATCCTTCATACCCAAATTTCCCTAAACCCTCATTCCCCAAAATACCTAAACTATAATCCCAAGATACCATTAATCCTAATCCCAAAAAAACCTAAACCCTTCACCCAAAAAACCTTTAAACACTAATCCCTAAGAAATCCTAATCCCTCAAAACTAAAAAATCATAAACAATATTCCCCAAAAAACTGAATTCCCTTATATAAAAAATAACTAGAACCAGATTCGAAAAAACCTAAATCATTATACCAAGAAAACCTAAAACCCTGAACCCAAAAAAACCTCAAACACTCATCCCAAAAAAAACACTAAAACATTAGCATAGAAAAACCCATAATCCCTCATCCATCAATAAACTAGTCCCTTATTCCAAAAAATCCTAAAAAGTCATCCCCAAAAAACACTAAACCCTCAGCTCCAAAAAACCCTAAACCCTATTCCCCTAAAAATACTGAATGATCTTCTCCAAAATACCCCAAACCCACTTCACCAAAAAAACACTAAACCCTTAGTCCAAAACCCCAAAAACCCTCAAAATCACAAATTCATAAATGCTCATCCATAAACAACCCTATACACTCATCCCTAAAATATCCTAATCCCTCAAACCCAAAAAACCTAGACCATCAGCCACAAAAATCCCTAAACCCTCATACCCAAAATACCCTAAACCCATAACACTAAAACATAATATAACCATTGTCCAAAAAAACCCTAAACCCTAAACTCAAAAAGACCGTAAACCATAATCCCCAACAATCCCTAAACTCTCATCCCTAAAACCCACAAAACCATAGACCCCTAACAACCATTTCGATCTTCCACAAATACAATTAACCCTCATTCCCAATGTACCCTAACCCATCATCACCAAAATACCCAAAGTCCTCAACTCCATATTACCCTAAATGATATATCCCATATTTCTCTAAACCCTTAGCTTCAAAACCCAATACTCTTAGACCAAAAAAACCAAAACCATAAACCCAAAAAAATCATAAACACTCAACCTCAAAACCCCCAAAACTCACAGACCAAAAAAACCCTAAACACATTATCCCCAAAATTTCCTTTCCCTCATCCCTGGAAAACCCTAAAACTACAACAGAAAAATAACCAAAACCCACAAACATGAAAAAACCATAAACCATCATCCAAAAAAACCCTAATCCCCCAGCTAAAAAAATCCATAAACCCTAATCCTCCAAAAAAAACATGATCCATCGTCCTCATAAAACCCTAAACCATCTGACCATAGAAACCCTAAACCCCCCAAAAATCAAAATCCCAAAACCCCAAAGATGTCTAAGCCCTCTGACTCAAATAAAAAATAAACCATCAACAATAAAAAAACTCAAACATCATCCCCAAAACCCAAAAACATACAGTACTAAAAACCCAAAATCCACAACCCAAAAAATAGTAAACACTCAATCCCGCCAAACCCCAAACACACATCCCAAAAAAACCTTTAACGCTAAAAAAACCCTAACCCACCCACATATAGAACTAAACCCATATACATAAATATCCTCAACCCACAACTCCAAAATCCTAAAACCAATACCCATAAAATACTAATTCTTTATCCCTAAAGACCATAGACCCTCATCCCCCAAAAAACCAACAACATAGCCATAAGAAACCCATAAACCCTAACCCCATATAAACAAGAGACCCTTACACCAAAAAACAATAAACCCTCCGAAATAAAACACAATATCTCTCTATCCAAAAAAACACACAAACCTCCTCCGAGATAACCCAAAACCATAAACCTCAAATAATCTAAACCCTCAAACATAAAAAACCCTAAAACCATAACCCCACAAAACGTGAAACCCTCATCCCAAAATAACCCAAAACATAGAGTCCTATAAATCCCTAAAACCAAACATCAAAATACCAAAAAGCCTCATTCTGAAAAAAAACCTAAAACCTCAATGAATATATAAAAAACATAATTCATCATCCCCAGTTCACCTAAACTCTCCATAAAATAAACATAAACCCTCATTCCTAGATTCCCTTAATCCTGCAGCCCCAAAAAACCATATATGCTTAGCCCCATAAAAACCTTTACCCTCATACCATACAACAACTAAAACCCTATCCCCCAAAACCCTAAACCCTCACCTCCGAATTACTTTAATTCAACAGAACCAAAAAACACACAACCCTCATCCCCAAACAACCCTAATCTATCATCCCAAAAAATCCAAAAATCCTCACCCAATAAACCAAAAACTCCTTTTATACCAAAAAACCAAAAAACCTTTTCCCAAAAAAACAATGAAACCTCACCCCAAAAAACCATAGAACGTCACACTAAAGAAAGATAAATCAGTATCTCAAAATACTCGAAAATATTAGCTCTAAAAAAACAAAAACTCACATTCCAAAAAAAACCCTAAACCAGCATCCCCGAAAAAAAATTAATTGTGGTCCTAATAACCTAAATACTCATCTCAAAAAATCATAAATAGTCATACTCAATTAAAATTAAAACCCAAACTCCACAAACCCTACTCAATCATCACCAAGAACCATATACCCTTAACAAAGAAAAACCCTAAAACCTCAACGCAAACAATCCATCAAACCCTCTACCACAAGACCCCAAAATACCCTTATCCTCAAATAACTAATACCTCAGTAACAAATAACAAAAAATATTCAATAGTAAAAGAAAACTAAATGAGAAAACCATAAAAACACTAAATCCATAGCCCAAAAAACTCAAAAACCTCAACCTTAGAAATCCCTAACCCCTTATCCCTAAAAAATCCTAAACCCCGATACCCAAAAAACACAAAACCATAAACCCTAGAATCCTTAAACATGCAACCCTAAAAAACCAAAAATGATTATCCCTAAAAAATCATAAATTCAAAGCCTCATCAAACCCAATAACATCAGACATAGAAAAATGTGAAAATTTAATCCATATAAATGCCTAAACCATTATCCCCAAAAAACCCTAAACCCTCATCCCTAAAAAATCCTTAACCCCAATTCCCCAAAATACATAAATCATGATCCCTAAAAAATCGTAAACACTTTTCCACAAAAAAACTAAACCCTTATCCCAAAACAACCCTATACCCTATTCCCTAAAAAACCGAAACAATATTCCCTAAAAACCATAAACACCCAACTCTTAAAACCCTAAACCCATGGCCCCCAAAATTGAAAAACCATCAGCACAAAAAAACATAAACACATTGAAACAAAAAAAACTAAAACCTACTTCTATAAAGAACTATACCCTAATCCCAAAAAAAAATCCCTCAGCCCCAAAAACCCTAAACCTTAAGCCCGATAAAACACTAAACACATAGTCACAAAAAACATGAATTCAACAGCCCCAAAAAACCAAAAAACCTCAAAAACAAAAACCCCTAATCCCTTAGACAATAAAAAACCAAAACCATCAGCCCAAAAAAACCCTAACCCATCAACCTCAAAAAACAGTAAACTCTCTACCTCAAAAAGACACTAAAGCCTCTATAAAAAATCCTAAACCACATCCCAAAAAAATCAAAACACCCATCTGTAAATAACCCTAAACCCATGTCTAGTAAACTGACTAAACCTTATACCCCGAATAAACCAAAAAATCCATCCCAAAATACATTAAAAACTCATTAAAAAAATACAATAAACTGTCAAAACCAAAATACCCATTACCCTTTTCTCAAAATTTCAAAAAATTATAACACCATATTATCCTTAACCCTCGTCCCCATTTAACTCTAGTCCCTTAGCCCCCAAAAACCTAAACCTAAAGCCCAAAAAATCATAAACCCTCATCCCCATAGAATCATAAACCCTTGACCACAAAAACCCTTGAACCCTTTATCCCCAATATCCCCTACACCCTCATTCCCAAAAAACTGTCAACACTCATCCCCAAAAAACCTAACACCCACATTCGTAAAAAAATAGATATCATCATATTTATATCCATGAACCCTCATCCATAAAACACTTAAACCCTTGGCCTCAAAAAACACTAAACCATCAGTCAAAAAACAATCCAAAAATCTCATCATGAAAAACCCATAATCCCCCAACCCTAAAAGCCTCTAAAGCACAACACAAAAAATGCACAACCCTAATCCCCAAAACCTGAAGACCCTCATCCCCAAATTATCCTTGAACCTTCAGCCACAAAAACACTAAAACCTCATTCCCATAGAACCCTAAATGACATTCCAAAAAACCTTTGAACCATCAACCCAAAAAACCCTAAACCATCAGTACCAGAAAAATACTAAATCCTTATCCCTAAATAACACTAGACCCTCAGCCCCAAAAACCATAGACTCTCATCCCCCAAAATACCTAAACTCTCATCCCATAAAAATCACGGACCCTCATCCCAAAAAAATCTAAACCCTTAACCCCCCAAAACCGTAACTCTCTAGCCCCAAAAAATATTCACCACATAGACCCAAAAAGCCCAAAACCCTCAACCCCAAATAATCTGAAACACTCAGCCCAAAAAACCCAAATCCCTCAGTGAAAAAAAATACTAAACCCCCAACCCAAAAAACTTAAACACCCAGCCCCATAAACCCCAAACATGCATTCCAAAGACACTAAATATTGAACCCCAAACAACCCTAAACCATTAACCCAACAAAAACATAACCCTATTCCCCCCAAAACCCCAAACCCTTATCCGAAAAAGCTATAAAACATCATCACATGAAACCAAAACCCATATACCATAGAAAACCATAACCCCTCATCTCCAAAATCACTAAATCCTCACCCCCATATATAACCCCTCACCCCAAACACCCATAAAACCAAATCCCCAAAAATAAAAAATCTCACAACCAAAATACCATAAACCCTAAGCCCCATAAAATAAAAAACCATCACCCCCAAAAACCCTAAATGCTTAGCTCCAAAAAATCCATAACCATCAGCTCCAAAAAACCAAACCCAAAATTTTTTAAACCATTGGTTCCAAAAAACCCTAAATCCTCATCTCCCAAAAACCCCAAACCCTCATAAAAAATGAAACCCACATTTGATAGCCCCTAAAAACAATATACCATCATCCCCAAAATAACCCAAAACCTAATTCACAAAAAAACCCTAAACTCTCAGCACTAAAAAACAACTAAATCTTAATCCCCAAAAATCCATTAACCCTAAACTACAAAACATCCAAAATCGTCAAACCCAAACAACCCTAATACTTTAGAACCTCAAATCACTACACATCCCCTCATAAAAACCCTAAACCAACATACCCCAATACAACAAAAACCCTCATCCCTTAACACACCTAATCACATATCCACAAACACTCTAAAACATGAAAACCTCAAATAACCTAAGAATTTATCCCCATAAAACCCTAAACACTCATCCTAATAAAATAGAATAATCTAATCCCTTAAAAACAAAAAACCCCATCCCCAGAAAACCATAAACCCTCAGCTCAAAATAACCCTAAACCCTCATCCCTATGAAAACCTAAACCCTCATCCCTTAACCACCCTAAACCCCCAGCCCAAAGAAACAAAAAAATTCACATCCCAAAAAACCATAAACCCCCATCCCCAAAATCACTATACCCACTTCCCAAATAATCCCTATAAAATCAACCCCATGACCCAAAACCATAACAACCCTTAAAACCCTAAACCCTTAGTACAAGAAAACACTAATCCCTCAGCCCAAATAATTCCTAAACCATCATCACAGAAACCCATAATTCCTTAGATTAAAAAACCCTATACACCCATCCCCAAAAAATAGTATTCCCTAGTCCCCCAAAAAATCATAAACCCATAAACATAAATGTTTTTGAAACTGTTAGCCCTATAAATCACTAAACCCTCAGCCGTAAAAAACTCTATACCATCATCCCAAAAAAACCATAATACCCATACCATGAAAACCCATAATCCCTAATATCCCCAAAACCCAAAATCCTCATCCACAAAAAATTTATAAACCCTCGTCCCTAAATTACACTAAACCCCCATCCCAAAAAAACATAAAACATCAGGTCCAAAAAACCCAAAAATGTGTGCCCCAATAACCCTAAACCATGAATGCCAAAAAACTGTATGCCCGCAAAACCAAAATGGACTAATCACCTAAACATAAAATTTAATTTAACCCTCTTCCAAAAAATACCATAAACCCTAAACCCTCATCCCCAAAACACCTAATCCCCCATACATAAAGAAACATAACCTTGGCCCTAAAAAACCATAATCCATTGACCTCAAAAAAACTGAAAACATTTATCCCCAAATAACCATTAACCCAAAAATCCATGAAAACACTCTTCCCATTGAGAGAAAAAACCATAAACCCACAACGTCCAAGAAACCTCAACACTCAACCCTAAAAACCCACAACCTAAAGCCCAAAATAATATAAATCCTTAGCCCCAAAAAAACCTAGACCCTTATCCCTGAAAAACATGAAACATAGAGCCCTGAAAAAACATAAACCTATAGCCCCAACATACTCTAAAACATAATCCCCCAAAACCCTGAAAATTCATCCCCCAAAATCAAAAACTCTCATCCCCCAAAAACCCTAAACCTTTAGACTTGTAAACTCATAAACCCCCATCCACAAAAAAATCCAAAACACCCATCCCCAAAAAACTCTTAAACCCATATACCCCCAAAAAGATAAACCATATTCCCTAAATAATTATAAACCTTCATTCAGAAAAATAGTTTCCCTCTTCTCCAAAAAGACCCTAACACCCTAGACCCAAAATACCTTAAACACTCAATCCAAAAAAATCCTTATACCCTATACCCTCAACCCCAAAACCCCATAAAAACAAATCCCCCCAAAACCTCAATCAATTTTTATCAAAAAACACTAAACACTATGCTAAAAAATATCCACAACATTTATCCCCAAAACCCATATTCCCTCTCCCCAAAAAAACCCTAATCCCTATGCCCAAAAAATACACTTAACGCTTGGCCCCAAAAAACACTAAAAAAATTTCCCCAAAAACACCACAATCCTTCATCTCTAAAAAATTGTAAACACTCAATCCAAAAAAACATTAAACAAACTACACAAAACCCTTGGCTCCCAAAAATTAGTAAAACATCGCACCTCAAAATCCCTTAACTGTTGGACTCAAAAATCCGTAAACCCTCAACCCCGAACCCCCTATACACACATCTAAAAAATCATTGAAAACCTCTTCCATAAATAACCCAAAGAACTGCTCCAGAAAACCCTTAAACTATCAGCCCTAGAAACCTGAATCCCTAATCCATGAATATTGCTAATCCATCAGCCAAATAAACCATAAACCCCCCTAAAAGAAAACCATAAATATAAACACTTTATTGTTGATCCCAAAAAAAAAACTAATATGGAATCCACAAATAACCCTATTCTCTCATTCCAAAATAAACATAAACCCTCAACCCTAAAAAACCCTAGACCCTCATCCCTAGAAAACCTTATCCCTTAAACATAAAAAACAAAGAAACACTCAGCCTAATAAACCCATAAATATGTGTCCCAAAAAAACCGAAACCCATAGGCCCCAACACACAATACCCTCATCCAGAAAATCATAATCCCTCAAACGCATAAATCCCTCCCCACACATCCCCAAAATTTACTAAGTCATATTCCCAAAAAAACCCAAAACCCTAATCCACCATATACGCCAAACCCTCAACACAAAAGTTCACTAAACCCTCATTCTAAAAACTATATAAACCCTTAACCACTAATAACTATAAACCATCACCACAAATACCCCTAAACACATAGCCCCAAAAATACCCTAAATTCGCACGCCAAAAAACCCCTAAAAACTCAGCCATAAAAATCCCTAAACCCTCATCTCAAAAAAAATCCTAAACCATTACCCCAAACCACCCTACCCCTTCTTCCCCAAAACAACCTAGTCCCTCATGCCACAACTACCCAAAACCATCATCCCCAAAAAACCCTAAACCATCATCTCTAATAAATCCTAAACCCACATCCCAAAACTAACTTAATCCATCACCATAAAAATTCCATAAAACATCGTACCCAAAATACCCTAAAACCTCATCCCCAAATTAACCTAAACACTAAAACCCTAAAAATCATAAACTACCATAAACCCTCATAACCAAATTACCCTAAATAATCATCCCCCAAAATGACTAAACTAATATCCCAAAAAAACCTAAACCCTCAACTAAAAAACCTAAAACATTAGTACCCAATCCCCCAAATTCCCAGCCACCAAAAACCTATACACTTTATCCCCCAAAACCAAAACCCTCAGCCCCAAAAAACCCCAAACCCTCATCCCGAAAAATCCAAAAACCTAGATCCACAATAATCTAAAACCCTCATCCCCAGAAACACATAAACCCCCATCCATAAAAATACCTATCCCATAATCCCTAAAAACACTAAACACCCATCCCCCCAAAACACTAACCCATAAGACCATAATAAACTAAACCATAAACACCTTTAAAACACTAAACCCATAACACGAAAACCATAAACCCTCATCCAAAAAAACAACTAAACGATAAGACACAAGATACCCAAAAACCTCTTCCCCAAAACCCCTAAACCCTTATCCCTAAAAAATCATAACCCTACATTCCCAACAAAAACTAAACCCTCATCCAAAAAATAGCTAAACACAACCCTAAAAACACCTAATCCCTTGTCCCCCAAACACCTAAACAGTCATTGCCAATAAACCCTATGCGCTGAGCTCCCCAAAACCCTAAACTCTCATCCCTAGAAAACCCTAAACCCTGAAAACCAAAAAACACATAATCCTCATCCCTAAGAAGCAGAAACCCTTAGCCCCAAAAAAACCTAAACCCTCATACCTAAAAAATATCTAAACCATCAACCCATAAAATAGTACAACCTTGAGCCTAATAATCACTAAAAACCCTTCCACATGAATCCCATTACCCCATATCCCAGAAAACACTCAATCGACAGCCTCAAAAAATTATATACCCTTATCCAAAAATAATCCTATACCATCATTCCAAAAAACCTAAACCATCATCCTCAAAAAAACCCATAAACACTAATCCCAAAATAATCATAAACACTCAGCCACACCAAACGTTAAATCCACAGCAATAAAAACATGAAACACTCATTCCCAAATAACGCTAAATCCATAATCCCCAAAAGTCATAAACCCTCACCACCATAAAAAAATAATCTATTAGTCCAAAACTAAAATAACACTCATCCCCAAATAACCCAAAACCATAGTCCCCAAAACACTAAACCCTCACCCCCAAAAATCCTCAAACATCATGCCCCATAAAACATAACCCCTAAGAACTAGAAAACCCTATAATCTCGGAAAACAAAAATAAAAAAATACCTCAACCCCAAAAAATGATAAACCCATAGCCCCAAATAAAACCTAAACCCTCAGCCTAAAATGTCCCTAAACGCTAAATAAAAAATAAACCTAAACCCCTATCACCAAAAAACCATAAATACTGAACCTAAATATAATTGTAAACCCTAATCCCCAAAAACCCCTAAAATGACATCCTCAAAAAACCTGAAATTTTCATCCCTATAAAACCCTAAAACATCAACCCAAAAATAGCCTAAACCTTCATCCCTGAAACAAAAACTCCTCCCAGTCCCCAATAAACACTAAACCATCAATCCTAAAAAACCTTAATCATAAATCCCAATAAAATACTAAACCTTCATCCCTAGAAAACTCAGAAATGTCTTCCCCAAAAAACCTTAAAAACTCTTCCCTAAAAAAACATATCCACCTATCTCCAAATACCCAAAACACACATCCACAATAATCCCTAAACCATCATCCAAAAACAAACTATATGCCCCAAAATAACCCTAGACCCTCACCCAAAAAAAAATCCCCCATTTCAAAAACACTAAACCCTCAGCCCCATAAAACCCTAACCATAATCCCCAAAAAACACAAAACCCTTAGTCCCAAAAAATTATAATCCATATGTCCCAAAAAACCGAAAACCCTTAGCCCCAAAAAACCCTAACCCCACAACCCCAAAAAACTCTAAACCATCAACCCCCAAAAAACCTTAAATCTTCATCCCCAAAAAACACAAAACCCTCACCATTAAAAACCCTATAGCATTTGCTACAAAACCCCTAAACACTCAGTCCAAAAGTAACTACACCTTATGCCCCAAAAACCCATAACCCCTCATCACCAAAAAACCCAAAACCCTCAATAAAAAAAAGCAAAACCTTTGGCCTCAGAAACCCTAAACCCTACACCCCAAAAATCCAAAATCCTCCAACACAAAATACCATAAACTCTCGGACACATAATATCCTGAACCCTCTACCCAAAATATCCTAGACATGATAGCCCTCAAAACCCCCAAACCATCATCCAAAAAATCCATAATCCCTCATCCCTAGAAAATACTTGGCCCTTGGATCCAGGAAACTCTAAACCCTTATCAAAAAAATTAACCCTCAGTGCCAAAAAACTAAAACATTAATCCCCAAATGCCCAAAAACCATAGCCAAAAATATCAATCCCTCTGAATCAGAAAATTCCATGTATTTTTCCAAGAAAAATACTAAAATATCATCCCAAAAACCGCTAAATCTTTATGCCAAAAAACCTGAAACCATCAGCGCTGAAAACCATAAACCCATAGCCCAACCAAACTCTAAATCCTTATCACCAGAAATCCCAAAACCCTAAAGTCAGGAAAACCCTAAAACTATACCGCCAAAAAACAGAAAAACCGTACCCATAAAAAACCTTAATCACCAAAACCTTAAAGCCTCATCCCAAAATTCCTTAAAAAATCTTCCTTGAAAAACCCTAGACCCACATTCCCCAGAAAACACTAACCCCTCAGCCCCAAAAATCCATAAAACTTAATCCCAAATAAACCTAAACCCTCATTCCTAACAACACTAAACCCTCGACCCCCAAAAAATTAACCCACATCCAAAAAATCCCAAAAAACCCATCCCCAAAATACACTATACCCTCATCACCCAAAATACCTAGACCCTCCATCACAAAAACCCCTTTACCCTAATCCTGAAAAAATCCCTAAACCCTAAGAAACAAAAAATGATAAACACTCAGTATAGAAAAACCTAAACACTCATCATGAAAAAACTATAACCGCTCCTCTCACAAATATCCCTAAACCCTTATATCCGAAAAAACTAAACCCTCATCCCAACGATCCCAAAACCAAGACCCTAAAAGACTCCAAACTCTCATCGAAAAACCCTAAAACCACAACCCCAATTAAATACCCTAAACCCTTATCTCACTAATAAATTATAAATCCCCATCCCAAAACTACCCTAAACCATCATCCACAAAAAACCCTAAACAATTATTCCCAGAAACCCAAAACCCTTATAAAAAACCCTAAACCCTTACCAACACAAAATCCTAATCCTTTATCCCTAAAAAACCCAAAACCCTTATCCCATAAACCCTTAACCCATATACACAAAAAAACCCAAAATCATCTTCCCCCCATAATCCTAAACTATTAGACAAAAAAGTACATAAACCATCAACCCCAAAACACATAATCCCTCAAATAAAAATCAAATACCCTCAACCCCAAAAAATGATACAATCTAATCCCCCAAAACTCCTAAACACTAAGCCCCCAAACCCAAAACCCACAATCCGAAAACCCCTAAACACTTAGTAAAAAAAATCCCCATACCCTTATCCTCAAAAAACACTATACCCTCAGCCACAAAAAACCCCTAAACCCTCAACCCAAAAGAAACACTAAACCCACATCTCCAAAAACCCTAATCCCTCAGCCCAAAAATCCCTATTCCCATTGACAAACTATAACCAAAACCATCATCACTAAAAAACCCTAAAACAAATTCCCCAAAATCCATAAACCCTCATCACAAAAAAACCTAAAAAATCTTCCCAAGAAACCCTAAAGAAAATGCCCAAAAAAACAAAAACAGTCATCCCCCAGAAACCCTAAACCCCTAGGAATAAAATAAACCCTCCCCCCCAAAAAAACCCTAAATCCACATCCCCCCAAAAAATCCTAAACACTATGTCCCAAAATCCCTAAATCGTCTTCCCCAAATACATTAAACCCTAATCACTGAAAATTGCTTTTCTCTTAGTCTAAAAAACCAATAAACCTCAACCATATAAACCCTAAAACCCTAGAACCTTAAAACACTAAATGGTTAGTCCCAAAATACCCTAAACCCTGAACCCAAAAAAAATTATATCATAATCCTCAAAATCCATAATCCCTCATCCTAAAAAACTGTAAACCCTCTACCCAAATTAAATTCTAAAACCTTGTCCAAAGTAACTTGAAATGATCATCCCCAAAAAACCTAAACCCTCATACATAAAAAACCATAAAACCTAGACCCAGACCCCCAAAACCCTCCCCCCAAATAAATAAACCACCCTCCTCAAATACCCTTATCCCTCTTAAAAAAATTAAAATTAACCCTCATCACCATAAAACTATAAACACTTAGCCCCTAATTTCCCTAATTCCTCATCCTGAAAGTACCCAAAACCCTCATCCCTAAAAATCCATAAACCCTTAGAGCCAAAATACCCTATGGCCTAAACCCAAATAACACTAAACACTCAACCCCAAAAACTAATACACACTTTTCCAAAAAAACCCAAAACCCATGAGCCCCAAAAATTCACAAAGCCTCATATCCAAATAACAAAAAACCCTCTACCACAAAAATGATAAACCCACAAAAACAAAAATACCTGAAACCCACATATATAAAAACCCTTAAACCCACAATCCATAAAAAAACTAATCCATTAGCAACCAAAATCTTATGTCATCACATCATAAAAACCGTAAACCCAAAATCCCAAAATTCAATAAACCATAATCCCTAAAAACTCATAAACCATTGATCCCAAAAAAACTAAACCATCAGCCATAATTAACCAAAAAAACACATACTAAATACCCAAAAAATCAATTCACTAAAAAACACTAAACCTTCATCACAAAAAACAATCAAAACCCCAATCCCAAAATCCAAAAACAATAACTAAAAAATATCAAAAATATTAATCTCAAAAAACCCAAAAAACACATTACAAAAATAACATAAACTCTTAGAAAAAAAACACAAAAAACCCTGAACCTCAACCCCAAAAAAATCATCATACCTAAAAAAGCATATACCCTTAGTTCCAAAAACACTTAAACCCTCAATAGCCCAACCTAAACCCTCTTCCAAAAAAATTATAGAACCTCATACCCCCGAATCTAGACCATTGGTCCCTAAAAAACATAACCCTATAGCCGAAAAACACTGATCTCTTAACCCAAAAAACCCCAAATCCCCATCCCCAAAATACCCTAAACCCTTAGTGCCAAAAAACATGAAACCTTCACCCCCCCAAAACCCTAAACAATCATCCCCAAAAAACCAGAAAAGATCATCCAAAAACACCCTAAACACTAAAACTCAAACAAAACAAAAATATCAACCCCCAAAACACCCTAAACCATCAACCCCAACAAATCCTAAAACCTCAACCCCAAATAACTATTAATCCTCATCCCAGGAAACCCTAAACCCATAACCCTAGGATAAAATATACCAAAAGTGCCAATGTCTATAAACCATCAATCCCCCATAACCCTAACCCATTATCCCTTAAAATCTATAAATCCTAAACCACAAAAAACACTAATCCCTCGAAGCCAAAAATATATGAACCTCAGTACTAAAAATCCACTGAACCCTCATATCAAAAATCCCTAATCCCACATCCCAAAAACCACAAAAACCTCGACCCCCAAAAAACCAAAGCCTATAGCCAAAATCCTTACACACTAACCCCCCCCCCCCCCCAAACCCTTAACCCATAGCCCCCAAAAACCAAAAATCCATATCACCAAAAAACCATTAACCCTCAGGTCTAAAAAATCCAAAACCGATAGCCTAAAAAAACATAAACACATAGCCCCATAAACACTAAATCCTAAAATATTTAAAATAGTAATCCCTCAAAAAAATAGTAAATCCTCAGCATGAAAAAACCCCATATCATCAACCCCCACCCCCCAAACAATAAAACCCCCAAAACCATAAATCCCCAGCACCAAAAGAACCCCAAAACCCACATCCCCCAAAACCATAAGCCATCAAACACAAAAACCCCAAAAATCCTTAAACCCTTTTCACTAAAACAACTAAACCCTCTTCTGCAAAAAAAAACATAAAACCTCACAACTAAAAAACCAAAACACTCATCCCTAAAAAAACTGAAACACTCATCCCTAAAAAACCCAAAACCCACAGTCTAAAAAAACCAAAAATCTAATGCCCAAAAATTACCCTAAACATTCATCCCTATAAAAACATAAACATCCATTCCCATAAAACAAAATAATGTCAGAGAAAACCTATATCCCTATCCCCAAATAATAGTAATCCCTTATCCACCCAAAAAGTTAAAACCCCATACAATAAAACCCAAACCATCTTCTATAAGAAATCATATACCCTAACACCAAAAAACTGTAAACCTCTTCCCCAAAAGACTATAATCCACCAGCCCCAAAATCCTAAACCCACGCCCCCAAAAATTTCTAAACCCTATCCACTAAAGCTAAAAAATCATTAATTCCAAAAAATCTATACCCTGAGCACTAAAAAACCCTAATCCCTCACCCAATAAACCCTAAACCCTCATTCACAAAGAACTATATACCCTATGTTCAAAAACCCCTAAATCCTCAGCCTCAAAATATTGTAATACCTAATTCTCAAATAAACCCTATATCCAACAGCCTCAAAAAACCCAAAACTATTTGCACCAAAAAATCATAACCCCTTATACCCATAAAATAATAATACCCATCCCCAGAAAACAACAGTCCCTCCACCTCAGAAAACCATAAACCCGAACTCCCCTGAAAAAATCCATAAACCAGCAACCAAAAAACCCTCATCCTGCAACCCTAAAATACACTAATACTTTTTCCCAAAAATACCAAAAACATCATTCCCAAAAAAATGAAATAACTATACCCCAATAACAAAAAACCCTCATGCCCAAAAATCCTTGATCCAGAAAAACAAAATACTATAAACCCTCGGCATTAAATAAACTAAACTCTCAAAAATAAATTACTCTAAAACCTCATCCCAGAAATACCGTACACCCTAATCCCTCATCCAAAAAACACTTAATCCCTCATAAATAAAACACCCATAATCCTTAACCCCAAAAAAACATCGGCCCAAGTCCCCAAAAAACCTTAAACAATTATCCCAAAAAACGATAACCAAATGTTCCAAAAAAATCTGTATCCCTCTGACCCTAAAAACCCTATACCCAAAACCCTTGAAAAACTCAACACTACACCTAAAAAACCCACAACTCTTAGCCCGAAAAAATTTCTAAAATCTTATTCCCAAACACCTCAAAAACCTTATCCCTGAAAAATGTGAAACCCACAGTCCAGAAAAACCATAATCTTGCAACCCCAAATAACCCTAATCATCAATCACCAAAAAATACTAAACCCTAATCCCACCAAAAACAAAAAACCTTTTTCATGGAAAGACCATAATTCCCTATACAAAAAAAATCACGAAACACTCATCCCGAAAGACCCAGAAACTCACATCCCCTAAAAAACTAATCCCTCATTCCAAAACAACCCTAAACCCTCCATCCAAAAAAAACCTAATCAATCTTCCCCCCCAAACCAGAAACTTTATAACCCAAAAAACACTAAAACCTCATAACCCATAATTCCTAAACCATTAGGCCAAAACCCCTTAAACCAAAAGCCACAAAACACCTTAAACCCTCGTCACCAAAAAACCCTAAACCATCACCGCCAAAAAAACCTAAAACATTATACCTAAAAATAAAAAATCCATATTAGAAAAACAATAAAGCCCCAAACAAATAAAATCAGCCCCCAAAACTCTAAACTAGTATTCCCAAAAGACACCCTAATCCCTCTGGTCCAAAAAACTGAAAAACATCAGTCCCAAAAAAACCCAAAACCCTTTGCCCCGAAATTACCCTAAACCATTATCCCCACATTCCCCTAAACCTTCAGCCATAAAAACACATATACACACAATCCATAAACCCCAAAATCCTCATATAAAAAACCCATAAACACCCATCCCTAAAAACCCTAATCCCTCAGCACCAATAAAACCTAGAGCATCATCCAAAAAACCAAAAAACCTCTCTCCAAAATAACCCTAATCCATTAGCCATAAAAATTATTAAAACATCAACACAAAAAATCTGTAAACCCTCAGCCCTAAATAAAATAAAAACACTTAGCCTAAAAACACTAAAACCTCATTCCCGAAACCCTAAAACAAATAGCCTAAAAAACCCATAAACCTTCATCTATGAAAACCAATAAACCCTCAACCCAAAATAACCCTAAACCCTAATCCCCAAAAAACCATAAATCCCCATCCCCAAAAATATCTAAACCCACATCACCAAGAAATACTAAATCCATATCCTCAAAAGACTCTATACAAAAATCACAAAAAACCATATTCCCTTAGCCTCAATAAATTCCTAAAAACTCATCCCTAAAAAACCTTAAACCCTCTACCCAAGAAAACCCTAAACTGCAAGCCTAAAAAACCCAAAAAACTCATACTAAAAACCACTAAAGACTTATCCTTAGAAAATCACTATACCCTTAGCCCCTAATATCATAATCCCTCAGCCCAAAAAAATCCTATACCCCCATCCCCAAAAAACTCTAACCACATTTACCCAAAAAACCCTAAACTCAGTTACCAAATAAACCCCAAACCCTCAGCCCCAAAATACCATATCCCTCAACACCAAAATACACTACTCACTAAGTCCTAAAACCCCAAAACCCTCTACGCAAAAAAACGCTAAACCCTATTCCCCAAAAACCCAAAACACACAGCCCAAAATACCCTAAATCATCAATCAAAAAAGTGCTACACCCATAGACTCAAAAACCCAGAAACCCCATCCCCCAAAACCCTAAACCCTAACCCCCCAAAAACGAAAACCCTCTCCTAAAAAAACACTAAAACCTCATCCCCAAATGACACTTAACCATTATCCTCAAACATCCCTAAAACTCATCCCAATTATACCTAAACCCTCATCCCCAAATTACCATAAATACACAACAACAAAATACCATAAACCTTCTTCCCCAAATTCTCATAAAATCTCCACCGTAAATTTCCCAAAACATTACACACCCCAAAACCCAAAATCCACATCCAAAAAATCCTAAACATACAACCAAAACAACCATTAACCATCAGCCCTAAACCACTAAAACATCTGCCCCAAAAAACGATAAACAAATTATCCCCAAAACCCCAAAACCATTATCCCCATAACCCAAAATCCTAATCCCAAAATATCAAAATCCACTACATAAACAACTAAAACCCTCTTCCCCAGAAGCATTTAAACTCTCTACCAAAAAATCCAAAACACCTAATCCCATAATAAACATAAACCCATATCCCTAAAAAATATTAAACCATTCGACCATAAAAAAACCTCAACCTTAAAACCAAAAACCCCCTAAAACCTCAACTCCTAAATCCCTTAAACCAAAGGCCTATAAAAACAATAAACCATCAGCCAAAAAAACCATAGAACCTTTTCCCAAAAAACACATATAACATCATCCCTAAAAGAACTCTAAAATGATAGCCCCCAAAAAACCCTATATCAGCATCCACAAAACACAAAAACACCAAGACCCAAAATACCCTAATCCCTCAGCCAACAAAACTTGTCAATGCTAATATGCAAAAAAACTATAAACTATGTGACCCAAATCTCCTAAACTGGAATCATGAAAAACCCTAAACCTCAAAAAACACTAAAGCCTCACCCCTAAAAAAATGAAGACCCTTTCCACCAATAAAACCCTAAAACCACATTCCAAAAAAACTAAACCCTAAACACCTAAATATAGCAGACCTTAAACCCCAATTAAATAAAAACACTCCACCAAATAAACCCATTATACTCTATACAAAAAAGAACTCTATCCCCATCTACACAAACTAATAGTCCCTCAGCCAAAAATAATCCTAAACCCTCAACCCCCAAAACACCAAAACATCATGTAAAAAAACTAAACATTTATCTCCATAAAACCAAAAATCTACATCCCTAAAAAACGCTAAACACTCAACCCATAATAAACATAAAACATAATCTATAAATATCCTTAACCCTCAACCCAAAAAAACCCATACCCCGCAGGCCCAAAAAACTCTAATGAATAATCCCCAAAAAACCCAAACTCATTGTCCTCCAAAACCCTAAACCATCATCCCCCCAAAAACCATAACACCCCAGCCGCAAAAAACCATTAATATTAGTCTGCAAATTTCATACATCATAATATCCATAAAATTATAAACCCACAACCCCTTAATAACCCTAGACACTAAGAATGAAAAACCCCTAAACTCTCAGTCCCAAAAAAACATAAACAACCATTTCCATAAAACCCTAAATAATAAACACAAAATTAATCATAAAACCTCTTCCCCAAAATAAATTAAACCCTTTTCCCCCAAAACACTAAACCCTCATATTTAAAAAAAACTAAACTCCAACCCTAAAAAACCCCCCAAACCCTCATCTCAAAAAGTTCATAGACCCTCATCCACAAAAACCATAATCTCTCGACCCAAAAATCCTTGAATCCACAGACACTATAAACCAAAAACGCCATCACCCAAAATACCCTAAAACCTCATCCCCACATAACCCTAAAATCACATCCCTATAAACCGT
This sequence comes from Viscum album, assembly GCA_963277665.1. Lineage (NCBI taxonomy): Eukaryota > Viridiplantae > Streptophyta > Magnoliopsida > Santalales > Viscaceae > Viscum > Viscum album. Next base: position 1,900,387,449 of record OY728141.1, read on the forward strand.
AAAACCTGATCCTGAAAAACCATAATCCATAGAAAAACCTAAAACCACAACCCTAGAAAATCCAGAAACCCTTTGTTCAAAAAAATCATAAAACCTCATCCCCAAAAAAACCATAAACCCTAAACAATCTGACCCAAAAATCCCTAAACCCAATAAACACACTTAATTCATCCAAAAACACCATAGACCCTCATCCCTAAAAATCACTAATCCCACATACCCAATAAAACTAAACCATGATCCCAAATATACTCGAAACCCTTAGCCCCAAAAAAACCTAAACCCTCTAACACCAAAAACCCTAAACACTCTGACCTAAAAATCCTTAACCAATCAGCCCCACAAATCTTATACCCTCAATAACAAAAAACACTAAATCATATGTCTTGTAATTCACATAAACCCTCAACCACAAAAAACCATAAAGCATCAGACTAAAAACTACCATAAACCATAGCACCAAGAAACCATAAACCCCCATCCCAAAAATAAATGTTAAACCCATCCAAAAATACCTGAACCACCATCCCAAGAAATGGAGAAATCCAGTTCCCTAAACACCATAAACCATAAACCTAGAAAACCAAAAACCCATAGTCCCCAAAACCCTAAAACCACTTAAAAAACCCTATACCCTCACAGTAAAAAAACCATAATCCCTCATCCCAAATTTTCCCTCAACGATCTTCCCCAAAACCCCTATACCCTGATTCCAAAAATTCCCCAAACCCTCATCCACAAGAATCCATAAACCCTCATCACCAAAAAACATAATCCCCTAACACAAAAAGACACTAAACCATTAGCCCCAAAAAACCTAAACATTGTGCCAAAAACACCCCAACCATATTCCCCAAAAACTATAATCATTCATACCTAAAAAACCATAACTATTATCCCCAAAAACCATAAACCCTTAACAATAATAAAAAACAAAAATCCCACCACTGAAAAAACTTATACCCATTTCCCAAAAAAACAAGAACCTCTTATCCCTCAAAACCCTAAACCCTCCTCTAGAAAAATTATCCTAAAATGTCAACTCAAAAAATCCCTCTACACTCATCCGTATAAAACCCTAAACCTTAATCCCCTAAAACAGTGAATCATCATCCCTAAGAAACCTAAAACCCTAATCCCAAAAATACCCTAAACCATATATTCTAAACCTCATAAACACATGACCCCATAATACCCTAAAAATTCATCATCAAATACACTAAACCATTTTCCGAAAAATCCCTAAACCCACAGCCCCCAAAATCCAAAATCCCTTATAAAAACACTAAACACTTATCCAAAAATAACCCTAAACACTTATCCCTAAGACTGTATATCGTGATCCCTCCAAAACCCTACACCCTCAGCCCAAAAAACACCATACACAGAACTCTAAAAAACCATAAACCCTCAAACCCAAAAAACCTAGACCCCCAGACCCAAAAACCATGATCCATAAGCCCCAAAATACCTAAACCCATAGACCGAAAAACATTGATCCTTTAAACTAAAAAACCTAGAAACCGAAGTACTAAGCCTTAATGACAACAAACACCCCTCCTCGAAAAACTTGAAACCACCACCCCCAAAAAACTGAAATCCTCATCCCAAAAATCCCAAAACCATCATTCCAAAAAAAACCCCAAGCCCTTATCCAAAAAAACCCTAAAAACTCGAAAAAAATAATAATGAACCCCCATCTCCCAAAAACCAAAAAATCACATCCATAAAATAACCTAAACACTCATCACAAAAAATCATAATCCCTATTCCAAAAAAAACTCTAAACCCTCAACACAATAAAAATATCCTCAACCTTTTCCTCAATAAACGATATTACCTCACCCCTAAAAAACAGTATACTATAATCCCCAAAATACACAAAATGGATAGTTCTAGAACCCCTATAAAATGAACCCCAGAATTCCCTATAACTTCTACCAAAAACTCTTAAACCCTCATCCTCAGATAACCCTAAATCTCCATCCCCAAATAACCCTATACCCTCATCCCCCATAATCATAAATTTAGGGCCCCAAAATTCAATAATTTTTTTTCCAAAAAACCCAATCCCTCAGCACTAAAAAACCATAAAAACACAGCCCAAAACCCATGAACCATCATCCCAATAAAACACTAAACCCTCATTCCACGAAAACCCTAAATCCATAACCCCTAATATCCCTAAACCCTTAGTTTAAAAAAAATCACTAAAACATTGACACCCCAGAAACCCTAAACCCTCAGCCCCAAAAAAACAAAACCCAAAACCCCAAAACCCAACACATTAAAAAACCCAAAATAATTTATGCCCATAAAACCAAAAACCCTCTGTCCAAAAATTATAAACATTGATCACCCAAATACTATAAAAACTCAACCCACAAATACACTAAGCCCCCACACCAAAAAATCATTACAGCCTCATCCTCATAAAACCCTAAACCCTCATCCTAAAAATACTCTAATCCCTTATATACAAAATACATAAACCATTAGCCACATAATCTCTAAACTCTCCCCCCCAAAAAAATAAACCCACATCTCCAAAAAAACCTTAAATCATCAGCTCCAAATAACTCTCAACTGTTATCCCCAAATAACCCTCAACCCTATGACCCAAAAATTCATGACACCTAAACCCTAAAAAACCTTATACCCTCAACCCAAAAAAACCCAAAACCCTCAACACTGAAAAAAGAACCCAAATCCCAAAAATCACTAAACTCTCAACCCCAAAAAACACTTGGTCTATCAACCCGTAAAAAACCATCATCCCTCACCCCCAAAAACATTAAAACCTCATCCAAAAACCCTTGAACTCATAGCCCTCATCCCCAAAACACTGTACCATTGAATACCCAAAACTGCTAACCCAGTAAAATTGTAAAACCTAATCACTATAAAACACTATACACTGTGCTTGAGAAAACCCAAAAATATTAGAATTAGAAAAACCCAAAACTGTCTACCCCAAAATAGATAAACTGCCAACCCTAGAAAACCTTAATCCTTAATATGAAAAAAATGTAAATCCTCATTCCAATAAGAACATAAACCCTCATCCCCAAAAAACAATAAAAACCACAGCTGCAGAAAATATTAAACATGTTTTCCCTAGAAGCCCCTAAAATGTCATCCCAATAAAATCCTAAACCCTTAGCCCCAGAAAACATAATTCATCAACATAAAAAAACACAAAACAAACAACCCCATAAAACCCTATACATTCTCTATAGAAAAATGTAATACCACAACACAAAATAAACCCAAAACCCACAACCCCAGAAAACCCCAAACCCCAAACCCTAGAAAACCCTAATCCCCCACCCCTAGAAATCCCTAAACCATTAGCCTTAGAAAACCATATACCCTCATCCTTAGAAAATACTAAACCCCCCATCTATAGAAAACCCTAAACCCTCAACAACAGAAATCCATCTACCCTTGACACCAAAAAAAGAACCCCTTCACCCTAAAAGACCTTAAATCATCATCTATATAATAAACTCCACCCTCACCCTAGGAAACCGTAAAATCTAATCCTATGTAATCCCTAAACCCTCAGACCTTGAAAAACCTAAACCAATATCCCTAGAAGTCCCTAAATCAGAAGCTTAAGAAAAAACTGAACCCTCAGCCCTTGAAAACCCATAGCATAAATTTATATTTCATCCACAACCCTAAAATTCCCAAAATTCTCGACACCAGAAAACCCTAAACACTTATCCCTAGAAAACCCTAAACCCTTAGCCCCAAAAAACCCTAAACAATCTTCCCCAGAAGACCCTAAATCATCATTTCTATAAAACCCTAAACCCACTCACTAGAAAATCATAAATCTTCAACACCAAAAAACCCTAAACCATCATCCCATGAAAACAAGAAAAACGTTTCCCCATTAACCCTGAAACCCTTATATATAGGAAACCCTCAACCCTTGTCCTCACAAAACCCTAATCCCTAAACCCTAAAAATCCTAAAATCTTATCCCAAGAAAACCATTAACCTAATGCCCATTAACACCCTAAACCCTCATCCTGGGAAAATCATAACCCCTCATCCAATGAAAACCATATATCCTTTGTACTAAGAAACACTAATCCCACTTCCTCAGAAAACCATTATCCCTAACAACCATAAAATACTGATCACATAGCCCCATAAAAACTTAAAATTTCATTTATAGAAATCATTAATTCTTCATCCGTAGAAAATACAAAACCCTCACCCTAGATAACCCTAATCCTCTAATCTTGTAAAACCATTTAACATTATCCCTAGAATACCCTAATATCTTAGCCCCTAAAAATCAAAAACCCTCATCCCTAGAATCCCTAAACACACATCCCTAGAAAATATAAAGACTCAGTAAAAGGAAACCATAAAATTGTTGTACTAGGATTCCATAAACCATTAGTCGTATGAAACTATATACCCTCATCCCATGAATAACCAAATCCTTGAGCCATAGAAAATCCTAAACCCTAAGAAATTGAATACCTTAAACCCCCACCCCATGAAATCCTAAGCCTTCAACCCTAGAAAACCCTAAACCGAAAAACACAGGAAAATAAAAAGCCCCCACCCCGAAAAAATCCAAAAACACATATCAGAAAAACCAAAACCCATCCTCATAAAAAACTAAACCATGTTCCCATGAAAACCCTAAACCATCATCTGTAGAAAACCTTTATCATTGTGCCCAAGAAAATAGAAAAAACTCATCCCTTAGAAACCCTAAACTATAATTCCATGAAATCCCAAAACCCTTATCCATAGTATAAACTAAACCCGCATCCCAAAAAAATCATAAAACTGTATCTCAAGAAAACCTTCAACCACCGGCCCCATAAAAAAGAAAACGGTTATCCCTAGAATGTCATAAACCCTCAAACCTAGAAATTTATAATCCCTTGACCACCAAAAACCACAATACCTCATCTCCACACAACGATAAAAACATTGCCCCAAAAAACCTAATCCTTATGCCGTAGGAAACCCAAAATACTCTACCCCAAAACCTCTAAACACCTAATCCATGAAACCCCTAAACCCCTATACAATGAAACCAATAATCCCAAGGCCATTGAAAACAAAAATACATAATTACCATAATATCTTAAACTCCCAAAAATAGAAAACCATTATCCCTCAGCATTAGAAAACCCAAATTCCCTAGCCCTAGAAAACTCTATACCCCCAACCCCATAAAACACTAAACCCTCAGACCCAAAAAAACACAAGACCCTAATCCCCAAAAATCCATAAACCCACATCCCCATAAAACTATAGACACTCATTCCCAAACACAAAATAACATCATTCCAATAATACCCTAACCCCTAATTCCAAAAAAACCCTAAACCCCTGACCCTAAAACACCATAAATCCCCATACCTTAGAATACCCTAAAACCCAAGCCCTGGAAAAACCTAACCCCCATCCACAAAAAAAATGAAACCGTCATCCTCATAAAAGACAAATCCCTCATCCCCAGATAATCCCAAACCCTCATCGCCCAAAAACCATAATCCACAATCCCCAAAAAAAATTAAACACATCATCCACCAAAAACCATAAACCCTCAACACCAAAAAAGTCTAAACCATCATATCCAAACCCCCCCATAAAATCTCATCATAATAAATCCATTTACCCGTTGTGATAGAAAACACCAAACCCTATATGATATAAAACCTTAAACCATTAGCCTAAAAAAATCTCAAAACCTCAACACACAAAAACACAAATCATTGTTCCCTAAAAATCCCTAAACCCTGAGCCCCAGAAAACCAAAATCCATAATACCCAGAAAAAAACAATCCCTCATCCATAGAAAACCGAAAACCCTTATCCCTATAAATACTAAAACCACACACACGAAAAACCATAAACAATTATCCCCAGAAATCCAAAAATCCTCATCCTAAAAAATATATAAACCCAATCCCTATAAAACTCTATACCCTAACCCCATAAAATCCTAAACCCTCATTCCAATATATCCATATACCCACATACCTAGAAATTCATTTATCCTCATCCCCATAAAACCATAAACCCTCAGCCCCATGACATACAAAACACTCATTCCAAGTAAAAAAATAAACATGTGATCCTAGAAAAATAGATACCATAAACGGTAGATAACCTGAATCCCTCATTCCAAGAAAACCCTACACAGTCATCCACATAAAACTATAAACCCAAGGACCCAAAAAATGCTAAACCCTTGGGCCCATAATACTCGAAACAAAAAACCACATAAAATTGAAAAAAAAATCATCCTCAGACATCCCAAAATCCGCATCCACATAATACCCTTAACACTCATCCATTGTAAACCCTAAAACCTCATCTCTATAAAAAAATAACCCAAAACCCCAAAAAATAATAAACCCAATCAGCATAAAGCCCTAAAAATTATTCCCTATAAAATCATAATCCCTGAGATTAAGAAAACCCAAAACCCAAATCCCAAGAATACCTATAACCATAATCCCTTGAAAACCCAAATTCCTCAGCACCATAAATACAAAAACATAAATCCCTTGAAAATTAAAAACTCTCAATCCTAGAAAAATATAAACCCTCATTTATAGAAAATAATAAAACATCATCCCCAAAAAACCATAAACCCACTAACTTAGAAAAATTGAAATACTAAACCCCAGAAAACCGTAATCCCATATCACTAGAAAACACTTAACCATAACCCCAGAAAACCCAAATCCATCATCCCCATAAAACACTATATTTTTGAATGAATACCATAAACACCCATCCTGAAAATACTAAACACTCCACCCAAAAAAACCCTAAATCCTTAACCCCATAAAACCCTAAACCCTTATTCTCAGAAAACAGAAAATTATTAGACCAATAAAACACTAAACGCTCAATCCTGAAAACCCCTAAATCCTCATCCCTAGAAAACAAAAAACCCCCATGACCAAAAAATCCTAATTCGACATCCCAAGAAATAAATAAACCCTTATCCCAATAAACAAATATACCATAATCCTCAAGAATAACCTAAACCCCTATCCCCCAAAAACCCTAAACCCTCACCCATAAATAACCCCATACCCCAAGCTACAACCATCCCTAACACTACTGTGCTAGAAAAACCTAATAACTCGAAACAAAATAACCCCAAACCCACATATCAAGAAAATAATAACCAATAATCCCAAGAAAAACCCAATCCCCTCATCCACAGAAAACTCCCTATTCCCCATAAAACCATCATCCACCAACAATATAAAACCCAAAACAATTAGCCCCGAAAAACCATAAACCCTTAGCCCAAGAAAACCCTAATCCCTTAGACCATAAATATCATAATCATTATCCCAAACAAATGATAAAACATCAGCCCTGGAGAACCCAAAACCCACATCTCTAGAAAACACTAAACCGTAATCCCAACAAAACTAGAATCCATCTGCAGTATAAAACCCTTCACACTCAAAATTAGAAATCTCTAAACCCTATGACCTAAAAAACACTAGACCCAACTCATTACATATCCACAAACCCTAATATTTGGAAAAACAGGAATCCTATCCACTAGAAAACTAAAAATTCTCATTTCTAAAGAACACAAAACCCTCATCCCTAGAAGGACCTAAACCCTAAGCACCAGAATAACCAAAACCCTTATCCCTATAAAACCATAAATCCCCATCCCCGGATAGTCTTAAATAATAATCCCCTGAGAATACTATAACAATATTATCAAAATACTAAAATCCATCAGCCAAAAAAAAACAATACCCACATCCTCGAAATGCACTAAACCCTCAACCCTAGTAACCACTAAACCATCATCCCAGAAACCCCTAAAATCTCATCCCCAAAACCCCCTAAAACACCAGGCATAGAAACAAAAACGCATGACCCCATAAGCCTAAACCATTATCCCCATAAAACACTAAACCCTAATCCCCATATAACAATAAAACTGAACCATAGGAAAACCTACGCCCACATCCCCAAAAAATCATAAACCCATAGCTACATAAAACTGAAAACCCTTATCCCTAGATAATCCTAAACCCCAACCCCAGATAACCAAATACCACCACACATAGAAAACCATAAACACACAAGACAAGAAAACCGTATAACTTCATCCCTATAAGCATCTAATCTCCCATCCCAAGAAAACATTGAACCCCCAGTCCATGAAAACCCTAAACCATCATCCATAGAAAACCATAATCAATAAATTCCCAGAAAATAATAAACCCTTACACCCAAAAACAATAAAAATTTATCCCCAAAAAACCCAAACCATTATCCCTAGAAAACCACTAACCATCAACCCTATAAAAACCATAACCCTATGCCTAGGAGAACCCTACAACCTCAAACCCTGAAAAATATTTTATGCTCTACCCAAGAAAACAGAAAATCCTTATCCACAGAAAACCATAAACCCTTATCCCTATAAAAACCCTAAACCCTCATCCCTAGAAAACCCTAAACTCATAAACTAAGAAAAACCTAATACCTTATCCCCATTAAACCATAATCTCTTAGTCCTAGAAAACCCTAAACCCTCAGCATCCTAAAACCATTAAATATTCAGACCTTGAAAACACTAAACCCTCATCTTTGAAAATCCTAAACCCTCAAACCCAAAAAACACTAAACTATCATCCCCAAAAAAATCTCAACATACATTTATAGTAACCCCTTGTAACTTGGTATCAGAAAACTCAGAATCCTCATCCCCAAAAAACATCAAAACCTCTCCCCCTAAAAACCCTAATCCCTTAGGCTCAGAAAACCCTAAAACCCATGCACTATGAAATCATTAATAATTTTCCACATAATGTAATCAACCCTCATATCCTATAAAACCATACACCCATTGCCCCCCAAAAACATAAACATGAAACCCTAGAACACCATTAAACATTATCCCAAATAACCCCTATACCCTTATAAAAAAAACACAAAAAATACCATCCCCAAAAAACCCATAAACCATTATTACAATTAAAAAAATCCTAAACCAAAATCCTCATAATCACCTACACACCCAATCCTAGAATAATGTAAACCCTACACCCAGAAAACCTGAATCCTTCATTCCCATAAAACCCTAATAACACATCACTACGAAACCCTAATCACTCAGCCCAAGAAAATCATTAACACACCCCATAAAAACCTAATCCATCATCCCTAAAAAACCACAAAACCTCATCCCCAAATAACCAATAAATCATCATCCAAATAAAACCCTAAACCCTCCATACTGAAAAACCTAAACCCCCAGCCCAAGAAAATCCTAAACCCTAATCCCTAGAAAACCCTCAACAGACATCAATAGGAAACCCAAAACCATGAAAATACGAAAATAATAAACTATCAAACCCAAAAGGCCTAAATCCTTATCCGTAAAAAATAATTATCCCTTAGTCCCATAAAACCATAACAAATAAGTCCTAAAAATCCTAAATCCTTATCCCTAGAAAATACAAAAACCCCAACTCCTTGAAAACTATAAACCCTAAGCCCGCAATAACCCTAAACAAAAAAACTCTAGAAAAACCCTACACCATTGTACCGACAAACCCCTAAATCATCAAACCACAAACCCATACACCGTTCTCCCCATTAAACAACTAAACCCTTACCCCAAAAAACCCTAAACCAATTGAACCAAAATCACCTAAACCCTTAACCCCAAAAAAACCAAAACCCTCCACCAATGAAAACACTAAACCCCCATCCCTAGAAAAACTAAATACCTCTTCAATAGAAAAATATAATAACTCATCCCATGAAAACCCTAAACCATCCACAAAAAAACTCAAAACTATGATGCCCAGAAAAGCCTAAAACCCCAGCCTAAAAAACCCTAAACCCTCAGCACTAGAAAAACATAATCCCTTCACAAAAAATAGAAAACCCTCATGGAAATAAAAGTGAAAACTCTCAGCCCCATATAACCCTAAACCCTCATCACCAAAAACCTTGAAACACTCAACTCCAAAACCAGCCAACGCCACAATAATAAACCCCCTGAACTTTGAGTCCAAAAAAACAAATAAAACCCCTACCCGACACCCTCAAACAGTGTTCCTTCCAAACCCATAAACCCTCACTCCATAAACTGATAATATATCATCCCTATGAATCCCATGACATTCATCACTGGGAAACACTATTCCCTTATCCATGGTAACCACTAATCACCAATCCCAAGAAAACACAAATCACCCAACCCCAAAAAATAATAACACCTCTACCCCTGAAACACTAAACTCCAAGTCCCATGAAATGCTAAACCATAACATATAGAATATAATAATTGTTTAGCCACAATGAACCAAGAAACCTCATCCCCCAAAAAACCTAAAACCCATATCCCATGGAACCCAAAAATTGCATCCCAAGAAACAGTAAAAACTTATCCCTAGGAATCCCAAAAACCTCATCCTCAAGAAACATTAATCCTTCATCCCCAAGAATCTCTAAACCCCTATCCTCAGTGAACCATACTCCAACTTCCCCAAAAAAAAATTAAACACTCAACCATAAAAATTTCTAACCAGTAAACCCTAGAAAACCTCCAAACCTAAACATCAAAAAACCTGAAACCCTCATCCCCAAAAAACCATAAACCATCAGCACAAAAAATCATTTTATCTTCATCGCCAAAAATTCCTAAAATCTCATTCTAAATAAACCCTTCACCCCGAAAATTCATAAAAACTTATACAAAAGAAACCCTAAAACCCCATCCTCAAAACCCCTAAACTATATATCAATGAAAAATACTAAGTCCATTTTCCCAAAAATGTCTAAACACTTGTAAAAAAACCAATGACACACATCCCACAAAAACAAAAAATTATGAGCCAAAAATCCTAATCCATCATGCCCAAAAACCATAAAAACATTGTCTTTAATAAACCTAAAACCTCAGTCCAAAAATTTGTAAACCCTAAGACAAAAAAACTCTAAACCCACATCCCCAAATAATCATAAACCCTAACACAAAAAAATAATTAACCATTAGTCCCAAAAACTGAAACCCTTCGCCCCAAAAAACCATAAACCCTTGATTCCACCAAAACATAAACATTTAGGCCCACAAAAACTAATCCCCCAACCTTGAAATACCATAAACTATCATCCCAAAAATTCGTAAACCCTCATACCCAAAAAAAAAACAAAAAAACAAAAACAAAAAAACCTAAACCCAAATCCACAAAAAACAATGAATCCTCAGCCCCAAAAATACTAATCCCTCAGTCCAAAAAATATAAAAAATCATCCCTAAATAACCCAAAATCCTTATCTCCCAAAACCCTAAATCTACACCCCGAAATGACGTAAACAATTATCCCATATATTACAAAACTCTCATCCCTCAAAAAACCCAAACCCTCATACCAAAAAAAAACATGAACCATCATCCCCACAAAAACTTATACCCTTAGCCCCAAAAATCCCTAAACCCTGAGATCAAAAAATCCCCAATCACTCAGTCCAAAATATCGCAACACCTTTGGACAAAAAACACTAAAGCCTCATCCCTAAAAAAACCATAAAACATAATCCCCCAAAAAACGAAAACCTTTATCCCCCTAGAACCCTATACCCTTATCCCCAAAAAACCCAGAACCCCGAGCCCCAAAAAACCATAAATCCTCAGCCCCGAAAAACCATAAACCTCATCCCCAAAAAAGAAAAAACCATCATCCCCCAAAAATCATAAAGCATCTTACAATAATCCATTTACCCTCATTAGAAAAAAACACTGAACCATCATACCCAAAAAACCCCAAACCCTCCGCCGAAAAAAAACCTAAACACATAGCCCCAAATATCCATATAACCAATGACACAACAAACCCAAAACCATCATCCCCCAAAATCCCCACATTCATAGAACCAAAAAAAACCCAAAAACCATAGACCCAAAAAAACCATAAAAATCCTCAATCCACAAAAACCCAAAAATGTCAGCCCAAAAAACCCTATTCTATTATCCCCAAAACATCCTTAACTATTTTCCCAAAAAAAAATACTAATCTCCAAAAAAACATAAACCCTCTACCCATAAAATCATAATCCACCATCTTTAAAAAATCCTACTCACTCATCACCCAAAAAAACCTTACCCCTCAGCCCCCAATGACCTGAAACCCTCCCGACAAACACCCCAAAAACCATTAGTTGTAGAAAACCCTAAACCCTCAGCCACAATAAACATTGTACCATCAGCTTCAAAAAAACCCTAAGCCACAATCCCTAAAAAACAAAAAATCATCACCACCCAAAACCCCAAAACCATAATTTCTAAAAATCATAAAACATCAGCCGTTAGAAATCTTAAACCCTTAGACCCTAATCACCTAGAAAACTTATCCACCAAAACAATGAATCTTTTTTCCCAAGAAAAATTAATCCCTCATCCCACGAAAACATTAAACTGTTAAACTGAAAATTGAAATGCAACATCACCATGAAATAATAAACTCTCAGCCCTAACAAAACCTGGACCACGATCCCTGAAAACCCAATCCACTTAGATCAAAAAAAACTCTAAACCATCATCCCCAAAACACCATGAAACATCATCTATCAACCCCAAAAAACCATAAACCCTCATAAAAAACCCTAAATCATTTTCACTCAAAAACCTTAAATCATCATCCCAAAAAAAATACCCTTAACCTTCATTCCCAAAAAAACTCTACACCATCATCCCTAAAAACAATAAACCAACTGCCCCAATGAATCTTAATCCATCATCCGTTATAAATCGATACCTTATCCATTAAAAAACATTAAACCCTCATCTATAAAAAACCCTAAACCCTTAGCCTCTATAATATCAAAAACCCCCATCCAAAAAACACCAAACCCTTAGTACGAATAAATCCTAAACCATCTTTTCGAAAAAACTATAAATTATCATCCATAAAAACTAACTCTATGTAAAAAAATTCTAAAAACTCAACATCGAAAAAACAGAAAAAATCATCTCTAAACATACCTACAAGCTATTCATAGAAAACCTAAAATCATAGCCCAAAAAAACAATAAACCCAAGTCCCCAAAAACCCATAAAACCACTGCCACAAAATACCCGAAACTCTTATCCACAAAAAAACCCTATACCCTCAACGCATAATCCATAATCCCACATCTCCAAAACCCCTAAACCCTATTACCCAAAATAGCCCTTAACCCACCAAGAAAAAAAAATCATCAACTTCAAAAAACCCTAAACCCGCACCCCCAAAAACCCTAAACTTTCATCCCATGAAATCACAAAAATCCTCTGCACCAATAAATTATAAACCCTCGACCAATGAAAACACTAAAAAATCATCCTCAAATAACCCAGAAATATTAGCCACAAAAAAAATCTAAACTCTCATCCTCCAAATCCCCAAAAACCATATCCATAGAAAACCATAAACTCTAAACCTAGAATAGAATAAACTCTCACCCCCATATAAACCCAGACCCTCGTCCCTATGAAACATCAAAATCTCATCCCAAAAAAACCCCCAAACCCAAACCTCCATAAAACCCAAACCATCAACCCTATAAAATCCAAAAACCACCTCCCCTGAAAATACTAATCCCTCAGTCTTAGAAATCCCAAAACTCACAAACAATGATCCCTAGAAAATAGAAAACCCTCTTCCCCCAAAAAACCCAAACCCTCAGCCCCAGAAAACTCTTATCCCATACTCTTAGAAAAATCCAATCCCGCATTCCTATAAAACACTAAACCATCATCCCTTTAAAACACTAATCCCTAACATCTTGAAAACCCTAAACCCTCTACTTGAGAAAACCCTAAACCCACATCCATTGATCTCCCAAAAACAACAGTTTTAGAAAAATCTAAACACTATGTACTAGAAAACAGAAATCATTTTCCATAGAACACCCTATGACATCATTCATTTAAATTCTAATACCCCACCCAAAAAAACCCAAACACTCATCTCTATGAAATCATTCCCCCTAATCCATAGAAAATGCTAAATGTATAGCCCTAAAAACCCCTAAACCATATGTCCCAGTATACCCTAAACAATCATTTGTATAATCCCCTAAACTATTATCCCTATAAAACCAAAATATTCATCCCCAGAAAACCCCATACACTTAACCAATAAATCGTAAAATGTTACCCCCAAAAAACCCAAAACACTCATCCCCAGAAATCCTTTTTCCCTAGGACCCAATATCCCAAAAACAATCATCCCCTAACAAACCCTAAACCATAATACCTATACAACCATATACCCTTAGACCATGAAAAAAACCTAAACCCACATCCTCATAAACAATAAACCATCATCCTTTGAAAACCGGAATCACTGAACCATATAAAACCCTAAATACTTAGCCTTAGAAGACAATAAACTATCATCGCAAATAAAACCCAAACCCTCATCCTCATAAACCAATTTCCCAGAACCCCGGAATACCCTAAACCATCACCCCCCTAAATCACTAAAACATAGACCCAAAAAAACTAATTTCATAGATGGATAAACCCTAACAAATCAGCCCCCAAAAAATAAAAAAACCACATCCCCCAAAACTAATAAATCCTCTACCACAAATAACCATAAACTCCCCCACCAAACCCTAAACTCTAAACCCCCAAAAATCATAAACCATATTACCCAAAAAACCCTAAATCCTTATCAGTAGAATATTGTAAACCCTCATACCCAAAATACATATACACTTGTGTAAAAAAACATAAAATTGTCACCCCAAAAAACCATGACCCCTTAGGCCTATCAAACCAAAAAACACTATGCAAAAAAACCCTAAACTATCAACCCCAATAAATCCTAAACCATATTCCAAAAAAACCCTAAACCATTATCCCCAAATATCCTTGACCATTATCTAGAATGAACACTAAACAATATGTTGAAAAAACAATAAATCCTCAAACCAAAAGAAACATAAACTTTTAGACCCACAAAACACTAAACCCTCGTCCCAAAAAATTTCGAAACTAGTAGTTACAAAAATATCCTATACCCACATCCCCAAAAAATCACAAACCCTCAGCCACAAAAAAAAACTGTAAAACCTCGACCCTAAAAAATCATAAACCCACTGGACCATGAATCCCTAAACCCTCGTCCTTAAAAAACAGCCCTAATCCCTCAACGACCGAAAAACCAAAAAAAATAACCATAAAAATCCATAAAACCTATCCCCTAGAAAATCCTAAACCCTCTACCCAAACATATTTTAATCCCTAATGCAAATGAACAATAAACACTCTGCCTAAAAAAACTCTAATCCCGAATACCTTATATACCCTAAACCCATATCCCGAAAACACCTAAACCATCGTTACCAAAAAATCACCAATATCTCAACCCCAAAAAACCAAAAACCTCATTCTCTAAAATCCATAAACCCTCAAACCCCAAAACCCTAATCAATCGGCCCCAAAAAACCCAAATCCCTCATCTCTAAAAAGCCATAAACCCTCAAAAACAAAAAACCATAATCCCAAAACCCAAAAAATACGAAACCCTAATCCCCCCAAATCTCTAATCCATCAGACCTCAAAATAAAAACCCAATGCCCCAAAAATCCGTAAACCCTAATCCCAAAAAATCACTAAACCCCAAGACCCAAAAACCATAGACCTACAGCCCCAAAAAACCATATGCCCCAGCTCTAAATAAATATGAAACACCCAACCCCCCAAAATACAAATGCTCAACCATGAAAATACAAAAATTATGAGCCCCAAAACCAAAAACACAATAGAAAAAAAACCCTAAATCACCAATTGTAGAAAACTGGAAACCCACAACTAAAGAATCCTTAAACTGTAGCCCCTATTAATTCAAAACCCATACTCCCCAAATTCCAAAACCCTCCTAAAAAACACTAATACCGTAACCAAATATAACACTAAATGATAAACCCCAAAACCCAAAACCATCTTTCCAATAAATCCTTAAACCCCTTCCCTTAGATATCCCAAAACCATAAGCCCCCGCAAAATCAAATCCAAAACCCCCAGAAACCCCATACACTATCCCTAATTACCATAATCCAACTTCCCTAAAAAACCAAATCCTCTCAAACCCAAGAAACCTAGAACCTCATCACCAAAACCACTAATCCCTAAACACTAAAAAACATTAAACCCACTAAACACAAAATATGAAAACATCATTCCCCAAAATCATCAACACTCATAACCATAGAAACCATAACCCTCAGTCCAAAAAACCATAAACATTCATCCCATTTAAAACATAAAACCTTAACCTGAAAATCCATAAACCTTCATACCAATAATCCCAAAACCCTCAGAACCAAAAGAATACTATACACTCAACCCAAAAAAAACTATAACCTCATCCCAGAAGTTTCTTAAACACTTACACCTGAAAACCCAAAACCCTGATCCCAAAAAACACAAAACTATCAGCCCTAAAAAATGCTAATCCCTTAACCCCCCAAAAACATACCCTTATCCCCCAAAAAATATAACCCTTCGAACCCAAAAAAACCATAAACCCACATCCCTAAAAAAACAGAAATCATTAGTCTCAAAAATACATAAACACGTATCTTGGGAAAAAAATTAAACCATCATCGCCCCAAAACCCAGAAACCACTACCCAAAATGCTAAAACACCACCCCTAAAATAACTATACATTGAGAACCAGAAAAACAAAAAAAACACAGCACAAAAACCAATAAACCCTCAGGTCCAAAAATTTGTATCCCACATCCATAAAAAACCTTAAAACATATGCCCAAAAAAACCCTAAGCATTTTTCTCCAGATAACCATAAACCCTCATGGCCAGAAAAAATCCCTAACTCCTAGAAAATACTAAACCATCATCCCCTTAAAACAATCAAACCTCACTTGAAAAACCCTACACCATCATCCTAAAAATACCCAACAACATAAGCCATAGATAACCCTAAACCCATCACCCAAAAAATCCCAAAACCCCCATCCCTAGAAAACACCAAATCATTATGTATAGAAGACCCTACATCCTTAACCCCATAAATACATTATCTCGTAGAAACATAAATCCCCTTGTTCTCACCCCCAAGGAACCCTAAAAACTATGTCCACGAAAACCTCAATCCCTCAGCCCCAAAATACTGAAAACCCAAAAGCCTAAAAAATCCGATACCCTTGGCTCTAGAAAACTCAAACCCTCTTCCCCAAAAAACAGCCAACCATAATACCCAAACACTCAACCCCAAAACCCCAATCCTTCTACCCTAAAAATGATCCATATAAATCTGTAAACACTCAAATGAAAACACCCTAATCCCTAATCCCTAGAAAACCCTAATCCTTTTTCCCTGGAAAACCATAAACACATAGACCCAAAAAAACCCAATCCCTCAAACCCAATAAACCATAAAAAACCATCACCAGAAAACCCTATTCCCTCATCTCGATAAAACCATAGTCCATCAGCACTAAAAAACCCTAAACCCATATTTCCTTAAAACTCAGAACCCTAAACACGAGAAAACCCTAATCCCTCAATAATAGAAAACCCTATACCCTTAGCCCAGGGAAACACAATTCCACCAACCCCCAAAACACAAAACACACATCCCCCAAAAAACCTAAACCCTCTTCCCTAGATAACAATAATACCCTTGACAAAGAAAATGTTATACCCTCATCCCCTGTAAAACCAAAACCAATATCCCCATAAAAAAAACATTCAACCCATGAAAATGCTAAAACCTCACCCCCATAAAATAATTATCCCTCCGACCTAGAAACACCAATACACTTATCCATAAAAAAACATACACACTCTTCCCAAAAAAAACATATATCCTATACACTAGAAAAACCAAAAAAATCATCTCCAAAAAACCCAAAACCCTCATCCCCAAATCACCATAAATCATATTCACCAAAAAACACCTAACCCACATACCCAAAAAAACTTAAACCCTTAGCTCCAAAAAATAAATCCTCATCCCCAGAAACAGAAATCCCAAAATCCCAAAACCCCTAAAAACTCATCTGAGAACCCACTAAGCCCTCATTAAAAAAATACCATAAACCCTTATCCCTAGAAATTTTTAAAACCTCAGGCCCCAGAACCCTAAAAATCTATTCCCCCATGAAAACCCATAACCGTTATCCCAAAAAACCATAAAAAATCATCCCTAGAACAAAACCCATCCCCAAAAAACCAATACCTTTGAATCTAAAACCCCTAAACTCACATCCCAAAAATAGATAACCCCTCATTCCTAGAAAAACATAAACCATCATTTCCAAACAATGATAAAACCTCATCACCCCAAAACCCTATACCCTCAGCACCATGAAACCCTAAACCCATAGCCACAAAATACCCTAATCCCCAAACCCTAAAAACATTAATCACTCATACGTAAAAAAATATAAATACTCATCAATAAAAAACATTAAATCATCATCCCTAGAAACCCCTAAACCGTCATCCTCCAAAAACCATTAACCCTTGGCTGTAAATAAACCCTAAACCCCTCATCCCTAAAAATGAAAAATACTCAACCCAAACAAACCCAATCACAAAACTCCCTAAACTCAAAACATAATAAAACCATCCATCCTCATCCCAGAGTAACCTAAACCATCATCCTCACAAAAACATAAACCCACATCTCAAAATAATCCTGATATGTTAGCCACAAAAAACCTAAATCACATAGGCCCAAAAAACCATAAACACTCATCTCCAAACCCCCTAAATCATCATCCCCAAAAACCACTAAAACCCCATCACCATGAAACTATAATCCCTTAGAACCCAAAAACCCTAATCCCATAGCCCACAAAACCGAAAACCCCAATCCCAAAAAACCAAAAACCCTCAGCCCTAAAAAACCATAAACTGTAATCTTTAGAAAACCAGAAACCCTCTTCTAGAGAAAACTATAAAACATAAACACCAAAAAACCAAAAGGCTCATCATAATAATTACCTAATTACCCATCCCCCAAATCCCTCAACATTCACTCCCAGAGTATCTTTGATCTGTGGACCTTGAAAACACTAAACCCTCAACATTAAAAAACCCAAAACACCCTTACCGAGAAAACCCTAAACCCCACCCTAGAAACCCCTAAATGATAATTCCAAAAAACCCTAGACTCTATACCCCATAAAGACCTAAAATCGCATCCGTGGAAAACCAAAATCCGTAGTCCTCGATATTCAATTACCCTCAACCTTTGAATACCCAAAATCGTCAACTATATAAAACACTAAAAACGTATCCCCAGGAAACTAGAATCCCTTTGCCCTAGAAAACCCCAAACCCTCATCCCATTAAAATGAACCCCTCAACCCTATAAGACCCTAAACCATCATCTCCATAAAACCATAAAAACTCAAGCTCATATAAAACCTAAACCTTCAGCATTAGATATTCATAATCCCTCCCCCTCATAAAACACTAAACCCTCAAACCCATAAATCCCTAAACCCACATCCCTGGAAAACACTAAACCCAAAACCCCATAAAACCCTAAAAACAAACCACTAGAAAACCCTAAACCCACATCACTCACAAATACTAAATCCCCAGTACCAAAAAACATGAAACCCTCAGACCCATCAAATCTTAATCCCACATCTCCAAAAAACACGAAACCATCAAACACAAAAAACACTAAACCCTAAACCCCCAAATACCCTACACCACAAGACTAAAAAACCTTATACAATAATCCCCAGAAAACCCAAAACATTTAACCCCATAAATCAACAATACTATAGTCATGAAAAACCCCAAATCCCCACCAATAGAGAACAAAAAACCCTCATCCCTCAAAAACATGACACCATCAGCTACAAAAAAATATTCCCTCAACCCTAGAAAATCGTAAACACACAACATTAGTAAACCATAAACTCAAAAGCCTTGAAAAAAGAAACACTTAGCACCACAATATTTTAAATCCTCAACCCTCTAAAACAGTAAACCCTCAGCCCTAAAAGCCCCTAAACTACCATCCCAATAAAACGTGAAACCCTCAACCCTAGAAATCCATAAACTCTCATACCTCAAAACCCCAAATCAAATATCCTCTAAAACCCATAAAACCTCAGCCACAAAAAACACTAAACCCTCTACCCTAGAAAACCCATGAACATCAGCTATAGGAAAGCCAAAACCATCATCTATAGAAAACCCAAAAAACTCAAAACACTACACACTCAGCCCTAGAATCAACTAAAACCTCATCCCCCCAAAACCCTAAACAATCATCCCAATTAAACTCTTAATAACCTACCCATGATTTGACTAAACCCTCATCTAAATATAATGCTAACACCTTAGTGCTAGAAAAACGTAAACCCTCTTCCCTTGAAACACTATAAATTCAACACTATAAAACAATAAAAATCTCAGCCTTATAAAACTCTAAACCCTTTATCCCAATAAATACCTTTATACCCCAAAAATACCAAAACCCTACAGCTAAAAAACCCTAATCCCTCACCCCATTAAACCCTAATCCCTCCACCCTAAATATCCTTAAATAATTTTCCCCACAACACCCAATACACTAAATACCATAAAATCATAAACCCATAACCAAAAAATATTAAACCCTCATTGCCACAAAACCCAAAACTATCATCCCCACAAAACCATAAACTTTATACCACCAAAAAATTGAACAATCGACTCTAAGAAACCCTAGATCCTATGTGCTAAAAATTGTAAATCCTTCACCCCCAAAAAACCTAAACAATTTCCCCCTAAAAACCCAAATAACTAAACTACAAATACAATTAAAACTTTATCCCAAAACAACTCATCACACTCATCCTAATAAAACCATATAACATATCCACGAGAAAACCTAAATCGTAATCCTCAAAATACCCTATATCCACTTCCCAAAAAAAACTAAACCCTCATCCAAAAAAAGTCCTAAACACTCTACCCACAATACCCAATCCACTCTACCACAGAAAACCCAGTGAAATCATCCTAAAAAATCCTTAAATCCAAAACCCCAAAACCCCAGAAAACCATAAACCCTCACCCTCAAAAACCCTAAACCCTCACCCTCAAAAACCTAAAATCCCACAGCCCCAAAAAACATAAAACATATTCCCTAAAAAAACCTAAACCCCCATCACAAATATCCCTTCATCCCATATGCCACTAAAAAACAAAAAACCCTTATCCCCCAATACCCAAGGACCCTCAGCCCAAAAAAACACAAAACTCTCAACCACGAAAGACCAAAAACCATTAGCCATAAAAAAACCAGAACCCTGACCCCAAAAATTCCTAATACCATAATAATAAAAGACCCTAAAACCTTGTCCCCATAAAAAACCAGACTCTCCACTCATAAAACACTAAAACAATATCCACAAAAAAACACTTAAATTCACAGCAGAAGAAAATGGAAAACCATCAGCCCGAAGATTCACTAAACACTCATCCCATAAAAACCATATACACCATCCCACAAAACCCCCAAAAAATCATCATAAAAAACTCAAAACTCACATCACAAAAAAACCATAAATACACATACCAATAAAGCAATAAAACCTTAATAATAAAAAACCCAAAAACATAATCCATAAGTAACCCTATAACCCAAATCCAAAAATCCCTAAACACTCATCACCAAAAAACCATAATCTCCCAACGTAAAAACCCCTAAAACCTCATCCCCAAAAATTAATAAACCCTTATCCCAATAAACCATTAACCATCAACCAAAAAAAACATTAAACCTCATACTAAAACAACATAAACCCTAGCCACAAAACCCCAAAAATGTGGGCAACGAAAAACCCAGAATCCTCATCAATAAAAAAACATTATCCCTCAACCAAATGAATCCCAAAATCCACCACCCCAATAAACCATAAGAATCTTCCTCTAAATAAATTAAACAATATTTCCTAAAAAACCATGAACAAAAAACCCAAAAAACCACTAAATAATCAGCCCCAAAATACCCCATACTGTCATCCACCAAAAAAATAGACGCTTACCACAAAAAACCACAAACCACTATCCGCAAAAAATAGTAAACCATCAACCAAAAATAACCAAAACACTCAGCACTAAAAAATCATAAAACCACATCTAAAAAATACCCTAAACCCTTATCTCCAAAAAACACTAAGATATCATCCTCCTAAAAACCTAATATTTAATCCCAAAAAAACCATAAACCATTACCCTAAAAACACATAATCACTCATCCAAAAAAAACCCACTAAACATGTATCCCCAAAAAACACTAAAACCTATACCATAAAAAACCCTAAGCCCTCCACACCAAAACACACTATACCCCCTTCCCTAAAATATCCAAAACCCTTATACTTAAAAACCATTAAACACACATACAACATAAACCATAAAATCACATCCCCAAACCACCTAATCCCCTTAAAATAAGAAAACCCTAAACCCACATTACAAAAAAAACCCTAAAAATTATGCACCAAAAAACCATAAACCCTCTCCCAAAAAATGACTAACCCTCAACCTAAAAACCCTAGAACCTCATCCCCCAAAAACTCTATAACCCATATTTGTAAAAAATCCATAATCCCTTAGATCAAAACAATTATAGACCATCTACCCCAAAAAATATTAAAACTCATCCCCCAAAAACAATTAACTATCAACCCCAAACAATCCATAATCATAATCATCAAAAAAACCCAGAACCCATATCACCGAAAAACCCAAATAACTCGACCCCAAAACCCATAAACCCCTAGCCCTAGAAAATCATAAAATATCATCCCGGGATAACTTAAAACCCTCATCCCTAAAAAACAAAAAACATCCATACAATACCCTTAACCCTTAGCCCCAAAAATATGTTTACCATATTCCTTCTAAAACCCTACACCCTTAACCTTAGCAAACCCTAAACAATCATCCCCATAAAAATCTACAAATTGATCCCTAGAAACCCTAACCCATCATCCCTTGAAAACCATAATCACTCATCCGCATAAAACCATAAATGCATTACCCCCCACAACCCATGACCCTATGAAATAGAAAACCCTAATCCTCTAGCCCTAGAAAACACTATACACAAATCCTTTGGAATCCCTAAATCCCAATCCCTAGAGAAACCTAAACATACCACCATAGAAAACTCTAAAACCCTATTGCATGAAAATCATAAATACCCATTCAAAGAAAATCCTAAAACGCCATCCCTATATAATCCTTAACCATCATCCAATATAAAACCTAAATCCTCAGAACCTGAAAAGCCTCTACACTCAGCCTCAGAAAAAAAAATACCATCACCCCAGAAAACCCTAAATCCTCATTACACTAAAATCCCAAGCCCATAGCTCTTGAAAACCCTAAACCCTCATCACCATAATATGCTAAACCGACAGTGCAAGAAACCCCTAATCCACTTAACCTTAAAAACCATAAAACCACACCCCAAAAAAAATCCATAAACCCTTATTCTTCAAAAACCTAAAACTGAAATCCCTAGAAAATGCCAAACCCTAACCTCCAAAATCCATAAATCCCCAACCCATGAAATACCTAAACACCCTGCCCCAGAAAACCCTCAACCCTTATCCCCAGAAAACCCCAAACCCTTAGCCCTAAAATACTATAAACACTCATGAACATCAATCCCAAAACCCTCAGCTGGAGAAAAAAATTTACCCTCAACACTAGAAAACACTAAAACCATATCCCTAGAAATCCTTAAACACTAAGTCCTCGGAAGACCTAATCCATCAGCTCTAGAAAACCCCAAGCCCTAAGATCCAGAATACACTAAACCCACATCCTTATATAGACACAATCCATTTCCCCAAAAAAAATAAACACTCATAAACAAAAAATCCTATACCATAAAACATAGAAAACCTTAAAACGTCACCTCCAAAAAAATCTAGGACCCTCATCACGAGATAACACAAAACCCAAATGCATATAAAACACTAAAACCACATTCCCAGAAAATCTAACACCCTCAACCCCAGTAAACCTTAAATCCTTAGCCATATAAAACCCTAAACCAACATACCTAGTACACCATATACCCTAAACCGAAAAAACAACTTAACTTTAATCCCAAGAAAACCCTAAAACCTCATGACTAGAAAATCTGAAACCCTATACCCTAAAAAAACCTAAACCATCACCTCACAAAACCCTAAATCCTCTAAACCAGAAAACATTAAACCCTACTTCCCCTAATAACCTGAACCACATCTCCAAGAAACACTAAACCCTCCTGCCCATAAAACCCTAATCCCTCGGCCATAAAATATTTTAATCCCCAATCTTTGCATACCCTTCACCTTGAACCTAGATTACCATATACCCCCAAACCTAGAAAACATTATACCCTCATCCTAAGACCAAAATTAACCACGATCCCCTAAAAACCTAAACCATTAACACAACAAACCCATAAACCATATACTATTGAAAACAATATACCCTCATCCCTAAAAAGTCATATTCCCTCATCCTCAGAAATTTCAAAACCCTCAGCCTCAGAAAACCATGAACCCCTACCCCAGCATACTCCAATCTACTAGCCATTCGAAACCACAAAACCTCATCCCCATTAAATCCTTAACCCTTTTCCCATGAAACCAAAATCCCTCAACCCCATAAAACCCTAAACACTTATCCTATGAAATCCCAAGACCCTATTCCCCCCAAATCCTGAAACCATCTTCCCTTTAAAACCCTAGACCCTTGTCATAAAAAAATCTTAAACCCCCATCCATAGAAACCCATTCTCTCAACTAAAGAAAATATTAAAAGAAAATACCATGAAACCCCTATACCCTTATCCTTAGAACACTCTATACCCTCTTTCACAGAAACAAATCCATCGCCCCATAAAACCTTAAAAATTCATCCCTAGAAAACACTAAACCCTCATCTTTGATATCCCTAGACCATCATATCAAAATAATCTAATCCTTCATCCCAATAAAACCCCAAACCATCAGACCCATAAAAATACTAAACCTTCGTCTCCATAATACCCTAACAAAAAAGCACCATAAAACCCAAAACCCTCATCCCTAGAAAAAACAAAATACAAAACACCAAAAAACATTAAACTATGATACAAATAAAACCTTAAATCCTCATCCCCTGAAAACCCTAGAATCCTTACCATAGAAATCCCTAAACACTCAACCATAGATATCCTTAATCCCACATCCCTAGAAAACTCTAATCCCTCACCCCTCAAAAACCCTACAACATTATCCCTATAAAACCATAATCATTCATCACCTTGAAACCCTAAACCCTCATCCTAGAAAAACCTAAACCCTCAGTATCAAAACACCATAATCACATACCCCAAATAATCCCTTAACCTTATACTCCTTGAAATTATGAACCCTCATTCCCCAACTCCCTAAACCCACTACCCCAAAAAAACCGTATAGCCTCTTCCCATAATATCCTAAAACATAATATCCAATAAACCAAAATCCCTAATTCCAATGAAACCATAAATCCTTAACCCGAAAAACCCTTAAACCCTCAACCCCTCATCCCCATGAAACCCTAAACCATTATCCTGAAAACCCCTATATAATAAAAAAAAACTAAATCTTTGTCCCCAAAAACCCTAAACCCTCATAAAAAAATACACAAACCCCATCCCCAAAACACGCCGAACCCTCAAGACCAAAAAACACAAAATGAAATGGAATAAAGAACCCTTAACCCTCATCAAAAAAAATATAAACCATCATCATCAAAATACATAAAATATCTACCCCAATGAACCCTAATCCCTCAACCCCTAAAAACCCAAAACTCAATCCTTAAAGACACGAAAATGTAACACCAAAAAATGCTAAAAAATTAACCATAAAAAATGGAAGACTTTTATCCCAAAATCTTTAAAAAAACAGTCCAAAACCCCATTACCATACACACTAAAAACCATCAACCTTGATCCCAAAATAAGCACTAACCCTCAACACCATATAACCCAACCCCCACCCAAATCAACCCCTATCACAAAAAAAACTCCACCCTCATCCCCAAAACCCTCAACCCACAAAAACCCAAAACATTCAGCCGAAAAAATATAAACGTTAAACAACAAACAAACCTAAACTATCAGGAGCCGAAACACCTAATCTCTATCCCTAAAAAAACATAAAACAACATTACCAAAATACCATAAACCCCCATCCAAAAAAATAAACCCTCATCTACAGATATCCCAAAAACATTAGTCGTAAAAAAATAAAAACCATAATAACCCTAAAACCATAACCCTCACCCAAATAAACATAAACATCAACCCTAAAAAAACCCTGAACCCCCGGCCGCAAAAACCCCTATACCCACAACCCCAAAAAAATACAAAGAATTCATCCACAAAATACACTAAATTGTTATCCACCAACACTACCAAACCCTCACCCAAAAAAAACACCAAAACCTAAGCCAAAAAACTTTAAAATATCGCCCAAAAATTACACGTGAACACCAAACCAGAAAACCATACACCCTTGTCCCTAAAAAATCATAAAAACTATTCCTAAAAAATCATAAACCCTCAGACATAGAAACCCAGAAACTATTGTTCAAAAAATCTATAAACCTTCATACCCAAAAAACAAAAAACCCTTATCCCCAAAAAACATTATTCCCATGACCCAAAATATCCAAACCCACATTTCAAAGAAACACTAATCCTCAAACAATTTTCATTAAAAAACCCCAGACCCTCACCCCCAAAAACCTCAAAACCTCATCCTTAGATAAAATAAAACCCCCATCCCCAGAAAACTTTATACCCCGTCTATAGAAAACAATTATCTATCATCCCTAAGAAACAATAAACACTCATCAAAATAAAACCCAAAAATCTTATACATAATAAATTGTAAACTCATATCCCCATGTTACCCAGAATAGAAAGCTTCAGAATAACCTAAACCCTCATTAGTATAAAACATTGAACCCCCTATGCTAGAAAATCCTACACCCACCATATCTCATATACATAAATCTTCAACCCTAGAAACCATAATCCTTCACCCCTATAAATCCCTAAACCCACAACCCCGATAAACTATAAACAAAAATCCACATAAATCCTAAACCCTTAACCAAATTAAACCCTAAACCATGATCCCTATAAAACCCCAAACCCAATGCCCCAAGAAATCCTAAACACTCAGCTCAAGAAAACACAAAAACCTCTTCCGAAGAAACCCTAAACTCTCAGCCTTTTAAAACTCTAAAGACTCCACTCCATAATTCTCTAAACCCCCAGACATAGAAAATCCTACACCCCCAGTTCAAAATAATCTAAATCACTCAGCCCCATAAATCTCTATACCATATACCCGAAAAACCATAATTCTCAATCCCATGAAGATCATAATCCCTCATCCCCAGAAATACCTATACCCACGTCACTAAAAATCTATTAACCATCAGCTACAAAAAACCCAAACCATCATCCATAGAAAAACTTATATTGTAATCCCTAGAAAATCCTCCCCTCATCCCTAAATAAATTTAAATCAATGGAATTAGATAACCCTAAACCCTTTTCCCTAGAAAACCCAAAACCCAAATCCCTAGAAAACCTAAAACCCTCATTCCCAGGAAACCCCAAAATCTCGGCCCTATAAAACACTAAAATCAAGACTATAAAGGAAAATAAAACCTCATCACTAGAAAAACCTAATATTTCATCCCTAGATAAAACTATTCCCTTTTCCCTAGAAAAATATAAAACCTCATCCTAAAAAAACTATAATCCCTCAGCCCTAGAAAACCCAAATCCCTCATCCCAAAAAAAACCCTAGTCCCTTATCTGTAGAAAAACCTACTCCCTCAGTCCTATAATACGATAAACCCTCACCCTCAGATAGACCTAAATCCTCATCCCTTGAAATCCATAATTTCCTTGCTCTTGAAAACCTTATACCCACGTACCAAGAAGACCTTTAAACATTAGTCCCACTAAACCCTAGTCCATCATCCCAAGAAACCCAAAAATCTCATCCTTAAAAAGACATAAACCCTATATTACGGAAAAACCTAAAAAATCATCCCTAGAAAAAAGTAAATCCACATCTCCAGAAACCCAGAAACCCTCATCCCAAAAACCCAAAAAACCTCATCCATAAAAAATCCTAATCCATCATCCCCAATAAACTATTAAAACAAATCCCCAAAAAAGCATAAATCCACACCCATAGAAAACCATAAAAACTCGTCATTTGTGGGCTATTGTAATGATCATCATCAAAGTACACCATCTATTCATCCATGATGTGTGGATGATGTGGTGCTAGAGCATCTCGTGGGTTATCATGGATCATCCTTTTGTTTAGTTTATTCTCCAATTAATCTATCCTCTCATGTAGAACATCCTAATTTCTATCATTAAACATCTCAAAGTAGCTCACCAAAGATTTCATTTGGAGTTGTGTAGCTTCTGGTGTGGGAGATCTATATTGAATTCCATCATCGCTAACATGAGCAACTTTCATCCCATGATATTCTTCCTTGATAAGATACGCAAAGACAAACACACACGTAGGGGAGGGGGTTGAACACAATGACACACACTAACTCACACACATAAGATATACACAAACACACACACAATATGTACACACTCACATACACAGGGATACACAATAAAAAATGCAAGATATAAACCCTCTCACACACACAATATTTTTATTATTTTCTGCTTATTTTTCTCTACTGTCAACACTAACCTCAAATTACAAGATCTTATGAGATATAATACCTTTTTTGGGAAGGTCATGTGCCACCAATCCTTCCCAAACCATGATTGTGTTAGGGGATGATTTAACACAACCCGTTTGAGTGGTAATGGCTAAAGGGAGAAAAAGGAGGGTAAAATGGATAAAGGGTCGGTGGAAATGGGGGTAAGGATGTGGTATTTGTGTTTTTCCATGTTGTGTAGAATTCAAAAAATTAATAACATTATCAGATGATTATAATATCGAGAGGAATTAAAATGATGGATAATGAGATGTATAGAAATAATGTAAAACAGAATGAAGTAATTGTATCAACCATTTTTCCTTTTTGGTGAAATATCTCCAAAAAGTGTTGTGCTAGGAGTTTCAAAGAAAAATATTATTGAACAGAGAGTAACATTTTTTTTAAATCTCTTTAATAATAGATGTGCTTAATTTTGGAATGAAAAAATGATGATTTGAGAGAAATTGATTTTTTCGAATACAAATAACATATAGTGAATCAAATTCACAAAGAAGATGAATGAAAATTTGGCTCTATTTATAAAAATATAACTTGCACAAACTAGGTAAATTTGGGATGCTTTCAAGAAAATGGATTTTTTTGAAAGGCTGAATAATATGGAAGGATAAGAAGGGTAAGGTGTAAAATTAATGTAAATGATGGTATGGAAGCCTGTAGTGTCAATTGGAGCTCTGATAAAAATTTATATGAGACGCATGGGGTGGCCCAATCTTTATGGCATTGGGCGGCGGATGAAGGATTCAGAATGGGGATATGTGGCGGATGATGGGAACAGATAGTGGATCCAAGTAGCCAATAAAATTTGTAAGGAGCATGACCTACTACTAAGACAACACACTCAAGAGAGGTATATGATATCCAATCCACACATCAATGCACTTCAGTTGAGGAATGAATTTGTGGGCTTTGTGATCTTGGATAACCAATCTATCATGTTAATTGACAAGGCATGAATGAAAAAGAGCTAGGTGAAAACCCATGAAAATCCTCATACAATGGATAAAAACAAAGAACAAGCTCTCAATTGAGTATCAAAAGAAAATACAATCCAATGGGGTGGCTTTTTATAGCCATGGGGTGATTCAATAGTCAAGGGTCTAATTCCCTAATGTCACAAAGGCCTGACCCACCTTGTCCTCTTAAAGTCAAAACGACAATCTCTAACAATGATTTTTCAAAAATTATAACACAACATTCAATATATATCCCACCAGACTTGTCTTTGAGTGCCTAGCCCATATGATTTGACTTTGGTGTCCAAATATTCCTTTTCTAGAATCCCCCATGTGGGCATGAAATCCAAATTCGTGAAACCATGTGGGCCATGCCTTAAACATCAATTTTTGGATATAATAAGTTATAATATAGTCCCATTTTATCCATCAATTCAATGAAAGATCTATTGTTCCTTTAATGAAGCAAGATGTGCGCCTAGTGTAACAATGAGCCTCTTAAAAATCCCTTACATCACTATGCCTTGAAAATCCAACTCTTCCACCCACACAATCGACTCAGTGCATTTAACATGGTTCTCATCATAAACCCTTACCATCAAGATCCCTAAAACCTCAACCCCCTAAGACACTAAAAAATCTACCCTAGAAATTCCTAAACACATTTTCCCCAAAACAACTAAATCAATAGACTCCCAATCCAAAAAACATTCAACTCCCAAACCCTCAAATCCCTAATCCCAAAAAAACAAAAACACTCAACCCCAAATATACTAAACTCTAAACCAAAATAACCCTAAAACATCAACCACACCAAAACTGTAAACCCTAGGCCCCAAATAAACCTAAAACCTCATCCCCGAAATACCCTAATGCCTCAACACAAAAAACCCTAAGCCATCAATTTAAAAAACCCTAAAATTAGAGTCCTAAAAATAAGTAAACCTCTTCAAAAAAAATCATAATCCATATGCCCAAAAGAACTATAAACCCTCATCTGAAAAACCCCTAAACCCTCTTCCCTAAAAATACCTAAACTATAATCCCCAAACCCTCAAAATCATAACAAAAAACATTAATTACTCAACCCCAAAAAAATCAAGAATCATGAGCCCCAAAACAACCATATAGTTTAAGCCCCAAATTCCACTAAACCCATGGCCCCAAAAACCTATAAACCCTCAGTGAGAAAAATGTGAAAACTAGGCCATAAGAAATCATAAACAATCATCCACAAAAAACCCTAAAACATCATCCTAAAAATCCCTAAACACTCAGGCACAAAAAAATATATAATCCCTATTCCCAAAAATCTAAACTCACATCTTCAACAATCCCTAAACCCTTATCCCTAAAAAATCATAAACCCGGGCCATAAAAAACACTAACCCCTTAGCCACAAAAAACTAACCCTATAGTCCAAAAAATCTCATACTCCTCGTCCCCCAAAATATGATACACCCTATCCTCAAAAAACCATAATCCCCATACAAACCTAAACACTTAACACCAAAAAACCCTAAAACCATATACCCAGAACCCCTAATCCAACAACCCCAAAAAATAACAAAATATCATCCCCAATAAACACTAAACCCATATAAAATAACTTAAACCCAAATCCACAGAAAATAATAAATCATCAACCCAAAAAACATAATTCTTCTACCGCAAAATATCTTAAACACTCATCTCTAAAATAGGCTACACCATCAGCAAAAAAAAAACCCAAACAATCAACACCAAAATAACCATAAACGTTTCATCCTAAAAAACTGTAAACTGTTATCCATGAAAAAATATTGAACCATCATCCCCAAGTAACTCTAAACCATCTTTTCGAAAAATAATTGTTGACCTCCAACCCAAAGAAACCCTAAACCATCAACCCAATAAATCCTAATCCGTCAACCCCAAAACCCAAAATCCCCATCCCCAAAAACACATAAAAACCCGAACTCCTTACCATAAACCACATAAAACCTCTACCTTAAGAACCCCTTATACCCTAATCCCTAAAACCCATAAATCCTCAACTTGAAAAACACAAAACCCTCATCCCCAACTAACATAGTACCCTTAGGTCAAAAATCCCATAAACATGAGCCTATGAAACCCCAAAACCATTATTCCCCCAAACATAAATCATCCAAAAAAAGAAACCTAAATCATCTACCCCATTAACAACAAAAACATCATCTTAAAAAATACTGAACCATCATCCCCAAAATCCATAAACCCATAGACCTATAAAGAACTGAACACACATATAGAATGAAACTAAACACTCAGCCCCAAAAATCCTATAAAAACTTATCCTAAAACTCCTTAAACCCTCATCCATATAAAAACCTAATCCCTAATACCCAAAAAACCCTAAACGGTTATCCTTTAACATCTATATACCGATACCCCAAAAAACCCCTAAACAATCCACCCAAAAAATCCCTAAACCCTCTTCCCCAAATCCCTCAACCCTTAACCCTAGAAAACCCTAAACCTTAATTTCTATAAGTCCATGTTCCTTCTTCCACAAAATACCACATAACCGAATTCCCTGAAAAACTAAACCTGCAACCCAAGAAAACCCACAATCATCATCCTTCGGACATCATCAGCCACCATCACTAGAAAATATTAAGATCTTATCCCATGAAAACACAAATCCATTATCCTCATATACCAGAATCCATCATCCCCAAAAAAACCTAACCCCTAATACATAGAATAACCTATGCCCCCATCCCTAGATAACCCTAAACCCTCAAAACAAGAAAAAAATAAACCCTCAGCCATGAAAAATCCCTATACACTCATCTATAGAAATCACTATACCTCAGCCACAGAAAACCCTATACACCCATCTGAAAAAAACAACAAATCCTTATGACACGAAAAACCAAAACCCTTTCCATTGAAAAACCTAAACACATAGCCCTAGAAACCCCCAAACATCAGTCCTAGAATACCCTAAACATTTAACCATATAAAACCCTAAAACCTAACCCCCATAAAAACCTAATCCATTTGCCCTAGGAAACCATAAAAACATTGGCACAAAAAACCCAAACACTCATCCTGAATAATAACCCTAAACCCTAATCCCCATAAAACATATACATTTAGCCTCATAAAACTAAAAACCCTCATCCAAAGAAAATTGTAAACCCTAAGCCCTGACTAGACCTATGCCCACATCAATGGAAAACCCAAAGCACTCATCCTTATGAAACCCCAATCTCTCATCCACAGAATTCCTTAAGCCCTTATCAAAAGAAAACATTAAACGATCCCCTCCAGAAAACCCAAAACCCATAGCCCTAGAAAACCCTAAACGCTTTTCCTCATAAAAACCTTAACACTCAACTCAAGAACACTGTAAATACTCTGCCCCAAAAAACCCTAAATACTCAGATCTAGAAAACCCTAAACCATCCATTATAGAATACCCTATACCCATATCCCTATAAATCCTCAAACACTCAGCCCTTGAAAAAACTTGACCGTAATCCATATAAAACCCTAAAATTTCATCCCAATAAAATTGTACAACCTAATCCTAATAATAACCTAAATCAAAAGCCATGTGAACCCCGAAAACCTCATCCAAAGAAAACACAAATCCGTCATCCCTAGAAAACTCGAACCCCTTATCCTGAAAAATCCATAAATCCTCACTATAGAAAACCATTAACACACAACCCTAGAAAAACCAAAACCCTTAAACCCATACAAACACAAACCCCCATAATTTAAAAACCCTAACCCCTCATCCCAACAGCACCATATAATCATAGTAGTATAAAATCATAATCCATAAGCCCCAGAATAAAAAAAATGCATAGTCCTAAAAAAACCCTAAACTCTCATCCTAAAAAAACCCTAAACCCTCATCCCTAAAAAACCACAATCCATTTTACATAGAAAATACAATACCCTCATATGTAGGAAACACTAAACCCTATGCCCCAGATAAGCTAATCCCTCAGCCCCATAATACAGTAAACACACATCTGTCAAAATAATAAAGCATCTTCCTTGGAATTATCATTATCCTTAACCATAGAAAACCCTATACCCATATCCCTATAAGACCCTAAACCCACAAACCCTGATAACCCCAACCCTTCATCCCTATAAAACCCAAAACCCTCACCAATGAAAAACCAAAAACCATAAGCCCTAGTAATCCGTAAACACTCTACCCCATAAAAATGTAAAACCTCACCCATATAAATCCCAAAACCCTCAGCCATAGAGAACGTGAAACCCAAAAACTGAGAAAATAATAAACCCATAGGGCTAAAATAACCTATACCATCCACCATAGAAAACCATAAACCCCAAACCCAATAAAACATTTAACACTCATCAATAAAAAAACTAATCCCCAAATCCTAGAAAGCAATAACCCATATCCCCAAAAAACACAAAACCCTTTGCCCAAGAAAATCCTAATCCCTAGGCCCCATAAAACCCAAAATTCTGATTCCCAGAAAACCCTAAACCCTCAAACACATAAATCCTTAAGCACCCATCCCCAAAAACCATACACACTATATTGAATAAAAACCTTAAACCATCATGCAAGGAAAATCCTAAACCCCATGACTACCAAAACCCAAAAGTGTCAACTCAAGAAAACACTAAACAATAAAACCTAGAAAAATCATAACTCCCTTTCCCAACAAACCATAATCCCTCATCCCCAGAATACCCTAAACACCCATACATTGATAAAAGATTATTTTTAGACCTAGAAAACCATATGACTCGCCACATGAAACCACAATCCCCCACACCAACAAAAACCTAAACCCAAATCCCCATAAAAAATAACCCATATATCCAAACAACACTAAACCCATATCACTATAAATTTATAAATCCTCTTCCCTAAAAAACAAAACCATTCTCCCATGAAAACCATAAATGATTTACCCAAGAAAACCCTAAACGCCCATCCCTGGAAAACCCTAAACTCTTAGCACAAGAAAACCATAAACGCTCTTCCCAAACAACCCTACATTCTCATCCCTAAAAAACAAAACAAACATAGACCTAGAAAACCCTAAACCCTCATAACTAGAAAACCCTAAAACCTTATCCTTAGAAAACACTAAAAAAATTACCCCTAGTAAACCATAATCCCTCCACCCCAGAAAACCATAAACCCTCAGAAATAGAAAACCCCAACCCCTTAGATGTAGTATACCCTAAAAAACCAAAATCCATCAGCCATATAAAAATCTAAACTCACATCCCCGAAAAACCTAAACCCTTACCCCGAGAAAATGATAAAATCACTTAATCATAAAACCCTAAACCCTAAGCCTAGAATCCCCAATCCCCCAGCCTCAGAAAAACCTAAACCCTCATCCCTAGAATCCCATGATCACTTATCCCCCAACAACCCAAACCATTATCCCGATAATTCCCTATATTTTCATCCATATAGAACCCTTTAACCTATGTCCCAAAAACCCAAAAACCCCCAAACCCCAAAAAACCTATACCCTAATCACTAGAAAAACTAAAACCCTAATACCTAGATAACCCTAAAACCATATCCCCTTAAATAAATAATTTTTCATCCCTATATAAACTCAAAGAATAAACCCAAAAAAATCTAAATTCATAGTTATAGGAAAATCAATATCCTCATCCACAAAAAACACAAAACCCCCATCCTTAAAAAACCCCAAGCCCCCAGCTACATATAACACTAAACACCTATCCTACTAAATCATAATCCCTTATCCATAGAAATACCTATACACATAGCCTTAGAAAAATCAAAATACATGGCACTATAAAACACAAAACCCTGATCCCCAAAAAAACATAATCCCCTATCCCATGAAAAACCTACACCTTCATCCCAAGAAAACTAGAATCCCTCATCCACGAAATCATATACACTAAGGAAAATAAAAATTTAATCACTTGGCCTGATAAAATCGTAAACCCACTACATTAAAAAATTCTAAATCCTTATCCATAAAAAATCTTAAACCCTCATACCCATGAATCCTGAAACCCTCATATTTAAAAAACTATAAACCCTTAGTCCCAGAAAACAAATAAACTATTAGCACTAGAAAAACATAGAACCTATTCTCCAAAAGTCGCTAAACGATGATCCCCAAAAAACCCTAAACCGTCATCAAAAACAAAACCCTAAACCCTAAACCCTAAAACATTCATCCTTATAACCCTAAACCCACATCCCTAGAAAACACTAATTCATTATTATTTAAACCCCTAAACCCTCACCCACAAAACCCCAAAACCCTCAGCCATATAATCCCCATAACACTCATCTCTAAAAATACCTCTACAAAATCATCTCCAAAATACCCTAAACCATACTGAGAAATAACCCCTAAAAACTAATTAAAAAAATCCTATAAACTCTCAGCCCCAAAAAACCATAAACCCTAATCCCAAAAAAAAACCCTAATCTTTCAGCACTAAATGGCCCCTAATCATTTTGTCTCATTAACTATAAGCCCTAATCTAAAAAAAACCCTAAAAACTTAGCCCCAAAAAGTACTAAGCCCCCATCCCCCTAAAACCCTAAACCATCATATTCAAAAATCACTAAACCTACTACCCCCAAAAAATACTGATATCTCAAAACCAAAAAACCTGATGCCCTCATCTAACAAAACTACAAAACCCTTCACACAAAAAATACATAAACAGTCATCTGAAAAACCCCTAAGGCATAATCCCCCCAAAACCATAAGCTACCATATAAAAAGTTCACTAAACCCTCATCCACAATAAAATTAAAATCTCTATACCAAAAATCATGATACCCTCATCCAACAAAACCGCTAAACACTCTACACCAAAAATCCCAAAACCCTTATCCCAAAAAATTCTTTACCGTAACACAAAAAAACACTACACATTCATCCCCAAAAGAAACATAACCCTCACCCCCAAAAAATTCCTAAAACCACATCCCATAGAACCAAAACCCTCAGTCCAAAAACCAACAAAACCCTCACCCCTAGAAAAAACAAAACCATCATCCCTCTAAAATTGCAAAAGCATAATCCCTAAATATGCCTATACCCACAGCACCAAGAAACCACTGAATCCTAGTATCCTAAATTCTCTAAACCCTCATCCCCAACAATCCCTAAACCCTCATCCTTAAAAACCATTAAACTGTCAGCCCCAATAAACCCTCAACCCTCATCCCCATAAAAACACTAAATAGACATCTCTAAAAAAATTGTACACCCTCTACCCTATATCAAAATGAACCCTGAACCCTAAAAAACCCAAAATACTCAACCCTAAAAAAACACAAAACCCTCAGTCCCAAAAAACGCTAAATCCTAAGACCCAAAAATACCCTACACCCTATGCGTCAAAAAACCTTAATCCCACATCCCCAAGAAAATAAAAAACTATCAGCCCTACGAAATTATATACCCAAAGAGAAAAAATCCATAACCCTTAGCACCAAAACCCATAAACCCTCATCCAAAAAAAACCTTAATATTTGATACCCAAAACCTCATCTTCAAACCCCCAAAACTATTATCACCAAAACCCCTAAAAATTAATTATAGAGAATATTAACCCTAAACCCTAAAAACACCTATACTCACTTCCTTAAAAATCTCTAATATCACAGCCCAAAAAACCACTAACCGATCACTATCAAATCCCCCTAACCCCTAACCCCTAAAGCCCCAAAAACCATACCCCAAAAAACCAAAACCCTCAGTCCCAAATTTACCTAATTCCTTAGCCCAAAAAACACTAATCCATCATCCCCTTTAATCACTAACCCCTCACCGCAGAAAACATTAAACCCTCAGCCTTATAAAAACCAAAACCCTCATCCCCAAAAGCCCAAAATTCCCAGCCCCAAAAAAACATAGACCACAATCCCTAGAAAATAGTAAACACTCATCCCTAAAATTCCATAACCACTCAACCCCAGAAAAACCTAAACCCTCATCCCCAGAAATCTCTTTACCCTCAACTCCTGAAAACCAAAAATATTCATCCTCGTAAAAATCTAAACCCTTATCCCGAATAAATTATAAACCATCATCCCTATAAATCCCTAAGTCCACATCCCTAGAATACCAAAAAACCTCATCCCTAGAAATGCACCAGCCCTTAGCCCCAAAAAACCCTAAACCCTTAACACATAAACCCCAAACCATCATCCATAGAAAACTCTAAAACCTCATCCCTAGGATACCCTAAAA
Source organism: Viscum album (assembly GCA_963277665.1). NCBI lineage: Eukaryota > Viridiplantae > Streptophyta > Magnoliopsida > Santalales > Viscaceae > Viscum > Viscum album. The sequence goes on from OY728141.1 coordinate 1,900,425,486, forward strand.
TGAAATCCCTATAAAACAAAAAACTGATAGCACCAGCAAACCCTGATCCCTCTTCCCTATAAATATATAAAACAATAACGTGAGAGACCCCTAAACCGTCACTCTAATAGAAACCAAAACTAACCACTCCATAAAACCCTAAACCATCAACCATAAAAAACCATAAACCCAACTCCCCAAAAACCCAAATCCCTTGTCACTAGAAAATCATAAAAACTACATCCCAAAAACCCTAAACACAATGACCCATGAAACCCTAAATTATTATGCATAAAAACCCCTAAATCCAAACAACTAGTAAACCCAAATCTCTTCACCCCATAAATTCTTAAAATAGAAAAAATAGAAAACTGTGAACCCCATCCCCACAAAACACTAACCACTCACCAACAAAAATTCCTAAATCCACATCCCTTGATAATTCTGAACCCTCATCCCAAAAAAATCCATAACCATCTTCCTCATAATACCCTAAAACCTCATACGCCAAAATCCATACACCCTTATTCACAAAAACCCAAAACCATTTTCCCTATAATTCTTAAAACCCTCATCTATTGACAACCATATACCATTTTCCCCCAAAAACCCTAAATAATATTCCCTAAAAACCCCCATACCTCATCCCTAGAAAATCAAAAACCCTAAGTAACATATAACTCTAAACACACTATCCAGAAAACCCAAATCCCTTATCCCATGAAAATATTAAACCCATATACCCATAAAACTATAAAAACCATATCCTAGAAATCCTTGAACGCCAATACATTGAAAACGTGAAAACCTATAACCAAAAAACCTGTAAACCCTCATCCCCAGAAAACCCTAAACCCTCAGCGTAGAAAACACTTAACCATTAGCCCCATAAAACCTTAAACCCTCAACCCCATAAACTCTAAACCATATTCCCTAGAAAATACTAATCCCTAATCCCCAAAACTCCCAAAACCTCATTCATAGAAAACACTATACAACGATCCATAAAAATCATAATCCCTCAGACTCAAAAAAATAAAAATACCTCATCCCTAGAAAAACATATGCCTTTATACTTATAAAAATATAAATCCTTATTCATAGAAAACTATAAAACCACATCCATTGAAAACACAAAACTCCATCCCCAAGAATTAAAAAACCATCATCCCCCAAAAAAACATAAACCCTCATCCCTATATAAAACTCCAAATCATCCGCCCTAAAATTTTTAAACCCTCTTCCCCAAAATTCACAAAACCTTGAGCCCTAGAAAACCCTAAACACTCAACCCAGAAATACCCTAAACCATCAACCCCCAAAACACTAAATCCCTCACCCCTTAAATTACTAAACCAACATTCCAAATAAAATATAAAAATTTAGCACCCAAAACTCCAAAACCATCCACCCACAGAATCACGAAACCCACATCCCCAAAACAAAAAACCCCCAACTCCAAAAAACCCGTAAAACGTCATCCCCCAATTCCCTATTCCATCACCCCCTAAAACCCATAAGCCATCATCCCCCAAAAAACCCTAAACCCTCTGGACAAAAAACCCTAAATATTTTTCCATAAAACAATCGCAAACCATCACCATATAAACAATAAATCAGCAACCATGAAAAACTCGAATCCCCCAGAACCAAAAAAACTAAAACCCCAATAACCAAAAACATATAAACCCTTAGATGAAAAACACTTATCAATAATCCTAAAAACATCTTAAACTCCTATCCACAAAAACCCATAAACCCTTAGCCCCAATTACTAAAGAACCTCATCCCCCAAAACCCTAAACTCTCATCCCCAAAAAACCTAAACATTCACCCCAAAAATCCCAATTCCCTCATCCCAAAAAACCAAGAACCATCCCCCCCCCAAACTCAATACCCTCATCCCAAAAAACCCCTAAACACTCAACCCTAAAAATACCTAAACCGGTATCCCCAAAAACCCTAATCCCTTATCCACTAAATCCCTACACAATTATTCCCAAAAATACGAAAATCATGGGCCCCAAAATCCTTAAACCATCACCCCAAAACACTGAAACACGTTTCCCAAAAACCCTGAAATCCTCATACCCTGAAACCCCAAAACCCCCAACCACAATATTCCCCAATCCCACATCATCAAAAACATCAAAACCCTCAAACCAAAAATACCCTAAATCCTCAGCCCCAACCGGCCCTAAACCTTCAACCCTAAACCCACATCCCCAAAAATCCATAAACCTCAGCCCTAAAAAACCCATAAACCATATCCCTAAAAACGTTAATCCCACTACCCTAAAAAATCACAAACACTCACCCTTAGAACCCCTTAACCATGAGCACTAGAAAAAAACCCCTAACCCCCGTAAAACCATACAACTATGTCCTAAAAAACAAAAAATCCAAATCCCCCAAAAAAACTAAAACCTCATCCCCAAAAAACTATAATCCCTTAACCATTAAAATACTATACCCTCAGCTCCAAAACAACCTAAACCCCCAAAACAACAGAAATGTACCCTTTTTCTAAAACCACATAAACCATCATCCAAAAACCCCCTATAAAATGATCTCCAAGAACCCAACATCAGAAACCCCAACCCCCCACCCAAACATAATCCCCCAAAACCCCTATACCCTCAACTAAAAAATACCAAACCCCTAAACCCCAAAAACTCTCTTAACCCTCATCCCCAAAATCCCATAAAAGATATAACAGAAAACAACCTATATCCTCACCAAAAAACCACCTAAACCCTCATCCCAAAAATTCAAAAACCTCAAATTTAGAAAAAAAATACCATCTCCCCCAAAAATTCATAAACCCATATCCGCAAAATAACCAGAAATTTTCACCTGTAAAAAACCCAAAACCCAAAACCCTAGAAACCCCTAAACCCTCACCCCAAAAAACCCTGAAACCCTCATCCCTAAAAACTGAAAAACACATCCATAGTAAACCCTAAACCCTCATCCCCAAGAAAACTAAACACCTATATACAGAAAACCCTAAATCCTTAAACCTAGAAACCCCTAAACCCCAACCCCAAAAAACTATAAACCCTTTGTCGTAGAAAACCCTAAACTATAAACCCCAAAAAAACATATATACTCAACCCCAAAAAACCCTAATCCATCATCCCTATAAAACCCAAATCCCATTTCCGTCAAACACATATATCCCTCATCACCATAACACTGTAAGACCTTAGCTCAAAAAACCCTAAACCCTCAGCCTCAGAGACACCTAAACCCCCATCCCTAGAAATCCCACCACCATTATCCCATGAGAATTATTATCATCCCTAGAAAACACAAAAAAAATAATTATAAAACCAAAAACACGCATCCCTAGAAAACCATAAACCCATAGCCCTAGAAATACCTAATCCCACAACCTTGGAGATCCATAAACACTAATCCTTAAGAAATCCCTTAACTGCTATCAATAAAAAATCCTAATCCATGTTACCCAAGAAACCATAACCCTAATCCCATGAAAACTCATAACCCACACCCTATAAAACCATTAACCCTCACCGAAAATACCCTAATCCTCAATCCCAGATCACCCTACTCCCCCCTCCCCTGAAATTAGTGACCCTCATCCGCAAAAACAATAAAAATTCAGCCCTGGAATACCCTAAACCCCCATCCCCAAAAAAACCCCTAGACCAAAAAAAACATACCCTCTAAGATATAGAAAACCCTAAATCTTCATCCCATGAAATCTCAAAACCCTTATTCCTATAATAAACTATATCTAATTCCCAATAAAACCCAAAACAATCAGTCCTAGAACACCCTAAACACTCATCATGAGAGAATCCTAAACCCATCTCCCGTGAAAACCAAAAACCCTGATCCCCATAAAATAATATACTATCCGGCCGTAGAAAATCTTAAACCCTCATCTCTAGAAAACCATAAACCCTTATACATAGAAACCACTATGGCCACATCCCCATAAAACATATACCCTCCTCCACAAAAAACCCAAACCCTTATCCCTTTAAAAAACTAAATATACATCCCATGAAAACCCTAAAACCCTAGCCTATGTAATTCCATAAACCCTCATCCCCAAAAATACATAAACCATCAGACATAGAAATACCTAAAAACTCATCCGAAAAAAACCTTAAACCACCTATCCTAGAAAACCCAAAACCAAAAAAAAAACTAAAAAATAGTAAACAATCTTCCTTAGAAAACCATAAATCCTTAGCCCTAGAAAAACCTAAAACCTAATCACTAAACAACCAAATTATTTCATTCCCAAGAAATACTAAACCCTCAAATGTTGAAGAACACAAACCTATAACCCCAAAACCCCTAAAAAACCACCCCCATAAAACTCTAAATTACCATCCTTACAAAATCATAAAACCCCTTCCCTATAAAACACTAAAACCATTGCCCAAGAAAACCCTAATCCCACATCCCAAAAAAAGAGTAAAACCTTATCCAGAGGAACACTAAACCCTAATAAAAAAACACCTAAACCCTCCATCCCTAAATACTTGTACCCTATTTCGTAAAAAAACCACTTACCCTTAGTCCCAAAAATCCCAAAACCCTCAGCCCCCAGAAACAGTAAAACTCTTAGCACAAAGAACCCCGAATAAAATATCCCCAAAAACCAAAACCCACATCTCCTAATGACCCTAAACATTAATCCCCCCCAAAAAATAAAATATTAAGTCCAAAACCACTAATTCCTCTTCTCCAAAGCCCCTAAATCCTCAGCCCTTAAAAATCCTAACACTGTATGAAAAAAAACTAACCAACAGACCCAAGAAACCCTAAACCCTGATTCCAAAAAAACATAAAAATGTTGAAATAACACTCAGAGTCGAAAAAATAGAATAGATTCGTATATGAAGAAAATATATAAGAGATAAATCACCCTGGACATATAGATCTATGTGGTTAGGGAATAATCCCTACATATTGGGAGAGGCATAATCACTTCAAAATGAAATCTGGGAGCCCATTTTTATATGGATTATTTCAGAGTTACACAGACAAACCCTATCCAAATGTGGAAAATTATTGTGGATGGGGAAATATTCCCCTAACCACATAGAATTTACATTGTGCTATAGTGAAAGTTAGCTGGAATTCCTCATCAATACAATGTCACAACCACAAAAGTCCTATATTCTATAGTGGAAGGTGGATTGATGTCCATAGAGATATAGTGCTCTGTTGGATTTTTCAGTTATCCCTACTATATTTTATTAGTGTTCCGACAATACCCCAATTTATAGGACAATTTACTTCATCCCATTAACCATCTGATTAATGGTGAGTTCCCCCTACAACCTCCATCAACCACACGTTAGAGTTCAATGCACAATGATGTGTCTGGGTGCGTTGTATGGGCTTCCATCATTTGGAACAACAACATCCAGAATGTATCAGGCTACACCAATCAAAAAAACAACTCGTACACAAAAAACATAAATCCTCAATCTCAAAAACCATAGTTCCCAAAAACTGAAAACCTTCATCATGGAAAAACTAAACCCTCATCTCCAAAAAACACTTAACCTACATCCATAGATATCCCTAAAATCTCCACCCCCAAAAACAAAAAATACATGGTCCCCAAATCCCCCAAACCCTCATCCCCAAAAACACTAAAACCTTTCCCAAACAAAATGGTAAACAGTATGCCCTAAAAATCTCTAAACTAACATCTCCCAAAACATCATTAAACCCTCAGCCACAAAAAACCCTAAACCCTCAGCCACCAAAATCCCTCAACCCTAATCCTCAAAAGACCTAATCCCTCATCCACATTAAATCCTAAACTGTTATCCCAAAATAATTAGTAACCATCATCCCCAAAAATCCATAAAACCTCATCCCCAAAAATCCATAAACCATATTCCCCATAAACAATATAACCCAATCACAAAAATACCCCAAACCACATACACAAACCCCTAAACCCTCACCCTAATCCCTAAACCCTCACCCAAAAAACCTCTAAACATTTAGGGCCAATATTTTATAGACACTCAACACCAAAAAATCATCCAAAATCTTCCCCAAATAACCATAAACCCCCAAAAACAAAAAACGTAAACCCTGAGCCCCCAAAAAACATAATCCCTCATCCCAGAAAAACCCTAATCCGTTTTCAGGAAAACCCATAAATCCTAATCCATATAAAACTCTCAAACCTCATCCCCAAAAGCACTAAATCATCATCCCCAAATAAACCCTAAACAATCAGCTAAAATTATCCCAAAGCTCATCAATAAAAAACCATAATCTCTCACCCATAAAAAACCTTACACATTCATCCATAAAAAAGAGAAAACCCTCACCCACATGAAACACAGAATAATTAATCATGAGAATATGTAATCCCTATGACCCAAAAAAACCCAAAATCCTTGTTCCCAAGAAAACCAAAACCCACATCTCCATGATACCCTAAACCATCAACTCCAATAAACAATAAACCATCATCAACAATAAACACAAAATCTTCTTCCCCAAGAAACCCTAAACCATCATCCCTAAGAAATCTTAAACAGTGAACCCCAGGAATACCAAATCCCTCAACCTTAAGAAACCAAAAACCCTTAGGATAAAGAAACCATATACCCTCATCCACAAGATACCTAAACCCTATGATATAAGAAAACAAAAACGCAACACAATTTGATACCCTAAGCCCTCACCCCCAATAATTTGAGAACCCTCATCCCTATGAAAAAAATAAACCAATAGCCCCAATAATCCTTGAACCCACATAATTATGAAACCATAAACCCTAATCACCAATAATCCCACATCCCTCAACCCCAGGAGTCCCCAAACCCTCATCCCTAAAGAACCCTAAACCCTCAACTCCATGAATCCTAGATCCCTGTACCCTATGAAACCCTGAACCCTCAAAACCATGAAATAATAGAAATTCATCCTAATGAAACCCAAAATACTGAGTTCTAAGAATCATTAATACCTAAACCAAAGATTCCCTTTGCCTTCGACCATAAAAAACCATGAACACTCAGTCTGAAGAAACCTTGAACCCTCATCCCCAAGAAACCTAAACCCTCCTCCCCAAGAAACTCTCAGCCCTCAAAACTAAGAAACCATCCACCATTATCGTAAATAATATATAAAATTTTCCCCGTGAATTAGAAAACCCTCAACCCAAATAAACCCAGAACAATGAGCCCTATGAAACATTGAACACTCTTCCCTAGGAAAATGTGAATCCTCATTCCATGAAACCCTGAACCATCATCCTAAATATACCCTAAACCCCCAACCCAATGAATCCATGAAACCTTAACACCAAAAATCTTCGTACACACTTCCCCAATAATACTAGAATCCTCATAAAAAATAATCCATGAACACTCAACCCAATGTATCCATGAATCCTTAGCCCCAAGAAACCCTAAAAATTTATCACTAATAAGCCCAGAACCCTCATCCATATTAAAACCTCAAACCTCTTCCCCAAGATTATTTTAACCCTTAGTGTTCCCCAGCCCCCAAAAAACCATGATGCAAAATCCTATGAAAACCCAGAACATCATGAACCAGGAAACACTAAACACTTAGCCTTAGAGAACCCATAACCCTAATCCCCCGAAAACCTATAACCCACAAACCAAGAAAACCCAAAACCCTCTTCCCAAGAAAACCATAATCCATAATCTCTAGAATAACCCTCAACCCATGGACAGAGAAAACCCACATTAAAAATCCTATGAAAACCAAAAAACCTCATCATTAGAAAACCCTCTCCCCCATCCCTAGAAAACCCTAAATGATAAACCCCTAGAATTATATGAACCCTCATCCCTAGATAACCTTGAAACCTAACCCACAAAACCCTTGACCTTAAGCCTAAGAAACTATGGAACCATCATCCACAAAAAATTATAATCGCTTAGTCCTAGAAATCCTTGAAACCTCAGCCCATAAAAACATTGAAACCTCAATCCAAAAAACCCTAAACCCACATCCCCATAAAACCATGAACTCTCATCGCATGAAAACCTTGATCCCTCAGTCCCGAAAAACGTTGAACCCATAGACCCACATAAACGAAAACCCACGACCAAAAAACACAAAACCCTCATCCCCACAAACACTTAAACCCTTTCCCCCAAAAAACAGGCAACCACTTCCATAAGAAATCATGAAACCTTAGTCCCAAAAAAATCTCAACCCTCAGCACCCAAGAAAACATAAAAACTCATCCCCAAAAACATCTTAACACACCATCCTTGAAAAACCATAACCCTTTAACCCCAAAAACCCTAATTCATCATCCCTCGAAAATCGTGAACCCTCATCCCTAGAGGACCTTCATTTCTCAGCCATAGAAGGCCACCAATACCTAGCCCTAGTAAACTCTCGACCCTCATCCCTTGAATATCCTAAGCCCTCATCATTAGAAATCCCTCAACCCTCAGCCCCAGAAAAACCATGATACTCATACCAATAAAACCCTCAACTCTCTACCATTGAGAAAACTAAACCCTATATCCCAGAAAACCGTAAAAATCAGCCCTTGAACATTTTCAACCCTCCTACCTAGAAAATACTTAACCATCATCCCTAGAATACACTCAACAAATAACGCTAAAAAACTCTCATCAACAAGAAATCGTAATCCCCTACACCCCAAAACCCAGAACCCTCATCCTAAGGATATCCAAAACCATCATCCCTCATGAAGCCTAAAACATTTTCTTGGGAAATATCTAATCCAACAACATTCAAAAAGAATAAACTATTATCAAAAAAATCCTATACCCCCAGCCGCATAAATCCCTGAAACCCCAACCCACCAAAAAACCCGCACCCTCCGGAAAAAACAATGAATCCTAAATTTCAAAAAAACCTCAACCTTCAGCCCACAAAACTCCTAAACCCATATCACCAAAAACTCAATAAATCGTCAGCCCCAAAAAATCATAATTCTTTACCGCCAAATAAACATGAACCATCAGCCACAAGAATCCAACAACCCTCATCCCCAAAAAACCATAATAACTCATCCCTCCAAAAACCTAATCCCAAACCCTAAAAAAACAAAAACCCTATAATCCAAAAAACCAAAACCATCATCCCCAAAAAAACATTAACATTAATTCAGAAAAAATAGAATCATCAGCCCCAAAAAACCCAAAACCATAAACCCAAAAAAAACAAAACCCTCTTCCCCTAGGAATCCCTAAACACTCCAAAAAAACCATCAACCCTAAATAACCATAAACCCTCATCTTAAAAACTCCACAACGCTCATTAAAACGAAATTCTAAACATGTATCCCAAATAAATCCTCAACCCTAAAACCCAAAAAATCCACAAACACCAACGTAGAAAACACTCCACCCATAGCCACTCAAAAACCTAACCAGAAACAAAAATATTTACAAATTTTCTGACCAAAAAACCCCTAAACCCTCATCCTAAAAAACCCAAAGCCCTCCTTCCCAAAAATATCTAAACGTACTAAAAACTACCCAAAAAACCATAAACCCTCAGACCTAAAAAAAATCATAAACCCTCATCCCCCCCAAAACCTAAAACCTACAACCCGAAAACCCTAAAACCATTGCCCCAAAAAACGCTAAATCGTTAGTCCCAAAAACCCCTAAATTCAATCCCCCAAAAACCATAATCCCATAACCCCATAAACACTATAAACCATCATCCACAATAAACCTATACCCTCATCCCAAAAAAACCCCAAACCCTCATCCATAAAAAACTCCAAACCCTTATTCTAAAAAAACTCTAAACCCTTTGGCCCCAAAAACCATAAACCCTCAGCCAGTAAAAACCCCAATGTCTCAGCCCCATGAAACCATAAACCATTATCCAAAGAATAATATAAACACACATCCAGAAAAACCATATATTATCATCCATATGTGACAAAAATTCCTTTTCCCTAGAAAAATTAAAACCATCAAACCTAGAAAAACATAAAGCCTCGGTTGAAAAAAAATCCATAAACCCTCAGTCATAGAAAACCCCAAAACCATATGCACTATAAAACCCTAATCCTTCATCTGAAGAAAACCCTAATCGCCAAGCCATAGAAAACCCAAAACCCTCAACCTGAATAAACAATAAACAATCAACCATAGAAAACCCAAAACACTAATCCCTAGAAAACCATAAAAACTAATAAAAAAAATCCCTAACCCCTTCTCCCTATAGTACCATAAACCATCATCCGTAGATAACCCTAATCTTTCAGCCCAATAAAACCCTAAACCATCATCCCCATAAAATCCTAAAACCTCAATACAAGAAAACCATAAACTCTAAACCCAAGAAAAACCTAAAACCTTACTAACAAAAATCACCAAACTCTCTGGAACGGAAAATACATAACACAGATCCCTATCAATTCGTTAACCCCTAGCATTAAAACACCTTAAACCCTTCTTTGATGAAAACCCCAAACCCTTATCCCCAAAAAAACCCCTTTCCCTTGTTAAACATAAACCAGCATCCCTGAAACACCCAAAAACCACTATCCCATGATCTAAAATCATCCAACCCCAAAAAACACCCAACACATAACTAAAGAAATACCTAAACTGTTATCCCTAGAAAAACCTAAACCCTCATCCCTAGAAAACAAAAACGGCCAGTCATAGAAAACCCTAAAACCCCATCCCCAGAAAACCAATTTCACATAGCCCTATAAAAACCTACATCATCATCTCTTGAACACAGTAAAGATTGTGTCCCGAAAAACAAAATCCTACATCCCCAAAAAACACTAATAACCATGACCCAAGATACTCTAAACCCCCAGCCTAAAAAACCCTAAAAACTCAACCCTCATAAACCCCAAAACCCATGACAACAAAAAAACCTGAACCCTTATCTCTAAAAAACCATGTACCAGAATACCCAAAGAACACCAAAACCTAGTCCCTAAAACACCGATAAAACAAATCCCTATAAAATTCCCAATTCTATAACCCTAAGAAACACTATACACTAACTCAAAAAATCCCTAAAATGACATCCCAAAAAAACCATAAATCATGAGTCACAATAAACACTAAAACCCCATCCCTATAAAATCATAATCCCTTGGAACATAGAGACCCCAATCCCTCAACTCGCAAAACAAAAATCTCATAGCCTCAAGAAACCAGAAACCATCATCCCCAAGGAAACCAAAATTCTCATTTCCCCAAAGAACCTTAAATGCTCAGCCCAAAAAACCCCAAACAATCATCATTGAAAATCCCTAAACACCTATACCCAAAAAACTCAAAACCATTTATAATAAAATAAACAAACAAAAAACCTCAAAAAATCAAAACTTCTTCCATGAAAAAACCAGAAACCCTTCAACAAAAAATATATTAAATCCTCATCAAAAAACCATAAAACCTTAATCCCTCAACTAGAAGCCTCAAAATCCCCTAAAAACTCATCCTCAAGAACCCCTAAAACCTAAAATCTTGGAAACCATAATTCCTAATCGTAAAAAATCCCTAGACCAAAAAACATAACCCCATGGACCAAAAAAACTAACCCCCATTCTTGATAAAACTAATACACTTAACACCAAAAATTGTAAACTAATTGTCTCAAAACAAAATAGATTCATTTAGTGCCCTAGAACCCAAAAACCACATCCCAAAAAATCCCTAAATACCCAACGTCAAAAAAACAATAAACCCTCAGGCCCAAAAAAACTAAACTCTATTCCCAAAAAACCTAAACCCTTGGCCCTCCAAAACCCTAAATGTTATGCCCTGAGAAATCCAATTTTATCTACCACTAAAAAACATAAACCCTCATCACAAATAATTTATAAACATGCATCCCCAAAAAACTAGAAGCCATAATACCAAAAAACACCCTAAACCATTAGTCCCAATAAACACTATCCCATTTTCCAAAAAATATAAAAACCTGCTACCCAAAAAATCCATAAACCCTTAGCCCCAAAAAAATCCCCAACCCAAAAAAACCCTTAAACCCTTATACAAAAACCCAAAACCCTATTCCCAATATATACTCAAACGTCGGCATTGAAAACCCCACATCCAAAAAAACCCTAAACTAATTTCCCATTAAAATCTCTTCCACAAAAAATAGTAAACCACAAACACTGAAAAACTCATAAACCCTCGGCCTGAAATAATCCAAAACACCCATCCCTAAAAAACACCTAGACCATCAACCCTAAAAACACAAAACAAATAAACCTATAAAAAACAAAACCCCTCATGTAGAAAAAACACGTAACCCTTATTCACAAAAAAACCTAAACCCTCATCCCTAAAAAAACCGAAACACTCTACCCTAAAAATTTCATTACCTTAAGCCCACACCCCTAAAAAATATAAACCCTCAAGAGATGAAAACCATAAACACTAAACTCCCACAAAAACTAATTCCATATCCTTAAAAATTCATAAAACTTCATCCCCACCAAACCCTAAACCCTAAACCCTAAAAACCCCTAAACCCTCACCGCCTAAAACCCTTAAACTCTCATCGATAAAAACTAAAAAACACATCCCTAGTAAACCATAAACCCTAATACCCATGAAAACTAAACACATATCTACAGAAAACCATAAAACCTTAAACCTAGAAACCCCTAAACCCCAACCCCCAAAAACTATAAACCCTCTTTCGTAGAAAACCCTAAAATATAAACCCCATAAAAACTCATACCCTCAACCATAGAAAACCCTAATCCACCATCCCTATTAAATCCTAATCCCATTTCCCTAGAACAACTATATCCCTCATCAACATAACATTGTACGAACTTAGCTCAAAAAACCGTAAACCCTCATCCCCATAAACACCAAAACCCCCATCCCGAGAAATCCAACCACCATTATCCCATGAGAAATCTTATCTTTCATAGAAAACATAAAAAAAACATAAGAAACCAATAAAAAGTAATCCCTAGAAAACCAAAAACCCATAGCCCTAGAAATACCAAATCCCACAGCCCTAGAAATCCCTAAACACTAATCCACCAGAAACAATTAACTGATATCAATAAAAAATACTAATCCATGTTACCCAAGAAACCATAAACCTAGTCCCATGAAAAACCAGAACCCAATCCCTATAAAATTATATACAATCATCCCCAAATACCCTAATCCTCTATCCCAGATCACCCTCCACCCACATCCCCATAAATCCATGACACTCATCCCCAAAAACAATCAAAAATCAGCCCTAGAATACCCTAAACCCCCATACCAAAAAAAAACCCTAGCCTAGAAAAAACATACCCCCTAAGCTATAAAAAACCCTAAATCCACATCCAATGAAATCTCAAAACCCTTAGTCCTAGAAAAAAAAATCCAATTCCCTATAAAACCCTAAAGAATCAGTACTAGAAAACCCTAAACACTCATCATGAGAAAATCCTAAACCCCTATCATGTGAAAACCAAAAACCCTAATATCCATAAAATCATATACTATTAGTCCCAAAAAATCCTAAAACCTCATCCCTAAAATACCATAAACCCTTATACACAGAAACCTCTATACCCACATCCGCTGAAAACATGTACCCTCCTCCACAAAAAAACCTAAACCCTTGTCCCTTTAAAGACCTAAATCTACTTTCCATGAAAACCATAAAACCCTATCCTAGGTAATCCCATAAACCCTCATACCCAAAAAAACATAAACCATCATACATAGAAATACATAAACACTCCTCCCAAAAAATACTTAAACAACATATCCTAAAAAAACCAAAACCCAAAAAACTAAAAAATACAATATTCCTTAGAGAACCATAAATCCCAAGCCCTAGAAAATACTAAACCCTAATCCATAAACTACCAAAATCATCCATTCCCAAGAAACCCTCAACCCACATATATTGATGACCTTAAACCCACATCCCTAAATTTTCCTAAACCCCCACCCCCAGAAAACCCTAAATGCCGATCATTACAAAAACATAAAACCCCAACCCAATAAATCACTAAAACCTTGGATCGAGAAAACCCTAATCCCACATCCCAATAAAAATAAAACCTTACCCAAAGAAACACTAAACCCAAATGTAAAAATACACCTAAACCCTCAGTCCGTAAACACCTTTACCCAATTTCTTAAAAAACCATATACACTTTGTCCCAAAAAACCTAAAACCCTCACCCCCAAAACCCTAAAACCCTCAGCACCAAGAAACCCTAATACAATATCCCAAAAACCCAAAACCCATATCTCCTAATGACCGTAAACATTAATCCCCCAAAACCAATAAAATATTAACCACAGACCCTTAATTTCTCTTCCCCAAAACCCCTAAATCATCAGCACTTAGAAACCCTAACACTATAAGAAAAAATACTAAACTGCCAGACCCAAGAAACCCTAATCCTTATTCAAAAAAACATAAAAATGATAATGAAACACCAAGAGTCGAAAAAATGGAATAGGTTTGTAGATGAAGAAAATACATAAGAGATAAATCACATCAAACATACAGATTTATGTGGTTCGGGAATAATCCCTACATCATAGGAGAGGAATAATCACTTCAAAATGAAATGTGGGAGCCCAATTTTATAGGGAGTATCTCAGAGTTACACACAGAAACCCTATCCCGATGTGGGAAATTAATGTGGATGGAGAAATATTCCCCCAAACACATAAAATGTACGTTGTGCTACAGTGAAAGGTAGCTGTAAGTCCTCATAAATACAATTTCACGACCACCAAAGTCCATTATCCTATAATGGATGGTGGAAATATGCCCATAGAGCTATAGTGCTCTGTTGGTTTCATCAGTTATCCGTACAATATTTTGTTAGTGTTCCTATAATACCAGAAATTATAGGGCAATTTACTTCATCCCATTAACCATCTGATTAAAGGCACGTTTCCCCTTGCAACCTCCAACAACCTCACCCTAGAGTTAAAACTACAATGATGTGTCCAGGTGCATAGTATGGGCTTCCATCATTTGGAACAATGACACCCAGAAAGTATCTGGCTACACCAATCAAACAAAAAACTCATACACAAAAAATATAATTCCACAAACTCAAAAACCATACTCCTCGGAAACCGAAAACCTTCATCACCAAAAAAACTACACCCTCATCTCAAAAAAAAAACTTAACCCACATCCTTACACATCCCTAAAATATCCACCCTAAAAAACCAAAATTACATGGTCCTGAAAACCGAAGAAACCTCATCCCCAAAAACCCTAATCCCTTTCCCAAATATAATATTAAACAGTATGATCTAAAAACCTCTAATACAACATCACACAAAACATTATTAAACCCTCAGCCACAGAAAACCCTAAAACATTAGACACCCAAATCCATCAACCCTCAACCTCAAAAGACATAATCCCTCATGCCCCATTAAATCCTAAAATGTTATCCCTATATAATTAGAAACCATCATCCCCAAAAAGCCCTGAAAACACATCCCCAAAAATTCATAATCCATCTTCCCCAAAAACATTAAACCCCAACCATAAAAAATACCCCACACCACATCCAAAAACTGATAAATCCTTACCCCTAAGCCCAAATCCCTCACCACGAAAACCTCTATCCATTTAAGTCCAATATTTTATACACTCAACACCAAAAAATAATCCAACATCTTCCCCAAATAACCATAAACCCTCAACTCCAAAAAACCTAAACCACGAGCCCTGAAAAACAAAATCCCTCATCCCAGAAAAACCCTAATCCCTTTTTCAAGAAAACCCATAAACCCTCATCCATAAAAAACCCTCAAACCTCATCCCCAAAGAACACTAAATCATCATCCGCCTAGAAACCCTAAACAATCAACTACAAATACCCCAAACATCATCCCTAAAAAACATAATCTCTCTTCCATAAAAAACATTACACCTTCATACACAAAAAATAGTAAACCCCCACCCACAAGAAACCCAGAACAATTAATCACAAGAGGATGTAAACCCTATGACCCAAAAACCCAAAATCCTTATACCCAAGAAACCCAAAACCCAAATCTCCATAAAATACTAAACCATTAACTCCAATAAACGATAAAACATCATCCATAAGAAACACCAAATCCTCTTCCCCAAGAAACCCTAAACCCTAATCCCTAAGAAATCTTAAACATTGAACCCGAAGAATACCTAATCACTCAACATTAAGAAACCATAAACCCTTAGCCTAAAGAAACCCAATACCCTCATCGACAAGAAACTCTAAACCCTAAGATATAATAAAAACTAAACCCTCAACAATTTGATACCCTAAAACCTCACCCCCAAGAATTTGGGAACCCTAATCTCAATGAAAACATGAATCATTAGCCCTAATAATCCTTGAAACCTCAATATTATGAAACATTAAACCCTCATCGCCAATAATCCCTCACCCCTCAATCCATAGAGTCCCCAAACCCTCATCCGTAATGAACCCTAAACCCTCAACTCCATGAAACCCTGAACCCTATACCCTATGAAACCCTGAACCCTAAACACCATGAAACAATAAAAGCTCATCGTGAGGAAACCCTAAACCTTTAGTTCTAATAAAAATTAAATCCTAAACCAATGAATCCCTTTTCCTTCAACCATACAAAACCTTGAACCCTCAGTCCAAAGAAACCTTGAACCCTCATCCACAAGAAACCTAAACCATCTTCCCCATGGTACTCTGAGCCCTCAACCCTATTAAACCTTCCACCCTTATCCTAAAATATATATAAACATTCCCCCATAAAACTGAAGACCCTCAACCCAAATAAACCCAGAACCTTGAGCCCTAGGAAACCATGAACCCTCATCCCCATGAAAACATGATACCTCATTCCAAGAAACCATGACCATCATCCTAAATATATCCTGAACCACCAACACTAAGAAACCATGAAACCTCAACCCCAAAAATCTCCATACCCACATCCCCAATAATCCTAGAATCCTCATCACAAATAATCCATGAACCCTCAATCCAATGTATCCATGAATCCTTATCCCCAAGAAACCCTACACTTTTAGCACTAATAAACCCAGAACTCTCATCCATATTAAAACCTCAAACCTCTTCCCCACGAAACATTTAACAATCATCTCCATGAAATGCTAAACCATCAGGATCATAATACACTGGACACTCATCCCTAAGAAAAACTAAAAACTCATACCCAGTAAATTATTAAATTTTAGCTCGAAAAAATAGTGACCGCTAATTCATAATAAATAATGAACTTATTTTAACAATAAACCCTAAACCCTCTTCCCCGACTAATGCTAAATGATCATACCTAAGAAACAATGATCCATCATCCCCAATAAACAATGAACCCTTATCCATAAAATAACCTAAACCCTTAGCCCCAAAAATTCTTGAACCCCCATCACTACTAAACCATGAACTATAAGACAAAATAAAAGAAACCCACATCCACAAAATACCCTTAAACCACAACCCCCAAAACACAGGACCATCATACCCAAAAAACCCTAGACCCTTCGCCAGAAAAACCCCAAACCCTCAGCTTGAAAAAATATGGAACACCGAACCCTAAAAATATAGAAACCCTAATATCAAAAAAAACCCTCAAAATGTATCCCCAATAAACCCAAAACCATTTCCCCAAAAAAATGAACCATCATTTCCAATACAAAACTAACTATGAACTATCAGACCCAAAAAACCTCAAACCCATGGGCACAACCATTCCAAACCCATAGACCTAGAAAACAATGAACCATTATCCCCCCAAAACCCTGAATCCTCATCCCACAAAACACAGAATCCTAAACCTTAAAGAACCTTGAACTCTTATCCCACAAAACCATTGATTCCTCATACCAAAAAATCATGAATCCTCAGCCCTAAAAAACCCTAACCCCTAAACCCTAAAAAACACAAAACCAAAATCCCCAAAAAATTCTATTACCAAAACCAAAAAAACCATGAACCACCATTTCCACAAATATCCGTCACCCTCATCTCAAAAAAACTCTGATCGCTCAGTCCCAAAAAACCCTAAACCGGCATCCCTAGAAACCCTAAACTGTCAAACCCAAAAAAGGCTAATCCTTTACATCCAAAAAACCCTAAACATTCAAGCCCAAAAAACCGTGAACCACAAAAAAACTGAACCCCTAGCCCCAAAAAAACCATGATGCAAAATCCAATGAAAACCTAGAACATATTGCCCCATGAAACAATAAACATGCAGCCTTAGAGAACCCATAACCCTCATCACCAGAAAACCAATAACCCACAAACTAGAAAAACCCAAAACTCTCTTACCTAGAAAACCATAAACCATCATCCCTAGGATAACCCTCAACCCATGGACTACAAAACCCCTCAATAAAAGTCCTACCAAAACATTAAAATCTCAACATTAGAAAAACCCTCTCCCCCAGCCCCAAAAAACCCTAAATGCTAAACCCCTAGAAATCTCTGAACCCTCATCCCTAGAAAACCCTGAACCCTCACCCCAAAAAACCCTTGACCCTAAGCCTAAGAAACTATGGAACCATCATCAACATAAAATATTAATCCCTTATTCTTAGAAATCGTAACAAACTCGGCCCGTGAAAACATTGAACCCTCAATCCAAAAAACCCAAAACCCACATCCCCATAAAACCATGAACTCTCATCCCATGAAAACCTTGAACCCTTAGTCCTGAAAAACGTTGAACCCGTAGACCCACATAAACTAGAACCCACAACCCAAAAAAGCCAAAACCTTCATTTCCACAAACACCTAAACCCCTATCCCCCAAAAACCAGGCATCCTCTTCCACATGAAATCATGAAACCATATTTCCAAAAAACCCTCAACCCTCATCACCCAAAAAAACATAAAAATGCATCCCCAAAAACATCCTAAAACACCATCCCCAAAAAAATAACCCTTTAGCCCCAAAAACCTTTAACCATCATCCCTCGAAAATAGTGATCCATCATCCCTGGAGGAACTTCATTTCTCAGCCATATAAGGCCCCCTAATCCCTAGCCCTAGTAAACTCTCAAACCTCATCCCTTGAAAACCCTAAACCCTTATCCTTAGAAAGACCTCAACCCTCATCCCCAGAAAAACCATGATACTCATCCCAATAAAACCGTCAACTCTCTACCATATAGAACACTAAACCCTATACCACAGAAAACATTAAAAGATCGTCCCTTGAAAAACTTCGACCCTCCTATCTAGAAAATACTAAACCCTCATCCCTAGAAAACACTAAACAAATAAAACTAAAAACAAAAAACCCTCATTACTGAGAATCTTTAATCCCCTACACCCCAAAACCTAGAACCCTCAGCCTATGTATATGCAAAACCATCATCCCTTATGAAACCTAAAACATTTTCTAGGGAAAAACCAAAACCAACAACATTAAAAAAGAATGAACTATTAGACTTAAAAACCCAATACCTCTAGACACATAAATCCCTGAAACCCCAACCCACAAGAAAACCTACACCCTTCGAAAAAAAACAATGAAACCTCAATCTAAAAAAAACCTCATCCATAAGCCGCCAAAACTTTTAAACCCATATCACCAAAATACCCATAAATCATCATCCCCAAAAAAACATAAGTCTTCATACCCAAAAAAACATGAACCATCAGCCCCAAAAAACCAAAATCCCTCATCACCAAAATACAGTAAAAACTCATCCCTCCAAAAACCTAATCCCATAACCTAAAAAACCAAAAACCCTATAATCCTAAAAAACCAAAACCATCATCCCAAAAAAACCCTAAACAATCATTTTGAAAAAAAACCAAAATCATCAGCCCCAAAAAACCCAAAACCAAAAACCCAAGAAAACTAAACCCTCTTCTCCCTGGAAACCGAAAACACTCCCAAAAAACCGTCATCCCAAAATAACCATAAACCCTCACCTTAAAAACCCCACAACTCTCATTAATACGAAATTTTAAACATGTATCCCAAAAAAATCCTCAACCCTAAAACCCAAAAAATCCACCTCCCCCAATGTAGAAAAAACTCTACCCTTAACCACTAAAAAAGCTAACCCAAAATAAAAATATTCATAAATTCTCTGACAAAAAAATCCCTAAACCCTCATCCAAAAAACCCTAAACCCTCCATTCCATAAATACCTAAACTAACTACCAAACAACCCAAAAAACCATAAACCCTCGAACCTAAAAATATCCTAAACCCTCATCCCCAAAAACCTAAAACCTACAGCCCCAAAACCCAAAAACCATTGCCCCAAAAAACCCTAAATCAATAGTCCCAAAACCCCTAAATTCTATCCCCCCTCAAAACATAATCTCGTAACCCCATAAACACTATAAACCATCATCCACAAAAAACCTAGACCCTAATACCCAAAAAACACTAAACCCTCATCCATAAAAAACCCCAAACCCTCATCCTAAAAAAACTCTAAACACTTTGGCCCCAAAAACCATAAACCATCATACTCTATAAACCCTAATGTATTAGCCTCAAGAAACCCTAAAACCATAGCCTAAGAAAAATCAAAACCCACATCCACAAAAACCTTATATTTACATCCCTATCTGACAAAAAATCCTTTTCCCTTGAAAAACCGAAACCATCAAACCACGAAAATCATAAACCCTTTTTTGAAAAAAATCCTTAAACCCTCAGTCATAAAAATCCCAAAAACCATCAGCCATAGAAAATCCTAAAACCATATCCATAGAAAACCTTAATCCCCTAGCCAAAGAAAACCCAAAAACCTCAGCCTAAGAAAACCATAAAAAATCAACCATAGAAAACACAAAACACTAATCCCAAGAAAACCATAAAAACTAATAACCAAAAAACAATATCTCATTCTCCCTATAATATAATAAACCATCATTCATAGATAACCCTTATCTCTCGGCCCAATAAAACCCTAAACCATCATCCCCATAAAATCATAAACCCTCAATAAAAGAAAAACACAAACTCTAAGCCCATGAAAATCCAAAACCCTTACTAACCAAAATCCATAAACTCTATGAAACAGAAAAACCTTAACACTCATTCCTAGTAATCCATTAACCCCTATCTTTAAAACTCCTTAAACCCTTCTATGATAAAAACCCAATACCCTTATCCCCAGAAAAAAAACCTTTTTCCCTTGTTAAACATAAACCCTTATCCCCGAAACACCCAAAACCACTATCCCATAAAATAAAATCATCCAACCCCGGAAAACACCCAACACATAACCGAAGAAATACCTAAAACCTTATACCTAGAACAACCTAAACCCTCATCACTAGAAAAAAAATGACCAGCCATAGAAAACACTAAAACCCCATCCCCAGAAAACCCAGTTCGCATAGCCCTACGAAAACCTACACCATCTGCTCTTGAACATAGTAAACAATTTTTTCCTAAAAAACAAAATCCTACAACCCCAAAAAACCCTAATAAACATGTCCTAAGAAAAATCTAAACCCTCATCCCCCAAAACACCCCTAAAAACTCAACCCTGATAAAACCCTAAACCCATAACACCAAAAAACTGAACCCTTATCTCTAAAAAACCTTGAACCAGAATACCCAAAGAACACCGAACCCAAGGCCCTAAAACACCCATAAAACCAATCCCCATAAAATTCCCATTTTCATAACCCTAAGAAATAATATACACTAACTCAAAATATCATTAAACTGACCTCCGTAAAAAACCATAAATCCTCAGTCACAAAAAACACTAAAACCCCATACACATAAAATTATAATCCCTTGGCACCTAGAAACCAAAATCCCTCAACTCACAAAACAAAAATCCCATATCCCCATGAATCTATAATCCCTCATCCCCAAGGAAACCAAAAGTATCATTTACCCAAAAAACCATAAATGCTCAGCACAAAAAAACCCCAAACCATCAACATTGAAAATCCCTAAACCCCCATACCCAAAAAACGCTAAACCATTTACTCAAAAATACACAAACACACTACCTCAAAAAAACTAAAACTTATTCCATGAGAAAACCCTAAACCCTTCAACAAAAAAATATTAAATCATCAGCCAAAAAAACCATAAAACCTTAATCCCTCAACCACAAGCCTCAAAAACCCATCAATACTCATCCTCAAAACCCCATAAAACCTACACTCTAGAAGACACTAATTCCTAATCCTAAAAAAATCCATGGCCCAAAAAAAAACTAATCTCTTGGGCAAAAGAATCTGACCCCCATTCCCCAAAAAACCAATACACTTAACCCCAAAAAATGTAAACCCATTATCTCAAAAAAAAATAGATTCATTTAGTGCCCTAGAACCCAAAACCCACATCCCAATAAATCCCAAAATACACAACCTAAAAAAACAATAAACCCTCAGGCCCAAAAAATATAAACTGTCATCTCTTAAAAACCCTAAACCATTGGCCCTCCAAAACCCTAAATTCACTACCCAGAGATATCCAATTTCCTGTACCTTTAAGAAACCTAAACCCTCATCCCAAAAAAAATATAAACCTGTATCCCCAAAAAACAAGAAGACTTAAACGCAAAAAACAGCCTAACCCTTAGTCCCAAAAAACACTATCCCATTTTCCAAAAAATATAAAAACCATATACCCAAAAAATCCCTAAACCCTCAGCCCCAAAAAAATCCCCAACCCAAAAAACCATTAAACTTTTATAAAAAAAATCCAAATCCCTCTTCCAAAAAAATACTCAAACATTAGCTCTAAAAAAACCACATCCAAAAAAACCCTAAACTGTTGCCCATGAAAACATCTTCCCCAAAAAATATTAAACCACAAACACAGAAAAAATAAAAAAACCCTCAGCCTAAAATAATCCATAACAACCATCCCCAAAAGTACCTAGACCATCAACCCCAAAAACCAAAAACAATTAGTCCTAAAAAATCAAAAACCGTCATGCAGAAAAAACATGTACCCCTTAGGCCCAAAAAAACATAAACCCTCATCCCTAAAAACCCTAAACACTCTACCCTAAAAATTTCATTACCCTAAACCCTGAAGAATAAAAAAATCTAAAACCTCATGATAAGAAAAACCTAAACCCTAAACTCTCAAAAAACCTAATTCCATAGCCCAAAAAATTCATAAAACATCATTCCCAACAAACCCTAAACCCTCAACACCAGAAAACTAGAAACTCTATGACCTTGAAAACCCAAAACTGTTGGCCCAAGAAAACCCTAAACACACATCCGTAGAAAAACAATAACCCTCTTCCTGAATTAAATCCCAACACCCACATCCGCGAAAAACATGATCCCTCAACCATGGAAACCCTAAAACACTCCTCCTTAGAAAAACTGAAACCATCATCATCAAAAAACACTATACCATCATCCTTTGAAATCCTTACACCCTCATCCCCAATAAATTCTAAACTCTTAGCCACAAAATATTATCATCACTCGACCTTAAAATACCTGAACCCTCATAATGAAAATCCTGTAATCCCCTATAACCCAAAAACATGATCCCCCATCCCTAAAAAAACATAATCCATCATCCCCAAATTACCATCATCCCCAATACCTAGATACTCCTAAACTAACACCCCAAAAAACCTTCAACCCAAATCCGCAAGTAACAATTACCCATCATCCAAAAAAATAATATACCCTCGTCATAACAAAACCCTAAACACTCACCCCTATAAAATCTTAAACCTTCATCCCCAAAAAAACACTCAGTTGTCAGCGACATAAATCCATAAACCCATGTCCCCAAAAAAATCAACTCTCATCCACAAAAAATCCTCAACACCAATCCTCAATAAAACCCTAACTCTCATCACCAAAAAACTATAATCCTTTATCCACCCAAATAGTCATCCCAAGCACCAGAAATCCCTCAAACCTAATCCCCAAAAAGAAAACTCAACCCTCAACCCAAAAAAAATCCTAACTCCTTCGCTCTAGAAAGCACTAGACCCTTAGTCCATGAAATCCAGAAATCCTCATCCCTAAAAAATCCTCAATCCTCACCCCTTAAAATCATCAACCCTCATCCCCAAATAAACCATAATCCTTTTACCCCCCAAAAACCATAACCCATTACCCCTAAAACCATTATCCACCCTTGATCCCAAAAACTCCTCAACCCTAAGCCCTAGAAAACCATAAATATCATCCATGAAAAATCCTCAACTCTAATCCCCCAAAAACCCACCCTTAAATTCATTCCCACCAAACACATAACACTCATCCCCCCAAAACCATTAACAATCAGCACCAAAAAACCCAAAACCCAAAAGACCAAAAAAATATCCACTAAAAAGAAAAAATAAATCCCCATTACCAAAATAAGAACAACCCTCATACCCAAAATAATCATCAACACTGAACCCCCAATAAAATATCAACAATGTGATGTTAAAAATCCTAATCCCTCACCCCCCAAAAAAACTAAATATTGATCCGCAAAAAACCATAAACCCTTGAACCAAAAACCCCCAACCCTCATCCCCCCCAAAACCATCATCCATAAAAATAAAAAAAACCCTCTACTATTATCACCAAAAAACCATAAACCTGTATCCTTAAAAATCACTAAACCCTCATCCCCCAAAAATCCCTCAACACTTGATCACAACAACCCCTCAATCACAAGTCCAAAAAACCCAATACTTGAAACCCCAAAAAACCATCAATTGTCATCAATATAAATCTTTAATTCCTCATCTCCAAAAACCTTCAAAACCATATAACCCTAAACGTTCATCACCAAAAAACCATCATCCCATAGCCCCCCAAAACCATTAACACTCATCCCATTAAAAATTCAACCCAAATCCATATAAAAACTCTCAACCCTCATCTATAAAAAACCCACAACACTCTTACCCAAATCCCCAATACCCTCACACACAAAAAACCATCAATTCTAAGCCCCGAAAATCCATAAACCCATAGCCCCAAAAAATCCTGAACCATCATTTTCAAAATAACCTAATATCTAATTCAAAAGACCCTAATCCTATAGTCCTAAATAAACCCCCTTCCCAAAGGCACAAAAAAACTAATCCCTCATCCCAAAAATCCTAAACCTTTGGCCCTGAAAAACACTCAACCCTCAGCCCCAAAATTATTGTCAACTCTCTAAACTAAAAACCTATAAACAATTAGCCGCAAAAAAAACCCCTCAAACCACATCCCACCAAAACCCTAAACCCTCATCCTTGAGGATCCTCAAACCATTTTCCTAAAGAAAACCTAAACTATCATCCCCAATAAAACATAAACCACACTTCTGAACAAATCCTAATGCCTCTAGTCTATAAAAACATATTTCATCATCCTTGAGAAATCCTAAAACCATAGCCCAAGGAATATCTAAACCATAAACCCACCATAACCCTATAACATCATCCCCAAAAATCTCTAAACCCACAGTCCTAAAACACCAAACACAATCAACAAAAAAAACACTAAGCCCTCATCCCCAAAAAACCCAAACCAATAATGCCCAAAATACAAATCCATCATCCCAAAAAATCTAAACCCTATACCCAGAAAACCGTAATCTCCCAGGCACAAAAAACCTAAACCATCATACCCAAAAAAAACTAATCCCACAACACCAAAAACCAAAAACCCTTTTCCATAATAACCCCTAAACCATTATCATAGAAAACAATAAACCCTCATCATTGAGAAAACCTAAACCCTCATCCCCCCAAAACCCTAAACACTAATCACTAAAAAATCCTAAACAATTTCCCCCCAAAGCTCTAACCCCTCATACCCAAAAAACGTGAAACCCTTAACCCTAGAATCCCTAAACCCTAAGCAGAAAAAAATCAATAAATCCTCATCTCCAAAGTTATCTTCAAAACATTTCCCCAAAAGCCTAAATCCTCAGCTTCACGAATCCCTAAATCCCCAACGAAATGAAATCCAAAAAATATTATCCCCAAGAAACCATAAACCCTAATCCCCCCAAATCCATAAAACCTCATCCCTAAATAATCCTTAAACAATCATCACTAAAAAAATCTATTCCATCAACCCTAATAATCCCATAACCCTCTTCCCTATGGAAAACTAATCTCTTATCCCCACAAGAACACTAAACCCTCATTCCCAAAAAACCATAAAACCTCATCCATAAAAACCATAATCATTCATCACTCAAAAACAAACTCATCCCTCTAAACCCAAAACACTTGGACCAAAAAATCATCAACAAAAAACCCAAAAAACCATATTCCCTAAGCCACAAATAACCCAAAACACTGACCCCAAAGAACATGCACCATTATCCCCCAAAAAATAATAAACACTAATCCCCCAAAAAACCCATAAACATTTTTCACATGAAATCCCTAAACCCTTAGCTCCAGAAAACCCAAAAAATCTCACCTCATGGAAATATAAACCCTCAACCCTAGAACATCGTAATCCCTAACCCACAAAAACCCAAACACCCTAATCCCTTTGAAACACTAAATAATAAACCCCAAAAAAATCATTGATCCTCATCCCTAGAAAACTGTAATCCTATATCACAAGAAAAACATACACCCTCATCAAAAAAACAAAACCCTCGTGCCCACAAAACCCAAAACCTTTAGCACCAAAAAAAACATAAACCCTCACACCCAGAATACTCTAAATCTTCAACGATTGAAACCACAAAACCCTCATCACACAAAAACTGTAAACCCACATCACAAGAAAAACCTAAACCCCAACACATGAAAACCTTAAACCCTTAGCCATAGAGAACCCTAAAACCACATCAAAATGAAAACATAAACCCTATATCTGCCACAAAACAAAAACCCTTAGATGAAAAAAACCATAAACCTTAATCCCTAGAAATCCCTAAACCCTCAGCCACATAAAACCCAAAACCATCAACTGATGAAAACCCTAAACCCTCCAATATAGAAAACCCTAAAACCCCATCCCGAAAAACCCAAAATTATCATCCAAGAAATGCTTAAATACATTGGCTCCATAAGACCCTGAACTCTCATTCCAATAATGAACTAAACAGATATCCCTAAAAAACCATAATATCAAACCCCCAGAAGAAACCAAATCATCAATGCTGGAAAACAATAAACCCTCATCCCTAAAAAACCCTATTGCTTCTTTCCATTAAAACGATGTACCCTCATCCCAATAAAAACATAACCCAACTGCTACAAAAAAACCTTAACTATTATCCCCAGAGAACACTAAACAGTCATCCCTAGAAAACCTTACAGCCTCAGCCATAAATATCCCTAAACCATTGGCCCTAGAAAACCATAAAACCACTTAAATAGAAAACATTCATCCCTTATAACCATAAAACCATAAACCCTAATCACCAGAAACCAATATACACTATACCCAATAAAACACTAATCCCACATCCTTGGAGAACACTAAACCATCATCTATAAAAAAACCTAAAGCCTAAGAAATATAAAACCAAAAACTCATAGCCCTATTAATCCCAAAACCCTCATCCCCCAATAAACATAAACCATCATCCTTGAAAAAAACTAATCCCTCAGCTATATGAAACCCTAAAACCTCATCCCCATGAAAACCATAACCATCAACCAAAAAAAGACAATTCAACTAGACCCAAGAAACCCTAAATACATAGACTCAAGAAAAACAAAACCCTAAACCGTAGGAGACCCCAAACACTCGTCCCAAACAATTCTTAAACCTTTTCCCCATAAAACCATAAAAACTCAGCCAAAAAATTCCTATACCCTATACCACAAACTACCCTAATCCACTTCCCCAAATCCTAAAAACCACATCCCTAAAAACACATTTACCCTAATCCCCAAAAAACCCCAAACACTTGGAACCAAAAAACTAGAAAACCTCAACCCCAAAAAACATAAAACCCACAACCCCCAAAAAACCATATATTGTTCCCTAGAAAACTGTAAATTTATATCTCAATAATCCAATAATCATCATCCCTAAAAAACCCTAAACCCTTATCCCCATAAATCCTTAAACCACATGTGCCAGAAAACACAAAACTAGCAACCCCAAAAATCCCTAACAACACTTCAAATGAAAACCATAAACCCTAAACTCCAAAAACCCCAAACCCTCATCCCAAAAAATATTAATCCCTCATCCCTTGAAAAAAAATCCATATCCCCACTAAACCCTTAATAGTAAACCCTAGAAAACCCAAATCCCATAGACCCATAAAACCCTAAACCCTCATCCTTGAAAATTTCTAAACTCTCTGCCCCAGAAAACTGTAAACCCCCATCACCAAAAAAATCAACCAACATCTCTAGAAAGCCCTAAAAACTCACCCCAAAATTAATCCAAATTCATCAACCCCATAAATCTCTAAACACTCAGCCCCAGAATACCCTAAACACTCATCCCCAAAAAAACTCTATACCCAAGAAAAACCTAAACCTACAATCCCAAAAAACCCTAATACTCATCCCTAGAAAACCCAAAACCCATGGTGTCATAAAACACTAAACCCTCCACCCCATAAAAACCAAAATCATTATCCCCAGAAAACCCTAAACCCTCATCCCCAAAACACCTAAAACATTTATCCACAGAAAAAACCCCACCCCTTCATCCCCACAAAATCCCAAACTATCATCTCTTTGAAACACTAAATTTGAAGTCTCATGAAACCCTAAAACCTCATCCCCAAGAAACCCTATACTGACATTCCCAATAAACATTAAACCATCATCCTAAAAATACACTAACCCATATTACCCAGAAAACCGTAAACCCTTATCTCTATAAAATTATAAACTCATATATCTCCAAAAAAAACCCTAACACTAATAACAAAAAAAGCCTAAACCCTCTAACTAGATGAAACCCTTATCACCCACCCACAAAAAAGTCCTCGGCCCTAGAAAACCCTAATACCCATCCCCAAACAAACCCGAATCCTTCAGCCCTCAAAAACCACAAACCACAAACCCTCAGCCCACAAAACCCCTAAACAGTCATTCCCAAAAACCTAAACCATCATCCCCAAAAAACATTATAAACTCTACCCAAAAATACCATAACCACACAACCTCAAAACAGTATAAATCATTTACCCCAAAAAATCTCTAAAATTACCTCACAAGAAACCCAAAATAATTTTAAAAAAACCTAAAACATTCGTCCCACAAAAAAATCTTGAACACATTGCCCCTAAAATCCCAATCCTCTCATCCCTAAAAACCTAAATCCTAATCCCTAAAAATCCATAACCCCTCAGCCCCAAAAAATTCTGAACACTCATTTTCAAAAAAAACCGTCAAACATTTTCCAAATAACAAAAAACCCTCAACCCAAAAAATCATAATCCCTATCCTTAAAAAACCCTAAACCCTTATCCTTATAAAATAGTACATCCTAACCCCAAAAAACACTATAAATTCACTCAAAGAAACACTAATCCCATAGCCCTAAAAACAAATAAACTCAAACCCAAAAAATAATACAACATTAATCACAAAAAAAACCCTACACCCACATCCCCAAAAACCCATAATCCCTAATCCCCAAAAAACATGAAAACCCCAACCTAAAAACCCCGTAAATCCACATCCCTAAAAAACACTAGACCCCACCCCAAAAAACCTAATCCCTCTTCCCCAAAAAAACTTATACAATAAACCCCCAAAAAATCTAAATCCCTTTCCCAAAAAATGATAAATAGTCATCCCCAAAAAAACCCAAAAAACAACATTAAAAAATTCTTAATACAGAGCCCCAAAAAACTGTAAACATGCATCCTATAAAAAACCCGAAACTAACAAAAATACATTTAACCCTCTTCTTCAAAAAATCCCTAAACACTCATAAAAAAAATCAATAAACTCTATGCACCATCAACCACAAATCACTTATAGCCAAGAATCCAAAAAACCTCATTCCTAAAAACCCTAAATCCTTAGATCCATCAACTATAAACTCTAAGACCTAAAAATCATAAAACCTATACCACAAAAAACTCTAAAACATCTTTCACAAAAAACCCTAGACCCTTAGTAAAAAAAACCCAAAACCCCTATCCCAAAATACCATAAACCGTTAGACCCGAAACTCTATAAATATTTATCCCTAAAAAACCACCATCGCTAGAAAACAAAAAACCACAGTCCCTAAAATACCATAAAACAAGATATTTAAAAAGCTGAAACAATCATACCCAAAATTGGAGAACCCATATCCCTAAATAATAATAAACACTAATCCACAAAAAACCCAAAACCCTCAGATTTAAAAATCATGAAACTCTTATCCAAAAAAACACAAACCCTAGGCCCCCCAAAACCCTAAACCATCTTCCCAACGAAACCCAAAATCCTAATAAAAAAGACCACAACTAATACCCAAAAAATAATTAATGATCATTCAAAATAACACTAAACCCTCAACACTAAATAAACCCAAATAATTTGCATTGAATAAATATAAAACAATTTTCCATAAAAACTATCAACCCTAAAAAACCGTGAACCCTTAGATGAAAAAAATCCTAAAATCTGACCCCCAAAATACCGTAAACCCTCAACCCGAAAACCCCCATCCAAAAATTATCAAAACCCACATCCCCAAAAAAGAAAAACTCTAAACCCCAAAAAACCACAACCCTCAACCCCAGAAACCCTGATCCCCCAAAACCAAAAAAACAATCATCCCCATATATACCCAAACCATAAGTTTCAAATAAAAAGCCACAACTATTTTCCCCAAAACACCCTTGCATAATCCCCCATCCCCAAATATAAAAAAACTCTATTCCCCAAAAAAACCCTAGATCCTCTTCCATAATAAACCCTAAACCCTATTCTAATAAATCCATAAACCCTCATATCTAAAAAACCATAAACCATCATCCCTAAAATAATTCCAAACCCTCATACCAAAAAAATCCTTAAATCCAAAAAAACCCATACTCACAATCCCATAAAACCCAACTCACCCCCAAAATCCATAATCCATTACCTAAAATAAATTCTAAACATTTATCTCTAAAAACCTGAAACCATCGACCCAAATGATCCCATATCCTAAATCCCAAAAAACCCAAAACCATAAGCCCAAAAAACCTAAAACTCAAAATGAAACAGACCCTTAACACTCATCCCTATAAAAACCTAATCAAAACCCCAAAATACAAAAACCCTCAACCATAAAAAACCTAAACCCTGATAAAAAACCTCTTAAACCTTAGTCCTAAAAAACCCAATACACTTTGACCCGAATCCCCAATCCCCCAACCCCCTAAAACATAAAACTTCATCCAAAAACCCGCCAAACATTCATCCCCTACATATCCTATACACCAATCCCAAAAAAAAACAACATCCATCAAACACAAAGGCCCTTAACACTTATCCTAGGAAAAAAAGATACCATCAACACCCAAAAAACCTAAAACCTCAGTAATAAAAAAAATGAAAAACTCATATCCCCCAAAAAACCTAAACACTTAGCCCTAAAAAATCTGAAACCCTCAGTACAAAAACACCATAAACCCCCAATCCCAAAAAACCAAAAAAACTCAACCCCATAAAACTGAAACCCACAACCCTAAAAAATCTTTGGCCATCATTCCCAAATAAACACAAAACCCTCTACCCCAATGTCCATAAACCCTCATCCCCCAAAACCATAAACCGTCAAAATAAATACAAAAATAACCATCTTCCCTAAAAAAACTAAACCATTAGCCCATAAATCTTAACCAATCATCCTCAAAAAACCCTAGAACCCCAGCACAAAAAATCAATATACCCTCTTACCCAAAAAATCATAATCCCTAAGTCCCAAATAACCCCAAAACTCAACCATAAAAATCACTAACCCCAAATCCCAAAAAATAGAAAACCAACTTATGAAAACCCCCCAACACCTAAGCCCCATATTACTATAAACCCTCATCCCGAAAAAACCCTCAACCATCATCCAAAAAAAACCCAAAACCCACATAAAAAATAAACATAATCCCTCTACCCCTAAAAACACTAAGACCTCATCCCCAAAAAAACCTGAATCCCTAGACCAAAAGAAAAATTAATCCTTAGCCCCCTCAAAACCCAAAAAACTCATTCCATAAAAAACATAAGCCCTCGCCCAAGAAAACCTAATCCCTCATCCCAAAAAACCCTATAGTATACACCATAATGAACCTAAACCATATTCAATAGAAACCCCAAACAATCAAACCAAATGAAAACCCATAAAAATGGTAAAAAAACAATAAAAAATCAGCCAAAAGAAATACCCCATGCCCCAAAACATTAGAACCCCTTAACAACAAAAAACCCTAAAACCTCAATAGTAATGAACTAAAAACTATCATCCCCAAAAAAACCCAAATCCACCAACCCAAAAATACATAAACATCTTCATAAAAAGCCAAAATCTTAAATCCCCTAAAACCCCAATCCAAAATTCCCAAAAAAACATTAACCCATTGGACCTAGAAAATAACATAAACCACCATCCATAAGAAACGACAAACCCTCATCCCTAGTAAAAAATAACCCTTCAAAACCATAACAAAATAACCCCCCTGCCCCCTAAAAAAAGGAAACCCTCAACCCCAAAATACCCTAAAAAATAATCCTTTAAAAAAATCCTAAAAACATACCCCCAAAATTGTGAATTCCCTCATCCAAATAGAACATGATTTTTTCATCACTAAAAAACCATGAAACCACATCCCCCAAAATTCTAAATCCCTCAGCCTCAAAAACTCAATAATTATGTCCCCTAATAACCCTAATCCCCCTTCCACCCAAAAAACTAAAATATTATCCCAAAAATCCATAAACCCTCATCCACAAAACGACTAAACCCCCAACTACAATATACCAAAAACAATGAACCCCAATAAACCCTTTGCACTAAAACCCATAAAACCCTAATCCCGCAACCCAAAAAAACCACCAACCCTCATCCCTAAAAAAACCCTAATCCATATTCCATAAAAAACCATAAAACCTCATCCCAAAAAATACTATAAAGTCATCCCAAAAAACAATAAACTTTAATTCGAAAATATCCCCAAACCCTCATCCCCAAAAAACTATAAACCCTAATCCTTAAATCCCCTAACCCCTCATCCCAAAAAATCCCCAACCCTCAGTCCCAAAATACCAAAACCTCATAGCCCTGAAATACCCAGAACCCAGTTCCCTAAAAAACCAAAACCCAATACCCTAAAAGTACTAAAACCTCATCCCAAAAAAACCCTAACCATTAAATTCCCAAAATCTGCAAACCCTAATCCCTATGAAATGAAAAAACACTCATCCCTAAAAATTAACAAACCAACATCCCAAATGACCAAAAACCCTTATCCAAAATAAATCATTAACACTCACCACAACAATACCCATGACACATAGCCCAAAAAAATACTCAGTCCGTCATCAGCATACTACTATAATCTATCATCCCTAAAATCCTAAATAATCATCCCCCAAATACCCTTAAACCCTACCCCAAAATCCATATTTATCCACATAAATCCTTATAATCCCATAAATCCTAAGAATAACTAAAGCCCAATCCATCATTCACATAATCCCAAATTCCACATCCCCAAATAATACAAAACCACTTTCCCAAAAAAACACCCACAATAAACATAAAAAGAAACCAAAAACCCTTATTCCCAAAAAAATTCTTATCACTAATCCAAAATAACCCTAACCCCTCATCCCGATAAAAACATGAAAATTTAGCCCCAAATTATCCCAATAATTCATCCCAAAAAGACCATAGACCCTCAATCCCAAAAGAACCGCAATCCTTATCCTAGAAAACTATATTCCAATGTCCCAAAAAAACCGAAAAACCTCAACACCCCCAAAAAACAAAGACCCTCAACAATAAAAACACCCCACACCCACATAAAAAAAGCCTCAACCATCTTCCCAATAAAATACTAAATCCTATCCCCCCCACAATCCTAATCCGTCATCCCTAGAAAAATTGAAACGATCTGCGCCAGAAAACCCAAAACCCTCATGCCCAAAAAACCCTAAACTCTCACACCTTTGAAAAAATGAATCAATCTGTCCTAGAAAACCCAAAACTCTCAAGCCAAAAAAAACCTAAAAATTATTCCTGATTAATACCTAAAACATGTGACAAAAAATTCCTTAATCCCTCATCCCTAGACTTCCATAAACCATCATCCCCACTAAAAAATAAACCATTAACCCTTGAACCCCCTAAACCATCGTCCATAGAAAATCATAAACCCTTCTCCCTAGAATACCCAAATCAACAGTTCCATAAAACCCAAAACCATCATCCCCATAATACTCTAAAACCATATCCCAAAAAACCCTAATACCATAAATTGAAAACCACACACTTAGGGTCCAAAACCCCAAAACCCTTTGACCTCAAAAAATATAAACACTCGGCCCCCAAAAATCCATAACCATGTTCCCCAAAAAAATCATCAACCCTCCACCACAACAAAACCCTAAACCATCATCCCCAAAATAATCAAAATGTTTATCCCCAAAAAAACCTAACATCATCTCCAGAAAACCCAAAACCCTCAACCACAAAATTATCATACACCCTCACCCCCAAAAAACCTCAAACCACCATTCCCAAAAAATAATAATCCCTCATCCCCCAAAAAACCCAAACCCTCATAACCAAAAAAATCCTAATCCCTTTTCCTCAAAAAACCATAACACGTCAACTATAGAAAAAACCAAACCCTCATACCAAGAAACCGTATATTCTAATCCCCCAAAAAAGCTGAAACCCTCTTAAAAAAAACAATAAACCACCATCCCTATGAAACCCTAATCTTGGCCCCAAAACACCCCACACACTCGTCCCCAAATATTCCAATACCTTATTCCCCAAAAAATATAAACCGTCTACCCCAAAAAATCCAAAAAACTCATCCCTAAAAATCCCTAAACACTCATCCCGAGAAAACCCAAAACCCACAACATAAAAAAATATAATCCACCACTAAAAAAACCAAAACCCACTTCCTAAATACGACCATTAACCCTCAACCCCAAAAAAACCTATACCCTCATCGCCAAAAAATATTAATCCCCCAAGCAAAAAAACTAAAACCTCTAACCAGAAAAAAACCCTCATACTAAAAGAAATAATAAACCCCTTTCCCATAATGTCATCCCCAAAAAACCCCAAACCATTATCCCCAAAAATCCAAAAACCCATAGCTAAAAAAAGTCCCCAAATCTTCAACCTAAAAAAACCCTAAAAACTCTGCCTTAAAATCCTAAACCTTATACCCTAAAAAACACTAACCCAAAACCCCCAATACTCAATACTATGACCCAAAACACAAAACATTTATCCCTAACAAACTAGAAACCCTAATCCCTCAAAAAAAACCCATGGACTTAAAAAATCCAAAACCCTCCACCCCAAAAAACTCAAAACCATCAACCACAAAAAACCTAAACCCTATACCCAAAACGAAAAAACCCTAATCCCCAAAAACCATGTACTCCCATACCCAAAAACATGAATCCCTAATCCAAAAATAACCCTAAACCATCATCCCTAAAAACCCAAATTCCATAGAAAAAAACATCTTATACCCCCAGCACCAAAAAGACCCAGAACCACAGCCACCAAAAGACTTATAACCTCATCCCTAAAAAATATATCATGACTAGAAAAAACACCACACCCTTAGCCTCAAAAAAATATAATCTATCAATGCCCAAATAAATCATTCCCTAATCAACAATAAAACCCAAACCCTCATCACAAAAAACACCCATACGATAAGCAAAAAAATCCAAACCCATAGCCCCCAAAAAACATATACCCTAATCCCCAAAGAAGACTTATCACATAGCATAATAAAACATAAAAAAATCAACCTCAAAAATAAAAAACCACTCAGAAGAAAAAATATAAAAACCCTAATCCCCAAAAAATAATTAACCCTCATCCCAAAAAAACCTAAAATCCTCAGCCGCAAAAAACACTAAAACCTCATCCCCAAAACTCCAAAACCCTCAGCCCCAAAAAACTACAAACCCATTGACCCAAAAAACCCTATTCCATCATTGCCAAAAACCCCTAAACCATCGTCCCCAAATAACCTAAACTATTAGCCCCAACAAACTTAAACCCTCAACCAAAAGAAATCTCACACAGGTTCCATAAAAAAAATTGAACGATTAAAAAATAATAAATCCTCAGCCCCAAAAAACCCTAATCCTTCAAACACAAAAAAACCCCAAACCATAGACCTTAAAAAACCCTAAACAATCATCTATAAAAAACCTTAATTCCTCATTTCTTGTAAACCCTATAGTATCATCCCTAAAAAAACCCAAACCCATAGCCCCAAAATTCCCCAAACACACAGGCCAAAAAAACACCAAACCCTCATTTAAAAATTTCACTAATCCGTCATCACCAAAAAAACCAATCCATCATCCCCAATACCTCAATCCCTCAGCCCCCCAAAACCCAAAAAACCATGCCCCACAAATACCCAAACCCTCAGATGCATCAAATGGAAAACCTTAAACCTTCAAAAGCAAAAATCGTAACCCCTAGAAACCTTAATGCCAAAACCTAAAATAAACCTAAAACCTAATCCCCCAAAAACATGAAACCCCCAACCCCAAAAAACCCAATATCCTCATCCCCAAAGAATCCAAAAATCAATCCCCAATATTCACCAAACATTAAACCCCCAAAAATTGAAAAACCAACATCCCCACAAAACCCCAAACCATCTTCTCAAAAAATAGAAATCCATAGTACGAAAAAAACACAAAAACATCATCCCTAATAAATACCATATCAGAAGACCAAAGAACCCAACACCATCATCTCCAAAAATTCCCAAACCATCCTCCCCCCAAAACCCCCAAACCATTAGCCCAAAAGAACAATAAATCCTCAGCCCCAAAAAACCCAAATCTGTAACCCCAAGAATCCCCAATACCTCATCCTAAAAAAATGCTGAACCATTATCCAAAAAATTCACCATACCCTCCATCACAAAAAACACCCACCCCTCTGATAAAAAACCCCATACATTACTCCCCAAATAACCATAAACCCTAAGTCAAAAAAATCCTAAAGTCACATCATTAAAAAACCTAAACCCACATCCCTAAAATTGCTAATACCTTAGAAAAAAACCCTAATAAAAAAAACAAAAACCCTAAGCCCCAAAATCTATAAACCATTTCCCCACAAAAAACCCAAAACCCTCATAAATAAAAAACCATAAACCCTCAGCCTCAAATTACATGAAAACTGTAGCTGAAAAAATCCTTAAAACGTCATCCCCAAAAAACCTAAACCCTCATTCCCCAAAACCCGTTACCCATAGACCCATGAAACGGTAAACCCTCATCAACAAAAAATACAAATAACCCATCCCCAAAAAACCCATACACCATGTCCAAAAAAACCGCCCCAAAAATATTCGTCCATCATCTATAAAAGTCCATAAACAATCATCCCCCAATACCCTGATGCCTTATCACTCAAAAAAATCCTCAACACTTATCCATAAATAACTGTGATCCCTCAGCTGCACAAAACCCTAAATCATCAACCTAAAAAATAACCAAACCCTCAGTCACAAAAACACAAATACCAGAACCACAAAAAATACCAAACCAACAACACAAAAAACCCCAACACTTCCACCAAATTAGATACAAAAATGCTCATCCCCATAGAACTATAATACCTCATCCCAAAAAACCCCCAATCCCATATCCTCCCAAAAAACCAAAAACATACATACCCAGAAAATCATAAACCCTCAACCCAAAAATACCATAAACATCCACCCAAAAATTCACCAAACACATTTCCAAAAAACCCCAACCTTCAGACCCAATAAAAACCCCACCCTCATCTCAAAAAACCCCAACCATCAGCCTTTAAAACCCTCAAAACTCATCTCCAAACAACCCCACCCCCTACCCACGACCCCAAAAACCCCAAACCTCATTCCCAAAAACCCTTAATCCCTAGATCAAAAAATTCCCCCACCCTTATAACCAAAAATTCCATAACACACATCCCCAAAAAACCCCAACCCCAATCCCCAAATAATATGAAACCATCATCACCCAAAAACCTCATCCATCTACCCCAAAACACGGGTACTCTCAGCACATAATAAAACAATAAACCCTATACACCAAAAAACCAAAACCTCGGTATAAAAAACCCCAAACCCTCACACCCAATAACTAGAAACCCTCATCCAAAAAAACACCAAAACCCCATCCCCCAAAATTCTCAAACCATCAACCCCAATAAAACACCAACCCCTTTATACCAAACAAAACAAAAACCCACATCCTCAAAAAAACCAAAACCCTCATAACCCAAAATTCTAAACAATCATACCCTAAAAAACACAAACCCACATCCCAAAAACAACTAAACTGTCACCTATAAAATAATTTATCCTTTTTCCCTAACAGACCAAAAATACTCATCCCAAAAAATCACTAAACCATCGAACCCAAAAATAACCTAATCCCTTAGCCCTACAATACCAAAATCCTGCATCCACAAAGAACCCCAAACCCTTAGAGACAAAAAAACCTTAACTGTATACCCCAAAAATACTAAACACTTAGCCCAAAAAAACCCCAAACCTTTACCATAAAATACCCCATCCATTTTCCCTAAACACCCCAACCCGCTTCCCCAAAAAACCCCAACCATAAAACCCCAAACCCCAAAACCACAACAAAATAAAACCCAACCTATACCCAAATTAATTCACCATATATCAACTACATAAAATGGAAACCCCCATTCCTAAAATAACCCCACCCACAACTACAAAAAATGAAACCCAAATGTCTAATAAAACCCATAAACCTCATCCCCAAAAAACTCTTAACACTCACCCCCATCAAAACCATCAACCCTCACCCCACAAACAATAATATATCAACTGTAGAAAACCAAAAACACTCCACACAATTAATCGCAAACCCTTATCCCAAAAAGACTCTAATCCCCCATTCCCAAAAAAACATTAAACCATAATCCCCCAAAAAAACCAAAATCCCCATCGCGAATAAATTCTAATCTAGTAGCCACATGAAAACCTAACCACCATCCCCAAAAAACCCAAACCACAAGTCTAAAAAACCACAATAAACTCCACCCAAAAAAACCCTAAATTCTCATCCCCAAAAAACACCAAATCCTCAATAAAAAAACCCAAACCCTACAAACTAAAAAACCCAAAAAATTCAGGTTTAAAACCACAAAACACCCTACCAAAAAGACAATAAACACCCTCCTCAAAAAATCTAAAACCACCAACCCCAAATATACCTAAACACTGCTCCCCAAAAAACCTCAATCCCTTATCATAAAAACCCCAAACCCTCATACAAATATGACACAAACCCTCAGCACTGAAAAACCCCAAATTATAATCCAAAAAAATGGAAAACCCTCTTCCCCAAAAAATACATAACCCCTGAACTATAAGCCACCAAAACCTTACCCACAAAAACCTTGAACCCTAAAACATTGAAAACCTAGAACCCTCATCCCCAAAAAATAAAAAACCCTCATTCCCAAAATACTCTGTACACCAACCACAATAAAACCCGAATCCCTCAACCATAAAATAAAAACTCTTTCCCCCCAAAAAAACACAAAAGCCTCACCCCTAAAAAACTGAATACTCGCATCCCCAAAAAAACACAAATCCATCATCCTCAAGAAACAATAATCCATCATCTTTAAAATACCATAAATCCCCATTCCTAAAAACCCTAAACCCCCCACCCTAAAAAATTATAAATGTTAAGCCCCAATATATCATATTCCCTCAGCCATAAGAAACCAAAAACCCTCATCCCCCCAAAACCGTAGAGCCTTAGGAACAAAAAATACTAAACCATCATACCCAAAAAAACACTAAACCCTCACCCCCAAAGAACCCTATACCCTAAACTCCAAAATTATGTAAATCCTCAGACAATAAAACCATAATCCCTAAACCCAAAAAAAAAATACAAAACCCTCAATATGGAAAAAACATCAACACTCAACCATGAAAACCGCTAAATCCTTATCTCAAAAAATCCATAAACACTTACCCAAGAAAAAAATGAAATCATCATCTCAAAAAAACCCTGAAATCATTAGCCCAAAAACCCTAAACCCTCTTCCCAAATTAAACCTAATACCCAACCCTAAAAATCTGTAAACCTCAACCATTAAAATTTATAAATCCTCAGTGACAAAAAACCCTAAACCCTTAGCACCAATAAACCCAAAAACCATAGCCACAAAACAAAAAATACCCTAAGACCCCAGAAAACCCTAAACCATCTACTGAAAAATCCTTAAACCCTCATATCTAAATATCCACAAACCTCATCCCACAAAACCAAAAACCCAATGCCCTAGAAAAAACTCAATCCCTCTTCAATTAAAAAAATCCAAACCGAATGACCTAATAAAATTTGAAACCCTTAGCCCCGAAAAACCCTAAACCCTTAGCCCCAAATATTTCTATACCCCATGGCCCAAAAACCCCAAATCGTCATCCTCAAAAGGAATCAACCACTTTTCCCAAAAAACCACACCCTCAAACACAAACAACTATAAGTCCCCATATCCAAAAAAACCCTTTACATTGTCTAAAAAAATATCAAACCCTCATACCACGATATATATAAATATTATGCCTCCAAAAACCCTAAATGTATGCCCAAAAAATCCTTGAGACAAAAAAACCCTAAACCCCCAATCGCCAAAAACCCAAAACCCTCAAGCCCAAAAAACCATAAGCCCCCAGCCCCAAAAAATACTAAACCTTCAAGAAAAAAACCCCAACAACCTCAATCCAAAAAATCCTTAACCCTCAACAACATATAAACCATAAACCCTCATTCTAAAAAACATATATCTGCTTATCCACAAAAACCAGAAAACCGCATCCCAAAAAGATAATAATACATTATCCCTAAAAACATTAAACCAAAAGGAAATAAAATTCATAATACTTCATCCTGAAAAAATTGTAAACAATCAACCCAAAAATACCCTAAACCATCATCCTCATAAAACCCAAAAGCATTATCGCCAAAATACCAAAACCATACAACTAAAAAAACCCTAAACCCTTATCCAGAAAAACCATATACCCTCGTTCAAAAATATCCATAAACCCTCATCCAAAAATAAACATAATAACTAATCTCCAAAAATGTTAAACCTATATCCCCAATTAACTGTAACCCGCAACCCCAAAATAACCTATTCCTTCAGCCTCAAAAAAATTGAAAACACGCACCCCAAAAAATATGAATTCCTCAACACCAAAAAACCTAATTTCCTCACTCCCAAAATACCT
The DNA here is from genome assembly GCA_963277665.1 of Viscum album. NCBI lineage: Eukaryota > Viridiplantae > Streptophyta > Magnoliopsida > Santalales > Viscaceae > Viscum > Viscum album. The sequence goes on from OY728141.1 coordinate 1,900,466,819, forward strand.
AAACCATCATCCCACGAAAACACTAAATCACCATTTCCCCAAGCCATAAACCATAATACCCCCAAAAAATAGTAAACACATAGCATCAAAAATCTCTAAACCATCTACCCTACAGGACCCTAAACCCCCATCATCAGATAACCCTAAACCTTATGCCCCCAAAACAATAATCCTTTGTCACCAAAAAATATGAACCCTAACAACAAAAAACCATAAACCCTTATCTCAAATTAATATCAAACATAATACTTGAAAATACCCATATCCTCATCCAAGCAAAATCCCTAAACACTTAGCATATAAAAACCCTAGACACTAAAGCTTGAAAAAAACTATACAATCAAACAAATGTAACCCTAATCCCTCACCACCAAGACTAATGACTAATTATAGAAAAAAAATAAAAAATAAATCAAAAAAACCCTAATACCTCACCCCAAAAAAACCTAAAACCTCAGCCTAAAAAACCCTAAACCGTCCTCCCTGAAAAACCCTAATCTCTCATCCCCCCAAACCCCTAGAACCTTTCACCCAAAACCATTCATACTCAAACTTAAAAAAACCCCAAACTCATAGCCCAACAAACCCCTAAACCCTCAGCACAAAAAAACCTTAAATCCTTATCACCATAAAACCATTAACCCTTAGCCCCAAAAACCCTATACCGTCACTCCCAAAATAACCTAAACTATGTGCTGAAAAAACATTAAACCCCCACTACAAAAAACACCCAAAACCCTCAATGTAGGAAAAACCGAAACATACATCCTTAAACAACATAAAAATTTATCCTCAAAATATCATACACTATCAGCCCAAAAAAAAGACTGTCAGACATTAAAAAACCGAAAGAAGACTAACAAAAAAAACAATAAACCATCAGCCCCGAAAACCCCAAAACCACCATCCCTGAAAAATATTAATCTTTACCGTAAAAAGATCTAAACCATAAACTAAAAAACACATAAACCCATAGAATAAAAACCTAAAACCCTCATCCACAACAATCCTAAACCCTAATAACCGTAAAACCCCAATCATTTATCACAAAAAACCCAAAACCTCATCCATAGATATCGTTAGACTAACTTCCCCAAAAAACCCTCAAACCCTATGGAAGAAAAATCCAAAATCCCTCAGCCCTATAGAACTCCAACACCGGATCCACAATAATCCCCAAACCCATAGCCCATAAAAACCTAAACACACATTCACAAAGAACCCCAAACCCTCATCGCCAAAAAACCCAAAACCATCAGCCCCCAAAAATACCCTAAACCCTCAAACCATAATATCCTAGAACCCCAACCCAAAAACACCCTCAAAACTTATCCCAAAAATCCCTAATATCTAATATACAAAACCCTAAACCCCAATCACAGATATCTATAAAACCTATGCCTAATAAAACCATACCCATTAACCCAAAAAAATCATAATCCATGTCCCCCAAAGAACTTTGAACCTACAACTCTAAAAAACCTAAACCATCAGGCCCAAAAAAATTCAATATTCTTATTCCAGAAAAACCATAATCCTATAAAACTAAAAAATCCTAAACCATTGGCACAAAAAACCCTATATCTCTCAACACCAAAAAATAATGAACCCTCATCCTAAAAAATCATAAATTCTATACCCCCCATAACCCTGAACCCTCATACACAAAACACATTAACCCTAAGATCTGAAATACAGAATACCATAATTTAAAAAAAATGCTAATCACTAATCCCCACAAAACCCTAAATCATCAACCCAAAAACACACTTAATCGATAGCACAAAAAATAATAAAACATCAAATCGAAAAAAAAATCTCCACCATGGAAAACCCTAAACACGCCACCGCAAATAAAACTAATCACATGGAAAAAAAATAACATTAAACCATCATCCCCAGAAAACCCTAAACCCTAATCCCCAAAACATTAAACACTCATCCCCAAATAACCCTAAACAATAATCCCTAAAAAAACTAAAAATTTAGACAAAAAAAACCTAATTCTTCATCCAAAAAACCCTTAAATTATTATCCTAAAAAACATTAAACCCCCAGCCCCCAAAAAACACCAAACCATTAGCCTCAAAAAACATGAAACCCCTAGCCCCTCAAAACACCAAATCCATATCCACAAAAGAACCCTAAAATCCTAGCCCCAAAAAGCCACAAACCTTTAGATCGAAAAAACCTGAAACCATCATCCACAAATAATTTTAATCCCTCATCATCACGAAACCCTAAACCCTCATCCCCATAATACCTAGATCCATGATCCCCAAAACCACCATTACCCATAGCTCCCAAAAACCTAAATCCCAATCTCCATAAAACCCTAAACCCTCAACCACAAAAATCCCAAAATTGTTTGACCCAAAAAATCCTAAAACACGTACCCTGAAAAACCTTAACACCCCCCCAAACATACACATTGGCCGCAAAAACCCCAAAACCCATTGACCCTAAAAAATTAAATTCCTATGACCCAAACAATTATAAACCCTTTTCCTGAAGAAAAAAAATATAAGCCCAGAACCTTGATAAACAATAAATATTATTCTAGAGAAAAACCTAAATCCATAACACATAAAAACCCTATTTCCACAACAAAAAACCTAAAACCCTCATTGCTACATAACACTAAACCATAAACCCTAAAAATTGATAAACACATACCCGAAAACCCCTGATCCTCATCCCAAAAAAATATAAAAACTCAACCCAAAATAATCCATAGACCTTGTCCTAAAACCTAAACCCTTAGCCTCAAAAAACTCTAAATTATCATCCCTAAAAACCCAAAAACCCCATCCCCAAAAACCAATAAAACCACAGAACATAAAAACAATACATTATCATCACAAAAAATTAATAAACCTTCAATCCTGAAAAACCCTAAACAGCTGGCCAAAAGAATATAAGTCCTTAACTCTAATAAAATTTAAAGTGTCATCCCCTAAAAATTATATGACCATAGCCCCATAGATCCCTAAAACAAGAACACCAAAAACCCATATACGTCACCCCAAAAAATACCTAACCCTCAACCCCCACCCCCGCAAAACCAGAAACACTCACCCCATTAAAAATCCGTAAACTATCAAACCATAATATGCTAATCCCTCAAAAACAAAATTCTAACCCCTCATCCAAAAAAACATTCATCCCCAAAAAAACCAAAACCCACTGCCTCAAAAAACCATAAAACCTCACCCCCCCAAAACATAAGCCTTCAGTCCCAAAAATAACAATACCCTCTTCGCAAAAAAATTATAAACACCCAATCTAAAAAAACTCTAATCCAACAACCCCAAGAACCATAAACCCTCATCCCTAAAATACCTAAACTCTTAGCCCCAAATAACAGTAAACCAAAATACCTATAAAATCCAAAAACCTCATCCACAAATAACCATAAACACTCAAACCCAAAAAACCCATAATCCTATAGCTCTAAAAAACCAATAACATCATCACCAAAAAATAATAAACCCTCATCACCTAAAAACCCAAAAACCTTATCCCCCTGATTGCCTTAACCCTTATCCATAAAACCCCAAATCCATAGCTCCAAAAACACCAAAAGCTCAGCCCCAAAAACACTAAAAACATATCCCAAAAACCCAAAAACCCTTGGCCACAAAACCCCTAAACCCATATATTCAAAAACACTAAACCCTTCTCCCAAAATACATCAACTCCCTGCACCTAAAAAACTATAACCCCTCAATACGAAAAATCCCTAAACCCTCCATCTAAAAAATTCTAAACCCTCCACTCCAAAAAAACATTTATCCTCCACCCCGAAAAGCCCTAATCTTGTAGCCCTAATATACCCTAAAAAAATTTCACAAAAAATCCTAAACACTTATCACAAAAAACAGTAATACTTAATCCAGAATAACCTATAACCAAACCCCCAAAAACCCAAAAACAATATTCCCATATACCCTAAATTCTCATCCTCAATAAAACCCTAAACCTTCAACCTGAAAAAAAACATAAACGCTCATACCCAAATAACCCTAAACCCTTAGCCACAGTAAACCCATAATGATTAGCCCCATGAATCCCTAACCCCTCAGCCCCAAAAAAACAATAAATCTTTAGGTCCAAAAACCCTAAACCCCCATCACCAAAAAGAATCATGAACCCTCAACCCAAAAAGTCCTTCACAAGAAATACCTAAATATACACCCCTAAAAAACACTGAAATTTCATTGCCAAAAAAAACCTAATCCCTCTACCCATAAAAACCCTAAACCTTGATCCCCAAAAAACATTAAACCGTCAGGCCCCCATAAATATAATCCCCAAGTCCCAAAAAATTCTAATTCAGAAGCCCCAAAAAACAGAAACACTAATCTTGAAAACACCATAAACACTCTACCAAAATAACGGAAAACCAGAAGTCCCAAAAAACCTAAATACTCAACCCCCAAAACCAATGAACCGTCAACACAAAAACCAACACCCACACCCAAGAAAAACCCTAAACACTTATCTCAGAAAAACCCTATTCCCTACATAAAAAACCCAAAAAATTTATCACCAAAAAACCGCTATACCTTGTGCCATGAAGATCCCAAAACCCTGAACCAAAAATACACTAAACCGTACTCCCCATTATACCCTAAACCCTCATACCTAAAAAAACTCTAAACCCTCATCCCCCTAAAACCCAAATACCATATCCTATAAAATACCTAAACACTTTTACCCCAAAAACCAGAATCCCTCATCCCGAAAAAACCAAAACCCTCAGCCCCCAGAAACCTTGGACCATTGTCCTAAAAATCCCTAAACCCTCATCCAAGAAAAAACATAAACCCTAATCGCCAGAAAACATAATACCTCAGCCCTAAAAACCCAGAACCATCTTCTAAAAAACCATATACTCCCTACCCCAAAAGACCCTAAACACTCAATAGAAAAAAACCTTAATCCCTTAGTTACAATAAAACCCTAAACACTAGGACCTAAAATACCATAAATACCTGGGTCCAGAAAACACAAAACCTCACCCACAAAAAACAGAAACCCTTTGTCCCAAAAATCTATAAACCCTAGTATATAAAAAACCTCAACCCCTATTCTATTAATACCCTAAATCTTCATCCCCAAAAAACCTTAAACCCTCAGCACCAAATAATTGTAAAACTGCTTCCCCATAAAACCCTAAATCCTCGGGAGAATGAAACACCAAACCATCTTCACTAAAAAACCCTAAACCCATTGCCCCAAAAAACACTAAACCCTCTCCCCAAAAATTTACCTAAACCCTCATCACCAAAAAAGCCTAAATGGACATCCCCTAAAAACACTCAACCATTATCACCCAGAAGACCTAAAATTATACTCCAAAAATCCAAAATTTCCCAACCTCAAAAAATCCTAAACTCTAATCCCAATAAATAATAAATCTTCTTCCAAAGAAAAATACTAAAACCTCATCATTAAAAAATCTTATTCGATTTTCCAAAAAAACCTAAACACTCCACCCTAAAAAAGGCCAATCCCCTATGTCCCAAAATGCCATAAATCTTCCACCCCTAAACCTTTATAAACTATTCCAAAATTATCAATAAATCCCCACCAATGAAATAAACTAAAGCCCTCTCCCCAAACAAACAGTATTCATATATCACCAAAAAAACCAAAAAAAACTGTAGAAAAAACACTAAACCCATATCCCAAAAAACCCTAAACCATCCACCCCAAACAACCTTAATCCATCACGCCCAAAAATTTCCAAACCCTCAATAAAAAAAACACAAATCAAATAGTCCTAAAATATGTTGAACCCTCAGCCATAAATATACCAAAATATTAGCCCCAAATGACCCTAAACCATCAGTACCAAAAAAGTAAACCCTCAAACTCAAAAAACCATAAATCCACGAACCAAAAAATCCATTACCCTAGCCCCCCCAAAATAGAAAACCATCAACACTCAAAAAACCCAAAACCCTGAGCATAAAAAAACCCTAATCCCACATCCCCCAATACCCAAAAAACTCATACCAAAAAACCAATAACCATCAGCCCACGAAAACACTAGACCCACTTCCAAAAAACACTCTAAACCCTTATCCCAAAACTACTAAACCCATTGACCCAAAAAACCATAAATCCTTGCCCTCAAAAAACCCTCAACCCCAACACAAATATTCCAATACCCAAAACATAAAAAAAAACTCTAATCCCAAATCACGAACAAAATTATAAACACCAATTCCCAAAAAACCATAAAACCTATGCTCCAAATTTTTTTATCCCACTTAACAAGAAACCATAATTCCAAAGAAACCTCATTCCAACAACCCAAAAAAACCTTGAAACCATAAACCCAATAAACCCTAAACCCTCAGCCCAAAAAAACTCCGCACAAAAACCATAAACACTCGTCCTTAAAATCTCTAAACACTCGTCCTTAAAATCTCTAAACACCAAAAAAAATATTTCCTAAACCATCATCACATGAAAACTGAAAACCCTCAACCTAAAAAATCCTAAACCATGAGTCTAAAAACCCCATTTTCACTCTACCACAATAAAACCCTAAAACCTCATCCCTAAAAAAATTCTAAACACTCAATACCAAAAAAACCATAGTTCCTAAGACCAAAAAACCCTAAACCCTCATCCCCAAAAATCCCAAAAACCCCATCCCTAAAACAACACAAACTATCTTCCCCCAAAACAATAATCCATCAATACCGAAAATAATTAAACCCTAATCCACAAAAACCATATACTTTGTGTCTAAATATAACCTAAATCATCATAAAAATAATATGATAAACCCCCTGCCATAAAAAATTCTAATCCCTCATACCCCAAAAACCATAAACCCCCATCAACCATAAACCCTAAACCCTCGGACCCCAAAAAACTATTCCCTTAACCCCCAAACCCTAAAACCTAATCATTCCTAAACCTAAAACCCGTATCACTATGAAAATAAAAATCCTTAGCCCCAAAAAATCCTAAACCCTTAGACGCAAAAATCCTAAAACCCTATTCTTTGAAAAAACAAAAATACCATCCCCAAAAGAACATTGTCCCTCTATCATGAAAAACTACAAAACATTTTCCACATTTAATCCTAAACCCCCATCCCAAATTACCATATACCTCCATCCAAAAAAAACCCAAATCCTTTTCCCATAGAAACACTAAATCAAAAGACCCATAAAACCCTAAAACATAATCCCAAAAAAACAATACATCCTTAGCCCAAAAATTCCTAAACCCTCTGACACAAAAAAACCTAATCTATTTTCTCCAAAAATCCCTGGACAATCAGTCCCAAAAAACCCAAAAGCCTCAACCCCCAAAAAACTAAAACAATATTCTCTGAAAACTTTAAACCCTCCACAAAAAACTTAAACCCTTCCCCTCGAAAATTACTAACCCCTTATCCAAAAAAGCCATAAATCCTCATCCCTAAAAAAATGAAACATCCATCCCAAAATAAGCATAGAAGATTATTCACAAAATACTATAAACCCTAAACCATAAAAAATTCCAAACATCTCAACCCTGTAAAACTCTATATGCTCAGTCCCCAAAACCCCTAAACCATCACCCCCAAATAACCCTCAACCCTAATCCTCAAAATATTCTAAACCCACTACCCCATGGTCCGTAAATTCTCTGCATAAAAAACCTAAACCAACTTCCCTAATAAACCTTGAAATCCTATCCCCAAAAAAAACATAAACCCCCATCACCAAAAAAATCTAATATTTCATCTCTAGGAAAGAAAAAAACCCACAATTCCAATTAATTGAATCCATCACACCTAAAAATCCCTGAACCCTCAACACCCAAATAAATCTAAACCCTCAACTACAAAATACATCAATCCATCCGCCCAAAAAATAGTAAAACAAAATCTATAAAAAATAACTATACCAAAATCCCTTAAATATCATACACCTACATACCCAAAATAATCCCAAAACACTTATCCCCAAAAATTCAAATACCATCTGTCCCAAAAAACCCAAACCCTATGTACCAAAAATCCTAACCACCTCATACCCGATAATCCCTTACCATCATCACCGTAAAACCCATAAACCTCCACCCCAAAAAAATATAGAACCACATCCCAAAATATTCATAGTCACATAGCCCGAGAAGACAATAAAAAATCATCCACAAAATACCCTAAAATATCTGCCCCAAAAAACCTTAAATAATTCATCATAAAAGAAACCTAAACCCTCAAACCAAAAATAACCTAAAAATATAAAAAACAACTAAACCCTCAGCCTCAAAACCATGTTCCCTACACCCTAAATACCCTAAATCCTCTACCCCCCAAAAAAACCAAAAACCCTCATACCCAAAAAACATGAAACACTCGGCACAAAACAACCAATTCATCATCCCTAAAAACCCAAAACCCTATGTCCTAGAAAACCTGAAAGCCTCTGATCGAAATATCCAAAAACATCAATATAAAAAATAAAAAACCCTAAAAAAAATCAAAACCATCATCTCCATAACCCTAAACACTCAATCCCATGAAACCATATTCCATGAGCCCCAAATATCTCTAAACTCGTCGCCCCAAAAAACCCTAAAACATTGGAACCAAAAACCCTTAAACTCTCATCCCCCAAACTCTGAAAACTCTCCCCATATAATATTATACACTTGAACAAAAAAAAATTAAACCGTCAACCCTAAAAAACTATAAATCCTCTGCATAATAAACAACAAAATCCTAGCCCCCAAAAAACCCTACACCCACAGCCTAAAAATCCAAAAACCCTATGACCATAAATTCCCTAACACCTAACCTAGAAAAACCAAAAACCCAAACAACTAAAAACCAAAAAACCCTCTACAAAAAAAGCATAAACGTCCAACCTAAAAAACTCTAAACCCTTATACACAAAAAAAATATACCCTCATCCCCCCGAAAAAATATTAAAAACTCATCCCACAAAATCATAAACTCCCATCCCCATAAAAATGAAAACACTCATAAATAAAAAACCATAAAAACTCAACTTTAATGAACTATAAACCCTCATCCCTAAAACCATACACTATGTCACGACAATACCCTACTACCTAATCCTAAAAAACCTGTACCCTTATATATAGAAATCTATTAACCGATATCCAATAAACTCGGTGGACATAGCCCCAAAAACAGTAAATCCATAGCTCAAAAAAAACTTAACCCTAATCCAAAAAACCCTAAAAACCATCTCTAATCCATAGAATTACAAAAACTCTCATCCTAAGAATACCCTAAACCCTATGCCACACAAAACCCAAAACACTCATTATCATGAATCCTAAACCCTCAAAAACACATAATCCTAAACCGTCACCTCCAAATAACTCTAAAAACTCATCCAAAAAAAGACAAACCATCAACCACAGAAAAACCCTTAACACTTATACCCTAAAAAACCCTAGATCCTCATCACCAAAAAACCCTAAACCCTAATCCCTAGAAAACCATAAACTTTCCGACCACAAAATTCCAAAAACCTCATCCCCAAAAAATCCTAATCCCTAATCCCTAGAAAACTCTAAACCCTCAACCACAGAAAACACTAAACCCTCATCCCTGAAGACCCAAATCCATCATCCATTGAACATATTAAACTTCCATCCCTAGAAAATACTAAACCTTTATCCCAAGAACAATATCAACCAATATCCCAAAAAACCCGGAACCCACATCCCCCAAAATTAATCAATCATTATCCCCATAAAACACTCAACTGTCACCCCCCAAAACAATCCTCACCCATATCCCCAAAAAACACTTCAACCCTCGAGCCTAGAAAACCCTCATCTTATATATGTTAAAACCTCTAAGACCTATCCCAAAAAAATTAACCAATCTACCCCATTAACTATAATCCATCATACCTAAAAAATATTGAATAGTGATCCCCAAAAATACACAACCCAAAGCACAAAAAAATGTTAAATTCTCACCCTGATAAAAACCATAAACCTCCAGCAACAATGAAACCCTCAACCATTAGTCCCAAAAAAATCATAACCCTCAAGCCAAAAAATTCCTCGACCCCCATCCAATAAAATCCATCAACCCCAAGTAACAAAATACCCAAAACCCTAAAACCTAATCACCCCTAAACCCTTATCCCTATATTAACCTTAGCTATCACAACAACAAAAAATCTCAACCCATAGCAACAAAAAACCCTCAACCCTTATCCATAAAAACCCCCTTAACCAGTATTTCCAAAAAATCCTTCAACTCTCACCCACAAAAAACACTTAATCCTCATCCATAAAAATCCATCAACCATCATCCCCAAAATACCCTTAACCCGCTATCCCCAAAATATCAAAACCCTCATAACAAAGAACCCCAATCTCTCAGCCCTAAAAACCCAATACCCAACCCTAATCCCACAACCAATATAACCCTAAAATAGACATGTTTTCTTAAAACCATGACTATCATTAAAAAATTGATATGTTTACATAAATATTAAATGTATATATAAATACATAAATTTATATGTTTCTGTGTGAATTTATATATATATATAAATGTAATAATATATACATAAATACACACATATATATATGTATAAATATATATATTTTTATAGATATGTTTATATTTATGTAGCTATGATTAGATAAATTAATATATATCTAAATATATATTTAAATTTATATTGGGAAGTGATATATATTAATATATATTTTTAATGATGTTTTTATTGAAACAACCATAAATTAGGTATGATTTCAGGAAATGCAAAAAATTTAGTGACATTTTTTAGTAAATGTCTCTAAATTTTCAACGTTTTCCAGAAAATTCTCTAACATAGAATCATTTCCTATAATATGTCATTAAATTTAAAATCAATGTCAAATTTAATAATATGTCGCCAAATTCATGATTTTATCTAGTGAAACCTCATTCCTAAATAGACCCTGAACCCAGAGACCGAAGAAACCCCAAACCCTCATCTCATGAAACCCTAAACCCATATTCTCATAATCCATGAACAAATACCCCAATAAAATCTTGACACTCATCCCTAAAATAAATTGAACCCCCATTACAAATGAAATCCTATACCTCATCATGAAAAAAACATGAACCCTCATCCCTAAATAACATTGAACCCTTAGCCTCAATAAAACCTGGAACCCTCAACCCTAAAAAACAATGATACCTAACACCAAAAAATCCCTGATCCCTCACCCCCCATAAAAAACCTCAACTCTAAAAATCCTAAACCCTACTCCCCCTAAAAACCTCATCCAATCCCAAAAATAACCCTAAACCCCTAGCCCCACAAAAATCCAAAACCCCAATACCCATAAAACCCTCATCCCAAATCCAGATAATACCCTAAAACACCATCCCCAAAAATCCCTAAACCCTCAACACCAAAAATTACCCAACCCTCAGACAAATAAATCCATAAACAATCACCCCTAGAAAATTATTAACCCTCAGCCTGAGAAAAACCAAAACCTTGAACACAAAAATAACCCCAAACCATATACCCAAGAAAACCATAAACCCACCCCTTTAAAACCCTATACCCTCATTCCATGAAAATAATAAATACTTTACCCTAAAAAACCTTAATCACTCATCTTCACAAAACAGTTAACCCTCACACTCAAAAATATCCTAAACCCTTAGCCCTATAATACCATAATCCTTCACCCCATAAAACACTTCACCCTCAGCCCCATAAAATGCAAAACCCTTTTCCTGAGAAAAACCAAAATACACATCCAATGAAATATATAAACCCACATCCCAAGAAAACACTAAAACCCCATCACTAGAAAACCCTAACCCCATTCCCTTGAAAAGCCAAAATTCAAATCCCCAAAAAACCTTATACAATATAAAACTAAAACCCCTAAACCCTCTACACAAAAAACCCTAAAACTAATCCCTATAAAACCATAATCCTCATCCCTATAAAACCATAAACCCACATACCCAAGAAAACACTACATTGTCAGCCCCACAAAACCCTAAACCCTCATCCCCAAAAAAATGATAAACCATAATCCAGAATCCCATAAACCATGACCTCTAAGAATCCCTAAACCAACCGCCTCAAAATACCCATAACCCTCATCCCCAAAAAACATTTAACCAAAATCCCAAGAAAACTCTAAATACAGATCCCTAGATAACCATACACCCTCATTCCAAAGAAAACCCTAAACACTCATTGCTGATAAATTCTAAACTCTCAATCCTAGAAACACCTCAAACTCATCCACATACAACCCTAAACCATCATTCTGAAAATACCCAGAACACTTATCCCTGGAAAACACTAAAGACAAATCCCAAGAAATGATAAAAAATCATCCCCAAAAATCCCTATACCTTCATCCCAAAAAAAATATAGTCCCTCAACCGTGATAAACATTAATCCCTAAGACACAAAGAACCCTAAACCCTAATCCCCCAAAAAATCAAAATCCATTTCCCCTAATAAACCCTAAATCCTCATCACCAAAACACCTAAACACTATTCACAAGAAAAGACATAAACCCTCATAACCATAAACACTAAACATGTAGAAATAAAAACCCCAAACCCTTGGCCCTAAAAAACATTAAAATCTCATCCTATGAAATCCCTAAACCCCCAATCTTTAAAACCCCTAAACTGTCACCATAGAAATCCCAAATAATTCATCCTAGAAAATAGTAAACCTTCAACCATTGAAAACCCTAAAATGTTTTCCCTATAAAACAATAAACATTCATCTGTGAAAAATAGATAACCATCATCCCATAAAAAACGTCAACCATTAGGTCAAAAAAACCCTCAAACCTCAGCACAAAAAATCCCACAACCCCTATCCCTAGAAATCATCAACGATCAGTCCGATAAAACCCTCAGGCCTCATCCTAAATAAATATCAAACACCATCCCTTGTACTGATATATCCCAAAACAACCATCCTATAAAATACCCTAACCCCCAAACCCAATAACGTCGCATGACACATGGCCAAAAAACCCCTACCCATAAAACCAAATAACCTCGACACCCATACTCATAAACCCCAAACCCATTCCCCCCAAACCCATAACCATCATCCATGAACTCTCATACCCCAAAAACCGTAAACCCTCTGTCCAACAAAAAACCAATATCCATAGCTACAAAAAACATGAATCCATTATACCAAAAAACCCAATCACTCATCTAGAGTAAAAGCCAAACCCTAACCCCCAAAATTCATAAATTCCCAGCACAATAAAAACCTTAAACAGTATGCCCTAAAAAACAGTGAACCCTTTTCCCCAAAAGATATCAAACACTCATCCCCAAAAAACACTAAACCCTCTGTCCCAAATAACCACAATCCATATGCCCAAAAACACTAAACCATAGCCCCCCCATACCAAACTCTGAACATCCAAATCCCCAAACCCATATAAACAAACAACCCTGAATCCTCATCCTCCATTAAAAATATAAACCCACTACCCCAAGAAATCATTACCCCTAATCCCCAATAAACGAGATACCTCATCCCCCAAAACCCATAAAATCTCATTATCAAATGCCAAAACCTCAACCCAATAAAACAATAAACAATCCACCCAAAACAACTTGGAATCCTCATCCACAAAAAATCTAAAATACTCAACCCCAAAAATCCCAAAATACTTATACCCAAAAAACCAAAAAACCCTAAGCCCCAAAAGTCCCCAAACCCTTATCCCCCTAAAACCATAAAACCTCAACCCCAAAACACCCAACTCACTATGCCCCAAAAAACCAATACCATCATCCCCAATAAACCCTAAATACTCATCCCCATAAAAAACACTATAAACTCAGCACCAAAAACCAAAAACCCCATGAAAAAATTACCCTCGAACAAAAAAACCCTAAATTCTTATACTAAAATATCAACCCACATCCCCTAAAAACCATAAAACATCACTCCCAAAAAAACACTAAACCTGAATCATAAAAAAACAAAAAACCCTAACATAAAAAAAATAAACCTAAACACTCATCTAAAAAAATCCCAAACACTCTAACTCAAAAACCACAAACCCTTTTCCCTAGAAAAAACTCACATCACCAAAAACCGTAAACATTTAGCCCAAAAAAACACTATACCCATTTCAAAAAAAAAACCATAAAATCTCTATCCTATTAAATCCAAAACTATGACTCTAAAAAGCTGTAAACCCTTTGTTCCATAAATCTCTAAACCCTTATACCTAAAAACCCCAAAATCCTCTGCCCCAAAAAATCATAAAACATCAATAAAAAACATTATACCCTTGGATCCAAGAAACCCTAAACCATCAGCCTATAAAACCCCCATGCACATATCCCCAAAAAAACCTTGACACCCTACAAACACAAAATAATAAGCCCTAAAAAACAATAAACCATAAAATACCAAAAACCAAAACCCTTAGACCCAAAATATCCCAATCACATACCCTCAAAAATCTCCAAATGCTCACCTGAAAAAAAAAATCAATCATCCCCATAAAACCTAAACCATCAGCCCTAAAATACCCCCAATGACTTTTCCACAAAAATACCCATACCATACACCCTAAAAAAACTTATACCCGTAGTAGAAAAAATAAGAAACCCTCATCCCTAAAAAATATAGAAAACCATTTTCCAAAAAAAAAATATTAATGCTCTACCACCAAGTATTATACACAATCACCCCCTAAAATACTTAAACCCTTAGCACCATGAAATCCAAACCCTCATCCCCCAAAAACCATCAATGATCAGTACTAAAAAATCCCAAACCCTCAGCTAAAAAATATACCAAACATGAATCCCTATAAAAATCCAAACACACATCCCCAAAAACCATAAGCCCTCATCCAACAAAAAAACCAAAACCTTAATCCTCAAAAAAAAATCTCTAACCCCCAATAATACAAAACCCATAGCCCCAAAAAAACTAAACACTCATCCCAAAAAAACTAAAGTCCTTCATCCACAAAAAAACATTAAACCATCAGCCCCAAAAACCCTAAACATTGAGCTCCAGAAAACTCGATAGCCTCATCAAATATAACAATAAACTATCATCCCCAATAAAAAATTTTAGTCCCCCAACCCCATAAATCCCTAAAAACTCAGCCTAAAAAAGTCAAAACCAGCTGCCCCAAAAAATCCAAAACAATCTACCCCCAAAATCTATAAATTTGTAGCCCCAAAAAACCATAAATAACTAAGCCCTAAAATCCTTAAACCCATAGACCCCAAAACCCTAAAAACTAGTCACAAAAAAAACCCTAAATACCTGGCCCTAAAAAACAATCAACCTCACAAAACACTATACTCATAGACCTAAAAACACTAAAATATCATCCCTACAAAAACATACACCCTAATCACAAAAAAAATAAAAAACAACATTGAAATAAACCCTAAACGCTTAACCCAAAAAACCCTAATCCCAATTCCTGAAAAACCCCTTTACTCTGATCCTGCAAAACAATAAACCTTCACCCCAAAAAAACATAAACCCTTATTCCCAAGAAACCATAACACCTTAGCCCTAAAAATACCTAAACACTTAGAGATAAATCCCAAAAACCATCTACCTTAAATAAACCAATACCCTCCACCCTAAAAGACTCTAAAACTATAGGCCCAAAAATTATTAATGCCTTGGACACCTAAAAATACCTTAACACAATTCCCAAAATATCAAAAATCCATCGTCCAAAAAAAATCCTAAACCTTTAACAACAAAACCCTACTCCCTTGGCATTATAAATCCCTAAACGATCATACCCAAAAATTCCCAAAACCCACATCGATAAAAAAACCATAATCCCTCATCTCCCCAAAACCCCAAACCCTTAGCCCCATAAAATGAAAAAAAACTCAGTCCCAACAAACCCTAATCTAGGTCCATAATAATTCCTAAACCCTCCACACAAAGAAACAATAAACCCTAAATAAAATACATAATTCAATTTCATTAAAAATCTATAATATCTCTAATAAAAAAAACATAATCCCTCGGCCCCCAAAACACCCCTCAGCTCCAAAAAACACTAATCCCTAAACCCCCAAAAATCCATAATCCAAATCCACAAAAAACAATAAACCATAAATCCCCAAAAAACAAAATCCCTCACCCCCCAAAAACCCCAAACCCACATCCCCATAAAACTCAAAAACATCATCCCTAAAAATCATTAAATCCATAGTCCCAAAAAATATTAAACCCACATACCTCAAAAACCCTATCCACTCATCCTGAAAATCCAAAAACCCTGAATCCAAAATATTAAACTCTAAATAAAAAATAGAAAATCCATAAATCATCATCTCTAGAACACCATAAACCCTAATACACAAAAATTAAGACACCTCATCCCCAACAGAACCGTAAACCCTCATCCCAATATACCATAAACCATCACCCCAAAAAATTCTAAACCCTCAACCTCAAAGATCATAAAAACTCAGACTAAAAAACCTAAAATATTTTAGTCCATAGAAACCCGAATCCCTCATAAAATAAAAAACATAAACACTCAGTGCTAAAAAATCCTAAAATATCACCCCTTAAAAACCATTGACAGTTTCTCCCAAAAAATCCTAAACCATCAACACAAAAAAACCCTAATCTAACAACCCCAAAAAATCTCAAAAATTGAATCCCCTAAGAACCTAAATAGCCTAAATGCGAATAAAATTCTAATCCCATATAAAAAATAACCATAAACTCTCACCACCAAAATACCATAAACCCTTAACCTCAAAAAAACCACTAAACCCTTGACTATTGAAAACCATAAAAACACAGCCCGAAAAAAATCTATGCACACAAAAGAAAAAATCACTAAACCCTCAACCCTAAAAACACTAAAAACTCTACCCTAAAAACCCATAAACCATAATCCCCCGAAAAAAGACCAATCCATTAGCGTGAATAAATGATAATCCTTTGAAAAAAAACACATAACACATGGACCTGAAAAACTATTAAAACATATCCCCAAAAAAACCCTAAACCCACATCCACAAAAATCCTAAACCCTATGCCTAAAAAACACTAAACCCTTATTAGTAAAAAGCACAAATCCCTTATCCCTAAAAAACACTAAACCCTTACTCCCAAAAAACCATAAACAATATACCCTAAAATTAACTATACCCTCATCCACAAAAAAATAATCCCTCGATCAAAAAAACCCTAAACCCTTAGTCCATAAACATTCTAAACAAACTTTCCAAAAAAATACTATACCCTCAGCTTCAAAAAAATCAAAACTCTCATCACCATATGACCCTAAACCCCTGGCCATATATAACCAAAAAACATTTACCAAAAAAAATGATAAAAGATCAACCATATAAACCCATATACCATCAACCCCAAAAAGTCATACACCTCATCCCCAAGACCTTATGCCCACATTTCCAAAAAAAACCATAAACCGTCATCTCCAAAATATAATTATACCCCTAGACCCAAGAAAACCTAAACATGAAGCCTCAACGAACCCAAAACCATCATCCCCAAAAATCCCTAAAACCACAACCCAATAAAACCCAAGCTCTATGTCCCAAAAAAATTCTTCACCCGTGGCCTTAGAAATCCCTAATACTCTATTCCAGAAAACCTTGAAACATCATCCCTAGAAAATGATAAACCCTCCACCTTATATACCCTAAAAACTCTACCTAAAAAATTCTGAAACATTTAGAGCCCAAAAAAATAATCTTTCATCCGACAATGATCCAGGAATATATCATGCAAAAAAACGCAAAAATCATCCCCATTGAAAGAACTCGGACGCCCAACCCAAAAATATTAAACCTATAACCCCAAAATAACCTAATTCATTTACCCCTTTAACCACAAACCATTAGATACCAAATTCCCTAAACATGATTCCTCAAAAACATTAAAACCTCATCAGCAATAAAACCCAAACACTCACAACCAAAAAACCCCAAACCTCCTACACAATGAAATGCTAAACCCTCACAACCCAAAAACCACATAATGTAATCCCACAAAACCCTAAAACCCTAATCTCCAAAAAAACACTTATCGTTCATAACCATAATAACCCCAAATATTCAGAACTAAAAAACACTAAACACTATCGGAAAAAACCCCAAAACCCTCATACCTAGAAAGCACCAAACACTTATCCATAGAAAACACTATATAGACACCCCAAAAATTACCAAAACACTACATCCCAAAAATCTCTAATTCCTTTCCCCTAAAAAATACAGAACCCTCAGTCCTAAAAAACCACAAACACTCATCACAAAAAAATAAAATCTTTCTTCCCAAAAAATTCTAAAACTCAATCCACAAAACCCCCAGACTATTAGCCCCAACAAAATTGAAACCCTCATCCCCAAATAATAATCAATCCCTCAACTCCAAAAACTACAAACACATTTTTCCAGCAAACCCTAATCCCTAAGCCCCCAAAACCCTAATCCCATTGAAAAAAAAATCATAAACCCACATCCTTAAAATCCCTAAACCATCATCCCTAGAAAACCTTAAACCATTATCCCAAAAACTCCTAAACCCCATACCCCATAAAACTCAAAACTCTCCACCCAAAAAACCCCTAATTTCGTGTCCCAAATAACCTCTTCTCCATTAAATCCTACACCCTAATTCTCAAAAAACCACAAAAATCATCCCAAAAAATTCTATATCCTCAATCCCAAAAATACAAAACACCCTAAGCCCAAAAAAAACAACAGACACTCAGACCCAAAAACCCCAAATTATCACCCAAAAAAACACTAAAAACTCATCCCCCAATGCACCATAAACTCAATTCCCAAAAAAAACCTAAACCCTTTTCACCAAAAAACACAATAATCACATTTATGAAGAACCCTAGACCCTCAACCCCCAAAAACCCTTAACCTTAATCCTAAAAATAACATATACACACATTTCAAAATAACCAAAACCCCCATCCCAAAAAAAACCATAAACCTGGATCCCCAAAACTCATTAAACAATTATCCCCATTAGAAAATAAAACCCCCAACCCCCAAAAAACATAAACATTCATACAAAAAAAATGAAAAATTCAGACCTAAAAACTTCAATCCCTCAAAACCTGAAAACCCATAACCATTATCCCTAAAAAATAATAAATCCACAAACACTAATTCCCTGTCAACACTCATCCATATGAATCCCTAAGTGTACATCCTAGAGAAACCATGAACTATTACCCAAAAAAAAAATACTAAACCCATAATATCAAAAAATCCATAAACCTCATCCACAAAAATACTAAATCCACATCTCTTGGAAACAGGAATCCATGAGCCCTAAAACAATGTAAACCCTCATACGCAAAACCCATAAAACCTAAGCCCCTGGAAACCATAAACCCCCATGCCCAAAAAACACTAAACCCTCATCCCTTGGAAACCATAACCCCTCGGCCCCAGAAAAACATACACCCTCATCCCCATAAAACCATAAAACTTAATCCCTAAAAACCCTAAACCCTTAACTATTGATATCCCTAAACTATAAGGCCCATTAAACCCTAAATCATCGTTCCATGAAAACCTAAATCTTAATCCTTACAAAACCCTTAAACTACTGCTGCAAAATTACATAATCCTCATCACTTAAAACCATTTAAGACCCATCCCCAAAAAAAACCAAAACCCCAACCACAAAAAACCCTAAACCCAAAACCTCAAAAAACCCCTAAACCCTTATCCTGAAAAAATCATAAACCATTATACAAAGAAAATTTTAAACCATCATCACTAAAAAACCCTAACCCATCAAAACCTAAAAAAGAAAAAAAATCATAAAAAAGTTAATCCCTTATCCCAAAAAAACAGTATACCCCCATCCTCAAAAAACACTAAACCATTCTTCATAAAAAAACCTTAATCCCTTATCCTAATACAATCCATAAACCCACAGATCTAATTTCCATTGTAAGACGTATCCCCCAAAATTTGTAAAACCTCATAAAAATCTATAAATCCATATGCACAAAAAACCCTATTCCCTTTTCCCCATAAAAAACAATACCCACATCCCCCAAATATCCCAATACGCTAAGCCTCAGAATACTCTAAACTGACAACCCTAAAAAACCTAAATCCTCATACCCAAATAACCAATTACCATTTCCAAAAAAAATAACTTTCTGCCTCACAAAATACATATTATTTATCCAAAAAAACCTCTAAGCAATCATACCCATCAAACCCAAAATTCTCACAACAGAAATCCCAAAAACCATATCCAAAAAACCTCTTACACAATTTTCCCTTAAAAACAATAATCCCTCAATCCCATAATCCCTCAACAGAAAAACCTAAAAAACCCTAGCCCCAGGAACCCGGAAATCATCATCATCAAAAATTCATATACCCTCAACGACCAAAAAAATTATGTAATCCCATCCCAAAAAATAGATAAACATTGTTCCCTAAAAAAGCATTAACCCTCAATCCAAAAAGGAACTAAAACCAACAACACCAAAAGACCACAAACCATTAGTCCCCAAAAAAATTAAATCATCATCCCCAAAAAACACTAAACAATCACCTCTAAAACAATGCAAACCCATAGCCCTGATGACCATAAACACGGATCCCAAAAAACCCTAACCCCTAAACCCTCATCACCTGAAACACTAAACCCTCATCCTCATGAATCAATAAATAGTTGGCCCAAAATAACCCATAACACATAGATCTATAAGCCTTTAGAACCCTTTTCAAAAAGACCCTAAACCCTTAAACCCAAAACCTTAATTCTATAGCCCCCAAAACCCAAAACACTCATCCCAAAAGAACCATAATACATCGCCCTAAATAAAAATAAAATGTCATATCTAAAAAACCAAATACCATTTTCCCTAAAAATCCCAAAAACACTTATCCGCTAAAATAAAATTAATCCTCTTCCCCAAAAAAACCCTCATCACATTTCAATAATAACCATATAACCTCAATATAAAAAAGAGAATAACATATCATAAAAAAACCCGAAACCCTTAAACCCAAAAAAAACATAAATCTAACCCCTATAATACACTAAAAACTCAACCCCAAAAACTCTAAACACTCATCCCCTTAAAACCATGAACCCTAAACCCCAAAAAACAAAATCCTGCATCCCCTAAAATATCTATACCCTCATCCCTAAAAAACCCTACACCCAAAACCCCCTAAAACCCAAATCCTCAAACCCCCCAAAAAATACTAAATCATCATCCCCAAAAACCTAAACCCTCAGAAAAAATCTAAATCCCTAGTCCGAAAATAATCCTATAACCTCATCCCAAAAAAATCCTAAAACCACTGTCACAAAAATTGCTAAACACACATCCCCTAAAAAAATATTACCACTGCTGCCAAAAAACCCATAATTACTTCTCCCAAAAAATGTAATACCTCAACACCAACAAATCCTAAACCCTTTAATGCAAACAACTCTATACCATCTATATAAAGACAACCTAAACCACTAGTAGTAGAAACGCTAATCCTTCATCCCCCAAAACCATAAAACCTCATACCCAAAAAACCATAAACCCTCGTGCCCCAACGAATCAATACCCTAAGAACCAAAAGAATACTAAACCCAAATACAAAAAAAAACCCTAAACACACATCCGAAAAAACATAAAACCCTCGCCCCTGCAAAACCTTACACCCTCATTCCCAAAAAAACTTGAAACCAAAACCCCAAAAATCCAACACACTAAACAACATAAAAACCTAAAATCCATTCCCAAAAAACCGAAAACCATTATCCAAGAAACATTGTATGAAAAAATCCCCAAAAAACCGAATCCATCACCCCCAAAAGACCCCAAAGCTTCACCCACAAAAAACATTGAACCCTCATCCAAATAATTCTCTAAACCCTCATCCCTAAAAAACCATAATTCACGAGAAATAAATTGTCCCATACACTAAACCTCATAACTCTAAACACTCATCCACAATTTAACCAAAACCCTCAACCTTAAAAACCAAAATCCATCCATCCTAGAAAACCCTAATCCATTATCTCAAAAAAAAAATTCAAACAAAAAACCCCAAAAATCCTAACCCCTCATCCATAAGAGACCATAAAAACTCATCCCCTAAATAACTAAACATGAATTCCCAAAAAACCATAAAACCTTATCCAAAAGGACCAAAACACTCAACCAAAAAAAATTATTTAAAAAAACCCAAATCCATAAGCCCCAAGAACTCTAAAACCCTCATCCCTAAAAACCATAAACCCTTGTTTCCAAAAATAACGAAAAATAATGCCTAACAAATTGTAAACCTTCAACCCCAAAAAACCCTAAACCCTTATTCCCCCAAAAAACCAAAAAACCATCATATCCAAAAGCATAAAACATCAACCTAAAAGAACCATAAACCCATTGACACAAAAACCATAAACCCTCATCACAAAAAAACCTAAACCCCCAACCACAAAATAACCCTAAACCCTCATCCCCAAAATAACTCAAACCATCGACACTGAAAATCCTTGAACCCTGTGGAAAAAAATGAATCCCTCCTCCGAAATTAAACCTATCACTTGAACCCCCAAAACAACTAAACCCTCATCCCCTAAAATAGTAAAACATCCTCCCCATATAAATCCCTAAACATGGTGTACCATAAAAACACTACCACTTCCCAAAAACCCTGAAACACTACAATAAAGACACAAAAACCAAAACCCATAAATAACTTATTCCCCCATCCCATAAAAACCTAAAACCCTCGAACCCAGAAAACCCTCAATCCTCTTCACTAGAAAATAATTATCCGATAGCCCCAAATAAGATAAAACCTCAGCCCCCAAAAAACCCAATGCCGTCATCCGTAAACCCCCATAAACACTCTACCCCCAAAAAACCCTCATCCCCAAAAAACAATAATCACTCGTCCCCCAAAAAAACCCTAATCACTTATCCATAAAAAACATAAACATTAATCGCCTAGAAACTGAAAAACCTCACCCCATAAAATCTGAAACCCTTCACCAGAAATACTATTAGCCATCAACCCTAAAAATACCTCAACCCTCAGTCCCAACAAATCCAAACCGACGTCCAAAAAACCCCTTAATACTTATTCAAAAAAACTCAAAAACCATTTCCCAAGAAAACACAAACCCCCATCCAAAAATATACTTCTACCCTTATCCCACAAAACTTCCATTACACCAGAACCAAAAATTATTCAACCCCCATCGCCAAAAAATCATTATACCTCATCTCAAAAAACACTTAACACTCCTTTCTATAAAACCCTATTCCCTATAGACCACAAATCCCTAAAACCTAATCACGAAAACTCGTAAACCCTATTCCACAAAAACCCTAAATTGTTAGCCCAAAAATATGTACAACCCCCACCCTAATTATACACTAATCACTAAGAACATAAATATCCTATACAGTCAGAAAAGGACGAATTTCTCACCCCAAAAATCACTATACCCATAGTAGTAAAAATCACAAACCAGCACTGATAAAAAACCTTGAGTTGTATCCCCAAAGTCCCTAAAACCCTTAACCAAAAAAACCCTAAACCCTCATCCATAGAAAAACATAATCCCTACCTCCAAATAAATCATAAACACTAAAGATGGAATAAATAATAAACCTTTAACCCCAACAGAACAAGACCATATTGCCGTATACAAAGACTAAATCATCAGACCCCAAATACCCCAAACCTTAAACACATGAAAACCCTAAATACATGGTACCAAAATACCCTAAAAATAATAATATAATCTTAAACCCTTTTCCCCTCAAAAATCATCAACCCATATAAAAAAAATAAACACTACCCCAGCTGAAAAAAAACTCAACCAACTATGCAAAAAATTCCTGAACCCTCATCCCCAAAAAACAATCAACCCTCGTCCAAAAAAAATTTAAACCCTAATCCCCAAATAACACTAAATGCTTAATTCTATAGAACCATAAACACTCCTCCCAAAAACAACCCTAAAGACTCAGCCCCAAAAATCCATCAACCCTTATCCCTTAAAAAAATCATAAACCCTTATCCAAAAAAACACTCAATCAAAATCCCAAATAAAATCTATACCCCAACCCACAAAAAACCATCATCCCATAGTACCAATAAACGTTCAACCCTCATTATCTAAAAACCTAATTCCATATCCCCCAAAAAACCAAAATCCCTTCATAAAAGAAATCCAATACCCTAATCCCCATAATACCATAAACCCTTAGCTCAAAAATACCAGAAACCCTCAACCCACAAAACCCTAAACTATCATCCCTAAAAAACCCTCATCCCCCAAAACACATAACCAACTATCCCATATAACCCTCAAAGATAATCCCTAAAAAATAATTGTCACATAGACCCACAGAAAACTATGTTGTTAGGCTGAAAAGGCCCATGAAAACCTTTATCCCTAAACCCCGAAGAAAAATGAACCATCAACCCCAAAAAATACATTGAACTATAATCCCCAAAAAACTTTGATTCCTTAGCCCCAAATATCCTATAACCTACAGACCCAAAAAAACCCAAATATATTATCCCAGAAAACTCATCCCTCAGCCCCAAAAAACCCTAAACCCTTATTAAAAAAATTAGCCTTATCCCAAGAAGGCCCTCAATGAACATCCTAATAAAATCCTCAACTTCAATCTGAAAATACCATATAAAAAAAACACAAATACCATAGAACTAGAAAACCATAAAAAAATTTCCCCATAAAAACCTACACTCTCAGCCCCAAAAAACCCTAAACCCTTAACTCTAGATAACCCTAAACCCTTAGTTATGCAAAACCCTAAACCCTAAACCCCATAAAATCCTATACCCTTTAACCTAGAAAAGTCTAAAAATTTATCCCCTAAAAACCATTAACAATTAATCCAAGAAAACCCTAAAACCCCATCCCATGAAAAACCCAAATCCGATAAAAATATAATACCTCCACATGAGAAATAAATAAACCCTCAACTCCATAAATCCCGACACATATATCCCTAGAAAACACTATACCATCAGCCCAAAAAAAATCCTGAACCCCCATCTCCAGAAAACTCTAAACTATCATCATTAGAAAATCGTATTCCCCCATTCCTAGAAAACACTAAATGCTCAGACCTAGAAAACCCTAATCCTTTAGAAATATAAAAACCAAATACATTTCCCCAAAAAACCCTAAAGACTAATCTCCAAAAACCATAAAACATCATCCTTATAAAACCCATAACCCTCTGCCCCAGAAAATCCTAAACCCATGACATATAATAACCTTAAACCCATAGACCCATAAACCTCAATACCATCATCCCATGATAAAACAGACCCCTCATGCACATAAACCATAAATAAACATCCTTATAATACTCAAAACCCTCATCCCTATAAATCCCTCATCCATTGGCCCTAGAAAACCTAAAACCCTCATCCACTAAAAACATTAATCCCTATGTGTTTTATAACTATAAACCCTTTGGAAATGAAAACCATAAACCATAATCCCCAAAAAAATCCTAGACCCACATTCCAGAAAACCAAAAAACCCCATCTAAAAAAATCATATACCATTTTCCCCAGAAATCAATAAACCCACAGCCCTATAAAAATATAATCCCACATCCCTTGAAAACCCTAAACCCTCACTCAGATGACAGAGTAAACCATCCGTCCTATAAATCCCTAATCCCTTTTCCCTAGTAAACCCTAAACCCCCATCCCTTGATAACCCTAAAACCCCAATCCCCAAAAACCATAAACCTCCAACCCACGAAATAATCAAACATGCATCCCTAGAAAAACCCTAAAACCTCATTCTTAGAAATCTCTAATCACTTATCTGCATAAAACCTCAAAACCTCAAACCTAACAATCAATAAACCCATATCACTATAAAAACCATAAATCTTAATCCGCAAAAAACCATATGCACGCATCCCCATAAATAATTATTATCATAGGCACAGAAAACCATGATCCCCAAACATTAATAATTCCTAATCCCTAGCCCAATAGAAATCAAAACCCACAAAGTTAGATAACCATAAACCTTCATCCTCCAAGAAATCTCAACCCTATGACCTAGAAAACACTAAACCCTAATCCTTATAATTCAAAAAAACCCTTAAACCCAAAAAACTATAAACTCTAATTAAATGAAAACCCTAAATCATCAGCCCCAAAAGACACTCAACCATCTACCCCAAAAAACCTGAAAACCTCATCCTCATAAAATATATAACAATCTGCCCCAAAACCACAAACCCATCATCCCCAAATAACAATAAAACCCCATCCCCAAAAAATATTCTTCCTTTTGCCACAAAATTGACTAAACCCAAATCCCTAGATAACCCAATCATTAAACCCAAAAAAACACTAAAACCTTACCCACAAAAGACCTAAACTCTTATCTCTAGAGAACACTAAACCCACATTTATAGAAAATCCTAAACCCCCCACAAAATAAAACCGTAAACTCTCATCACTAGAAAACAGAAACCCATGATCCCTAGAAAACCCTAAACCATCTGCCCCATGTAACATTGTACCCTTAGCCCTAGAAAACCCTAGACCCTCAACACATGAAATACCTCATCACTCATCACATTAAAACCCAAATCCCTCAGCCCCAGAAAATCCTAGGCCCTCACCCCCATAAAAAAAACCACTGGGCCTAGGAAACCCTAAATCCTCATGTTGATAAAACCCTCTTCCCACAAAAACCTAAACCCCCAGACAAAGAGAACCCTAAACCCTTAATCCCAAAAAACGAAAAACCTCACCCTCAGAAAACCCTAATGTCCCGGCCCCAAAAAACTATAAACTGTTATACACATAAAACCCTAAATGGCCCACCCTATATAATAATAAATAATTAAACATAGAAAATCCTTATATATCAAGCCATAAATTCCCTTAAAACATATTCCTTAAAAACCCTCTAACCTCAGCCCTAGAAAAACCCAAACCCCCATACCCAGAAATTCATAAACCCTATTCCCTAAAAAAACCTCTAGGCCGTAAAAAAACCTATAGCCTATGCCCTAGAAAAACATATACCCTTATCTTCGAAAAAAATCTAAATAATTATCCCCAAAAAACCCTATTCCATATTCCGATGAAAACCCTAAAACCCCTTCCCTCAAAAACCCTAAACCCTCTGCCTCATAAAACCATAAACCCACATTCCTAAAAAAATCTAAACCCTTACTCCTAGAAAGACATATTCGCAGTATCACACAAAACCTTAAACCCTCATCCCTAAGGAAACCCTTAAAACTCATACTCAATACACTCTAAACGCTCATCACCCAAAAACTGTATACCCTAAATATCAGAAAATAAAAACCCTTTTGACCAAGACAACCACATACCCTCATCCCTAGAAAACCCTAAACCCTCCCTCAAGAAAACCCTAGATGCTATGGCCAAAAAACAATAAATTATCATAAAAAGAACTCTCTAAACCCTTATCAATAGATATACCTAAACCCACATACCTAACAAAACATAAAACCTCCCCCATGAAACCCTAAACACTCATACCCTCAAAAACCTAGACCCACATCACCAAAAAACCCTATACACTCAGAAAAATAAAACCAAGGCACCAGAACACCATGACCCTGAACCCCATAAAATCATAAACCCTTATCACCAAAAAACCCTAAACCCATGGTCACAAAAAACACTAAATGATCTTCCCAAAATTAAACACAATTTCGTCCCTATGATGCCCTTAACTATAATCCCCAAAACACAAAACCCTCATCCATATAAACCTCTAAAAACACATCCCTATAAAACTCTAATCCCTCATCTCCCAAATGGACTAATCCCTCAAAAATAGAAAACTATAAACTCTAATACCCTAAAATACCATAATCTCCAAACCAAGAAAACCATAAACCATGATCCCAAATAAACACTAAACTCTCAACCCCAGAAAACTAAACCACCTCATCCCTTGAAAATGCTAAACCCTCGATCCAAAAAAAGACAATAAACCCTCATTCCAAAAAAACCTAAAACCTCATAACCAGAAAAACCCAAAACACTCATACCCGAAAAATCCTAAACTCTCATTTCCATAAAACCATAAATCTGCATCCCTATAAAACCATAAAATCATATTCCATGAAACCCCTATACCCTCATCCTAACAAAAACTAAAATCATGTCACTAGAAAACCCTAAACACACATCCTTAGAAAACCTTAAACTTTCAAAAAGAGAAAACCCCAAACACTCAGCTATACAAAATTTCAAACCATAACAACCAGAAAAAAACAGAATCCTCATGACCATAAAATCCAAAAAACTCATCCATAGAATACCCTAAAACACAATCCTTTGAAATCCATAAATCTATAGCAAAATAAAGTGATAAACCCTCCTCCCAAAATAACCCTAATTCATAATACCCATAAAAACACTAAACCCATATCCCCAGAAAACCATAATCCCTTATCCCCAAAACACATTAAACGCATACCCCCAAAAAACCCTAAACCCACTTCCCTAGAAGAACCTAAAGACTCAAACAAAGAATCCCTTAAACCATTATCCTATAAAAATATAAATCCCACTTCACAAGAAAACCCAGTAACCTCATTCATAGAAATATCTTGACCCATTGCACTAGGAAACCATAAACCCTCAGAACTAGATAATCCTAAGCACTCATCTGCAGAAAATAATAATCCCTTGGCCATAAAAATCCCTAATCCCTAAACCCCAAAATACACAAACCCCTAAACCTCCCAAAATCTAAACCCTCAGCGCCATGAAGTACTGAACCTTCATCGCAATAAAAATAATGACCCCCAAACCTATAAAAATATAAACCTTCAACCCTAGTAAACCCTAAACCCACACCCCCCCTAAAACCCGAAACCCTTATCCTTTGAAAACCTTAAACTCCTAGATTTATAATAACATAGTTCCACAAACATAGATAATAGTAAATCCTATGTCCCATACATATCTAAATAACTCTCCCTAAATAAATGTAAACATCCCCCCTGGAAACCCCTAAACCCATATCCCGAGAAAACTCAAATACCTCATCCCTATAAAACACTAAAACCTCAACCCAAGAATACCCTATACCCTCATACATATAATAACCTATGTCATTAGCCCTATAAATACCTAAACTATCAACCCCAAATAACACTAATCTATGTTCACAAGAAAATTCTAAAACTTTTCCCTAGAAAATCCTAAACCCTCATCCATAAAAATCATAAAATCCTGGTCCTAGAAAACCATAAATTGTTAGTTATAGAAAAGCCTAAAATACTATCTCTAGAAAAACCCAAACCCTCATCATGAGAAAACCATAAACTGTCATACCTAGAAAACCATAATTCATCGTCCCTAGAAATCCCTAAACCCACATCCCTAGAAAACCACAATCATTCATCTCTAAAATCCCCCAAACCCTCTTACACATAAAACCATAAATTCTCTTCCCTAGAAAACTAAAAATGGTCATCCACAAAAAACCAAAACCCTCATCCCCAATAAACCATAAACCCTAATCCCTAGAAAACAATAATCCATTATTCATAGACATCCCTAAACCCTTATACCCACAGATCCCTAATCCCACAAACAAATAAATCACTAACCCCCAAACTCAAAAAAAAACCAAAACTTATATTCAAAAAAACACTAAACCCACAGACCTATAAAACAGAAAAAATCCATAAAAAACCCTTAACCATCATTCCAAGAAAAACCTATACTCTCATCCTTATAAACACTAAACTCTTAGTCCCTAAAACCCAAAGTCATTATACTTAGATATACCTTAACTCTATTCCACATAAAACCCTAAAACAAGAGACATAAAAATACCTAAACCCACTATCATATAAAAACATAAACCCACATCCCCTGAGCACCCCAAAACCTTAATCCTAGAAAACATTAAACCCTCATCACTAGAAAACCATGAACCCTTATCCTTGGAAAACTATAAACCATTATCACTAGAAATACCCAAACCCTCAACCATAGATAACCCTACACCCTCATCTCCAAAAAAACCTAAAACTTCATCCCATGAATGTTCTATACCCTCATACCCTGAAAACCCTAAACACACAACCACATAAAACCCTACACTCTTAGACTCAATGTCCTAAAACCCTCAATAACCTAAAATGTTAGATCCTCAGCACTAGAAATCCCTAAACCCAAATCACAAGAAAACTCTAAACCAACTTACCATGAAAATAACCATAACCCTAAAAAACCTAAAACCTCATCTCCATAAGATAACAAGCCATCAGATCCTTGTGACACTAATATATCGGCCCTGGAAAATGATAAATGCTTAGCTATTGAAATATTGATGCACCAATTCCCAGAAAAGGATAGGCCCTTAAACCCATAACACCCAAAACCCTTTCCATATAAACCCTAAAATTGTGACCCCTAGAATAATCAAAAACATAACCCAAGAAAACCCTAATCCCCAATTCCTATAAAATATTAATCCATCAGCCCTAGAAAACAATAAATTCTCAACCACAAAAAACGTTAAAACCTCATCCATAAAAAACCCTAAACCCTAATCCCCTGAAAACCCTAAACCCTTTGCACCATAAAACCATTCAACCACCACCCTAGAAAAACCTATGCACTCATCCCTATAAAACACTAAATCCTAGTCCCTATAAAAAACTAAACCCTCAACCCCCATAAAATCCTAAAAACCCACCCATAGAAACCCATAAACCATCATCCCAAGAAAAATATAAACCCTTATCCATAGAAAACCCCTAACACATATCCCCATAAAACCCTATGAACTCTGCCCTAGGAATCCCTAGACCCTAAACCAGAAAAAAAACCTATCCCTCCAACCCAAAATATCCTTGACACCAATCCCTTGAAAACCCAATATCCTCTTCCCTATAAAACCCTAAATCCTCATCCCTAGAAAACCCAAATCGCTCATCCCCAAAAAACCCTAAACCCAAATCCTAGGAAAAACCTATACCCTCAGTGTGAGGAAAAAAATTCTCAACCCCATAAAACACTAAACATTCAGCCTTAGAAAACCCTAAACCCATATCCATAGAAAACACAAACCCTGATCCCTATAAAACCCATATCATTATTCCCCGGAAAATGCTATATCTTCAACCCCAAAAAACCATAAACCCTCAACCGCACAGAAACCTAATCCCCTTGCCAAGGAAGTATTGAAACTGTTTTCCCCACAAAACACTAAACCCTCAACTCCGCAAAAACCTAAAACCTAATCCCTAGAGAACATTAAACCCTCACACCCAAAAAACCGTACAAAATCATCCCTATAAAATCCTAAACCATTTACCCTATAAAACCATAAATCCCCGGTCCCTAAAAACCCTAAACCCTCACCCTGATAAATCCATAAACCCTCATCCACAGAAAACCATAAATTTTTACCCCCACAAAATCCAATAATGTATGACCCATTAAAACAGAATGCCTCATCCCGAGAAAACCCAAAACCCTCATCCCCAAAAAACCCAAATTTTTTGTCCCCTGAAAACCCTAAACCCTCATCAATAGAATGAAATAAATCCTCTACCCATGAAAACCCTAAAACCTCATCCCCAAAGAACCCTATACACATACTACATATAACTATAAAATCTCATCCGTACAAAACACTGAACACTCCTTACAAAAAATCCCTAAACCCTAAACCCCCAAAATACTAAACATTCATCCTGAAAACCCACTAAACACTCTACCCCCAAAAAGTTATAACCTCATCCGAAAAACATTAAACATCAAAAAATAATAAACCATAAACCCTCATTCAAAAAAACCTAAATCCTATGCCCCATAGAACATAAACTGTCATCCCCCAAAAAACCAGAAACCCTCATCACCATAAAACACTAAACCCTAGTACCCAGAATAACTAAACTCTCATACCCATAAGATTCCAAAACCATCGTCCCTAAAAATTCCCTAATCCCTCATCCGGAAAACAATGTAAACCCTTAGCCCCCAAAAAACCGTCTACCACACCCAACAAAACCCTAAACACTTAATCCAAAAAAAAAACCTAAAACAAAACCCACATCAAAACCAAAACCCTGAGCCCTAAAATACCTAAATCCCATTCCAAAAAATCTAAACCATCTGCCATAATGAATCCTTAAAAACTCATCCACAAAATACCCTAAACCCTCATCACCAAAAAACACTAAACACTCAATCCGAAAAACACATAAACCCTTAGCAAAAAAAATATAAATTGTCAGCCAAAAAAACACTCATCCCCAAAAAACCCTAAATTATTATTCCAAAAATACGTGAAACTCATGACCCCAATACACATAAATAATTGACCCCCAATGAAAATAAACACATTGGACCCAAAAACCATAATCCCTTCACCATATGAAATATAAAAACCTCAACTTATTGAACCCAAATACCCCAAATTCCATAACCCCAGAGCCAAAAAAATCAAATACCATCAAAACCATAAAACCATAATCCCTCAACTCCCAAAAATAAAAAACCGATAGACACTTAGAACAATAAACTCTCATCCACAAAATAACCTAAACCCTCATCTCCAAATCCACGAAACTATTAGCCCTAAAAATACTAAAACTCTCATCCTAAAACAACCTTAATCCATAAACCCAATTAAACATTGAACCCACATCCATAAAAATCCCAAAATAATCTTCCATAAAAAACCCAAAACCCTCATTCTTGAATAATCATAAAACAATAGCCCTAGAAAACCCTAAACACACATCGCTAAAAAATCATAAACACTCTTCCCCAGAAAACACTAAACCCTTAAACCTAGAAAAAACTAAACCCTCATCCCTATATAATGGAAAACCATCATCCCTAAAATCAAACCAAAGTCCTAAGGCCTAGATTCCCCGAAACAATCATATTTTGAGAACCCTAAACCCACATTCCTAAAAATTACTAAACACTTATCCACATAAATCCTAGAACCCTGTGTCCCAAAATATTGAAACAATTATTTACATAAAACCAAAATCCCTCATCCACAGAAATCCCTAGCCTCTCAGAACCCTAAAACCCTTAACACTCATCCCTAGAAAACTCTAAACCCTCATAAAAAACACTATACCCTTTACCCATGAAAGTACTAAACACTTACAACTAGAAAACCCAAGACACTCCTATCAAAAAAAACCCTAAACCTCTATCTGTAGAAAACCCTATTCACTACTCCCAGAAAACCCAATACTTTCATACCTAGAAATCCCTAAACCCAATCACCACAAATCTCTATACTCTCATACCAATATATCCCCAAACCCTCATACCTAGATAATGATAACCCTCTAAAACCATAAAACCCTAAACCCTCATACCAAAAAATCCTATACATTTAGCACCAGAAAATGATAACCCCTAAACCCTAGAAAACATTAATCCCTCATCACTAGAAAATCCTAAACTCTGATCCTCAAAAAACAATAAACCCTCATCACCAGAAACCACATAAACATCAACTCTAGGAAACACATTAACCTATGCTCAATAATCCAAAAATCCTCATCCCCCTAAAACCCTAAACCCTTACCCCAAAAAAACTCTAAAACCATTTCATTATAATACCATAAACCCTCATCCCTAGAAAATCATAAACCCTTAGAAATAGAATATTGTAAACTCTAATCCCTAGAAATCTCTTAACCCTTAATCATAGAAAACCATAAAACTCATGACCTTGAAAAACCTAAACCCTTAACACGAGAAAAAATTAATCATCCAACACTATAAAACCATCAACCCTCAACCTTAAATTTTTTTGAACCCTCAGCTGATGAAAATCCAAATACTACCTCCTGAAAAATCCTAAAATCACCATTTATATAAATATATAAACCCTAATTCCATGTAAATCCACAATCCAAATTCCTAGAAAACCCTAACCAGTTATCCCATAAATACCTAAAACCATAGACTCAGATGACACTAAACCCTCATCCCCATGAAATTTTAATCCCTCATCCACAGAAAAACCTTAACTATTAGACCCATAAAACCCAAACACTCAGACATAGAAAATCCCCAACCATCATCCCCTGATAAAACCTTGACCCTCAGGACTAGAAAGTCCATAGAACCTCATCCCTACAATAATCCTAAAACCCCAGTCCCATAAATCCATAAATCCATAAATCCTCATTCCCATATAACCTTAAACCCTCTTCCCTAAAAAATTACTAAACCCTAATTCTTGGAAAAACCATAAACCCCAAACATTAGAAAAACTAAATCCCTTATAACAAAAAAACCATAAAACCCGTTCCCCATAAAAATCGAATGAATCAGCCACAGAAAACAATAAACCATCAGTCTGTGAAAATAATAAAACTATTTCCACATAAAAACACAAACCATCATCCCTAGAAATCTATATACAGCTATATGTAAGAAACACTAAAATCTCTTACCCAGGTATACCAAAATCCTCAGTCCTAGAAAATAAAAAATAAATTCCCCAAAAAACCAAAAACCCATAGCCCTAACAAGTAGAAAACCTGAATAACCCAAATGCCTCAGCCTCAGAAAACCCTAATCACTAATCCCTATAAAATATTAATCACCCAACATTATAAAACCAATACCCTCATCCCCAGAAAACCCTAAAGCCTCATCCCCCGAAAAACCTAATCCCTATCTCAATGAAAACTGTAAAACCTCAAGTATAGAAAATCCAAAATCATCTACCATATATAATAATAAATTCTAATCCCAAGATATCTCTAAAACCATAGCCCCAGAAAACCCAAAACCATCAACCCTTGAAAAAAACACTTAACCACAAGAAAACGTAAATCCACAGCCCAAAAGAATCATAATCCCTAAACCCTAGAAAACCATATATCCTCATCCATATAATACCCTAGGACATCAGCCTAAAAACCATAAATCCTAATCCCAAGAAAATAGTAAAACCTCATCCATAAAAACACTAAACCAACAAGCTAAAAAAAACTAAAACCTCTACCCAAGAAAACCATAACACCTCAGAACTAGAAAAACCTAAACCCTTAACCCAAAAAAACCTAAACCCCCTACCCTAAAAAACCCTAAACGCTCAATCCCCGAAAAACCTAAATCCTTAATGCATGAAAATATTAAAATATAATTTATGGAAACCCATAAACCCACACCCCAAGAAAACCCAAAACCCTAAGCTCCTAGAAAACACTGAACCCTAATCCCTGGATAACCCACAAACCTCAGCACCATAATACCCTAAAACCTCTTACCTAGGAATCCCTAACTCCAATAATGAGAAAAACCTAAAAACGTATCCCTAAAAAGCCAAAAATATTATGCCCATGAAAACCATAAATCCTCATTCCTAGATAACACTAAACCCACATTACATGAAAATACTAAATCCTTATCCCTTGAAAACCATATACCCTCATACCGATAAAACCATAAACCCTCCATCCAAAAGAACCATAAATGTTCATCCCCCAAAAAAACATAATCCCTTTTCCCCCGAAATTCCTAAATATTTATCCCTAAAAAACTAAATACTATTATCCCTATAAAACACAATACCCTGATTTATAGAAAATCCTAAACCCTTACCCCTGAAGACCGTAAACCATCAACCTCAGAAAACCCTAAACCCTTATCCTTTGAAAAAAATAAACCCCATCACCCAAAATCAATGAACCATAAACTCCTGAACCCCTAGTACCTTATCCCTAGAAAACCATACAACCTAAACCTAGAAAAACCTAAACCCTCATCCCTAGAATACAAAAAACCCTCATACTTGAACGACCCTAAACCCTCATCTCCATTAAACCATAAACATTCTACCAATAAAACCTAACCCCTCTTACAAAAAAATGCTAAACCATCATCCCATGAAAACCCTAAATCCGCATCACTGAAAACCATATACTCTATTCCCTAAAAACCCTAAACCCTTAGTCTGAGAAAACACTAAACACTCAATCGTGGAATACCCTAAACCATATAAATCAGTTATCTTTATTTCCTACATCATAGCTTCAACCGTCCATTTTAGTTCTAGAATCAAAGCATGGTCTCATATCTTTTCCTTCGTCACAACATACATTAAATAATTCACATTAATAAGTGTTTCTGTTAAGGAATGTGTATGTTCCTTATCACATAGTACACCCCCATTACAATAGAATGTGCATTACCCTCTAGTGTGAACATAGTGTCCTCATCCTTTGGTAGAGAGGGCATATCCAAACCACCCTCATGAGTTTCATCCACATTAAGCCGAGGGCCTCTAATCACAAATTGATATCCTAGCCCATAGTTTGTTACATAGAAGAATCCAACGCTATAACCACACCCATAAGTGTCTACACATCATGCCCTTTAACTACAATAACTCCTCACAGTGATATAAAACACTCTTAAAAGGTGGGTGAACGATCAAGTAGGATTTCCTCTTTAGACATTTCTTTAGAAACTATAACTCCATATCTAGTGTTATTTTTTGACATCATCCCTCAAAAACCCTAAACCCATAGTCCAACAAAATACTTAAACACACAACCCCAGAAAACACCAAACTATTAGGCCCAAAATTTCCAAAACCCTGTATCCCAGAAAACCTAAACCATTGATAATAAAAAAAACCTAAAACCTCAACCCCAAAAATCAATAAACACTCAGACCCAAAAAAAACCCAAAACTCTAATCCCAGAAAAACTATAAACCCTATTTCTATGAAAACTCAATACTAAATCCCCCAAAACCCATTAAACATCATCAACAAAAAATTTGAAATGGTAAGAACCAAAAAAACATAATCCCTTAGTTCTAAAAACCCTATACCCTCAGCCATGATAAACCCTATAACCACTAAATAAAAAATTATAAACCCTTATCCCCATAAAAATCTGAACACTCCTCCCCAAAAACTAATAAACCTGCTGCCCCAAAATACTATAATCACTCATCGAAAAAGCACCATAAAATTCCAACCCCGAAAACAATAATCCCTCATCCACATATCTCCAAAACCCCCATGTACAAAAAAAACATAATCCCTCATCACAAAAAACACTAATCCCTGATCCCCCAATAACATAAACATACATCCCCCGAAACCCTAAACCCTCATCCTATGAAATCCCTAAACCCAATACCCCCAAAACCCCTAAATTCATATCCCTAAAAACCCATAAAAACATAGTGCAGAAATACCCTAAACACTAAGCCCCCAAATAACACTAATCCCATAGCCCAAAAACCCTAAACCCATAGACCAAAAAAGTCTAAATTCTCATCCCCATGAAATCCAGAATGTTCACTGAAAAAACCATTTACCCTTTGGCCCAAAAAACCTAAAACTATCTACACCAAAAATCATAATCAATCATTCACAAAAAACAAAAAACCCACAGCCCCAGAAACACCAAACCCTAAGTCCCATAAAATCCTTAACCCTCATCACAAAAAAAACCATTAAACCTTATCCCCAAAAAACCGTAATCCCTCATCCCAAAAAATCGCTAAACTCTCTGCCAACAAAATGAAAAACCATCAGCCCCAAAAAATTATATACCCTCATCCCCAGAAATCCATAAAATCTCGACCCCAAATAACTCACTATACACTACCCTAGTAAAGCGTAAACCCTCAACCCGCAATAATCTAAACACCCATCCTAAAAACACATAATCTATCATCACCTTGAACCCCTAATTAATTATCCCCCAAAACCATAAAACCCTCAACCCCAATAACCCCTAAACCCTCATCCCAAAGAAACCCTAAAGCCACTTCCCCGAATAACCCTACACGCTCTACCAAACAAATAACATTAATAAGAAAATAAACCCAAATACCTTACCCCACAAACCCCTAAACCCACATAAAAAACCGCTGAACCATCAGCCCCAAAATTCACTAAAACCTAAACCCAAAATAACAATAAACCATCATATTCCAAAAAAAATAAACCCACTTCCATATATAACCCAAAACCTCAGACTCAAAAAAGAAATTTTCATCCCCAAAAATCATAAACACTCAACAAAAAAAATCCCTAAACCCTTATCCCTCCAAAACCCCAAACTCTTGGAACTAAAAAACCCCAAAACCTCATCACCAAATAATCATATCACCTAATCCAAAAAAATTCTAAACCCTGATCCCCAAAAATCATACACCCTATTCCCCCAAAAAAACTAAATCATCATCATCAAAAAAATCCAAAACACTCATTCCATGATGATCCTATGCTTTCATCTACCAAAAACCTAAAACATAATCCCAAAATAACCATATACCATTATCTCCAAAAAGCCTACACACTTTTCCCCCTAAAACCCTAATCACTCATCCCCAAAAAACCCAGAATGATTATTCAAAGAATACATGAAACTCACGACCCCAAAACACATAAATAATTGACCACAAAGAAACTAAACCCTCATGACCCAAAGACCATAATCCCTTAACCATATGAAATAATAAAACCTCAACTTCTAGACACAAATCCCCCACATTCCATAAACCCTTATCCCAAAAAATCCACAACCATAAAATCCATAAAATCATAGTCCCTCAACTCCCAAAAATCCTAAACCTATTGACCCATAGAATAGGAAACTCTTGGCCACAAAATAACCTAATCCCTCATCCCTAAAACCCCTAAACCCTTAGCCCTAAAAAACCTAAAACTGTCATCCTCAAACAACCTTAAACCATCATCCCAATTAAACACTAAACACACATCCCTAAAAATCCCTAAATATTCTTCCACAACAAGCTCTAAACCCTCAGTCTCAAAAAATCATAAATACTTAGCCATAGGAAACCGTAAAC
The DNA here is from genome assembly GCA_963277665.1 of Viscum album. Classification (NCBI taxonomy): domain Eukaryota; kingdom Viridiplantae; phylum Streptophyta; class Magnoliopsida; order Santalales; family Viscaceae; genus Viscum; species Viscum album. The sequence continues at coordinate 1,900,505,734 of OY728141.1, forward strand.
CCACATCCCTAAAAAATAATAATCACTCATCCCCAGAAAACACTAAACCCTTAAACATAGAAAAAAACTAAACCTTGATCCATAGAAAATGATAAACCATCATCCCTAAAAACAACCTGAAATCCTATGTCCCAGAAACCCCTAAAAAATCATCTCTTGAGAACCCTAAACCCACATAAATAAAAAGAACTAAACCCTTAACGCAATAAAACCCAAAACCCTATGTCCCAAAATACTAAAACAAAAATTTATATAAAACCATAATCCTTCAGCCACAGAAAGCCCTAGCCTCTTAGCACCCAAAACACTTAACACTAATCCATAGAAAACCCTAAACCATCATCACAAAAAACCCTATACCCATTACCCATGAAAATAATAAATAGTTAGAATTAGAAAACCATAAACCGTACTACCAAAAAATCACTAAACCACAATCCCTAGACATCCCTATTCACTAAGCCCCAGAAAACCCAATACTCTCATACCTGGAAATCCCTAAACCCTATTACCACAAATCCCTATACTCTCTCTCCAATATATACCCAAACCCTCAAACCTAGATACCCATAACCCTCTGAAACCAAAAAAACCTAATCCCTCATACAAAAAAATCCTTAAAATACAGCACCAAAAAATGCTATACCCTAAACCCTAGAAAACTGTAAACCCTTATCCCTAGAATATCCTAAACTCTCATCCTCAAAAAAAATAAACCCTCATCACCATGAACCCCAGAAAAATCAACTGTTGGAAACACATAACCCTATGCTCCATAATCCCAAAACCCTCATCCCCATAAATCCTGAAACCTATACCCGAATAAATCTATAAAACCATATCACTATAAAACCGTAAACCCTCATCCCTAGAAAAGCATAAACCCTCAGACATGGAATACTATAAACTCCAATACCTAGAAATCCCTTATCCCATAATCCTATAAAACCATAAAACTCCTGTCCTTAAAAAACCTAAACCATCATCCATAGAAGAAAATAATCACTCCACACAATAAAACCATAAACCCCGTCCTTAATAATTTGTAAATCCTCAGCTAATGAAAAGCCAAAAACTACCACACAAAAAATCCCAAAACCATCATCCCTATAAAAACACAAACCCTCATTCTGAGTATATCCACATTCCAAATCCCCAGAAAATCCTAACCTATTTTCCCATAAAACCCAAAAACCATAGACTCAGAAGACACTAAAACCTCATCCCCATGAAATTTTAGACCCTCATCCCCAGAAAATCTTTAACTATTAGACCAATAAAACCCAAACAATCAGCTTTGGAAAACCCCCAAACCATCATCCCCTGATAAAACTTAAACCCTCAGCCCCGACAAATACATAGAACCTCATCCCTAAAAAAATCTTAAAACCACTGTCCCATAAAGCCATAAATGATCATTCCCATATAACCCAAAAACACCATCCATAAAAAATTCCTAAACCTTAATCCATAAAAAAACATTAAACCCATAGCTCTAGAAATCCCAAAACCCTTAAAACAAAAAAACCCTGATCCCTCAGCCGTAGAAAAACATAAACCATGTTCCCTATAAAAATATAATGAATCAGTCATAGAAAACAATAAACCATTAGTCTGTGAAAATAATGAAACTATATCCCCATAAAACCCCAAACCCTTATCCCCATAAATCTCTATACAGCTATATGTAATAAACCCTAAACCCTCTGTCCAAGGTATCCCTAAATCCTCAGGCCTAGAATATATATAAATCATATCCCCAAAAAAACCAAAAACCCTTTGCCCCATCAACTAGAAAACCCAAATAACCCTAAATCCTCAGCCTTAGAAAACCATAAACACTAATACCTATAAAATTCTAATCATCAACCATAGAAAACCAATACCCTCATCCATAAAAAACCCTAAAACCTTATCCCCCCAAAACCCTAAATCCTAACTCAAGGAAAACTGTAAAACCTCAACATTGGAAAATCCAAAATCATCTACCATATATAATAATAAATCATGATCCCTAGATATCTCTAAAACATTAGCCCTAGAAAACCCAAAACCATCAACCCTTGAATAAACAAAACACTTAGCCACATAAAACCCTAAATCAATAGCGCAATAAAATCATAAACCCTAAAACAAATAAAATAATAAATCTTCATCCATATAATACCCTAAAGCCTCAGCCTCAAAAAACCATAAATCATAATCCACAGAAAATAGTAAACACCCATCGTTAAAAACACTAAACCCTTAGCCCAAAAAAAAACTAAAACCTCTACCCATGAAAACCATAACACCATCCAACAAGAAAAACAAAAACCCTCAACCACAAAAAACCCTGAAACCCCAACCCAAAAAAACCCTAAACCCTCAATCCCAGAAAAACCTAAATCCATAATGCACGAAAGTATTAAAAAATAATTATCGGAATCCCTTAATTGCACACCGCATGAAAACCCAAAACACCAAGATTCAATAAAACACTAAACGGTAATCCCTAAAAATCCCACAACCCTCAAAACCATAATACCCTAAAACCACTTTCGTAGGAATCCCTAACTCCAATAATGAGAAAAACCTAGAAACATATCCCTAAAAAAGAAAAAAAATTTAAGCCCATGAAAACCATAAACCCTCATCCCAAGATAACACTAAACACCCATTCCATGAAAAATCATAAATCATTATCCCATGAAAACCCTATACCCACATAGTTAGAAAACCCTAAACCCACCATCCAAAAGAACTCTAAATATTCATCCCCTAAAAAATAAAAACACTTGTCCCCCCAAAATTCTAAACATTTATCCCTAGAAAACTAAAAGAAATTATCCATATAAAACCCAATACCCTCAATTATAGAAAAACATAAAACCCCACCCTGAAGACCCTAAACCATCATCCACATGAACCCCTAAACCCTTATCCATTGAAAACAATAAACCTCATCACCCAAAATCAATAATCCCTCAACTCCAGAAAACCCTAACCCATTATCTCTAGAAAACACTAAAACCTCATCCTAGAAAAATCTAAACCCTCAACCCTATAATACCAAATACCCTCATACGTGAATGACCCTAAACCCTCATCATCATTAAAGCATAAACAGTATACCAAATGAACCTAAACCTTCATTCAAAAAAAATATAAACCACCATTCCATGAAATCCCTAAATCCACATCCCTAGAAAACTATAAACTATATTCCCTATGAAACCCTAAACCCTCAGTCTGAGAAAACAGTAAACTGTCAATACTAGAATACCATAAACCATATAATTCTCTTATCATTATTTCCTTCATCATAGCTTCCACCATCAATTCCAGTTCTTGAAACAAAGCATGGTCTCATTTCTTTTCCTTAGTCAAAACATTCCTTGAATAATTCACATTAATAAATAGTTATGTTAAGGAAAGTTGATATTCCTTATCACATACTACACCCCATTACAATGGATTGTGCATTACCATCTAGTGTGAACATAGTGTCCTCATCCTTCGGTAGAGAGGGAATCTCCTAACCACCCCACATAGTTTAATCCCCATTTAGCCGAGGGCCTCTAATCACAAGTTGATATCCTATCCCATATTTTGTTACATAGAAGAATCCAACGTTATCACCACACCCCTAAATGCCTACACATCATTCCATTTTACTACAATAACTCCTAGAGAAGAAATAAAATAATCTCAAAAGGCAGGTGAATGATCAACTAGAATCTCATCCTCAACCATTTATTTAGATAATATAATTCCCTATTTAGTGTTATTATGAAACATCATCCCAAGAATAATCAGAACCCATAGCCCTAGAACACACTTAAACAATCACCCCCAGAAAAAACTAAACCCTTAGGTCAAGAATTCCCCAAACCCTATAATCCTGAAAATATAAACCATTAATAATAAAAACTCCTAAAACCTCAACCCCAAATAACCATAAACCCTCAGACCAAAAAAACACAAAACTATAATCCCTGAAAAACCCTGAACTAGATTTCCCTGAAAACTCAATCCTAATGCCCCCAAAAACCATAAAAAACCATCACGAAAAAATTCAAAACCAAAACACCCAAAAAACCTAAACCATTTTCCCTAAACACCCTATAACCACAGCCATGATAAAACCTATACCCTCAAAATAGAAAACCATAAACCCTTATCCCCATGAAAATCTAAACACTCCACCCAAAAAACTCTTAAACCTGCTCCACATAAAACCTGAATCACTCATAAAAAATCACCATAAAACTCCAACCACCAAAATAATAAACCATCATCAACATATCTCTAGAACCATCATCTATAAAGAACCTATTCCCTCAGCACAAAAAAACACTAAACCTAGATCCCCACAATAACATAAACATACATCCCCAAATAACCCAAAACCATCATCCTATGAAATCCCTAAACCCTCTACCCCCAAACCCCCCAAACACTTATCCCTAAAAAATACAAAACACTTAGTCCAAAAATACAATAAACACTAAGCCCCAAAAGAACCCTAATGACTTTCCTCAAAAACCCTAAACTCACAGACCAAAAAAGACTAAAGCCTCATCCCCATGAAATCTAAAAAGGAAATGAAAAAACCATAATACATTTTTCCTAAAAAACCTATAACAATCTACTCAAAAAATCATAATCCATCATTAAAAAAAACCCTCTTCCCCAGAAACACTAAACCATATATCCCATAAAATCTTGAACCCTTGTCACTAAAAAACCATTAAACCTTGTACCCAAAAATTCCTAATACCTCATCCAAAATATTAGCTCAACTGTCAGTCAAAAAAACCAAAAACTATTATCCCCAAAAAACAATAAACCCTCATCCCCAAAAATCCCTAAAATATCAACACCAGATTACCCACTACACTCTAACATAAAAAACCTAAACCCTCAACCCAAAATAAACTACACATTCATCCTAAAACTGCATAATATCTCATCCCCATGAACCCCTAAATCATCATCCCCAAAAAAAATTAAACCCTCAACCTCAATAACCTCGAAAACCTCATCCCAAAAAAAAATCATAAACCCAATGCCCCAAAAAAACTCTACACACTCTACCATAAAAAATAACATTCATAAGAAAATAATCCCAAAGAACATATCCTTCAAACCCTAAACCCACATAAAAAAACACGGAACCATCAGCCTGAAAAATCACTAAAACCTCAGCCCAAAATAACCATTAACTATCATAGAAAAAATAACCTAAAACTACTTCTATATATAACCCTAAACCCTCAGCCTTAAAAAATAAATGTTCATCCGAAAAAATCCTAAACACTCAACAACAAAAATCCATAAACACTTAGAAAAAAACTAAACCCTAGGCCCTAAAAATTTTAAAACCCTTATCTCAAAAATACCCTAAACTCATATCCCCTAAAACCCATAAAGCATTATTCTTCGAAAACCCCAAACTCTAAGCCCTAAAAAACCCCAAAACCTCATCACAAAATAATTCTATAACCTAACACCAATAATTTTTTAATCCATGATCCCTAGAAACCATAAACCATATTCTCCCCACCACTCCCAAATCAAATTCCCCAACATAAAAAAATCTTAAACACTCATCCCAATATGATCTTATTCCACAATCCACCAAAAATATAAAACATAATCCCTAAAAAATCCAATAACATTAATTCCAAAAAATCCTACACACACTTCCCCAAAAAAACCATAAACCCACATCCCCAATAAAATTGTAAACACTCAACCCATGAAAACCCTAAATCTTAATCCATATATAAACTATAAACCCTTATCCCTAAATAAATCCTAAACCTTCAACCCCTAATAAACATAAACCGTCAACATAAAAATGCCCTAAACCACTATCCCTAATTAACCTTAATCCATAAGCCTCAGAAAAACCTAAACCATATTCCATAAAAAAATCATAAACACTCATTTCCGATGAAACATAAACCTCAACCACAACGTAAACAAAAACCTCTACCCAAAAAACACTCAACCCACATACTAAAAAATCATGTATCCCTATGACTCAAAAAACCATGAACCCTCAACATGAAAACCCTAAAATTTAATCCATAAAAATATTAAACCCTAATACCGAAAAAGATTAAACCCATAGTGCTAAAAAACATGATAACCTCATCCCAAAAAAACCCATAAATTTCATCCCCATGATATAATTTAATTTAGCCTTAAAAAAACACTAAACCCTTGGCCCTAAAAAACCCTAAACCTTCTACCCCAAAAAGTTTTAAACCCTCATCCCAAAAAATCCTAACCCTAATCCCAAATTAATCCTAATACATCATCATTATAAAAGTGATACCACTGGCCCCAAATACCCAAACCCGAAATACCAAAATAACATTAAACCCTTGACACTGAATATATCCAAAACCTCTTCCCAGAATATCATAAACACTATTCCCCCAATACTCTAAACCCTAAGATCCAATAATCACAAAACACTCATCCCCAAAAACCCCAAACCCAATTTACCAAACAAATATGAAACACTCACCACAATATACCATAAAACATTTATAGAAAAAAACCAAAAACCCTTATCCCAAAATAACCCTAAAATCCAAGACTCCAAAAAAATGAAATCCACATCCCCAAAAAACCTAAAACACCTCATTCACATAAAAACCAAAACCATCAGACCCAAAATAACAAAAACCATCACCCACATAATCCATAAACCCTCTAACAAAATATCCCTAAACCCACAACAAAAAAGTTCCCTATACCCTCATTACAAAATACTCTAAAACCTCATCTCCAAAAAAACATATACCCTCAACACCAAAAAAACCCTAAACCATCAACCCCAGAAAATCCTAAACCATTGGCCCCAAAAATGCCTAAACCCTAAAACACAAAAAACAATAAAACCTATGCCCTAAAATATGATAAATCAATTTCACCAAATAACCTTAACATGTATCCCCAAAAATCAATAAACCCCATTGCCAAGAATCCATTTACCATCATTCACAAAATTCTATATACACTAATCCCCAAATTCCCTAAACTCTCAATCCTAAAAAACTATATTCCCTACGTCCCAAAAAACACTAAGGCATCAATCAAATAAAACTATGAACACTCAGCAATGAATCCCTAAACCCACATCATTTAAAATATCTAAATCCAAGACCACAAAAAATCCCGAACCCTAATCCCCATAAAACCCTATAACCTCATCCCAATGAACACTATAGCATTGCCCCAAAATTCATGAAACCATCATCCGAAAATTTCCATTAACCCTCCACCCCAAAAAACACAAAACCCTCATCTCTAAAAATCCTACACCCACAATCGTATAATCTATAAACCATCGGCAAAAAACCACTAACACTAAATCACAATAAACCATAAAACCTCAAGCCTAAAAAAATTATACCCTTAACACCAAAAAATACCATAAGAAACTAAACTCCCTAAACCCTTAGGCCCAAAAATCCATAAAACCTCATCCAAAAAACCATAAACCCCCTCCAAAAATAAACCTAAATAGTCATCCCCCCGAAAACCCTAAATTCTCCTCCCAAAAAACATTAATCCCACAAACCCAATTACCATAAACCCTCCACCCCAATAAACCCTACACCATCATCCCTAAAAACACATAAAATATCAACCACAAAAATCACAAATCCCCATAAAAATTAGTAAATGTTCAGCCCCCAAAACCCTAATACCTTATCCCCATAAAAACCCAGAGCACTTTGCCATAAAAAAACACTTAAACCCTCCAGCCTAAAGAACATAATTCATGAGCCCCACAAAAAACTAACCCTCAGCACCAAAAAACCAAAAACCCTTTTCCCATAAAATAGTTAACACTCATCCCCAAAAAAAAGGATCCTCATTAATGAAAACACAATAACCTCATCCAAAAAAACCATAAACCCTAATCACCAAATACTACAAAACCCTCATCCCTTAAAATCTATAACTCCTTATCACCCAAAAACCCTAAATACATCTCCACAAAACCCATAAACCCTAAACCCCAAAACACCCTAAACCCTCAGTCCCAAAAATCCTAAACCATTATTCAAAAAAATCCCTCACCATCATCCCTAAAAACCATGAAACCATAATACGTAAATAAATTTTAACCCTAAAAACCCCAAATAAACCAAAATCCATCATCTCCAAATTTCCATATAAACACAACCCTAAAAACCATTAAATCATCACTCCAATAAACCATAAATCCTAAAATATTAAAAACCCCAAACCACCAACCAAAAATAATTAAACTCTCATACCAAAACATCCAAAATCGAAAACGCAGAAAACCATAAACCACCTTCCCAATGAAAACCCTATACACATATCTCGAAAAATTCATACACAATTTTCACGAAAACACCCTAAACCCTCAGCCCCTAAAAACCCTTATACCCTAATAATGAAAGAAATCCTAAACTCTCATCCCCAATATAACATAACCCATCATCCACCAAAAAAACCTAACTCCTCATCGCAAAAAACCCAAAACCCCCATCCAAAAATAAACCTAAACCCCAATATTCAAAAAATTCTAAATCCTCATCACAAAAAATCATTCAATATTAACTAAAAATTATCCTAAAAACTTATCACAAAATGTACCAAAACCATAGACCCAAAAAATTGTAGACCTCCTACCCCAAATAATCAGAAACCATCACCCCCCACAAAACCCTAATCGCATACCCAAAAAACCCAAAACCCACAATCTCTAAAAAAACTGTAACCCTCATAAAAATAAATTATCCCATGGCCCAAAAAATCATAATCCTCAGTCCCAAAATAACAAAAAATTCATCCCCAAAAAATTATAAACATGCATGCACAAAAATTGTAAACCCTCAACCCCCAAACCTTTGATCCCTCATCCTCAAAAAACACTACACCCTCCGCTAAAAAATCCTTAGATAATCATCCTAAATTTTTTTAAATATTTAGCCTGAAAAAAACATAATCCATCATTATATAAATAACCTAATTTATTATCCCAAAAAATACTAAACCCCCAATCACAAAAAAACCCTAAACCCTCTGTCCCAAAAAACCATGAACCAACTGCTTCAAAATACTCATAACCCTATTCCCTCAAAAACCTGAAACCCTCTACCCAAAAACCCCAATACATTCATATGAAAATAATTCTAATCCCTCAATTCTAAAAAACCCAAAAAACTCTACCCCAAAAAACCAAAACTCTCTTCCATTAGAAACAATAAACACATAGCCCCAAAAAACCCCAAACCCTCAACCCCAGAATAATACCAAACCCTGAGTCCCAAAAAAATAGAAATTATTAACCTAAAAATCGAAAATCATTTACCCCAAAAAACCTCAAACTCTCATCCCAGAAGAAACCTAAACACTCTTCGACAAATAACATCAAACCCATAACCCCCAAAAAACTAAATCACTTATCCACAGAAACCACAATCTATCATCCCTAAAAATCCCTACAAAATCATCCAATAAAAGACCTGAACACTTTTCCAACAAAAAACCTATATCCTCACCCTAGAAAACCTGAGCCCTCATCCCAGAAAAATCATATAACATCAACCCTAAAAAAACTAACCCCCCATCCCCAAAAAACGTTAAACCCTCGACCAAAAATAGACGAAAACTCACATCCCCAATGAAACCCTAAACCCATTACCAAAATTAACATTAAACATATAACTACCATAAAACATAATCCAATTGCCAAAAAAACCATAGACACTCATCGAGAAAATACCCTTTACCCCAATAAAACACTAATCCCATAGGCCTAAAATATCTTAATCCTAACCCCAAAATCGATAAACCATCGGCCCCAAAAAACCCATAACCTAGAGCCCCAAAAAACTCTAATCCCCCATCCACATAAAACCCTAAACACTCATCCCAAAAAACCATAAACACATAGTAGACAAAAACTCAAACCCAAATCCCTAAAACCCCCCAAAATTATGATCCCTAAAATCCATATTCCCTCATCCCTAAATATCCATATCCCCTTTTCCATAAAAAATATAAAACCCTTACCCAAAAAAAACAATTGACCCTTCGAACTCAAAAACCTTAAACCCTTATCCCCCCAAAACCCCCAATCCCTTTTCCCTAGAAATAGTTATACCATAATCCCCAAAAAAACCAAAACCATCAACCCGCCCCCAAAAACTATAATCCATTGGCCCTATATCTCTTAAAAAAATGATTCAAAAAAAACCAATATCCACAAAAAATCCTAGACCCGCATAACCAAAAAACCATAATCCCTCAGCCACAGAAAACCCTAAATCATCACAAATAAAATCCTTGAACCCTCATACCCAAAAAACCCTAAACCCATTTCCAAAACAAAACCTAAACCCTCATCTTAAAAAAAATCACAAACCCTCCTCATGAAAAGACATTAAACTGTCAGTGCCAAAAAAACCATAAAAACTCATCACGAAAATACCTTAAACCCCTAGCCGAAAAATCAACAAACCATTATCCCCTAAAAAACCTAAACACTCATCCTATAAAAACCCTAAAACCTCGTCCCTAAAAAACAATAAACACTCTACACATTAAACCTAAAACATCATCCCCAAAAAACACCAAACCATCATCCCCCCAAAACCATAAACCCTTACACACACAAAAACATTAAATCTACATCCCAAATAATACCCTAAACGCTCATCCAAAAAACCCTATACCCATTGATCATAAAAAACCTCAACCCAAAGTTATAAATAACCAAAACTATCACCATTTAAAATTGTTAACCTTCATTTCCAAAAACACCGAAACCATCAGCCCACAAAATCCCTAAACACAAATCCTGGAAAACACTAAACCCATAGCTCAAAAAACTCGAAAAACACACCCCTAAAAACCACAATCACTCATCCCAAAAAACCATAAACCCTCAACACCGAAATCTCTAAAACCTCATTCTTAAATTCCCCTAAATTTCCATCCTCAAAAAACCCATAACACTTAACCCCCAAAAATCTCAAAACCCTCATCCAAATAATTCATAAACACTCAACCCTAAAAAACCAAAATCCACATTTCAAAAATCCCTAAAAGTCAACAACAAAAAACCACAAAAGAATAGCCCAAAAAAACCCTAAGACTATAATTGAAAAATCATAAACAATATTCCCCAAAAACCCCATAACAATCTACCACAAACCACCATATACCCACACCCTAAAAATCCCTAAACTCTCTTCCCCCCAAAAACCCTAAACCCTAATTCCTTAAAAACCCTACACACATAGCCCCCCAAAAACCAAAATTGTAATAATGAAAAAAACATTAATCTATCAACCCCAAAAAACACTAAACACTTATCCCCAAAAAATACCTCAACAGTCAGCCCCCAATCACCATAAACCATCATCCCTTAAAAACACAATACACTTATCCCAAAAATACCTTAAGAATATAGTATCAATTAACCCAAAACCCTCATTCCAAAAGAAATCTCATACCCTTACCACCAAAACCCTAAACCATCATCCCCCAAAAAAACTAATCCATCATCCAAAAAAACCATCAATTATTAACCAAAAAACCCTAAAATATCATCCAAAAAAACATAAACACTTAGTCAAAAAACCGTAAATTCATAGACCAAAAAACACATAAACACATCTCAAAAATAAACTAAAACATCATCCAAAAAAATATCAACACTCACAACCCATAAAAACCATGAACCCCAAAATCAAAAATGCCTAAACCACAACAAAAAAAAACCATAAACCCTAGGCCATAGAAAAACCTAAACCCTCATCCACAAAAAACACTAATTCTAGAGACCTTCAAAACACTAAACTGTCTGTACCAAAAAAACCATAAAACCTTAGCCCAAAAAACCCTAAACTCATAGCCACAAAAAACTCTAAACACATTGCCATGAAAAATCATAAAATCACTCAATTAACAATCCTAAAACCCTAATCACCAAAAAAACAAAAACATATAGACCAACAAAACCCTAAACCCTCACCCCCGAAAAACCATAAACCCTCAATCCCAAAAAACACAAAACCCTCGACTGCAAGAAACCCGTAAATCCTAATAATATAAAAACATGAGACACATGGCCCCTAAAAAGCTGGAACCATCATCACTAAAAAACACAAATCACTCCACACTATAAACTCCCAAAATTGTCAAGCCTAAAAATCTCAAACTCCCAGCACTATGAAATACTAATCCATCAGTTCCAAAAAGACCCCAAACCCTCAACCATAAAAAAACCAAACCCTCAGTAATAAATAAACTAAAACATTCATCCCCAATAATCCAAAACCTTTAGCCCAAAAAAACACATACCCATTTCCCCAAAAAATAATAATCTCTATGCCCAAAATAACAACAAAACCAAAATCCCTAGAAAACCATAAAACCACATCCATAAAAAATCATAAACCCTTGGACCCATAAAAACATTAAAACGTGGCCCCAAAATATTCTAAGGCCTCAACAGATAAAACCATAACCCATGATTCCCACCAAACCTCAAAATCATAGCCCCAAAAAACCCTAGACTATAGGCCCCAATAAAGCAGAAATGTTGGGCCCTATAAAACCATAAACCCTCATCCCAAAAAAAACAAAAAAATCAGACCTAAAAAACTCTAAACCCTTAAACATAAAGATCCATAGACCATCATACCTAATAAATAACAAACCTCCTGCCCCAAAAAACCTCAAAACATTATCCCCAATGAACCATAAAACCCTACCCCCAAAAACCATTAACACTCGTCCAAGAAAACCCCATATCTCACACAACCATAAAACACTAAAACCTCATCCAAAAAACAATAAACCCACAACTAACAAAATCACAAAAACCCCTCCCCTAAAAAACCTAATACATGATAAAAAAACACAAAACCTCACCCCAAAAAAACACAAATCCTCATCCCCCAAAAATCTTAAAAACTCATCCCCAAAAATCCCGAAACTAAGAGGTGCATAAACCATGAACCATCATCCATAAAAAATACCTAAACCCTCAACCACAAAAAACCATATACCCATGGCACAAAAAAAATCCTAAACGCTCAGTCATAAAAACCCTAAACACTAAGCCCCAAAAATTCTAAACCATCAGCCCAAATGATCATAAACCCTCAGTCATAAAAAACCCTAAACCACCAGTCCCCAAAACCATAAACCCACATCCATAAAACCCATAATCCCAAAAAAAACACTAAAACCGCATCCCTAAAAAATACCTTAACCCTAAATTATAAAAAAAACTATTAACCCTTGGCCCCAAACCAACCATAAACCATCTCAAAAAACAATACCTGAACCTACATCCCAATGATACCATAAACCCTAAAAATGACAAAAACATATACCCATATCCTCAATAATTAATAAACCCTCCTAAAAAAACCCTAAACCCTAATCCCCCAAAATTCTTTAACACTCATTCCTAATAACCCATTAACCCTCCATGACAAGGAAACCAAAACCATCACCCCAAAAAACCCTAAACACTAATAACCAAAAACCCAAAAATCGTCACCTGAAAAAATTTCCTAATAACTCAGCCCACAAAAATACTAACACATCATCCCACAGAATCCAAAAACCTCATCCCCAAAGAATCATAAACCCTGGTCCCCATAATGATGCTAAATATGAAGCACCAAATATCCCTGACTTCACAACCCCCCCAAAAAGTAGGCCCTTCAACCTCCCAAAAACCTTTAACCTTTGTCCCAAAAAACCATAAAAACTCATCCCCAGTAAAAACTATACCCTCAAAACCAAAACACCTAATCCCTCATCCCAAAGAATACATAAACCCTTCACCACATAAAACCTTAAACACTCATTCCCAAAACACCCCAAACACTCATTTGTAAAATACCCTAAACATTCTTCTATAAAAAAATCTATATCGTCATTCGGATTAAAACCTAAACCCTCATACCCAAAAGTCCCTAAATACTTAACCCCAATAAACACTAAACCATTATATCCAAATATACCAAAACCCACAACCCCAAAACACCCTGATCCATCAACCCCCAAAATAACTATACAACCTTATCCCCAATAAATTTTAAACCATCATCCCCCCAAAACCCTAGAACCCCCATAAAAAACCCTAAACCTATATCCCCAAAAACACAAACACCCTAATTCCCTAAAAATGATATTCCCCCTATCCAAAAGACCCTAAAACATTCTAAACTAAAAAACCATAAACCCAAACCCCAAAATACCTAAACCCTCGTACCTAAAAATCTCTAAGAACTTTACCGTGGGAAATCCAAAACTCTTTCCCACCAAAAAAATTTAAATCAAATTTTTAAACAACCATAATACCATATCCTAATACCTTACCTAAAAAACACTATACCAGTTTCCCTAAAAATCTTAAACCATCCTCCCTAAAAAATTCCTAGACCATCAAACACAAAAATTATAAAAACTCACCCCCAAGAAATCCATGACATACCACCCCCCCAAAAAAAAACCCACATCCCACAAAATACCTATACATATACACCTAATAACACAATACTTTATAGTTTAAAAAATCCTACAACTTTAGAACAAAAAAATAATCTGAGAACAAAAAATACTTAAACCCTCACCCCCAAAAAACCATAAAACTTCTTCCCCAAAAATCATAATCACTCAACCCCAAAAACAATAAAAACACTAAACCACAAAATACACTAAACCCACCGTCCAGAAAACTATAAACAATTAGCCCCAAAAATCCAGAACCCACAACACCAAAAAACCCTAAAACATTAACCCCAAATACAAATAAACCCTCTTTCCCAAAAACCCCATAACCCTCATCCTCAAAATCTATAAACCCTGAGCTACAAAAAACCCAAAACCCTCATCCCCAAAACAGCTAGAACAATCATTACCAAAAACAAAAAAATGTCACCCATTAAATTCACCAATATTTTATCCACAATAAACTATAAACCCTCATCATCAAAACCCAAAAACCTTCTCCCCCAAAAAACCATAAACTATTATCCACAAAAAACTATAATCCCTTATAACTAGGAACAACAAACCCTCATCCCCAAAAACCCAAAAACCATAACCACAAAAACCATGAACCCTCTACACCAAAAAACCTAAAATCCGATGCCCTAAAAACCTAAAAAATATTCCTAATAATTGAAAAAAATTTAGTAATCCATGGCCCCAAAAAACTCTAAAACCTTAGAACAGAAACCCTAAATTGTATGCTTCAAAACACTTTAACATTCAAAACCAAAAAAAACATAAACCATTAACCTCAAAAATCAAAAAACCCTCATTTCCAAAATACCCCAAACCATTATCCCAAAAAATTAGCAATCCTAATTCCATAAAAAAACAAATATTCAACCAAAAAAAATCTTAATCCCTCATCCATAAAAAACTAAACTCATAGCCCCAAAAATCCCCAAACAGATAGCTCTCAGAAACACTAAAATATTATCGCTATCAAATTATAAAACCTTGACTTTAATAAAACCCAAAAACCAGATCCCATAAATACCGTAAACCCTAATCCCCGAAAATCCTAATCCCATAAACAAAAAAACCCTAAAACCTCATTACCAAATAAACCTAAACACAAATCCCTAAAAATCATTAAACTCCCAACCCTAAAAACCCATAAACCCTCAGCACCAAATAAACCATGGGACCCAAAAAAACCCTAAACCATTGGACCATAAATACAGTGTACCCATGGCCCAAAACACATAAAACCCCATCCACAGAAAACCCTAAACACTTATCCTCTGAAACCCCTAAATACCCCCCCCACAACTACTCTAAACCAGCATCCCCCAAAAAACCTAAAATCTCTATAACCAAAGCCTAAACCCTTGATCATAATAAACATTAAATCCTCACCCCCAAATTAACCTTATATCCTTTTCCAAAAAAAATAAAAAACACAAATCCATAAAAAACCCTACAACCTCAACCCTAGAAAACCCCAAACCCCTATTCCAAAAAATCCATAAACCCTCACCCACCATAAAAAATTAAACCTATAGAAAAAATAAAACATAAACACTCCACCTAAAAAAACTATAAATCCTCAGCCCTAATAAATATATGAACCATCATCCCCCCAAAACCCTAATCCCTCAAAAACAAAAAAACCAAAATCACTTTTCCCCTAAAAACCCTAAACCCTATTTCCTAAAAATACCTATACCCTCATCTAAAAAAATACCTAAACCCTCAAGTCCCAAAAATCCTATAAAAAATCCCTAAAAAACCCTAAACACGCATCCCAAAAACCCCAATACCCCTAGATTCAATAAACCTTATTACCTTATCACTAAAACCTTAAAAACCTCTATCTTCAAACCCATAATACCCTCATTTCAAAATATATCTATACTCTCAGCCCCCAAAACCCAAAAAACCCTCATCCCCAATAATCGCTAAACCCCCATTACCAAATAACCATAATCCATCATCCAAAATCAATAACCCTTTCCACAAAAACCCAAAATCCCTTAACCCCTTGAAAAAGAAACATCTTCTTTCCCAAAATATATAAAACCCACATCCTAAAAAAACCTAAACCATAATCACCAAAATAACCTAAACCCTCAGCAACTAAAAACCTAAACCCTCATCCTCAAAAAACCCTATACCTTCATCCCCAAAAAACCCAAACCTCACAACCCCAAAATTCTAAAACAATGAGCCCTATAAAATCCCAAAAAAAACTCCTCCAAAAAAACCTAAACTCTTAGCCAGAAAAAACACTAAATCCTTAACCGTAATAACTTCTAAGCCCTCATCCCCAAAATTTCATTATTACAGAATCACCAAAAAACACAAATTCCTCAACAAAAAATATTGGAATCTGTGTTTCAAAGGAAAAACCAAACACTCAACCCCAAAAAACCCTATAACTTAATCCCCAAAAAACCAAAAACCTTTATCCCCAAAAAAATCATAAATGTTGAACGCAAAAATTCATTCAAAACACAGGCCCAAAATATCGATAAACCCTTATCCCCAATAAAAACCCTATAGTCTTTTCCCCAGGAAACCCTAAAAACTCATCTCCAAAAAATCCAAAACCACTAACCCTAAAAAACACTACACAATCATAAACAAAAGTTAACCCACTGCAACAAAATAACTATAAACCATTTATCCTTAGAAACACTAAACGCTCTTCTCAAAAAACCTAAATGAACATCCCCAAAAATAATTTAATCATAAACCCCAAAAAACATAAATAATAACCCCAAAAAAACCTAACAACTCATCCCAAAAAAACCATAAACCCTCAACACTAGAAATCATCAAACCCTTAGTCACAAAAAACCCTAAACCCACTTCAATAAAAAACCTAAACTCACTGCCTAAATAAAACCTAAAACCTAAACCCAAAAATAACATAACCCCTAGCACCAACATTTCCCAAAAACTTATATCAAAAAAATATGTTACCTTAACAAAAAAATCACTTGACACTCATCACCAAAAAACATGAAACCCTTCGCCCCATATAATACAAACCCCGCATGAAAACCCTAAAACCTTGGCCGTGAAAATCCCTAACACCTCAAACCTAAATAATACTAAACCCTAATCCATAAAACCTATAAACCCTAATTTACAGAACACTAAACCCTTGGCCCCAAAAAATATTAATCCGAAAGATCCAAAAAACACTAAATCATTGTCCCTCAAAACACTAAACCTTCTGCACCAAAAATACAACAACCCTCAGCCCCATGAAAAGATAAACCCTCAGCCTTAAAGAACCTAATACTTCATCCCCCAAAACCCATAATCCCTCATAACAAAATATTCCCACACCCATAAAAATTCCATATCCTTAACCCTAAAAAAACCAAAACCCTCAGTCTTAGAAAACCCAAATCCCTGGTTCAAAAAAACAAAACACATTTCCCCAATAATCCTTAAATCCATAGACACAAAAAACCATAAACTCTCATCCCAAAAACCTAATCCCTCATCCCAAAAAATCCAAACACCATAAACAATAGAAACACTAAATACCTTGCCCAAAAAACTCCATACCCGCAACAATAAAAAACCCTAAACCCTCAACAACAGTTAACATTAAACCATCTACCAGAAAAAACCATATACCCTAATCTAAAAAACATCTTAGAATATCAGCCCAAAAACCATCTAAATTCAAAACCCAAAACCCAAAACCCATGTAAGAAACCCCTAAAATCAAAGCCAAAAAAACCCTATAATCTATGCCATAAAAAACCCCATATAACATGAGTCGAAAACACCCGAATCAATAGTCCTCCAGAAAGAAATAACACTCATACCCCAAAAACCCTAAATCCTCAACCCCAAAAATCTTAAATCCCACATCCGTCAAAATCCCATAACCCTAAGAATGAATAAATGAAAAAACCACAGCACCAAAAAACATTGAACCCCCATCCCAAATGAACCCTAAACCCTTCCTCCAAAACACTAAACCCTCCACCATTAAAAATGATAACATTTCAACCCAAAAAAACACATAACCCTTATCCCCAAAATACTGTTAAAGAATTTCCTAAAAAACCAAACCCCCCATCCCCGTAAACATATAATCCCTTATCCCCCCAAAACCCAGAACCCTATAACATAAAAAATCTACACTCTCAACCCAAACAATATGTAATCCCTTAGTCCCAAAATACCATAAATCTATAGCTTGAAAAAACACAAAACTGTATTCTTGAAAAATTCGAAACCCTTGGCCTACAATAATCGTAAACTATCATGACCAAAAATTCTTAAACCCTCAGCCCCTAAAAACCAATATATTTCTCCCCCAAAAAATCCTATTTCCTCGCCCCCAATAAAACCAAAACTCCACGCTACAAAAAACACAAAATCCTCCACTGAAAAAATCCATAAACATGTAACACCAAAATACACTAAACGCTCACCCCAAAAAAACCCTAAACCCTCTATCCCAATAAAACCAAAACCCTCATCCCCAATAGACCTCAAAACCTCATCCTTAAAAAACCATAAAACCCAACCCTAAAAAACCTAAACAAACCTCCAAATAAAACAATAATCAATGGACCCCTAAAAACCCTAAATCCTTGATCCAAAAAAATTCAAAACCTCAACCCAAAAAACCCTAAACTCTCTACCCCAAAAAATCCTAAACCCCCATCCCCAAAAAACCCTTAACCGTTAGTGGAAAAAAACCAATACTCTATGCCTTCCAAAACCATAATCATGCAGCACTAGAAAACCCTAAACCATCAGCCCCCAAAAACCCCAAACACTCAACGCCAATAAAATTAATCCATCACAAAAAACGCTAAAACCTTATCCAAAAAAACCATACTCCATCAACCCCATGAAAACCCTAAATCCTCAACTATAAAAAAATTATAAACCCTATATCCTAAAAAACCCTAATCACTCGGTCACAAAAAACCATAATACCCTGTCCCTATATAAATATAAACTCTCATCCTGAAAAAAACTAAAAACGTTATCCCCAAGAAACCCTAAACCCACAACCCCAAAAATCCTTAAACACTCTAACAATAAAAAACCCTAAACCCTTTTCCCTGAGATACATAATCTATAAGTACAAATTCACTAAAGTCGTGTTGTAATAAAAAAATAAACCCTCAAACCCAAAATACATTGAACCCTCTCCTCTAGAAAACCATAAACCCACAGCCTCAAATAACCATAAACTCTCAACCCGAAAAAATAGCAATCCCTCAACCTCCAAAAAACCCAAAACCACAACCCCAAAAATTCCAAAACCCTCATCCCCAAAAAAACTAATCCTATTTTCCCAAAAAAACAATAAAACATCGACTCAAAATAAATTTAAACCCTCTTCCCAAAAACAAATACATTATCCCATGAATCCAAAGAAACTCAATCCCAAAAAAACTAAATCTCTAAACAGCAAAAACCATAAACCCTCATCCATAAAATATCATAAAAACTTGTCTACAGAAAAACCCCGAAACCATAATGACATAAAACCCAAAACATTCAATACCAAATAAATCCTAACACCACTTTAAAAAAATCCCCAAATAAACCTAAACCCCCACCCGAAAAAAACTAGAGATTATAACTAAAAAAACCTAAATCGTCATCCCAATGAAATAGTAAAACCCCAACCCTCAAATACCCTAAACCCTAAGTTGCAAATCATCTAAACAAAACACCCTAAAAAATGTTGAACATTCATACCCAAAAAAAATAATGCCTCAACCCCCAAAAAAATTAAACCCTCATTCACAAGACACTTTTGATCCTTATCACAAGAAAACACAAAACCCACATCCCTAAAAAACCCTTCACCATCAGCTTGAAAAAACCCTCAACCCCAAAAAACCCAAAACCCTAAGCCCAAAAAACCCAAAAACACATAGTGTAAAAAAACCCAAAATATCCAACGCAAAAAAAAAATAAACCATCATAAAAGAAACTTAAACCCTCATCCCCAAAAAACATAAACAATTTTACCCCAAAAACACTAAACACTCAACCACTAGAATCACTAAAGCCTCAACCCCAAGAAAAATATAAATCCTAATCACCCAAAACCGTCCACCCCGAAAAGCATAAAAACTATCATCCCAAAATAACCCAACAACATCATCCTAAAACACGAATCCCACATACCAAAAATCCCCAAAACACAATGTACCAAAAATCAATAAACCCCAGATCCAAATAACCTTGAACGCAGAACCACAGAAACTCCAAACATATTCCCCCAAAAACACTAAACCATCACCCCCAAAAATCCTAAAACATCAAACCCAATGATCCCAAAACCCTCTTCCACCAAAAACCATAAACCATCATTAAAAAAAACTTAAACCCTCCCTTCCAAACCAAATAAACCCATAGCCATAAAATATCCAAAATCAGCAATCTAAAAAAACCAAAACATGTGAGGCCCCCAAAAATCCAGAATCCCTCATCCGAAAAAAACCCAAAACCCTCAGCACCCCAAACCCTAAAGCATCATCCGCAAATAAAAATGGAACCCTAAACCCTAAGAAATACTAAAAAATCATCCCCAAAAAACCCAAACCCTTATCCCCAAAAAACAAATAAACACACATAACTAAAAACCCCAAACCCTAAACACAAAAAGAAGTAACCCACAACTGTTAAAAACCTAAACCCTCTGCCTAAAAAACTACAAAATAATATCCCCGTTGAACCGAAACCCTCATCACAAAAACATATAAATCTCACCAATGAAAACCCTAAAACATCAGACCAAAAAACTCCTAAACCATCTTCCATGAAAAATCATAAACCTTCCGGTAAAAATTTATTAAAATCCTTATCCCAAAAAAGCCTAAAAACATTGTCCCCAAAAAACTGTAAACCGACATCCACAAAAAACCTAAATGATCAATCCTAAAAAACCAAAAACCCTAAATTATTTCCCACAAAAATTAATAAACACTATTATCCAGAAAACCCTTAAACATAAATAAAAAATCACTAAACTTCCTGCACCAAAAACTAAAAAACCATCATCCCTAAATAAACCCTTAACCCTCATCCACCTAAAACAGTAAACCCTCATTTAAATAAACCAATACCCTTAACCCTAACATTCAAGACTCTCAAACAAAAAAAACCTAAACACTCTGCATAAAAAACCACAATCCCATAGCCCAAAACACCCTATAACCACTTCCAACATAAATCATTAACGCATCTTAACCAAAATACACTAAAACCATGGTTCCAAATACCGTAAACGCTTATGATAAACAAACCCTAAACCGTAGACCCAAAAATATCATAAACCCTTGCTCCAGAAAAAACATAATACAACTTCCCCAATAAACCATTTTTCCTCATCCCCAACAAACCAGGTACACTCATCCCCAAATATTATTAAACACTGAACCAAAAAAACCAGATCCCACAAAAAACCTTTAAAATATCAATACTAATAAAATAACCCATACTATCATAACTCCATAAAAAAACTAAATTAAAAACCATAAACCATCTTCAATAAACAATTGTCATCCCAAATTTCCAAAAAAAATCCTAAACCCTCATCCCTAGAAAAAATTCAACACTAAGCCTCAAAAAATCATTAAAACCCAACCCCAAAAAACCATAACCCCTATGACCAAATAAAAAAATCATCCCTTATAACCAAAGAACCTTCAAGATCCATCCCCAAACAACCCGATATCATCTATTTTATAAAACATTATACCCACATACATTAGAAACCTGAAATCGTATGCATAATAAACTAGAAAATGTCCAAGAAAACCTAAAACCTCAGACCTAAAAAATATTAAAACCTTATCCCTAAAAAACCTCAATCCCTAAGACCCAAAAAAACCAATCCCTCATCCATAAAAAATGATAAACCAACATCACCAGAAAACCCAAAACATTCAACATCAAAAAACCTCAAACATTTAGAACAAAAAAAATTAACATCACGCGAAAAAAACATAAATTATTTTCCTAAAAAATCTATAAACACTCACCCTACAGAAATCCTATAGCATCAACCAAAAAATAACCTTGACCCATTCCCCCTAAAAAACTATATCATCAAAACAAAAAACCCTATACCCCCAACCACAAAAATTACTAAAACATAATCAAATAAAATCCATTCACCCATTGCCAAAAAATTCCAATCCATTAGGAACAAAAAATCCTAATATCTATTCCCAGAAAAACCCTACACCCTTGACCAAAAAATATGCCAAATCGTCAGCCCCAAAAATTCCTAAAACATCATCCTCAAAAAACCCAAAAACAACATCACCAATAATCCAAAACCCTCAACCGTAAAGAAAAAAATCCCACAACCCCAAAAAATCATAAACCCTCTATCACAAGAAAACCCTTAATCCTTATCCCCCAAAAACCTTCAACCATCATCCCCAAATAAAATATAAACCCTCATCCCTAAAATAACTTAAACCTTAATTCCCAAAAAATTCCCAAACCCCCAAATACCCAAACTCATTTTGCTGATGAGGGTATTTTGGGGATGAGGGGTTTTTTTTGGGGATATGTGTTTCACGTTTTTTGGGGCTCAGAGTTTCGGAATTTTTTGGGATGAGGGTTTAGGTTTTTTGTGTCTAAGGGTTTAGTTTTTTGAGCTCTGTGGGTTTAGGATTTTTTTTGGGCATTAGGGTCAATAGTTCTAGGGATGATGGTATATTGTTTTTTGGGATGGAAGGTTTAGGTATTTTATAGGTCAAGGGATTTAGTTTTTTATCATGACTATTTTGGATTTTTATGAGGTTATAGGGTATTTGGGGGCTTAGGGTGTAGTGATTTTTGGGGATGATTGTTTATGGTTTTTCATGAATGAATTTTTATGTGATTTTTTGGTGTGAGGGTTTAGTGTTTTTTGGGATGCTGAGTTAGTTTGTTTTGGGAATGAGGGTATAATTGTTTTAAGGATTAGTGTTTCAAGTCTTTTGGGATGAGGGTTTAGGGTTTTTTAAAGAAGCGGTTTTATTGTTTTTTAATGATAAGGGTTCAGGTTTTTGAGGGAATAGTGTATAGCATTTTTTTGGGGATGATGGTTATTTATTTTTTTGTATAAGGGTTTATGGATTTTAGGGGTGGGGGTTCTGGGATTTTTTTTATGATGTGGGTTCAATGTTTTTTTAGGCCAAGCGTTTAGGGTATTTCGAGGGGAGGGGTTTATGGTTTTTTTAGCTAACTATTTTTGGGTTTTTGGGGCTCAGTGTGGGATAATGTTTTATAGTTTTTTGGGATGAGGGTTTCCATGTTTTTTGGTAATTAGGGTGTTGAGTATCGTGGGATTAGGTTGTTGGATATTTTGGTGATTTAGTTATATGGTTTTTTGGATTGTAGTTTTTTTTCTTTTCTAGCTAGGGGAATAGAATATATTGTTGTGTAGGTTTTATAGATTTTGAGGGTTGAGGTTTGAGGGATGTTTGGAGATAGGGGTTTGATGATTTTGGATATAAGTGTTTATACATTTATGTAGTTGACGTATTAGATTTTTTTTGGGATGAGGATGTAGGGTTTTTATGGAATGAGAGTTTATTGTTTATTGGGGATGAATTTTTAGGTTTTTTTTGATGATTAGGGTCTAGGGTTTTTGGAGGATGGGGGTTTATATTTTCTTTGGTATTAGGGATAATGGTTTTTTAGGTTTTAGGGTTTAGGGTTTCTTTTTTGGAGGGATTATGGTTTTTCTGGGAAGGGAGTTTTTTATTTATTGTGATAATTTTGGGTTTTTTCAGCATATGCTTTAGTGTTATTTTGAGATAGGGGATGAGTATTTTTTAGAGAGAGGGATAAGTATTTTTAGGAACAGAGTATACTATGTTTTTGGGGACAATCATTTTGTTTTTTATGGATTAGGGATAAGGGTTTATATGGATATATTTTTAGGAAATTTTTCTAAGAGATTAAGGTTTTTTGTTGATGCCTAATTTGGGTGCTTTAAGGGATGAGCGATGAATGTTTTTTAGGATAGAGGTTTTAGGATTATTTGGATTGTGGTTTTATGGTAATTATGGGGATGGTGTTTTAGGTTTTTTTGAGATATTATGATCTAGATATTTTTGAGGATGAGAGATTTCGTTTTTTTGGGGTGGAGGGTATAAGAATTTTCATTGTATCATAGGGTTTAAGAATCCTAGGGAATTAGGGTTTAGAGTTCATAGGGATGTTGTATTATGATTTTTTATGAGGGTTTATTATTTTTTGGGAAAATGGGTTATGGGTTTTTGGGTCTTGGGTTTAGTATTTTTTTTGATGAGTGTATTGGGTATTTTTGGGGCATAGGGTTCAGAATTTTTTAGGGATGATGATTCAGGGTTATTTGGGGATGTGGGATTTCTGATTTTTGGGTTTAAGGTTTAATGTTTTTAGGGCATAGTGTTTATGGTTTTTTGGGAATGATGATTTAACATATTTAGGTTCAAATTGTTTAATTTTTTTGGGGCTCAAGGTTTAGTGTTTTTGGGGGTTGATGATTAAGGGAATTTCATGCTAACAGTTTGGGGTTTTTTGGGATAATGGTTTAATGTTATTATGGGGTTGAATTATTTTAGTTTTTTAGGGTGATGGAATACCATTTTTTGTGGATGAGGGTTCAATGTTTGTATTGTATGAGGGTGTAGGGATTTTAGGGTTAGTGGGTTTAGGGTTTTTTAGGGATGGGGATTTTGGGTTTTTTGGATATACATGTTCTGGATTTTTTATAATGACATGTTTGTGTTATTTTGGGGTAAAGGGTTTCATGTTTTTTTCGGCTGAGGGTTTTCATTTTATGGGGATAGTGTTTTTTGTTTTTTGGGGATGAGTTTTTTTTATTTCATAGGGTTTTATTTTATGTTATTTTACGGATGAGGGTTTAGGGTATTTCATGTATGAGTGTTAAATGGTTTCTTAATATGAGCGTTTTTGATTTTTTATTGCTGGGGGTTTTGGTTTTTTTGTTGCTAAGGGTTTTTTGGATATTCTAGGATGAGGGTTTTTTTGTTTTCATGTAGGAGTGTTTAACACTTTTCAGGGAAGAGGGTTTAGGGCTCATGGGGGATGAAGGTGTAGGATTTTCTAGGATAATGATTTAGTGTTGTTTATTGCATAAGATATATTTTTTTTAATGATGAGGGTTAATGGTTTTGTGTGTCTAAGGGTCCATAGTTTTTTGGGATGATAATTTAGAGTTTTTTAGGGATAAGGGTTTAACAATTTTTTTGGGATGAGGGTTTATGGGTTTTAGGGACTAAGTTGGTTTTTGTGGTTGAGGGTTAGCTATTTTTTGGTGATGTAGGAATATATATTTTAGAGTTAAGGTTTTGGGGTTCTTGAAAACCGAAGGATTAGGGTTTTGGGGGATGAGGGTTTTGGGTATTTTGGGGATACGGTTTTCATGTTTTTATAGGGTGTAGGGTTTGGGGTATTTTGGGACTGAGGGTTGTATTTTTTGGGGGATGAGGGTTTAGGATTTATTGGGGATGAAATTTAGGGTTATCCATGGGTGAGGGTTTACGTTTTTTTGTGGCTATGTGTTTAATGACTTATGAGGATGAGTGTATAGACATTTAGGGGCTAAGGGATTAAATTTTTCGGGTGCATATGGTTTAGGGTTTTCTTGGGTTGAGGGTTTAGTTTTTTCTACAGATGAGGATTTAGGGTTTTTTTGGTTGAGAGTTTATCATTTTCTACAGTTGAGGATTTAGGTGTTTTTCTTCTATGGGTATAGGGTTTTAGGGGGGTGGACTATTTAGGATTTTCTAGTGTTCTGTTTTTAGTGTATTCATTTGTTATGGTTTACGATTTTCTAGAAATGGTGATTTAGGATTATATGGCATTGTGGGCTTAGGGTTTTCAATGGCTATGCTCTTAGACTTTTCTGAGGTAATGTGTTTATCATTTTCATGTGTAATGAATTTAGTTTTTTTTGTTTGAGGGTTTAATATTTTATTGGGACTGAGATTAAGTGATTTCTGTGTCTATGTTTTTAGGTTATTTTTGGGATGAAGGTGTAGGGTTTTCTAGGGAAGAGAGATTATGGTTTTCTAGGGTTGTGGGTTTCAGGTTTTCAAGAGATACGGGTTTATGGGTTTTTGTGGGTGAGGATTTAAATTTCTCTAAGGATTAGGTTTTACAATGTTTGGTGGAGGGGGGTTTCGGGTTTTAACTGTCTTAGGAATATTTTTTCTAGGGATGGTTTTTCAATTTTCTAAGGATAGGTGTTTTGGATTTTTCCAAGGTTGTGGGTTGATAGTTTTCCAGGGATAAGGGTTTTGGGTTTTCTGGGGAAGAGGGCACAAGGTGTCAAGGGATTTAGGTTTAAGGTTTTTTGTGGCTATTGGATTAATGATTAATTTGGACGAGGGTTTTTTGTTTTGGGGGCGATGGTTTAGTGTTTTCTGGGGTTGAGGTTTTCGGGTTTGTTGTGGTTGAGAGTTTAGGTTTTCTTTGCATAAGGTGATAATTTTTTCTAGTGCTCAGAATCTATAATTTGTTTTGGAAATTGTGGTTTCACATTATGAGGCGTTATGGGTTTGGAGTTTTCTTTAGTTTAGGTTTTTTGGATTTTGACGGTTTTTGACACTCTTTTCCATCACAGAGTCCATCGAATGTAAATGGGGAATTCCTTAAGCGCAAAGAGGGTCACCCTATGAAGAAAATCAATAATTGACACAATCATGAACTAGGAACCCATTTGGAGGGAGTCACACAAGTTTCATGAGTGCCCCGCAAGTCACTTGTGCACCACCTCTTGTTTGTGCAAGTCACTTGTGTGACCTATTCTTTTTTTCACATGGTGTCGGATGGACAATAAATAGCCCCTTTGGGCCCCCAATTTGAAGAGGCGAATTCTCCGAAACTCAGATTCATGCTCTGGTTTCCCATGTCTTCAACTCTACTCATCCAAAAGCTTCTACGGTAACTTTTTGCCTAGAATTGACGACTAGAAGGGTTATGATAAGGCCTACATGTTTAGGATTCATCAACACATTCCCGCCTAAGTGTCAAGACCTCCTTTATAGTGGAAACACTTGCGTTCCACCCTACCATTTCAATGAAACCTGTGCAACACTCTTTTTGGAAACATCTTATGATAATACTAAAGGCTTGAGTTATGTCTCTCCCAATTATTACCCTGTAGATTCTTCGTCACCCAGGTGAACCCATGCCACACAAGTACACTTGTGCGGCCAAGACATGCCCGGCAAATGATTTGCACAACCATACTTGCGTGAAAACATTGTTTGTGTTCCTCTCTCCTGTTCACCTCTCCAATTCAAGATACTATCCATCGAAAACCATTTCAAATCCGTTTATGGTAGGGTTCAATTGTTAGATTCTTTATCTAAATGGAATTATGTAAGAACCTCTCCCAAAACCTCATGACATACAAACTTTATGTCACCGTAGTTAGAGGATACCTATATTACCTCATCCTTTAAGATGAAAAAATATTTTGATTTTGGGCATCCTTCTCAGGAGTAAGCCCCGTGTTACAAGTATTATTACCTGGGCCTCTTTATCAGGAGTAAGGCCCAGTCATAGTTTCCTTAAACAATGGGAATCCACCTTTAGAGTAAGCCCCAATATTAATTTCTTTTGATTTGGGCTTCCTTCTCAGGAATAAACCACAATCACATGTCCCTCTTAATTTGGGCTTCCTTTACAGGAGTAAGCCCCGGGTTAAAACTCCAAATCTCCATAATGTACAAATAACTTTATGGACCCTACTCCTAGGGATTCTTCTCTATGTCCCGGTCATCATCTACATGGGCCATCATACACACGTATGCCACACATCATTTCTCATAACTGCATCTTTCATGGCACCGTTGTCAAGTTTACTGATACCTCTTGTTTCTTAAACTGAGCATGACTCACATGAGCATAGAGTGTAAAAATTATAATGACATCTCATTTTGGACCATTAACCATGCATAAAAACCATATTTTGTTACCCTAACTACATGGACATTGAACACTTCCGTAAAATTAGAGAATGTAGGAAGCCATTATAAGGTTCAAACCCATCTTTAAATAATTATATTATGTCCCATATGACATTATACTATATGTTTATTATTGAACTACGTGGTTTCTGATTCCTTTTTAACAAGTAAGAGTAGCTATCCCATCTGCGGGTATGATCCCAACTCTAAAATAATCCCTATCTTTCTAAAGGACAATAAATTTTAGGTACCCCACTGAGTGGATTTAAAACCAGTATGGTCATCTTAATGGCAATGAGATTTATATATAATATATGGAAGGGTACCATTGACTATGAATCTCTAATACATATGGACAATTCTCTATCGATGAATAACCTCAAATACATATAAATGATTCTCTAAATCCCATAAATATCAATCATTGATTGCTAAATCTAATGGAAAAATCATTTTCATAAATGGTGAATTAATATTGATTCGTGAACATAACATAAATCTATACGATAGCCCTATAGTAGGAAATAATTCCCCCTAAAAAGTTGTCATTAGCCTAACCTCCCATCTTCTAGACCAATGAAAATTCATAAGGATCATATATCCACAACTAATGAGAACATAACATTGGAATGTATGTCCAAATGGACAAATAATCATTTCCAAGACTTGCACGCCAAATGATTTGCACAACCATACTTGCGCACCAACTTAATTTGTGTGCCTCACTCCTGTTCACCTCTCCTCTTCATGATATTAGCCCTCTAACACATTTTCAAATACATTTATGGCATAGTTACTTTGTTGGATTCCTTATTTGAAAGGAATTGTATTAGAACCTCTCCAAAAACCTCGTGTAATGCATGCTTTATGTCACCACAGTTAGTGTTTTCCTATATGGAATCTTCCATTAAGATGAGAAGATATACCCTCAAAACCAAAACACCTAATCCCTCATCCCAAAGAATACATAAACCCTTCACCACAAAAAACCTTAAACACTCATTCCCAAAACACCCCAAACAATCATTTGTAAAATACCCTAAACATTCATCTCTAAAAAAATCTATATCGTCATTCGGATTAAAACCTAAACCCTCATAACCAAAAGTCCCTAAATACTCAACCCCAATAAACACTAAACCATTATATCCAAATATACCAAAACCCACAACCCCAAAACACCATGATCCATCTACCCCCAAAATAATTATACAACCTTATCCCCAATAAACATTAAACCATCATCCCCTCAAACCCTAAAACCCCCATAAAAAGCCCTAAACCTATAGCCCCAAAAACCCATACACCCTAATTCCTTAAAAATGATATTCCCCCAATCCAAAAGACCCTTAAACAATCTAAACTAAAAAACCATAAACCCAATCCCCAAAAAACCCTAAACCCTCATACCTAAAAATCTCTAAGCACTCTACCGTGGGAAACCCAAATCTCTTTCCCCCAAAAAAAATTTAGATCAAATATTTATATAACCATAATACCATATCCTAATCCCTTACCTAAAAAAAACTCTACCAATTTCCCTAATAATCTTAAACCAACCTCCCTAAAAAATTCCTAGACCATCAAACACAAAAATTATAAAATCTCACCCCCATGAAACCCAAGACATACCACCCCTAAAAAATTAAAAACCCCCATCCCGCAAAATACCTATACCTATACACCTAATAACACAATACATTATAGTTTAAAAAATCCTACAACATTAGAACAAAAAATAATCTGAGAACAAAAAAAACTTAAACCCTCACCCCCAAAAATCCATAAACCTTATTCCCCAAAAATCATAATCACTCAACCCCAAAAACAAAAAAAGACACTAAACCACAAAAAACACTAAACCCACTGTCCAAAAAAACTCTAAACAATTAGCCCCAAAAATCTGGAACCCACAACACCAAAAAAACCTAAAACATTAACCCCCCCCCCCCCCCCAAAATAAAACCTCATCCCCAAAACCCCGTAACCCTCATCCCCAAAAACTGTAAACCCTAAGTTGCAAAAAACCCAAAACCCTAAGCCCCAAAACAGCCAGAACAATCATTACCAAAAACAAAAAAATGTCACCATTTAAATTCACCAATCCATTATCCACAAAAAAAATATAAACCCTCATCACCAAAACCCAAGAACCCTCTCCCCCAAAAAACCATAAACTATTATCCACAAAAAAACTATAATCCCTTATATCTAGGAACAACGAACCCTCATCCCCAAAAACCCAAAAACCATAACCAAAAAAACCCTGAACCCTATACACCAAAAAACCAAAAATCCAATGCCCCAAAATCCTAAGAAATATTCCTAATAATTGAAATAAAATTATTAACCATGGCCCAAAAAAACCCTAAAACATTGGAACAAAAACCCTAAAGTGTATGATTCAAAACACTTTAACACTCAAAACCAAAATAACTTAATCCATTTGCCTCAAAAATCTAAAAAACCTCATTCCCAAAAAACCCCAAACCCTTATCCCAAAAAATTAGCAATCCTACTTTTATAAAAAAACAAATACTCAACCAAAACAAATCCTAATCCCTCGTCCATAAAAACTAAAATCATAGCCCCAAAACCCCCAAACAGATAGCTCTAAAAACCCTAAAATATTATCGCAAACAAATTATAAACACTTGACTTTAATAAAACCCAGATACCGGATCCCACAAATACCCTAAACCCTAACCCCCAAAAATCCTAATCCAATAAAGAAAAAAACCCCTAAGACCTCATTACCAAATAAACATAAACACAATTACCTATATAACATTAAACCCCCTACCCTAAAAACCCATAAACCCTCAGCATCAAATAAACCATGGTACCCGAAAAACCCTAAACCATTGGTCCAAAAATACATTATACCCATGGCCCAAAACCCATAAAACCCCATCCAAAAAAACCCTATAAACTCAGCCCCTAAAACCCTTAAATACCCCCCCACAACAACTCTAAACCTACATCCCCCAAAAAACCTAAAATCTCAACAACCAAAGCCTAAACCCTTGATCATAATAAACATTAAATCCTCACCACAAAATAAACCCTATATCTTTTTCCACAAAAAATAAAAAACTCGGAACCATAAAAAACCCTACAACCTCAACCAAAGAAAACCCAAAACCCCATTCCCAAAAATCAATAAACACACACCGGCCATAAAAAATTAAACCTATAGAAAAAATAAACCATAAACGCTCCACCTCAAAAAAAATATAAAACCTCAGCCCTAAAAAATATCTAAACCATCATCCCCCCCAAAACCCTAATCCCTCATTCACAAAAAACCATAATCCCTTTTCCCCTAAAAACACTAAACCCTCTTTTCTAAAAATACCTTTACCCTCATCCACAAAAATACCTAAACCCTCAAGTCCCAAAAATCCTATAACAAAATCCCTAAAAAACACTAAACAGTCATCCCAAAAACCTCAATACCCCGAGACTCAATAAACCTTAATCCTTTATCACCAAAACCATTTAAACCAAAATATTCAAACCCATAATACCCTCATCTCAAAATAAACCTAAACACTTAGCCCCCAAAACCCAGAAAACCCTCATCCCTAATAATCGCTAAACCCCCATTACCAAATAACCATAAACCATCATCCAAAATCCATAACCCTTCTCACAAAATCCCAAAAACCCTTAACCCCTTGAAAAACAGACATCGTCTTCACCAAAATATATATTACCCACATCCTAAAAAACACTAAACCATAATCACCAAAATAACCTAAAACCTCAGCAACTAAAAACCTAAACCCTCGTCCTCAAAAAACCATATACCTTCATCCCCAAAAAACCCAAACCCCACAACCCCAAAATTCTAAAACAATGAGCCCTAAAAAAAATCCAAAAACACTCCTTAAAAAACCTAAACTCTTATCTAGAAAAAATAGTAAACCCTTAACCATAATATTTTCTAAGCCCTCATCCCCAGAATTCATTATTACAGAATGACCAAAAAACAAAAAATCCTCAATAAAAAATATTGGAATCCCTGTTTCATAGGAAAAACCAAAAACTCAACCCCAAAAAACCCTATAACATAATCCCCAAAAAAACCAAAAACCTTTATCCCCAAAAAAATCATAAACAGTGAACACTAAAATTCCTTCAAAACACAGCCCCAAAAAATCGATAAACCCTTATCCCAAAAAAAAACACTATAATCTTTTCCCCAGTAATCCCAAACCACTCATCTCCAAAAAATCCAAAACCACTAACCCCAAAAAACACTAAGAAATCACAAACAAAAGTTAACCCTCTGCAACAAAATAACTATAAACCATTTATCCTTAGAAACACTAAACACTCTTCTCAAAAAACATAAATGACCATCCCCAAAACCATTTATTCTTAATCCCCAACAAATGTAAATACTAATCCACAAAAAAACCTAACCTCTCATCCCAAAAAAACCATAAACCCTCAACACTATAAATCAACAAACCCTTAGTCACAAAAAAACCATAAACTGAATCAATAAAAAAACCTAAACTCACTACCTAAAAAAACCTAAACTCTAAACCCAAAAATAACATAAACCCTAGCACAAACAATTCATAAACACTCATCCAAAATAAATATAATACCTTAACCAAAAAAATCACTTGACACTCATCACCAAAAATCACGAAACCCTTCGCCCCATATAATACGAACCCCCAAAGAAAACCCTAAAACATTGGCCTTGAAAATCCCTAACACCTCAACCCTAAAAAAAATACTAAACCCTCACCCATAAAACCTATAAACCATCATCTCCAGAACACTAAACCCTTGGACCCAAAAAATATTAAACCCAAAGATCCATAAAAACACTTAATCATTAACCCCCAAAACACTAAACCATCTGTATCAAAAATACCACAACCCTCAGCCCCACGAAAAGCTAAACCCTCAGCCTTAAAGAACCTAATCCTTCTGCCCCCAGAACCCATAATCCCTCATAACAAAATATACCCACACACATAAAAATTCCAAATCCTTAAACCTAAAAAAACCAAAACCCTTAGTCTCAGAAAACCCAAATCCCTAGTTCAAAAAAAACAAAACACATTTCCACAATAATCCATAAACCCATAGACAACAAAACCTTAAACTCTCATCCCAAAACCTAATCCCTCATCCCCAAAAATCCCAACACCCTAACCAATAGAAACAATAAATACCTGGCCCAAAATACTCCATACCCTCAACAATAAAAAACCCTAAACCCTCAAAAATAGTTAACATTAAACCGTCTACCAGAAAAAACCATATACCCTAATCTAACAAACATCCTAGACTCTCAGCTCAAAAACCATATACATTCAAAACCCAAAACCCAAAACCCATGTAAGAAACCCCTAAAATCAAAACCAAAAAAACCCTATACTCTAAGCCCAAAAACCCCTATCACTTAAGTCTAAAACACCCTAGTCCATATTCCTCCATAAACAAAAAACAGTCATCCTCCAAAAACCCTAAATCCTCAACCCAAAAGAATCCTAAATCCTCCATCCATCAAAATCCCATAACCCTATGAACGAATAAAGGAAAATCCACAACATCAAAAAACATTGAACCCTCATCCCAAATGAACCCAAAACCCTTTCTCCAAAACACTAAACCCTCCACCATTAAAAATGATAACATTTCAACCCCAATAAACACATAACCATTATCCCCAAAATACTGTTAAAACATTTCCTAAAAAACCAAACCCCCCATCCCCATAAACTTATAATCCCTCATCCCCCCAAAACCCAGAACCCTATAACACAAAAAATCTAAACCCTCAACCCAAAAAATATGTAAACCCTTAGTCCCAAAAAACCTAAATTTATAGCTCGAAAAAACACAAAACCGTAGTCTTGAAAAACCCTAAACCCTTGGACTCCAATAATCCTAAACTATCATGCCCAAAAATTCTTAAACCCTCAGCCCCGAAAAACCAATATCTTGCTCCCCCAAAAAATCTTAATTCCTCGTCCCAAAATAAAACCAAAACCCTCCACTACAAAAAACCCAAAATCCTCCACTAAAAAATTCCATAAACATTTGACACCAAAATACACTAAACCCTCACAAAAAAAACCCCTATACCCTCTATCCCAATAAAACCAAAACACTCATCCCCAATAGACCCTAAAACCTCATCCTTAAAAAACCATAAAACCCAACCCTAAAAACTTAATCAAACCTCCAAATAAAACAATAAACAATGGACCCCTAAAAACCCTAAATCCTTGATCCAAAAATATTCTAAACCTCAACCCAAAAAACCATAAACCCTCTACCCCCAAAAATCCTAAACCCCCATCCCCAAAAAACCCTTTAACCGTCAGTGGAAAAAAAACCAATACCCTTTTCCTTCCAAAACCATAATAATTCAGCCCTAGAAAACCTTAAACCATCATCCCCCAAAAACCCGAAACACTCAACTCCAATAAAACTAATCCATCACAAAAAAAATGCTAAACCCTTATCCCAAAAAAACCTACTCCATCAACCCCATGAAATCCCTAAATCCTCATCTATAAAAAAATTATAAACCCTATACCCTAAAAAACCCTAATAACTCATTCCAAATACCTTAACGCCCTGTCCCAATATAAATATAAACTCTCATCCCGAAAAAACCTTAAAACGTTATCCCCATGAAACCCTAAACCCACAACCCCAAAAATCCTTAAACACTCTAACAATAAAAAACCCTAAACCATTTTCCCTGAAATACATAATCTATAACTACCAATTCACTAAAGTCATGTTGTAATAAAAAAATTAACCCTGAAACCCAAAATACATTGAACCCTATCCCGTAAAAAACCATAAACCCATAGCCTCAAATAACCATAAACTCTCAACCCAAAAAACAGAAAACCATCAACCAACAAAAAACCCAAAACCACAACCCCATAAATTTTAAAACCCTCATCCCCATAAAACCTAATCCAATAGACCCAAAAAAACAATAAAACATTGACTCAAAATAAATTTAAACCCTCTTCCCAAAAAAATTACATTATCCCATGAATCCCAAAAAACTCAATCCCAAAAAAACTAAATCTCTCGGTAGCAACAAACCATAATCCCTCATCCATAAAATATCATGAAACCTTGTCTGCAAAAAAACCCCAAAACCTTAATGACATAAAACCCAAAACATTCATTACAAAAAAATCATAACACCACTTTAAAAAAATCCCCAAATAAACCTAAACCCCCACCCCCAAAAAAACTAAAGAGTATAACTAAAAAAACCAAAATCGTCATCCCTATGATATAATAAAACCCCGACCCTCAAATACCCTAAACCCTAAGTCACAAATCATCTAAAAAAACTCCCTAAAAATGTAGAAAATTCATAACCAAAAAAAATTATGCCTCAACCCCCCAAAAATTTAAACCCTAATTCCCAAGACACTTTTGATCCTTATCCCAAGAAAACCCAAAACCACTTCACTAAAAAACCCTTCATCATCAGCTTGAAAAAACCCTCAACCCCAAAAAACCCAAAACAGTAAGCCCAAAATACCCATAAACACTTAGTATAAAAAAACCCAAAATATTCCAATGCAAAAAACCTAAACCATCAAAAAGAAACATAAACCCTCATCCCCAAAAAACATAAACAATTTTACCCCAAAAACCCTAAATACTAAACCACTAGAAACACTAAAGCCTCAACCCCAAGAAAAAAATAAATCCTCAGACCCTGAACTCCCAAAACCATCCACCCCAAAAAACATAAAAACTATCATCCCAAAATAACCCTACAACATCAGCCTGAAATCCTAAGCCCTCATACCAAAAATCCCCAAAACACTATGTCCCAAAATTCAATAAACCTCATCTCTAAATCACCTTGAACCCACAACCACAGAAACTCCAAACATATTCCCTAAAAAACACTAAACCCTCACCCCGAAAAAATCATAAACCATCAACCTCATCGATCCCAAAACCCTCTTCCACCAAAAACCATAAAACATCATTCAAAAAAAAAACATAAACCATCCCTTCAAAACCAAATAAACCCATAGCCAAAAAATATCCAAAATCAGCAATCTTAAAAAACCAAAACATGTGAGGCCCCCAAAAAACCAGAATCCCTCATCCCCAAAAAATATAAAACCCTCAGCACCCCAAACCCTAAACCATCATCCCCAAACAAACATGGAACCCTAAAACCTAAGAAATACTAAAAAATCATCCCCAAAAAACCCTAACCCTTATCCCCAAAAACACATAAAAACACATACATAAAAACCCCAAACCCTAAACACAAAATAAATTAACCCACAACTGTTAAAAAACCTAAACCCTCTGCCAAAAATTAGCAGAATAATATCCCCGTTGAACTGAAACCCTCATAACAAAAACATATAAATCTCACCAATGAAACCCCTAAAACATCAGTCCCGAAAAATCCTAAACCATCTTCCTTGAAAAATCATAACCCTTCCAGTAAAAATTTATTAAAATCCTTATCCCAAAAAAGCCTAAAAACATTGTCCCCAAAAAACTGTAAACCGACATCCACATAAAACCAAAATGATCAATCCTAAAAAATCCAAAACCCTAAATTATTTCCCACAAAAAATAGTAAACACTATGCTCCAAAAAACCCTTAAACATAAATAGAAAACACTAAGCTCCCTGCCCCAAAAACTGAAAAACCATCATCCCTAAAAAACCCTTAACCCTCATCCACGTAGAATAGTAAACCCTCATCAAAAAAGACCAATACCCTTAACCCCAACATGCAATACTCTCGAACAAAAAAAACCTTATCACTGTGGCTAAAAAACCACAATCCCATAGCCCAAAAAACTCTATAACCACTTCCACTAGAAAACCTTAATACATCCTAACCAAAATACCCTAAAACCATTGTTCCAAATACTATAAACCCTTATGACAAAAAACCCTAAACTGTAGACCCAAAAATAGAATAAAACCTTGCTCTAGAAAAAACATAATCCAACATCCCCAATAAACCATTATTCCTCATCCCCAACAAACCAGGTACACTCATCCCCAAATATTATTAAACATTGAACCCAAAAAAACCAGAACCCACAAAAAACCTTCAAAATATCAATACTAATAAAATAACCCATACTATCATAACTCTATCAAACATCTATATTAAAAACCATCAACCATCATCAATAAACAGATGTCATCCCACATTTCCAAAAAAGTCCTAAACCCTTATCCCCAGAAAGAAGTCAACACTAACCCTCAAAAAACTATTAAAACTCATCCCCAAAAAACCCTAACCCCTAAGACCAAATAAAACCGTCATCCCTTAGAACCAAATAACCTTCAACCTCCATCCCCAAACAACCCAATACCAACTATTTCATAAAACCTTATTCCCACATACATTTGAAACCTGAAATTGTATGCATGAAAAACTAGAAACTGTCCAAAAAAAGATAAAACCTCATACCTAAAAAATATTAAAACCTTATCCCTAAAAAACCTCAATCCCTCAGCCCCAAAAAACCCAATCCCTCATCCACAAAAAATGATAGACCCACATCACCAGAAAACCCAAAACATTCAACATCATAAAACATGAATCATTTAGAAAAAATAATAATTTAACATCACCCGAAAAAAAAATTATTTTCCTGAAAAACTATAAACAATCACCCTGCAGAAAGCCTATAACATCAGCCAAAAAATAACCTTGACCCTTTCCCCCTAAAAACTATATCGTCAAAACAAAAAACCCTATACCCCCTACCACAAAAATACATAAAACCTAATCAAATAAAATCCATTGACCCATTGCCAAAAAATTCAAATCCATTATGCATAAAAACTCTTAATCTCTATGCCCAAAAAAACCCTATACCCTTGACCAAAAAATATGACAAAACCTCAGCCCCAAAAATTCCTAAAAAATCATCCTCAAAAAACCCAAAAAAAACATCACAAATAATCCAAAACCCTCAACCCTAGGTAAAATATTCCCATAACCCCAAATAATCATAAACTCTCTATCACAAGAAAACCCTTATTCCTTATCCCCCCAAAACCTTCAACCATCATCCCCAAAAAAATATAAACCCTCATCCCTAAAATAACCTAAACCTTCATTCTGAAAAAAATCCCAAAACACCAAATACCCAAACTCATTTTGGTGATGAGCGTATTTTGGGGATGAGGGTTTTGGTTTTTGGGGGATAATAGATTCATGTTTTTAGGGCTCGGAGTTTAGGATTTTTTTGGGATGAGGGATTAGGTTTTTTGTGTCTAAGGGTTTAGTTTTTTTGAGATCTGAGGGTTTAGGGTTTTTTTGGGCATGATGGTCAACAGTTCTAGGGATGATGGTATATTGTTATTTGGGAGGGAGGGTTTAGATATTTTAAAGGTCGAGGGATTTAGTTTTTTATCATGACTATTTAGGTTTTTTATGAGGTTATAGGGTATTTGGGGGCTTAGGGTGTAGTGATTTTTGGGGGTGATTGTTTATGGTTTTTCATGAATGAGTTTTTATGAGATTTTTTGGTGTGAGGGTTTTGTGTTTTTTTGGGATGCTGAGTTAGTTTTTTTTGGGAATGAGGGTATAATTTTTTTTAGGATGAGTGTTTCAAGTCATTTGGGATGATGGTTTTGGGTTTTTTAAAGAACGGGTTTTATTGTTTTTTAATGATAAGGGTTCAGGTTTTTGGGGGAATAGTGTTTTGCATTTTTTGGGGATGATGGTTATTTAATTTTTTGTATAAGGGTTTATGGATTTTAGGGGTGAGAGTTTTGGGTTTTTTTGATGACTTGGGTTCAATGTTTTTTTAGGCCAAGTGTTTTGGGTATTTCGGGGTGAGGGGTTTATGGTTTTTTTGAGCTGACTATTTTTGGGTTTTTGGGGCTCAGTGTGGGATAATGTTTTATAGTTGTTTTTGGAAGAGGTTTTCCATGTTTTTTGGGAATTATGGTGTTGAGTATTTTTGGATTAGGTTTTTGGGATTTTGTAGATTTAGTTATATGGCTTTTTTGGATTGTAGTTTTTGTTTTCTTTTCTAGCTCGTTGATGAGAATATTTTGTTTTGTTGGTTTTATGGATTTTGAGGGTTGAGGTTTGTGGAATGTTTGGAGATAGGGTTTTAAGGATTTTGGTTATAAGGGTTTATTTATTTTTGTAGTTGAGGTATTAGGGTTTTTTTGGGGATGAGGATGTAGGGTTTTTATGGAATGCGAGTTAATTGTTTTTTGGGGATGAATGTTTAGGTTTCTTGGATGATGAGGGTTTATGTTTTTTGGAGGATGGGGGTTTATATATTTTTTGGGATTAGGGTTAATGGTTTTTTAAGGATGAGCGTTTATGGTTTCATTTTCGGAGGGATTAGGGTTTTTTTGGGAAGAGAGTTTTTTATTTATTGTGATGATTTTGGGTATTTTCAGCAGATGCTTTAGTGTTATTTTGAGATAGGGGGTGGGGATTTTTCAGGGAGAGGGATTAGTATTTTTAGGAACATTGTATACTATTTTTTTGGGGATAATCATTTTGTTTTTTATGGATTAGGGATAAGGGTTTATTTGGATAAGTTTTTAGGAAATTTTTCTAAGAGAATATGGTTTTTTGGTGATGCCTATTTTGGGTTCTTTAAGGGATGAGCGATGAATGTTTTTTAGGACTGGTGTTTTAGGTTTTTTTTGGATTGTGGTTTTAGGGTCTTTATGGGGTTGGTGTTTTAGGTTTTTTTGAGAGATTATGATCTAGATATTTTTGAGGATGAGAGATTTCAGTTTTTTTGGGGTGGAGGGTATAGTAATTTTCTTTGTATCATAGGGTTTCAGAATCCTGGGGGATTAGGGTTTAGAGTTTTTAGGGATGTTGTATTTTGATTTTTTATGAGGGTTTAGGATATTTTGGGAAAATTGGTTATGTTTTTTTGGGCCTTGGGTTTAGTATTTTTTTGGCATGAGTTTATAGGGTATTTTTGGGGCTTAGGGTTCAGATTTTTTTAGGGATGATGGTTCAGGGTTATTTGGGGATGTGGGATTACGAATTTTGGTGTTTAAGGTTTAATGATTTTAGGGCATATGGTTTATGGTTTTTTTGGGAATGAGGATTTACCATATTTAGGTTCAAATTTTTTAATTTTGATTTGGGGCTCAAGGATTAGTGTTTTTGGTGGTGAATGATTAAGGGATTTTCATGCTGACAGTTTAGGGTTTTTTGGGATAATGGTTTAATGTTATTTTGGGGTTGAATTATTTTAGTTTTTAGGGTGATGGAAAAGCATTTTTTGTGGATGAGGTTTCAATATTTGTATTGTATGTGGGTGTATGGATTTTAGGGTTAGTGTTTTTATGGTTTTTCTAGGATGGGGATTATGGGTTTTTTGGTGATACATGTTCTGGGTTTTTTGTAATGACATGTTTGTGTTATTTTGGGGTGAAGGGTTTCATGTTTTTTTGGGATGAGGGTTTTCATTTTATGGGGATATTGTTTTTTGTTTTTTGGGGATGAGTTTTTTTGTATTTCATAGGGTTATATTTTATGATATTTTTCGGATGAGAGTTTAGGGTATTTCATGTATGAGTGTTCAAGGGTTTTTTATGATGGGCGTTTTAGATTTTTTATGGCTGGGGGTTTGGGTTTTATTTTTGCTAAGGGTTTTTGGATATTCTAGGATGTGGTTTTTTGTGTTTTCATGTATGAGTTTTTAACACTTTTCAGGGAAGAGGGTTTCGGGCTCATGGGGGTTGAGGGTTTATGATTTTATAGGATAACGATTTTGTGTTGTTTAGGGCATATGATTTAGCGTTTTTAATGATGATGGTTTCTGGTTTTTTGTGTCTAAGGGTTTATAGTTTTTTTGGATGAGAATTTAGAGTTTTTTAGTGATGAGGGTTTAACAATTTTTTGGGATAAGTGTTTATGGGTTTTAGTGACTAAGGTGGTTTTTTTGGTTGAGGGTTTTCAGTTTTTTGGGGATGTAGGAATATAGTTTTTAGAGTTATGATTTTTTGGTTCTTGGAAACCGAGGGATTAGGGTATTAGGGGGATGCGGGTTTTGGGTATTTTGGGGATATGGTTTTCATGTTTTATAGGGTGTAGGGTTTAGGATTTTTTGGGACAGAATGGTTCTATTTTTTGGGGGATGAGGGTTTAGGATTTACTGGGGATGAAAATTTAGTATTATCCATGGGTGAGGGTTTATGTTTTTTTGTGGCTATGTGTTTAAATATTTATGGGGATGAGGGTATGGGTATTTAGGGGATAATGGTTTATATTTGTCGGGTGTTTATTGTTTAGTAATTTCTAGGGTTGAGGGTTTAGTTTTTTCTACGGATGAGGATTTATGGTTTTTTGGTAGAGAGTTTATCATTTTCTACGGTTCAGTATTTAGGGGTTTTGGTTCTAAGAGTATAAGGTTTTAGGGGGCGGACTGTTTAGGATTTTATAGTGTTTAGTTTTTAGTGTATTCATGGATTATTTTTTATGATTTTCTAGATATGGTGATTTAGGATTATATGGGATTGTGGGTTTAGGGTTTTCAATGCCTATGCTCTTAGTCTTTTCTGAGGCAATGTGTTTATCGTTTTCATGTGAAATGAATTTAGTTTTTTTGGTTTGAGGGTTTAATATTTTATTGGGATTGAGATTAAGTTATTTCTGTGTCTATGTTCTTAGGTTATTTTTGGGATGAAGGTTTAGGGTTTTCTAGGGAAGAGAGATTATGGTTTTCTATGGTTGTGGGTTTCGGGTTTTCAAGAGATATGGGTTTAGGGTTTTTTGTGGTTGAGGCTTTAAATTTCTCTGTGGAGGAGGTTTTAGAGTATTTGAAGGCGGGGGGTTTAGGGTTTAAACTGTCTTAGGAATTTTTTTTCTAGGGATGGGTTTTCAATTTTCTAAGGCTAGGTGTTTTGGGTTTTTCTGAGGTTGTGGGTTTATAGTTTTCTAGGGATAAGGGTTTAGGGGTTTCTGGGGAAGAGGGAAAATGTTGTCAAGGGATTTAGGTTTACGGTTTTTGAGGCTATTGGATTAAGTATTAATTTGGGTGAGGGTTTAGGGTTTTTGGGGGTGATGGTTTAGTGTTTTCTGGGGTTGAGGTTTTAGGGTTTGTTGTGGATGAGAGTTTAGGGTTTTCTTTGAATAAGGTGATTATTTTATCCAGTGCTCAGAATATATAATTTTTTTGGGAAATTGTGGCTTCACATTACGAGGCGTTAAGGATTTGGAGTTTTCTTGGGTTTAGGGTTTTTGGATTTTGACGGTTGTTGACACCCTTTTCCATCACAGAGTCCAACAATTGGAAATGGGAAATACCTTTAGCACAAAGTGGGTCACCCTATGAATAACATCAATAATTGACAAATTCATGGACTATGAACCCCTTTGGAGGGAGTCACACATGTTTCATGAGCGCCGCATAAGTCACTTGTGTTCCACCTATTGTTTGTGAAAGTCACGTGTGAGACCTATTCTTTATTCCCTTGGTGTATGATGGACTATAAATAGCCCGTGTGGGCCCCCAATTTGAAGAGGAAAATTCTCTAATACTCAGATTCAAGCTCTGGATTCCCATGTCTTCAACTCTACTCTTCCGAAAGCTTCTAAGGTAACTTTTTACCTAGAATGGAAGACTAGAAGGGGTATGATAAGACCTGCATGTTTAGGATTCATCAACGCATTCCCACCTAAGTGTCTAGACCTCCATAAATGTGGAAACACTTGCGTGCCAACCCTACCATTTCAATGAAACCTGTGCAACTCCCTTTTTGGAAACATATTTTGATAATACTAAAGGTTTGAGTTATGTCTCTCCCAATTATTACCCTATAGATTATTCATCTCCCAGGTAAACCCATGCCACTCAAGTACACTTGTGCAGCCAAGACATGCGCGCCAAATGATTTGCGCAGCCATACTTGCATGCAAACATTGTCTGTGTTCCCCTCTCCCGTTCACCTCTCCAGTTCAAGATATTAGCCATCGAACACCATTTCAAATCCATTTATGGTAGGGTTACTTTGTTATCTTCTTTACCTAAACGGAATTCTATGAGAACCTCTCCCAAAAACTCGTGACATACAAGCTTTATGTCACCATAGTTAGAGGATTCCTATATTACCTCATCCTTTAAGATGATAAAATATTTTGATTTTGGGCATCCTTATCAGGAGTAGGCCCCAAGATACATGTCCCATTAACCTGGGCCTCATTATCATGAGTATGGCCCTGTCATAGTTTCCTTAAACAATGGGAATCATCTTTAAGAGTAAGCCCAAATATTAATTTCTTATTATTTGGGCTTCCTTCTCAGGAATAAACCACAATCACATGTCCCACTTAATTTTGGCTTCCTTTACAGGAGTAATACCTAGGTTAAAACTCCAAATCTCCATAATGTACAAATACCTTTATGGACCCTACTTCTAGGGATTATTCTCTATGTCCCAGTCTTCATCTACATGGGCCATCATACATACATAAGCCAAACATCATTTCTCATAACTGAATCTTTCATGGAACCATTGTGAATTTTACTGAAACCTCTTATTTCTTAAACCGAGCATGACTCATGTGAGCATAGAGTGTAAACATTATCATGACATCTCATTTTGGGCCATTAACCATGCATAAACCCCATATTTCATTAACCTAACTACATATACTTTGATCACTTCCTTAAAAG
This sequence comes from Viscum album, assembly GCA_963277665.1. NCBI lineage: Eukaryota > Viridiplantae > Streptophyta > Magnoliopsida > Santalales > Viscaceae > Viscum > Viscum album. The sequence goes on from OY728141.1 coordinate 1,900,549,904, forward strand.
TAGAGTATGTAGGAAGCCTTTATAAGGTTCAAACCCATCAATAAATAATTATATTCTTTCCCATATGACGTTATACTATATGTTTATTGTCAAACTACATGGGTTCTGATTCCTTTTTAACAAGTATGCATAGGTATCCCATCTGCGGGTAAGATCAAAACTCTAATATAATCCCAATCATTCTGAAGGAGAAAAAATTTTAGGTGCCCCACTGAGTGGATTTAAAACCAGTATGGTCATCTTAATGACAATGAGATTTATATATAATTTATGGAAGGGTACCATTGACTATGAATCTCTAATACATATGGATGATTCTTTATCGATGAAGAACCACAAATACATGTAAATGATTATCTAAATCCCATACATATCAATCATTGATTGCTAAATCTAATGGAAAAATCATTTTCATACTTGGTGAATTAATATTGATTCATGAACAAAACAAAAATCTATAAGATAGCCCCAGAGTAGGTAATAATTCCCCCTAAAATGTTATGATGAGCCTAACCTCCCATCCTTTAGACCATTGAATATTCTTAAGGATCATCTATCCACAACTAATGAGAACATAACATTGGAATCTAGGTCCAAATGGATAAATAATCATTTCCATGACTTGCGTCCCAAATTATTTGCACAACCATACTTGCGCACCAACGTAATTTTTGTGCCTCTCTCCTTTTCACCTCTCCTCTTCAAGATATTAGCCCTCTAACACATATTCAAATCAATTAATGGCATGGTTCCTTTGTTGGATTCCTTATCTGAAAGGAATTGTATCAGAACCTCTCCCAAAACTTCTTGAAATACATTATTTAGGTCACCACAATTAGTGTTTTCCTATATGACATCTTCCATTAAGATGAGAAGTCATTTTGATTTTGGGCCTCCTTTTCAAGAGTAAGCCCAATGTTATAATTTTCCTTATCATGGCCCTCACTCTCAGGATTAATCCCCAGTCATGGTTTCGATAAGCATTTGGCATCCTCCTCAGGAGTAAGCCCCAATCATAATTTCTTTTTATTTGTGCTTCTTTCTAAGGAATAAACCCCAATAATAAGTCCCTCTTAACACCGGCTTCCTTTTTAGGAGTAATCCCTGGTTTAAAAGTCCAAATCTTCATAAAGTACATTTACCTTTATGGACCTTGCTCCTAGGTCTTCTTTCATATGTATTGGTCTTCATCTACTTGGGTCATCTTACATAAATAAGCCCCACATCATTTCTTATAACTACATCTGTCGTGGCACCATTGTCATGATTTATGATACCTCCTATGTCTCACAACGAGCATGAATGAATTGAGATTAGAGTGTTAAAATAATCAAGAAATATCTTTTTGTGCCCTTAACCATGCATAAAACCCATATTTCTATAACCGAACTATGTGGACTGTGATATCTGCATTAAAAGTAGAGAACATAAGAAGCCATTATAATGTACAAACCCATATTTCATTAACTCTTTTCCACCACATATGACATTAAAATATATCCTTATTATGAAACTCTGTGGGTTATAATTCCTTTTTAACAAGGATATGTAGGTATCCCATCTACAGGTACGATATCAACTCTGAAATAATCCATATCTTTTTGAAGGACAATAAACTTCATGTGCCCCACTGAGTGTCTTTAAAACCAGTACGGTCAACATAATGACGAAGAGATTTCTATATAATGTAATTAAGGATACCATGGACTAAGAATTTCAAATACATATGGATGATTCTCTATCGGTGAAGAACCTCAAATACATATAAAAGACTATAAAAATCACATACATATTAATAATTGATTGGTAACTCTCAAGAAAAACTCATTTCCATACATGGTGAATTAATAAGGATTCGTGAACATAACATAAATCAAAAAGAAAATCCCGGAGTAGGTAATAATTCCCCCCAAAAAGGTGTGAGAGCCAGACCTCCCATCCTCTCAACCAATGAAAATTTTTAAGCCTCGTCGGTCCACAACTAATGAGCACCTACCTTTGGAAAGTAGGTCCAACTGGATGTAGATTCAATGGATCCTTCCTATTCTACAAATAGACCCATTAGAAACCGATTGGAATGTTTGAACCATAAACAAACAAGGTCATCATCATTTCTAGAAGAAACAAAAAATGGTGAACCCGATGTGAATATTTATCCAAGTTAAATGATGTTTTACTTATTTGTAAAGACACTATTAAACTCAATATGAGGGCCAAAAAAGAAATCAATAACATATGTGATCATCCAAAAGATGTGGTCTGGATAGACTTATCTTGATTATGTCTAATATATCAAACATAAAATATTTTTCAAGAAGTCTCTACAACACAAAATGGCTTCTATAAGGTTCACAACTGGGAATGCCTTCACTGCTACTCCTGCTGGATCCTTGTCTGCTTTGGGGACGACATCACCTACTCAACATCTTCATCATTGGGTCTCAAATTCATTGGTGAGGGAATACCGTCAACATGCTACCATCCAAAACATGGAGGCTGATCAACAAGACCTACATGTTAACAAACCACCATGGTTGTCCAGATAGTGACAACCACTGGTCAAGAAGCTGGTGGTGCCAACCAACATCATCAACCATTTCTGGTCATTATCCCCAGAACGCAACAACTAGTCCCTCCTATATTGCAGGGAGGTGAATGAAGATGTCAATCAAGGCCTCAGTTCAAGAATACATGAGTCCTTCTTGAGGAATCCCACAAAAAATCGCTTCCAGACTCATGCAGTAGTGCACACTCAACATGCTGAGGGTATCGCCTCTAGGCATTCAGCTCAGTTTCTCAAACACGAGCACGCAAGCGGAACCATCAGTGGTGATATTCATCCAACAGGGAGCAGCTTCCTACCTCTCCACCCTCCAAAAATGTCCATAAACCTAACATGATGGAAATAAAAAAAAATGTCCATATACACCTGTCTGTACTAATTTCACTACCCAGTATACTCGTCTAGCAGTAACACATCAATCACTTCAAGAAATTCTGGTGGAGTACTATAGGTAGGCATATAAAACTATTTATAAATAATCATCTAGTCAGCAGGCTCGTCTGACTGCATCCAAAGATGCATGCTGACCAAATGTGGTGACAACCTATAAACTGGCACATCCACATTCTTACACTCATCAATTCTTCTTTTAGTCTCGTCTTCTACTATTGAAGGATTTTCATCATTAATATTCAGTGGAGAACAATCAGTAAGCACATACACCATAAATTCATCAAACTAACCTACAGTATCGTTTGGTAGCACCCGGAGATCTCAATTGGAAAGCTCCAATGAAAAATAGGAGGCAAACACACCTTTTTTCCGCCACACATTAGTACTGTCATAATTCAATGACAGAAAAATGAGGATAGGAGTAGGAGCACACATGTAACAGCCCATGATTTTACGAAAAATATTCTTTTTAATTTCATTAATGTCGTGTGTTGTACGCTACACCAAAAGGAGCTTGCATAACATGCATACCTGACTTGGCTTTCATTACACACAAGCGCGACCTTCCACGATAGCGTGTGTTGTACGCAATACCGAGTTTCTCTAAACAACGATATGCTATTAAAATATTATTAAAACTAGCCGTTATGAATAGTAATTCTGACTTTTTGAAATTTTATAAATTTTATTTTTGAAAATTGACCTCATTTTTGGATTCAGAGTATCAAAATTAGCCTAGGGTTAAATTTTGGTATTTTTCTGAAAACATTCAATTTTTTATGAATAGTGAAAACACCGAGTTACTATTTAAAACCCGACTCTTTATTTAAATAATTATTTATTTTATTTAAATTTATTTTAGGACAAAATCGATACATAATACAAATATAAGTTCAATATAATTCATTGGAGTCATTTTTTTATAATTTTAGATATATAAAAATTTTATTGAACTTTTGCCCGTCTTTTACCCACCTCCCAGGAGAATTTGCAAATTTACATAAAACATAATTTTACCGCTTTTTTGAATGGAATTTAAAAAATCCGAGAGACATGGTTGATGCCAGTAAGTAAAATGTGGTTCAATGAGATGAAAATAATTTTTGGTGAATATAAGCTTTTTACTTTTATTTACCACGGTTAAAAGTAAATAGGGTAATTAAGGGTAAAAATTATATTATTATTACCATAACACATGTCTAAATTCTATTGGATAAGTTTAATTCGACCAAAAACAACCTTATAAATAAAATATGACCATTTAGGCCCATTTGGATTAGATTATGACATTTATTATTAATTTATTTAAAGAAGGGTTAAAATAGTTAAAAATCTAAGATTAATAAGTAAATAATTTTTAATATAGGGTTATACATTAGATAAATTCGACTATAAAAATTATTTAGAAATATAAAAATATTTCCTACATAATCGTATTTTATTGGTAATTTTTAGACATTAAATATTTTAATTTATTTATGACACAAATATGATGCAGTAATTAACTTATTAATGCAATATTGACATAATTGAAGTTATAAATACCCAAATAAATGTAATTTGAGACTTTTTAATAATTCAACTAACTTTATAGGTTAATATGACATGTTTATATTGATTTAATTAACTTTTTTTAATTAGTAATTCTGTTATGATTTTCACAAAAATCAATTACAAAATAGTGTCAAAATTGACATAAAATAGTTTTTAAAACGAATATTATATTATTAATTGTTATTATATTCCTAAAAATCTAAGGTTAGGCCAAGATACTTATATCATGATAGATGTATCATTAATGGACCACTTGGGGGTATCTTGGATGTATATGGTATGTTTATTAACTATATAATATAAAAATACAAAGTGACATGGTAAATGTCAATCTAATTTACTAAGAGTTAAAACTAAATGATAGGGTTAATATAATGACCTAAACTTGTCCAAATTTTATTGGATGAGAGTATTTCGACCCATCCCTACCGTATATTTGACATATATCAATTTGGAGCTATTAAAAACCTAATTTGACTTTATAATAAAATAATATTTTTTGTTATTCCAAAGGTGCCCCTCTCCTCCTTTATAAAAGGGCACCTCCTCCCTCTCTTCCTCACACCACTTTGAGCATTCCAGCAGGGCCAAACCCTTAAAATTTCTCTTCTACACTTCCATATAAACATCTTAGAGGTGTTGGTCTTCTGCAAAGACCAATTTTAGTGCCCTAAGAGGAAGTCTCAAAGTGGCGCTTCAAAGAAGAGGTAATGTCCATTACCGATTCATTCAAATTTATTTCTTCTTCCACTTCTTTTCTATACTTGTTTCATTATGAAAGAATAACATCAGTATCACCCATATACTTATCTGTTATTATATGTATGAAACAACCCTATTTCACCGTCTATCCATCCTACAGAAAACGAAATCACAGCGCGTGCGTACGTACGGAATACCGTCTCCACGCCGTGGTGTAATCTATTTTCCACCACCACCTTACTTGGATGGGTATAATGGTGTAAATAATAACTATATATTAATATTTTAAAGTTATATTGATTCTGAAATATTATATATACACTCCATTACAATTTCACGATCAGGGGAACAATATCATTGCTCGTGCGTACGTACGGAATACCGTCTCCACTATGTGATGCGACTCGTTCTACATGATCTACATTGAATAATGATTATATAAATGAATTGAATGAAGTAATATGATATATATTACACTAATACCATTCTTTAAATGAGGTATCTATAACCTAAAAAGAAGAATAATAATTTATTCGACAAAACACGCATAAGAACAAAAAAGTAATAAACACCCTAATAACAAGTTGTAATGAAATATTACTTATAAGAAGCTAAGAATATAGCCATATATGATATCATAAAAATAAGTATGATTCTGTAATAAGTCAATAACATTATTTAAATAATTATACAGGAGGTTCGGACACTTACGAAACAAATCGGACCTAAGGTAAGGGAAAATATCACAATCTCATTTTTATCAGAGATTTTTTATACTTTAGAATTTACTGGGTTGTATTTTATCATCCACATACATGTTTCCTCGATATGTAATATTATTTACATCCACCTAAAATTTTTTAAATCCAATTTTACCCTTCGGTGAGTTCTTAGTAAAAGATATGAAAGGAATCTTTTGTCGTTTTTCATATGAGGTACTTTTTGAATTTTCTGAAAAAGGTACTAGAAGAATTTTTTTTACTTATACTGCATGAATGGATTTTTAAAACAATATTTCCAAGAATATTCCATTATATGTTTTCAAGTTTATTTTTAATAAACTTCATTTATTTTAAAATTGTATGACATGTTCAGACAGGAAAAAAAATTTGAAGTAGAAAGGAAATTTTCCTCAAGAATGGAGTTCAAGTGTTTTATCAAAATTATTTGCCATATAAGATAATATAGGGTTCAGTTTCTATCCCTATTATTACATTGATTTGATTATGTTGTGATGGAATTATTTTTATGAATTCCTTTATCTTTTATGAATTGTTTTATGATGTCATGTTGTTTAAGAATCCCATTTTTATTTCATGGGTTATGCTATGATGTATGGTTTATGATTTTGTGGCACACATAAGAATTGTATCATTATGAGATGGGTGGGACCTATATATCCTTCCAATGCATTGGGTAAAGATTTTATATCTCATGAGCTAAACATGGCTGGAATGGCAGGTTAAACCTGTTCAGTGAAATAGGACTGAAATGAGGAATGAACTCAGTTCAGAAATGGACTTTGTCCACTAAGATAGTCTTGGAAATGAGTCTTGACTAATTAGAAATGATTCTCTATGATAATCTGTGTATGCCACAAAGCTTCATGTTTTCTGTTATGATTATTGTGATTACATTTCACTACCATGATTTATCCCATGTTATGAAATTATGATCTATTTTGCAGGGTAAGAGTTCCAAAAGTTTATGTCATTATGAATATGATGTGATTGATATTTCTTTTGTTTACCCTTACTGAGAATTTGAGATCACCCTTTTTATGTTTTATTTTCCCCCAGGATTAAAAGAAAGGTTTTAGGTAAGGAAACAAAAAGTGGATGATCATTATGGGAGATGTTGAAGATCTTTCGCCATGATTAGAAGATTTCATTCCATGTTTCCAAAGACACTAAACTATTACGGTCCTTGTGTGTCTGTTTTTGTTATGTATTATTTATTCCGAAAATGTAATTTAATATCTATGTATGTAAAGCTTCGGGTCTCTACATTTGGTATCAGAGGAAAGGTTTAGTCAACCTTTTGAAACTAGGATGCGAAAACTTTAGTGAGATTCCAAGAGATATTTAAAAGGTATGTATAGGGATGTCCCTAAAGTTTAGTATAAGTATAGGATATAGTCCTAGAATTATGATAACTATATTAGAATTAAACCTAAGATATTAGATATTGAAGGTACACCACCTTTATTATGTTGTTTTCCCTAGCATGATTTTTTCATCTCACACTATACTTTTTGAGTTTTAGACGATGGATGGAACCTGAAGGAACCATGTTGATCAATGCAATGGAAAATGTAATGATTGTCCTCATGAACAAACAAATGTTATGGGAGATGGAGTGAAAAATCTTATTGATATACTTACACAAGCTATGAATCATTCTGGACTTCCAAATGAGGAGAGAAGGGAACAATATTCTATTGAGTCCTTCATGAGGCAACGTCCACCTTCTTTTAGTGGGTCTTCTGATCCACTTGTTTCTGAAAAATGGATCAGTACCACTGAAAAGATATTTTCAGTTCTTCAATGTTCTGAACATGATAAATTCATATTAGCAGTGTATCATTTGGAAGGTGATGCTGATCAATGGTGGAATCTTATTAATAATACAAGGCAAAGGGATGAAATTGAGTCCATGGAATGGGACGAGTTCAAGAACTTATTTTTCAATAAGTACTTCCCTCGTATTCTCCGAACAAAGATGGAGAAGGAGTTTCTTGAACTAAAGAAAAAGGATGAGGAATCTGTTGGTATATATGAAGCGAATTTTACAAGACTTGCAAGGTATGCATATGGCATTATCGTCCAACCTGAAAGTAAAATTGATCGATTCTTCAGTGACTTACACCCATATCTTCGAAGGGAATTAGCTATAAGAGACTTCAGTAGCTATGAAGAAATTGTGTGTTGTTCTATCATGGTAGAAATGGAGTTTGGTGTTACATATCAATCTCATGGTTTTGAAATGAAACGAAAGATGGAGTTCAAGGGGAAATCTCAGAATAATGGTGAAACGAAGAAGAATGTTTCCTTATGCTCAAAGTGTGGAAAGAAGCATGTTGGAGATTGTCTTAAAGGGACTAGAAAATGTTTTATGTGTGGAAAAGAAGGTCATCGAGCAGCTGAGTGTCGAAGTAGTGGAAAAAAGGTTGCTAATTGTGTGAAGAAAGAAAAGACTGCAGAGAATGCACCAACAACACTTCAATGCTTCAACTGAAATGAAATGGGGAATTATGCAAATCAATACCCTAATCCAAGGGTTAATGATGATCGACATGAGCAACCACTTAAGGCAAAGGACAATGGGACGTCACATGCGATCACTATTGGAGATGTTGAATATGAAAACGATGTGGTGGAATGATTATCTGTTTATGTAATGGGATTCCAAAATAATGTTGTATAAAGTATCGTGGAATATTGGAATATTTATGTATTGGTCTATTGTGGTTTTCAATAATTTTATGGTACCGGTAACCATGGAAAGTGATTGTGAAATTTTGGTAAGAAGGTGATATGCGCATAATGAAGGGAAAAGAAGATATTGAGATGTGTGATTGTATTCATGAGCTCATGATTGATATAAGGACTAAGTGATATCATGGTTTGAGTATAAAGAATTTTGAGGATTTTTATATTTGGAAAGTGTTATCTTTTAACTGCATTCATGTTTTTGCTAAGGTTTAATGGGTATTCATTCTTCAAGAGAATACATGATTTAGGTATTCACATGTTTATAATTTGACCAAAAAGATATATCTTATGATATATGGGGGATAAATGATGGCATTCATGTGATTGTTATGTGATATTTCAAGTAATAATTTTCTTTATACTATGAGCTTGGACCAAAGTATTTTAGACAAGCCTAAATATTGGAATGGATTATGTTGGACATAAGTTATTATTGTATAAGGATAGAACTTTTTTCGATATTATTGATGGGATTTATAGTAATATTGTTTTAGAAAAACGACAACTTGCAGGATGGGCGACAACCCATCGTGTCGGACAAGGCCGTGGGAATCGAACCCACAACCGAAGTGCGACTGACCTTTATCACCTACCAGTGGCCTACAGGAAGTCCCTGGTTAGTAGAAACTAGTTTTATTTTAATACGCTGTATGATATATAAATTATAAGTTCATTTTTGGAATTGTATACGATTAACCTCACCATAGATGGACTTATGTATATTGGATAACTTTTGCTAACGTTTTGTTTGGAATAGATGGAATGACCCATCGTTCTATCACATGATCTATTAACACTTCACGAATAACAAATTCAAATTCATTTCTTTAAGAGATGAAGTATAAATTGTTCAAAGCACGAACTATACTGAGATTGTACCAAAATAAAGTAAGTATTTATTCTAAATCAAATTCTCCAACATTAGGGAAATGATCTTGAAAACCAAAAATGTTGTCCTAGTGACCTTATATCCGATGAATCAGATGGTACCCTAGATCATCACAAATTTATGGCTTTGTGATTGTTGGATTTTTCATATCCATGTTCTCTACCACTCTCCATCAGAACATGACAGTTAGATTTCTCTTCAATATCCATATTTTCTCCTATGTTCTCCTATGTGGAAACCCAATGATTAATTAATTTGGGTAACCGTTACGTTTCATAGGTTAGTTTTTTATCCAAGTTTTTGTATTCCTTTTTACGATGTGGGATTCTATCAAAGGGACTTTCAAGTAGTAAACAATTTATTACCCCGACAAATTTCGAGGGCGAAATTCATTTTAAAGGGGGTAGAATGTGACACCCCAAGATTTTACGAAAAATATTCTTTTTAATTTCATTAATTTCTTATGTTGTATGCTACACCAAAAGGAGTTTGCACAACACGCATCCCTGACTTGGCTTGCATTACACGCAAACGCGACCTTCCATGATAGCATGTGTTGTACGCAATACCGAGTTTTGCTAAACAACGATATGTTATTAAAATATTATTAAAACTAGCCGTTAAAAATAGTTATACCGTCTTTTTGAAATTTTATAAATTCTATTTTTGAAAATGGACTTCATTTTTGGATTCGGAATATCGAAATTATCCTAGGGTGAAATTTTGGTATTTTTCTGAAAACGTTCAATTTTTTATGAATAGTGAAAACAGTGAGTTACTATTTAAAACCTGACTTTTTATTTAAATAATTATTTATTTTATTTAAATTTATTTTAGGTCAAAATTGATACCTAATACCTATATAATTTCAATATAATTCATTGGAGTAATTTTTTTGATAATTTTAGATATATAAAAATGTAATTGAACTTTTGACCGTCTTTTACCCACCTCCTAGGAGAATTTGCAAATTTACATAAAACATAATTTTACCCCTTTTGTGAATAGAATTTCAAAAATCCGAGAGACACAGTTGATGTCTGTAAGTAAAATTTTGTTCAATGAGATGAAAATAATTTTTGGTGAATAGTAACTTTTTTACTTTTATTTACCATAATTAAAATTAAATAGGGTAATTAAGTTTAAAAATGATATTATTATTAACATAACACGTGTCTTAATTCTATTGGATAAGTTTAATTCGACCAGAAACAACCTTAGGAATAAAATATGACCATTTAGGCCCACTTGGATTAGATTAGGACATTTACTATTAATTTATTTAAAGAAGGGCTAAAATAGTTAAAATCAATGTTCAATAACTAAATTATTTTTAATATAGGGTTATACATGAGATAAATTAGACTATAAATATTCATTAGAAATATAAAAATATTTCCTACATAATGGTATTTTATTTGTTATTTTTAGACATTAAATAATTTAATTTATTTATGACACAAAGATGATATAGTAATTATCTTATTAATGAAATATTGACATAATTGAAGTTATAAATACCCAAATAAATGTAATTTGAGACTTTTTATGAATTACACTAATTTTATAGGTTAATATGACACGTTAGTATTGATTTAATTAACTTTTTTCTAATTAATAATTCTATTATGATTTTCACAAAAATCAATTACTAAATAGTGTCAAAATTGACATAAAATATTTTTTAAAAAAATATTATATTATTAATTGTTATTATATTCCTAAAAATATAAGGGTCGCCCAAGATACTTATATCATGATAGGTGTATCATTAATGGACCACTTGGGGGTCACTTGGATGTATATGGTATGTTTATTAACTATATAATATAAAAATACAAAGTTACATGGTAAATGTCAATCTAATTAACTAAGAGTTAAAACTAAAAGATAAGGTTAATATAATGACATAAACTTGTCTAAATTCTATTGTATGAGAGGATTTCGACCCATCACCACCTTATCTTCGAAATATATCAATTTAGAGCTATTAAAAACTGAATTTGACTTTATAATAAAATAATATGTTTAGTTATTCCAAATGTGCCCCTCTACTCCCTTATAAAAGGGCACCTCCTCCCTCTCATCCTAACACCACTTTGAGCCTTCAAGCTCGCCCAAACCCTGCCAATTTTTCCTCTCCACTTCTCTAGAAACATCATAGAGGTGCTGGTCTTCTTAAAAGACCAATTTTAGTGCCCTATGAGGAAGTCTCAAAGAGGCGCTTCAAAGAAGAGGTAATGCCCGTTACCGATTCATTCAACTTTATTTCTTCTTCCACTTCGTCTTCTTTATTTGTTTCATTATGAAGTAATAACATCAGTATCAACCACATACTGATATGTTATTATAAGTATTAAATAACCCTATTTCACCATCTATCCATCCTACGGAAAATGAAATCACCGCGCGTGCATACGTACGGAATATCGTCTCCACGCCGTGGTGTAATCTATTTTCCACCACCACCTTAATTGGATGGGTATAATGGTGTAAATAATAACTATATATGATTATTGTAAATTTATATTGATTCTGAAATAGTATATATACACTCCATTACAATTTCATGATCATTGGAACGATATCATCGCTCGTGCATACGTACGGAATACCGTCTCCACGATGTGATGTGACTCGTTCTACATGATCTTCATTGCATAATGATAATATAAATGAATTGAATGAATGAATATGATATATATTACACTAATAACATTCTCTAAATTAGGTATCTATAACCTAAAAAGAAGAATAAGAATTTATTCGACAAAACACGCATAAGATCAAAAAAGTAATAAACACCCGAATAACAAGTAGTAATGAAATATTACTAATAAGATGCTAAGAATATGACCATATATGATATCATAATAATAATTATGATTCTTTAATAAGTCAATAACATTATTTAAATAATTATACAGGATGTTTGGACACTTACAAAACAAATCAGACTTAAGGTAAGGGAAAATATCACAATCTCATTTTTATCCGAGATTGTTTATACTTTGGAATTTACTGGGGTGTATTTTATAATCCACATCCATGTTTCCTCGATATTTAATATTATATACATCCACCTAAAATTTTTTAATTCCAATTTTACCCTTCGGTGAGTTTTTAGTAAAATATATGAAAGGAATCTTTTGTCGTTTTTCGTATGAGGTACTTTTTGAATTTTCTGAAAAAAGTACGAGAAGATTTTTTTTAACTTATACGGCATGAATGGATTTTTGAAACAATATTTCCAAGAATCTTCCATTACAAGTTTTAAAGTTTATTTTTAATAAACTTCATTTATTTTAAAATTGTATGACATGTTCAGACAGGAAAAAAAAATTGAAGTAGAAAGGATATTTTCCTCATGAATGGAGTTCAAGTGTTTTATCAAAATTATTTTCCATCTAAGAAAATATAGGGTTCAGTTTCTATCCCTATTATTACATTGATTTTATTATGTTTTGATGCAATTATTTTTATGAATTTCTTTATCTTTTATGAATTGTTTTATGATGTCATGTTGTTTAAGAATCCCATTTTTATTTCATGGGTTATGCTATGATGTATGGTTTATGATTTTGTGGCACACATAAGAATTGTATCATTATGAGATGGGTGGGACCTATATATCCTTCAAATTCATTGGGTAAAGATTTTATATCTCATGAGATAGACATGGCTAGAACGGCAGGTTAAACTAGTTCAGTGAAACAGGACTGAAACGAGGAATGAACTAAGTTTTGAAATGGACTTTGTCCACTAAGATAGTCTTGGAAATGAGTCTTGAATAATAAGAAATGACTCTCTATGATAATCTCTGTATTCCACAAAGCTTCATGTTTTCTGTTATGATTATTGTGATTACATTTCACTACCATGATTTATCCCATGTTATGAAATTATGATCTATTTTGTAGTGTAAGATTTCCAAAATTTTATGTTATTATGAATATGATGTGATTGATATTTCTTTTGTTTACCCTTACTGAGCATTTGAGATCACCCTTTTTATGTTTTATTTTCCCCCATGATTAAAAGAAAGGTTTTAGGTAAGGAAACAAAATGTGGAAGATCATTATGGGAGATGTTGAAGATCTTTCGCCATGATTAGAAGATTTCATTCCATGTTTCCAGAGACACTAAACTATTACGGTCCTTGTGTGTCTGTTTTTGTTATGTATTATTCATTACGAAAAAGTAATTCAATATCTATGTACGTCAAGCATCGGGTCTCTACAATACACCTACTCCAAACATGTATTGGACGTATAGTCATGTTCTAGTAGCTGAAATCACCACGAACATTCTGAAAATGGTGAATGACCAGAAGAAAATCCCTACCCATATTGTAGATACCTTTCATAATATTAAAAAAACTTCATCAAAATCACATGGAAAGAAACTAAAATCAATCCCTATCAGTGGAGCGACTCATCAACATGTCACCCTGGAGGATATACACACCTCTATTCCAGTCTAAGAGGGTCGTGGGGCATACTCCCCCATGTCATATAGACAATCAAGTCGGTCACATACACCCAATTTAAATAGAAATAGTTAGACTAACATGTCAATTTCTCCTGATTAGACACATACACCTATCCAAAATAACCACTTTCATCAACATGTGGTTTCCAAAGTTACTAAGAAGGTGTCCAATAAAAAGTCCCATCCAACACAGTTAAAAAATCACGAGCCAATCAGCAATAAGGCATTGATCAATGCTGGATTTCTTGAAGCCCTCATACAATTATCTATTGCAACTCAAGATTATACTCTCACATTTACAAATTCCATAAGTAACAAAAATAATTCCGAAGGTCTTCATTAGACACTTCCTCATGAATTTTTTCTTCATGACAATTTGGTCAATCTCGAAGTATCGTGTTCAGATGAGAGACACAATAACCCTCTACTTGTCCCGAAGACCAAGTGGAAAAAAGTTTCATCTTTTGTTGTAACCCCCCATGGTGGTCCTCCCTATGATGATGAATTTAGCTGCGAAATTCATCTCCACAGTAGTAATTGGCATTGCCTGGAAAATTCATTCTCCGAACCACCCCTGGGTCATTCATCTTCAAATTTGACATATTAATTTTCTACCAATCTTGTTTAATCTGATGAAGTAACAAAAAAGCACCATCTTTTGTCCAATCAGGTAGAGTAATCTTCATCAAATGACAAAGAGGAAGTGCTGAACATGAAAACAAACTGGAGAAGGTGAGATACAATTCTTGTTTTGGCCTTTGGATGACTCTCAGTATGATATTCCAGAAACATTCACAGAATATTGTATTCATGATATTTGTTTCAACACGTGGAAAACCCTTTTTCACATAAAAGAAAAAATATTACCATATGTTGAATATCAATATCATGATAAGGTAATTTAATGGTTGAAATGAAAAATTGACTTGGAATCTCTCTCACTTTCCCAAAATCCAAAGGTTGAAAAGAAGAAGAGAGCCCTTCAGCGTACATGCCTTGGTGTATTAAAAAGGTAGCACCAGTTAATTACCAATGCCCTATATGGTATTAATGTCAGGGGATGGGGTTTCCATGGAGCATTGCATATCACTATGCTCTCTAGTAAACAAATAATGCCAAAAGTGGTCTCTTGCAATGTTATTGCCCATGGAATCCCACATCTAACTGGTTTTGTGTGTAATCAAAGGATTTCTCAAGAGCATGCCTCAACTATGTCTTCCCAATGTAAGTCATATAATGAACCAGTTTTCAAATTACTATTGCATCAATAAAATGAGAATATCAAACTAGATTCTCATTTATAGTATTCATGTCATCAAGTAACATAAATTTCAGAAATAATCCAATGGTCATCCAAGACAGCTGATTTGAGTCGATGTAGGATGATGAATCTAGCTAATTTTAGGACTGTGATCCGCAAAATCAGGAGTGATTTTAAAAAAGTTTCAGATGTAGCAGCTGAAGAGCCACCATAGCTTTCCAGGTTGGGGACTCTTTTTTCCAATCCTTGGGATCGACAGATAGGATTCGAGGAGTTGAGCAGGAAAAAATGGAATAGGCCCATTCCACTAGAATGAGGACTTTTCCAAATTCTCAATCTCTTCCTCATCAAAAGTCAGTCTTCTCTCGATTAGGGAAGAATCCAAAATTTGAAGGCTGAGCCGAATTATCATGAAATTCCCTTAAAGTTACTGTTCATCAAGAAGTTCTTGAGGGATCGACCAAACAAAAGGCAACCTCTCATAAAGGACATTGAAGAAGACAGTATCATAGAAACGATGACAGAAGGGCTGAAATGCGTTATGTATCGATAAATAACATCAATGCAATTTTCACTGATCCCCCAGAACATGAGGCTCACTCAAAGGAATCAGATGAAGAAGTTCATGTTCAAGAGTCTGTATACACTAAATCAAATGAAGAAGGTGTGAATACTTGAAATAAAAGGCTTACCCAGATTCTAGGTATTCCTTCAAATAACCAACTCCCCCTCTCTGAAAGGTGTCCAACAAGGGGAAAGGAAAAAATTCAGGTTAAATTCCACCCTACATCTGGAGAAAGCCAATCACTGTCATTAGTGGAATGGTTCGCACATCAAGAATAAGAAATGAATGAGTTATGGAGGTTAAATGAATAACTACTTCAAGTTAGTCTTCCTTCTAAGCATAATAGAGTTAATCAATCAAGGAAATTTGTTGCAGCTACTGGGATGAATCAAGAATATCCCTCTTTACATGTACACCCTCACAGTTCTAATCCTATGGGTCATATGTGATAATAACCAGAAATACTACCATCAGTGATCGTACTGGTCCATACACACTTCCATACTCGAGTTATTGTACCTGCACAAAATCGAACTCAACCAGATGTTTCTCAAACATTAATGACTATCGTCGAGTCATTAACATCTCAGTTCAAAGCTATGGAAGAACGACGTGCACATTTTCAACTAGGGAATAGAGCATACCCTAAATGGGTGGAAGCAATTACTCCCCCATCAAATTTTGTGGGTTCCATAATCCCAATTTTTAATGTTTCGTGAGATCCATAACAACACGCAACACATTTTTTTTCTCGTTGTGATCCTGTGATGGGAACTACTCAACAAAAAGTAGCATTTAAGATAAGGTGTTTTGTGTAGTCATTACAGGGACCTTCTTTTGTCTAGAATAAAAGTTTGCAATCTCAGTCAATTACTAGGTGGGAAGATCTCCGTAAAAAATTATGCCTTCAATTTAGCTCAACATTACCGAAGACGATAGTTTTTTATCTTAAATATAGTATGAAAAGGGAAAATGATAGAGTTTCATATTTAATTGTTCACTGGAAGGGATTAACATATTCCATAAGGTTATCACACTCTCAAGAAGAGTTCCTTCCAATATGTGTGGCAAATCTGCATGATGAATTACGCACACCATTGATCCCTATGAAATACACAGGAGGGTTTCGATAACTTACTTCAATCACTCAGCATATAGAATACTCTTTAATAAAGACTGGCTAAAACTCGTTTAATTCCCTCAGATATAGGAAGCAGAATAGGGAATGCCGAGACTGCTATAATTACACTTAAACAAGTACCGATACCTACTTCCACTTCAAATCCATCACCATATCGTATGGCTCGACCTCATGAACGTCAACAACAACTGTCTCCTATTCTTGATGATAAAAAAGATCAAAGGCATAATAAGTTTGAGGATTTAAATAACAATGATTATTTTTTCCGAAATGAACATGTTCCTGGTTACTTCATCTCGGCTCTGGAAAACAATCTGGTTCAGTTTCCAAGGCCCAAAATGCTAAACATGGAAGACGATCAAGACCTCCCCAACTATTGAATGTTTCATCAGATGTTGGGGCATACCATTCATTAGTGTTTTTTCTTCAATGACCTTGTGCAGAAGATGGTGGACACTGCACAAGTAAAACTAAAAGGTTCTTCAGCCCAGGTAGCATGTGTTACTACTACTGATCAAGAGGAAGAGGCTCAGTGGCATGAAGACAAAAGTAAAAATTCACAGAAATATAATGATTGGATGGTCAGGAAAGTGATCACCAAAACACATTCCATTTTATGAACACAATTGAATCAACCAATTGTGTCTTCTGCTATTTCTTCCACAACAAAACCCCCTTCATAAGAAGGAAAATCATCAATGAAGCTGTGTAATTTGAAGAAAGTAGAGAAGTCAGAAGAAGAAGATATCATGTCAAATATTAATTTGTGTTTGACACTATAAGATTTTATTCCATATTCATAAAAATAACGGGCACCGCCCCACCATACTGCATAGCCTGAACTAGTTCATCAGGGATAATATTCATCAGATGATGAATTAAACTTTGGTTCTATTAACATTATTCATTTAACGGATCCCTATGCCAATGACATTTTTGATTATGATGAGCCTAAGTTACCTATATCTAACAATGGAATTAGGGGAAGAGACAAAGGTCTAGGATACAGGGGTAGACGTGGATATTCCATAAGACATTATATCAATCCTACCCCTGCTAGAATTGTATATTCTCCAGAAACGTGTGGCCAATCCCTTTAGCGGGCTCAATAGGAATATGAATGTTCTTCCATAAATGGAATATTCAGTTCTGATGTAGTTATTTTGGATGACCGGTTAGAGGTCACACCTTATTCCTCTCAGGAAATAGTTAGACCTAGTCGGTCTAATCTACCAAAGCTAGAAGTGTTTCCAATTCCTGCCCCGATACGGGATGCTTCTACTGCCAAGGCATCAACTTCCAAGGCACCTGGAAAACCACATTTTCATGATGGGAAATGTAGACCATTGGACCAAAAGTATGATGTCTTGAATTTTTTTCCCAATTACTAGAAAATATATCAATTATAGATTCCTTGAATCTATCAAAAGATCTTCTAGAGGCGCTTGTTGAGACTTTGTCAAGTCCTCAAGTAGTCGAAACTGAAATTGATGT
Organism: Viscum album; assembly: GCA_963277665.1. Classification (NCBI taxonomy): domain Eukaryota; kingdom Viridiplantae; phylum Streptophyta; class Magnoliopsida; order Santalales; family Viscaceae; genus Viscum; species Viscum album. The sequence continues at coordinate 1,900,568,451 of OY728141.1, forward strand.
GGCTCACGTCTACCATATAGAGAATGATTCTGCAAAATTACATGGAGTGATATCTTTTACATATGAATATGAAGATAATTTTGTACATGGACATATAATACCTTTTTATCTATCTATAAAAGTCAATGATATAGACATCCGACGAGCATTTTTTGATAATTGCTCAAGAGTCAGTCTCATTCCTATTCGTACACTTTGTCTATTGGGCCTCACCGAATCTGATTTATCTCCTTCTACATTGATGTTCCAAGCATATTATAAGAATGAACAAGAACCTTTGGGCGAGATTAAACATAGAATTCAGTTTGGAGGCCTTGTGTCTAATTCTGATTTCATTGTTGTTCGCCAGGACACAACCTTCAACATTTTTCTTTGAAGACCATGGCTACATCAACATGTGGTCGTACCTTTTTCATACCATAAACATCTCAAATATAGTTTCAATGGTCAAATTGGGACATTGTATGTTGATAAGGTCCAATTCAAAACATGTTAATCTCAGTACATTGAGGCAGAATTAAATCACATGGAGGGAATGGGAAAATCCATGGAAAAAAAGGTCACCAAAATTAATGCTCCAAATGGTTTGGCAAATATTTCAGTAAACCCATTCATACATGTGAGTACATATTATTTGTTTCAAATAAGTCAAATTTACAGGATATACCTAAATCCCAACACTATTATGGAAACATCCATAATGTCAATTACAAAAATCAGGCGAGAGAGAATGGGAGAAATTGTTGATTCACCATGTATTGATGAAATCTTAGATTGCGATGTCTTCATTTCATCCTTTAAAATCCAGCAGTTATATACTTCATCAACCAGGTCAGAAGAAGTTATAGCAATACTAGAGGAAAAAATGATGAAAATTCTCAATCCATCATCTCCTACCCATCACCCCAGGAAGACCCTTCATCGTCAATAGGGTATGAAATGGAAGCCTCTTTTTCATGATATTCAAATTTTAACTTCTCTCCTGAAAATGGAAATACTGCTTTGTCATATACTATGCAAGTAGAAACAAAAGAAGTTACACATATTGAAGAAGAAGAGGATGATCTCATGGATGCACCTTCAGTATTCGAAGAGGGTATCTCAACCATTGTGTAGAACTTAGAGAAATAAATCTGGGTACAAAAGAAGATCCACACCTCAGTTTAATTAGGGCATCCATGACTCCTAAAGAGCAAGAAATTTCCAATTCATTTATAATGAATAATCGAAATGTATTTTCATGGAAGTATATATAAATAATAGTTCTTGATCCCGATTTTTCCACTAATCATTTGTGGTTTCCATAAGATCATCGAGGATTCTAGAAATCCTCAAGAAGAATACACCCATCTTATACCTCTAAAATTGAAGGTGAAGTTGATAATCTTATCAAAGCTAACATCATCAGAGAATTTAATTATCTCAAGTGGCTGGATAATATTGTCCTGGTGAAAAAGAAGAATGGACAAATTAGAGTTTGCGTTGAATTCGGAGATCTTAACCGGCATTGTCCAAAGGATGATTTTCCAGTTCTGATCACAAAACACTTTATTGATGAAACAGCTGGCTACACAGATCTTTTCTTCATGGATGGTTACTCTGGGTACAATCAAATATGTGTGGCCATAGATGTTGAGTATTCTATTGCCATTAATGCTCCTAGAGTTTTTTTGCAATCGGGTAATTCCCTTTGTCCTGGAGAATGCAGGTGCAATGTATCAACGTGTCATGAACCATATCATCAATCCATTATTAGGGAATTTTGTTGAATGTTATATAGATGATTTGGTGGTTAAACATAGACAATTTTATGATCACCTGGAAAATCTGGAAATAATATTCAACAAACATCGACAAAACAATTTGAAGATGAATACCTTGAAATGTGCTTTTGGGGTAACCTCAGGAAAATTTCTTAGCTTTGTTGTACTCCATCATGGTATGAAAGCTAATCTTGAGAAGACAAAATCAATCCTTGACATGTCACCTCATAGAAATTTGAAGGAATTAAGAGGACTTCAAGTTCACTTGGACTATATTTCGCATTTCATTTCCAATTTTGAAGCCAAGTGTTTTCCCTTCACCAAAATAATGAACAAGGGAGTCACTTACCAACAGACTAAATAATGTCAAGAAGAATTCGATACCGTCAAAAAATATCTATTGAGGCCTCCGGTATTAATGACACGTGTTAATGGAAGACCAATTATTCTCTATGTGACAACTTTAGAGCAATCATTGGGTTCCTTCCTTGCCCAAAATAATTATGCTGGGAATGAAAACAACCTTTACTATCTCAGTCATTCTATGATTGAGGAAGAAACTCTATATTCGCATTTTGAAAAGTGCTTCCTCGAATTAATATTTCCATTTCAGAAAATGGGACACTACCTGCCAAATCCTGAGGTCCAATTGGTATCTCATAATAACCCGCTCAAATTTATCCTTAGTCGTCCAATGCTTACAGGACTTCTGGAAAGTTGTGTAGTTATTTTGCAACAGTTTGATATCCAGTATGTGTCTTAAAAGGAAATAAAGGGCCAATATTTGGCCGATTTCCTTGTTAAACACCCATCTGTAGAAGATACATCATTAAATATTTAACTTCTTGATGAGGAAGTTTTCTATATTCATGATAATCCTCAAACATGGGAAAAGTTCTTTGATGTTTCCTCCAGAAGTCCAATAGGGATGAAAATGGAAGATCCTAAATTCAACATAGTTGTGTTTGGAATCATGAAAACTTCCCGAGAAAAGGTAGTGAAACCATATTCCTTCTTATTTTTTGAAGGTGTTACAAACAATGAAGCAGAATATCAATCTCTCATCACAGGGTAGGAATTGGTGCTTTAAGAATAGGTGAATCACTTGAAGGTAAAAGGTGACTCATATTTGGTAATCAAATAAATAAATGGGGATTATGCCATCAGAATGAAAGAGTTAATCTGTTTATTTTATGATAGTGAGTTAATGGAGGAATTTTCATTGGAACTGGGATTTTATTATGTCTTGAGATCAGAAAATGACCATGATGATGCACTGGCTAATGTAGACACATCCCTGGAAGATCCAAATCGGGACGAAACAATCACCAGTATTGCCCACCGTCGTGTAGTTTCACCTTTGTTCAAATCAGAATAGTGTAAATCAATGAAATTAGTCCTATTTCAGAACTATATGGTCAAAATATAGGATGGATGACACCTATCATGGAATACCATTGAAAATGGAACACTCCCACCTGATAGAGTTGGGAAAGAACTAGTCTGGTGATGTGTGGGAAATTTTACTCTTTATGATAGACCAGGTCACCAAAAACCTCTCTAGAAGTGAGGTTTTGATGGAATTATCATCAGATGTATTGATGGTGAAGATATAATGGTTGTCATGAATGATGTACATGCAGGAGTTTGTGGTGCCCCCCAATCTGAACATAGACTTTCTAGTCAAATTTGAAGGCTTGGATACTTCTGGCCTTCAATGATGCAAGATTATGTTGATTTCACTAGGAAGTGTCATTCTTTCCATGTATGTTCCAACTTCATTCATCAAACCCAAGAGTTTCTTGATACATCTAAATACTCCTAGATATTTTTTAAATGGGGAATGGATGTAGTAGGTTCTTATCCTATGACTACAACTAATCAATTTAAGTATGTTCTTACTACTGTTGACTTCTTTTCCAAATTGGCAGAGTCAATACCCCTAAAAGAACTCAGTGCTATAATCATTGCTATAATTGTCAAGTATGACATCATCGCCATTTTTTGGTTCTTTATACCATATTAAAGGATAATGGAACCATCTTTTTTTCATCCGATGTAAGAAAATTGTTTCAAGAATACAATATCAGATCCAACCCTTCATCTTGGTATCATGCAGCAGCCAATGGTCTAGTAGAGGATTTCAATAAGACTCTTTAAAACATACTTCATAAGATGGTGTATAATGATAAAAAGTCATGCCTTGAGAAAATTTTTCTTGATCTATGTGATTATCGAACTACCACTCAAATTATTACACGATCAACTCCATATTCCTTGGTATATGGAATAGAACTTGTCTTGCCTATTGAATTCCAATTACCTTCACTTAAATTATCTATTTTTTATCAGTTATTTATAGATGAACAGTGTCAAAAGAAATTGGATGAATTGGAATGACATGATGAAAAAACATTGTGCACACTACACCATTTAGAATTCTATCAGAATCGCATAGCACGAGCTTTCAATAAAAAAGTTTATATTAATTCATTTATTCATGGGGAATTGGTATTGGTCCTCAGAAACCCAATGAAACCAGGAAAGGATCCACCAATGCTTGAGCCAAAGTTGGAAGGACCATACAAAATACATAAGGTTTACTCCAATGGAGCTTATTCTTTAATCTCAATGGATGGATAACTAATTTCAACTCCAACCAATGCAAGATTCATGAAGAATAATTTTGTGTAACAAAAATACACATATTGTCCTTTCTGTAAGACATTAAACTGCATAGCCACCTCTAACGTCAAACATGATGTTAAACTGTGTCCCCTATATCGTCCAACATGATGTTAAACTATGCATCATCCGAGCTGTTGAACATTAAACTAACAAGAACCCCATGTCTATGACACGTGACATTAAAATTGTGATCACCGCATGCACAAGTTTATTTTAAACACTATTTCCATGTGTTCCCTGGGAATCTAACGATGCGTAAGCCCCACACCATCTTTCATGGTATCAACTTTCATGACAAAATCGTCGGGTCTATTGCTGCTTATTGTTTCTCAGACCGAGCATGACTCACGTGAGCCTAGAATAAAATTAGTTCATGACAATTTCTCTAGGCTGATAACCACGCTTATGTCCCAAAATAATCTTCGGGCCACCTTCCCCAAGTACATCCCAATCGTTAAATCCCTCTCAATTGAACTACACGTAATTTGATCCTTACCTCCTAGGCCAGGTACATAGGCAACCTTTTGAGGTTCATGTCCGAAACCAATTTCGTCACATTGATTGACCGTCATCGCATACGATGCTGATCCATGAAGCCCCTATCCACCATCTTATTCATATCAGTTCACTTTCATCCCAATGATGTTAAACCATGTATGCCCCATCGTCATAGCTATATGAAATTAAACTATACAGTCCCCCATTGTCCATTCTGCAGGACATTAAAATGCATAGGACTGGTCCATGAATATGGCCTTAAACTATTTTTTCACCTTTTTTCATGTTTGATAATAAAACTAAAACAATCCTCGATATCCTCACTCGAGTGTAATCATCATGGAATACATAAAAACACTCGAGAATTCCTCGAGTCCGGCCCCGAGCCTTTGGGCCCAACCCCAAAATTCACATTCAGTCCCTTGACTGAAAAGTACCCCTGGGAGCACATAATGTTATATGGAACACCCTAGTCTTTATTTACATTAGGTTTATAAAAAATTAACTTTGTGTCTCCCTCACTATGGTTTGAGATCTATGAACCTAAACTATGATTTTCCATGTTCTCTTCATGCATGACTTTAAAATATATTTCAAGAACTATGTGTCGCTTGATTCTCATACTAATGAGATACATAGTGAAATCCAAAATCTCAATTCAGGACCCAGCCGAAACTTTATAAAAATAATATTCATGGTCTCTATATCCATTTTCATGTCTTTTGGTCACAAAATTTTTGATACTTGAGAGTTCTTTTTCTTGACTATGCAGCATGTGCCGTTAGGTGGCCTTGCACAAGTTGTCTACATAACGGACCTGTCAGCTAAAAGATTCTACTATTTGACTATGCATCTTATGCCCCAGTTGGCCCTACCTAATTCAACACCCATAACAGGTTTGTCATGTAGTTGTAACTTCATTCTAGGGAGAAGCGTCTTTGGTTCCTATTTGTCTTAATGACTATATGTAGGGATCTGAAAAAAACTACCATCTTTAACATATTTTGTCCATACTCTATTAAATTATATGAAAATACTATGTTTCATAATGTTTCTATATCTGGTTTTAATCATATGATTTAAAACCACATACACATTTTTTCCTATGTTTTTTGTTAGACCTGCGTAGAAGTCCCAATCCTCCAATTCATTGACATTTCTGACTGGAAATATCCTCTCCATGTTCAAGTACCTTTCTCCATAAAGAAAACTATGTGATTGGGAAAATTTGAATCCCCATAAAACATTATTCATATTTTATCAATAGAAAGTCAAATTTATGAGAGTTATTTTGCTCGACTATGCATCACGTTCCCATAGGTGGCCTTGCATAAGTTTTCAACATAACAGACCTGTCAGCCAAATGACGCTACAATTTGACTATACAGCTTATTCCCTAGTTGAACCTGCATAATTCATCCCCTGTAACGGTTTAGTCAAATAGTGGTATCATTATTCTTAGAAAATACTTCCTCAAATGCCTTTTAGCTCTTTTTCCATGTCATTCCTCAGACTCCAAATTTGTCACGTCATAGTTTACAATTTCCCCCACTATACCTGAATATGGTAATAAGATTCCAAACAAATTATCAAGAATTGAGTCGATATTATCCATTTGGACAAAGCTATTCAACCTTAAATATTATCCTTCTTATAGTCCAACAAGCATGACATTAAACATCCAATAAATAATAACATGGTACTCATTAAATTAGGAACCTATAATGGGTACTCTGAACAAAAGTTGAATCCCATCTCGCTGGACATACATCTTGTATGACATTTGAAATATTGAGCAATTAATAGATATTGTTTGTGGGGTTATTTATATAACCCTATTAAAAATTAAACTATGTTTTCCAGGACCATTGAATTAGATAAAAATAAATAGTAATTATCATGATTGAAGATGAACAGTTTTTCATTGATGAACATGATCAGAAGAACATCCACATATTGGACTCTCTTCTATTTTCTTTCAGATATTATAGAAGACTTTCAACATGACTTGTCATCTATTTCACGGAATCCCGAGATTCATCCGCAACGACTTGAAGTTCATTTACATGACCAACATCACTCTCTTCATCTTAATGAAGTTCTTATTTGGAATCTTTGATGGCAATTATACCATCTACTTGGAATTTATCAAACAAATTATGAAGCTGATCATGCTACCCAGTAATAGAATCTAACTCTTGCTAATGGTGAAACTGCTAGACAATCTTTTCCTTGATCTTTTTCTTTAGTTCCATCAGCATTGCAGCACGATCAGCCTTAGCTCAGGTCACTGCAGCATGAAATCCATTAATATTGATCATTAATCTAGCTCTGATCAGGTCTTGACAACACATTTTCTCTTTCTCCCTCCTTCGAATGACTTGTTTCACTTCAACTTGTATTTCTTGATATCTAAAAACCACCATGTCCTAGCATGATGAACATGGATGAATGTCTTTGAATTTTATAATCCATCTCTTTAAGAGGCACCTCAGTTATTATCATCCATATATTTTCCATGCCTTGTGATGTGAGAATTGGAGCACCTTTTGCACCTCTGGATCTGATTCAGTTTCACTATCACAAGGAGGAACATAGTCCATGACTAATGCACTTAAAGAAGTGCACTGTTAGGCTCCTTCCCTGACCCTCGTTGCGTCACCTTCAACTATTTTTGGCTGAGGGTAGATGCTTTTTGGGGATGACGTTTTAGGAATTTTGGTGATGATGTGTGAGCTTATTTTGTGGTAATGTTTTCCGGTTTCTGCGGGATTATGATTGTGTTTTTTAGTGATTAGGGTTTACGGTGGTTAGTTATAAGTGTTTTGTATTTTTATATGGACGGGGGTTGATGGTTTTTCTTGGGATGGGGGTTTTGGGATTTAGTGGGGAGATGGGTAAGGGATTTTTTAGAAGGTTTTAAAAATTATAAGGATAGTGGTTAATGGATTTTTGGGCTGAGTGGTGAGGGTTGTTTTTTTGTTGAGGTTTTATGTTTTTTGGGGTCTTAGGGATCAGAGTTTTTTGGTAAAATGGATTTCATATTTTTTAGGGATGACGGTTTCAGGATTTTTTTTTAAGATGGGTGTTTAAGGTTTTTTTTGGATGATGGTTCAGCCTTTATTCTGGATAGAGAGTACTAGGTTTTTCAAGGTTGGGTTTTTTTTTTGTTTTTTAGCGATACATGTTTAGGGTTTTTAGGGAAAAATGGTTGATGGGTATTTTTGTGTTAGGGTTCCGGATTTTTTGGGGTTGAGGGATTTGGCCTGTTTGGGGCTGAGAGAATTGGGTTTTTTTTGGATGATGGATTAGGGGTTTTCTTTTGGGGAAACAGATATCGTACTATTTTGTTCTTATATATTAATATTTTTTGGGGATGATAGTGTAGGGTTTTGGGGGATTAATTTATAGGGTTTTTGGGGGATTTGTTTTTATGGTTTTTAGGGCTAAGGTTTTATGTTTTTTTGGATTAGGAATTACAGTTTTGTAGGGTTGAGGGTTTAGTGTTATTTGGGGTTGAGGGATTATGGTTTTTGGTTCTATGGGATTAATTTATTTTGGGCCTAAGGGTTTATTTTAATTTGGGTATGAGGGTTTATAATTTTTTTGGGTGAGGAGTTAAGATTTTTTAGTCTACATGTTTTGGAGATTTTTATGAAGAATGATTAGGATTTTTTAGGGATGAGGGTTTAGGAGTTTGGGGTATTAGGGTTTACAGAGTTTTGGTTTGAGGGTTTAGTGTTTTCTTGGGATGAGTGTTATGTTTTTTGGGGGGAAGAGGGTTGAGTGTGTTTAGAAATTTTGATGTAGTGTTTTTGGGGATGAGTGGTGGGGGATTCATGTGGATAAGGTTTGGGGGTTCTTTGTAGTGTACAATTGAGGTTTTATTTGGGATTGATGGTTGAGGTTTTTTTGGGTTCAGGGTTGAGGTTTTATTTGGGATTAGGGTTGATGTTTTTTTCAAATAAGGTTTTGGGTTTTTTGTATTAATATTTTTATGAATTTTTGAGGATGATGGTTTTTGGGGGTTGTGCGTTGATTATTTTTTTGGTTATAGAGGTTGAAGGTTTTTTGGGCTTCCCATTTGGAGTTTTTCATGCTTGAGGATTAGTGTTTTATGGGTATGAGTGGTCAAGGTTTTTTGGGGATGCAGTTTTGGGATATTCATTGATGAGGGTTCAGGTTATATTAGATCTAAGAGTTTATGGTTTTTTGGGGCTCACAGTTTTGGGCATTTGGGGATGATATTTTGGTGTTTTGTGGCTATGGGTTTAGGTTCTTCTAGTTCTGGATTTTTCGGGTTTTTGGGGGATGATTGATTGTTTTGCCAAAATAAATTGTGGTTTTTTGTGTTTGATGGTTGAGGTTTGATGGTTTATTTAGTGATGACAGATGATGGTATTCTTAGGCTAATGGATAAGGGTTTTTTGGATGAGGGTTGAGGGTATTTTGGCACAAATGGTAGAATGTTTTTTAGGGGTGATGACTATTAGTTTTTTTGTGACATGGGTTTTGGGTTTTATGGGATTAGGTTTTTGGGATTTTCTATTACTTATTTTTTACAGTTTTTTGATGTTGAGGGTTTATTGTTTTTTGGATAATAGCAGTTAGGGTTTTTTTGGGACTAACGCTTTAGAGATTTTTTATCTGGATGGTATATGGTTTTTTTAGGATAGTGGATAGGGTTTTTTGGGAATGATTATATATGAACATTTTTTAGGATAGTTTATGATTTTTTACGTGTAATGGGTTTGGGTATATTTTGAGAAGATTCTTTAGGGTTTCTAGCGGGGATGAGGCTTTAAGGTTTTTTTGGATGAGAGTTTTGTACTATTTATTCCATAGTGTCTAGGACTTTGGGGTATATATGTTTAGGGTTTTTTGGTCATAGGGGTTATGGTTTTTTGAATATAGGTTTATGGGTTTTTAGGTCTAGGAGATTAAGATTTGGGGGGGGGGTGATAGTTTATAGTCATTTTGGTGGTAAGGGTATAATGATTTTTATGGGTGAGAAAAATTAATGTTTTTTGAGGTGAGGGTTTAGTGTTTTGGTGGGATGAGTAATTAGGGTTTTTTGTGGATACAGTTTAACATTTTTTTGGACAAATAGAATATGTTTTTTGGGGATAAATGTTTTTTAGAGTTGAGGGTTTAGTCTTGTGGGGTCTGACAGTTTTGGGTTACTGATGTTGGGGAATTGGGTTTTTTGAAGTATATAGTTTATTTTTGAGGATTAGGTTTTAGGATACATTGGGATGATGGATTAGGGTTTTTTGGGATAGGGGGATTAATGTTTTATGTGGATAAGGGTTTAGGGTTTTTTAAGGATGATGTTCTGTTATTTTTTGAGACATAATTTTTAGTGTTTTTTGGGGATGAGGTTTTTGGTTTTTTTTGGGATGAGGGTTTATGGTTTTTTAATGAGGTTTTTGGTTATTTTTTGGTCTAAGGGTTTGGGTTATATTATTTAATAGAGTTTTTGTTTTTTAAGGGATGAGGGTTTAAGGAATTTTATTGCGATGAGGGGTACATTTTTTGGTGGTTGTGGGGTTAAAACTTTTTGGGGATGAGGGATTAGGTATTTTTGGGGATGAGGGTTTATGATCCTTTCATGTTGTTGGTTTAGGGTTTTTTTGGATGAAAGTGTAGGGTTTAATAGGGATGAGGTTTTATGGTTTTTTGGGGATGAGGGTTAATGGTTTTTTGTGGCTGACAGTTTCAGTTTTTTTGGGTTATGGATATAATGTTGTTTTAGGATGGGGGATAGGGTTTTTGGCCTATGAGTTTATGTTATTTATAGATGGGGGGTTGGGTTTATTTAGTGCTTATTTTTGGGGTTTTTTGTGTGCCAAATGTTTTGAGTCTCTTGAGGAAAAGTGTTTAAGGATTTTTAGGTCTGGTAGTTTAGGGTCTTTTGGGATTGAGGGTTTTGGGTTTTTTTGAGATGGGAATTTAGGTTTTTTATGGAAGAGTGATTATGATTTTTAAAGTAGAGGGTTAAGGGTTTATCAATGACATGGCTGAATGTTTTTTTATGTGTGTAGTTTTAGAGATTTTGAGGCACATGGATTCAGTTTTTTTAGAGATGAGGGTTTAAAATTTTTGGGGATGAGGGATTACAATTATTTAGGATTAGGTTGTATGGTTTTTTTGAATGAGGGTTTAGGGTTTTTAGGAATGAAGGTTTATGGTTTTTTAGGGATGAAGGTTTATGGTTTTTGGGGGAAGATTTTTTATGTTTAATGGTTCCTAGAGTTTATATTTTTTATGGCTATGGGAGTGGGGTTTTTATTGGGTTTATTGTTTACTAGTTTGGTGGGATAAATGATTAGCATTTTCATTTGTATGATGGTAAATGGTTTTTTGGGGCCTATGGTTTATGTTTTTGGGGGTGTGTGGTTGATGGTTTTTTGGGGAAAAGTGTTTATAATATTTTGCAGCTAATGGTTGAGGGTTTTCGAGAGATGATAATTTAGAGTTTTGGGGGATAAGGGTTCAGGTAATTTGGGAATGTGGGTTTTGGGTTTTTTTACTAATGGATGACAGTCTTCTGGGGTTTAGGGTTTATTGTTTTTTGGGGTTGGGGGTTTTTTGGCATGAGGATTGAGTGTTTTTTGGGTTGAGTTTTTATGGATTTTTGGGGATTATGGATTACAGTTTCTTGAGAATGAGGGTTTAGGTTATTTTGTGGCTGAGAGATTAGATATTTTTGCTGATGGTTGAGGGTTTTGTGTTCCTAAGGGTGGAATCTTTTGGGTTTAGGGTTGAGGGTTTTTTGGGGATGTGGGTTGATGATATTTTTGGCTTGTGTGTTGATGGTTTCTTGTGGCAGAGGGTTGATGGATTTTTATGGCAGAGGATTGATGTTTATTTGGGGATGGTTTGAAGATTTTTTGGGGTTTAATGGTTTGGGGAATTTTTTTGGATGAGTGTTGTGGGATTTTTGGTGATGTGTATTTATGATTATTTGGGTTGAGTTGTTTTGGTACTTTTTGGATTGGGTTCAAAGGTTTTTTTGCCTTGTGGTTGAGAGTTTTTTGGGGATTAATGATTATTTTTTTCTTGGCCTGATGGTTGATGGTTTATTAGGGCTAGGGGATATCTTTTTTTAGAGGACTAGGGTTTAGGATTTTTTTTGGGGGATGTGGTTTAAAGGTTTTTTAGTGATGAGGTTTGGGTGTTTTTTGGCTATGATGGAATAGGGTTTTTGTCTGTTGGGGATTGAGGGGTTACTGGGGAAACAAGATTACCATTATTTGGGGAATGGGGTTTAGTATTTTTTGGAGAAGTGGGATTAGTGCTTTTAGGGTGATGATTTTGTTTTTTTGGGTTACTATATTTTGTTTTTTGGGTTTTAGGGTTTATATTTTTTTAGGATGAATATTTTGGGTTTTCTTGGAGATTAGGTTTTATGATATTTTTGGGGCTGATGGTTAAGTGTTTTTGGGGGATAAAGGATCATGATTATCGGGTCAATGAGTTTATGGTTTTTAGGGGTTGAGGCTTTAATGTTTTTGGGGATGTGAATTAGTTTTATTTTTCTTGGGTGTTGGTTTTTTTGGGATGATGGTTTTAGGTATTTTATGGCTAAAGGTATAGGGTTTTTTGGGGATAATGGAGTTAGGGTTTTTTTGGATGATGGATTATGGTTTTTTAGTGATGAGTTGTTATCACATTTTAGGGATGGGGGTTTATGTTTATTTAGGTATATGGTCTTGTGGTTTTTTGGGGATACCGTATAAGTTATTGTTTAAGTTTGATAGTTTAGGTTTTTTTGGGGGCAGAGTCTTTATCTTTTTATTAGTGATGAGGGTTTAGAATTTGTTTTGGGATATTATTTTAATGTTTTTATGAATTTGTTAAAGTTTAAATTTTATTCTGATGGATGATTTATTTTTGGTTAAGGATGAGTGTTTTTTAGTCATTGTGGTTGGAGTTTTTTTGGGGATGATAATCGGGGGTTCATGTGTTTGAGGGTCGGGTTTGGGGGGTGAGGGTTGAAAAAAATTTTGTCTGAAGGTTGAGGGTTTTTTATGGATGAGTTTTGAGGATTTCAGGGTGTCAAAAGGTGAAGTTTTTTGGGGATAGTGGTTAAGGGTTTTTTGGGATTTAAGGAATAGGATTCACTGGTGTTGACGGATTATTTTTTTTAGCCCTGATGGTTTATGGATTTTTGGGATGATGGTCCAGGGTTGTTCAGGGTAGAGGGTTTAATTTGTTTTGGTATTGAGGGTTCAATATTTTTTTAGGATGGTGATTTAGCTTATTTGGGGTTGATTGTTTATAGATTATTAGGATTATTTGGTATATGGTTTTAGTTTTTTATGAGGGTTTAGGATTTCATCGGGCATAGTGATGAGGTTTTTTTTTCTTAAGAGATTTGGGTTTACTGGGGTTATGGGTTTAGAATATTTTTGGGGATTATGGTTGATGGTTTTTTGGTGAGAGGGTTTAGGGTTTTTTGTGGTTGGGTGATTTGTGTTTTTTGTTGATGAGGGATGAGGCTTTTATTTCTTAGGGTTGATGGTATTTTGGGGATGAGGGTTGAATGAATTTTGGGTCTGAGGTTGAGTGTTTTTTCAGAGAAGGGGGTTTTTTATTTTTTACGGTCAATGTTTTTTGGTTTTTTGCGGCTAAGGGTTTCAGATTTTTGGGGGCTACGATTTAAGAGTTTACTGGGTCTATACATTTATGGATTTTTTAAGGATAAGTGTTTATGATTTTTTATGGCTTAATGTTTAGGTTTTTATTTAAATCTAAGTGTTTGGGGGTTATTTTTGGAAGAGGGGATATGGTTTTTGGGTACTTAGGGTTTAGGGTTATTTTGAGTTCAGATTTTAGGTTTTTATAGGGATGAGTGATTTTTTAGGGTTTTGGGTATTGGATTATGTTGGATATGAGGGTATATGGTTTTTTGGGGATTAGGGTTTAGGATTTTTGAGGATGAGGGATTAGTTTTTTTTTGTGGATGAGTGTATTTGGATTTTTGGTGATGAGGGTTTTGGGTATTCAGGAATGATGGTTTCGAGTTTATTGGTGATATGGGTATAGGATTTTTGGGTTTAATGGTTTAAAATATTTTGGGTATGAGGTATTATGGTATATTGGGGATTAAAGCAATGTGTTTCATGGGATTGGGGGATCATGTTTTTTAGGGATAATGTTTTAGTATTTTAGAGGGATTTGGATTTAGGGTTTTTGGGGCCATGTGTATGGGTTTTTTTGGGACTACAGGTTTAGGGTTTTCTGGTGTCGAGGGATTAGACATTTTGGGGAAATGTATTTAGTTTTTTTTGGGTACATGGTTTTTGGATATCATGGTGAGGATTTTTTAGGGTTTTTAGGGATATGGGTTTAGGGTTTTTATGTGTTATGGGTTGGGTCTAATGGTTTTGAATATTTTAGAGTTTGTGGTTTGTAATTTTTTTGGGATGAGTTTTTAGGGTTATTTTGGGATGTGGTTTTTGGTTTTTTTGGGTTGATGATTTAGCATTTTCTGGGGCCGAGTGTTTAGTTTTCTCTCGAGATTATGCTTTAGTGTTTTCATAGGATAAGGATTCAGGGTTTTTTTCACCTACGTGTTTATTGATTTGTGGGGATGATGGTTTAGGGTATTGGTATATGATTTAGTTTTTTTGGGCATAGTGTTTATGGTTTTTTGTGGCTGAGGATTTGAAGGTTTTTGGGGACGATGGTTTAGCTTTTCTAGGTCAAAGGGATTTGGGTTTTTTCGATGGAGTGTTTACGGAGTTTCCGAGATGGAGGTTTTGGGTTTTTTGATGCTGAGGGTTTAGGGTGTTTTTGGGATAATGGTATAGGTTTTTTTGGGTTATGTCTTTTTTAGGGATCAATGCTTAGGGTTTTCTGGGGATCATGATTATTGGTTTTTTGGGGATGAATGTTTAGTGATTTTAGAGGACGTGGATGTATGTTTTCTGCGAAGAATGTATATGGTATTGTTGTTTTTGGATTCATATTTTTTGGGGATATGTGTATAGGGTTTTTGTGGCATAAGGTTTTTGGATGATGTTGATTTAGAGTTTTTTTGGATATGGGTTTGAGGTTATTTAGGGATGATAAATTAAGGATTTTTGGGCTGAGTGTAGATTGTTTTTTGGGATGGGGGTTGAGGGTTTTTTGGGGCTATGTGGATAATATTTTTTGTGGATGAGTGTTTATGTTTTTGGAGATGATGGTTTGGTGAATTTAGGGGCAAAGTGTTTATTTTATTTTCAAAATGGATTAGTTTTTTTTGGGTGAGAGGGTTTAGATTGTTTTTGGGTTGATGGGTTATGATTATTAGGGATAATTGTTGATGTATTTTTTTTGGGATGAGCGTTTTTCATTTTTGTTGCTGTGGAGTGAGGGTTTTCTGTGGCTGATGGTGGAGGGTTTATTGTGACTAAGGGTTTATAATGTTTTTCCACAGAGGGTTTATGATTTTATAGAACTGAGGTTGGCTGGATTTTTTTGGTGGAAGGTTAACGGTTTATTGGGGATGAGGGTTTCTTTCGGGCGATGTGATCAGGTGTATTGGGGGCTGGGTGTTGAAGGTTTATTGGGTTGAGGGTGGAGGGTTTTTTAGGAATGTGTGTTGAGGGTTTATTGGGAATTATGCAGTATAGTGTTTTTTTGTTGAGGGATTAGTGTCATTTGTGGATGATGTTTGATGGATTTTTGTTTTTTTGGAATTGAGGATAGATATTTTTTTGGGTATGTGGTTGGAATGTTTTTGACACCTAATGTTTAGGGGTTTTGGGGATAGTGGGTTCATATTTTTTCAGTGTTGTGTTTTGATGGACTTTTGGGCATATGGTTAGGGGTTTTTTAGGCTTAGTGTTGATGGTTTTTTGGGGAAGATGGTTTTTAGGGTCTGAGGGTAGACCTATTATGGGGATGAGGGTTTAGGGTTTTATTGGGATGTGGGTTGAGTGTTTTCTAGGATTGAGATCAACAATTGTATAGATCACTATGTAGAGGGATTTTTTGGGGTGTGGGTGGATGATTTTTTGGGTATGCGTTTTGATGGGTTTCTAGGGTTGAGGTTTGAGGGATTTTTGGTGTTGAGGGTTGATGAATTTTTGGTGTTGAGGTTTAATTTATTTTTTTGGGTGGAGGGATGATTTTTTTTTGGATTGAAGGTTTTCATTTTTTTGTGGTGAGGGTTGAGGTTTTTTATATTTTCTCTTATGATTTTTGAAGGATGGGGGATCAAGGATTTTTTGGGCTGTGGTTCCAGGGTTTTTTAGGGACGAGGGATGATAGATTTTTTGGGATGTGGGTTTGAGGTTCATAGGGATGAGGGTTTATGGTTTTTTTATGAATTAGGTTTACAGTTTTATTGGGTTGATTGTTTGGGGTATTTTTTGGATGAGGGTTGAGGGTTGTTTGGGAATGATGGTTAATTGTAATTTGGGGTTTATGGTTCAAGTTTTTTTAGTATAAAGATTAGTGTATTTCGGGTATATTTTTTTATAGTATTATAGTGGTTGGTGTTTTGATTTTTTTAGGACCAAGGGATTATGTATTCATGGGGAAGAGGGTTAAAAGTTTCATAGGGATATAGGTTCATGGTTTTTTAGGGAAACAGTTCCATGTTTTTCAAGGGATACGTTTTTAGGGGGTTTTAGGTATGGGTGTTCTGGATTTTTTGGGGCTGACTATCCAAAGTTTATTAGGAATGATGATTTAGGGGTTATTTAGGCTTGGGGTTCAAAATGATTTGGGGATTAGGGTTGCGTTATTTTTTTTGGCTGATAAATCATTTATTATGGTGCTAATGGTTTATGTTTTTTAGGGATGAGGTTCCGGGTATTTTGGGGATAATGGTTTAGTGTGTTTTGGGGATGAGGGTTCAGTGTTTTTTGGGTTGGGGGATTAGTGATTTTTTATTCTGTGGGATCAAGTTTATGGGGTGTGTGTGTTGAGTCTATTTTGGGGATTATGATTAATGGTTTTTTGGGGATGATTGTTTAGTGTTTTTTGGAGCTGCAGGTACAATGTTTTTTGGGATAAGTGTCTAATGTTTTTGGGTATCGGGATTAATTTGATTAATGGATGATGGATTAGGGTATTTTGGGTATATGGGGTTAATGTTTTGGGGATGATATTTAAGGGTTATTTAGTGATGAAAGTATATGGTTTATTGTGTTTGAGGGTTCAGTACGTTTGTGTACTGTGGGTTTATCATATATTTGGGGACAAATGTTATGTGTTTTCTTGGGATAAGGGTTGAGGATTTGTGGATATGCTGGATTATGATTTTTTGGGGTTGAGGGTGGAGAGTTTTTTGGGGGATGGGGTTGAGGGGTTTGGGGTATTGGTGTCTAGGATTCTTTGGGGTTGAGTAATTACAGTTTTTTTGTGGATGAGGGTTGAAGGATTTTTGGGCCTGAGGGTTTAGGATTTTTTATTTCTGAGTGTTGAAGGTTTTTTGAATCATATGGTTAAGGATTTTCTTGGGCTGAGTTTATAGGGTTTTTTATGGCTGGGGGTTGGAAAGATTTTTAGGGAAAAAGGGTTCGGGGTTTTTTGGGTTGTGGGTTTATAGTTTTTTCATACTGAGGGATCAATGTTTTTTAGGGATGAGGGTTAATGGATTTTTGGGGATGAGGGATGGGAAATAATTATGGACGAGAATGGGTTCTAGGTTTTTTAGGGAAGAGGGATTTTAGTTTTTGGGAATATGGGTTCAGGGTTTTTCAAGAAAGAGGTTAAGGGGTTTTAGGGGTTGAGGTTTGAAGGATTTGTTGGGATGAGGGTTAGGGATTTTTGGGGATATAATTTTATATTTTTATTGGGATGTGGGAGAAGGGTTTTTTAGAGTCCATGGATTGGGGTTATTTTGGGTTTTGGGTGGATTTGGCTTCAGGTTTGTTTGAGGGTGAAGGTTCTAGTTTATTTGGGGTTGATAGTTCAGGTTTAATTAAGGATTATGGTTGAGGGTTTTTTGGTGATTGGGGTTTAGTGATTTTTGGGTCTAAGAGTTTGTGTTTTTGGGGTGATGAGGTTTGAGAGTTTTTGGGGATAAGGATTGATGTTTTTTTTGGTAATGCATGTTTTTTGTTTTTTTGGGCTTATGATTTAGGGTCTTTTGGGACTGAGGGTTGAGGGTTTTTTAGGTTTGTGTGTTGAAAAAAAATTGGGATAAAGGTTTAATATTTTTTGGTGTTGAACATTTAGGGGTTTTTAGGATGAGTGATGAGGGGCTTGGGGGATGGGAGTTTATGATTTTTTTAGAGGGTTTATGATTTTTTGAGGATGTGGGTTTAGTGTTTCTGGGAATGGGGGATGAGGGTTTTAGGGACATTAATATTAGTGATTTATAGAAAGGATGGTATATTTTATTTAGTAATTGAGGTTTTATAATCATTTACGGATTAGGGATGATGGTTACTAAGGCCACACATTTAGGGGTTTTGGGTTTAGGATTGAAATTGTTATGGGGAAGAGGGTTTAATATTTTTTGTGGATGAGGTTTTTGGTGTTTTTTTGAAGATTGAGGTTTTTTTGGGGATGAGGATAATTTTTTTGTGTCTGAGGGTTGAAGGTTATTTGGGGTTGTTGGGTGAAGGTTTTCTGGACTGATGGTTTAGGGATTATTGGTGTATAGTTTTAGGTATTTTTTGAGGTGATGGATTTATTGTTTTTTGGGGGCTAAGGGTTTAGGGTTTTTCGGGTTGAGGGTGTAGGATTTTATAGTGGAGAGGGTTAATGGTTTTTAGGACTGAGGGTTATAGGTTTTTTGGGGATGATATTTTATTGATTTATAGGGGTTTAGTGTTGATGGGTTTCTTGGGATAAGGGTTGATGGACTTTTAGTGTTGAGGGTTGAGAGGTTTTATAGCCGAGGGTTATAATTTTTTCACGCTAAGGGTTTAGGTTTTCATTGGTGGAGGGTTGAGGATTTTTTGGGGTTGAGGGTTAAGGATAATTTGGGGCCACATGTTAGAGGATTTTGGGATTATGGTTAAAGGGGTTTTGGTTCTCAGTGTTAATGGGTTTTTTGTGTCTAAAGGATTAGGGTGCTTGGGGATGAGTTTTTAGGGTTTTTTATTGATGAGGGATTTGGGTATTGGGACATAGGGTTGAGTATTTTTTGAGGATGAGTATTTAGGATTTTTGGGGAAAAGGTTTTAGTGTATTTTGGGGCATGGGGTTGAGGGTATTTTGGTGTGGAGGATTGATGGTATTTCTGCTCGGGATATAGGGTTCTTTGGCGATGAGGATTGTGCGATTTTTAGTGACGAGGGTTTAGGTTTTTTGTGATGAGGGATTTCAGTTATTTCGGGATGAGGATAGTGTATTTTTTTAGGATGAGTGTTGATGGATTTTTTGGGTTGATGGTTTGGGTTTTTTTAGTGGTGATGGTCGCAGGTTTTTTTCGTGTAGATAGATTAGGGTTTATTGGAATGAGAGTTGAGATTTTTTGGGGCTAAGGGTTGAAGGGTTTTTTAGAGTATGTGGATTGAGGGGTTTTTTCAAATTAGGGTTTAGGGTTTTTTGGGATGAACGTTGATGGTTTTCTATTGTTGAAGGATTTTAATTTTTTAGTTGAGGGTTGTGGGGTTTTTAGGGTTGGGATTAGGGGTTATTTGGGGATGTGGGATTAGGTTTTGTGGAACTGAGGGTTTATGATTGTTTTGTGGAAAAGGGTTGAGTGATGTTTACGGTTTGGGTTTTAGGGTTTTGTGGGGACTACGGTTTAGATTTTATTATCTGATGGTTTAGGGTTTTTGGGGGATAAGGGTTGAGAATTTTTTGGGGATAATTGGCTCCGAGGGTTTTGAGTTATTTAGGTTGAGGGTTGAGGGTTAGTTTTTTCTGATCATTGATATTTTTTTTGGGTCTAATGCTTTTTGGTCTACTGAGGATGAGGGTTTACGGTTTTCTTATGCAAAAGATTAATGGTATTTAAGGTATAGGACATCAAAATTTACAGGGATGATGGTTAGGTGTTTTCTAGTGAAGTGGGTATTGGGGGTTTTGGGGCTCTAGGCTTAATGTTTTTTGGGGTTGAGTGTTTAAAATTTTATGGATGAGGTTTTTATGTTTTCTATGGATGAGGGTTTGGTGATTTCTAGGGTTATGATATTGGGGTTCTTGGGGGATGTGGGTTTAGGTGTTTTCATGTAAGGGGGTTTGGTATTTTTTAGGGATAATGGTAAAGGTTTGTCGTAGGATGAGGGATTAAGGGTGTCTCAAGAGAGTGGTTTATAATTTTCATTAGTTAAGGGTTTAGGGTTCTTTGGGTCTAATGGTTTACGTTTTTAAAGGTTTGATGGTTTAGTGATTTATGGGGTTTATATATTTGGGATTTTTTGTGACGATATTTAGGGTTTTCAAGGAATGAGTTTATAGGATTTTCTAGGGAGAAGGGTTTATGGTTTTTTGGGAATGTGGGTTTATGGTTTTCTAAAGCTACATGTATAGAAATTTCAAGGATGTGGGTTTAGGGTTTTTTGGGGATAAGGGGTACTGTTTTTCTAGGTAAGAGTTTTTTGGGTTTTCAAGGCATGAAAAATTAGGGTTTTCTAGGGTTGAGGGTTTTGGTTTTTCAAGGGCTATGTGTTTAGGTTTTTCAGTGGCATAGGGTTCAAGTCATTCTAGGGATGAGGGTTTTGGGTTTTTTCGGCTAATCATTTAGGGGTTTTGGGGATGATGTTTTTTGATTTTACTGATGATGGTTAGGGTTATCTAGGGCTGAAGGTTTATGGTTTTCTAGTTTTCAGGGTTTAGGGTTTTCTAGGGAGGAGGGTTTAGGGTTTTCTAGGGCTGAAGGTTTTGGGTATTATGGGGTTAAAGGATCATTATTTTTGGGTCCGAATGTTTAGGATCTTCTGGGATTGGGGGTTTTGGGTTGTATAGGATGAGGGTATATGGTTTTTTGGGGATGAAGGTTTAGGTTTATATGGGAATGTTTTTTTCTATTATATAGGGATATGGGTTAGGTGTTTTTTATGCTAAGAGTTATTCTTCTTTTGGGGCCAGGGGTTTGTTGATTTCTTGGACTGCGGTACGAGGATTTATAGGGATGAGAGTTTATGTGTTTTTTAGATGATGGTTTCATGATTTCTTTTGGTGAGGAATTAGATTTTTTTAGGATTAGGGGTTTTTATTGTTTTGGGTTGAGATTTTAGGGTTTTTTGGGGATAATGGATTGGGGGCTTCTAGGTTTGATGTTATTGGGTTTTCTGGGGATATAGATATTGGATTTTTTTGGTGATATGGATTTTTTTGGGTTGTGCGTTTAGGGTTTTCTATGGATTAGATTTTACAGTTTTCATGTGATTATGGATTATGTTTTTTTTGGGTTGTGGGTTCAGGGTTTTCTAGGGTTGGGTTTTTTGGAGTTTGGAATTTTAAGGGGAAGTGGGTTTATGGTATTATGGTGATTCATGTATAGGGTTTTATTTGGATGATACAATAGTTTTTTGGGATGAGTTTTTTTTGTTTTCTAGGGATGGGGTTTTTCGGTTTTTCTGGGATAATGGTTTAGGGTTTTTGGGGGCTGAGGGTTTTTATTTTCATGGGATGATGATTTATGGTTTTCGTGGGATAATGGTTAGGGTTTTTTGGGGTTATGTGTTTAGATTTTTCTAAGGATTGTATTATTGGGTTTTGTATGGATGATAGTGTTCATTTTTACAAGGTGGTGGGTTTAGGATTCTCTAGGGATGAGGGGTTGGGATATTATAGGGTTGTGATTTCAGGTTTTCCGGGGGTTAACAGTTAGGTATATATTGGGATGAGGGTTTAGTGTTTTCTAGTGCCAATGGTTTAGGGTTTCATCGGACTATGGGGTTAGAATTTCCATGGGATAAGAGTATAGAGTTTATTGGGGATAAGGTTTTTGTAACTCTTAGGGATGGTAGTGTACGTATTCATGGGTAGATTTTTTAGAATTTCACAGGGATAAGGGTTTAGGGGTTATTGGGGATAATGTATTAGGGTTTCTTGGTGTGAGGATGTTGGTCACCTGGGGGCTGAGTGTAAGGACTTCCTATGGTTGAGGGTTTAGGGATTCCATAGGATCATGGTTTATGGTTTCATGTGTCTAAGGTTTTAGGTTTTCCTAGTTCTGAGGGTTTAACTATTCATGGGCTTGAGGCTTTAGTGATTATTTAGGATGAGGATTTAGTGTTTTCTAGGGCTTCAGGGTTAGGGTTTTGTGGCTAAGTTTTTTTTTGGGGATTAGGGTTATTGTTTATTTGGGTCTGATAATTTTGGGTTGGATGGGTTGAGGGTTAAGGGTTTTTTCTAGATGACGGTTTAGGTTATTTTTTGGCCAACTATTTATGGGATTAAAGGAATTGGGTTGATGTTATTTTAGGTATGAGGGTATAAGTATATTTTTATTATGTGGGTTAGTGTTTTTATAGCTGACTGTTTAATGGTTTTGGTGATGAGGGATTAGATTTTTATTAGTGATTGGGGTTTTGGGTTTTTTTGAGATGATGTTTTAGGTTTTTTCAGATGAGTATTTTGGGTTTTTTTGGTGAAGTGGGGTTTGGGATTTTTTTTGGTAATTTGGGATTAGTATATTTTTTGGGGTTTAGGGTTTAGGGTTTTTTGGGTCTCTAAATTTATGGATTTCGGGGATGAGTGTTTATGATTTTATATGTATGTGGGTCTTTTATTTTCCATGGATATGGATTTACTGTTCAATGGGGATGAGGGTTAATGTTTTATTGGGGTTGAGGGTTCTGGGTTCTTTTAGGTCTTTGGGTTAATAGTTTTCTAGGGTTGAGGGTTTGGGAGTTTTTAGGGTTGTCGGTTTTGGGGTTTCATGGGCTATAGATTTAGTATTTTTTGGAAGTGAGGGTTTATGATATTTTAGTATGAGGGTTTAGAGTTTTTTTGGGATTACGGGTTTAGTATTTTCCTTGGTTTAGTTTATAAGAGTATTTGTGAAAAATATTTAGGGGTTCTACAGGAAGAATGATTGGGGTTTTCAATGGATGGGGTTTTAGGGTTTTATGGGGTTGAGTGTGTATGGTTTTATAGGGATGTTGATTTACGATATTCAATGGATGAGGTATTAGTGTTTTTAGTGGATGAATTTTTAGTGTTTTGGGTGCCTAGAGGTTAGGGTTTTATTGTTTGGAGGTTTTAGGATATAATTTATATGGGAATTTTTTGTTTCCTAGGGTCGGGGGCTTATTTTTTTCATGGGTTGAGGGTTTTGGTTTTACTGGAGTAGTGGGGTTTTTTGGTTTTTCAAGTGTGGAGGGTTAATGATTTTATATGAATTAGTGTTTAGGGTTTTCTAGGGATGGAGGTATGGGGTTTTATGGGGAGGAAAATTTAGGGTTTTCTAGGGCAGAGGGTTTCAGGTTTTATTTTGCTAATGGGTAAGGGTATTCTGAGGCTAGGGTCTTGGTTTTTCTGTGATGGAGGAATTAGGTTTTTCTGCGGATGAGGTTTTAAAGATTCATTGGAATGAGGGATTATGGTTTTGGGGGATAAGTGTGTATGGATTTCATGGCCATTGGATTTAATGCTTTTGAAGATGAGGGGTTATGGTTTTCTTGGGATGCATGGTTAGTGTTTTTTTAGAGATGAGGGTTTGGTATTCTATATTGATGAAGGTTTATGGTTTTCTAGAGAAGGGGATTTTGTGATTTCTAGGGATTTTTATTTATGGTTTTCTTAGGTCTAGGGTTTCGGGTCTTATTCTATGGGATGGGAGTTTAGAATTTTCAGGGGATGAGTTATTAGGGTTTTTTAGGGATAATTGTGTATAGTTTTTTGGTGGAAGGGTTTTAGGTTATTTGGAGATGACTATTTTTCTAGTCAGAATTTAGTGTATTTTTGGATATTATGGTTTGGGTTTTGGGGTGTGTGGTCTTTGGGGTTTTGGATCTAAGGATTTAGGGTTTGGGGGTGGCGTTTTTGGGTCTTTTTAGAGATGCGGGTTCATGGTTCCTTGGGGGTACAATTTTTGGGTATTTTGGGGATGAGGGTTTAGTGATTTTTGGGGCTGAGGGCTTAGAGTTTCATAAGGATAATTTTTTATGGGGTTGGGGGACAGATGGATTTGATTTAACTAAGGATATGGAATTTTTTATGTAACGCCCCGACCCTAGTTACCCAGAGTCGGTGCATTATTACATAACATTGGCATGATCACAAGAAAGATCAAATCTCTAAAGACCGATTGGTTTAGTAGCCTTGGAAACACTAGATATATTCATAAGTTTTACATTACATCATAAAACGAAAAACTACTACAACAACATATTGTATCCATAATCCACACTCATATCCCCACATAATATCCCTGCAGGTCATTCATAACTTACTTCTTCACTTCCTGGGAAAAATAAAACATAGAAAAGGGGTGAGCTCAAATGCCCAGTAAGGATGACAATATAGCGGAATCTTTCATAAATAAGAATAAACTTTTCAGGCAATGTATACCTAAAACAAAAGCCTTTCAAACATGAACTTTCAACATGGTATGGCATAAATAAAATGAAATAATGCCATTTACTTATTCACATGGATATTCTACTAATCGAATAATCGCATGCAAAAATCAATAACCACTTTCATAATGTTGGAATGCATAATGCCAGACTATCATAACCACATAGCCAAGGCCTCGTGCCAAGACTACAAATAAGATTTTGTCAAGGCCTTGTGCCAAGACACTAGTTTGTCTCATGAGACCTACCGATGCATCGAGGAGCTATAGCGGGCTCCACCCGTCACTTATTAAGTCCAATACATTCCCATATGAAAAGGTTTAAACATAACATAAACATTCGTATTAAAACTAGCATACGAAATGTCAATACTTTCACCATAAACTATGAATGGTATAAAAATAGCACATCCACAGTCAAACATATCACAAAACCTTCAATACAATATAGAAGTTTTGTATCATAATAAATCAACTTCAAATAATCTTAAAATCCATCAAAGGATGTTGACATAGATGAAATCAAAATTCTTTTAAAAGAAATATCTCCTTTTATTTTGAAATCATTTAAGAGCCATATAAAATAAAACATTTTCTTTGAAAATATTCTTATAAGCTTGTAAGGGAAGCTTTGAAGATTTTATAACGGCGTAAAATAACCGCACCCGCCGTATAAGTTAAAAAAAACATTCTTACCTCAATTCTGTCGAAAAGGTTAAAATGGACCTTGTTTTGAAAACGACGAAAAGATTTCTTTATAAACCTCTTATAAAAAGTCAAACAAGGGTATAAATGACTTTAACCCATATTCTTGTAAATAGTAAAAATGTTTTGAAATACATTTTTAAGAAACATGGATGTGGATGATAAAGATATCCCAGTAGATTATTACGTATAAACAACCTCGGATAATGAAGAGATTGTGAAATAACCCTTACCTTTTACTTTTCCTTGGTTGGGGTAGGTTAACCTCCTGTATAATGGTGAAATAATTGTTATTAAATTATACAAGAATCATATACATTAATATGATATCATATATGATCTTTTAATATTGATTTGATAATAATATCTTAGTATTATCGTTGTTTCGGGTGTTAACTTACTTGTTTTCTTTCATATGTTTTGTTACGTAAGACATGTTTGTAAAGGATAGGTTGTATATTATTCATATCCAGAATGATATCAAGTCCTTAAACATCATTTTTAAATCATAAAATGATAATTATACTTTAATGGTTACAATGGAGAATGAATCTCATCGCGTTCGTGGAGACGGTAGTCCGTACGTACGCACGAGCGACAATATCATTCTTTTGATATTAAAATAATATATAAATGGATGGTATATCATATATACAGAATCATTAATATTTTATATTTATAATTTACATTAGTTACACATCATTATTATACCCATCCAAATAATAATATATTGAATAACAATTACACCACGACGTGGAGACGGTAAGCCGTACGTATGCACGTATGGTGACATGTTATTCAAAGGGTGGATAGAATACTGAATATGGTTGTACCATATTTATAATAACATCACAGTATATAAATGATACAGGAGTCATTATTTTAGAATGGTAACAACAAAGGAAGAAGAAGTGGAAGAAGAAATGAACTTGGAAAAGGGGGTGGTGAAAACATTACATCTTCTTCGGGTTCTTCCTTTTGATTTGATCAAAAGGGCTCCTTAGGTTGGCTTTCTGATCAAACTAAGGCCCCTAGGTTGTAGTGAGGGATGTTGGGAGAGTATTTGGGCAGAGTTTGGCAGAACCAAAAGGCTTTAGAGGTGTGAAGAAAAGAGAAGGAGGAGTGCCCTTTTATAAGAGGGGTGAGGGGCACTTTTGGAAAAGCTAGAAATATTAATTTATAATAAATTCATATTCGGTTTCCAAAGGCTCCAAAGTTGACTATTCAAAGGATGAGGTGGGGATAGGTCGAAAACAACTCATCCAATAGAATTTAGACAGGTTTGGGTACTTATATTAACCTTATCTTTAAGTATTAACTCTAAGTTAATTAGTTTCACTTTTACAATGTCTCTTTGTATTTTTATATAATATGGTTAATAAACTTACTATATACATCCAAGCGACCCCCAAGTGGTTCATTAATAATTAACCTATAATAATATAAGTCTTTTGGCCGAACCTTAGATTTTTAGGAATTTAATATAATATTTGTTTTAAGAACTCTTTTATGTCAATTTTGACACTATTCAATAGTTGATTTTTGTGAAACTCATAACAGATTGATTACTTCGAACAAAGTCAATTAAATCAATCCTAATATATCATATTATCCTAGATAATTAGTTTAATTCATTAAAAGTTTCATATTATATTTATTTGGGTATTTATAATATCAATTATTTTGATTTTTCACTATTATAGTAATTACTGCATCATCATTGTGTCATAAATTAAATAAATTATTTAATGTCTAAAAATTATAAATAAAATATCATTATGTAGGAAATCTTTTTAGATTTCTAATGAATATTTATAATCGAAAATCCAACATGTATAACCCTATGTAAAAATTGTTCTTCTAAAAGATGTAAGCTTATGCCATTTTTATTTTTATTTTAGCTTTATTAATATAATGTGTCATTATCACTTACAAGTGGATCCATGGGGTACCAAAATAGACCCAAAGATTCCCATGGTCGACCATGTATCAACTAATAGGGTTAAGACACGTTTTAGGGTAATTTAGTATTATTATAATATTATTTTTTAACCCTTATTTACCGGATTTACCCTTAACCATGGTAAATAAAATATTTACCGCAGTAATTATTCAAAATGTCTAAAAATAAAAGTTACCCATTTACACAATTTGAACATCCGAATTCCAAATATGGAATCCATTTTTCTAAATTCAAAACACAGAAGTGGCAGAAATTAATTTAAAATTAATTCCCGCTGTCAAAACAAAAAGCGTGTTTTTAAGAGATAATAACTATCAAAAGATTGACACTTGTTTATGTTCGGTTTAATTGTAAAATTATGTCCAATGACCAAAATTATATTAAATGGTAAAAATATATTCTAAATATACTTTAAAACCACTCAAATTCATAATTTATCACTATTAATTATTTTGATTAAAAAAGTTGTTTTTAATTAAAATTTAGTAATTTTCACTATTCATCAAAATATGAAAGTTATCCGAAAAGTACCAAAATTTCACCTTAGGCTAAATTCGATATTCCGAATCCAAAAATGAAGTCCATTTTCAAATATAAAATATATATAATTTCAAAAAGTAGGTATTACTATTCATAACGGCTAGTTTGATTAGTTATGGTGTGTGTTAAAACTCGAAGTTGCGTACAACACACGCTACTGTTTTATTCAAAGGAAAGCGTACCGTGTAAGCTTGGGATGTTTCATATTAAAATTTTTGATGTCCCCATTTAGTCAAAAAGTTTAAAATATTGTATTTAAAAAGGTTTCACTATTAAAAGTTGATAAAAGTGTAATATTGAAAATTAATCTGTTCTTGCATTATGACTAAGAAACTCATAATATGGATTCTAAAATTATAAGGATTATATAAAGTGAAAAATGTAGTTAATGCTATTAATGACCTCTTTTAATGCCTTTTTTTTGTAAGTCATGGTGTGATTGAACTCGGTGTTGCGTGTAGTGCAAGTTATTTAATTATTTTGAAGAAATAACACACTATGAAATCTTGGGGTGTTATATTATCCCCTCCTTCAATAAATTGCGTCCTCGCAATTTGAAATTGTTCTTCAAAAATAAATGGTTGAAAGTAGATAATATATTTGTGGGAAAACCCACATCGGAAATTGGGTTACTAAAATTTAGTCTTAATATGAGGAAAAGAGAAATCAAAGGGTCACCACCAAATTATGATCTCGATTAGGAGAACATTGGTGGCAATTAGAGACATATAATTGGAGGAAAAACGTAAATATTTATAGGTGGTGATTGAGGTCGTCAATCACAAACAAGTGTAAAATTGAGGTCCTTAAATTCATCAATCTATGATGATTTGAAATACCATCGGTTTAACAAAACATAGGGTATTAGGATAACACATTTTTGACGTTTCAAAATATCTTAGTTGAAATCCCACATCGAAAAATGAATTAATGAGGCCTCTATTTAAAATAAAGAGTGGAAAGTATAAAGATTACCGAAAATAACACATACTAGGGTTCCATGTAAGAAAATATGGATCTGGAAGAGAAATCTAACCATCAATTATATGATGGAGAGTGGTAGAGAACATGGCTATGAAAAGACCAACAATCCCAAAGCCATAAATTAGTGATGATTTAAGGAACCATCTAGGACAACATTTTTGTTCTAAGTTCCTTTTCTTAATGTTGAGGAATTTATTTATGAGATTGGCTAAGATCATAAGGAGATATACTTACATTATAATTAGAGTTTTATCCATTAATAAATTTCTACCACAAACTCATCTTTCACTCTAAAAGATAATAGAACGTAAAAAAAATTTCTATTTATACTATTCGTACAGGGTTCCAAAATAAATGAATTTATAATTCATCTACCAGATCTTTTAAAAAAAACTACATTATTTAATCCAAGACATCTCGTGGGCCAGTGGTAGGTGATACACCCTTGTCGCCCTTCGGTTGTGGGTTCAAGTCTCGCAGCCTTGCCGGACGCGACGGGTTGCCGCCCGACCTCCGGGTTGTCCTTTTATGGCAATCCAAAATAATCCAAACTAGAACTATCCAAAATACTTCTGTCCAAACTCACAGTCCAACATTCATAAGGAAGGTAAACATAATATAGATCCTTTTTACCCCGTAATAGCACATGAATACCTTCATCATGTATTACCATATTCCTTATTGATTACATTCATGCTCCCTTATTCCATATAGAATGCTGGATATACTTCATTAATCCAAAAATGTTTTAAACCCCAACAATGATGGAATATACAAATCATTAATCAGTTCCAAGGTAGTCAAGAATATCCAATATAATTTATCCAAAACAATCACATATTATTCCAAAATCACTACCTCAGTATCAGAACTATATTATGGTTTATCATTCTCTCAACCATATATTTTCCAAAAATCTATCCTGCTAATGAGTCACTTTTCTTTGTTCCACACAATCTCAAGTCCTTAATGAAATAGTACTGCAGTACAATCCTTATATACTCCATAATTATTATAACAAGTACATTGTTGATACAACACTCAATTGACATAATCAACATAAGAACTCTAATCATCCCTCTTCATCTGTGGTAGTATCATAACTTGATTATTATCCAATAGCATCATTTGCGTCATAGTCTGATGACTGGGAGATAGGTTCGCGTAGTGTCCAAACTCCTTGCAAATGAAGCATTGAACATTTGAAACCATTTTCTTACCCTTGCAGTCATGTACTTTATGCCCCTTTCCTCCACACTTATAACAAACTCCCATTCCTTTCAGGCAAGTTCCAGGGTGTTTCTTTCCACAGTTACCACATATGGGAAAATTCTTCTTTTCCCTCTTCCCTTTATCCATCTTTCTCTCTTCCATCCTTTTCTTCTCTTGCTTCCCTTCAAAGCCATAGGACTCAGTAAACTCTTTACTTATCTTATCAACACATGATATTATTTCTTCATATGATGATAATACATGGGAGACTATTTCTCTTATAAATTCTAGCTTAAGACCATGAAAGATATGATCCTTCCTTCTCTTTGGATCATGTGCATTTCTGGAGTTCTCATTCCTTCTACTAGGCGCCATTTCTAAACAATGGCATACACTAGATCAGTTTATGAATCAAAATACATAATCCCATACTTATAAAACACTTAACATAAATTGAACTATTTATGGATATAATCCATAATCATAAAAATGTCTCCTTTGAGGATGTATATACTTATAAACCCTTCATAATGATTTGTAAAGAAAATGAGAGTTATCCTAAGCATATCCCCCGGGAGTGTCGTAACCAAGAGTGCAGCAAGGCCCGTTGTCGTGCACCAGTTCCCGTTCGAGTCTAGCTCAAAGCGGTGTTTTCGGGTTTTACCCCTAGGTACATCTGTGCCAGAGCCGCCTCTACCTGCTCGTATCCAGACAGGGATGTATTGCTCGGAAAACTCACAAAATCTCTACAATACCAAAATTCTAGGAAGTTCTTTTACACTAATCCTCAAAGTTCATCTTAGGTCTACGTGCTCTAATCAGAGTTTATCTAAATCTAGCTTCTAAGGTTTGTACTAAACTTCCTCTGATACCAACTGTAACGCCCCGACCCTAGTTACCCAGAGTCGGTGCATTATTACATAACATTGGCATGATCACAAGAAAGATCAAATCTCTAAAGACCGATTGGTTTAGTAGCCTTGGAAACACTAGATATATTCATAAGATTTACATTACATCATAAAACGAAAAACTACAACAACAACATATTGTATCCATAATCCACACTCATATCCCCACATAATATCCCTGCAGGTCATTCATAACTTACTTCTTCACTTCCTGGGAAAAATAAAACATAGAAAAGGGGTGAGCTCAAATGCCCAGTAAGGATGACAATATAGCGGAAACTTTCATAAATAAGAATAAACTTTTCAGGCAATGTATAACTAAAACAAAAGCCTTTCAAACATTAACTTTCAACATGGTATGGCATAAATAAAATGAAATAATGCCATTTACTTATTCACATGGATATTCTACTAATCGAATAATCACATGCAAAAATCAATAACCACTTTCATAATGTTGGAATGCATAATGCCAGACTATCATAACCACATAGCCAAGGCCTCGTGCCAAGACTACAAATAAGATTTTGTCAAGGCCTTGTGCCAAGACACTAGTTTGTCTCATGAGACCTACCGATGCATCGAGGAGCTATAGCGGGCTCCACCCGTCACTTATTAAGTCCAATGCATTCCCATATGAAAAGGTTTAAACATAACATAAACATTCGTATTAAAACTAGCATACAAAATGTCAATACTTTCACCATAAACTATGAATGGTATAAAAATAGCACATCCACAGTCAAACATATCACAAAACCTTCAATACAATATAGAAGTTTTGTATCATAATAAATCAACTTCAAATAATCTTAAAATCCATCAAAGGATGTTGACATAGATGAAATCAAAATTATTTTAAAAGAAATATCTCCTTTTATTTTGAAATCATTTAAGAGCCATATAAAATAAAACATTTTCTTTGAAAATATTCTTATAAGCTTGTAAGGGAAGCTTTGAAGATTTTATAACGGCGTAAAATAACCGCACCCGCCGTATAAGTTAAAAAAAACATTCTTACCTCAATTCTGTCGAAAAGGTTAAAATGGACCTTGTTTTGAAAACGACGGAAAGATTTCTTTATAAACCTCTTATAAAAAGTCAAACAAGGGTATAAATGACTTTAACCCATATTCTTGTAAATAGTAAAAATGTTTTGAAATACATTTTTAAGAAACATGGATGTGGATGATAAAGATATCCCAGTAGATTATTACGTATAAACAACCTCGGATAATGAAGAGATTGTGAAATAACCCTTACCTTGTACTTTTCCTTGGTTGGGGTAGGTTAACCTCCTGTATAATGGTGAAATAATTGTTATTAAATTATACAAGAATCATATACATTAATATGATATCATATATGATCTTTTAATATTGATTTGATAATAATATCTTAGTATTATCGTTGTTTCGGGTGTTAACTTACTTGTTTTCTTTCATATGTTTTGTTACGTAAGACATGTTTGTAAAGGATAGGTTGTATATTATTCATATCCAGAATGATATCAAGTCCTTAAACATCATTTTTAAATCATAAAATGATAATTATACTTTAATGGTTACGATGGAGAATGAATCTCATCGCGTTCGTGGAGACGGTAGTCCGTACGTACGCACGAGCGACAATATCATTCTTTTGATATTAAAATAATATATAAATGGATGGTATATCATATATACAGAATCATTAATATGTTATATTTATTATTTACATGAGTTACACATCATTATTATACCCATCCAAATAATAATATATTGAATAATAATTACACCACGACGTGGAGACGGTAAGCCGTACGTACACACGTATGGTGACATGTTATTCAAAGGGTGGATAGAATACTGAATATGGTTGTACCATATTTATAATAACATCACAGTATATAAATGATACAGGAGTCATTATTTTAGAATGGTAACAACAAAGGAAGAAGAAGTGGAAGAAGAAATGAACTTGGAAAAGGGGGTGGTGAAAACATTACCTCTTCTTCGGGTTCTTCCTTTTGATTTGATCAAAAGGGCTCCTTAGGTTGGCTTTCTGATCAAACTAAGGCCCCTAGGTTGTAGTGAGGGATGTTGGGAGAGTATTTGGGCAGAGTTTGGCCGAACCAAAAGGCTTTAGAGGTGTGAAGAAAAGAGAAGGAGGAGTGCCCTTTTATAAGAGGGGTGAGGGGCACTTTTGGAAAAGCTAGAAATATTAATTTATAATAAATTCATATTCGGTTTCCAAAGGCTCCAAAGTTGACTATTCAAAGGATGAGGTGGGGATAGTTCGAAAACAACTCATCCAATAGAATTTAGACAGGTTTGGGTACTTATATTAACCTTATCTTTAAGTATTAACTCTAAGTTAATTAGTTTCACTTTTACAATGTCTCTTTGTATTTTTATATAATATGGTTAATAAACTTACTATATACATCCAAGCGACCCCCAAGTGGTTCATTAATAATTAACCTATAATAATATAAGTCTCTTGGCCGAACCTTAGATTTTTAGGAATTTAATATAATATTTGTTTTAAGAACTCTTTTATGTCAATTTTGACACTATTCAATAGTTGATTTTTGTGAAACTCATAACAGATTGATTACTTCGAACAAAGTCAATTAAATCAATCCTAATATATCATATTATCCTATAAAATTAGTTTAATTCATTAAAAGTTTCATATTATATTTATTTGTGTATTTATAATATCAATTATTTTGATTTTTCACTATTATAGTAATTACTGCATCATCATTGTGTCATAAATTAAATAAATTATTTAATGTCTAAAAATTATAAATAAAATATCATTATGTAGGAAATCTTTTTAGCTTTCTAATGAATATTTATAATCGAAAATCCAACATGTATAACCCTATGTAAAAATTGATCTTCTAAAAGATGTAAGCTTATGCCATTTTTATTTTTATTTTAGCTTTATTAATATAATGTGTCATTATCACTTACAAGTGGATCCATGGGGTCCGAAAATAGACCCAAAGATTCCCATGGTCGACCATGTATCAACCAATACGGTTAAGACACGTTTTAGGGTAATTTAGTATTATTATAATATTATTTTTTAACCCTTATTTACCGGATTTACCCTTAACCATGGTAAATAAAATATTTACCGCAGTAATTATTCAAAATGTCTAAAAATAAAAGTTACCCATTTACACAATTTGAACATCCTGATTCCAAATATGGAATCCATTTTTCTAAATTCAAAACACAGAAGTGGCAGAAATTAATTTAAAATTAATTCCCGCTGTCAAAACAAAAAGCGTGTTTTTAAGAGATAATAACTATCAAAAGATTGACACTTGTTTATGTTCGGTTTAATTGTAAAATTATGTCCAATGACCAAAATTATATTAAATGGTAAAAATATATTCTAAATATACTTTAAAACCACTCAAATTCATAATTTATCACTATTAATTATTTTGATTAAAAAATTTGTTTTTAATTAAAATTTAGTAATTTTCACTATTCATCAAAATATGAAAGTTATCCGAAAAGTACCAAAATTTCACCTTAGGCTAAATTCGATATTCCGAATCCAAAAATGAAGTCCATTTTCAAATATAAAGTATATATAATTTCAAAAAGTAGGTATTACTATTCATAACGGCTAGTTTGATTAGTTATGGTGTGTGTTAAAACTCGATGTTGCGTACAACACACGCTACTGTTTTATTCAAAGGAAAGCGTACCGTGTAAGCTTGGGATGTTTCATATTAAATTTTTTGATGTCCCCATTTAGTCAAAAAGTTTAAAATATTGTATTTAAAAATGTTTCACTATTAAAAGTTGATAAAAGTGTAATATTGAAAATTAATCTGTTCTTGCATTATGACTAAGAAACTCATAATATGGATTCTAAAATTATAAGGATTATATAAAGTGAAAAATGTAGTTAATGCTATTCATGACCTCTTTTAATGCCTTTTTTTTGTAATTCATGGTGTGATTGAACTCGGTGTTGCGTGTAGTGCAAGTTATTTAATTATTTTGAAGAAATAACACACTATGAAATCTTGGGGTGTTATATTTTATGGGGACATGTGTTTATCGTTTTCAGGTTATATGAGTTGCTGGTTTTCTCCGTGTGTTCTTTTAGGGTTTTATAGGGTAGAGGGTTCAGGGTTTTTCATTGTTTAGGGTTTAGTGTTTTTTAGGGATGAGGCTTTAGAGTTTTTTTTGTTGCAGATGATTTTGGGTTTCATGGGGATGATGGTTTATGGTTTTTTGGGGATGCAGGATCATCGTTTTTTGGGAATAGGTTTTAAGGATATTTTGGGATAAGTGTTTATTGTTCTTTGGGGATGAGGGTTTAGGGATTTTTTGGTGGAGGGTTTATGCTTTTTTGGTACTGAGTGTATAGGGTCTTTTCGGGCTATGGGTTTCGTGTTTTTTGGTTCTAATTGTTTTTTATTTTTTTGAGTTTGATTGTTTAGGATTTTTGGGGGTTTATTGTTTTGGGTTTTATGGCGATGTGGGTTTTGGACATTTGTGGAAATAGTTTTAGTGTTTTTTGGGCATGATGTTTTGGGGTTTTTTTGGATGAGAGTTTAGGGTATTTTTTGGATGAGGGTTCATATTTTTTAGGGATGAGGGTTTAGAGTTTTTTGTGGATGATTATTTAGGTTTTTTTGTGGTTGTGGGTTTATGGAATTTTTGGGACGATGGTTTAGTGTTTTTTGGTGTTGATGGTTTAGGGATTTTTTTGGATAAATGTTTATGGATTTTTTGGGATGAGAGTGTCATGTTTATTAGTTAAAATTGTCTAGGGTTTGTAGGGGAAGAAGGTGAAGGTTATTTTGGGGATGAGGATTTAGAGATGTTTGGGGTAGAGTGTCTAGGGTTTTTTTAAGCTATGCGTCTATAGTTTTTTGGTGTAGATGGTGATGGGTTTTTTATGGATGATTTTCTAGGGTATTTTGGTGATGGAGAATTTTCATCTTTTGGGGATGAGGGTTTCAGTATTTTAGGGGATGGGTTTTTTTGAATATTTAGAGATAATGGTTTATGGTTTTTGGACCTCCGAAATTAGGGGTTTGATTCGTAAAATTTATTTCATTCAAGATCTTATTGTTTATGGTTTTCTAGAGATGATGTATTTTATTTTAATGGTGTGAAGTATATATGGGTTATTTGGGTTGATTTTTTTAGATCATATAGGGTTTGAGGGTTTAGGGTTATTTTCAGGTGAGGTTTTATGAGTTTTTATGGGTGAGGGATTCCTATTTTCTAGGTATAAGTGTTTAGGTTTTTTTGGGGATGAGGGTTTAGGGTATTTTCTACTAGGGGAAAAGGGTTTTTTGGTGCTATGGGTTTAGTGTTGTCTTTGGCCATTGGTATAGTGTATTTGGGGAAGAATCTTTTGGGTTTCTTGGGGATTGGATTTTATATTTATCTAGGGTTGATGGTTTTGTGCTTTATGTGGATATGGGTTTAGGATATTTTTGGGATAATGGTATAGGGTTATCATTGGATTAGGGTATAGATATTTTACGGGATTTGGGTTTAGGGTTTTTATGGGTAGATCGTTTCGGATTTCATGGAATATGTTTTTAAGGTTTTCATTGGACAATTTTTTAATGTTTTCTATGATTTATGGTTTAGGGATTTCATGGAATGATGGTTTGGGTTTTCTAGTGTAGAGGGTTTATGGTTTTCTTGGGTTGAGTGTTTTTTCTATTACGTGGAAGAGGGTTATTGGTTTTTTTGGGGATGAGGGTTTGAGGTTTCATAGTGATGAGTAATTAGGGTTATTTGGGGTAGATGGTTTTAGGATTTATATTGTTGATAGAATATGGAATTATGGGTCTGAGATTTTAGGGTTTTCTGTGGATGAGGGTTTATTTTTTTGGGATAAGGGCTTGTGGTTTCAATTGGATGGGGGTTTATAATTTTTTGGAAATGAGGGTATACATTAAACATGCGTTATGGGTATAGTGTTTTTTGTGGACGGGGGGTTATGGGTTGCTAGGGATAAGGGTTTATGGTTTTCAAGGGATGGGTGTTTAGGGTTTTCTAGTGTTAAGGGTTTATGATTAACTGTATACGAGGGATTATGGTTTTCTATTGATGGGTGTTTAGTTTTTCCTATAGCTGAGGGTATAGGGATTTCTAGGAATGTTTGATTAGGGTTTTCAATGGATAAGGGTCTAGGGTTTTATAGGGTAGGGGATTTTTGGTTTTTTAGTGTTGAGGGTATGGAGGTATTGTGTAGATAATGTCTTATAGTTTTTTCAGGATGAGGGATTTGTGTTTTTTGGGGAAGATAGTTTTTTCTTTTTGTTTTTGGCTAGGGGTTGACAGTATTATTTGCGAAGATGGTTTATGATTTTTTAGGGTTGGGGTAGTGGGTTTTTTTATGATGGGGGTCATGGTTTTTGGGGGCTGATGGTTTAAATTTTCTTCAGTTTTGGGTTTTGGGTTTTTTGGTGTGAGGGTTTAGCATTTTGATGGGATGTGGGTTTCAAGAAGATGGGGATGAGGGTTTAAATTTTTATAGGTATTGGTGTCTTTTTTTCAGTGTCTAGGGGTAGGAATTTGTGGTTTTATAGTGGTGGGGGATTTAGGTTTTTTGGGGATGAGGATTTATGTTTTTTTTGGGTTTAGTGCTTACGACTTTTCAAGGATGCAGGTTAAGGGTTTTTTAGGGATGAGGATTTTGTGTTATATAGGGATGACAATTTAGGGATCTCTTGGGATAAAATTTTATGTTTTTTTGGGGACGAGGGTTCATGGTTTTTTGGGAATGATATCTAAGGATTTTTTGGGAAAAGGGTTTAGGGTTTTCAGGGGCTGAGTGTTTGGGATTATTTGGGTGTGGGTTTACATTTTTTTTGGTTTTTGGTATAGGGTTTTTAGGGGTTGAGTGTTTTTGGTATTTCGGTAATGATGGTTTATGTTTCTTTATGGATGATGGTTTTTTTGGGGATGATTAATTTTGATTTTATGTGTTTAAGGATTTAGGTGTCTTTTGGGATGATCCTTTAAATTATTTTGGGGATGAGTGTTCATGGTTTTTTTGGGATGAGGGTTTAGGGTTTCAGGGTTAAGGTCTCATGGTTTTTTGTGGATGAGGGTTTATAAATTTTTTGGTCCATGGGTGTAGGGATTTTTGTGGATTAGGGATCGTGGTATTCTGAGGCTAAGGGTTTAGGTATTTTTGGGATTTGGGTTTAGAGTTTTACAGGGGATGAGTTATTAGGGGTTTTTTGGGGATAAGGGTGCATAGTTTTTTGGGGGAAGGGTTTTTGGTTTTTTGGAGATGACTGTTTTTTAGTCTGCGTTTAGGGTTTTTTGGATACTATGGTTTGGGTTTTGAGTTTTTTGGTCTTAGGGGTTTTGGATCTAAGGATTTAGGGTTTGTGGGTGACGTTTTTGGGTCTTTTTAGAGAGGTGGGTTCATGGTTTTTTGGGGGTGCAGTTTTTGGTTATTTTGGGGATGTGGGTTTAGTGATTTTTGGGGGTGAGGGCATAGAGTTTCATAAGGATAATTTTTTATGGGGCTGGGGGACTAATGGTTTTGATTTATCTAAGGATATAGAATTTTATATGGGGACACTGGTTTATCATTTTCGAGTTATATGGGATTAGGGTTTTTTTAGTGTGTGCTTTTATGGTTTTATAGGGTAGAGGGTTTAGGTTTTTTAATTGTTTAGGGTTTAGGGGTTTTTAGGGATGAGGATTTATTGTTTTTTTGTTGCATATGATTTTTGGTTTCATGGGGATGAGGGTTTACGGTTTTTTGGGGATGCAGGATCATCATTTTTTGGGCTAAGGTTTTAAGGATTTGTGGGGATAAGTGTTTAGTGTTCTTTGGGGATGAGGGTTTCAGGATTTTTGGGTGGAGGGTTTATGCTTTTTTGGTACTGAGTGTATAGGGTCTTCTCGGGGTATGGGTTTAGTGTTTTTTGGTTCTGATAGTTTGTTATTTTCTTGAGTTTGAAGGTTTAGGGTTTTTTGGCATTTATTGATAAGGGTTTTATGGGGATGTGGGTTTTGGAAAATTGTGGAAATAGTTTTAGTTTTTTTTTGGGCATGAGGTTTTAGGGGTTATTTTGGATGAGAGTTTAGGGTATTTTTAGGATGAGGGATCATATTTTTTAGGGATGAGGGTTTAGAGTTTTTTAGGGATTAGTATTTAGGTTTTTTTGTGGTTGTGGGTTAATGGAATTTTTGGGATGATGGTTTAGTGTTTTTCGGTGTTGATGGTTTAGGGATTTTTGGGGATAAATGTTTATGGATTTTTGGGGATGAGAGTGTCATGTTTATTAGTGAAAATTGTCATAGGATTTGTAGGGGCTGAAGGTGAAGGTTATTTTGGGGATGAGGGTTTAGAGATGTTTGGTGTAGAGTGTCTATGGTTTTTAGGCTATGTGCCTCAGGTGTTTTTGTACAGATGGTGATGGGTTTTGTAAGGATGATTTTCTAGGGTTTTTTGGTGATGAGGAATTTTCATCTTTTGGGGGTGAGGGTTTCAGTTTTTTAGGGGATGGGTTTTTTTTGATTTTTTATGGATAATGGTTTAGGGTTTTTTGGACCTCTGAAATTTGAGGTTTGAGGATTAGGATTTATTTCTTTAAAGGTCATATTGTATAGGGTTTTGTAGAGACAATGTATTTCATTTTAATGGGGTGAAGTATTTATGGGTTTTTTGGGTTGATTTATTTGGATCATATAGGGTTTGAGGTTTTAGGGTTATTTACGTGTGAGGGTTTAAGAGTTTTTATGGGTGATGGATTCATATTTTTGAGGTCTATGTGTTTAGGTTTTGTTGGGGATGAGGGTTTAGGGTATTTGTTACTAGTGGTAAAGGGTTTTTTGGTCCTATGGGTTTATTGTTTTCTTTGGCCAATGGTATAGGGTATTTGGGGAAGAATGTTTTGGGTTTCTTGGGGATAGTTTTTTATATTTATCAAGGGATGATGGTTTTGTGTTTTATGTGGATAGGGGTTTAGGATATTTTTGGGATAAGGGTATAGGGTTATCATTGGCTTAGGGAATAGATATTTCAGGGGATTAGGTTTTAGGGTTTTTATGGGTAGATCGTTTCAGATTTCATGGAATATGTTTTTACGGATTTCCTTGGACAGTGGTTTAATGTTTTCTACGAATGATGGTTTAGGGATTTCACAGAATGATGGTTTAGGTTTTCTAGGGTAGAGGGTTTATGGTTTTCTTGGGATGAGTGTTTTTCAATTACATGGAAGAGGGTTATTGGTTTTTTTTGGGGATGAGGGTTTGGAGGTTCATAGTGCTGAGTAATTCGGGTTATTTGGGGTAGATGGTTTTAGGATTTATATGGTTGATAGTATATGGAATTATGGGTCTGAGATTTTAGGGTTTTCTGTGGATGATGGTTTATTTTTTGGGGATGAGGGCTTGTGGTTTCAATTGGATAGGGGTTCAGTTTTTTAGGGATGATGGTTAATATTAAACATGGGTTATGTGTATAGTGTTTTTTTGTGGCAGGGGGGTTATGGGTTTCTAGGGATAAGGGTTTATGGTTTTCAAGGGCTGGTGGTTTCGGGTTTTATAGTGTTAAGGGTTTATGATTATCTATAGACGAGGGATTATGGTTTTCTATTGATGGGTGTTTAGTTTTTCCTATAGCTGAGGGTTTAGGGATTTCTAGGATTGTTGGTCTAGGGTTTTCAATGGATGAGGTTCTAGGGTTTTATAGGGTAGGGGATATTTGGTTTTTGAGGGCTGAGGGTATGGAGGATTTGGGTGGATAATGTCTTATAGTTTTTTGGGGACGAGGGATTTGTGTATTTTGTTGTTGATTGTTTTTTCTTTTTTTTGGCTAGGGGTTGACTATCTTTTTTGTGAAGATGGATTATGTTTTTTTAGGGTTGGGGTTGGGGGTTTTTTTAGGATAGGGGTTATAGTTTTTGGGGGCTGATGGTTAAATTTTTTTTCGGTTTTGGGTTTTGGGTTTTATGGTGTGAGGGTTTAGGATATTGATGGGATGTGGGATTTGGGAATTTGGGGATGAGGATTTGGATTTTTATAGTGTTTGGTGTTTTTTGTTTTCAGTGACTAGGGGTATGGATTTTTGGATATATAGTGGTGAGAGATTTAGATTTTTTGGGGATGAGGATTTCTATTTTTTTGGGTTTAGTGCTTACGACATTTGAGGGATTTGGGTTTAGGGTTTTTTAGGGATGAGGATTTTGTGTTATTTAGGGATGAGAGTTTAGGGATCTCTTGGGATAAAAGTTTATGATTTTGTGGGGACTAGGGTTCATGGTTTTTTTGTAATGATATCTAAGGATTATTGGGTAAAGGGTTTAGGGTTTTCAGGGGCTGAGTGTCTGGGATTATTTGTGTGGGGGTTTACATATTTTTTTGGGTTTTGGTATTAGGGTTTTAGGGGTTGAGTGTTTTTGGTATTTGGGTAATGATGGTTTATGTTTTTTTATGGATGATGGTTTTTTTGGGGATGATTAATTTTTATTTTGGGTGTTTAAGGATTTAGGTGTCTTTTGGGATGAGCCTTTAAATTATTTTGGGGATGAGTGTTCATGGTTTTTTTTGGATGAGGGTTTAGGGTTTCGGGGTTAAGGACTCAAGGTTTTTGGTGGATGAGGGTTTATAAATTTTTAGGTCCCTGGGTGTAGGGATTTTTGTGGCTTAGGGTTCGAGGTTTTCTGAGGCTGAGGGTGTTGGTATTTTGGGGATTTTGGTTTAGAGTTTTTCTAGGGTTGAGGATGATGGGTTTTTTGGATGGGTGTATAATGTTTTTTGGGGATTATGGTCTATGGATTTTTAGTTTGAGGGAATAGTGGTTTTTATGAATAAGGGATTAGGGTAATTTAGGGATGAGTATTTGGGGTTTTTTGGATTGTGAATTTTTGGTATTTTTTTGAGGAGAAATCATTGATTTTTTTTGGAATAACAGTTTAGTTTTTTATGTTGCTAATGGTTTAGATAATTCTATGGCTGAGGGATTGTGACTTTTTGGTTTGAAGGATCATATTTTATATGCGATATGGTTTTAGGTTTTTTTTTTGTGGATTTTGGATTTGGTTTTTTTTTTGTGGATGAAAGTTTATTTCTTTTTAGGGATAAATGTTTATGGTGTTTGGGGGATGAGGGTTTAGTGTTTTCTTTGGTGATGGTTTTGGGTTTTTATGGGGAAAAGGCTTATCGGTTTTTTTGGGTTGAGGGTTTGGAGTTCTCTTTGGTTGAGTGTTTTGGGTTATCTGAGAATATGGGTTTAGTGTTTTTTATTGATGAGGGTTTAGAGATTTCATAGGATAATAATATTCGGTGTTCTAGGGTTCACGGTTCGGGAATTTTTTGTGACGAGGGACTATGGTTTTCTAGGGTTGAGGGTTTTTGATTATTTTGGGATGAGGGCTTAGGGTCTTATAGGGCAGCGGGTTTAGTGTTTTCTTTTGATGAGTGTTTATGTATTTCTGGTCTTGAAGGTTTAGTTGTTTCAAAAGATTAGGGAATAGGGTTTTCAGGAGATATGGGATTAGGGTTTTCTAGGTCTCTAGGTTTATTGTTTTTGGGTTTTCAGGGTTTTGGGTACTCTTATGTTGAGGGTTTATGACATTATATGGATGAGGGTTTTGGGTTTCTAAGGGCTGAGGTTGTAGAGTTTTTATGGGTCAATGTCTTGGATTTTCTTGGTTTGTGGCTCTACGGTTTCCATTGGATGAGGGTCCAGGGTTTTCTTCGACTAAGGGGCTATGAATTTCTAAATATAAGGGTGATGTTTTTATAGGGATGAAGGTTTTGGTATTTCTGAGGGTTAGGGTTTATGGTTATATAGGGAC
Source organism: Viscum album (assembly GCA_963277665.1). NCBI lineage: Eukaryota > Viridiplantae > Streptophyta > Magnoliopsida > Santalales > Viscaceae > Viscum > Viscum album. The sequence goes on from OY728141.1 coordinate 1,900,610,953, forward strand.
GAGGTTTCAAGTTTCTATGATGGAAAATTGTTCATGGATTTCATGGACTGAGGGCTTAGGGGTTTCTAGGGATACAAGATTAGTATTTTTTTTGTTAGTAAGGGTTTATGATTATCTAGGGCTAAGGGAGTAGTTTTTAAATAGGATGAGGTTTTATGGGTTTTAGGGATGGGGTTTTAGTGTTTCTAGTATAGAGGGTTTACGGTTTTCAGTGGATGAAGGTTTATGAATTTTTTGGATAAGGGTTTAGTGTTTTCTTAGGATGGTGATTTAGGGTTTTCATGGGTTGGGGGTTGTGGGTTTTCTCATTATGAGTGTTCTGGATATTCTAATTCCAGGTGATAAATGTTTTCTTAGGTTGAGGTTTTAGAATTTTTTGTGGTCTATGTTTATGGGTTTTTGGGTCAAAGGGTTTACTGTTTTTGGGGGATTACTATTTTTGGATTTGGTGACTATGGTTTAGGGTTTTCTGTGAATAAGGGTTTATGGTTTTTTGGGACTGGTTTATTATAATTATTTTTGGTTGATGGTATAGTGATTATTGGGGTTCAGTGTTTAATGTTTTCTAGGGATGAGTGATTATGGTTTTTTGGGTCTGAGGGTTTATTATTTTTAGAGGTAATTGATTAAGGATATTTTTTGATTAGGATTTATGATTTTTGGTGTATGATGGTGTACATTTTTTGGGGGATGATTTTGTAAGGTATTTGGGGATAAGGTATTACGGATTTTTGGGGATGAGTTTTTAAGGACATTAAGGGATGCTGGTTTAGGGTATTGGGGATGAGGGTTTGGTGGTTATTTGATTTTCAAGTGTTTATGGTAATTTTGGGGAAAATGGAATATGATTTTGAGGATGGAGGTAGAGGTTATATTTCTAAATACTTAAGGGTCATTGGGTTTGAGGTTTTAAATTTTTGTGGGGATTAGGGTCTATAGATCTTCAATGAATTTGAATTAGGGTTTATTGGGTCTTAGGGTTTAGGGTTTTTTTGGGGATATGGGTTTAAGATTTTTTGATGCTAAATATATTGGGTATTTTGGGCCTATTGTAATTGGGTTTTCAGGGAGTAAGAATTTAGGGTTTTCTGAGGCTTTGGATTTAGGTTTTTTTGGGACTTCAGGTTTTGAGTTATTGGTGAATGATGGTTTATTGTTTTTTGGGACTATGGTATTATGTTTTTATGGGGATGAGGATTTTGGTTTTTCATAGTCTAAGGGTTTAGGATTTTAGGTAGATGAAGGTTTATTGTTTTCAGGGGCGGAGGTTCTAGGGTTTTTTGGGGCTCAAGGTGAATGGTTTTCTGGGGTCAATTGTATTTAGTTTCATTGGATGATGTTACATTGTTTTGTCAGGTAAGGGTTCAATCGTTTTATATGGATGAGGGAGTATAATTTTATGGAGATGAAGATTAATGGTTTCTTAAAGATGAGGTTTTACGGTTTTATGAGAGTGCGGGGCTGTGTGTTTAGGGATCTCTAGGATAAGGGATTAAGGTTTTCTCAGGATAAGGGTACATTGGTTTATGAGGTTTGGGTTTAGTGTTTTCATGAAAAGAGGGTTTAGTGGTTTCGTGGGTTTATGGTTGATTTTTTTATTTGGATAAGGGTTTAGGGTTTTCATGGCCTGACCGTTTAGGGTTTTATTTAACTGAGTGTTTAGGGTTTCCTACGGATGAGGGTTTAGTGCATTATGGTTATGTGTCTTTAGTGTTTTCTAGGGATGTGGATTTTAGGATTTCGAGGACTGACAATTTATGATTTTCTCAACTAGGGGGTTTGGGGTTTTCTTAGGTTCAGTGTTTAATGTTTTATAGGGATTAGTTTTTTTGGGGATGTTGTTTTTGTTTTTTGGGTTTATGATTGTTTAGGTTTTTTGGGGAATAATGCTCAGTGTTTTTTTGGGATGGTATTTTATTGTTTTTTAGGGTTGAGGATTTGAGGGTTTTTTGTGGCTGAAGGTTTGGAATTCTTTTTTGGTTGAGATTAAAGGGTTTTTGGGGGATAGGGTTTAGTGTTTATGTTGTTTTAGGGATGAGTGTTTAGGGTTTTATGAATATATGGTTTTTGGGTTTCTTAGGAGAGAGGTATTAACGTTTTTTTGGTGATAAATGTGTAGGTTTCTTCAGATATTAGGGTTTATATTTTGTTTGAGTAAAAGGATTAAGGTTTTTTGGTGATGAATGTTAAAGGATTTTTTGGGATTATTATTTCATGTTTTTGTTTGGAAGATGGTTTTAGGATTTCAGGGGTTAAAGTTTAGGGGTTTTTGAGATTATATGGACATTTGGACTTTGTCTTTAGTATTATTGGGGATGACGTTTTACTGTTATTTTGGGATGAGGTTTTAGTGTTTTTTGGGTTGCGGGTTTATAGATTTAATGTTATTAGGATTTAGTGTTTTTGTGGATCAGGGATATTGTTTTTTAGGGGATGAGTAATTAAGATTTGATGGGGATGAGGGTTTATAGTGTTTTGGGGATAAGGGTTTAGGTTATTTTTGGAGAAGGATTTACGGTTTATTTTGGCTAAGGGATTAGGATTAATGGGGTTGACAGTTTAAGATTTTTTTGGAATTAGGGTTTAGTGTTTTTTGGATGATAGATGAAGATTTAATTGAGATAAGAGATTAGTATTTTTGGGTCTTTTGGAATAGGGATTTTTGGGATTACAATTTTGGATTTTTTGGGAAAAGGGTATAGGGTTTTTGGGGGATGTGGTTTTTGGGTTTCTTAGGAATGAGTGTTCTTGGTTTTTTGATGTTTATTTCTTTCCAAAGCATGATGGATTCCGATTTTTAGGAACTAATAGTTTATTGTTGTTTTGGAAAAATGCTTTTTGTTTTTTTCAGGGTTTTGGGATATATGGGTTTGAGGGATTAGTGTTTTTGGTGGATATGGGTTTAGGTTTTTTTTGTGTCCGGGTTCATGGTTTGTTTGGGGATGAGGGTTTATGATTTTTTGGGGTGGACGATTAAAATTTTTGAGGGGCTGGGGGTTTATGTATTCGTGGGATTGATGGTTTACGTTTTGTGTGGATGATGATTTAGGGTTTTTTGGGGATGAATGATTATATATTTTTAGGGATAACCATTAGTGGTTTTTTGGGACTGGGGGTTTGGGATTATTTGGGGCTTTGGGTATTTTGGGAATGAGGGTTTAGGCTTTTTTTGGGATAATGGATTAGGTTTTTTTCAGGACTTAAGGTTTGGGGTTTTTTGGATGATGGTTTGGGGGTTTTAGGGAAGAGAGTTTTTGGTTATTTAGGGACGAGGGTTTGGGGGTTTAAGGGATGAGGATTTTCAATTTTTGGGGATGAGGGTTTTTGGTTTTTGGTAGTTTTGGGATTTTGGTTTTGGGGGGATGAGTTCATAGGTTTTATTGGCGATGAGTAATTTTTGTTTTTTAGGGATAACGATTTACGGTTTTGTTGTTATTTCTGTATTGGGATTTTTTGGTGCTGTGGGTTAAGGGTTTTTTGTCGAATTGATGGTGTAGTGTTATTTGAAGACGATATTTGATGAAATGTTGGGATAAATGTTTAGTTTTTTTATGGATGAGTTATTTGGGATTTTGGTGGGGCTGGGTTGGATATTTTTTAGAGATTAGGGTTTATTATCTTTGGGGAAAAGGGATTAGGGTTTTTAGGGGATATGTGTTTGGGGGGATTTTTTGGCTAAGGGTACATGGTTTTATTGGGGTAGAGGTATTATTGTATTTTGGGGATGAGGGTTTAAGGGTTTTGTGGGAAGAGTATTTCAAGTTTTTTGGGGCTTTGATTTTGGGGTTTTTTGGGGTTGAGGGTTTTAGAATGTTTAGGGATAAGAATTTAAGGTTTTGGGGGGACGAGGTTTTTATGTTTTCATGGATAAGGATTTAGGGTTCATTAGGACATAGAATTTGGAGTTATTTATGGAAATGTGTTGTGGTCTTTTTGGGGGGATGAGGGTTAAGGGTTTTTTGGGGAATGGGGGTTATGTTATTTTGTGTACGATGTCTTAATTTTTTTTGGGAGGAGGTCATAAGGGTTTTTTGGGGTGTGGGTCTAAGAATTTATTAGGCTATGTGATTTTAGTTTATTTGGGTTGATTGTTTAGGATTTTTTGGGGATGTGTTTTAGGTGTTTTTTGGGGATGATGATTTTGGTTTCTCTAAGATAATTATTTGGGGTATTTTTATGGTATGGGTCTACAATTTTTTGGGATGAGGGTTTCTCATTTTTTGTGATGAAGACTTAGGGTTTTTTGGGGATTATTATTTTGTTTTTTTTGATTGATTAGAGTTTTTTGGGTTTTGAGTTAATGGTTTTTTGGGGATAATGATATATGAATTTGGGAGCCTAGGGTTTGGTATTATTTGGGTTTGATGGTAAAATTATTTTTTTATATGAGGGATTAATGTTTTTTTGATGGGTTTTGGGTGTGATGATGGTTTGGGGTTTTTTGGTTTGAGGGTTTTGGTTTTTTAGGGCCGAGGGATTAGAGTTTTATGGACTATGGGATTTTTGTTTTATGGGGATGATTGTGTTGATGTTTTTGGGGATATAGGTTTAGGATTTTTGGGGCATATGGTTTGTGTTTTTTTATAACATTTTTCAGATTTGGGGTATGAGGGTTTACAGATTTTGGGTATGGGGTTTTATGGTTTTTGGTGTTGAAGGTTTGTGGATTTTTGGTTGATAAGTGTCTATGATTTTTGGTGATTTTGGTTTTGTATTGTTTGGGGATGATGGTTTACGGTATTTTGTGGCTGGGGGTTTAGGGTTCTTGGTTAAAAGGTTTTCTATTTTTTTGAGTATCATGTTCGGGTTTTTTGTTTTTAGGGGTTAGTATATTTGGGGTTGAGGGTTTGGGGTAATTTAGGACTTGGAGGGATTGGTTTTTTTAGGACTAATTGTTTTGGGTTTATTAGACATAGGGTATGGAGTTTTAGGGGGAATATAATTTGTTTTTTTTGGGAAGTGAGTTTGTGGTTGTTTGGGGATGTGGGATTGGGGTTTTTTGGGGTTGAGTGTTTAAGGTATTTTGGGACTAAGGGTTCGTGCTTTTTTAGGGTGAATTTTATAGAAATTTTTTGTGATGAGTTTTTTGGGTTTTTTGGGGTTGATGGTCCCACATCTATTGGGGCCATGGGATTGGGATTTTTTACTGGAATGAGGTATTTTTATTTATTGGGTCTTATGGTTTGGGTTTTTTTTATGATGAGAACTTCTGTTGTCCTAGTGCTGAGGATTTATGGGTTTTCTTAGATAAGTGTTTCATGTTTTTTTTGTGGTTGATCGTTGAGGGTTTTCTATAGATGATATATTTTGTTTTTTTGTAGGGTGATTGGTGCTTTTATTATTGAGGGTTTTGGGGTTTATGCGTCTTAGTGTTTGGGATTTCATTTGGATGAGGGTTGGGATTTTTTAGGGTAGATAGTTTAGTGTTTTTTGGGGCTATGGGTTTTGGGGGGTTTTGGGATAAGGGATTGGTTATTCAGGGGGTTAGCGTTTAGTGTGTTTTGGCATTATGGGATTTGAGATATCCTTGGGATTATGTATTAGGGTTTTTTTGGGGAAATGTGTTTGGGGTATTTTCAGGATCACTGTTTGGGGGTATAGAGATGAGGGGTTCAGGTTTTTTGGGGGATAAGGGTTTAGGGTTTTATAGTGATGAGGGTTTTAGTTTTTTTGGTATGCTGGTTTAGGGTAATTAGGGTTCTGATTTGTTGTTTTTTGTAGCTAAGGTTTAGGGTTTTAGGTGATGAAGGTTTTTTTAGAGGATAAGGGTTTATGTTTTTATGTTGTTGAGTGATTGAGTTTTTTGTAGGATGAAGATTTTTGGGGGTGATGGTATTATGTTTTTTGGGATTGTTGGTCAAGGTTTTTCTTGTGACTTGGGATTTAGGTTTTTTAAGGATGAGATTTTAAGAATTTAGGGGGGTTGAGGATTTGGGGTTTTTTGGGGATGAGAGTTTAGATTTTTCTTGCTTGGAGTTTAGGGATTTTGGGATTAGGGTTTTCAGGTTTTGGTGGATAAGGGTATAGGGTTTTTTAGGGATAAGGGTTTTGTAATTTTTGGGCTGAGTATTAGCAGTTTATTGGGATGAGGGTTTATGGTTTTTTGGGGATGATGGTTTCTGGTTTTTTGCCGCTATTGGTTGTGAAATTGTTAGGGCACAGGGTTTGGGGTTGTTTGGGGCTCGGGGTTTGGGGTTATTTAGGTATAGGATATTTTTTTAAGGATGAGGGATAGTGGTTATATGGTCATGGATTACGGTTTTTTTGGTGGCAAATATTATATGGTATTTGGGGTTGAGGGTTTAGTTGTTTTTTTGGGATGCAGTTTTGGGATTTTGGGGATGTGTATATGGGTTATGTATTGGTTGAGGGTTTAGGATTTTATTGGGCCTGAGGGTTTAGTGTTTTTGGGGATTGGGGGTTTTTGTTTTTTTGGGGCTATATGTCTATGGTTTCAGGAGGATTAGGGTTGGTTATTTTGGGGATGAGGGTTCATGGGTTTTTATACTAAGGATATAGGATTTTTCAACGTTGGATTTTTTCTGGTGCTGAGGGATTTGGGTTTTTTGGGGAGGAGGGTTTCAGATTTTTGGAACTGAGGGTTTGGGTTTTTTAGGGACTTAGTATTTTAGTTTTTTTTTGGTTATGGGTTTTAGGTTTTTTATGGAATAGTGATTAGGGTTTTATGGGGATGAGGATTGTGTGTTTTCTGAGGTAGTGGTTTTAGGTTTTTTTGCTAAGGGATTACTGTTTTAAGGGACGCATGTTTTTTGTTTTTTATAAGAGTTTATTGTTTTAATGTGTATAATGTTCAAGGATTTGGGAGGATTATGGTTTTGGTTTTTATTTGGTCTATGGTTTTGGGGTTATTTTTGGAATGGGTTTGTGGTTTTTTCTAGTGGGTGTAGTATATTTTTCAATTTTTAGTGGTTTTTTATGGTTGTGAGTTTGGGATTTTTGGGGGCTATGTGGTAGTGGTTATTTCAGTATGAGTGTTTTAGATTTTTTTTGGTGAGGGTTTGCGGTATTTTAGATTTTAGGGTTTAGGGATTTTTGGGACTAACGGTGTGTTTTTTAGGGGTGGTGGTATGACATTTTCATTATATGATTTATACATTTTTTTGGGTTGGGGATTTAGGTTTCCTTATGCCTGAGGGATAGGGATTTTATTGGATAATGGTTTAGGGATTTTTTAGTTATGGTTTAGTGTTTTTTGGGGATGTGTGTTTACGGGTATCTAGGGATGATGGTTTTGGGATTTTGAGGATATGGTTTTTTAAGGTTGTTGGGAAATAATTATTATGGTTTTTGGGGCTACGTGTTTAGGGATTTTTTGGTGATGAGGGATTTGGTTTGTGGGATGAGGGTTTATGGTTTGGGGGGATGAGGTTTTAGGGAATTAGAACTGAGGGTTTAGGATATTTTTTCGGGATGGGGGTTTAGGGTTTTTTTAGGATGATGGTTTGAGGTTATTTTATGGGAGAGGGTTTAGGGTTTTGGGATATGGGATTGGGGTTTTTAAACGAAGATGATTTTAGGTATTTGGGGAATACGGGTTTCGTGTTTTGGTGTTGTGGGTTAGGGGTTTGGGTTATTTAGGGGTGAGGGTTTTGGTTTTTTATGTATGTGGGATTAAATATTTTTGGGGATGTTGGTTTGGGGTTATTTTGGGGCTGAGGGATTAGTGTTTTCTTTGGTTGAGGGTTTTGGGTTTTTTCATGATAATGGTTTAGGGTTTTTTAGGGTTAGTGGATTTAGGGGTTTTTGGGGAAGAGATATTGGGGATTTTTGTGGGGAGGATTTTAGGGTTTTTCACAGTTGAGGGTTTGGGGTTTTTTGAAGTGAGGGTTTGGGGATTTTGGGGAATGAGGGTTTCTATTTTATTGTGATTAAGGGTTTCAGTTTTAATTGGTGTTTTGGTTTTTTAGGGCTATAGATTTATATGTTTTGAGGGATGGGTGTTTGGGGTTTTGGGGGGATGAGGCTTCATGTATTATTGGGCTAAGGGTTTAGGGTTTTTTGGGGGTAATATTTTAGGATTTATTTGGCATTTAGTTTGGCCATTTTTGTGGTGTAAGGATTTGGGTATTTTTACTGATGATGTTTTATAGATTTTTGGGGATATGGGTTTAAAATATTTTTTCCTATGAGTTTATGTTTTTTTAGTGCTGGTGGTTTAGGATTTTCTGAGGGTTCAGGGATTATGGATTTTTATGGATGAGGGATTGTGTTTTTTTGAGCTGAGGGATTGGGGTTTTGGGGATGTGGGTATTGAGTTTTTTCGGGATTTGTGTTTAGTTTTTTGGGGGATGTGGATTCAATGTTTTTGGAGGAGATGTTATTGGGTTTTTTGGTGGTGATAGTTTAGGGTTTTCTAGGGATGAGGGTTTAGAGTTATTTGGGAAAAAAGGTGTAGTGTTGTTTGGGGATGACGATTTAGGGTTTTTTTAGGAATGAGGGTTTAGGGGTTTGGGGGGATGAGGATTGAGTGTTCTTGGTCTCAAGGTTTTGGTTTTTTAGTCCAGGGGTTTAGTTTTTCATAGGACTGTGGATATATTTATTTTTGGGGTTTTTTGTTTGTGGTTCATTGGGGTCTAGATTTTATGGTCTTTTTAGGTTTATTATTGTGTGCTTTTTAGTTGTTGAGGGTTTAGTGTTATTAGTGCCTAAGGTACTAGGTTTTTTATAGTTGAGTGTTTAGAGTTTTAAAGTGATGAGTTTTTGGGTACTTTTGGGGCTGAGCGTATGGTGTCTTTTGGGTATTAGGGTTTAGGGTTTTTTGTAGTTGAGATTTTCTGGTTTAATGTTGTTGAGTTTTTAGTTTTTTTAATAAAATTATTTGGGGTATTTAGAGTTGAGTGTTCAGTTCTTTTTGGGATGATGTTTTAGGGGATTTTTGGCTGAGGGATTGGGGTTCATTATTTGTAAGTGTTATGGGTTTTTTTGGGAGGATGGTTTGAGTTTTTTTGGATGATTTGGGTTTGTCGTTTTCAAGAAATTGGGGGTTTTTGGTTTTTTTTGGATGATGGTTTTGGGTTTTTTGTGATGAGGGGTTGGGGGTTTTTTGGGTAAGGGTTTTGTGTTTTTTGGGGCTGATGGTTTGTCTTTTTTTTGGTTTTTACATTTACATTTTTCAAAGAGTGATGGTTTTGGGATCTCTCAGAAATTGAGTTTGGTGTTTTTTTCTGATGGGGTTTTTAGGTTTTTTGGGATGAAGGTTTATGGTTTTTGGGATTAGGGATTTGGGTTTTCTCGGGTGTGGGTTTAGGTTTTTTTTTGATTGAGATGTTTTGATTTTTTTGTTGACAATGGATTATGGTTTTTTGGGGATGGTGGATTAGGGTTTTTTGTGTTGAGAGTGTTATGTTTTGGGGCAGATGGTTTGGGGTATTTTGGGAATCCTTTTATTTATATTTTGGAGGTTAGGTGTTTGGGGTTTCACAGTGCTATGTGTTTTGGTTTTTTTTTGGGTAGAGGGTTTTGGGTTTCCTGGGGTCCCAGGTTTTTGGTTTCTTGGGGATTTAGGTTTGCTGTTTTTTGGGCATTTGGATTTAGGGATTTTTTATGGATATGGGCTTAAGGGTTTTTGGGGATGAGGGCTTCAGGGTTTAATAGGTTTAGAGTTTAGGATTTTTGTGGGTGGTGGGTTAACGGTTTTTTAGGGCTCAGGATTTTGGGGTTTTTTGGGGATGAGAATTGGGAGATTCGGGGGATGATGGTATATGGTTTTTTAGGGATAAGAGTTTAGTTTTGTTAGGGATCAAGGATTTGGGTTTCTTGGGGTTGAGGTATTTGGATTATTTGGTAGCATATCATATGTCTTTTTAGTGATGGGGGTTTGGTTTTTTGGGGGGGAAGTGTTTTTGGTTTTTTGGGGTAGGGGAATTATATTTTTTTTGGGGATAAATGTTTACAGTTTTTTTGGGGATGAGGGTTTAGTGGCTTTTTTGGATACGTGTTTAGTGATTTTTGTGGAAGAGAGTTTAGGGTTTTGTGGGGTTTAATTATTAGTGAACTGATGGGAGTGAGTGTTTAGAGATTTTTTTGGAGTGTGGGTGTCGTGTTTTTTAGGCTAAGGGTATTGAGCTATTTGAGTAGAGGGTTTAGGTTTTTTTGGTTATTCATTTATGGGTTTTTAGGGATTTGGGTATATGGATTTGGGGGTTGATGGTATACAGTTTTTTTGGTATGGGGGTTTATTATACATTTGGGTTGAGGGTTTGGGTATTTTTTGGATCAGATGAATAAGGGTCTCATGGGTTCAAGGGTTTATAGTTTTTTTGGTACTAAGGGTTAAATGTTTTTTTTGATTGAGGGTTTAGGGTTTTATTTATGTCATTGGGGATACAGTTTTTTCAGGCTGAAATATTAGGGTTTTTTTGGGGATGAGTGATTATGATTTTATGGGGTGGAGGGTTTAGGTTTTTTGGGGTTGAGAGGTTATGGTTTTTTCGGGACAAACATTTGTGAACTCTTAGGGTTCCTGGTTTAGTGATTTTTGTAACATAGTGTTTAGGGAATTTTAGATCATAGAGTTTAGGTTTATTTAGGGCCCATGGTTTATTTTTAATCTGGGATAAGGGTTAATAATTTTTTTTTGAGTATGAGGATTTTTCTTTTTAGGGTGATGTGGTTTTATGATTTTTCAGGGATGAGGATTTGTGTGTTTTGTGGAAGTGGGTTTAGGTTTTTCTGGAATGTGGGTTTAGGGACTTTTGGGGTTGAGGTAATAGTTTTATTGATAAGGGTTTTGGGTTTCTTGTGGCTATGGGTTTTGGGTTTTGTGGGATTAGGTTATAGTTTTTTTGGAGTGTTAGGGATTATGGTTTTTTGAGCAAGGGGTTTATAGTTTTTGGGGTAATATTTATAGGGTTTTTTTATGAATGGGTGTTTTGTGTTTTTTGGGGTAGAGCATTCACGTTATTTGGGGCCATGGTTTATGTTCTTTTATTGCTGAGTGTTTATGGTTTTTCAAGAAGATGGTTTAGGGTTATTTGCGGTTGAGGGTTTAAGGTTTTTTGTGGATGAGGTTTAATAGTGTATTGGGTATTAGTTTTTGAGTTTTGGGGGGCTGATCGTTTAAGGTTATTTGGTGATGCGAGATTATGTTTTTCATGGTGCTTTGTTAAGGGTTTTTTATGGTTTAAGGTTTAGGGGTTTTTAGGGATGAGGGTTAAGGTTATTTTTAGACTAGGTTTTAGGGATTTTGGGGAAGAGTCATTGGGGGTTTTTGGGGAATATATTTTATGGTTTTCTTGGTCTAATGGTTTAAGTTGGTTTTGTCTAAGGGGTTACAATATTTTGATAAGGAGGGTCAATAGTTTTTTTTTGAAATAAGGGTTTAGGGTATTTTGGGTTCCAATGGTTGAGGGTTTTTAGGGATCGATAATGTAGGGTCTCTTGAGGGTATGGGTTCATAGATATAAGTTTCTATGGTTTTAGGTTTTCTTTGTATGCTGACTTTGGAGTTTTTGAGGATTCGTGTTTTGGTTTTTTTTTGGGGCTGAGGGTTTTGAGATTTTTGGGACGAACTTTTTAGGTTTATTTGGACCAAGGGTTTACGTTTTTCAAGGATAAGGGTATTGGTTTTTAATTTATAGGTGTATGGTTTTTTTTGGACGAGGTTTTAATATTTTTTAGTGTTTTAGGTTTTAGGTTTTTTTAGGCTAGGTGTTTGGCATTTTTTGGGGTCGCGGGTCATTGGTTTTATAGGAGTTATAATTTTGCGTTATTTGATGTTGATGAGTTTTTTTAGGGAAGAGGGATTGGGGATTTTGGGTCCATGGATTTAGGCTTTTTTGGGGTAGAGAGTTTATGGTTTTTTTGTATGATGGTTTATATTTATTATAGGGATTATGTTTTAGGGGTTTTTGTTACAAACAGTTTACAGTTTTGAGGGACATAGGTTTTTTGTTTGTTGGGGTGGTGGGTTATTGGTTTTCATGGGATGAGGGTTTTAGGTTTTTTGAGGATTATGGTTTTTTGTTTTCAGAGACTAAGGGTTTTGGGTTTTCTAAGGCTGAGGGTTTAAGGTTTCATAGGGAAGGCAATTTATGATTATTTTTGGTTATTTCATATTAATAGATATTTAGGATTAGTGTTTAGAATTTTTTCTGGATGGGAGTAATTGTATTTATTTTGTGGTTGAGGGTTTAGGATTATTTTGGGATGAGTGACTATAAATTTTTACGGATGAGCGTATGAGATGTTTTGGGTATGAGACCTTACGGTTTTTATAGATGAAGTGAATAGGGTATTGAGGGCAAATAATTATGCTTTCCTTGGTCTCAGAGTTTTGTGTTTCATGGGGTTGAGGGTTTGTGGTTTTTTGTGGATATGGTTTTAGGGTTTTGGGAAGACATTTTATGGTTTTTTTGTATTATGGTTTTGGGTTTTTTGGTGATCAGGGTAGCAGATTTTATGAGGCCGATGATCTAGGAAATTTTTAGGCTATGTGTAAATGTTTTATTTGGGGCGGTGGTTTTATGTTTTTTACGGATATGGGTTTAGGTTTTTTCTTGTCTTGGATTTTGAGGTTTTTGGGTCTGATGGATTTGGGTTTGTGGGGGATGAGTGTTTAGGGATTTCTGGGGGTGATGGTATAGTTTGTTTTTTGGGATGACAGATTAGGGTTGTTTTTTGGATTGAGTGTTCATGGATTTTTAGGGATGTAGTTTTAGGATTTTTTGTGCACAATGGATTATGTTTATTTTGGAATGAGGGTTTATCGTTGGGGGGGGGGGTGGAGGAATTATGTTTATTGGGGATGCGGGTTTATTGTTCCTTGGTACTGAGGGTTTAGGGTTTGGGGGATGATGGTTTAGGGTTTTTTGGGTTTGTAGATTATGGGTTTTTTGGGGTTGAGAGTTGAGGATTTTTTAGGTCAAAGGGTTTAAGTTTTGTTGGGGATGAGGGCTTGTGTATTTCTTCGTCTTTTGATTTAGGGACTTTTGGGGTGAAGTGTTAAGATTTTTTAGGGATAGGGATTGAGGTTTATTTATGTATGAGTGTTTAGAGTTTTCTAACGATGATATTTTAGATTGTATTGGGGATTATGGTTTTGGGTTTTGTGGGGAAGATGTATTAAGGATTTTTGGGGATAATGGTTTTGAGTGTTTTATGGCTGGCTATTTGGCGTTTTTGGGGTTAAGGGGTTTAGGGAATTTTGGGACCAATGGTTTAGGTTTTTTATGTAAGAGGGTTTATGGTTTCTTAGGAATAAGGGTTGATGGTTTTTTAGGGTTTATTGTTTATTGTCATTTCGGGACAAGGATTTAGTGTTTTCAATTGAAGAAGGTTTTGGGTTATTTTGGGTGTAGGGTTTATTTATTTTTAGAAATGAGTGTTTAGGATTTTTAGGGGAGGTGGGTTTTGGAATTTTTAGTGATAATAGTTTATGGTTATTTGGGATGAAGTTTTAGGGTTTTCTAGGGGTGATTTTATATAATTTTTTGGCTTGGGGTTTTGGGTTTTGGGGGATTAGGTTGTTCTGGTTTGGGGAAGGGGTAGATGGTTTTATCTTTTTTGTGTCTGAATATTTAGGTTTTTTTGTCTGAGGGCTGGCCTTTTCATGGGATGAGAGTTTATGGACTATTGGGGATGAGAGTATAGTGTTTTTTTGGAATGAGGATTTTGTATTTTTTGGGGCTGACGTTTTAGGGTTTGTTGGGGCTATGAGTTTCTGGTTTTTTGGGGATGAGTGTTTAGGATTATTTTGGGGTGGTGAGTTTTGGGATTTTTAATGTTAAGGGTTTCGGGTTTTTTGGGACAAAGGGTTTAGGTTATTATAGGGCTTACGGATTTGGGGTTTTTGGGGTATGGGTATGGGCTTTTTTAGGGACATGACTTTGGGGTATTTTTGAGATAAGGATTATAGGTCTTTTAGGGAAGATCTGATATGGTTTTTTGGGGCATATTGTTTATAGTTTTTTCTATCTGTGGGATTGTGATTTTTTTTTGGATGAGTTTTTTGGGGTTTTTTTGGTTGGGGTTTTTTTGGTTTTTTGGGCATAGGGATCAGTTTTTTGGGGGGAAAGGTGTTTATGATTTTTTTGGGGCTGCTAGATTTGGGTTTTCTATGGAAAATGGTTTATGGTTATTTGGGATGGAGGATTTTTGGGTTTTTTGATTAATGGTTTTGGATTTTTTTTGTTCGAGTGTTTATGTATTTTTGGGGCCAACGGTTTAGGTTTTTTTGAGAATGAGTGTTTAGGGTTTTTTTAGGATGAGGGATTCTGTTTATATAGGTATGGGGGTTTAGGGTTTAGGGGGATTATGTTTTAGGATTGTTTAGGAAGGATGGTTTATGGTTTTTTGTATTAAGGGTATTGGTTTTTTTGGGGAAAAGGGTTTATGTTTTTTTGGCTAAGGGATTATAGTTTTTTAAGGATGATAGTTTAGGGATTTGAGGATGAAGGAATGGGGTTTTTTGTGATAGAGGGTTTAGGGTTTTTATGGTTCATGGTTTGGGGTTTTGTTAGGGATGAGGTTTTAGAGATTTTCTTGTTTGTGGATAGAGTGTTTTTTGTGGTTGAGGATGTAGGTTTTCATCATGATGAGGGTTTATGATTTGTTATGGATGTGGTTTTAGGTGTCATTGTGTCTCAGGGATTTGGTTTTATAGGGATTGAAGGATTAGTGTTATTGGGATAATGGTTTTGGGTTTTCTGGGGTTGAGGGTTTACAATTATTTTTGGGATGAGGGTTAACTATTATTTGGGGTTGAGGTTCTAGTGTTTTTTTGAAAGTGTGTATAATTTGTTTTTTTGGGATAATGTTATATATTTTATTTTGGCTGAGGTTTTATGGAATTTTGGTATTAGGGTTTAGGATTTTTGGGGATGAGTGTATAGTGTTTTTTGGGGTTGGGGGAGGAGGGTTTCATAGGGATTAGAGATTGTGGGTTTTTGGGGTCTAAGGTTTTGGTTTTTTTGTGGATGAGGGTTTAGGGTTATTTGTGGATATAGTTAATGGTTTTTTGGAGGTGAGGGTTTGGTGTTTTTTTAGTCTTTAGGTTTTCGGGATTTCAGTTTCATAGGGTTTAAATTATTTAGGGAATGAGGTTTTGCAGTTTTTGGGGTAAGGGATTTGGGGTTTTGAAGGATAAGTGATTATGGATTTTGGGGATAGGGGTTTAGTGTTTTTTATAGATGAGGGTTTTGGGGATTTGGGGGATAGAGGATTGGGGTTTTTTGTTTATGAGGGTTTTTCTTTCATGGGGTGGAGGTTTTATATATTTTTTGGGATGCATCTTTAGGGTTTTTGGGTTGTGGGTTGCGTGTTTTTTAGATATTATGTCTTATGGCTTTTTTTGGGATAAAGGTATATGTATTATTATGGCTCAAGGTTTGGTGTTTTTTTTTGTTCTTGTGATTAGGGTATTTGGGGATTTGTATTTAGTGTTTTGGAGGATTTTAGATAGTGGTTTCTAATTGTTGAGGGTTTTGGGATAATTGGGGACCAGTTTTTTGGATTTTTTAAAGATACAATTTTGGTGTTTTTTAGAGTGAAAATTTAAGGCTCTTTTTGGGATGAGGGTTTATTATTTTTGGGGATTAGGGTTTAAGTGTATTTAGGATGAGGGTTTAGGTGTTTCTAGGGATGATGTTTTTGACTTCTTTCGTCATAGGTTTAAGGTTTTTTTGGGGTTGTACATTTCAGGTTTTTTGGGGATGAGTGTTTGCACTTATTTTATGGATTAAATGTTATGAGTTTTAGGCCTGAGTTTTTTGGGATTCTAGGGGATGTGGAATTTTGTAGGTTGTATGTTTTATGGTTTTTGGGGGCTGAGTGATATGGGGTTTTTTATGGATGATGGTAATGGGCTTTTTATGTTTGTTGGTTTAAGGTTGTTTGGGGCCAAGGGGTTCATATTATTATATTTTATTTTAGGGGGTTTTGTTTTTTTCATGACTTTGGGTTTCCCCTTTTTTCGTGGAAAAGGGTTTAGGGTTGTTTTGACCTAAGGGTTTTGTTTTTTTAGTTCTGTGTTTAGGGTTTTCGGGGTGGAATGTTTTGATTTTTTTATGGTTAAATGTGTAGGGTTTTCTGGGGCTGAGGGTTTATGGGTTTTTTTGGGCTGAGGGTTTATGGTTTTTGGTGGATGATGGTTTAGGCTTATTTTGGGTCATGGGTGAAGGGTTTTGGGTGGTTGAGGGTCTAGGGTTTTTTTGTTACTGAGTGGTTTGTGTTTTTTGGGGATGAGAGTTTAGGTGTTTGAGGGCTGAAGGTTTAATGACTTTTTGGGGAATAGGGATTATGGTTTTTTGGGGGATATCCATTATGGGGTTTGTGGTGAATAGTTTTTATGATTTTTTGGACTAAGGGTTTTGGGATTTATGGGATACGTGTTTAGGATTTTGTAGGGATAAGTGATTATGGTTTTTTTCAGGCTGAGGGTTTTGTTTTTGTTGGGTATTAGAATATTAGTTTTTTTATTGAGAAGAGGGTTTAAGGATTTTTGGGGATGATGGATTAGTTTATATTTTGGATTAGTATATATTATTTTTTCGGTTAAGGTATTTGGGTGTTTTAGGGATAATAGTTTAGGGTTTTCTAGGGTTGGGGTATAGGATTGTTTTAGGTTGAGGTTTTTGGGTTTTATTGGAGAAGTGTGTTTAAGGATTAGTGGGTTTAAGGTTTTAGGGAATTTTGGGGATGATGATTTAATGGTTTTTTTGGATGAGGGTTTATGGGTTTTTAGGGATGAGCGTTTAATGATTTTTGTGGATGACAACTTAGGGTTTTTTTGTGGATGAGAGTTTGGTTTTTTTCGGGATTAGGGTTTAGGGTTTTTTGATGTTGAGGGTTTGGGGTTTATTAGTTTAATTTTCGAAATTTGGGTTGGTGTTTTTATGGGGATTATCGTTTTAGTTATTTTTGGTGACTTTGTTTATGGTTTTTTGGGATGACAGTTTGGGTTGATTGAGCGGTGAGGGTATGATATTTTTTGGGGATGAGGATTTAGTCTGATTTTTTTGTGAGTATTTATAGTTTTTTGGGAGCATGGTTTTGGGTTTTATGGGAATAGTGTTTAGATTTTTTGGGGATGAGGTTCTGGTGTTTTTTTGGGAAGAGGTTTTAGGTTTATCGGGGACTTGGTGTTTTGGGATTTTATGGGGCTGAATGTTCTGGCTATTTTGAGGATGAGTTCTTCTGGGGTTTTGGGGATAAGGGTTTATGGTTCTATAGGGAATAGTTTTTATGGTATTTGGGTTTGAGGGTATAGTGTTTTGTGGGTCTGAGGGATTAGTATGTTTATAAATGGGTGTTTAACTTATTAGGGGTTGGGGGTTTTGGGGGTTTGGGAATGAGTGTTTAGTGTGTTTATTGATGGGTGTTTATTGTTTTTTTAGGGTAAGGTTTTATTGTTTTTAGGGGTGGAGGGTTTATGGTTTTTTGGTGATTTAGTGTTTAGGTGATTGGGGGATAAGGGTTTAGAGTTATTATGTGATAGAGTGTTAGGGTTTTTGGTTACAATGTTTAAAGGTGTTTTTGCAGCAGAGGGTTTGGTGTTTTGTGGGGGTGAGGGTATAGGGTTTTCTTGGGGAATAGAGATTGGAGTATTTTGGTTTAGTATTGATTATTTTTTAGGAATTGGTTTTTATGTTATTAGGGTTGTCTGTTTTGGGTAATTTAGTAAGGAGGGATTGATTGTTTGGGTTTTTAGAGTTTATGGTTTTTTTGTGCTAAGGATTTAGTGTTTTATGGGACTGAGGTATTAGGGTACTATTGCGAATGATGTTTTAGGGTTTTTTGGAGGATGAGAGTTTTTTTTTTAAAATAAGATGGATTTTTATTGTTATGGATGAGGGTGTAGGCTTTTTTTCTGGATGGAAGTTTTGTGTTTATATAGATGTAGGTTTTGTGTTTTTGGGGGCTGAGGGTTTTGGGTCTCTTGGTTCATAGGGTTTTGGGTTATGGGGTGCTGAGTGTTTAGGATTTTTTTAGGGGAGATGGATGGGAGTTTTTTGGGCCTGAGGGAATGGGTTCTCTTGGTTGAGGGTTTTTGGGATTTTTTGGGATTAGGGTATGGTGTTTTTTTGGTATGAGGGTTTGGGGTTTTGAAGGGATGAGGATTTGGGTATTTTTTGGGAAGACGGTTTAGGATTATTTGGGGTTGAGGGTTTGGAATTTCATCAGTGTTGATTTTTTGTTTATTTTTTGGGTTTATGGTTTTGTGTATATTGGGATTGAGGGTTTAGATTTTTTTGGGTCTAAGGATTTTTTTAGGGCTGATGGTTTCAGATTTTTCAGGCCATGTGTTTGGATTTTATGTAAATGATGGTTTTGGATCATTCAGAAATTAGGGTTTGGTTTTTTAGGGGATTATAGTTTGGGGATATTTGGGGATGAGGGTCTAGGTATTTTTTGGGTTGAGTATTGGGGGTCTTATTGGGTTGTGGGTTTGGGGGATTTTGGAATGATGATTTAGAGGTTTTTTGGGGCTGATCGTACTGTGTTTTTTGATATTGAGTTATTTTTTGTTTTTAATGACGGGGGTCATGGATTTTATCAAGATAAGGGTTTGGGGTTTTTTGTTGTTGACGGTTTGAGTTTTCTTTGGGATGAGGATTAGAAAATTTGGGGCAGGGGTGTTTGTGGTTTCTTGGGTCAAAGGGTTTGTGGTATTTTGGGGATGAGGGGTTGTTTTTTTTCGGCTAGGGGTTTGGGATTCTTTATTGGCTATGTGTTTTCCGTTACTATATGGATATTTCTATTGTTATTTTATGCGCAATGGATATGGGGTTTTCTATGGATGGGGGTTGTATTTTTTAAGGACATGGGGTATTGGGTGTTTGGCGGAATAGTGTTTTGGATTTTTATTGAAGAGGGTTTGGGGTTTTTGGTGGTGAGTGTTTGGTGTTTTTGGGGATGGAGTTTTGTGGTTTTGTGGGGTTGATATTTTGGGTTTGTTTATGTTGTGGGTATAGGAATTTTTAGGGACTATGGATTCAATTTTATTTGGGTTTAGGGTTTGGGTTTTTCAGTGGATGAATGTTTAGGGATCATTGGGTCTATGGGTTTTGTATTTTTTTCATAAAATGATTTTTTGTTTATTGGGGCTTAGTGTTTTGGGTTTTTTGGGGGGTGGGGGTTTATGGTTTTGGGGGGTTTGGGTTTAGGGTAATTTTTGGATGATGGTATGGGGTTTTAGGGGGTTATGTGTTTTATGTTTTATTTGTTGTTTAGGGTTTATGGTATTTTGGGACTGAGGGTTTTGGGTCTTTGGGGATGATGTTATGGTATTTTTATTGTATTGGGATCTGGGGTTATTTGGGGTGAAATGTTTAAAGTGCATTGAGGCTGAGGGTTTTGAGTTTTTAGGGCTGAGAATTTATGTCTTCTTAGGGGGGAGGGTTTTTTTGTGGGGGGGGGGGGGTAGGATTATTTGATGTTGAGGTTTTATGGATTGTGAGGGGTGATGGTTTAGGGTTTTAGGGGGATGAGTATTTATATTTTTTTGGGGTTTAGTGTTTAGGGTTATTTGGCATCAAGAATATGGTGGGTTTTTGGGATATCTGATTTTAAATATTATGGGGTTGAGTGATTTAGAATTTTTTGGAATTGGGGTTTATGGTTTTATGGGGATAAAGGTTTAGGGTATATAAGGATGTTGGTTTTGGGATTTTTTTGGGTTTGAGGATTTGGATTTTATTGGAGAAGTGTTTATGGTATTTTTCGGATGAGGGTTTAGGAATTTTTAGTGCATTGGGATTAGGAATTTTTATGGCACAGTGTATAGGTTTTTCATGGATGGCAGTTTATGGATTTGGGGTTTTGTGCAAAGCCCTTTGTGCAATGTAATTTTTCTTTAAACCCTACGTGCCATGTAAGGGTTCTCCTTCAACCATTAAAAGTTGAATTATCAAAATTCAAAAAAAAAATCCCATTGGAAAATTCCGGAATGGGTTTTGGGTATTAGGGTATGGAGGTTTAGGTTATTTCAGTGATAATGGATTGTTGTCTTAGGGGAATATGGTTTAGTGATATTTGGAGCTAATGGTTTATAAATTTTTTGGGCTGACAGTTTTGTGTTTTTTGGATCAGAGGGTGTACTGTTTTTTTAGGCTGGTGGTTTAGGATTTTGTTGTATGATGGTTTAGGTATTAGGGGGATTGAGGGTTTATGTTTTTTTTTGGGGATTAAAGTTTATTCTTTTTATCATATTAGGGTTTCTTATTTTTTTGGATGAATATGTTGGGTTTTATAAGGGCTGATGGACAATATTTTTTTTTTGAAAAGGATTAAGGATTATTTTGGGGTGAGGGTTTGGGATTTTTTGAAGTAGATATTTTATGGTTTTTGGTGGATGATGGTTTTAGGATCTTAGGTAATGAGCGTTTATGGTTTTTTTGGTCTAAGAGTTTTTAGGGGTTTTTGGGATGATATTCTAGTTTTTTTTGGCGTTACCATTTTATAATTTCTTTTATATGAGTTTAGGGATTTTTGGTGTTTGTGGATTGGGGTTTTTTAGGGCATTGGTTAAATGGTATTTGGGGGGTGAGGGTTTAGAGTTTATTTGGGCTATGGGTTTTGGGATTTTTGGGGTAGAGGGTTTTTGTTTTTTTTATGATGAGGGTTTTTTTGTGCATATGGTTTATGGTTTTTAGGGATGAGGATTAGTGTTTTTTGTATCGAACAGTTTAGGGTTTTTGGTTGGTGGTTTTTGGGATTTTTTTTGAACTAGGATTGTGGGTATTTTGTGGATTAGTGTTTAGGGTTTTTTCATCTAAATGTTAATATTTTTTGGGTCATAGGGCTCGGGGGTATTTGGGGCCAAATATTTATGATTTTTTAAAATTGGGGGTTTATTGATTTTTTCGATGTGGCTCTATTTTTTATTGTCGTTGTCGGTTTATGGTTTTTTATGTGTGGGGGTTTTGGATTATTTATGGATGAGAGATTAGATTTTTTTTGGTCGGAGTGATTATTGTTTTCAGGATATGGATTTGGTTTTTTTGGGGATGAGAATTTAGTTTATTAGTGACCATGTGTTTATGATTTTTTGGGGGGCCTGGGTTTTTGGGATTATTATGGATGATGGATTAGGTTTTTTTAGGGACGAGGGATCAATTCTTTTTTAAGGTTGACTGATTGGGGTTTTTCTGGTCATGGTTTTTTTTCTATTTTGAGGGGAGAGTGTTTAGGTTTTTCTGGAGGAGTGATTAGGGTGTTTTGGGGTGGAGGGTATTGAGATTTTAGGGACTATGGGATTAAGGTTTTTTGGGTCCTATGTTATATGGTTCTTATGACCGAGAGGTTTTTTTGGATTAGGGTTTATGGTTTTTTTGTGGTTGAGGGTTTATTTTTTCTAGGTCCTAGTGTTTAGTTTTTTTCGGGGTTGAATATTTCTAGATTTTGGGGGTTGGGTTCATAGTTGTTTTTGAAGCCAAGGGTTTATGATATTTTTGGTGAGGGATTAATATTTTTTTGGGCCTCGTAGGTTATGGATAATTATGGATGGTGGTTTTGGGTTTTGGGGATGACGGTGTAGGTTTATATGGGGAAGAGTTTTTAAGTTTGGTGGGGGGGGGGGTTGATGTTTTAGGTATTTTTAGTGTTGAATGTTTAGATTTTTATAGGGCTATGGATTTAGGTTTTCATGGGATGTTTTTTTTGTTTTTTGGGGATAAGGCCTTAGGGATTTTTTGGGATGAAGGTCTGGGGATTTGGGGGGATTTTGGTATAAGGTTATCTTGGGCAATGGTTTTGGTGTTTTTAGGGGGCTATGGGATTATGTTTTTTTAGGTTATGGATTTTGGTTATCTGGTGCTGAAGGAATAGTCATTTATGGAATGTTATTTTATAGTTTTTTGTGGAATAATTATTGTGGTTTCTTATGGAGATTTTTGGGTATTTTTTGGGAAGAGGGTTGAGATTTTTGTTCTTCCAAGGGTTTAGTGATTTTTTTTTTCAGATAATGTGTCTTGTTTTTTTTGTTCCTAAGGTTTTATGTTTATAGGGATCTTTATTTTGGATTTTTTTGTCGATTACGGTTTAGGGATAATTAGGTATAATATGAGAGGGTATATTGGGGATTATGTTTTTGGTTTTTTTATGTTCGATGGTTTTTTTTGGGGAGGGGGGTCCATGGGTAATGGTTTTTTGGAAAATGGATTATTGTTTTGGTGGGTCGTGGTTTATGGTTTTTTGGAGTAGAAGTTTTTTTTTGGCGTTGAGGGTTTAGGGTTTTTTGGGTTGTAGTGTTTATAATATTTTGTGGATCAAGGTATTGGGTTTTTAGGGGGAGTGAGTATCTAAGTTTTTTGGGGTTGGGTTATTTTTTTTGGTTTGATGGGTTTGGGATTTAAATTATTGAGTGTTTAATGTTTTTTAGAGCCATATGATTATGGTTTTTTTTGGGGATCGAGGGTTTAGAGATTTTTAGGATAGTGGGTTTATATTTTATTTGGATTGAAGGATTAGGGATTTTTATAGACGAGGGTGATTGGTTTTTTAGTGATAAGGGTTTAGGGTTTTTTAGGGTGAGGGTATATGATTTTTTTGGGAATACGGTTATGTTTTTTTTTGGGGCTGAGTGTTTTGGGTATTTTAGTACTGAAGGTTTTTGGTTTTTTGTTGTCAAGGGTATAGGGTATTTTTTATGATGAGTGGTTAGGGTTTTGGTGGGCTATGGATTTCGTTTTTATGGGTGAAGTGTTTAGGGTTTTTTGGAGATAAGGATTTTTTAGTTTTCAGGGCTAATGGTTTGGTGTTTTTTATGTGTAGATGTTTAGGGATTTTTTGTTCCTGATGGTTTATGTCATTGGAGCTGAAGGTTTATTGTTTTTTGGGATGATTTTTTAGAGATTCATTGAAATAAGGGTCAAGATTATTGAGGGATTAGTGTTTAGGGGTTTTGGTGGCAAGGATTTATTATTTTTAGGCTGATGGTTTATGGATTTTTGAGGATGGGTGTTTATTGTTTTTTAGGGCTGAGGGTTTAGTATTTTTGAAGGAAAAGGGTATATATTTTTTTTGGGGAGAGGTCATTGGGGTTTTAGGGGATATGGTATAGATTTTTTGGGGGTTGGGGTTATAGGATTTTATAGGGTTGTTCATCCAGATGTTTATGGGGTGAGAGTTTAATGTTTTTTTTTTGCGGCTAAGGGTTTAGTGTTTTTTGGTCTGAGTGATTCAAGATTTTTTGAAATATGTGTTTTGGGTTTTTTGGGGATGATGGATTAGTGTTATTGGGGTCTTGTTTGTAGGTTTTTGGGACATAGTATTTAGGGTTTTTTGGGGATGAGCTAGTAGGGTTTTGGGGGATAAAGGCTATTGGGTTTATTTTGACATGAGGGTTGTGGTTTTTTAGGGGGTAGGGGTTTAAGGATTTTGGGGAGGAGGTTTAAGGGTTTTTTAGGGCTAAGGGATTAGGATTTTCTGCCACCAAGGATTTTTTTGTGGTAATGGTTTATGGTATTTTGGTAATAATGGTTTTGGTAATTATTGTGTGGAAGGTTTAGGGGTTGGGGGCTTAGGTTTTATGATATTTTGGGGTTAATTATTTTGGGGTTTTGGGGCTAAGAGTATACAGTTTTTTTGGGGATGATGTTTTAAGGTTATTTGGTGGTAAGGGTTTAAGGTTTATTAAGAAGGGGTTTTATATTTTATGGGGATGAGGGTATATTATTTATTAGGGATAATGGTTTAGGTTTATTTGTGATGAGTGGTTTAATGTAATTCAAAGACAATTGTTTAGTGTATTTAGGGAGTACTGTCTATGGTTATTTGGAATGAGGGACAATTATTTTGGCATGAGGGTTTATTAATTTGGGTTATGATGTTTTGTGATTTTTTATTGGTATAGGGTTTATGGTTTTTTGGGATTAAATACATAGGATTTTTGGGTATGATGGTTTAGTGTTTTGTTGAGGTAGAGAGATTGGAATTAATTGTGATTCATGTATTAGGGTTTTTGGGGGAGAGGGTTCAAGGTTTTTTTGACTAGGGGTTAACTATTTTTTGGAGTATAGGGTTCATGATTTTTTTGGACATAGGGTTTATGATTTTTTTGGGATGAGGTTTTGGGTTTTTGTGGGTACAGTTTTATGGATTTTTTGTGATGAGGGTTTATAGATTTTTATACATGAGGGTTTAGGGAATATGGGGGATGAGGGTTCAAGGTTTATTTAGGCTTGGGTTTTGGAGTTTTTGGGGGATGTGTGTTTTGGGATTCATGGGACTAAAAGATTGGGGATTATTAGGGCTGAGAGTTTAGGGTTTTTTGGTGACGAATATATAGGATTTTTGGAGGATGAGGATATAAGATTTTTTGGGTCAATGTTTTATTGATTTTGGTCATGTGTGTTTACGGTTTTTTTCGAGATGAGGGTTTTATGTTTTTTAAGGTTGAGGGTATAGAGTTTTAGTGTGATTTGGGTTTTTGTTTTCATTTGAATTAATGTATGTGACGTAATGTAGTTGATGGTTTTTATTTTTTGGGGATTAGGTTATTGATATTTTTTGGAGATGATGGTTTGGGATAATTATAGTCGAGGATTTAGCGTTCATAGGGGTGTGCGTTTGGGGTATTTTGAGGTGATTTTTTTATTTTTTGGGGGATGATGGTGTAGGGTGTTTATGGTTGTGAAGATTAGGTTTTTTTGGGTATGAGGATTTAGTTTTTTGGCCAGAGGGCATAGTTTTTTAGAGGGATTGGTGTTTAGGATTTTTTTGGGGTGGACAGTTTTGGGTTTTCTATGGACATGGGTTTATGGTTCTTTGGGATGGAGGATTTTTGGGTTTTTAGGATTAAGGGTTCTGTGTTTTTTGGGATTGTGTGTTGATGTATATTTGGGGCCAATGGTTTCAGTTTTTTTGATGATGAGTGTTTTGGTTTTTTTTTAGATGAGGGATTAGGTTTTTTTTGGGATGAGGATTTAGGGTTTTGGGGGATTATGTTTTAGGATTGTTTAGAGAGGAGGGTTTATGGATTTTTAGTATTGAGGGTTTAG
The DNA here is from genome assembly GCA_963277665.1 of Viscum album. Lineage (NCBI taxonomy): Eukaryota > Viridiplantae > Streptophyta > Magnoliopsida > Santalales > Viscaceae > Viscum > Viscum album. The sequence continues at coordinate 1,900,635,912 of OY728141.1, forward strand.
GTATTTTGGGTCTAAGAGTTTATGTTTTTTGTTTCTAAGGGTTTAATGTTTTTTAATGCTGATAGTTTATGGATTTTTTTCAATGAAGGCATGGGGTTTTCTATGCCTAAGGGTTTTGGGTTTTTATGGTTCATGGTTTGGGGTTTTGTTGGGGTGAGGTTTTAGAGATTTTTTGTTTGTGGGTAGAGTGTTTTTTTCGGTTAATGGTGTAGGTTTTTTTCATTATGAGGTTTTAGGGTAATATTTGGATGTGGGTTTTTGGGTCATTGGGGCTTAGGGTTCTAGTTTCCTAAGGATGGATGGTTTTGTGTTTTTTGGGATAATGGTTTTTGGTTTTTTGGGGTTGAGGGTTTACAATTAATTTTGGGATGAGGGTCAAATATTTTTTGTGGTAGAGGTTCTAGTGTTTTTGGTGTAAGAGTATGTAGTGGGGTTTTTTGGGATGGGGGTTTATATTTTTTTTGGGATGAGGGTTTATGAAATTTGGGTATTAGGGTTTAGGATTTTTGGGAATGTGTGTCTACTGATTTTTGGGGTTGGGGGAATAGGGTTTCAAAGGGATTAGAGATTGTTGGTTTTTGGGGAATAGGGTTTTGGTTTTTTTTGGGAATGATGGTTTAGGGTTATTTGTGTATATGATTCAGGGTTATTTGGAAATGAGGGTTTGCGATTTTTTTAGTCCTTAGGGTTTTGGGATTTAGATTTCATAGGGTTTAAATTATATAGGTGATGAGGTTTTGGGGTTTTTGCAGTAAGGGATTTGGGGTTTTTAAGGCTGAGAGATTATAGATTTTGGGGATATGGGTTTATAGTTTTTTATGGATTAGGGTTTTGGGGTTTTGGGGGATAGAGGATTGTGGTTTTTTGTTGATGAGGGTTTTTCTTTTCTGGGGTGGAGGATTTATATATTTTTTGGGATGCGTCTTTAGGGTTTTTGGGTTGTGGGTTGGGTGTTTTTTAGATATTATGTCTTAGGGTTTTTTGGGATAAAGGTATATATATTATTATGGCTCAGGGTTTGGTGTTTTTTTGTTCTTGTGATTAGGTTATTTGTGGATGTGGATTTAGTGTTTTGGAGGCTTTTAGATAGTTGTTTCTAATGGTAGATGGTTTTGGGATAATTGGGGACCAGTTTTTAGGATTTTTTAAAGATAGGGTTTTGGTGTTTTTTAGAGTAAAAATTTAAGGCTCTTTTTGGGATGAGGGTTTATGATTTTTGGGGATTAGGGTTTAAGTGTATTTGGGATGAGGGTTTGGGTGTTTCTAGGGATGATGTTTTTTACTTCTTTCATCATAGGTTTATGGTTTTCTTGGGGTTGTGGGTTTCAGGTCTTTTGGGGATGACTGTTTGCTCTTATTTGATGGATTAAATGTTGTGATATTTAGGACTGAGTTTTTTGGGGTGTTTGGAGATATGGAATTTTGTATGTTTTATGTTTTAGGGTTTTTGGGGGCTGAGTGATATGGGGTTTTTTTATGGATGAAGGTAATATGCTTCTTAAGTTTGATGGTTTAAGGTTGTTTGGGGTCGAGTGGTTCATATTATTATATTTTGTTTCAGGGGGTTTTGTTTTTTTCATGACCTGGGGCTTCCCCTGTTTTTTGGTAAAGGGTTTAGGGTTGTTTGGACCTAAGGTTTTTGTTTTTTTTGAGTTCTGTGTTAAGGGGTTTTGGGGTGGAATGTTTTGAATTTTTTATGATTAAATGTTTAGGGTATTTTGGGGCTAAGGGTTTATGGGTTGTTTTGGACTGAGGGTTTATGGTTTGTGGGGGATGAAGGTTTAGTATTATTTTGGGTCATGGGTGAAGGGTTTTGGGTGGTTGAGGGTCTAGGGGTTTTTTTTTGTTACTGAGGGGTTTGTGTTTTTTGGGGATGAGAGTTTATGGTTTTGAGGGCTGAAGGTTTAACAACTTTTGGGGCATAGGGATTATGGTTTTTTTGGGGGATAGCCATTATGGGGATTATGGTGAATATTTTTTATGATATTTTGGACTAAGGGTTTTGGGATTTATGGGATAAGTGTTTAGGATTTTGTTGGGATGAGTGTTTATGGTTTTTTCAGGCTGAGGGTTTTGTTTTTGTTGGGTATTAGAATTTTCGTTTTTTTATTGAGAAGAGGGTTTATGGATTTTTGGGGATGAGGGATTAGTGTATATTTTTAATTAGTATATATTATTTTTTTGGTTAAGGTATTTGGGTGTTTTAGGGATAATAGTTTAGGTTTTTCTAGGGTTGGGGTATAGGATTGTTTTAGGTTGAGGTTATTGGGTTTTTTTGGAGAAGTGGGTTTAACGATTAATGGGGTTAATGGTTTAGGGAATTTTGGGGATGATGATTTAATGGTTTTTTTGGATTTTGGGTTTATGTGTTTTTTGGGATGAGCGTTTAATGCTTTTTGTGGATGACAGCTTAGGGTTTTTTGTGGATGAGAGTTTGGTTTTTTTTGGGATTATGTTTTAGGGTTTTTTGATGTTGAGGGTTAGGGGTTTTGTAGATTTATTTTGTAAATTTGGGTTGGTGGTTTTATGGGGATTAAGGTTTTAGTTAATTTCGGAGATTTTTTTATGGTTTTTTGGGATGACAGTTTGGGTTGATTGAGCGGTGAGGGTTTGATATTTTTTGGGGATGAGGATTTAGTGTGATTTTTGGGTGAGTATTTATAGTTCATTGGGAACATGGTTTTGGGTTTTATGGGAATAGTGTTTATATTTTTTTGGGATGAGGTTCTGGAGTTTTTTTGGGAAGAGGGATTAGGTTTATTGGGGACATGGTGTTTTTGGATTTTATGGGGTAGAATGTTCTGGCTATTTTGAGGATGAGTGCTTACGGGTTTGGGGGGATAAGGGTTTATGGTTCTATAGGGAATATTTTTTATGGTATTTGGGTTTTAGGGTTTAGTGTTTTTTGTGTATGAGGGATTAGTATGTTTATAAATGGGGGTTTATCTTTTTAGGGGTTGGGGGTTTTGGGGGTTTGAGGATGAGTGTTTAGTGTGTTTATTGATGGGGGTTTATAGATTTTTGAGGGATAGGTATTATTGTTTTTAGGGGTGGTGGGTTTATGGTTTTTTGGTGATTGTGTGTTTAGGTGTTTGGGGATAAGGGTTTAGAGTTTTTATGTGATGGAGTGTTAGGGTTTTTGGTTACAATGTTTAAAGGTTTTTTTGCAGCAGAGGGTTTGGTGTTTTGTGGCGGTGAGGGTATAGGGTTTTCTTGGGGAATAGTGATTGGAGTATTTTGGTTCAGTATTGATTATTTTTTAGGAATAGGTTTTTATGTTATTAGGGTTGTCTGTTTTGGGTAATTTAGTACGGAGGGATTGATTTTTTGGGGGGTTGAGATTTTATGTTTTTTCTGTGCTAAGCCTTTAGTGTTTTTTGGGAATGAGGTATTAGGGTACTATTGAGAATGATGTTTTAGGGTTTTTTGGAGGATGAGGGTTTATTTTTTCAAAATAAGATGGATTTTTATTATTATGGATGAGGGTGTAGGTTTTTTTCTGGATGAATGTTTTGTGATTATATAGATGTAGGTTTTTTGTTTTTTGGGGATGAGGGTTTTGGGTCTCTTGGTTCATAGGGTTTTGGGTTTTGGGGTGCTGAGTGTTTAGGATTGTTTTGGGGAAGATGGATGGGGGTTTTTTGGGCCTGAGGGAATGGGTTCTATTGGTTGAGGGTTTTTGGGATTTTTTGGGATTTGGGTTTGGTGTTTTTTTTTGGATGAGGGTTTGGGGTTTTGAAGGGCTGAGGATTTGGGTATTTTTTGGGAAGACGGTTTTTGGTGTTTTGGGGTTGAGGGTTTGGAATTTCATCAGGGTTGATTGTTTGTTTATTTATTGGGTTTATGGTTTTGTGTATATTGGGGTTCAGGGTTTAGGTTTTTTTGGGTCTAAGGATTTTTTTAGGGCTGATGGTTTCAGTTTTTTCGGGCCAAGTGTTTGGGTTTTAGGTAAATGACAGTTTTGGATTATTTAGACATTAGGGTTTGGTTTTTTAGGGGATTATAGTTTGGGGATATTTGTGGATGAGGATCTTGGTATTTTTTGGGCTGAGGATTGGGGGTATTATTGGGTTGAGGGTTTGGGGGATTTTGGAATGATGATTTAGAGGTTATTGGGGCTGATCGTATTATGTTTTTTGATATTGAGATATTATTTGATTTTAATGAGGAGGGTCATGGATTTTATCTAGATAAGGGTTTGGGGTTTTTTGTTGTTGATGTTTTGTGTTTTCTTTGGGAAGAGGATTTGAAAATATGGGGAAAGGGTTTTTGTGGTTTCTTAGGTCAAACGGTTTGTGGTTTTTTGGGGATGAGAGTTTTTTTTCCGGCTAGGGGATGGGATTTTTTGTTGGCTGTGTGTTTTCCGTTACTATATGGATATTTGTATTGTTATTTTATGCGCAATGGATTTGGGGTTTTCTAGGGATGGGGGTTTAATTATTTTTGGACATAGGGTATTGGGTTTTTGGGGGAATTGTGTTTTGGATTTTTATTGAAGAGGGTTTGGGGTTTTGGGGGTGAGTTTTTGGTGTTTTTTGGGATGGAGGTTTGTGGTTTTGTGGGGTTGATATTTTGGGTTTGTTTATGTTGTGGGTATAGGAATTTTTAGGGATTTTGGATTCAATTTTATTTGGGTTTTGTGTTTGGGTTTTTCAGAGGATGAATGTTTAGGGATCATTGGGTCTATGGGTTTTGGATTTTTGGCATAAAAAGATTTTTTTTGGGCTTAGTGTTTAGGGTTTTTTGTGGGGTGGGGGTTTATGGTTTTTCGGGGGTTTGGGTTTAGGTAAATTTTTGGATGATGGTATGGGGTTTTAGGGGGTTATGTGTTTTATGTTTTATTTGTTGTTTAGGGTTTATGGTATTTTGGGTATGAGGGTTTTGTGTCTTTGGGGATGATGTTTTGGTATTTTTATGGCATTAGGATCTGGGGTTATTTGGGGTGAAATGTTTAAAGTTCATTGAGGCTGAGGTTTTTGAGTTTTTAGGGCTGATAATTTAGTTCTTCTTTGGGAGGAGGGTTTTTTATGGGGGGGGGGGGTAAGATTATTTGATGTTGAGGGTTTATGTATTGTGAGGGGTGAGGGTTTAGGGTTTTAGGGGGATGAGTATTTATATTTTTTTTGGGGATTAGTGTTTAGGGTTTTTTGGCATCAACGTTATGGTGGGTTTTTGGGATATCAGATATTAAATATTATGGGGTTGAGTGATTTAGAATTTTTTGGACTTGGGGTTTATGGTTTAATGGGGATAAAGGTTTAGGGTATATAATGATGTTGGTTTTGGGATTTTTTTTGGGTTTGAGGATTTGGTTTTTTTAGAAGGGTTTAGGATTTTTTTCGGATGAGGGTTTAGGAATTTTTAGGGCATTGGGATTAGGAATTTTTATGGCACAGTGTATAGGTTTTTCTTGGATGACAGTTTATGGATTTGGGGTTATGTGTTTAGGGTTTTGGGGTAGAGTGTATTGGAGTATTCTGGGGTGACAGTTTTTGGGTTTTTTCGGGGCAATGGTGTGGGGTTTTTTGGGGGCATGGGTTTTATGTTTTAGGCCTTTGGGTAATCTCAAGGCCATAAGGCCACCTCAAAGAAATTGGGTCACATGTAATGTAGATGAAACCATACAAACTTCATGAAACAAGGCTATAGATTAGGTTTCAATATGAGGTGCATTCACCAAATAAAAACTAACAAAATTTGGAAGAATGAGGGGGTATGAAATTTCCATCTATAACAGGTCTCTTCATCTCAGCACAAGAGTGATACCCAACTAGCTTTACAAATGGGGAGAGTTGAAATCAAAATATATTATGGGGAGGGGCAATTTAATGTTATCTATTTGGGATGAATTCCTCAAAGGCCATTGTGCAATGTAATTTTTCTTTAAACCCTACAGGCCATGTAAGGGTTCTCCTTTAACCATTAAAAGTGAAATTATCAAAATTCAATAAAATAAATAAATCTCTTTGGGAAATTACAGAATGGGTTTGGGGTATTAGGGTATGGAGGTTTAGGGTATTTCAGTGATAATGGATTGTTGTTTTAGGGGAATAGGGTTTAGTGATATTTGGAGCTAATGGTTTATAGATTTTTTGGGCTGACAATTTTGTGTTTTTTGGATCAGAGGGTGTACTGTTTTTTTCGGCTGGTGGTTTTGGTTTTTTTTGTATGATGGTTTAGGTATTAGGGGGATTTAGGGTTTATGTTTTTTTGGGGGATTAGAGTTTATTATTTTTATCATATTAGGGTTTCATATTTTTTGGATGAATATGTTGGGTTTCATAAGGGCTGATGGCAATAGTTTTTTTTGAAAAGGATTAAGGATTTTTTTGGGGTGAGGGTTTGGGATTTTTTGAGGTAGATATTTTATGGTTTTTGGGGGATGATGGTTTAAGGATCTTTGGTAATGAGTGTTTATGGTGTTTTTTGGGCTAAGAGTTTTTAGGGTTTTTTGAGGTGATATCCTATGTTTTTGTGGTGTTACCAATTTATAATTTCTTTTTATATGAGTTTAGGGATTTTTGGTGTTTGGCATTTGGGGTTTTTTGGGGCATTGGTTAAATGTTATTTGGGGGGTGAGGGTTTAGAGATTCTTTGGGCTATGGGTTTTGGGATTTTTGGGGTAGAGGGTTTTTGTTTTTTTTTATGATGAGGGTTTTTTTTGTGCATATGGTTTATGGATTTTCAGGATGAGGATTAGCGTTTTTTGTATCGAACAGTTTAGGGTTTTTGGTTGGTGGTTTTTGGGATTTTTTTGAACGAGGATTGTGGGTATTTTGTGGATGAGTGTTTAGGGTTTTTGGGACTAAATGTTAATGTTTTTTGGGTCATAGGGCTCCGGGGTATTTGGGGCCAAATATTTATGATTTTTTAAAACTGGGGGTTTATTGATTTTTTGGATGAGGCTCTATGGTTTATTGTGGTTGTGGGTTTATGGTTTTTTATGTGTGGGGGGTTTTGGATTATTTAAGGATGCGAGATTAGATATTTTTTGGTCGGAGTGATTATTGTTTTCGGGATATGGATTTGGTTTTTTTGGGGATGATAATTTAGTTTATTAGTGACCATGTGTTTAGGGTTTCATGGGGGGCCTAGGTTTTTGGGTTTATTATGGATGATGAATTAGGTTTTTTTAGGGACGAGGGACCAATTATTTTTTAAGGTTGACTGATTGGGGTTTTTCTGGTCAAGGTTTTTTTCTATTTTGGGGGGAGAGGGTTTAGGTTTTTTATGGAGGAGTGATTAGGGTGTTTTGGGGTTGAGGGTATTGAGATTTTAGGGACTATGGGATTATGGTTTTTTGGGTCCTATGTTTTATGGTTTCATATGACCGAGGGGGGTTTTTTTGGATTAGGGTTTATGGTTTTTTTGTGGTTGAGGGTTTATTGATTCTGGGTCCTAGTGTTTAGTATTTTTCAGGGGTTGAATATTTCTAGATTTTGGGGGTTGGGTTCATAGTTGTTTTTGAAGCCAAGGGTTTATGATATTTTTGGTGAGGGATTAATATTATTTGGGCCTCGTAGGTTATGGATAATTATGGATGATGGTTTTGAGTTTTGGAGATGAGGGTGTAGGTTTATTTGGGGAAGAGTTTTTATGTTTTTAGGGGGGGTTGAAGTTTTAAGTTTTTTAAGTGTTGAATGTTTACATTTTTATAGGGCTATGGATTTCGGAATTCATGGGATGTTTTTTTAGTTTTTTTGGCATAAGGTCATAGGGATTATTTGGGATGAAGGTTTGGGGATTTGGGGGGATTTTGGTATAAGGTTTTTTTGGGCTATGGTTTTGGTGTTTTGGGGGGGCTATGCGATTCTGTTTTTTTTTTGGTTAGGGATTTTGGTTATCTGGTGCTGAAGGATTGGTGGTTTATGGAATTTTATTTTATAGTTTTTTGTGGAATAATTATTGTGGTTTTTAATGGAGATTTTAGGGTATTTTTTGGGAATAGGGTTGAGGTTTTTGTCGTTCCAAGGGTTTTGTGAATTTTTTTGAGATATTGTGTTTGGTTTTTTTTGTGCCTAAGGTTTTAGGTTTATAGGGATCTTTATTTTGGATTTTTTTGAATGACAGTTTAGGGATAATTAGGTATAATATGGGAGGTTAAATTGGGGATTATGGTTTTGGGTTTTTATGTTTGATGGTTTCTTTGGGGGGGGTCTATGGGTTATGGTTTTTTTGGAAAATGGATTACTGTTTTGGTGGGTCATGGTTTAGGGTTTTTTGGAGTAGATGTTTTTTTTGGTGTTTAGGGTTTAGGGTTTTTTGGGTTGTAGTGTTTATAATATTTTTTGGATTAGGGTTTTGGGTTTTTAGGGGGAGTGAGTATCTAGGTTTTTGGGGTTTGGGTTATTTTTTTTGGGATGATGGGTTTGGGATTTCAATTATTAAGTGTTTAAGGAATTTTAGAGCCATATCATTATTGTTTTTTTGGGGATCGAGGGTTTAGAGATTTTTAGGATAGTGGGTTTATAGTTTTTTAGGTTTTAAGGATTATGGATTTTTAGAGACGAGGGTGTTTGGTTTTTTAGTGATAAGGGTTTAGGGTTTTTTAGGGTGAGGGTATATGATTTTTTGGGGATTACGGTTTTGTTTGTTTTTGGGATGAGTGTTTTGGGTATTTTAGTACCGAAGGTTTTTGGTTTTTTGTTGTCAACGGTATAGGGTATTTTTTATGATGAGTGATTAGGGTTTTGGTGAGCTATGGATTTCGTTTTTTTGGGTGAAGGGTTTAGGGTTTTTTGGAGACAAGGATTTTTTAGTTTTCAGGTCAAATGGTTTGGTGTTTTGTGTGTGTAGTTTTTTAGGGATTTTTTGTTCCTGATGGTTTAGGTCATTGGAGCTAAAGGTTTATTGTTTTTTGGGATGTGTGTTTAGAGATTCATTGCGATAAGTGTGAAGATTATTGAGGGATGAGTGTTTAGGGGTTTTGGCGACAAGGATTTGTTATTTTCAGGCTGATGGATAATGGATTTTTGAGGATAGGTGTTTATTGTTTTTTAGGGTTGAGGGTTTAGTATTTTTTAAGGAAAAGGGTTTATGTTTTTGGGGGAGAGGGTATTGGGGTTTTAGGGGATATGGTGTAGGATTTTTTGGGTGTTGGGGTTATAGGATTTTATGGGGTTGTTCATTCAGATGTTTATGGGGTGAGAGTTTAATTTTTTTTTGCAGCTAAGGGTTTAGTGTTTTTTGGTCTGAGTGTTTTAGGATTTTTTGAGATATGTGTTTTGGGTTTTTTGGGGATGATGTATTAGTGTTATTGGGGTCTTGTGTGTAGGTTTTTGGGACATAGTATTTAGTGTTTTTTGGCGATGAGCGAGTAGGGTTTTTTGGGATAAAGGTTATTGGGTTTATTTTGATTGGAGGGTTGAGGTTTTTTAGGGGGTATGGGTTTAAAGATTTTGGGGATGAGGTTTAAGGGTTTTTTAGGGCTAAGGGATTATGGTTTTATGCCACTATGTATTTTTTTGTGGTAATGGTTTAGGGTGTTTTGGTGATAAGGGTTTTGGTAATTTTTGGGTGGAGGGTTTTGGGGTTGGGGGGATAGGTTTTATGATATTTTGGGGTTAATTGTTTTGGGGTTTTGGGGCTGAGAGTATACAGTTTTTTTGGGGATGATGTTTTATGGTTCTTTGGTGTTAGGGGTTTAAGGTTTATTAAGAAGGGGTTTTATATTTTTTGGGGCTAAGGGTATATGATTTATTAGGGATAATGGTTTAGGGTTATTTGTGATGGGTGGTTTAATGTAATTCAGAGACAGTTGTTTAGGGTATTTAGGGAGTAGTGTCTATGGTTATTTGGAATGAGGGAAAACTTTTTTTGGCATTAGGGATTATTATTTTGGATTATAAAGTATTATGATTTTTTTGTGGTAGAGGGTTTATGGTTTTTTGGGATTAAATACAAAAGATTTTTGGGTATGATGGTTTAGGGTTTCTATGAGATAGAGAGATTGGCATTATTTTGGATTCATGTTTTAGGGTTTTTGGGGGAGAGGGTTCCAGGTTTTTTTGATTGGGGGTTAACTATTTTTTGGAGTATAGGGTTCATGAATTTTTGGGACATAGGGTTTATGATTTATTTGGGATGAGGTTTTGGGTTTTTTGTGGGTACAGTTTTATGGATTTTTGGTGATGATGGTTTATAGATTTTTAGACATGAGGGTTTAGGGTATATGGGGGATGAGGGTTCATGGTTTATTTAGGCTTGGGGTTTGGATTTTTTGGGGGATGTGTTTTTTTGGGATTCATGGGACTAAATGAATGGGGTTTATTAGGGCTGAGAGTTTAGGGTTTTTTGGTGATGAAGATATAGGATTTTTGGAGGATGAAGATATAAGATTTTTTGGGTCAATGTTTTAGTGATTTTGGGCATGTGTGTTTACGGTTTTTTTTTTGAGATAAGGGTTTTATGTTTTTTAAGGTTGAGGGTATAGGGTTTTAGTGTGATTTGGGTTTTTGTTTTCTTTGGAATTAGTGTATGTGGCATAATGGAGTTGATGGTTCTTATTTTTTTGGGTATTATGTTATTGATATTTTTGGAGATAAGGGTTTGGGATAATTATATTCAAGGATTTAGCATTCATAGGGATGTGCGTTTGGGGTATTTTGAAGTGATGTTTTTATTTTTAGGGGGATGATGGTTTAGGGTGTTTATGGTTGGGGGTTTAGGGTTTTTTGGGGATCATGATTTAGTTTTTTGGCCTGAGGGCGTAGTTTTTTAGAGGGATTGGTGTTTAGGATTTTTCTGGGGTGGACAGTTTTGGGTTTTCTATGGACATGGGTTTATGGTTCTTTGGGACGGAGGATTTTTGTGTATTTTGGATTAAGGGTTTTCGGTTTTTTTGGGTTTGTCTGTTTATGTATATTTGGGTCCAATGGTTTCGGTTTTTTTGGGCTCAGGGCTTAGGTTTTTTGGGATGAGTATTTAGGGTTTTTGGGGATTATGTTTTAGTATTTCTTAGGGAGGAGTGTTTATGGATTTTTAGTATTGAGGGTTTAGGTTTCTTGGGTCTAAGAGTTTTTGTTTTTTTGTTTCTAAGGGTTTAATGTTTTTTAAGGATGATAGTTTATGGATTTTATTCAATGAAGGCATGGGGTTTTCTGTGCCTGAGGGTTTTGGGTTTTTATGGTTCATGGTTTGGGGTTTTGTTGGGGTGAGGTTTTAGAGATTTTTTGTTTATTTGTAGAGTGTTTTTTGCGGTTAATGGTGTAGGTTTTTTTCATGATGAGGTTTTAGGGTTATATGTGGATGTTGTTTATTTGGGTCATTGGGACTCAGCATTCTGTTTTCCTAAGGATGGATGGCTTTCTGTTTTTTGGGATAATGGTTTTTGGTTTTTTGGGGTTGAGGGTTTATAATTATTTTTGGGATGAGGGTCAAATATTTTTTGCGGTAGAGGTTCTAGTGTTTTTGGTGTAAGTGTCTGTAGTGGGTTTTTTAGGGATGAGGGTTTTTATTTTTTTTGGGCTGAGGGTTTATGAAATTTGGGTATTAGGGTTTAGGATTTTTTGGAATGAGTGTCTAGTGATTTTTGGGTTTAGGGGAATAGGGTTGCAAAGGGATTAGAGATTGTTGGTTTTTGGGGAATTAGGTTTTGGTTTTAGTGGGGATGATGGTTTAGGGTTATTTGTGTATATGATTTAGGGTTATATGGAAATGAGGGTTTTGGATTTTATTAGTCCTTAGGGTTTTGTGATTTCTATTTCTTAGGGTTTAAATTATATAGGTGACGAGGTTTTGGGGTTTTTGCAGTAAGGGATTTGGGGTTTTGATGGCTGAGTGATTATGGCTTTTGGGGATAGGGGTTTAGTGTTTTTTATGGATGAGGGTTTTGGGGTTTTGGGGGATAGAGGATTGGGGTTTTTTGTTGATGAGGATTTTGCTTTTCTGTGGTGTAGGTTTTATATATTTTTTGGGATGCGTCTTTAGGGTTTTTGGGTTGTGGGTTGGGTGTATTTTAGATATTATGTCTTAGGGTTTTTTGGGATAAAGGTATGTGTATTATAATGGATCGGGGTTTGGTGTTTTTTTCTTATGATTAGATTATTTGGGGATGTGGATTTAGTGTTTTGGAGGCTTTTAGATAGTCGTTTTTAATGTTTGAGTGTTTTGGGATAATTGGGGACCGGTTTTTTGGATTTTTTGAAGATAGGGTTTTGGTGCTTTTTAGAGTCAAAATTTAAGGCTCTTATTGGGATGAGGTTTTATGATTTTTGGGGATGAGGGTTTAAGTGTATTTGGGATGAGGGTTTAGGTTTTTTTAGGGATAAGATTTTTGAGTTCATTCATCATAAGGTTAAGGGTTTTTTGGGTTTGTGGGTTTCAGGTTTTTTGGGGATGAGGGTTTGAATTTTTTTGAGGAATAAAATGTTATGAGTTTTTGGCTTGAGGTTTTTGGGTTTTTTGGGGATTGGTGTATGGAATTTTGTAGGTTTCATGATTTAGGGTTTTTGGGGGTTGAGTGATTTGGGTTTTTTTGGATGAAGGTAATAGGCTTCCGATGGATTATGGTTTAATTTGGTCTAGGGCTGAGGGGTTTAGATTATTATATTTTGCTTCAGGGGGTTTTTTATTTTTCATGACTTCAGGTTTCCCATTTTTTCATGGTTAAGGGTTTAGGGTTGTTTTGGGATAAGGGTTTTTTTGGGTGCTGGGTTTTAGGTTTTCGGGGCGGAATGTTTCTATTTTTTTAAGGTTAAGTGTTTAGTGTTTTTTGGGGATTGGGGATTGGGTTTTATGGTTTTTTTGGCCTGAGGGTTAATGGTTTTTTGGGGATGATGGTTTAGGATTATTTTGGGTCATGGTTGAAGGGTTTTGTATGGTTGAGGTTCTAGGGGATTTTTTTTACTGAGGGTTTTGTGTTTTTTGGGAATGAGAGTTTAGTGGTTTTAGGGCTGAAGGATTAATGACTTTTGGGGCAAAGAGATTTTGGTTTTTTGGGGGATAGGCATTATAGGGTTTGTGGGGAATAGGTATTATGATTGTTTTCACTAAGGGTTTAGGGTTTTATAGGATATGAGTTTATGTTTTTGTTGGGATGAGTGTATATGGTTATTTTTGGTAGAGGGTTTTATGTTTGTTGGGTATTAGGATTTCAGTTTTTTTCATGAGAAGAGGGTTTATGGATTTTTGGGGATGAGGGATTAGTTTATTTTTTGGATTAGTATATATGACATTTTCAGCTAAGGGATTAGGGTATTTTAGGGATATTGATTTAGGTTTTTTGGGGTTGGGGTATAAGATTGTTTGGGGTTGAGTTTTTAGGATTATTTTGGAGAAGTGGGTTTAAGGATTAATGGGGTTAAAGGATTTGAGAATTTTGGGGATGAATATTTAATGGTTTTTTTTGGATGAGGGTTTTTTGTTTTTTAGGGATGAGAGTTTAGTGCTTCATTGGGATGAAAGCTTAGGGTTTTCTATGGATGAGAGTTTGGGTTTTTCTAGGAATGACAGTTTAGAGTTTTTTTGATGTTGAGGGTTTGGGGTTTTGTAGTTTTATTTTGGAAATTAGGGTTGTGGGTTTTATGGGAATGAAGGTTTAAGTTATTTTGGGAAAAAGTATTTTCGTTTTTTAGGATGATATTTTGGATTGATTGAGGGGTGAGGGTTTAGATTTTTTTTGGGGATGATGATTTAGTGTGTCTTTGTGGGTGATTATTTAGAGTTTTGTGGGGATATGGTTTTCTGTTTTATGGGCTTATTTTTTATATTTTTTGCGGGATGAGGTCTTGGAATTTTTTTGGGAAGCGGGTTTAGTTATATTGGGGACTTGGTGTTTAGGAATTTTATGGGGATGAATCTTATGGTTATTATGACGATGAGTGTTTATGGGTTTATGGGAAAAATGGTTTATGGTTTCTTAGGGAATATTTTTTAGGGTATCATGGGTATGAGGGTTTAGTGTATTTTGGGTTTGAGGGTTTAGGATGTTTACCTTGAATGGTTTATTTTTTCAGGGGTTATGGGTTTGGGGGTTTGGGGATGAGTGTTTTGTGTATTGTTTTTTGAGGATTTATAGATTTTTGAGGGTGATGGTTTATTGTTATTAGGGGTGGAGGGTTTATGGTATATTTGTGATCGAGTGTTTAGGTTTTTGGGGGATAAGGGTTTAGAGTTTTTATGTGATGGAGTGTTAGTATTTTTTTGTTCCAATGATTAAAGTTTTTTTGTACCAGAGGGTTTTTGGTTTTGTGGGGGTGAGTGTTTAGGGTTTTTTGGGATTGGTGGTTGGATTATTTTGGCAAATTATTAATTATTTTTTAGGTATTGGTTTTTATGTTTTCAGGGTTGTGGGTTTAGGGTAATTTAGTACTGAGCTGTTGAATTTTTTGGGGTTGAGTGTTTATGGGTTTTTAGGGATAAGGCATTATTGTTTTTTGGGACTGAGGCATTAGGGTAATATTGGGGGTGATGTTTTGGGTTTTTTGTAGGATGATCGTTTATTTTTTTAAAATATGATGGATTTTGTTTTTTAGTGATGAGGGTGTAGGTTTTTTGGGGGGATTGATGATTAGTGTTTATATAGATGACGGATTTGGGTTTTTTTGGTTGAGGGTTTAGGGTTTGTTGGTTCTTAGGGTTTAGGGTATTGGAGTGCTGAAGGTTTAGGATTTTTCGGGGGAAGACGGATTGGTATTTTTGTGCCTAAGGGTTATGGGTTCACTTGGTTGAGGGTTTGAGGGATTTTGGGGATGAGGGTTTCCTATTTTTTTGGATGAGGGTTTGGGGTTTTGAAGGGCTGAGGCTTTGGGTTTTTTTGGTTAGACGATTTGGGATTTTTTGGGGTTCATTGATTGTAATTTCATCCAGGTTCAGTGTTTGTGTATTTTTGGGGTTTATGGTTTTATGTTTTTTTGGGGTTGAGGGTTATGGTTTTTCTGGGTCTATGGATTTCTTTAGGGCTGATGGTTTCAGGTTTTTGGTCCAGGGGTTTGGGTTTTATATTAATGGTTGTTTGGGATTATATTGAAATTAGGGTTTGGTCTTTTAGGGGATTAGAGTTTGGGGATTTTTGGGAATGAGTGTCTAGGTATTTTTGGGGCTGAGATTTGGTGGTCATATTGGGTTGAGGGTTTGGGGGTTTTTAGATGTTGATTCAGTGGTTTTGGGGGATAGGGTATTTGGTTTTTTTTTGTGTTGAGATAATTATGGTTTTTAAAGATGAGGGTAATGGATTTTATCAGGATAAGGGATTGTGGTTTTTTTTTGGCTGACAATTTCAGTTTTTTCGGATGAGGATTTGGACATTTGGGAAATGGGTGTTTGGGGTTTCAAGGGTCCTCGGGTTTGTAGTTTTTTGGGGCTGATGGGTCGTGTTTCTTCGGCCTGAGGTTTGGGGTTTTATTGTGGCTAAGTGTTTGGGGTTACTATTGGGATATTTGTTTGGTTATTTTATGCGCAATGGATTTGGGGTTTTCTAGGGATAGGGGTTTGGGTCTTTTTAGGACATATGGTATTGGGATTTTTTGGGAATACTGTTTTAGGTTTTTATTTAAGAGGGTTTGTGGTTTTGGGGGTTAGTGTTTGGTGTTTTTAGGGATGGGGGTTTGTGGTATTTGGGGGATGATATTTTGTGTTTTTTATGTTGTGGGATTAGGTCTTTTTAGGGATTATGGATTATGTTTTCTTGGGGTTGAGGGTTTGGGTTATTTAGTGGATGAAGTTTTAGGGATCATTGGGTCTGAGGGTTTTGAATTTTTGGGGAAAAAGCATTTTTTTTGGGCTTAGTGTTCAAGGTTTTTTGGGGCTGAGGGTTTATGGTTTTGGGGGGCTTTGGGTTTAGGTTAATTTTTGGATTATGGTATGGGGTTTTAGGGGGTTGTGTGTTTTACATTTTATTTGGTGTTTAGGGTTTATGGTATTTTGGGACTGAGGGTTTTGGGTCTTTGGGGATGAGATTTTGGTGTTTTAAAGGAATTAGGGTCTACTGTTTTTTGAGGTGAATGGTTTCAAGTATTTTTAGGTAGATGGTTTAGAGTTTTTAGGGATGAGAGTTTATGTATTGTTGGGGTGGAGGGTTTCTTTTTGTTGTTGTGGGGGGTTAGGATAATTTGAATTTGAGGTTTTTTTTTGTTTTTTAGGCCATATGGTTTAGTGTTTTAAAGGTATTAGTATTTAAGTTTTTTTGGGGTTTATGGTTTATGGTTTTTTGGCATCATTGTTCTGTGGGGTTTTGGGATATAGGGTATTGGATTTTTTGGGGTTGAGTGATTTGGTATTTTTTTTGAATTAGGGTTTAAGTTTTAATGGGGATTATGTTTTTGGGTTTATATGGATGTTGGTTTTGGAATTTTTTTGGTTTTGAGGATTTGGATTTTTTTGGAGAATGGTTTTGGGGTTTTGGGGATGAGGGTTTAGGATTTTTTAGGGCCTTCAGTTTTGGAAATGATTGGGAATAGTGTATATAGATTTATTGGGATTATTGTTAAGGGTTTTGGGGGCTATGTGGTTAGGGTTTTGAGGGGTTGAGTGTATTGGAGTTTTCATGGATGATGGTTTTCGGTTTTTTTGGACAATGGTGTGGGTTTTTTTGGGGCCAAGGGTTTGGAGTTTGAGGCATTTGGTTAATATCAAGGCCATCAGGCCACCTCAAAGACTTTGGGACACATGTAATGCAGATGCAACCATACATATTTCATGGACCAAGGCTCTAGATGAGGTTTCAAGATCAGGTGCATTCATCGAAGTATATCAAACAAAATTTAGAAAAATGTGAGGGTATGAAATTTCCTTCTGTAATAGGACTCTTCATCTCTGCACAAGAGAGCTACCCAACCTGCTTTAATAATGGGGAGAGTTGATATCAAAATATTTGATGGGGAGGGGCAGTTTCAATTTATCTATTTGGGATGAATTCCACAATGGCATATGTGCCATGTAATGTGTCTTTAAAGACTACGGACCATGTAAGGGTTCCCCTTCAACCATTAAAAGTGGAATTATCAAAATTCAATAAAATTTAAACCCATATCGGAAATTCCAGAATGTGTTTTGGGTATTGAGGGATTGGTGTTTTCGTTATTTCAATGATAAGGGATTGGTTTTTTAGGGGCATAGGGATTAGTGTTATTTAGAGCTCATGGTTTATAGATTTTAAGGGATGACAGTTTAGTGTTTCTTGGATCATAGGGTGTACTGTTTTTTAGGATGGTGGTTTAGGTTTTTTGAGGATGAGGATTAGGTTTTTGGGGGATGAAAGCTTATGTTTTTTTGGTGGATTAGAGTTTATAGTTTAATTTATTTTATGGTTTACTATTTTTTGGATGAATATTTTGGGTTTCATAAGGGCTGATGGATAATAGTTTTTTGGAGATCAGTTAAAGATTTTTTGGGGATAAGGGTTTATGATTTTTTGGGGAAGATGTTTTATTGTTTTTGGGGTCTTATGTTTTAAGGATCATGGGGAATGAGTATTTAGGGAATATTTGGGGCTAATAGTTTTTAGAGTGTTTTTTGGATGATATATTATGTTTTTGGGGGGTTACCAATTAATAATCTCTTTGTATATGATTTTAGGGTTTTTTGGTGTTTGGGGATTGGGTTTTTTTGGGAATTGGTTTATGGGTATTTGGGGGGGGGGGGTGAGGGTTAAGGATTTAATTGGGCTATAGTTTTTAGGTTTTTAGGGTAGAGAGTTTTTGTTTTTTTATGATGATGTTTTTTATATGGTTTAGGTTTTTAGGGCAGAGGGTTTATGGTTTTCTCGGTCGAATAGTTTAGGTTTATTGGTTGGAGGGTCCTGGGTTTTTTTACGAAGATTATGGGTATTTTGTGGATGTGTATTTAGGGTTTTTGGGATTAGGGGTTGTTGTTTTTTTTGGTCACAGGGTTTCTGGGTTTTTGTGGCCAAATATTTAAGATTTTTTAGGACAGGGGTTTTATGGTTTTTTTATGAGGCTTTATGGTTTTTTCTGGTTGAGGGTTTATAGTTTTTTAAGGATGAGGGTATTGGATTATTTAGGGATTATAGATTAGTTGTTTTTTGGGCTGAGTGTTTAGTTTTTTGGGAATATGGATTTGGTTTTTTTTGGATGGGAATATATTTTATTTGTGTGCATGTGTTTAGGGTTTTTCGGGGGGCCTTGGTTTTTGGGTTTTTAGGGATTATGGATTAGTGATTTATGTGGACGAGGGATCAATTATTTTTTGGGGTTGAAGGATTGGGGTTTTTTTTTCAAGGTTTTTTTTCGATTTTTGAGGGAGAGGGTTTAGGTATTTTGTGGAGGAGTGATTATTGTGTTTTGGGGTTGAGGGTATAGGGTTTTTAGGCACTATGGGTTTAATGTTTTTATGAGTCCTATGGTTTATGGTTTTTTATGGACAATGGATTTTTGTTCTTTTGGGACGAGATTTTATGGTTTTCTGGGGTTGAGGGTTTATTGTGTTTGTGTCCTCGTGTTTACAATTTTTCGAGGGTTGATGTTTTCTATTTTTGGGGGGCTCGGTTCATAGGTGTTTTTGAATCCAAGGGTTTATGATATTTTGGGTGAGGTTTTAGTGTTTTCTGGGCATAATAAGTTATAGATTTTTATGAAAGAAGGCTTTGGGTTATGGGTATGAGGGTGTAGGTTTGTTTTTCGATGAGTTTCTAGGGTTTTGGGGGGTCGATGTTTTAGGTATTTTTAGTATTGAATGTTTACATTTTTATGGGGCTATGGATTTAGGTTTTCATGGAATTTTTTTTTGGATTTTTTGGGGATGAGGGGTTATGAATTATTTGGGATGAATGTTTAGGGTTTCGGGGGGATTACGGTATAGGGTTTTTTGGGGCTATGGTTTTGGGGCGTTGTGGGATTAGTTTTTTTATAGTTAGGGATACTGGTTATTTGCTGATGAAGGATTAGTGGTTTTAGGAATGTTATTTTATAGTTTTTGTTGAAAAATGCTTGTGGGGTTTTTATAGGGGTTTTAGGGTATTATTGGGAAGACGGTTGGGGATTTTTTAGTTCCATGTTTTTTGTGATTTTTTGAGATAAGGGTTTAGGTTTATGGGGATGGATATTTGAGATTTTTTGTGGATGACGGTTTAGGGTTAATTAGGTCTAATATTTGAGGGTATTTTGTGGATTATCATTTTCGTTTTTTCAGTTCGATGGTTTCTTTTTAGGGGGGTGTCTATGGGATATGGTTTTTTCAGGATAATGTACTAGAGTTTTTGTGGGATAGGATAAACAGTTTTTTGGATTAAATGGTTTAATTTTTGGTGTTGAGGGTTTAAGGTATTTTGGGTCCTAGTGTTTATAATATGTTGGGGATGAGGGTTTAGGCTTTTTAGGGGGAGTGAGTATGTGGTATTTTTGGGGTTGGGTGATATTTTTTGGGTTGAAGGTTTTGGAATTTAAATGGATTATTGTTAAGTGTTTTTAAGGGAATATAATAACGGGTTTTTTGGGGATATAGGGATTAGTGATTTTTAGGATAGTGGGTTTATATTTTTTTAGGTCTGAGGGATTATTGATTTTTAGAGATGAGGGTGTTCGGTTTTTTAGTTCTAAGGTTTTAGGGTTTTTTAGGGCTGATCATATATGATTTTTTTGGGATTTAGGTTTAGTGTATTTTTGGGGCTGAGTGTTTTGGGTATTTTAGGAACGATGGTCTTTGGTTTTTTATGGTCAAGTGTATAGGTTATTTTTACTGAAGAGTGTTTAGGGTTTTGGGGGGATATGGTTTTGGTTTTTTTGGGGTGATGGGTTTATGTTTTTTTCAGTACAAGGGTTTATTGTGTTTTAGTGAAAATGGTTTAGTGTTTTTTGGGTGTAGTGGTTGAGGGTATTTTGGGCCTGATGGATTAGGTCATTAGACCTGAAGATTTATTGTTTTTGGGATGAGAGTTTAGAGTTTATTTGGAAAAAATGTTATGATAATTTGGAGGATGAATTTTTATGTGTTTTGGTGCCAAGGATTTATTATTTTTGAGTTGACGGTTTATGGATTCTTGAGGATGGGAGTGTATTTTTTTTAGGGATGACAGTTATGTAATTTTTGGGCAAAGGGTTTAGGTTATTTTGGGGGTGATGGTTTTGGGGTTTTGGGGGAAGTGGTTTAGGGTTTTTTCTATGTTGGGGGTATAAGCTTTTATGGGGTTTTGCAATCAGTGTTTTATGGTGTGAGAGTTTATTTTTTGGGGCTAAGGGTTTATTGTTTTTTGGTCTGCGTGTTTCATGATTTTTTGAGCTATGTGTTTTTGGTTTTTTGGGTATGATGGATTAGGGTTATTGGGGTCTTGTGTTTAGGTTTTTGGGACAGAGTATTTTGGGTATGTTGGGAATGGGCGTGTAATGTTTTTGAGGATAAAGGGTTTTGGTTTTATTTTTTCTGGTGTGTTGAGGTTGGGGGGGGGGGGGTTTAAGGATTTTTGGGATGAGGTTTAAGGGTTTTATGTAGCTAAGGTTTTTTGTTTATTTGTTGTACCGATTTATGGTTTTTTGGTGATAATGGTTTGTGGATTTTTTTGGTGTAGGGTTTAGGTGTTGGGGACTTAGGTTTTATGATATTTTGGGGTTTATGTTTTAGGGGTTTTGGGGATGAGGGTATATAATATTTTTGGTGATGATTTTTTATGTTTATTTTATGCTGAGGGTTTAGGGATTATTAAGAGGGGGGTTTAGATTTTATGGGTCTAAGGGTATATGATTTATTGGGGCTAAGAGTTTAGGTTTATTTGTGGTGAGTGGTATAATGTACTTCATAGTCAATTATTTAAGGTATGTAGGGAGTATGGTCTTTGGTTTTTTTTTGGCATGAGGTCCCGTTTTTTTGGAATGAGGGTTTATTATTTTGGGGTATCATTTTTAGGATTATTTTGTGGCTGAGGTTTTTTGGGTATTTGGGATTGAAGACTTATGCTTTTTGGTGA
This sequence comes from Viscum album, assembly GCA_963277665.1. NCBI lineage: Eukaryota > Viridiplantae > Streptophyta > Magnoliopsida > Santalales > Viscaceae > Viscum > Viscum album. Next base: position 1,900,656,766 of record OY728141.1, read on the forward strand.
TGAGGGTTTAGGGTTTCATTGAAGTATAGATATTGGGGTTATTTTTTATTTAGGTTTTAGGGTTTTTAGGAAATAGGGATCAAGGTTTTTCTTTGGTCGAGGCTTTACTGTTTTTTGGGCTATAGGGGTCAGGGTTTTTTGGGACATAGGGTTTAAGATTTTTTGGGATGAGGTTTTGGGTTCTTTTAGGGGTGAGTATTTGTTTTGGGGATGATGGCTTCCAGACGTCTGGGATTATGTGTTTAGTGTATTTAAGGCTTAGGGTTTAGTGTTTTTTTGTGGGTGAGGATTTAGTGTTTTTTGGGGCCTTGGGTCTGTGGTTTATTATGATAGGGGTTTAGGATTTTCATAAATTGGGGTTTTGGCGTTTTCATGGAAAATAGGGCTTAGTATTTTGTGGTTCAAATGGTTTAGTTTTATTTAATAAGGTTATAGGGTATTTTGGGGCCATTGGATTAGATTTTTTGTGGGACTAGGGGATTTTTTATTCTTGGGGAATTAGGTTTAGTGTTTCTTAGGGTGGAGGGTTTGGGGTTTCATGGGGGAGAGGGTTTAATGTTTTTTGGAGATGAGGGTTTAAGGTTTTTTTGGGGTTGTGGTTTTATGGTTTTTTGAGGTTGTGGGTTTTGTGATTATGGGGATGTGTATTTGTGTTATTTAAGGTTATGTGTTTTTCGTTTTTTGTGCTGATGGGTTATGATTTTATGGGATGAGAGTTTTGGAGTTTTGGGGTTGAGGGATTTAGGGTTCTTATAGTTTTGTGTTTTAGGGGTTTTGAGGCTGAATTTTAATGTTATTTTAAAGTTGATGGTTATGGGTTTTTTTGGGATGATGATTTGTGTTTTATTAGATTCGAAGGATTGGGGTATTTTGTTGCTCAGGGTTTGGGGTTTTTAATGGTTGAGGGTTTGTGGGTTTTTTTCAAAGTGTTTAATGTTTTTTTGGGATGAGGGTTTGAATATTTTTTGGTTTGAGTGATTACGGATTTTTGTGGCTGGGTTTTTTTGCTCTTTGGGCTTTATGGTTCATAATATGATTGGACTAAGGGTGTAGTTATTTTTTAGGATGTGGTTTTATGGTTTTTTGGAATAATATTTTAGGATTTTTATACCAAAGAATTTTTTTGGTGGATGTATGTTTAGGGGTTTTAGGGATGAATGTTTAGTGTCTTTTTGTGGGATGTGGGTTTAGGGTTTTCTGGGGATGAGGGTTTAGGGTTTTAGGGGGTGATGATTTAAGGTTTTTTTGGGAATAGGGTTTGGGTTTTTATAGGGATGGGGGGTGTGAGGTTTTTTTTAGGATGTGGGATTCAGGATTCTTTGGGAAAAGGGTTGGGGGATTTTAGGGGCTAAGGAATTAGGGGTTTCTTAGGTTGAGTGTTTCAGGATTATTTGGTGTTGAAGGTTTGTGAATTTATAGGGCTATTGGTTTGGGGTTTTTTGGCTTGAGGGATTGTGTGTTTTTTATGTTGACAGTTATATTTCTAGGCTGAGGGTATGGGGTTTTTTTTTCTGGATGGGGGTTTTTTTCCTTTTTTTGGTATTACGGTTTTGGGTTTATTGTGGCTGAGGGATTGGGGTTTTTGGGGGAGGAGGTTTTTCAAGGTTTTATGGATGAGTTTTTTGGGTTTCATGGGGATAAGGGTTTGATTTATTTAGGGATGAGGGTTTTTTTGATTTTTGGGATTCTGGGTTACAGGTTTTTTGGGGTCGAGGGCTCAGTTTTTTTGGGGATATGGGTTATAATTGTATTGGGGATGAGGTTTTGGGGATTTTATGGATGATGGTTTAGAGTTTTTAATGGTAGAGGGGTATTAATTTTTTATTAGGATGAGGTTTTATGGTTTTTTGGGGATTATGGTTTATATTTTTTAGGATATGTGTTTGGGGTTTCATAAGGATGATGGATTCTAATTTATTATGGGAGAGGGTTTGGCCTTTTTTGTCCAGTGTGTTTGGAATTTTTAGGGCTAAAGGTTTGGGGTATATGGGGATGAGGGTCTGGGGTTTTTTCGGACATGGGGATTATGGTTATCTATGGAGAGAGTATTGGTGTTTTTAGGGGGATGTGTGTGTTTTGGATTTTTTGGGGATAAGGGTTTTGTGTTTTCTTGTCCTGAAGGTTAGGAATTTTTTAGTACTAATGGTTTGGGGTTTTTTGGAATAGAGGGTTTGAGTTTTTTATTATACATGGATTGGGTAGTGAGCATGTAGAGTTATGGGAATTTTGGGGATGATGGTTATTAGTTTTTGAGGATGTGTTTTTGGATTTTTCGAGGATTCATGTTTTTGGTTTTTTGTGGATGTGGGTTGTTGGTTTTGGTGGGGGTAGAGTTTTGGGTTTTTTTAGGATAAGGGTTTCGTGTTCTTTAGGACTGACTATTTGGGGATTTTTTTGATGAGGGGTTAGGGATTTGCGGGATGTGGTTTTTCGGATATTTTGGGGAGAGGGTTTAGTTTTATTTGTGATTTAGGGTTTAGGGTTTTATGGGATGCATGAATTTTGGTTTTTTGGGATCAGGGTTTAGGGGTTTTTTGGGAAAGGATTTATGGTTTTTTATGGGTCATGTATTAGGGAAAATTTTGGATGATGGTATGAGATTTCCTATGGATAAGGGTTTATGGGGTTTTAGGGATATGAGTTTAGGGTTTGTGGGTGCAGTGGAATTCAGTTGTTTGGGGGTTGAGTGATTAGGGTTTTTTTAGGATGAGGGTTTTGGGTTTTATGGGTACCAAGGTTTTGGGTTTGTGGGGATTTAGAGTTGTGGGTTATGGAGGATATTATTTCATGTTTTATGGGGATGATAGTTTTGGATTTTTTGGCATTTAGGGAATATGGTTTGTTGGGGATAAGGATTTATTGTTTCTTTGGGGCTGTTGTTTTGGGATTTTTATGGGATGGGGGATTTGGGTTCTTTGGGGATGATAGTTTAGGGTTTTTTGTGCTCAGATTAAAGAGGTTTTTTGGGGCTTTTGGTTAACAATTATTGTGGGATTTGGGTTTAGGGTCTTTAGGGCTAATGGATATGACTTTTGGGTGGGGGTGACTTTTTAGGGTGACATGAATCCAAGGGTTTAGGGTTTATGGGATGAGTCTTTTGAGTTTTTTGGGGAATTGGGATTGGGGTTTTTTATGCTGATAGTTTAGGGTTTTTGGGGTAGAGCATTTAGGTTTTTTTGGGTTAAGGGTTTAGTGTTTTATTAGAAAAGGGTTTATATTTTCTTAAGATGAAGGATTATGTTTTCTTTGGTTGATGTTTTATGGTTATTTTTGGATGAGGTTTTAAGGTTTTTTTCGGTTGAGGGTTTAGGGTTTTTTGGGTTTAGTGTGTAGGTTGTTTTGGGGATAAGTGCTTATGGATTTTTGTTACTGAGGGGTTGGGTAAATTTGGGGATATGTGTTTTTTTTTTTCTAGTTGGGTGTTTTTGGGGTTTAGGGCCACGGGTTTGGGACGTTTTTCGGGAATAGGGTATACATTTTATTGAGGGTGAAGGATTTAGGATTATTGGGAATAATTTACAGGGTTTTTGGGTTTTTGGTTTTTCTGTTTAGAAGGAATAAGGCTTAGGGATTTTGGGGTGGAGGGTTTAGGATTTTTTGGGTCCAAGGGTTGAGGTTTTTTTGGGATGAGTTTTTTGTGTTTTTATGGTGCTGAGGGTTTTTTTTGGGTCTCAGGGTTTTGGTTTTTTTCAAGCCATGCATTTGGGATTTTCTGTATCATTGGGTTTATGGATTTTTTGGGAAGAGGGTTAATGGTTTTTTGTATTCAAGGGTTTCAGATTTATTAACACCGAGGTTTGCAGTTTATTTGTGGCTGATGGATTAGGGAAATTTGGGGAAGAGTTTATAGGGATTAGGTTTGAGGTTATAGGTTTTTTAGGTTAAGGGATTAGTTTTTCTTGGGACCATGTGTCCATGTTTTTTTTGGGGAATGGGGTTTTGGGTTTTTTTGGGGAAAATGACTTTGGATTTCTTTCAGCCTATACATTTTGTATAATATGGTGCTGAGGGTTTAGGTTTTTTTTTACGAACATCATAGGGTTTATTAGGGATAAGGTTGTCTGGTTTTTTGTGGATGAGTGTTTGGGGTTTTATAGGACCAGTGAATTTTGGTTTTTTGGGACCGAGGATTATTGGTTTTTTAAGACTGAGGGATTAGGGGTTTTTGGGGTCATATGGTCAAGGGTTTTTTTGGTGGATGAGAGTTTATGTTTATTTCTGAGGTCAAAGGTTTAAAATTATTTTTGGTCAAGGGTTTAGTGTTTTTGGGGATAGAGAATTTTTGGTTTTTTTGGGAATGGGGTTTATTAATTTTTCGGGATGAGTGATTTTTGTGTTTTCGGACCGATTATCTAAGGTGTTTTAGGATTTAGGATTTAGTTTTATGGGTTGATAGTTTTGTTTCCTTTGAGATAAGGGTGTATGGTTATTTGTGGTGGATTTTTGATGTTTTTGGGGGGTGGAGTGTTCAAGGTTATTTTTGGTTGAGCTATTATATGTTTTGTGGTTGAGAGAATAGGGTTTTTTAGGAATTATATTTTTTGGTTTTTTGGGGCTGTAGAATTATGGATATTTAGTGCTGAGGGTATAGAGTTTTTTGGGTAGAGGGTTTTGGGTTTTTTGTTGTAAAGGGTTTTCATTATTGGGGGATGAGGGTTTATGGTTTTTTTTGGGTTAAGGGTTTAGGGTTTTGGAGGTTGTGGATTTTGAGATATACATTGGGATAATTGAGGGTTTTTGGGCCTAAGGGTTAATGGTTTCTTGGATAGAGGGTTTAGGTTTTTTTTAGGTAGGATGTTTTTTGATTTTTTTGGGCATAGGAATTAGGGTTTTTTAGGGTTATAGATCCAGGTATTTTTTAGGATGAGGGTTTAGCTTTTTTGGAGCTATGATTTTTGAGGATTCTGGACAATAGGTTTTTTGATTATTAGGGATAATGGTGGAGGATTGTTTTGGGGATGTGGGTTTAGGTTTTAGGGGCTGAGCATTTAGGGTTTTTTCAGGTTTAGGGTTTAGTGTTAACTGTGTATTTTAATTTTTTAACTGAGGATTTAGGGTTATTTTGGGATAAGGGTATGTGGTATTCTGGTTTTATTGTTTTAGCATTTTTTTGGACCTGAGCGTTTGGGTTGTTTGGACGACTAAGGATTAGATATTTTTGGGGCTATGGAATTATCTTTTTTTTGGGACAGTCGGTATATTATTTTATGTGGTGTAGGGTTTTACATTTTTTTTGGTGAGGGGGGTTTATGGTTTTTGAGGTTGAGGGTCTTTCATTTCATGGGGATGTGGGTTTTGGGTTTTTTTCTACTATGGGGTTAGTTTTTTTAGTTGATGGGGGTATATTTTTTTTTTGGGATTTTAGGGTATATGTTTTTTGGGGGATAGGGGTTTTGGGTTTTTTTGAAGCCGAAGAAATATGGAATTTTTTGGTTGAGGGTTTTAGTTTTTAGGGATGATTGGTTTGGGTATATTAGGTGCTGATGGATTAGTTTTTTTGGGGACCGATAGTTTTATTGTTTTTAGGGATGTGGTATTAGTTTGTTGGGATGTTTATGGTTTGGGGATTTATGGGACCCAGGGTTTACTGATTTTTGTGGATGGTGGATCAGTTTTTTGGGATAAGGGATTATGGAATTTTTGTGTCTGATGGTTGAGGTTTTTTTCAGTAAAGGGTTGAAGGAATCTTTTTTTGAGGGTTAATGGTTTTTTAGGATTGAGGTATTAGATTTTTTTGGGGGTGAGTTTATAGGGTATTTTAGAACATGAGGGTTTATGGGTTTTTATGAAATGGTATAGGTTATTGTGGGGATATGGGTTTTTGATTTCTTGGGTTAGAAGGATTGTGGTTTTTGGGGGTTTGGGATTAGGCTTTTCTGTTGCTAAGGGTTTTGGTTTTATGGAGAACAATTTTTTGGGGTTTTTTTGGCTCCAGGTTTATGTTCATTTATGCAAATTTTTTGGTGGTTTGGGGTTTGAAGTATTATAAATTTTTAGAGATGCGTTTTTATGGTTTTTAGGGATGATGGTTTATTTTTTTAGGTTATAGGTTTCAGGTTTCCCTTGGCCTTTGGGTTTTGTTTTTTCTATGATCGATGATTTAATATTTTTTAGGGAGCAGGATTTGGGTATTTGTGGTTAATGGTTTACATTTTTTAGGGATGAGGGATTTAGGGTTTTTTTTGTGGTAGTGGGTTTAGGAATATTTACATAAGAGGGTCTAGTATTTATTGGGACCATGTGTTTTTGGTTTATTGGATAAAGGGTTTAGTATATTTTGGGGGCGAGGGTTAAGGGTCTTTTGGGGGGGTGGGTTTAGTATTTTTTTGGAAAATGGAATTAACGTTATACTGGGTTGAGGGTTTAAAATTTATTTGTCTAATGGGTTGGTATTTTTGGGGGCAAGAGTTCATGGATTCTTGCGGTTGGGGTATTTTGGTTTTCTAGTTTCAACAGTGTATGGTTTTTTATGGTTTAGGTATTAGTGTTTTTTTGGTGATAAGGGATTTGAGATTTTTGGAAGTGAGGGTTTAGGGTTTTGGGGGTCAAAGGTTTAGGGTTTTTTTGCCTGGGGATTAAGGGTTCATTAGGCCTGAGTTTTTTTTTTGGTTTTCTGGGTATGCAGGTTTAGTTTTTTTAGGTGCCATGTATTTCTGTATTTTTTGGAGAAAATGTATAGCATTATCTAGGATGATGGTGTAGTTATATTTCAGGGTATGGATTACTATTTTTTGGTTCTTGGGGATTTGGGTTTTTTGGTTGGGTATTAAGCATTTTTTCGGTTGGGATATTAGGGGTTTTGGGTCTGAGTGTTTAGGGGTTTTTAGGGATGAATTTATGTTATTTTATAGGGATATGTGTTTGAGGATATTTAGGGAAATGATTATAGGGTATTTTATAGATGAGGATTTTGGTTTTTTTGAGGTAGATGGTTTAGGATATTATGTGAATGAGGGTTTAGGGTTTTTTAGGTATGAGTTTTTATAGTTTTCTAGGATAAGAGTTTTGTTTTTTCGGGGATCGAAGGGTTATTGTTTTTTGTGGGAGAGTTATTAGGGTTTTTTGGGGCCTATGTTCTTGGGTTTTTTAGCAATGCAGGTTTAGTGTTTTTTTTTGTTTAAGGTTTAGGGTTTTTTAGTGATGATGGTTGATTGTTTTTTTGTATAGGGTTCATGGTTTTTTTGGTTGATATATTATGGATTTTGTGGAGGATTGTTTTGGATTATTTTGGTGTATAAGTATTAGTGTCATTTGGTTTTGAGGGTTTATGTATTTTTGAGGATGACAGTTTACAGTTATGTGGGGTTCAGGTTTATGATTTATTGTTGTAGTTGGTTTATTGATTTTTGTGCTAGAGGGATTAACGTTTTTTAGGGAAGTGGTTTTATGGTTTTTTGGGAGAATGTTTAGAATTTTATCGGGATAAGGATTTTGAATTTTTTGGGATAAGGGTTTTGTGTTTTGGATGGGGGTGTAAGTGTTTCTCACAGAAGAGGGTTTGTTGATTTTTTGGGGTAGAGGGCTTAGGGATCTTTGTGTTTGAGGTTTTTGGGTATTTTAGGGCCGAGTGTTTTGGGTTTTTAGGGTATAGTGTCTAGGGTTTTTTTGGTATTAGTGTATAGTTTTTCGTAGGGATTAGGTTTTACGGTTTTTATTATCCGGGTTTATGATTTTTTTTGGTTTTAGGGTTTATTGTTTTTTAGGGTTAGGGATTTCGGTTTTTAGGGATGAGTGTTAAGGGATTTTTTGGGCGGAGGGTAAAGAAGTTTTGGGGGATATAATTTTGGGGTTTTTTATGGATGAGTGTTTAGGGGTTTTGGGGGATGAATGTTTACGGGTTTTGGGAATTGGGGTTTTGGGGTATTTCAGATTATGTTTTTATTGTTTTTTATTGTGGATATTTTATGATTTTGTTAGACAGCAGCCTTAAGTGTTGTTGGGACATAGTTTTTTGTATCAATTAAGGTGGTCATTTTAAGGTTTTCTGTGACTGAGTGGTTATGGATTTTGGGGTATTAGGGTCCATTGTTTTATGGGGATGAGGGTATACATTGTTTTGAGGAGGAGGTTTTACCATTTTGGGGGATTAGGGTTTAGGGAAATCATGGAATGAGGATTTAGGGTTCTTTGGGGCTGTAGATTTTTGTGTTTTTTGGGGTTGGAATGATTATGGTTTTTGGGGATGAGGTATTATAGTATATTTGTGGCTGAGGGTTTAGGTTTTTTATTAGGAGGGTATAGGGTTTTTGGGCTAAGGATTTTGGCTTTTTAGCGGAAATGGATTTGGGGTTTTTGGGGGTCAGGTGCATAGGAATTTTTTTTACGAATGTTTGGGGTTTTGGGGGGATGAGGGATTGTGGTGAAATGGGGATGAGGTTTTAGTATTGTTATGGTCAAGGGTATATGTTCTTTTGGGATTCGTGTTTAGGATATTTTCAAATGACGGTTTATGGTTTTTTGGTTTGGAGGGTTTGGGTTTTTAGGGGATGATGCTTTATAGTTTTTTGGGGATGAGGGTTTATAGTTATATAGGAATGGGGGTTTATGACATTTCATCTAGAGGATTTGGTGATATTTTGGCTCTAGGTTTTTTTGTTTATTTGGGTTAATAGTTTATTGATTGTTTGAGGTCGTGGGTTTAGGTTTTTATGGGGTTGAGGGTTTATTATTTTTTCATGACAATGGTATAATGGTTTCTTATGTTGATGGTTTCGGGTTTTTTGGGGATGAGGGTTACAAATGTACTTTGGATGAGGTTCTAGGGTATTTTGGGACCTTGGATAATGGTTTTTGGTGCCTATGGTTTAATTATTTTTGGGGGTGAGGGTTTAGTGTTTTGGGGGGAAGAGGATTTAGGGTATTCATTGGGATTAGGGTTCAGGGTTTTTTTAGGATGAGTGTTCAAGGCATTCAATTTCAATGTGTTAAGGGTTTTTTGGGGATGGGGGTTTTGGGTTTTTTGGGGTTGATGTATTAGTGGTTTATGGTATCGAGGATTTCATGTTTTCAATGGATGATGGTTTATGTTTTTTGGACTAATTCATTTAGGGTTTTTTGTTGGTCAATTATTTTGGTTTTTATATGATGAGGTTTTAGGGATTTATAGGGCTGATGATTTTGGGGTTTCTTAGGTTGGGTGTTTTATATATTTTGTGGTTGATTGTTTAAGATTCTTTGTTACTTAAAGGTTTAGGGTTGTTTAGGCGCTATGGTTTTAGGGTAATTTTTGAAGATGGTTATGGATTTTTTTTGATGTTGAAGGTGTATTGATTCATGGGGCTGAGTGTTTTGGGTTCCTTTGGGGTTGAGGGCTTATTGTTTTTAGAGGTTTGGGCATAGGGTGTTAATGGGTAATGGTTAGTGTTTTTTGGGGGATATGGGATTATTTTTTACTGGGAATGTAAACATAGTAATTTATCATGATGAGGGGTTATGTTCATTTATGGATGAGGGTTTATGGATTTTTTGGCTAAGGGATAATGGATTTTTGGTGATGACATTTTACTATTTCATTAAGGATGAGTGATTTGGGTTTTCTAAGTCCAAGGGTTTAGGTTTTTTTTAGGGGATATGGGATTGGGGTTTTTTATGATCCGAGAGATATGAGTTTTTTGGGGAGGGAGTGTTTTGGATTTTTTATGGTTAAGGGTCTATGGATTTTTTGGGGGCCAAGAGTATAGGGATTTTTGGAGATGAATTGTTAGGTTTTTTCGGGTGAGTGTTGAGTGTTTTTTGGGGATGAGAGGTAAGGGGTTTTTTGGGGATAATGTTTTGGGGTTTTTTGGGGCTAAGAGTATAGGATGTTTAGGGATTTGGTATTAGGGGTTTTTGGGATAAGGTTTTATTGTTTTTTGGGGTGTAGGGTTTAGGGTTTAATTGGGGATAAGGGTTTATGATTTTTTTGGCACAAATGGTTTGGGGTTTTTGTGTGTGGGAGGTTTATGATTAATTGTTTAATAGTGTTTATGGTTTTTTTGATGGGTTTAGGGTTTCTTGTGGATGAGTTCATAGGGGTTTTTAGGGCCAAATAATTATGGTCATTTGAGGATGAGGATTTACAGTTTTTTTTGGGGCTGAGGGATTACAGTTATTTTGTGCTAAGTGTGTAGTGATTTTTGGGGATACGAGTTTATGGTTTTTTAGAGATGTGTGTTTAGGTATTATCTTGTACAAGTGTTTATTGTTTATTGGGGTAGAGAAATTAGGTTTCTTTGGGACCATAGGTTTATGGTTTTTTGGGGCCTAAGATTTAGCATTTTATAAGGTTTAGTGTTTATAGTTTTCTTGGGATAAGAGTTTATGGTTTTTTGGGGCTGAGGGTTTAGGGATTTTTGGTCTATGGTTTTAGGGATTTGGGGTGCTGAGGGATTAGGGTTTTTTGATATTATATGGGTATTTAGGATTCGGAGTTTTAGGGTTTCTTAGGGGATGTGGGTTTAGGGTATTTTAGGGAAGAGGTTTTAGTGTATTTTGGGGATTATAGTTTATTTTTTTCTGTGACTAAGGGTGTATGGTTTTTTGGGGTGTTAATGGTTAACGGTTTTTGGGAATGATTTTTTAATTTTTTGGGGTATTATGTTTGTAGGTTTTTTGGGGAGGAGGCTTTATGGTTTTTTCTAGTTAAGGGAATATTTTCGGGGGGATTATGCCTTATATAACTTTTGGGGAAGAGGTCTATGGGTTCTATTTGGGATAAAGGATTACGGTTTTTAGGTTTGTTGTCTTAGGGTTTTTTTGGGATGAGATATTTGGATGTTTTGTGGTTAAGAGATTAGTGTTTTTTAGTTCATTGTGGTTAGGTGTTTTTTCTGTGAGGGATTAGGGTTTTTTGGATGATAGTGTAGATTTTTTTATGCTGAGAGTTTAGGGGGATTTTTATTAGTGTTTAGGGATTTTGGGGTAGAGGATTTAGGGTTTTATAGGGATTGGGGTTTTTGATTTTCTATGGATGATGTTTTACGATTCTTTTTGGATAAGGGTTATGTGATTTTTGGGGGTGAGGGTTTTGGTTTTTTTGGGATGGAATGTTTTTGGATTGTTTTAGGATGAGGTTTTAGGATAATTTAGGGATGAGGGTTTAGTGTCCTTACCCTAAGGGTTTAATATATTTTTTGGGATAAAGGTTTATTATTTTTCAGAGAGAGGTTTTAGAGTTTTGTTAAGATGAGGGTTTGGGGCTTTTTGTTAAAAAGGTTTGGTGTTTTTTTGGGTTAAGAGATTGGTGTTTTTTATGGATGGGTGTTTGTGGATTTTTGGAATGGTGGGTTAGGGTTTCTTTAAGATGATGGATTTTTTTATAGGTTGAAGGTATGGGGTTTTCATGGGCTGAGGGTTTGGGATTTTGAAATGTTGAGGGTTTGGGGTTTTTGGGGTCTAAGAGTTTGAACATTAATGGGGCTAGGGGTTTTGGGTATTAAGGTTGTTGTTTTAGAGTTTTTTGGGATGATTTTTTAGGGTTTTTTTGCGTCTGATGTTTTTGAGTTTTTTTGTGAAATATGGTTTAGGTTTTTTGGGTTCGATGATTTTAGGTCATTTTTGGTAGAGGTTTTGGGGTTTTTGTGGAAGAGAGTTCTGTTTTCTTTGTGTTGACGGATTATAGATTATTGGGGCTGAGTATTTTTGGTTTTGGGGTGGTAGTGGGTTTGTTGTTTGGGAGATGATGGTTTTTGGTTTTCTGGGACATAGGGATTGGGTTTTTTATGGGGCTATAGTTTTTGGGTTTTCCAAGGAATAGTGTTTTTTGATTTTTTGGGCCTATTGTTTATGTGTTTTTTGGGATGATGGTTTTGGGTTATTTTGCGATAGGATTTTAGGGTTTTGGGGATAAGGGATTGGGACTTTATGAGGATTATAGATTAGTGTTTTTTGGGTCTGAGAGTTTTGGTTTTATTTTGACACAATGATTGAGGTTTTTATGGGCTAATGGATTTGGTTTTTTGGGGTCGGAGTTTTGCAGTTTTTGTATAAAGATTTGGGGTTTTTTGGAGATGAGTACATGGCGTTTTCTGGGTTTGATGGATTGTGGTTTTTATTAACGAGGGTTTTGTGTTTTTTGTGGTTGAGGGTTTTAAATTTTAGAGATATAAGGGTTTTTGGATTTTTGGGGATTCGGGTTTGGGATCTTGCGGGGATAATGGTAATATAAATTTGGAATCAGGTATTATGGTGATTTAAGGAAGATTTCTTTTGATTTCTTGGGTATGGCTGTGAGAATTTTCTGAGAGTAGATTTTGGGTTTTTTTGTGGAGGGATTTGGGTTTTTTGGGACGTAGAATTGTAATTTTTATGGGCTAGGGGTTCAATGTTTTTTGGGGAATATAGTTCTAGATTTTATGGACAATGTTTTTTGGTTTTTTTTGGGAAAATGGTTTTGGATTTTCTAGCGGTGAGAGCTTTGGATTTTTTGGGTCGACGATTTAGTGTTTTTTCCTGGGGTGGAGATTTTTTGGTTTTATAGGGATGGGGATTTTGGGATTTTTGGGGATAAGGGTTTTATGTTTTTGGATTAATTTTTAGGGTTTTCTAAGGCTGTTGGTTTAGAAATTATTCACAAGAAAATATAAGCGGTTTTTGGGGTCAAATGGTTTATGGTTTTTAAGACTGAGGGTTCAGGGTTTTTGGGGGTGAGGGTTCCGTGTGATTTGGGGATGAGGGTTCATGGTTTTTTTAGGATGATTGTCTCATGTTTTTTCTCCCTGAGGGTTTAGAGTTTTTTGGGGTTGAGGTTTAGGTTTTCTTTGGCACTGACAGTTTCAGTATTTTTTTTGCTGAGGTTTTGGGACTTCCTGGGGATGATGGTTGATGATTTTTTAGGGTATATGATTCAGGGTGATTATGGTTTGATGGAATAGGTTGTTTTGTGTGTGGGGGGGGGGGGTAATGGTTAAGGGTACTTTGGGAGATCATGGTTCTTTGTTTGGGGAGGTGGGAATTTTTTGGGTAAAGAGTTCTGGATTTTTGGGGGATAATGGTTCATGTTTTTTTTTGGACTTATGGTACATGGTTTATTGAGACTGGGGTTTCAGTGTTTTTTAGGTTTTAGGGTTTTAGGTTTTTTTAGAAAAGATTAAATGATTTTTGTGGTTGAGGGTTGTTAGATTTTGGGGATGATGTTTTTACGATTTTTTGGGATGAGGGATTAGATTTTTTGCGTGATGGTCATTATGGGATTTTTTAGGATTAGTGTTTATGGATAATTCAGATATATGGTTGAGGATTTTTGGACTCATGGTTGAGGTTTTTATGGATGAGTGTAAAGGTTTTTTTTAAGGATGAGGTTTGTGGGATTTGTGGGGATAACATTTCAGGCTTTTTTGGTCTGAGCATATATGGTTTTTTCGGGTCGTGGATTTATGGTATTTTGGGAATGATGGATTTGGGTTTTGGGGATGAGGGTTTATTGTTTTCTAGAATAGAGGGTTTTGGATTTTGGGGAATATGTTTTAGAGTTTTTTGAGGATGAGGATTGATAGTTTGTTAAGAATGAGGGTCCAAGTTCATAAGGGGATGAGGGTTGATAAAATTTTGGTTCTAAGGGATTTTATATTATTATGGATGAGGGTTTAGGGTTTTTCAAGGCTGAAAATTTATTATTTTCTTGGGCTATGGGTTATTTTTTTTGGTGATGAGGTTTTGGGTTTTTTGGGGATGTTTGTTTGAGGTTTATTAAACCATATAGTTTTGTTTGGATTTTTTGTTTTTTGGGGATGATGGTATAGGGTTTTGGGGGTTTTGGGTTTTTCGTTTTCTAGTGCTATGTGGTATGGTTTTTTTATATGGATTTAGGGATATTGGAGATAAGGGTTTTGTGTTTTTTAGGGATGAGGGTTTACAGGTTTGTTAGATGATGGTTTATGATTTTTTGGGTATGAGTGTTTTTGTTTTTGGGTGAAAGATGGTTTAGGGTTTTTTTGGACCCGGGGGATAATTTTTATTTATGGTTGAGGGTTGTGTGGTTTTTTGGGATAATGGATTAGATTATTTTGTGGCAGAAGTTTAAGGGTTTTTGGGGATGGGGTTTTATAGTTTATTGGGATGGGTGTTTTGGATTTTATAGTGATGAAGGTTTTCAGTTATTTTGGTTTAGAGTTTTTCTAGGGTTGAGGATGATGGGTTTTTTGGATGGGTGTATAATGTTTTTTGGGGATTATGGTCTATGGATTTTTAGTTTGAGGGAATAGTGGTTTTTATGAATAAGGGATTAGGGTAATTTAGGGATGAGTATTTGGGGTTTTTTGGATTGTGAATTTTTGGTATTTTTTTGAGGAGAAATCATTGATTTTTTTTGGAATAACAGTTTAGTTTTTTATGTTGCTAATGGTTTAGATAATTCTATGGCTGAGGGATTGTGACTTTTTGGTTTGAAGGATCATATTTTATATGCGATATGGTTTTAGGTTTTTTTTTTGTGGATTTTGGATTTGGTTTTTTTTTTGTGGATGAAAGTTTATTTCTTTTTAGGGATAAATGTTTATGGTGTTTGGGGGATGAGGGTTTAGTGTTTTCTTTGGTGATGGTTTTGGGTTTTTATGGGGAAAAGGCTTATCGGTTTTTTTGGGTTGAGGGTTTGGAGTTCTCTTTGGTTGAGTGTTTTGGGTTATCTGAGAATATGTGTTTAGTGTTTTTTATTGATGAGGGTTTAGAGATTTCATAGGATAATAATATTCGGTGTTCTAGGGTTCACGGTTCGGGAATTTTTTGTGACGAGGGACTATGGTTTTCTAGGGTTGAGGGTTTTTGATTATTTTGGGATGAGGGCTTAGGGTCTTATAGGGAAGCGGGTTTAGTGTTTTCTTTTGATGAGTGTTTATGTATTTCTGGTCTTGAAGGTTTAGTTGTTTCAAAAGATTAGGGAATAGGGTTTTCAGGAGATATGGGATTAGGGTTTTCTAGGTCTCTAGGTTTATTGTTTTTGGGTTTTCAGGGTTTTGGGTACTCTTATGTTGAGGGTTTATGACATTATATGGATGAGGGTTTTGGGTTTCTAAGGGCTGAGGTTGTAGAGTTTTTATGGGTCAATGTCTTGGATTTTCTTGGTTTGTGGCTCTACGGTTTCCATTGGATGAGGGTCCAGGGTTTTCTTCGACTAAGGGGCTATGAATTTCTAAATATAAGGGTGATGTTTTTATAGGGATGAAGGTTTTGGTATTTCAGAGGGTTAGGGTTTATGGTTATATAGGGACGAGGTTTCAAGTTTCTATGATGGAAAATTGTTCATGGATTTCATGGACTGAGGGCTTAGGGGTTTCTAGGGATACAAGATTAGTATTTTTTTTGTTAGTAAGGGTTTATGATTATATAGGGCTAAGGGAGTAGTTTTTAAATAGGATGAGGTTTTATGGGTTTTAGGGATGGGGTTTTAGTGTTTCTAGTATAGAGGGTTTACGGTTTTCAGTGGATGAAGGTTTATGAATTTTTTGGATAAGGGTTTAGTGTTTTCTTAGGATGGTGATTTAGGGTTTTCATGGGTTGGGGGTTGTGGGTTTTCTCATTATGAGTGTTCTGGATATTCTAATTCCAGGTGATAAATGTTTTCTTAGGTTGAGGTTTTAGAATTTTTTGTGGTCTATGTTTATGGGTTTTTGGGTCAAAGGGTTTACTGTTTTTGGGGGACTACTATTTTTGGATTTGGTGACTATGGTTTAGGGTTTTCTGTGAATAAGGGTTTATGGTTTTTTGGGACTGGTTTATTATAATTATTTTTGGTTGATGGTATAGTGATTATTGGGGTTCAGTGTTTAATGTTTTCAAGGGATGAGTGATTATGGTTTTTTTGGGTCTGAGGGTTTATTATTTTTAGAGGTAATTGATTAAGGATATTTTTTGATTAGGATTTATGATTTTTGGTGTATGATGGTGTACATTTTTTGGGGGATGATTTTGTAAGGTATTTGGGGATAAGGTATTACGGATTTTTGGGGATGAGTTTTTAAGGACATTAAGGGATGCTGGTTTAGGGTATTGGGGATGAGGGTTTGGTGGTTATTTGATTTTCAAGTGTTTATGGTAATTTTGGGGAAAATGGAATATGATTTTGAGGATGGAGGTAGAGGTTATATTTCTAAATACTTAAGGGTCATTGGGTTTGAGGTTTTAAATTTTTGTGGGGATTAGGGTCTATAGATCTTCAATGAATTTGAATTAGGGTTTATTGGGTCTTAGGGTTTAGGGTTTTTTTGGGGATATGGGTTTATGATTTTTTGATGCTAAATATATTGGGTATTTTCGGCCTATTGTAATTGGGTTTTCAGGGAGTAAGAATTTAGGGTTTTCTGAGGCTTTGGATTTAGGTTTTTTTGGGACTTCAGGTTTTGAGTTATTGGTGAATGATGGTTTATTGTTTTTTGGGACTATGGTATTATGTTTTTATGGGGATGAGGATTTTGGTTTTTCATAGTCTAAGGGTTTAGGATTTTAGGTAGATGAAGGTTTATTGTTTTCAGGGGCGGAGGTTCTAGGGTTTTTTGGGGCTCAAGGTGAATGGTTTTCTGGGGTCAATTGTATTTAGTTTCATTGGATGATGTTACATTGTTTTGTCAGGTAAGGGTTCAATCGTTTTATATGGATGAGGGAGTATAATTTTATGGAGATGAATATTAATGGTTTCTTAAAGATGAGGTTTTACGGTTTTATGAGAGTGCGGGGCTGTGTGTTTAGGGATCTCTAGGATAAGGGATTAAGGTTTTCTCAGGATAAGGGTACATTGGTTTATGAGGTTTGGG
This sequence comes from Viscum album, assembly GCA_963277665.1. NCBI lineage: Eukaryota > Viridiplantae > Streptophyta > Magnoliopsida > Santalales > Viscaceae > Viscum > Viscum album. The sequence goes on from OY728141.1 coordinate 1,900,673,487, forward strand.
TTTAGTGTTTTCATGAAAAGAGGGTTTAGTGGTTTCGTGGGTTTATGGTTGATTTTTTTATTTGGATAAGGGTTTAGGGTTTTCATGGCCTGACCGTTTAGGGTTTTATTTAACTGAGTGTTTAGGGTTTCCTACGGATGAGGGTTTAGTGCATTATGGTTATGTGTCTTTAGTGTTTTCTAGGGATGTGGATTTTAGGATTTCGAGGACTGACAATTTATGATTTTCTCAACTAGGGGGTTTGGGGTTTTCTTAGGTTCAGTGTTTAATGTTTTATAGGGATTAGTTTTTTTGGGGATGTTGTTTTTGTTTTTTGGGTTTATGATTGTTTAGGTTTTTTGGGGAATAATGCTCAGTGTTTTTTTGGGATGGTATTTTATTGTGTTTTAGGGTTGAGGATTTGAGGGTTTTTTGTGGCTGAAGGTTTGGAATTCTTTTTTGGTTGAGATTAAAGGGTTTTTGGGGGATAGGGTTTAGTGTTTATGTTGTTTTAGGGATGAGTGTTTAGGGTTTTATGAATATATGGTTTTTGGGTTTCTTAGGAGAGAGGTATTAACGTTTTTTTGGTGATAAATGTTTAGGTTTCTTCAGATATTAGGGTTTATATTTTGTTTGAGTAAAAGGATTAAGGTTTTTTGGTGATGAATGTTAAAGGATTTTTTGGGATTATTATTTCATGTTTTTGTTTGGAAGATGGTTTTAGGATTTCATGGGTTAAAGTTTAGGGGTTTTTGAGATTATATGGACATTTGGACTTTGTCTTTAGTATTATTGGGGATGACGTTTTACTGTTATTTTGGGATGAGGTTTTAGTGTTTTTTGGGTTGCGGGTTTATAGATTTAATGTTATTAGGATTTAGTGTTTTTGTGGATCAGGGATATTGTTTTTTAGGGGATGAGTAATTAAGATTTGATGGGGATGAGGGTTTATAGTGTTTTGGGGATAAGGGTTTAGGTTATTTTTGGAGAAGGATTTACGGTTTATTTTGGCTAAGGGATTAGGATTAATGGGGTTGACAGTTTAAGATTTTTTTGGAATTAGGGTTTAGTGTTTTTTGGATGATAGATGAAGATTTAATTGAGATAAGAGATTAGTATTTTTGGGTCTTTTGGAATAGGGATTTTTGGGATTACAATTTTGGATTTTTTGGGAAAAGGGTATAGGGTTTTTGGGGGATGTGGTTTTTGGGTTTCTTAGGAATGAGTGTTCGTGGTTTTTTGATATTTATTTCTTTCCAAAGCATGATGGATTCCGATTTTTAGGAACTAATAGTTTATTGTTGTTTTGGAAAAATGCTTTTTGTTTTTTTCAGGGTTTTGGGATATATGGGTTTGAGGGATTAGTGTTTTTGGTGGATATGGGTTTAGGTTTTTTTTGTGTCCGGGTTCATGGTTTATTTGGGGATGAGGGTTTATGATTTTTTGGGGTGGACGATTAAAATTTTTGAGGGGCTGGGGGTTTATGTATTCGTGGGATTGAGGGTTTACGTTTTGTGTGGATGATGATTTAGGGTTTTTTGGGGATGAATGATTATATATTTTTAGGGATAACCATTAGTGGTTTTTTGGGACTGGGGGTTTGGGATTATTTGGGGCTTAGGGTATTTTGGGAATGAGGGTTTAGGCTTTTTTTGGGATAATGGATTAGGTTTTTTTCAGGACTTAAGGTTTGGGGTTTTTTGGATGATGGTTTGGGGGTTTTAGGGAAGAGAGTTTTTGGTTATTTAGGGACGAGGGTTTGGGGTTTTAAGGGATGAGGATTTTCAATTTTTGGGGATGAGGGTTTTTGGTTTTTGGTAGTTTTGGGATTTTGGTTTTGGGGGGATGAGTTCATAGGTTTTATTGGCGATGAGTGATTTTTGTTTTTTAGGGATAACGATTTACGGTTTTGTTGTTATTTCTGTATTGGGATTTTTTGGTGCTGTGGGTTAAGGGTTTTTTGTCGAATTGATGGTGTAGTGTTATTTGAAGACGATATTTGATGAAATGTTGGGATAAATGTTTAGTTTTTTTATGGATGAGTTATTTGGGATTTTGGTGGGGCTGGGTTGGATATTTTTTAGAGATTAGGGTTTATTATCTTTGGGGAAAAGGGATTAGGGTTTTTAGGGGATATGTGTTTGGGGGGATTTTTTGGCTAAGGGTACATGGTTTTATTGGGGTAGAGGTATTATTGTATTTTGGGGATGAGGGTTTAAGGGTTTTGTGGGAAGAGTATTTCAAGTTTTTTGGGGCTTTGATTTTGGGGTTTTTTGGGGTTGAGGGTTTTAGAATGTTTAGGGATAAGAATTTAAGGTTTTGGGGGGATGAGGTTTTTATGTTTTCATGGATAAGGATTTAGGGTTCATTAGGACATAGAATTTGGAGTTATTTATGGAAATGTGTTGTGGTCTTTTTGGGGGGATGAGGGTTAAGGGTTTTTTGGGGATTGGGGGTTATGTTATTTTGTGTACGATGTCTTAATTTTTTTTGGGAGGAGGTCATAAGGGTTTTTTGGGGTGTGGGTCTAAGAATTTATTAGGCTATGTGATTTTAGTTTATTTGGGTTGATTGTTTAGGATTTTTTGGGGATGTGTTTTAGGTGTTTTTTGGGGATGATGATTTTGGTTTCTCTAAGATAATTATTTGGGGTATTTTTATGGTATGGGTCTACAATTTTTTGGGATGAGGGTTTCTCATTTTTTGTGATGAAGACTTAGGGTTTTTTGGGGATTATTATTTTGTTTTTTTTTTTGATTGATTAGAGTTTTTTGGGTTTTGAGTTAATGGTTTTTTGGGGATAATGATATATGAATTTGGGAGCCTAGGGTTTGGTATTATTTGGGTTTGATGGTAAAATTATTTTTTTATATGAGGGATTAATGTTATTTTGATGGGTTTTGGGTGTGATGATGGTTTGGGGTTTTTTGGTTTGAGGGTTTTGGTTTTTTAGGGCCGAGGGATTAGAGTTTTATGGACTATGGGATTTTTGTTTTATGGGGATGATTGTGTTCATGTTTTTGGGGATATAGGTTTAGGATTTTTGGGGCATATGGTTTGTGTTTTTTTATAACATTTTTCAGATTTGGGGTATGAGGGTTTACAGATTTTGGGTATGGGGTTTTATGGTTTTTGGTGTTGAAGGTTTGTGGATTTTTGGTTGATAAGTGTCTATGATTTTTGGTGATTTTGGTTTTGTATTGTTTGGGGATGATGGTTTACGGTATTTTGTGGCTGGGGGTTTAGGGTTCTTGGTTAAAAGGTTTTCTATTTTTTTGAGTATCATGTTAGGGTTTTTTGTTTTTAGGGGTTAATATATTTGGGGTTGAGGGTTTGGGGTAATTTAGGACTTGGAGGGATTGGTTTTTTTAGGACTAATTGTTTTGGGTTTATTAGACATAGGGTATGGAGTTTTAGGGGGAATATAATTTGTTTTTTTTGGGAAGTGAGTTTGTGGTTGTTTGGGGATGTGGGATTGGGGTTTTTTGGGGTTGAGTGTTTAAGGTATTTTGGGACTAAGGGTTCGTGCTTTTTTAGGGTGAATTTTATAGAAATTTTTTGTGATGAGTTTTTTGGGTTTTTTGGGGTTGATGGTCCCACATCTATTGGGGCCATGGGATTGGGATTTTTTACTGGAATGAGGTATTTTTATTTATTGGGTCTTATGGTTTGGGTTTTTTTTATGATGAGAACTTCTGTTGTCCTAGTGCTGAGGATTTATGGGTTTTCTTAGATAAGTGTTTCATGTTTTTTTTGTGGTTGATCGTTGAGGGTTTTCTATAGATGATATATTTTGTTTTTTTTGTAGGGTGATTGGTGCTTTTATTATTGAGGGTTTTGGGGTTTATGCGTCTTAGTGTTTGGGATTTCATTTGGATGAGGGTTGGGATTTTATAGGGTAGATAGTTTAGTGTTTTTTGGGGCTATGGGTTTTGGGGGGTTTTGGGATAAGGGATTGGTTATTCAGGGGGTTAGCGTTTAGTGTGTTTTGGCATTATGGGATTTGAGATATCCTTGGGATTATGTATTAGGGTTTTTTTGGGGAAATGTGTTTGGGGTATTTTCAGGATCACTGTTTGGGGGTATAGAGATGAGGGGTTCAGGTTTTTTGGGGGATAAGGGTTTAGGGTTTTATAGTGATGAGGGTTTTAGTTTTTTTGGTATGCTGGTTTAGGGTAATTAGGGTTCTGATTTGTTGTTTTTTGTAGCTATGGTTTAGGGTTTTAGGTGATGAAGGTTTTTTTAGAGGATAAGGGTTTATGTTTTTATGTTGTTGAGTGATTGAGTTTTTTGTAGGATGAAGATTTTTGGGGGTGATGGTATTATGTTTTTTGGGATTGTTGGTCAAGGTTTTTCTTGTGACTTGGGATTTAGGTTTTTTAAGGATGAGATTTTAAGAATTTAGGGGGGTTGAGGATTTGGGGTTTTTTGGGGATGAGAGTTTAGATTTTTCTTGCTTGGAGTTTAGGGATTTTGGGATTAGGGTTTTCAGGTTTTGGTGGATAAGGGTATAGGGTTTTTTAGGGATAAGGGTTTTGTAATTTTTGGGCTGAGTATTAGCAGTTTATTGGGATGAGGGTTTATGGTTTTTTGGGGATGATGGTTTCTGGTTTTTTGCCGCTATTGGTTGTGAAATTGTTAGGGCACAGGGTTTGGGGTTGTTTGGGGCTCGGGGTTTGGGGTTATTTAGGTATAGGATATTTTTTTAAGGATGAGGGATAGTGGTTATATGGTCATGGATTACGGTTTTTTTGGTGGCAAATATTATATGGTATTTGGGGTTGAGGGTTTAGTTGTTTTTTTGGGATGCAGTTTTGGGATTTTGGGGATGTGTATATGGGTTATGTATTGGTTGAGGGTTTAGGATTTTATTGGGCCTGAGGGTTTAGTGTTTTTGGGGATTGGGGGTTTTTGTTTTTTTGGGGCTATATGTCTATGGTTTCAGGAGGATTAGGGTTGGTTATTTTGGGGATGAGGGTTCATGGGTTTTTATACTAAGGATATAGGATTTTTCAACGTTGGATTTTTTCTGGTGCTGAGGGATTTGGGTTTTTTGGGGAGAAGGGTTTCAGATTTTTGGAACTGAGGGTTTGGGTTTTTTAGGGACTTAGTATTTTAGTTTTTTTTTGGTTATGGGTTTTAGGTTTTTTATGGAATAGTGATTAGGGTTTTATGGGGATGAGGATTGTGTGTTTTCTGAGGTAGTGGTTTTAGGTTTTTTTTCTAAGGGATTACTATTTTAAGGGACGCATGTTTTTTGTTTTTTATAAGAGTTTATTGTTTTAATGTGTATAATGTTCAAGGATTTGGGAGGATTATGGTTTTGGTTTTTATTTGGTCTATGGTTTTGGGGTTATTTTTGGAATGGGTTTGTGGTTTTTTCTAGTGGGTGTAGTATATTTTTCAATTTTTAGTGGTTTTTTATGGTTGTGAGTTTGGGATTTTTGGGGGCTATGTGGTAGTGGTTATTTCAGTATGAGTGTTTTAGATTTTTTTTGGTGAGGGTTTGCGGTATTTTAGATTTTAGGGTTTAGGGATTTTTGGGACTAACGGTGTGTTTTTTAGGGGTGGTGGTATGACATTTTCATTATATGATTTATACATTTTTTTGGGTTGGGGATTTAGGTTTCCTTATGCCTGAGGGATAGGGATTTTATTGGATAATGGTTTAGGGATTTTTTAGTTATGGTTTAGTGTTTTTTGGGGATGTGTGTTTACGGGTATCTAGGGATGATGGTTTTGGGATTTTGAGGATATGGTTTTTTAAGGTTGTTGGGAAATAATTATTATGGTTTTTGGGGCTACGTGTTTAGGGATTTTTTGGTGATGAGGGATTTGGTTTGTGGGCTGAGGGTTTATGGTTTGGGGGGATGAGGTTTTAGGGAATTAGAACTGAGGGTTTAGGATATTTTTTCGGGATGGGGGTTTAGGGTTTTTTTAGGATGATGGTTTGAGGTTATTTTATGGGAGAGGGTTTTGGGTTTTGGGATATGGGATTGGGGTTTTTAAACGAAGATGATTTTAGGTATTTGGGGAATACGGGTTTCGTGTTTTGGTGTTGTGGGTTAGGGGTTTGGGTTATTTAGGGGTGAGGGTTTTGGTTTTTTATGTATGTGGGATTAAATATTTTTGGGGATGTTGGTTTGGGGTTATTTTGGGGCTGAGGGATTAGTGTTTTCTTTGGTTGAGGGTTTTGGGTTTTTTCATGATAATGGTTTAGGGTTTTTTAGGGTTAGTGGATTTAGGGGTTTTTGGGGAAGAGATATTGGGGATTTTTGTGGGGAGGATTTTAGGGTTTTTCACAGTTGAGGGTTTGCGGTTTTTTGAAGTGAGGGTTTGGGGATTTTGGGGAATGAGGGTTTCTATTTTATTGTGATTAAGGGTTTCAGTTTTAATTGGTGTTTTGGTTTTTTAGGGCTATAGATTTATATGTTTTGAGGGATGGGTGTTTGGGGTTTTGGGGGGATGAGGCTTCATGTATTATTGGGCTAAGGGTTTAGGGTTTTTTGGGGGTAATATTTTAGGATTTATTTGGCATTTAGTTTGGCCATTTTTGTGGTGTAAGGATTTGGGTATTTTTACTGATGATGTTTTATAGATTTTTGGGGATATGGGTTTAAAATATTTTTTCCTATGAGTTTATGTTTTTTTAGTGCTGGTGGTTTAGGATTTTCTGAGGGTTCAGGGATTATGGATTTTTATGGATGAGGGATTGTGTTTTTTTGAGCTGAGGGATTGGGGTTTTGGGGATGTGGGTATTGAGTTTTTTCGGGATTTGTGTTTAGTTTTTTGGGGGATGTGGATTCAATGTTTTTGGAGGAGATGTTATTGGGTTTTTTGGTGGTGATAGTTTAGGGTTTTCTAGGGATGAGGGTTTAGAGTTATTTGGGAAAAAAGGTGTAGTGTTGTTTGGGGATGACGATTTAGGGTTTTTTTAGGAATGAGGGTTTAGGGGTTTGGGGGGATGAGGATTGAGTGTTCTTGGTCTCAAGGTTTTGTTTTTTTGTCCAGGGGTTTAGTTTTTCATAGGACTGTGGATATATTTATTTTTGGGGTTTTTTGTTTGTGGTTCATTGGGGTCTAGATTTTATGGTCTTTTTAGGTTTATTATTGTGTGCTTTTTAGTTGTTGAGGGTTTAGTGTTATTAGTGCCTAAGGTACTAGGTTTTTTATAGTTGAGTGTTTAGATTTTTAAAGTGATGAGTTTTTGGGTACTTTTGGGGCTGAGCGTATGGTGTCTTTTGGGTATTAGGGTTTAGGGTTTTTTGTAGTTGAGATTTTCTGGTTTAATGTTGTTGAGTTTTTAGTTTTTTTAATAAAATTATTTGGGGTATTTAGAGTTGAGTGTTCAGTTCTTTTTGGGATGATGTTTTAGGGGATTTTTGGCTGAGGGATTGGGGTTCATTGTTTGTAAGTGTTATGGGTTTTTTTGGGAGGATGGTTTGAGTTTTTTTGGATGATTTGGGTTTGTCGTTTTCAAGAAATTGGGGGTTTTTGGTTTTTTTTGGATGATGGTTTTGGGTTTTTTGTGATGAGGGGTTGGGGGTTTTTTGGGTAAGGGTTTTGTGTTTTTTGGGGCTGATGGTTTGTCTTTTTTTTGGTTTTTACATTTACATTTTTCAAAGAGTGATGGTTTTGGGATCTCTCAGAAATTGAGTTTGGTGTTTTTTTCTGATGGGGTTTTTAGGTTTTTTGGGATGAAGGTTTATGGTTTTTGGGATTAGGGATTTGGGTTTTCTCGGGTGTGGGTTTAGGTTTTTTTTTGATTGAGATGTTTTGATTTTTTTTGTTGACAATGGATTATGGTTTTTTGGGGATGGTGGATTAGGGTTTTTTGTGTTGAGAGTGTTATGTTTTGGGGCAGATGGTTTGGGGTATTTTGGGAATCCTTTTATTTATATTTTGGAGGTTAGGTGTTTGGGGTTTCACAGTGCTATGTGTTTTGGTTTTTTTTTGGGTAGAGGGTTTTGGGTTTCCTGGGGTCCCAGGTTTTTGGTTTCTTGGGGATTTAGGTTTGCTGTTTTTTGGGCATTTGGATTTAGGGATTTTTTATGGATATGGGCTTAAGGGTTTTTGGGGATGAGGGCTTCAGGGTTTAATAGGTTTAGAGTTTAGGATTTTTTTGGGTGGTGGGTTAACGGTTTTTTAGGGCTCAGGATTTTGGGGTTTTTTGGGGATGAGAATTGGGAGATTCGGGGGATGATGGTATATGGTTTTTTAGGGATAAGAGTTTAGTTTTGTTAGGGATCAAGGATTTGGGTTTCTTGGGGTTGAGGTATTTGGATTATTTGGTAGCATATCATATGTCTTTTTAGTGATGGGGGTTTGGTTTTTTGGGGGGGAAGTGTTTTTGGTTTTTTGGGGTAGGGGAATTATATTTTTTTTGGGGATAAATGTTTACAGTTTTTTTGGGGATGAGGGTTTAGTGGCTTTTTTGGATACGTGTTTAGTGATTTTTGTGGAAGAGAGTTTAGGGTTTTGTGGGGTTTAATTATTAGTGAACTGATGGGAGTGAGTGTTTAGAGATTTTTTTGGAGTGTGGGTGTCGTGTTTTTTAGGCTAAGGGTATTGAGCTATTTGAGTAGAGGGTTTAGGTTTTTTTGGTTATTCATTTATGGGTTTTTAGGGATTTGGGTATATGGATTTGGGGGTTGATGGTATACAGTTTTTTTGGTATGGGGGTTTATTATACATTTGGGTTGAGGGTTTGGGTATTTTTTGGATCAGATGAATAAGGGTCTCATGGGTTCAAGGGTTTATAGTTTTTTTGGTACTAAGGGTTAAATGTTTTTTTTGATTGAGGGTTTAGGGTTTTATTTATGTCATTGGGGATACGGTTTTTTCAGGCTGAAATATTAGGGTTTTTTTGGGGATGAGTGATTATGATTTTATGGGGTGGAGGGTTTAGGTTTTTTGGGGTTGAGAGGTTATGGTTTTTTCGGGACAAACATTTGTGAACTCTTAGGGTTCCTGGTTTAGTGATTTTTGTAACATAGTGTTTAGGGAATTTTAGATCATAGAGTTTAGGTTTATTTAGGGCCCATGGTTTATTTTTAATCTGGGATAAGGGTTAATAATTTTTTTTTGAGTATGAGGATTTTTCTTTTTAGGGTGATGTGGTTTTATGATTTTTCAGGGATGAGGATTTGTGTGTTTTGTGGAAGTGGGTTTAGGTTTTTCTGGAATGTGGGTTTAGGGACTTTTGGGGTTGAGGTAATAGTTTTATTGATAAGGGTTTTGGGTTTCTTGTGGCTATGGGTTTTGGGTTTTGTGGGATTAGGTTATAGTTTTTTTGGAGTGTTAGGGATTATGGTTTTTTGAGCAAGGGGTTTATAGTTTTTGGGGTAATATTTATAGGGTTTTTTTATGAATGGGTGTTTTGTGTTTTTTGGGGTAGAGCATTCACGTTATTTGGGGCCATGGTTTATGTTCTTTTATTGCTGAGTGTTTATGGTTTTTCAAGAAGATGGTTTAGGGTTATTTGCGGTTGAGGGTTTAAGGTTTTTTGTGGATGAGGTTTAATAGTGTATTGGGTATTAGTTTTTGAGTTTTGGGGGGCTGATCGTTTAAGGTTATTTGGTGATGCAAGATTATGTTTTTCATGGTGCTTTGTTAAGGGTTTTTATGGTTTAAGGTTTAGGGGTTTTTAGGGATGAGGGTTAAGGTTATTTTTAGACTAGGTTTTAGGGATTTTGGGGAAGAGTCATTGGGGGTTTTTGGGGAATATATTTTATGGTTTTCTTGGTCTAATGGTTTAAGTTGGTTTTGTCTAAGGGGTTACAATATTTTGATAAGGAGGGTCAATAGTTTTTTTTGAAATAAGGGTTTAGGGTATTTTGGGTTCCAATGGTTGAGGGTTTTTAGGGATCGATAATGTAGGGTCTCTTGAGGGTATGTGTTCATAGATATAAGTTTCTATGGTTTTAGGTTTTCTTTGTATGCTGACTTTGGAGTTTTTGAGGATTCATGTTTTGGTTTTTTTTGGGGCTGAGGGTTTTGAGATTTTTGGGACGAACTGTTTAGGTTTATTTGGACCAAGGGTTTACGTTTTTCAAGGATAAGGGTATTGGTTTTTAATTTATAGGTGTATGGTTTTTTTGGATGAGGTTTTAATATTTTTTAGTGTTTTAGGTTTTAGGTTTTTTTAGGCTAGGTGTTTGGCATTTTTTGGGGTCGCGGGTCATTGGTTTTATAGGAGTTATAATTTTGCGTTATTTGATGTTGATGAGTTTTTTTAGGGAAGAGGGATTGGGGATTTTGGGTCCATGGATTTAGGCTTTTTTGGGGTAGAGAGTTTATGGTTTTTTTGTATGATGGTTTATATTTATTATAGGGATTATGTTTTAGGGGTTTTTGTTACAAACAGTTTACAGTTTTGAGGGACATAGGTTTTTTGTTTGTTGGGGTGGTGGGTTATTGGTTTTCATGGGATGAGGGTTTTAGGTTTTTTGAGGATTATGGTTTTTTGTTTTCAGAGACTAAGGGTTTTGGGTTTTCTAAGGCTGAGGGTTTAAGGTTTCATAGGGAAGGCAATTTATGATTATTTTTGTTTATTTCATATTAATAGATATTTAGGATTAGTGTTTAGAATTTTTTCTGGATGGGAGTAATTGTATTTATTTTGTGGTTGAGGGTTTAGGATTATTTTGGGATGAGTGACTATAAATTTTTACGGATGAGCGTATGAGATGTTTTGGGTATGAGACCTTACGGTTTTTATAGATGAAGTGAATAGGGTATTGAGGGCAAATAATTATGCTTTCCTTGGTCTCAGAGTTTTGTGTTTCATGGGGTTGAGGGTTTGTGGTTTTTTGTGGATATGGTTTTAGGGTTTTGGGAAGACATTTTATGGTTTTTTTGTATTATGGTTTTGGGTTTTTTGGTGATCAGGGTAGCAGATTTTATGAGGCCGATGATCTAGGAAATTTTTAGGCTATGTGTAAATGTTTTATTTGGGGCGGTGGTTTTATGTTTTTTACGGATATGGGTTTAGGTTTTTTCTTGTCTTGGATTTTGAGGTTTTTGGGTCTGATGGATTTGGGTTTGTGGGGGATGAGTGTTTAGGGATTTCTGGGGGTGATGGTATAGTTTGTTTTTTGGGATGACAGATTAGGGTTGTTTTTTGGATTGAGTGTTCATGGATTTTTAGGGATGTAGTTTTAGGATTTTTTGTGCACAATGGATTATGTTTATTTTGGAATGAGGGTTTATCGTTGGGGGGGGTGGAGGAATTATGTTTATTGGGGATGCGGGTTTATTGTTCCTTGGTACTGAGGGTTTAGGGTTTGGGGGATGATGGTTTAGGGTTTTTTGGGTTTGTAGATTATGGGTTTTTTGGGGTTGAGAGTTGAGGATTTTTTTAGGTCAAAGGGTTTAAGTTTTGTTGGGGATGAGGGCTTGTGTATTTCTTGGTCTTTTGATTTAGGGACTTTTGGGGTGAAGTGTTAAGATTTTTTAGGGATAGGGATTGAGGTTTATTTATGTATGAGTGTTTAGAGTTTTCTAACGATGATATTTTAGATTGTATTGGGGATTATGGTTTTGGGTTTTGTGGGGAAGATGTATTAAGGATTTTTGGGGATAATGGTTTTGAGTGTTTTATGGCTGGCTATTTGGCGTTTTTGGGGTTAAGGGGTTTAGGGAATTTTGGGACCAATGGTTTAGGTTTTTTATGTAAGAGGGTTTATGGTTTCTTAGGAATAAGGGTTGATGGTTTTTTAGGGTTTATTGTTTATTGTCATTTCGGGACAAGGATTTAGTGTTTTCAATTGAAGAAGGTTTTGGGTTATTTTGGGTGTAGGGTTTATTTATTTTTAGAAATGAGTGTTTAGGATTTTTAGGGGAGGTGGGTTTTGGAATTTTTAGTGATAATAGTTTATGGTTATTTGGGATGAAGTTTTAGGGTTTTCTAGGGGTGATTTTATATAATTTTTTGGCTTGGGGTTTTGGGTTTTGGGGGATTAGGTTGTTCTGGTTTGGGGAAGGGGTAGATGGTTTTATCTTTTTTGTGTCTGAATATTTAGGTTTTTTTGTCTGAGGGCTGGCCTTTTCATGGGATGAGAGTTTATGGACTATTGGGGATGAGAGTATAGTGTTTTTTTGGAATGAGGATTTTTTATTTTTTGGGGCTGACGTTTTAGGGTTTGTTGGGGCTATGAGTTTCTGGTTTTTTGGGGATGAGTGTTTAGGATTATTTTGGGGTGGTGAGTTTTGGGATTTTTAATGTTAAGGGTTTCGGGTTTTTTGGGACAAAGGGTTTAGGTTATTATAGGGCTTACGGATTTGGGGTTTTTGGGGTATGGGTATGGGCTTTTTTAGGGACATGACTTTGGGGTATTTTTGAGATAAGGATTATAGGTCTTTTAGGGAAGATCTGATATGGTTTTTTGGGGCATATTGTTTATAGTTTTTTCTATCTGTGGGATTGTGATTTTTTTTTGGATGAGTCTTTTGGGGTTTTTTTGGTTGGGGTTTTTTTGGTTTTTTGGGCATAGGGATCAGTTTTTTGGGGGGAAAGGTGTTTATGATTTTTTTGGGGCTGCTAGATTTGGGTTTTCTATGGAAAATGGTTTATGGTTATTTGGGATGGAGGATTTTTGGGTTTTTTGATTAATGGTTTTGGATTTTTTTTGTTCGAGTGTTTATGTATTTTTGGGGCCAACGGTTTAGGTTTTTTTGAGAATGAGTGTTTAGGGTTTTTTTAGGATGAGGGATTCTGTTTATATAGGTATGGGGGTTTAGGGTTTAGGGGGATTATGTTTTAGGATTGTTTAGGAAGGATGGTTTATGGTTTTTTGTATTAAGGGTATTGGTTTTTTTGGGGAAAAGGGTTTATGTTTTTTTGGCTAAGGGATTATAGTTTTTTAAGGATGATAGTTTAGGGATTTGAGGATGAAGGAATGGGGTTTTTTGTGATAGAGGGTTTAGGGTTTTTATGGTTCATGGTTTGGGGTTTTGTTAGGGATGAGGTTTTAGAGATTTTCTTGTTTGTGGATAGAGTGTTTTTTGTGGTTGAGGATGTAGGTTTTCATCATGATGAGGGTTTATGATTTGTTATGGATGTGGTTTTAGGTGTCATTGTGTCTCAGGGATTTGGTTTTATAGGGATTGAAGGATTAGTGTTATTGGGATAATGGTTTTGGGTTTTCTGGGGTTGAGGGTTTACAATTATTTTTGGGATGAGGGTTAACTATTATTTGGGGTTGAGGTTCTAGTGTTTTTTTGAAAGTGTGTATAATTTGTTTTTTTGGGATAATGTTATATATTTTATTTTGGCTGAGGTTTTATGGAATTTTGGTATTAGGGTTTAGGATTTTTGGGGATGAGTGTATAGTGTTTTTTGGGGTTGGGGGAGGAGGGTTTCATAGGGATTAGAGATTGTGGGTTTTTGGGGTCTAAGGTTTTGGTTTTTTTGTGGATGAGGGTTTAGGGTTATTTGTGGATATAGTTAATGGTTTTTTGGAGGTGAGGGTTTGGTGTTTTTTTAGTCTTTAGGTTTTCGGGATTTCAGTTTCATAGGGTTTAAATTATTTAGGGAATGAGGTTTTGCAGTTTTTGGGGTAAGGGATTTGGGGTTTTGAAGGATAAGTGATTATGGATTTTGGGGATAGGGGTTTAGTGTTTTTTATAGATGAGGGTTTTGGGGATTTGGGGGATAGAGGATTGGGGTTTTTTGTTGATGAGGGTTTTTCTTTCATGGGGTGGAGGTTTTATATATTTTTTGGGATGCATCTTTAGGGTTTTTGGGTTGTGGGTTGCGTGTTTTTTAGATATTATGTCTTATGGCTTTTTTTGGGATAAAGGTATATGTATTATTATGGCTCAAGGTTTGGTGTTTTTTTTTGTTCTTGTGATTAGGGTATTTGGGGATTTGGATTTAGTGTTTTGGAGGATTTTAGATAGTGGTTTCTAATTGTTGAGGGTTTTAGGATAATTGGGGACCAGTTTTTTGGATTTTTTAAAGATACAATTTTGGTGTTTTTTAGAGTGAAAATTTAAGGCTCTTTTTGGGATGAGGGTTTATTATTTTTGGGGATTAGGGTTTAAGTGTATTTAGGATGAGGGTTTAGGTGTTTCTAGGGATGATGTTTTTGACTTCTTTCGTCATAGGTTTAAGGTTTTTTTGGGGTTGTACATTTCAGGTTTTTTGGGGATGAGTGTTTGCACTTATTTTATGGATTAAATGTTATGAGTTTTAGGCCTGAGTTTTTTGGGATTCTAGGGGATGTGGAATTTTGTAGGTTGTATGTTTTATGGTTTTTGGGGGCTGAGTGATATGGGGTTTTTTATGGATGATGGTAATGGGCTTTTTATGTTTGTTGGTTTAAGGTTGTTTGGGGCCAAGGGTTTCATATTATTATATTTTATTTTAGGGGGTTTTGTTTTTTTCATGACTTTGGGTTTCCCCTTTTTTCGTGGAAAAGGGTTTAGGGTTGTTTTGACCTAAGGGTTTTGTTTTTTTAGTTCTGTGTTTAGGGTTTTCGGGGTGGAATGTTTTGATTTTTTTATGGTTAAATGTGTAGGGTTTTCTGGGGCTGAGGGTTTATGGGTTTTTTTGGGCTGAGGGTTTATGGTTTTTGGTGGATGATGGTTTAGGCTTATTTTGGGTCATGGGTGAAGGGTTTTGGGTGGTTGAGGGTCTAGGGTTTTTTTGTTACTGAGTGGTTTGTGTTTTTTGGGGATGAGAGTTTAGGGGTTTGAGGGCTGAAGGTTTAATGACTTTTTGGGGAATAGGGATTATGGTTTTTTGGGGGATAGCCATTATGGGGTTTGTGGTGAATAGTTTTTATGATTTTTTGGACTAAGGGTTTTGGGATTTATGGGATACGTGTTTAGGATTTTGTAGGGATAAGTGATTATGGTTTTTTTCAGGCTGAGGGTTTTGTTTTTGTTGGGTATTAGAATATTAGTTTTTTTATTGAGAAGAGGGTTTAAGGATTTTTGGGGATGATGGATTAGTTTATATTTTGGATTAGTATATATTATTTTTTCGGTTAAGGTATTTGGGTGTTTTAGGGATAATAGTTTAGGGTTTTCTAGGGTTGGGGTATAGGATTGTTTTAGGTTGAGGTTTTTGGGTTTTATTGGAGAAGTGTGTTTAAGGATTAGTGGGTTTAAGGTTTTAGGGAATTTTGGGGATGATGATTTAATGGTTTTTTTGGATGAGGGTTTATGGGTTTTTAGGGATGAGCGTTTAATGATTTTTGTGGATGACAACTTAGGGTTTTTTTGTGGATGAGAGTTTGGTTTTTTTCGGGATTAGGGTTTAGGGTTTTTTGATGTTGAGGGTTTGGGGTTTATTAGTTTAATTTTCGAAATTTGGGTTGGTTTTTTTATGGGGATTATCGTTTTAGTTATTTTTGGTGACTTTGTTTATGGTTTTTTGGGATGACAGTTTGGGTTGATTGAGCGGTGAGGGTATGATATTTTTTGGGGATGAGGATTTAGTCTGATTTTTTTGTGAGTATTTATAGTTTTTTGGGAGCATGGTTTTGGGTTTTATGGGAATAGTGTTTAGATTTTTTGGGGATGAGGTTCTGGTGTTTTTTTGGGAAGAGGTTTTAGGTTTATCGGGGACTTGGTGTTTTGGGATTTTATGGGGCTGAATGTTCTGGCTATTTTGAGGATGAGTTCTTATGGGGTTTTGGGGATAAGGGTTTATGGTTCTATAGGGAATAGTTTTTATGGTATTTGGGTTTGAGGGTATAGTGTTTTGTGGGTCTGAGGGATTAGTATGTTTATAAATGGGTGTTTAACTTATTAGGGGTTGGGGGTTTTGGGGGTTTGGGAATGAGTGTTTAGTGTGTTTATTGATGGGTGTTTATTGTTTTTTTAGGGTAAGGTTTTATTGTTTTTAGGGGTGGAGGGTTTATGGTTTTTTGGTGATTTAGTGTTTAGGTGATTGGGGGATAAGGGTTTAGAGTTATTATGTGATAGAGTGTTAGGGTTTTTGGTTACAATGTTTAAAGGTGTTTTTGCAGCAGAGGGTTTGGTGTTTTGTGGGGGTGAGGGTATAGGGTTTTCTTGGGGAATAGAGATTGGAGTATTTTGGTTTAGTATTGATTATTTTTTAGGAATTGGTTTTTATGTTATTAGGGTTGTCTGTTTTGGGTAATTTAGTAAGGAGGGATTGATTGTTTGGGTTTTTAGAGTTTATGGTTTTTTTGTGCTAAGGATTTAGTGTTTTATGGGACTGAGGTATTAGGGTACTATTGCGAATGATGTTTTAGGGTTTTTTGGAGGATGAGAGTTTTTTTTTAAAATAAGATGGATTTTTATTGTTATGGATGAGGGTGTAGGCTTTTTTTCTGGATGGAAGTTTTGTGTTTATATAGATGTAGGTTTTGTGTTTTTGGGGGCTGAGGGTTTTGGGTCTCTTGGTTCATAGGGTTTTGGGTTATGGGGTGCTGAGTGTTTAGGATTTTTTTAGGGGAGATGGATGGGAGTTTTTTGGGCCTGAGGGAATGGGTTCTCTTGGTTGAGGGTTTTTGGGATTTTTTGGGATTAGGGTATGGTGTTTTTTTGGTATGAGGGTTTGGGGTTTTGAAGGGATGACGATTTGGGTATTTTTTGGGAAGACGGTTTAGGATTATTTGGGGTTGAGGGTTTGGAATTTCATCAGTGTTGATTTTTTGTTTATTTTTTGGGTTTATGGTTTTGTGTATATTGGGATTGAGGGTTTATATTTTTTTGGGTCTAAGGATTTTTTTAGGGCTGATGGTTTCAGATTTTTCAGGCCATGTGTTTGGATTTTATGTAAATGATGGTTTTGGATCATTCAGAAATTAGGGTTTGGTTTTTTAGGGGATTATAGTTTGGGGATATTTGGGGATGAGGGTCTAGGTATTTTTTGGGTTGAGTATTGGGGGTCTTATTGGGTTGTGGGTTTGGGGGATTTTGGAATGATGATTTAGAGGTTTTTTGGGGCTGATCGTACTGTGTTTTTTGATATTGAGTTATTTTTTGTTTTTAATGACGGGGGTCATGGATTTTATCAAGATAAGGGTTTGGGGTTTTTTGTTGTTGACGGTTTGAGTTTTCTTTGGGATGAGGATTAGAAAATTTGGGGCAGGGGTGTTTGTGGTTTCTTGGGTCAAAGGGTTTGTGGTATTTTGGGGATGAGGGGTTGTTTTTTTCGGCTAGGGGTTTGGGATTCTTTATTGGCTATGTGTTTTCCGTTACTATATGGATATTTTTATTGTTATTTTATGCGCAATGGATATGGGGTTTTCTATGGATGGGGGTTGTATTTTTTAAGGACATGGGGTATTGGGTGTTTGGCGGAATAGTGTTTTGGATTTTTATTGAAGAGGGTTTGGGGTTTTTGGTGGTGAGTGTTTGGTGTTTTTGGGGATGGAGTTTTGTGGTTTTGTGGGGTTGATATTTTGGGTTTGTTTATGTTGTGGGTATAGGAATTTTTAGGGACTATGGATTCAATTTTATTTGGGTTTAGGGTTTGGGTTTTTCAGTGGATGAATGTTTAGGGATCATTGGGTCTATGGGTTTTGGATTTTTTTCATAAAATGATTTTTTGTTTATTGGGGCTTAGTGTTTTGGGTTTTTTGGGGGGTGGGGGTTTATGGTTTTGGGGGGTTTGGGTTTAGGGTAATTTTTGGATGATGGTATGGGGTTTTAGGGGGTTATGTGTTTTATGTTTTATTTGTTGTTTAGGGTTTATGGTATTTTGGGACTGAGGGTTTTGGGTCTTTGGGGATGATGTTATGGTATTTTTATTGTATTGGGATCTGGGGTTATTTGGGGTGAAATGTTTAAAGTGCATTGAGGCTGAGGGTTTTGAGTTTTTAGGGCTGAGAATTTATGTCTTCTTAGGGGGGAGGGTTTTTTTGTGGGGGGGGGGTAGGATTATTTGATGTTGAGGTTTTATGGATTGTGAGGGGTGATGGTTTAGGGTTTTAGGGGGATGAGTATTTATATTTTTTTGGGGTTTAGTGTTTAGGGTTATTTGGCATCAAGAATATGGTGGGTTTTTGGGATATCTGATTTTAAATATTATGGGGTTGAGTGATTTAGAATTTTTTGGAATTGGGGTTTATGGTTTTATGGGGATAAAGGTTTAGGGTATATAAGGATGTTGGTTTTGGGATTTTTTTTGGGTTTGAGGATTTGGATTTTATTGGAGAAGTGTTTATGGTATTTTTCGGATGAGGGTTTAGGAATTTTTAGTGCATTGGGATTAAGAATTTTTATGGCACAGTGTATAGGTTTTTCATGGATGGCAGTTTATGGATTTGGGGTTTTGTGCAAAGCCCTTTGTGCAATGTAATTTTTCTTTAAACCCTACGTGCCATGTAAGGGTTCTCCTTCAACCATTAAAAGTTGAATTATCAAAATTCAAAAAAAAAAATCCCATTGGAAAATTCCGGAATGGGTTTTGGGTATTAGGGTATGGAGGTTTAGGTTATTTCAGTGATAATGGATTGTTGTCTTAGGGGAATATGGTTTAGTGATATTTGGAGCTAATGGTTTATAAATTTTTTGGGCTGACAGTTTTGTGTTTTTTGGATCAGAGGGTGTACTGTTTTTTTAGGCTGGTGGTTTAGGATTTTGTTGTATGATGGTTTAGGTATTAGGGGGATTGAGGGTTTATGTTTTTTTTTGGGGATTAAAGTTTATTCTTTTTATCATATTAGGGTTTCTTATTTTTTTGGATGAATATGTTGGGTTTTATAAGGGCTGATGGACAATATTTTTTTTTTGAAAAGGATTAAGGATTATTTTGGGGTGAGGGTTTGGGATTTTTTGAAGTAGATATTTTATGGTTTTTGGTGGATGATGGTTTTAGGATCTTAGGTAATGAGCGTTTATGGTTTTTTTGGTCTAAGAGTTTTTAGGGGTTTTGGGATGATATTCTAGTTTTTTTTGGCGTTACCATTTTATAATTTCTTTTATATGAGTTTAGGGATTTTTGGTGTTTGTGGATTGGGGTTTTTTAGGGCATTGGTTAAATGGTATTTGGGGGGTGAGGGTTTAGAGTTTATTTGGGCTATGGGTTTTGGGATTTTTGGGGTAGAGGGTTTTTGTTTTTTTTATGATGAGGGTTTTTTTGTGCATATGGTTTATGGTTTTTAGGGATGAGGATTAGTGTTTTTTGTATCGAACAGTTTAGGGTTTTTGGTTGGTGGTTTTTGGGATTTTTTTTGAACTAGGATTGTGGGTATTTTGTGGATGAGTGTTTAGGGTTTTTTCATCTAAATGTTAATATTTTTTGGGTCATAGGGCTCGGGGGTATTTGGGGCCAAATATTTATGATTTTTTAAAATTGGGGGTTTATTGATTTTTTCGATGTGGCTCTATTTTTTATTGTCGTTGTCGGTTTATGGTTTTTTATGTGTGGGGGTTTTGGATTATTTATGGATGAGAGATTAGATTTTTTTTGGTCGGAGTGATTATTGTTTTCAGGATATGGATTTGGTTTTTTTGGGGATGAGAATTTAGTTTATTAGTGACCATGTGTTTATGATTTTGTGGGGGGCCTGGGTTTTTGGGTTTATTATGGATGATGGATTAGGTTTTTTTAGGGACGAGGGATCAATTATTTTTTAAGGTTGACTGATTGGGGTTTTTCTGGTCATGGTTTTTTTTCTATTTTGAGGGGAGAGTGTTTAGGTTTTTCTGGAGGAGTGATTAGGGTGTTTTGGGGTGGAGGGTATTGAGATTTTAGGGACTATGGGATTAAGGTTTTTTGGGTCCTATGTTATATGGTTCTTATGACCGAGAGGTTTTTTTGGATTAGGGTTTATGGTTTTTTTGTGGTTGAGGGTTTATTTTTTCTAGGTCCTAGTGTTTAGTTTTTTTCGGGGTTGAATATTTCTAGATTTTGGGGGTTGGGTTCATAGTTGTTTTTGAAGCCAAGGGTTTATGATATTTTTGGTGAGGGATTAATATTTTTTTGGGCCTCGTAGGTTATGGATAATTATGGATGGTGGTTTTGGGTTTTGGGGATGACGGTGTAGGTTTATATGGGGAAGAGTTTTTAAGTTTGGTGGGGGGGGGGTTGATGTTTTAGGTATTTTTAGTGTTGAATGTTTAGATTTTTATAGGGCTATGGATTTAGGTTTTCATGGGATGTTTTTTTTGTTTTTTGGGGATAAGGCCTTAGGGATTTTTTGGGATGAAGGTATGGGGATTTGGGGGGATTTTGGTATAAGGTTATCTTGGGCAATGGTTTTGGTGTTTTTGGGGGGCTATGGGATTATGTTTTTTTAGGTTATGGATTTTGGTTATCTGGTGCTGAAGGAATAGTCATTTATGGAATGTTATTTTATAGTTTTTTGTGGAATAATTATTGTGGTTTCTTATGGAGATTTTTGGGTATTTTTTGGGAAGAGGGTTGAGATTTTTGTTCTTCCAAGGGTTTAGTGATTTTTTTTTCAGATAATGTGTCTTGTTTTTTTTGTTCCTAAGGTTTTATGTTTATAGGGATCTTTATTTTGGATTTTTTTGTCGATTACGGTTTAGGGATAATTAGGTATAATATGAGAGGGTATATTGGGGATTATGTTTTTGGTTTTTTTATGTTCGATGGTTTTTTTTGGGGAGGGGGGTCCATGGGTAATGGTTTTTTGGAAAATGGATTATTGTTTTGGTGGGTCGTGGTTTATGGTTTTTTGGAGTAGAAGTTTTTTTTTGGCGTTGAGGGTTTAGGGTTTTTTGGGTTGTAGTGTTTATAATATTTTGTGGATCAAGGTATTGGGTTTTTAGGGGGAGTGAGTATCTAAGTTTTTTGGGGTTGGGTTATTTTTTTTGGTTTGATGGGTTTGGGATTTCAATTATTGAGTGTTTAATGTTTTTTAGAGCCATATGATTATGGTTTTTTTTGGGGATCGAGGGTTTAGAGATTTTTAGGATAGTGGGTTTATATTTTATTTGGATTGAAGGATTAGGGATTTTTATAGCCGAGGGTGATTGGTTTTTTAGTGATAAGGGTTTAGGGTTTTTTAGGGTGAGGGTATATGATTTTTTTGGGAATACGGTTATGTTTTTTTTTGGGGCTGAGTGTTTTGGGTATTTTAGTACTGAAGGTTTTTGGTTTTTTGTTGTCAAGGGTATAGGGTATTTTTTATGATGAGTGGTTAGGGTTTTGGTGGGCTATGGATTTCGTTTTTATGGGTGAAGTGTTTAGGGTTTTTTGGAGATAAGGATTTTTTAGTTTTCAGGGCTAATGGTTTGGTGTTTTTTATGTGTAGATGTTTAGGGATTTTTTGTTCCTGATGGTTTATGTCATTGGAGCTGAAGGTTTATTGTTTTTTGGGATGATTTTTTAGAGATTCATTGAAATAAGGGTCAAGATTATTGAGGGATTATTGTTTAGGGGTTTTGGTGGCAAGGATTTATTATTTTTAGGCTGATGGTTTATGGATTTTTGAGGATGGGTGTTTATTGTTTTTTAGGGCTGAGGGTTTAGTATTTTTGAAGGAAAAGGGTATATATTTTTTTTGGGGAGAGGTCATTGGGGTTTTAGGGGATATGGTATAGATTTTTTGGGGGTTGGGGTTATAGGATTTTATAGGGTTGTTCATCCAGATGTTTATGGGGTGAGAGTTTAATGTTTTTTTTTGCGGCTAAGGGTTTAGTGTTTTTTGGTCTGAGTGATTCAAGATTTTTTGAAATATGTGTTTTGGGTTTTTTGGGGATGATGGATTAGTGTTATTGGGGTCTTGTTTGTAGGTTTTTGGGACATAGTATTTAGGGTTTTTTGGGGATGAGCTAGTAGGGTTTTGGGGGATAAAGGCTATTGGGTTTATTTTGACATGAGGGTTGTGGTTTTTTAGGGGGTAGGGGTTTAAGGATTTTGGGGAGGAGGTTTAAGGGTTTTTTAGGGCTAAGGGATTAGGATTTTCTGCCACTAAGGATTTTTTTGTGGTAATGGTTTATGGTATTTTGGTAATAATGGTTTTGGTAATTATTGTGTGGAAGGTTTAGGGGTTGGGGGCTTAGGTTTTATGATATTTTGGGGTTAATTATTTTGGGGTTTTGGGGCTAAGAGTATACAGTTTTTTTGGGGATGATGTTTTAAGGTTATTTGGTGGTAAGGGTTTAAGGTTTATTAAGAAGGGGTTTTATATTTTATGGGGATGAGGGTATATTATTTATTAGGGATAATGGTTTAGGTTTATTTGTGATGAGTGGTTTAATGTAATTCAAAGACAATTGTTTAGTGTATTTAGGGAGTACTGTCTATGGTTATTTGGAATGAGGGACAATTATTTTGGCATGAGGGTTTATTAATTTGGGTTATGATGTTTTGTGATTTTTTATTGGTATAGGGTTTATGGTTTTTTGGGATTAAATACATAGGATTTTTGGGTATGATGGTTTAGTGTTTTGTTGAGGTAGAGAGATTGGAATTAATTGTGATTCATGTATTAGGGTTTTTGGGGGAGAGGGTTCAAGGTTTTTTTGACTAGGGGTTAACTATTTTTTGGAGTATAGGGTTCATGATTTTTTTGGACATAGGGTTTATGATTTTTTTGGGATGAGGTTTTGGGTTTTTGTGGGTACAATTTTATGGATTTTTTGTGATGAGGGTTTATAGATTTTTATACATGAGGGTTTAGGGAATATGGGGGATGAGGGTTCAAGGTTTATTTAGGCTTGGGTTTTGGAGTTTTTGGGGGATGTGTGTTTTGGGATTCATGGGACTAAAAGATTGGGGATTATTAGGGCTGAGAGTTTAGGGTTTTTTGGTGACGAATATATAGGATTTTTGGAGGATGAGGATGTAAGATTTTTTGGGTCAATGTTTTATTGATTTTGGTCATGTGTGTTTACGGTTTTTTTCGAGATGAGGGTTTTATGTTTTTTAAGGTTGAGGGTATAGAGTTTTAGTGTGATTTGGGTTTTTGTTTTCATTTGAATTAATGTATGTGACGTAATGTAGTTGATGGTTTTTATTTTTTGGGGATTAGGTTATTGATATTTTTTGGAGATGATGGTTTGGGATAATTATAGTCGAGGATTTAGCGTTCATAGGGGTGTGCGTTTGGGGTATTTTGAGGTGATTTTTTTATTTTTTGGGGGATGATGGTGTAGGGTGTTTATGGTTGTGAAGATTAGGTTTTTTTGGGTATGAGGATTTAGTTTTTTGGCCAGAGGGCATAGTTTTTTAGAGGGATTGGTGTTTAGGATTTTTTTGGGGTGGACAGTTTTGGGTTTTCTATGGACATGGGTTTATGGTTCTTTGGGATGGAGGATTTTTGGGTTTTTAGGATTAAGGGTTTTGTATTTTTTGGGATTGTGTGTTGATGTATATTTGGGGCCAATGGTTTCAGTTTTTTTGATGATGAGTGTTTTGGTTTTTTTTAGATGAGGGATTAGGTTTTTTTTGGGATGAGGATTTAGGGTTTTGGGGGATTATGTTTTAGGATTGTTTAGAGAGGAGGGTTTATGGATTTTTAGTATTGAGGGTTTAGGTATTTTGGGTCTAAGAGTTTATGTTTTTTGGTTCTAAGGGTTTAATGTTTTTTAATGCTGATAGTTTATGGATTTTTTTCAATGAAGGCATGGGGTTTTCTATGCCTAAGGGTTTTGGGTTTTTATGGTTCATGGTTTGGGGTTTTGTTGGGGTGAGGATTTAGAGATTTTTTGTTTGTGGGTAGAGTGTTTTTTTCGGTTAATGGTGTAGGTTTTTTTCATTATGAGGTTTTAGGGTAATATTTGGATGTGGGTTTTTGGGTCATTGGGGCTTAGGGTTCTAGTTTCCTAAGGATGGATGGTTTTGTGTTTTTTGGGATAATGGTTTTTGGTTTTTTGGGGTTGAGGGTTTACAATTAATTTTGGGATGAGGGTCAAATATTTTTTGTGGTAGAGGTTCTAGTGTTTTTGGTGTAAGAGTATGTAGTGGGGTTTTTTGGGATGGGGGTTTATATTTTTTTTGGGATGAGGGTTTATGAAATTTGGGTATTAGGGTTTAGGATTTTTGGGAATGTGTGTCTACTGATTTTTGGGGTTGGGGGAATAGGGTTTCAAAGGGATTAGAGATTGTTGGTTTTTGGGGAATAGGGTTTTGGTATTTTTTGGGAATTATGGTTTAGGGTTATTTGTGTATATGATTCAGGGTTATTTGGAAATGAGGGTTTGCGATTTTTTTAGTCCTTAGGGTTTTGGGATTTAGATTTCATAGGGTTTAAATTATATAGGTGATGAGGTTTTGGGGTTTTTGCAGTAAGGGATTTGGGGTTTTTAAGGCTGAGAGATTATAGATTTTTGGGATATGGGTTTATAGTTTTTTATGGATTAGGGTTTTGGGGTTTTGGGGGATAGAGGATTGTGGTTTTTTGTTGATGAGGGTTTTTCTTTTCTGGGGTGGAGGATTTATATATTTTTTGGGATGCGTCTTTAGGGTTTTTGGATTGTGGGTTGGGTGTTTTTTAGATATTATGTCTTAGGGTTTTTTGGGATAAAGGTATATATATTATTATGGCTCAGGGTTTGGTGTTTTTTTGTTCTTGTGATTAGGTTATTTGTGGATGTGGATTTAGTGTTTTGGAGGCTTTTAGATAGTTGTTTCTAATGGTAGATGGTTTTGGGATAATTGGGGACCAGTTTTTAGGATTTTTTAAAGATAGGGTTTTGGTGTTTTTTAGAGTAAAAATTTAAGGCTCTTTTTGGGATGAGGGTTTATGATTTTTGGGGATTAGGGTTTAAGTGTATTTGGGATGAGGGTTTGGGTGTTTCTAGGGATGATGTTTTTTACTTCTTTCATCATAGGTTTACGGTTTTCTTGGGGTTGTGGGTTTCAGGTCTTTTGGGGATGACTGTTTGCTCTTATTTGATGGATTAAATGTTGTGATATTTAGGACTGAGTTTTTTGGGGTGTTTGGAGATATGGAATTTTGTATGTTTTATGTTTTAGGGTTTTTGGGGGCTGAGTGATATGGGGTTTTTTTATGGATGAAGGTAATATGCTTCTTAAGTTTGATGGTTTAAGGTTGTTTGGGGTCGAGTGGTTCATATTATTATATTTTGTTTCAGGGGGTTTTGTTTTTTTCATGACCTGGGGCTTCCCCTGTTTTTTGGTAAAGGGTTTAGGGTTGTTTGGACCTAAGGTTTTTGTTTTTTTTGAGTTCTGTGTTAAGGGTTTTTGGGGTGGAATGTTTTGAATTTTTTATGATTAAATGTTTAGGGTATTTTGGGGCTAAGGGTTTATGGGTTGTTTTGGACTGAGGGTTTATGGTTTGTGGGGGATGAAGGTTTAGTATTATTTTGGGTCATGGGTGAAGGGTTTTGGGTGGTTGAGGGTCTAGGGGTTTTTTTTTGTTACTGAGGGGTTTGTGTTTTTTGGGGATGAGAGTTTATGGTTTTGAGGGCTGAAGGTTTAACAACTTTTGGGGCATAGGGATTATGGTTTTTTTGGGGGATAGCCATTATGGGGATTGTGGTGAATATTTTTTATGATATTTTGGACTAAGGGTTTTGGGATTTATGGGATAAGTGTTTAGGATTTTGTTGGGATGAGTGTTTATGGTTTTTTCAGGCTGAGGGTTTTGTTTTTGTTGGGTATTAGAATTTTCGTTTTTTTATTGAGAAGAGGGTTTATGGATTTTTGGGGATGATGGATTAGTGTATATTTTTAATTAGTATATATTATTTTTTTGGTTAAGGTATTTGGGTGTTTTAGGGATAATAGTTTAGGTTTTTCTAGGGTTGGGGTATAGAATTGTTTTAGGTTGAGGTTATTGGGTTTTTTTGGAGAAGTGGGTTTAACGATTAATGGGGTTAATGGTTTAGGGAATTTTGGGGATGATGATTTAATGGTTTTTTTGGATTTTGGGTTTATGTGTTTTTTGGGATGAGCGTTTAATGCTTTTTGTGGATGACAGCTTAGGGTTTTTTGTGGATGAGAGTTTGGTTTTTTTCGGGATTATGTTTTAGGGTTTTTTGATGTTGAGGGTTAGGGGTTTTGTAGATTTATTTTGTAAATTTGGGTTGGTGGTTTTATGGGGATTAAGGTTTTAGTTAATTTTGGAGATTTTTTTATGGTTTTTTGGGATGACAGTTTGGGTTGATTGAGCGGTGAGGGTTTGATATTTTTTGGGGATGAGGATTTAGTGTGATTTTTGGGTGAGTATTTATAGTTCATTGGGAACATGGTTTTGGGTTTTATGGGAATAGTGTTTATATTTTTTTGGGATGAGGTTCTGGAGTTTTTTTGGGAAGAGGGATTAGGTTTATTGGGGACATGGTGTTTTTGGATTTTATGGGGTAGAATGTTCTGGCTATTTTGAGGATGAGTGCTTACGGGTTTGGGGGGATAAGGGTTTATGGTTCTATAGGGAATATTTTTTATGGTATTTGGGTTTTAGGGTTTAGTGTTTTTTGTGTATGAGGGATTAGTATGTTTATAAATGGGGGTTTATCTTTTTAGGGGTTGGGGGTTTTGGGGGTTTGAGGATGAGTGTTTAGTGTGTTTATTGATGGGGGTTTATAGATTTTTGAGGGAAAGGTATTATTGTTTTTAGGGGTGGTGGGTTTATGGTTTTTTGGTGATTGTGTGTTTAGGTGTTTGGGGATAAGGGTTTAGAGTTTTTATGTGATGGAGTGTTAGGGTTTTTGGTTACAATGTTTAAAGGTTTTTTTGCAGCAGAGGGTTTGGTGTTTTGTGGCGGTGAGGGTATAGGGTTTTCTTGGGGAATAGTGATTGGAGTATTTTGGTTCAGTATTGATTATTTTTTAGGAATAGGTTTTTATGTTATTAGGGTTGTCTGTTTTGGGTAATTTAGTACGGAGGGATTGATTTTTTGGGGGGTTGAGATTTTATGTTTTTTCTGTGCTAAGCCTTTAGTGTTTTTTGGGAATGAGGTATTAGGGTACTATTGAGAATGATGTTTTAGGGTTTTTTGGAGGATGAGGGTTTATTTTTTCAAAATAAGATGGATTTTTATTATTATGGATGAGGGTGTAGGTTTGTTTCTGGATGAATGTTTTGTGATTATATAGATGTAGGTTTTTTGTTTTTTGGGGATGAGGGTTTTGGGTCTCTTGGTTCATAGGGTTTTGGGTTTTGGGTGCTGAGTGTTTAGGATTGTTTTGGGGAAGATGGATGGGGGTTTTTTGGGCCTGAGGGAATGGGTTCTATTGGTTGAGGGTTTTTGGGATTTTTTGGGATTAGGGTTTGGTGTTTTTTTTTGGATGAGGGTTTGGGGTTTTGAAGGGCTGAGGATTTGGGTATTTTTTGGGAAGACGGTTTTTGGTGTTTTGGGGTTGAGGGTTTGGAATTTCATCAGGGTTGATTGTTTGTTTATTTATTGGGTTTATGGTTTTGTGTATATTGGGGTTCAGGGTTTAGGTTTTTTTGGGTCTAAGGATTTTTTTAGGGCTGATGGTTTCAGTTTTTTCGGGCCAAGTGTTTGGGTTTTAGGTAAATGACAGTTTTGGATTATTTAGACATTAGGGTTTGGTTTTTTAGGGGATTATAGTTTGGGGATATTTGTGGATGAGGATCTTGGTATTTTTTGGGCTGAGGATTGGGGGTATTATTGGGTTGAGGGTTTGGGGGATTTTGGAATGATGATTTAGAGGTTATTGGGGCTGATCGTATTATGTTTTTTGATATTGAGATATTATTTGATTTTAATGAGGAGGGTCATGGATTTTATCTAGATAAGGGTTTGGGGTTTTTTGTTGTTGATGTTTTGTGTTTTCTTTGGGAAGAGGATTTGAAAATATGGGGAAAGGGTTTTTGTGGTTTCTTAGGTCAAACGGTTTGTGGTTTTTTGGGGATGAGAGTTTTTTTTCCGGCTAGGGGATGGGATTTTTTGTTGGCTGTGTGTTTTCCGTTACTATATGGATATTTGTATTGTTATTTTATGCGCAATGGATTTGGGGTTTTCTAGGGATGGGGGTTTAATTATTTTTGGACATAGGGTATTGGGTTTTTGGGGGAATTGTGTTTTGGATTTTTATTGAAGAGGGTTTGGGGTTTTGGGGGTGAGTTTTTGGTGTTTTTTGGGATGGAGGTTTGTGGTTTTGTGGGGTTGATATTTTGGGTTTGTTTATGTTGTGGGTATAGGAATTTTTAGGGATTTTGGATTCAATTTTATTTGGGTTTTGTGTTTGGGTTTTTCAGAGGATGAATGTTTAGGGATCATTGGGTCTATGGGTTTTGGATTTTTGGCATAAAAAGATTTTTTTTGGGCTTAGTGTTTAGGGTTTTTTGTGGGGTGGGGGTTTATGGTTTTTCGGGGGTTTGGGTTTAGGTAAATTTTTGGATGATGGTATGGGGTTTTAGGGGGTTATGTGTTTTATGTTTTATTTGTTGTTTAGGGTTTATGGTATTTTGGGTCTGAGGGTTTTGTGTCTTTGGGGATGATGTTTTGGTATTTTTATGGCATTAGGATCTGGGGTTATTTGGGGTGAAATGTTTAAAGGTCATTGAGGCTGAGGTTTTTGAGTTTTTAGGGCTGATAATTTAGTTCTTCTTTGGGAGGAGGGTTTTTTATGGGGGGGGGTAAGATTATTTGATGTTGAGGGTTTATGTATTGTGAGGGGTGAGGGTTTAGGGTTTTAGGGGGATGAGTATTTATATTTTTTTTGGGGATTAGTGTTTAGGGTTTTTTGGCATCAACGTTATGGTGGGTTTTTGGGATATCAGATATTAAATATTATGGGGTTGAGTGATTTAGAATTTTTTGGACTTGGGGTTTATGGTTTAATGGGGATAAAGGTTTAGGGTATATAATGATGTTGGTTTTGGGATTTTTTTTTGGGTTTGAGGATTTGGTTTTTTTAGAAGGGTTTAGGATTTTTTCGGATGAGGGTTTAGGAATTTTTAGGGCATTGGGATTAGGAATTTTTATGGCACAGTGTATAGGTTTTTCTTGGATGACAGTTTATGGATTTGGGGTTATGTGTTTAGGGTTTTGGGGTAGAGTGTATTGGAGTATTCTGGGGTGACAGTTTTTGGGTTTTTTCGGGGCAATGGTGTGGGGTTTTTTGGGGGCATGGGTTTTATGTTTTAGGCCTTTGGGTAATCTCAAGGCCATAAGGCCACCTCAAAGAAATTGGGTCACATGTAATGTAGATGAAACCATACAAACTTCATGAAACAAGGCTATAGATTAGGTTTCAATATGAGGTGCATTCACCAAATAAAAACTAACAAAATTTGGAAGAATGAGGGGGTATGAAATTTCCATCTATAACAGGTCTCTTCATCTCAGCACAAGAGTGATACCCAACTAGCTTTACAAATGGGGAGAGTTGAAATCAAAATATATTATGGGGAGGGGAAATTTAATGTTATCTATTTGGGATGAATTCCTCAAAGGCCATTGTGCAATGTAATTTTTCTTTAAACCCTACAGGCCATGTAAGGGTTCTCCTTTAACCATTAAAAGTGAAATTATCAAAATTCAATAAAATAAATAAATCTCTTTGGGAAATTACAGAATGGGTTTGGGGTATTAGGGTATGGAGGTTTAGGGTATTTCAGTGATAATGGATTGTTGTTTTAGGGGAATAGGGTTTAGTGATATTTGGAGCTAATGGTTTATAGATTTTTTGGGCTGACAATTTTGTGTTTTTTGGATCAGAGGGTGTACTGTTTTTTTAGGCTGGTGGTTTTGGTTTTTTTTGTATGATGGTTTAGGTATTAGGGGGATTTAGGGTTTATGTTTTTTTGGGGGATTAGAGTTTATTATTTTTATCATATTAGGGTTTCATATTTTTTGGATGAATATGTTGGGTTTCATAAGGGCTGATGGCAATAGTTTTTTTTGAAAAGGATTAAGGATTTTTTTGGGGTGAGGGTTTGGGATTTTTTGAGGTAGATATTTTATGGTTTTTGGGGGATGATGGTTTAAGGATCTTTGGTAATGAGTGTTTATGGTGTTTTTTGGGCTAAGAGTTTTTAGGGTTTTTTGAGGTGATATCCTATGTTTTTGTGGTGTTACCAATTTATAATTTCTTTTTATATGAGTTTAGGGATTTTTGGTGTTTGGCATTTGGGGTTTTTTGGGGCATTGGTTAAATGTTATTTGGGGGGTGAGGGTTTAGAGTTTCTTTGGGCTATGGGTTTTGGGATTTTTGGGGTAGAGGGTTTTTGTTTTTTTTATGATGAGGGTTTTTTTTGTGCATATGGTTTATGGATTTTCAGGATGAGGATTAGCGTTTTTTGTATCGAACAGTTTAGGGTTTTTGGTTGGTGGTTTTTGGGATTTTTTTGAACGAGGATTGTGGGTATTTTGTGGATGAGTGTTTAGGGTTTTTGGGACTAAATGTTAATGTTTTTTGGGTCATAGGGCTCCGGGGTATTTGGGGCCAAATATTTATGATTTTTTAAAACTGGGGGTTTATTGATTTTTTGGATGAGGCTCTATGGTTTATTGTGGTTGTGGGTTTATGGTTTTTTATGTGTGGGGGGTTTTGGATTATTTAAGGATGCGAGATTAGATATTTTTTGGTCGGAGTGATTATTGTTTTCGGGATATGGATTTGGTTTTTTTTGGGATGATAATTTAGTTTATTAGTGACCATGTGTTTAGGGTTTTTTGGGGGGCCTAGGTTTTTGGGTTTATTATGGATGATGAATTAGGTTTTTTTAGGGACGAGGGACCAATTATTTTTTAAGGTTGACTGATTGGGGTTTTTCTGGTCAAGGTTTTTTTCTATTTTGGGGGGAGAGGGTTTAGGTTTTTTATGGAGGAGTGATTAGGGTGTTTTGGGGTTGAGGGTATTGAGATTTTAGGGACTATGGGATTATGGTTTTTTGGGTCCTATGTTTTATGGTTTCATATGACCGAGGGGGGTTTTTTTTGGATTAGGGTTTATGGTTTTTTTGTGGTTGAGGGTTTATTGATTCTGGGTCCTAGTGTTTAGTATTTTTCAGGGGTTGAATATTTCTAGATTTTGGGGGTTGGGTTCATAGTTGTTTTTGAAGCCAAGGGTTTATGATATTTTTGGTGAGGGATTAATATTATTTGGGCCTCGTAGGTTATGGATAATTATGGATGATGGTTTTGAGTTTTGGAGATGAGGGTGTAGGTTTATTTGGGGAAGAGTTTTTATGTTTTTAGGGGGGTTGAAGTTTTAAGTTTTTTAAGTGTTGAATGTTTACATTTTTATAGGGCTATGGATTTCGGAATTCATGGGATGTTTTTTTAGTTTTTTTGGCATAAGGTCATAGGGATTATTTGGGATGAGGGTTTGGGGATTTGGGGGGATTTTGGTATAAGGTTTTTTTGGGCTATGGTTTTGGTGTTTTGGGGGGGCTATGCGATTATGTTTTTTTTTTGGTTAGGGATTTTGGTTATCTGGTGCTGAAGGATTGGTGGTTTATGGAATTTTATTTTATAGTTTTTTGTGGAATAATTATTGTGGTTTTTAATGGAGATTTTAGGGTATTTTTTGGGAATAGGGTTGAGGTTTTTGTCGTTCCAAGGGTTTTGTGAATTTTTTTGAGATATTGTGTTTGGTTTTTTTTGTGCCTAAGGTTTTAGGTTTATAGGGATCTTTATTTTGGATTTTTTTGAATGACAGTTTAGGGATAATTAGGTATAATATGGGAGGTTAAATTGGGGATTATGGTTTTGGGTTTTTATGTTTGATGGTTTCTTTGGGGGGGGTCTATGGGTTATGGTTTTTTTGGAAAATGGATTACTGTTTTGGTGGGTCATGGTTTAGGGTTTTTTGGAGTAGATGTTTTTTTTGGTGTTTAGGGTTTAGGGTTTTTTGGGTTGTAGTGTTTATAATATTTTTTGGATTAGGGTTTTGGGTTTTTAGGGGGAGTGAGTATCTAGGTTTTTGGGGTTTGGGTTATTTTTTTTGGGATGATGGGTTTGGGATTTCAATTATTAAGTGTTTAAGGAATTTTAGAGCCATATCATTATTGTTTTTTTGGGGATCGAGGGTTTAGAGATTTTTAGGATAGTGGGTTTATAGTTTTTTAGGTTTTAAGGATTATGGATTTTTAGAGACGAGGGTGTTTGGTTTTTTAGTGATAAGGGTTTAGGGTTTTTTAGGGTGAGGGTATATGATTTTTTGGGGATTACGGTTTTGTTTGTTTTTGGGATGAGTGTTTTGGGTATTTTAGTACCGAAGGTTTTTGGTTTTTTGTTGTCAACGGTATAGGGTATTTTTTATGATGAGTGATTAGGGTTTTGGTGAGCTATGGATTTCGTTTTTTTGGGTGAAGGGTTTAGGGTTTTTTGGAGACAAGGATTTTTTAGTTTTCAGGTCAAATGGTTTGGTGTTTTGTGTGTGTAGTTTTTTAGGGATTTTTTGTTCCTGATGGTTTAGGTCATTGGAGCTAAAGGTTTATTGTTTTTTGGGATGTGTGTTTAGAGATTCATTGCGATAAGTGTGAAGATTATTGAGGGATGAGTGTTTAGGGGTTTTGGCGACAAGGATTTGTTATTTTCAGGCTGATGGATAATGGATTTTTGAGGATAGATGTTTATTGTTTTTTAGGGTTGAGGGTTTAGTATTTTTTAAGGAAAAGGGTTTATGTTTTTGGGGGAGAGGGTATTGGGGTTTTAGGGGATATGGTGTAGGATTTTTTGGGTGTTGGGGTTATAGGATTTTATGGGGTTGTTCATTCAGATGTTTATGGGGTGAGAGTTTAATTTTTTTTTGCAGCTAAGGGTTTAGTGTTTTTTGGTCTGAGTGTTTTAGGATTTTTTGAGATATGTGTTTTGGGTTTTTTGGGGATGATGTATTAGTGTTATTGGGGTCTTGTGTGTAGGTTTTTGGGACATAGTATTTAGTGTTTTTTGGGGATGAGCGAGTAGGGTTTTTTGGGATAAAGGTTATTGGGTTTATTTTGATTGGAGGGTTGAGGTTTTTTAGGGGGTATGGGTTTAAAGATTTTGGGGATGAGGTTTAAGGGTTTTTTAGGGCTAAGGGATTATGGTTTTATGCCACTATGTATTTTTTTGTGGTAATGGTTTAGGGTGTTTTGGTGATAAAGGTTTTGGTAATTTTTGGGTGGAGGGTTTTGGGGTTGGGGGGATAGGTTTTATGATATTTTGGGGTTAATTGTTTTGGGGTTTTGGGGCTGAGAGTATACAGTTTTTTTGGGGATGATGTTTTATGGTTCTTTGGTGTTAAGGGTTTAAGGTTTATTAAGAAGGGGTTTTATATTTTTTGGGGCTAAGGGTATATGATTTATTAGGGATAATGGTTTAGGGTTATTTGTGATGGGTGGTTTAATGTAATTCAGAGACAGTTGTTTAGGGTATTTAGGGAGTAGTGTCTATGGTTATTTGGAATGAGGGAAAACTTTTTTTGGCATTAGGGATTATTATTTTGGATTATAAAGTATTATGATTTTTTTGTGGTAGAGGGTTTATGGTTTTTTGGGATTAAATACAAAAGATTTTTGGGTATGATGGTTTAGGGTTTCTATGAGATAGAGAGATTGGCATTATTTTGGATTCATGTTTTAGGGTTTTTGGGGGAGAGGGTTCCAGGTTTTTTTGATTGGGGGTTAACTATTTTTTGGAGTATAGGGTTCATGAATTTTTGGGACATAGGGTTTATGATTTATTTGGGATGAGGTTTTGGGTTTTTTGTGGGTACAGTTTTATGGATTTTTGGTGATGATGGTTTATAGATTTTTAGACATGAGGGTTTAGGGTATATGGGGGATGAGGGTTCATGGTTTATTTAGGCTTGGGGTTTGGATTTTTTGGGGGATGTGTTTTTTTGGGATTCATGGGACTAAATGAATGGGGTTTATTAGGGCTGAGAGTTTAGGGTTTTTTGGTGATGAAGATATAGGATTTTTGGAGGATGAAGATATAAGATTTTTTGGGTCAATGTTTTAGTGATTTTGGGCATGTGTGTTTACGGTTTTTTTTTTGAGATAAGGGTTTTATGTTTTTTAAGGTTGAGGGTATAGGGTTTTAGTGTGATTTGGGTTTTTGTTTTCTTTGGAATTAGTGTATGTGGCATAATGGAGTTGATGGTTCTTATTTTTTTGGGTATTATGTTATTGATATTTTTGGAGATAAGGGTTTGGGATAATTATATTCAAGGATTTAGCATTCATAGGGATGTGCGTTTGGGGTATTTTGAAGTGATGTTTTTATTTTTAGGGGGATGATGGTTTAGGGTGTTTATGGTTGGGGGTTTAGGGTTTTTTGGGGATCATGATTTAGTTTTTTGGCCTGAGGGCGTAGTTTTTTAGAGGGATTGGTGTTTAGGATTTTTCTGGGGTGGACAGTTTTGGGTTTTCTATGGACATGGGTTTATGGTTCTTTGGGACGGAGGATTTTTGTGTATTTTGGATTAAGGGTTTTCGGTTTTTTTGGGTTTGTCTGTTTATGTATATTTGGGTCCAATGGTTTCGGTTTTTTTGGGCTCAGGGCTTAGGTTTTTTGGGATGAGGATTTAGGGTTTTTGGGGATTATGTTTTAGTATTTCTTAGGGAGGAGTGTTTATGGATTTTTAGTATTGAGGGTTTAGGTTTCTTGGGTCTAAGAGTTTTTGTTTTTTTGTTTCTAAGGGTTTAATGTTTTTTAAGGATGATAGTTTATGGATTTTATTCAATGAAGGCATGGGGTTTTCTGTGCCTGAGGGTTTTGGGTTTTTATGGTTCATGGTTTGGGGTTTTGTTGGGGTGAGGTTTTAGAGATTTTTTGTTTATTTGTAGAGTGTTTTTTGCGGTTAATGGTGTAGGTTTTTTTCATGATGAGGTTTTAGGGTTATATGTGGATGTTGTTTATTTGGGTCATTGGGACTCAGCATTCTGTTTTCCTAAGGATGGATGGTTTTCTGTTTTTTGGGATAATGGTTTTTGGGTTTTTGGGGTTGAGGGTTTATAATTATTTTTGGGATGAGGGTCAAATATTTTTTGCGGTAGAGGTTCTAGTGTTTTTGGTGTAAGCGTCTGTAGTGGGTTTTTTAGGGATGAGGGTTTTTATTTTTTTTGGGCTGAGGGTTTATGAAATTTGGGTATTAGGGTTTAGGATTTTTTGGAATGAGTGTCTAGTGATTTTTGGGTTTAGGGGAATAGGGTTGCAAAGGGATTAGAGATTGTTGGTTTTTGGGGAATTAGGTTTTGGTTTTTTTGGGGATGATGGTTTAGGGTTATTTGTGTATATGATTTAGGGTTATATGGAAATGAGGGTTTTGGATTTTATTAGTCCTTAGGGTTTTGTGATTTCTATTTCTTAGGGTTTAAATTATATAGGTGACGAGGTTTTGGGGTTTTTGCAGTAAGGGATTTGGGGTTTTGATGGCTGAGTGATTATGGCTTTTGGGGATAGGGGTTTAGTGTTTTTTATGGATGAGGGTTTTGGGGTTTTGGGGGATAGAGGATTGGGGTTTTTTGTTGATGAGGATTTTGCTTTTCTGTGGTGTAGGTTTTATATATTTTTTGGGATGCGTCTTTAGGGTTTTTGGGTTGTGGGTTGGGTGTATTTTAGATATTATGTCTTAGGGTTTTTTGGGATAAAGGTATGTGTATTATAATGGATCGGGGTTTGGTGTTTTTTTCTTGTGATTAGATTATTTGGGGATGTGGATTTAGTGTTTTGGAGGCTTTTAGATAGTCGTTTTTAATGTTTGAGTGTTTTGGGATAATTGGGGACCGGTTTTTTGGATTTTTTGAAGATAGGGTTTTGGTGCTTTTTAGAGTCAAAATTTAAGGCTCTTATTGGGATGAGGTTTTATGATTTTTGGGGATGAGGGTTTAAGTGTATTTGGGATGAGGGTTTATGTTTTTTTAGGGATAATATTTTTGAGTTCATTCATCATAAGGTTAAGGGTTTTTTGGGTTTGTGGGTTTCAGGTTTTTTGGGGATGAGGGTTTGAATTTTTTTGAGGAATAAAATGTTATGAGTTTTTGGCTTGAGGTTTTTGGGTTTTTTGGGGATTGGTGTATGGAATTTTGTAGGTTTCATGATTTAGGGTTTTTTGGGGTTGAGTGATTTGGGTTTTTTTGGATGAAGGTAATAGGCTTCCGATGGATTATGGTTTAATTTGGTCTAGGGCTGAGGGGTTTAGATTATTATATTTTGCTTCAGGGGGTTTTGTATTTTTCATGACTTCAGGTTTCCCATTTTTTCATGGTTAAGGGTTTAGGGTTGTTTTGGGATAAGGGTTTTTTTGGGTGCTGGGTTTTAGGTTTTCGGGGCGGAATGTTTCTATTTTTTTAAGGTTAAGTGTTTAGTGTTTTTTGGGGATTGGGGATTGGGTTTTATGGTTTTTTTGGCCTGAGGGTTAATGGTTTTTTGGGGATGATGGTTTAGGATTATTTTGGGTCATGGTTGAAGGGTTTTGTATGGTTGAGGTTCTAGGGGATTTTTTTTTACTGAGGGTTTTGTGTTTTTTGGGAATGAGAGTTTAGTGGTTTTAGGGCTGAAGGATTAATGACTTTTGGGGCAAAGAGATTTTGGTTTTTTGGGGGATAGGCATTATAGGGTTTGTGGGGAATAGGTATTATGATTGTTTTCACTAAGGGTTTAGGGTTTTATAGGATATGAGTTTATGTTTTTGTTGGGATGAGTGTATATGGTTATTTTTGGTAGAGGGTTTTATGTTTGATGGGTATTAGGATTTCAGTTTTTTTCATGAGAAGAGGGTTTATGGATTTTTGGGGATGAGGGATTAGTTTATTTTTTGGATTAGTATATATGACATT
This sequence comes from Viscum album, assembly GCA_963277665.1. NCBI lineage: Eukaryota > Viridiplantae > Streptophyta > Magnoliopsida > Santalales > Viscaceae > Viscum > Viscum album. The sequence continues at coordinate 1,900,710,070 of OY728141.1, forward strand.
TTCAGCTAAGGGATTAGGGTATTTTAGGGATATTGATTTAGGTTTTTTGGGGTTGGGGTATAAGATTGTTTGGGGTTGAGTTTTTAGGATTATTTTGGAGAAGTGGGTTTAAGGATTAATGGGGTTAAAGGATTTGAGAATTTTGGGGATGAATATTTAATGGTTTTTTTTGGATGAGGGTTTTTTGTTTTTTAGGGATGAGAGTTTAGTGCTTCATTGGGATGAAAGCTTAGGGTTTTCTATGGATGAGAGTTTGGGTTTTTCTAGGAATGACAGTTTAGAGTTTTTTTGATGTTGAGGGTTTGGGGTTTTGTAGTTTTATTTTGGAAATTAGGGTTGTGGGTTTTATGGGAATGAAGGTTTAAGTTATTTTGGGAAAAAGTATTTTCGTTTTTTAGGATGATATTTTGGATTGATTGAGGGGTGAGGGTTTAGATTTTTTTTGGGGATGATGATTTAGTGTGTCTTTGTGGGTGATTATTTAGAGTTTTGTGGGGATATGGTTTTCTGTTTTATGGGATTATTTTTTATATTTTTTGCGGGATGAGGTCTTGGAATTTTTTTGGGAAGCGGGTTTAGTTATATTGGGGACTTGGTGTTTAGGAATTTTATGGGGATGAATCTTATGGTTATTATGACGATGAGTGTTTATGGGTTTATGGGAAAAATGGTTTATGGTTTCTTAGGGAATATTTTTTAGGGTATCATGGGTATGAGGGTTTAGTGTATTTTGGGTTTGAGGGTTTAGGATGTTTACCTTGAATGGTTTATTTTTTCAGGGGTTATGGGTTTGGGGGTTTGGGGATGAGTGTTTTGTGTATTGTTTTTTGAGGATTTATAGATTTTTGAGGGTGATGGTTTATTGTTATTAGGGGTGGAGGGTTTATGGTATATTTGTGATCGAGTGTTTAGGTTTTTGGGGGATAAGGGTTTAGAGTTTTTATGTGATGGAGTGTTAGTATTTTTTTGTTCCAATGATTAAAGTTTTTTTGTACCAGAGGGTTTTTGGTTTTGTGGGGGTGAGTGTTTAGGGTTTTTTGGGATTGGTGGTTGGATTATTTTGGCAAATTATTAATTATTTTTTAGGTATTGGTTTTTATGTTTTCAGGGTTGTGGGTTTAGGGTAATTTAGTACTGAGCTGTTGAATTTTTTGGGGTTGAGTGTTTATGGGTTTTTAGGGATAAGGCATTATTGTTTTTTGGGACTGAGGCATTAGGGTAATATTGGGGGTGATGTTTTGGGTTTTTTGTAGGATGATCGTTTATTTTTTTAAAATATGATGGATTTTGTTTTTTAGTGATGAGGGTGTAGGTTTTTTGGGGGGATTGATGATTAGTGTTTATATAGATGACGGATTTGGGTTTTTTTGGTTGAGGGTTTAGGGTTTGTTGGTTCTTAGGGTTTAGGGTATTGGAGTGCTGAAGGTTTAGGATTTTTCGGGGGAAGACGGATTGGTATTTTGTGCCTAAGGGTTATGGGTTCACTTGGTTGAGGGTTTGAGGGATTTTGGGGATGAGGGTTTCCTATTTTTTTGGATGAGGGTTTGGGGTTTTGAAGGGCTGAGGCTTTGGGTTTTTTTGGTTAGACGATTTGGGATTTTTTGGGGTTCATTGATTGTAATTTCATCCAGGTTCAGTGTTTGTGTATTTTTGGGGTTTATGGTTTTATGTTTTTTTGGGGTTGAGGGTTATGGTTTTTCTGGGTCTATGGATTTCTTTAGGGCTGATGGTTTCAGGTTTTTGGTCCAGGGGTTTGGGTTTTATATTAATGGTTGTTTGGGATTATATTGAAATTAGGGTTTGGTCTTTTAGGGGATTAGAGTTTGGGGATTTTTGGGAATGAGTGTCTAGGTATTTTTGGGGCTGAGATTTGGTGGTCATATTGGGTTGAGGGTTTGGGGGTTTTTAGATGTTGATTCAGTGGTTTTGGGGGATAGGGTATTTGGTTTTTTTTTTGTGTTGAGATAATTATGGTTTTTAAAGATGAGGGTAATGGATTTTATCAGGATAAGGGATTGTGGTTTTTTTTGGCTGACAATTTCAGTTTTTTCGGATGAGGATTTGGACATTTGGGAAATGGGTGTTTGGGGTTTCAAGGGTCCTCGGGTTTGTAGTTTTTTGGGGCTGATGGGTCGTGTTTCTTCGGCCTGAGGTTTGGGGTTTTATTGTGGCTAAGTGTTTGGGGTTACTATTGGGATATTTGTTTGGTTATTTTATGCGCAATGGATTTGGGGTTTTCTAGGGATAGGGGTTTGGGTCTTTTTAGGACATATGGTATTGGGATTTTTTGGGAATACTGTTTTAGGTTTTTATTTAAGAGGGTTTGTGGTTTTGGGGGTTAGTGTTTGGTGTTTTTAGGGATGGGGGTTTGTGGTATTTGGGGGATGATATTTTGTGTTTTTTATGTTGTGGGATTAGGTCTTTTTAGGGATTATGGATTATGTTTTCTTGGGGTTGAGGGTTTGGGTTATTTAGTGGATGAAGTTTTAGGGATCATTGGGTCTGAGGGTTTTGAATTTTTGGGGAAAAAGCATTTTTTTTGGGCTTAGTGTTCAAGGTTTTTTGGGGATGAGGGTTTATGGTTTTGGGGGGCTTTGGGTTTAGGTTAATTTTTGGATTATGGTATGGGGTTTTAGGGGGTTGTGTGTTTTACATTTTATTTGGTGTTTAGGGTTTATGGTATTTTGGGACTGAGGGTTTTGGGTCTTTGGGGATGAGATTTTGGTGTTTTAAAGGAATTAGGGTCTACTGTTTTTTGAGGTGAATGGTTTCAAGTATTTTTAGGTAGATGGTTTAGAGTTTTTAGGGATGAGAGTTTATGTATTGTTGGGGTGGAGGGTTTCTTTTTGTTGTTGTGGGGGGTTAGGATAATTTGAATTTGAGGTTATTTTTTGTTTTTTAGGCCATATGGTTTAGTGTTTTAAAGGTATTAGTATTTAAGTTTTTTTGGGGTTTATGGTTTATGGTTTTTTGGCATCATTGTTCTGTGGGGTTTTGGGATATAGGGTATTGGATTTTTTGGGGTTGAGTGATTTGGTATTTTTTTTGAATTAGGGTTTAAGTTTTAATGGGGATTATGTTTTTGGGTTTATATGGATGTTGGTTTTGGAATTTTTTTGGTTTTGAGGATTTGGATTTTTTTGGAGAATGGTTTTGGGGTTTTGGGGATGAGGGTTTAGGATTTTTTAGGGCCTTCAGTTTTGGAAATGATTGGGAATAGTGTATATAGATTTATTGGGATTATTGTTAAGGGTTTTGGGGGCTATGTGGTTAGGGTTTTGAGGGGTTGAGTGTATTGGAGTTTTCATGGATGATGGTTTTCGGTTTTTTTGGACAATGGTGTGGGTTTTTTTGGGGCCAAGGGTTTGGAGTTTGAGGCATTTGGTTAATATCAAGGCCATCAGGCCACCTCAAAGACTTTGGGACACATGTAATGCAGATGCAACCATACATATTTCATGGACCAAGGCTCTAGATGAGGTTTCAAGATCAGGTGCATTCATCGAAGTATATCAAACAAAATTTAGAAAAATGTGAGGGTATGAAATTTCCTTCTGTAATAGGACTCTTCATCTCTGCACAAGAGAGCTACCCAACCTGCTTTAATAATGGGGAGAGTTGATATCAAAATATTTGATGGGGAGGGGCAGTTTCAATTTATCTATTTGGGATGAATTCCACAATGGCATATGTGCCATGTAATGTGTCTTTAAAGACTACGGACCATGTAAGGGTTCCCCTTCAACCATTAAAAGTGGAATTATCAAAATTCAATAAAATTTAAACCCATATCGGAAATTCCAGATTGTGTTTTGGGTATTGAGGGATTGGTGTTTTCGTTATTTCAATGATAAGGGATTGGTTTTTTAGGGGCATAGGGATTAGTGTTATTTAGAGCTCATGGTTTATAGATTTTAAGGGATGACAGTTTAGTGTTTCTTGGATCATAGGGTGTACTGTTTTTTAGGATGGTGGTTTAGGTTTTTTGAGGATGAGGATTAGGTTTTTGGGGGATGAAAGCTTATGTTTTTTTGGTGGATTAGAGTTTATAGTTTAATTTATTTTATGGTTTACTATTTTTTGGATGAATATTTTGGGTTTCATAAGGGCTGATGGATAATAGTTTTTTGGAGATCAGTTAAAGATTTTTTGGGGATAAGGGTTTATGATTTTTTGGGGAAGATGTTTTATTGTTTTTGGGGTCTTATGTTTTAAGGATCATGGGGAATGAGTATTTAGGGAATATTTGGGGCTAATAGTTTTTAGAGTGTTTTTTGGATGATATATTATGTTTTTGGGGGGTTACCAATTAATAATCTCTTTGTATATGATTTTAGGGTTTTTTGGTGTTTGGGGATTGGGTTTTTTTGGGAATTGGTTTATGGGTATTTGGGGGGGGGTGAGGGTTAAGGATTTAATTGGGCTATAGTTTTTAGGTTTTTAGGGTAGAGAGTTTTTGTTTTTTTATGATGATGTTTTTTATATGGTTTAGGTTTTTAGGGCAGAGGGTTTATGGTTTTCTCGGTCGAATAGTTTAGGTTTATTGGTTGGAGGGTCCTGGGTTTTTTTACGAAGATTATGGGTATTTTGTGGATGTGTATTTAGGGTTTTTGGGATTAGGGGTTGTTGTTTTTTTGGGTCACAGGGTTTCTGGGTTTTTGTGGCCAAATATTTAAGATTTTTTAGGACAGGGGTTTTATGGTTTTTTTATGAGGCTTTATGGTTTTTTCTGGTTGAGGGTTTATAGTTTTTTAAGGATGAGGGTATTGGATTATTTAGGGATTATAGATTAGTTGTTTTTTGGGCTGAGTGTTTAGTTTTTTGGGAATATGGATTTGGTTTTTTTTGGATGGGAATATATTTTATTTGTGTGCATGTGTTTAGGGTTTTTCGGGGGGCCTTGGTTTTTGGGTTTTTAGGGATTATGGATTAGTGATTTATGTGGACGAGGGATCAATTATTTTTTGGGGTTGAAGGATTGGGGTTTTTTTTTCAAGGTTTTTTTTCGATTTTTGAGGGAGAGGGTTTAGGTATTTTGTGGAGGAGTGATTATTGTGTTTTGGGGTTGAGGGTATAGGGTTTTTAGGCACTATGGGTTTAATGTTTTTATGAGTCCTATGGTTTATGGTTTTTTATGGACAATGGATTTTTGTTCTTTTGGGACGAGATTTTATGGTTTTCTGGGGTTGAGGGTTTATTGTGTTTGTGTCCTCGTGTTTACAATTTTTCGAGGGTTGATGTTTTCTATTTTTGGGGGGCTCGGTTCATAGGTGTTTTTGAATCCAAGGGTTTATGATATTTTGGGTGAGGTTTTAGTGTATTCTGGGCATAATAAGTTATAGATTTTTATGAAAGAAGGCTTTGGGTTATGGGTATGAGGGTGTAGGTTTGTTTTTCGATGAGTTTCTAGGGTTTTGGGAGGTCGATGTTTTAGGTATTTTTAGTATTGAATGTTTACATTTTTATGGGGCTATGGATTTAGGTTTTCATGGAATTTTTTTTTGGATTTTTTGGGGATGAGGGGTTATGAATTATTTGGGATGAATGTTTAGGGTTTCGGGGGGATTACGGTATAGGGTTTTTTGGGGCTATGGTTTTGGGGCGTTGTGGGATTAGTTTTTTTATAGTTAGGGATACTGGTTATTTGCTGATGAAGGATTAGTGGTTTTAGGAATGTTATTTTATAGTTTTTGTTGAAAAATGATTGTGGGGTTTTTATAGGGGTTTTAGGGTATTATTGGGAAGACGGTTGGGGATTTTTTAGTTCCATGTTTTTTGTGATTTTTTGAGATAAGGGTTTAGGTTTATGGGGATGGATATTTGAGATTTTTTGTGGATGACGGTTTAGGGTTAATTAGGTCTAATATTTGAGGGTATTTTGTGGATTATCATTTTCGTTTTTTCAGTTCGATGGTTTCTTTTTAGGGGGGTGTCTATGGGATATGGTTTTTTCAGGATAATGTACTAGAGTTTTTGTGGGATAGGATAAACAGTTTTTTGGATTAAATGGTTTAATTTTTGGTGTTGAGGGTTTAAGGTATTTTGGGTCCTAGTGTTTATAATATGTTGGGGATGAGGGTTTAGGCTTTTTAGGGGGAGTGAGTATGTGGTATTTTTGGGGTTGGGTGATATTTTTTGGGTTGAAGGTTTTGGAATTTAAATGGATTATTGTTAAGTGTTTTTAAGGGAATATAATAATGGGTTTTTTGGGGATATAGGGATTAGTGATTTTTAGGATAGTGGGTTTATATTTTTTTAGGTCTGAGGGATTATTGATTTTTAGAGATGAGGGTGTTCGGTTTTTTAGTTCTAAGGTTTTAGGGTTTTTTAGGGCTGATCATATATGATTTTTTTGGGATTTAGGTTTAGTGTATTTTTGGGGCTGAGTGTTTTGGGTATTTTAGGAACGATGGTCTTTGGTTTTTTATGGTCAAGTGTATAGGTTATTTTTACTGAAGAGCGTTTAGGGTTTTGGGGGTATATGGTTTTGGTTTTTTTGGGGTGATGGGTTTATGTTTTTTTCAGTACAAGGGTTTATTGTGTTTTAGTGAAAATGGTTTAGTGTTTTTTGGGTGTAGTGGTTGAGGGTATTTTGGGCCTGATGGATTAGGTCATTAGACCTGAAGATTTATTGTTTTTGGGATGAGAGTTTAGAGTTTATTTGGAAAAAATGTTATGATAATTTGGAGGATGAATTTTTATGTGTTTTGGTGCCAAGGATTTATTATTTTTGAGTTGACGGTTTATGGATTCTTGAGGATGGGAGTGTATTTTTTTAGGGATGACAGTTATGTAATTTTTGGGCAAAGGGTTTAGGTTATTTTGGGGGTGATGGTTTTGGGGTTTTGGGGGAAGTGGTTTAGGGTTTTTTCTATGTTGGGGGTATAAGCTTTTATGGGGTTTTGCAATCAGTGTTTTATGGTGTGAGAGTTTATTTTTTGGGGCTAAGGGTTTATTGTTTTTTGGTCTGCGTGTTTCATGATTTTTTGAGCTATGTGTTTTTGGTTTTTTGGGTATGATGGATTAGGGTTATTGGGGTCTTGTGTTTAGGTTTTTGGGAAAGAGTATTTTGGGTATGTTGGGAATGAGCGTGTAATGTTTTTGAGGATAAAGGGTTTTGGTTTTATTTTTTCTGGTGTGTTGAGGTTGGGGGGGGGGGGGGTTTAAGGATTTTTGGGATGAGGTTTAAGGGTTTTATGTAGCTAAGGTTTTTTGTTTATTTGTGGTACCGATTTATGGTTTTTTGGTGATAATGGTTTGTGGATTTTTTTGGTGTAGGGTTTAGGTGTTGGGGACTTAGGTTTTATGATATTTTGGGGTTTATGTTTTAGGGGTTTTGGGGATGAGGGTATATAATATTTTTGGTGATGATTTTTTATGTTTATTTTATGCTGAGGGTTTAGGGATTATTAAGAGGGGGGTTTAGATTTTATGGGTCTAAGGGTATATGATTTATTGGGGCTAAGAGTTTAGGTTTATTTGTGGTGAGTGGTATAATGTACTTCATAGTCAATTATTTAAGGTATGTAGGGAGTATGGTCTTTGGTTTTTTTTTTGGCATGAGGTCCCGTTTTTTTGGAATGAGGGTTTATTATTTTGGGGTATCATTTTTAGGATTATTTTGTGGCTGAGGTTTTTTGGGTATTTGGGATTGAAGACTTATGCTTTTTGGTGATGAGGGTTTAGGGTTTCATTGAAGTATAGATATTGGGGTTATTTTTTATTTAGGTTTTAGGGTTTTTAGGAAATAGGGATCAAGGTTTTTCTTTGGTCGAGGCATTACTGTTTTTTGGGCTATAGGGGTCAGGGTTTTTTGGGACATAGGGTTTAAGATTTTTTGGGATGAGGTTTTGGGTTCTTTTAGGGGTGAGTATTTGTTTTGGGGATGATGGCTTCCAGACGTCTGGGATTATGTGTTTAGTGTATTTAAGGCTTAGGGTTTAGTGTTTTTTTGTGGGTGAGGATTTAGTGTTTTTTGGGGCCTTGGGTCTGTGGTTTATTATGATAGGGGTTTAGGATTTTCATAAATTGGGGTTTTGGCGTTTTCATGGAAAATAGGGCTTAGTATTTTGTGGTTCAAATGGTTTAGTTTTATTTAATAAGGTTATAGGGTATTTTGGGGCCATTGGATTAGATTTTTTGTGGGACTAGGGGATTTTTTATTCTTGGGGAATTAGGTTTAGTGTTTCTTAGGGTGGAGGGTTTGGGGTTTCATGGGGGAGAGGGTTTAATGTTTTTTGGAGATGAGGGTTTAAGGTTTTTTTGGGGTTGTGGTTTTATGGTTTTTTGAGGTTGTGGGTTTTGTGATTATGGGGATGTGTATTTGTGTTATTTAAGGATATGTGTTTTTCGTTTTTTGTGCTGATGGGTTATGATTTTATGGGATGAGAGTTTTGGAGTTTTGGGGTTGAGGGATTTAGGGTTCTTATAGTTTTGTGTTTTAGGGGTTTTGAGGCTGAATTTTAATGTTATTTTAAAGTTGATGGTTATGGGTTTTTTTGGGATGATGATTTGTGTTTTATTAGATTCGAAGGATTGGGGTATTTTGTTGCTCAGGGTTTGGGGTTTTTAATGGTTGAGGGTTTGTGGGTTTTTTTCAAAGTGTTTAATGTTTTTTTGGGATGAGGGTTTGAATATTTTTTGGTTTGAGTGATTACGGATTTTTGTGGCTGGGTTTTTTTGCTCTTTGGGCTTTATGGTTCATAATATGATTGGACTAAGGGTGTAGTTATTTTTTAGGATGTGGTTTTATGGTTTTTTGGAATAATATTTTAGGATTTTTATACCAAAGAATTTTTTTGGTGGATGTATGTTTAGGGGTTTTAGGGATGAATGTTTAGTGTCTTTTTGTGGGATGTGGGTTTAGGGTTTTCTGGGGATGAGGGTTTAGGGTTTTAGGGGGTGATGATTTAAGGTTTTTTTGGGAATAGGGTTTGGGTTTTTATAGGGATGGGGGGTGTGAGGTTTTTTTTAGGATGTGGGATTCAGGATTCTTTGGGAAAAGGGTTGGGGGATTTTAGGGGCTAAGGAATTAGGGGTTTCTTAGGTTGAGGGTTTCAGGATTATTTGGTGTTGAAGGTTTGTGAATTTATAGGGCTATTGGTTTGGGGTTTTTTGGTTTGAGGGATTGTGTGTTTTTTATGTTGACAGTTATATTTCTAGGCTGAGGGTATGGGGTTTTTTTTTCTGGATGGGGGTTTTTTTCCTTTTTTTGGTATTACGGTTTTGGGTTTATTGTGGCTGAGGGATTGGGGTTTTTGGGGGAGGAGGTTTTTCAAGGTTTTATGGATGAGTTTTTTGGGTTTCATGGGGATAAGGGTTTGATTTATTTAGGGATGAGGGTTTTTTTGATTTTTGGGATTCTGGGTTACAGGTTTTTTGGGGTCGAGGGCTCAGTTTTTTTGGGGATATGGGTTATAATTGTATTGGGGATGAGGTTTTGGGGATTTTATGGATGATGGTTTAGAGTTTTTAATGGTAGAGGGGTATTAATTTTTTATTAGGATGAGGTTTTATGGTTTTTTGGGGATTATGGTTTATATTTTTTAGGATATGTGTTTGGGGTTTCATAAGGATGATGGATTCTAATTTATTATGGGAGAGGGTTTGGCCTTTTTTGTCCAGTGTGTTTGGAATTTTTAGGGCTAAAGGTTTGGGGTATATGGGGATGAGGGTCTGGGGTTTTTTCGGACATGGGGATTATGGTTATCTATGGAGAGAGTATTGGTGTTTTTAGGGGGATGTGTGTGTTTTGGATTTTTTGGGGATAAGGGTTTTGTGTTTTCTTGTCCTGAAGGTTAGGAATTTTTTAGTACTAATGGTTTGGGGTTTTTTGGAATAGAGGGTTTGAGTTTTTTATTATACATGGATTGGGTAGTGAGCATGTAGAGTTATGGGAATTTTGGGGATGATGGTTATTAGTTTTTGAGGATGTGTTTTTGGATTTTTCGAGGATTCATGTTTTTGGTTTTTTGTGGATGTGGGTTGTTGGTTTTGGTGGGGGTAGAGTTTTGGGTTTTTTTAGGATAAGGGTTTCGTGTTCTTTAGGACTGACTATTTGGGGATTTTTTTGATGAGGGGTTAGGGATTTGCGGGATGTGGTTTTTCAGATATTTTGGGGAGAGGGTTTAGTTTTATTTGTGATTTAGGGTTTAGGGTTTTATGGGATGCATGAATTTTGGTTTTTTGGGATCAGGGTTTAGGGGTTTTTTGGGAAAGGATTTATGGTTTTTTATGGGTCATGTATTAGGGAAAATTTTGGATGATGGTATGAGATTTCCTATGGATAAGGGTTTATGGGGTTTTAGGGATATGAGTTTAGGGTTTGTGGGTGCAGTGGAATTCAGTTGTTTGGGGGTTGAGTGATTAGGGTTTTTTTAGGATGAGGGTTTTGGGTTTTATGGGTACCAAGGTTTTGGGTTTGTGGGGATTTAGAGTTGTGGGTTATGGAGGATATTATTTCATGTTTTATGGGGATGATAGTTTTGGATTTTTTGGCATTTAGGGAATATGGTTTGTTGGGGATAAGGATTTATTGTTTCTTTGGGGCTGTTGTTTTGTGATTTTTATGGGATGGGGGATTTGGGTTCTTTGGGGATGATAGTTTAGGGTTTTTTGTGCTCATATTAAAGAGGTTTTTTGGGGCTTTTGGTTAACAATTATTGTGGGATCTGGGTTTAGGGTCTTTAGGGCTAATGGATATGACTTTTGGGTGGGGGTGACTTTTTAGGGTGACATGAATCCAAGGGTTTAGGGTTTATGGGATGAGTCTTTTGAGTTTTTTGGGGAATTGGGATTGGGGTTTTTTATGCTGATAGTTTAGGGTTTTTGGGGTAGAGCATTTAGGTTTTTTTGGGTTAAGGGTTTAGTGTTTTATTAGAAAAGGGTTTATATTTTCTTAAGATGAAGGATTATGTTTTCTTTGGTTGATGTTTTATGGTTATTTTTGGATGAGGTTTTAAGGTTTTTTTCGGTTGAGGGTTTAGGGTTTTTTGGGTTTAGTGTGTAGGTTGTTTTGGGGATAAGTGCTTATGGATTTTTGTTACTGAGGGGTTGGGTAAATTTGGGGATATGTGTTTTTGTTTTTTCTAGTTGGGTGTTTTTGGGGTTTAGGGCCACGGGTTTGGGACGTTTTTCGGGAATAGGGTATAAATTTTATTGAGGGTGAAGGATTAGGATTATTGGGAATAATTTACAGGGTTTTTGGGTTTTTGGTTTTTCTGTTTAGAAGGAATAAGGCTTAGGGATTTTGGGGTGGAGGGTTTAGGATTTTTTGGGTCCAAGGGTTGAGGTTTTTTTGGGATGAGTTTTTTGTGTTTTTATGGTGCTGAGGGTTTTTTTTGGGTCTCAGGGTTTTGGTTTTTTTCAAGCCATGCATTTGGGATTTTCTGTATCATTGGGTTTATGGATTTTTTGGGAAGAGGGTTAATGGTTTTTTGTAGTCAAGGGTTTCAGATTTATTAACACCGAGGTTTGCAGTTTATTTGTGGCTGATGGATTAGGGAAATTTGGGGAAGAGTTTATAGGGATTTGGTTTGAGGTTATAGGTTTTTTAGGTTAAGGGATTAGTTTTTCTTGGGACCATGTGTCCATGTTTTTTTTGGGGAATGGGGTTTTGGGTTTTTTTGGGGAAAATGACTTTGGATTTCTTTCAGCCTATACATTTTGTATAATATGGTGCTGAGGGTTTAGGTTTTTTTTACGAACATCATAGGGTTTATTAGGGATAAGGTTGTCTGGTTTTTTGTGGATGAGGTTTTGGGGTTTTATAGGACCAGTGAATTTTGGTTTTTTGGGACTGAGGATTATTGGTTTTTTAAGACTGAGGGATTAGGGGTTTTTGGGGTCATATGGTCAAGGGTTTTTTTGGTGGATGAGAGTTTATGTTTATTTCTGAGGTCAAAGGTTTAAAATTATTTTTGGTCAAGGGTTTAGTGTTTTTGGGGATAGAGAATTTTTGGTTTTTTTGGGAATGGGGTTTATTAATTTTTCGGGATGAGTGATTTTTGTGTTTTCGGACCGATTATCTAAGGTGTTTTAGGATTTAGGATTTAGTTTTATGGGTTGATAGTTTTGTTTCCTTTGAGATAAGGGTGTATGGCTATTTGTGGTGGAGTTTTGATGTTTTTGGGGGGTGGAGTGTTCAAGGTTATTTTTGGTTGAGCTATTATATGTTTTGTGGTTGAGAGAATAGGGTTTTTTAGGAATTATATTTTTTGGTTTTTTGGGGCTGTAGAATTATGGATATTTAGTGCTGAGGGTATAGAGTTTTTTGGGTAGAGGGTTTTGGGTTTTTTGTTGTAAAGGGTTTTCATTATTGGGGGATGAGGGTTTATGGTTTTTTTGGGTTAAGGGTTTAGGGTTTTGGAGGTTGTGGATTTTGAGATATACATTGGGATAATTGAGGGTTTTTGGGCCTAAGGGTTAATGGTTTCTTGGATAGAGGGTTTAGGTTTTTTTTAGGTAGGATGTTTTTTGATTTTTTTGGGCATAGGAATTAGGGTTTTTTAGGGTTATAGATCCAGGTATTTTTTAGGATGAGGGTTTAGCTTTTTTGGAGCTATGATTTTTGAGGATTCTGGACAATAGGTTTTTTGATTATTAGGGATAATGGTGGAGGATTGTTTTGGGGATGTGGGTTTAGGTTTTAGGGGCTGAGCATTTAGGGTTTTTTCAGGTTTAGGGTTTAGTGTTAACTGTGTATTTTAATTTTTTAACTGAGGATTTAGGGTTATTTTGGGATAAGGGTATGTGGTATTCTGGTTTTATTGTTTTAGCATTTTTTTGGACCTGAGCGTTTGGGTTGTTTGGACGACTAAGGATTAGATATTTTTGGGGCTATGGAATTATCTTTTTTTTGGGACAGTCGGTATATTATTTTATGTGGTGTAGGGTTTTACATTTTTTTTGGTGAGGGGGGTTTATGGTTTTTGAGGTTGAGGGTCTTTCATTTCATGGGGATGTGGGTTTTGGGTTTTTTTCTACTATGGGGTTAGTTTTTTTAGTTGATGGGGGTATATTTTTTTTTTGGGATTTTAGGGTTTATGTTTTTTGGGGGATAGGGGTTTTGGGTTTTTTTGAAGCCGAAGAAATATGGAATTTTTTGGTTGAGGGTTTTAGTTTTTAGGGATGATTGGTTTGGGTATATTAGGTGCTGATGGATTAGTTTTTTTGGGGACCGATAGTTTTATTGTTTTTAGGGATGTGGTATTAGTTTGTTGGGATGTTTATGGTTTGGGGTTTTATGGGACCCAGGGTTTACTGATTTTTGTGGATGGTGGATCAGTTTTTTGGGATAAGGGATTATGGAATTTTTGTGTCTGATGGTTGAGGTTTTTTTCAGTAAAGGGTTGAAGGAATCTTTTTTTGAGGGTTAATGGTTTTTTAGGATTGAGGTATTAGATTTTTTTGGGGGTGAGTTTATAGGGTATTTTAGAACATGAGGGTTTATGGGTTTTTATGAAATGGTATAGGTTATTGTGGGGATATGGGTTTTTGATTTCTTGGGTTAGAAGGATTGTGGTTTTTGGGGGTTTGGGATTAGGCTTTTCTGTTGCTGAGGGTTTTGGTTTTATGGAGAACAATTTTTTGGGGTTTTTTTGGCTCCAGGTTTATGTTCATTTATGCAAATTTTTTGGTGGTTTGGGGTTTGAAGTATTATAAATTTTTAGAGATGCGTTTTTATGGTTTTTAGGGATGATGGTTTATTTTTTTAGGTTATAGGTTTCAGGTTTCCCTTGGCCTTTGGGTTTTGTTTTTTCTATGATCGATGATTTAATATTTTTTAGGGAGCAGGATTTGGGTATTTGTGGTTAATGGTTTACATTTTTTAGGGATGAGGGATTTAGGGTTTTTTTTGTGGTAGTGGGTTTAGGAATATTTACATAAGAGGGTCTAGTATTTATTGGGACCATGTGTTTTTGGTTTATTGGATAAAGGGTTTAGTATATTTTGGGGGCGAGGGTTAAGGGTCTTTTGGGGGGGTGGGTTTAGTATTTTTTTGGAAAATGGAATTAACGTTATACTGGGTTGAGGGTTTAAAATTTATTTGTCTAATGGGTTGGTATTTTTGGGGGCAAGAGTTCATGGATTCTTGCGGTTGGGGTATTTTGGTTTTCTAGTTTCAACAGTGTATGGTTTTTTATGGTTTAGGTATTAGTGTTTTTTTGGTGATAAGGGATTTGAGATTTTTGGAAGTGAGGGTTTAGGGTTTTGGGGGTCAAAGGTTTAGGGTTTTTTTTCCTGGGGATTAAGGGTTCATTAGGCCTGAGTTTTTTTTTTGGTTTTCTGGGTATGCAGGTTTAGTTTTTTTAGGTGCCATGTATTTCTGTATTTTTTGGAGAAAATGTATAGCATTATCTAGGATGATGGTGTAGTTATATTTCAGGGTATGGATTACTATTTTTTGGTTCTTGGGGATTTGGGTTTTTTGGTTGGGTATTAAGCATTTTTTCGGTTGGGATATTAGGGGTTTTGGGTCTGAGTGTTTAGGGGTTTTTAGGGATGAATTTATGTTATTTTATAGGGATATGTGTTTGAGGATATTTAGGGAAATGATTATAGGGTATTTTATAGATGAGGATTTTGGTTTTTTTGAGGTAGATGGTTTAGGATATTATGTGAATGAGGGTTTAGGGTTTTTTAGGTATGAGTTTTTATAGTTTTCTAGGATAAGAGTTTTGTTTTTTCGGGGATCAAAGGGTTATTGTTTTTTGTGGGAGAGTTATTAGGGTTTTTTGGGGCCTATGTTCTTGGGTTTTTTAGCAATGCGGGTTTAGTGTTTTTTTTTTGTTTAAGGTTTAGGGTTTTTTAGTGATGATGGTTGATTGTTTTTTTGTATAGGGTTCATGGTTTTTTTGGTTGATATATTATGGATTTTGTGGAGGATTGTTTTGGATTATTTTGGTGTATAAGTATTAGTGTCATTTGGTTTTGAGGGTTTATGTATTTTTGAGGATGACAGTTTACAGTTATGTGGGGTTCAGGTTTATGATTTATTGTTGTAGTTGGTTTATTGATTTTTGTGCTAGAGGGATTAACGTTTTTTAGGGAAGTGGTTTTATGGTTTTTTGGGAGAATGTTTAGAATTTTATCGGGATAAGGATTTTGAATTTTTTGGGATAAGGGTTTTGTGTTTTGGATGGGGGTGTAAGTGTTTCTCACAGAAGAGGGTTTGTTGATTTTTTGGGGTAGAGGGCTTAGGGATCTTTGTGTTTGAGGTTTTTGGGTATTTTAGGGCCGAGTGTTTTGGGTTTTTAGGGTATAGTGTCTAGGGTTTTTTTGGTATTAGTGTATAGTTTTTCGTAGGGATTAGGTTTTACGGTTTTTATTATCCGGGTTTATGATTTTTTTTGGTTTTAGGGTTTATTGTTTTTTAGGGTTAGGGATTTCGGTTTTTAGGGATGAGTGTTAAGGGATTTTTTGGGCGGAGGGTAAAGAAGTTTTGGGGGATATAATTTTGGGGTTTTTTATGGATGAGTGTTTAGGGGTTTTGGGGGATGAATGTTTACGGGTTTTGGGAATTGGGGTTTTGGGGTATTTCAGATTATGTTTTTATTTTTTTTTATTGTGGATATTTTATGATTTTGTTAGACAGCAGCCTTAAGTGTTGTTGGGACATAGTTTTTTGTATCAATTAAGGTGGTCATTTTAAGGTTTTCTGTGACTGAGTGGTTATGGATTTTGGGGTATTAGGGTCCATTGTTTTATGGGGATGAGGGTATACATTGTTTTGAGGAGGAGGTTTTACCATTTTGGGGGATTAGGGTTTAGGGAAATCATGGAATGAGGATTTAGGGTTCTTTGGGGCTGTAGATTTTTATGTTTTTTGGGGTTGGAATGATTATGGTTTTTGGGGATGAGGTATTATAGTATATTTGTGGCTGAGGGTTTAGGTTTTTTATTAGGAGGGTATAGGGTTTTTGGGCTAAGGATTTTGGCTTTTTAGCGGAAATGGATTTGGGGTTTTTGGGGGTCAGGTGCATAGGAATTTTTTTTACGAATGTTTGGGGTTTTGGGGGGATGAGGGATTGTGGTGAAATGGGGATGAGGTTTTAGTATTGTTATGGTCAAGGGTATATGTTCTTTTGGGATTCGTGTTTAGGATATTTTCAAATGACGGTTTATGGTTTTTTGGTTTGGAGGGTTTGGGTTTTTAGGGGATGATGCTTTATAGTTTTTTGGGGATGAGGGTTTATAGTTATATAGGAATGGGGGTTTATGACATTTCATCTAGAGGATTTGGTGATATTTTGGCTCTAGGTTTTTTTGTTTATTTGGGTTAATAGTTTATTGATTGTTTGAGGTCGTGGGTTTAGGTTTTTATGGGGTTGAGGGTTTATTATTTTTTCATGACAATGGTATAATGGTTTCTTATGTTGATGGTTTCGGGTTTTTTGGGGATGAGGGTTACAAATGTACTTTGGATGAGGTTCTAGGGTATTTTGGGACCTTGGATAATGGTTTTTGGTGCCTATGGTTTAATTATTTTTGGGGGTGAGGGTTTAGTGTTTTGGGGGGAAGAGGATTTAGGGTATTCATTGGGATTAGGGTTCAGGGTTTTTTTAGGATGAGTGTTCAAGGCATTCAATTTCAATGTGTTAAGGGTTTTTTGGGGATGGGGGTTTTGGGTTTTTTGGGGTTGATGTATTAGTGGTTTATGGTATCGAGGATTTCATGTTTTCAATGGATGATGGTTTATGTTTTTTGGACTAATTCATTTAGGGTTTTTTGTTGGTCAATTATTTTGGTTTTTATATGATGAGGTTTTAGGGATTTATAGGGCTGATGATTTTGGGGTTTCTTAGGTTGGGTGTTTTATATATTTTGTGGTTGATTGTTTAAGATTCTTTGTTACTTAAAGGTTTAGGGTTGTTTAGGCGCTATGGTTTTAGGGTAATTTTTGAAGATGGTTATGGATTTTTTTTGATGTTGAAGGTGTATTGATTCATGGGGCTGAGTGTTTTGGGTTCCTTTGGGGTTGAGGGCTTATTGTTTTTAGAGGTTTGGGCATAGGGTGTTAATGGGTAATGGTTAGTGTTTTTTGGGGGATATGGGATTATTTTTTACTGGGAATGTAAACATAGTAATTTATCATGATGAGGGGTTATGTTCATTTATGGATGAGGGTTTATGGATTTTTTGGCTAAGGGATAATGGATTTTTGGTGATGACATTTTACTATTTCATTAAGGATGAGTGATTTGGGTTTTCTAAGTCCAAGGGTTTAGGTTTTTTTTAGGGGATATGGGATTGGGGTTTTTTATGTTCCGAGAGATATGAGTTTTTTGGGGAGGGAGTGTTTTGGATTTTTTATGGTTAAGGGTCTATGGATTTTTTGGGGGCCAAGAGTATAGGGATTTTTGGAGATGAATTGTTAGGTTTTTTCGGGTGAGTGTTGAGTGTTTTTTGGTGATGAGAGGTAAGGGGTTTTTTGGGGATAATGTTTTGGGGTTTTTTGGGGCTAAGAGTATAGGATGTTTAGGGATTTGGTATTAGGGGTTTTTGGGATAAGGTTTTATTGTTTTTTGGGGTGTAGGGTTTAGGGTTTAATTGGGGATAAGGGTTTATGATTTTTTTGGCACAAATGGTTTGGGGTTTTTGTGTGTGGGAGGTTTATGATTAATTGTTTAATAGTGTTTATGGTTTTTTTGATGGGTTTAGGGTTTCTTGTGGATGAGTTCATAGGGGTTTTTAGGGCCAAATAATTATGGTCATTTGAGGATGAGGATTTACAGTTTTTTTACGGGCTGAGGGATTACAGTTATTTTGTGCTAAGTGTGTAGTGATTTTTGGGGATACGAGTTTATGGTTATTTAGAGATGTGTGTTTAGGTATTATCTTGTACAAGTGTTTATTGTTTATTGGGGTAGAGAAATTAGGTTTCTTTGGGACCATAGGTTTATGGTTTTTTGGGGCCTAAGATTTAGCATTTTATAAGGTTTAGTGTTTATAGTTTTCTTGGGATAAGAGTTTATGGTTTTTTGGGGCTGAGGGTTTAGGGATTTTTGGTCTATGGTTTTAGGGATTTGGGGTGCTGAGGGATTAGGGTTTTTTGATATTATATGGGTATTTAGGATTCGGAGTTTTAGGGTTTCTTAGGGGATGTGGGTTTAGGGTATTTTAGGGAAGAGGTTTTAGTGTATTTTGGGGATTATAGTTTATTTTTTTCTGTGACTAAGGGTGTATGGTTTTTTGGGGTGTTAATGGTTAACGGTTTTTGGGAATGATTTTTTAATTTTTTGGGGTATTATGTTTGTAGGTTTTTTGGGGAGGAGGCTTTATGGTTTTTTCTAGTTAAGGGAATATTTTCGGGGGGATTATGCCTTATATAACTTTTGGGGAAGAGGTCTATGGGTTCTATTTGGGATAAAGGATTACGGTTTTTAGGTTTGTTGTCTTAGGGTTTTTTTGGGATGAGATATTTGGATGTTTTGTGGTTAAGAGATTAGTGTTTTTTAGTTCATTGTGGTTAGGTGTTTTTTCTGTGAGGGATTAGGGTTTTTTGGATGATAGTGTAGATTTTTTTATGCTGAGAGTTTAGGGGGAATTTTATTAGTGTTTAGGGATTTTGGGGTAGAGGATTTAGGGTTTTATAGGGATTGGGGTTTTTGATTTTCTATGGATGATGTTTTACGATTCTTTTTGGATAAGGGTTATGTGATTTTTGGGGGTGAGGGTTTTGGTTTTTTTGGGATGGAATGTTTTTGGATTGTTTTAGGATGAGGTTTTAGGATAATTTAGGGATGAGGGTTTAGTGTCTTTACCCTAAGGGTTTAATATATTTTTTGGGATAAAGGTTTATTATTTTTCAGAGAGAGGTTTTAGAGTTTTGTTAAGATGAGGGTTTGGGGCTTTTTGTTAAAAGGGTTTGGTGTTTTTTTGGGTTAAGAGATTGGTGTTTTTTATGGATGGGTGTTTGTGGATTTTTGGAATGGTGGGTTAGGGTTTCTTTAAGATGATGGATTTTTTTATAGGTTGAAGGTATGGGGTTTTCATGGGCTGAGGGTTTGGGATTTTGAAATGTTGAGGGTTTGGGGTTTTTGGGGTCTAAGAGTTTGAACATTAATGGGGCTAGGGGTTTTGGGTATTAAGGTTGTTGTTTTAGAGTTTTTTGGGATGATTTTTTAGGGTTTTTTTGCGTCTGATGTTTTTGAGTTTTTTTGTGAAATATGGTTTAGGTTTTTTGGGTTCGATGATTTTAGGTCATTTTTGGTAGAGGTTTTGGGGTTTTTGTGGAAGAGAGTTCTGTTTTCTTTGTGTTGACGGATTATAGATTATTGGGGCTGAGTATTTTTGGTTTTGGGGTGGTAGTGGGTTTGTTGTTTGGGAGATGATGGTTTTTGGTTTTCTGGGACATAGGGATTGGGTTTTTTATGGGGCTATAGTTTTTGGGTTTTCCAAGGAATAGTGTTTTTTGATTTTTTGGGCCTATTGTTTATGTGTTTTTTGGGATGATGGTTTTGGGTTATTTTGCGATAGGATTTTAGGGTTTTGGGGATAAGGGATTGGGACTTTATGAGGATTATAGATTAGTGTTTTTTGGGTCTGAGAGTTTTGGTTTTATTTTGACACAATGATTGAGGTTTTTATGGGCTAATGGATTTGGTTTTTTGGGGTCGGAGTTTTGCAGTTTTTGTATAAAGATTTGGGGTTTTTTGGAGATGAGTACATGGCGTTTTCTGGGTTTGATGGATTGTGGTTTTTATTAACGAGGGTTTTGTGTTTTTTGTGGTTGAGGGTTTTAAATTTTAGAGATATAAGGGTTTTTGGATTTTTGGGGATTCGGGTTTGGGATCTTGCGGGGATAATGGTAATATAAATTTGGAATCAGGTATTATGGTGATTTAAGGAAGATTTCGTTTGATTTCTTGGGTATGGCTGTGAGAATTTTCTGAGAGTAGATTTTGGGTTTTTTTGTGGAGGGATTTGGGTTTTTTGGGACGTAGAATTGTAATTTTTATGGGCTAGGGGTTCAATGTTTTTTGGGGAATATAGTTCTAGATTTTATGGACAATGTTTTTTGGTTTTTTTTGGGAAAATGGTTTTGGATTTTCTAGCGGTGAGAGCTTTGGATTTTTTGGGTCGAAGATTTAGTGTTTTTTCCTGGGGTGGAGATTTTTTGGTTTTATAGGGATGGGGATTTTGGGATTTTTGGGGATAAGGGTTTTATGTTTTTGGATTAATTTTTAGGGTTTTCTAAGGCTGTTGGTTTAGAAATTATTCACAAGAAAATATAAGCGGTTTTTGGGGTCAAATGGTTTATGGTTTTTAAGACTGAGGGTTCAGGGTTTTTGGGGGTGAGGGTTCCGTGTGATTTGGGGATGAGGGTTCATGGTTTTTTTAGGATGATTGTCTCATGTTTTTTCTCCCTGAGGGTTTAGAGTTTTTTGGGGTTGAGGTTTAGGTTTTCTTTGGCACTGACAGTTTCAGTATTTTTTTTGCTGAGGTTTTGGGACTTCCTGGGGATGATGGTTGATGATTTTTTAGGGTATATGATTCAGGGTGATTATGGTTTGATGGAATAGGTTGTTTTGTGTGTGGGGGGGGGGGGGGGTAATGGTTAAGGGTACTTTGGGAGATCATGGTTCTTTGTTTGGGGAGGTGGGAATTTTTTGGGTAAAGAGTTCTGGATTTTTGGGGGATAATGGTTCATGTTTTTTTTGGACTTATGGTACATGGTTTATTGAGACTGGGGTTTCAGTGTTTTTTAGGTTTTAGGGTTTTAGGTTTTTTTAGAAAAGATTAAATGATTTTTGTGGTTGAGGGTTGTTAGATTTTGGGGATGATGTTTTTACGATTTTTTGGGATGAGGGATTAGATTTTTTGCGTGATGGTCATTATGGGATTTTTTAGGATTAGTGTTTATGGATAATTCAGATATATGGTTGAGGATTTTTGGACTCATGGTTGAGGTTTTTATGGATGAGTGTAAAGGTTTTTTTTAAGGATGAGGTTTGTGGGATTTGTGGGGATAACATTTCAGGCTTTTTTGGTCTGAGCATATATGGTTTTTTCGGGTCGTGGATTTATGGTATTTTGGGAATGATGGATTTGGGTTTTGGGGATGAGGGTTTATTGTTTTCTGGAATAGAGGGTTTTGGATTTTGGGGAATATGTTTTAGAGTTTTTTGAGGATGAGGATTGATAGTTTGTTAAGAATGAGGGTCCAAGTTCATAAGGGGATGAGGGTTGATAAAATTTTGGTTCTAAGGGATTTTATATTATTATGGATGAGGGTTTAGGGTTTTTCAAGGCTGAAAATTTATTATTTTCTTGGGCTATGGGTTATTTTTTTTTGGTGATGAGGTTTTGGGTTTTTTGGGGATGTTTGTTTGAGGTTTATTAAACCATATAGTTTTGTTTGGATTTTTTGTTTTTTGGGGATGATGGTATAGGGTTTTGGGGGTTTTGGGTTTTTCGTTTTCTAGTGCTATGTGGTATGGTTTTTTTATATGGATTTAGGGATATTGGAGATAAGGGTTTTGTGTTTTTTAGGGATGAGGGTTTACAGGTTTGTTAGATGATGGTTTATGATTTTTTGGGTATGAGTGTTTTTGTTTTTGGGTGAAAGATGGTTTAGGGTTTTTTTGGACCCGGGGGATAATTTTTATTTATGGTTGAGGGTTGTGTGGTTTTTTGGGATAATGGATTAGATTATTTTGTGGCAGAAGTTTAAGGGTTTTTGGGGATGGGGTTTTATAGTTTATTGGGATGGGTGTTTTGGATTTTATAGTGATGAAGGTTTTCAGTTATTTTGTCATTAGAATTAATGGTGTTTTATATGTTTGGGTTCAGGGTTTTTTGTGATAGCGGTTCTGATGTTTTTTGGGATTGAGGTGCATGTTTTTTTTGGGCAGAGTGTTCGGTGTTTTTTAGCTAAGCAGGAAGTGTTTTTTATTTATATTGGTTTATATTTTTTTAAGGATAAGGAATCCATTTTTTGTGTTTATGGTTCTATATTGTTTTGATGATAAGGGTTCGTTGTTTTTTTGTGTCTCAGTGATTATGTAATTTTTCAGATGAGGGTTTAGGGTTTTAGGGGCTGACGACTCCTTGTTTTGTAGGGATTGGGGTTTAGGATTTTTAGGGATGAGGTTTTAGTGTTTTGTGTGGAAGAAGGTTCATGGTAATTTGGGGATGAGGGTTCATGGTTTTTTCTAGCATAGTGTTGAAGCTTCATTGGGATTGAGGGTTTAGGGTATTTTGGGGAAGTGGGTTCTAAATTTTTTTTTTTGAGAGTTTGATGTTTTGTACTGAGTGTTTAGGGGTTTTTTGGGTCTAAAGTTTTATGATTTGTTAGGGATGAGGTTTCGAGTTTTTTCTAGTGTTGGTGGTTGAATCCTTTTATGGTATGAAGATTCTAGTTTTTTATGAGGATGAGGGTTATAATTTTGTAGTTCTTGGGGTCCAAGGAAGTTTTGGTTCTAGGATTTTCGTTTTTTTGGATTATTGTTTTGGTTTTTTTCGGTAAGTGGTTTTAGTTATTTTTGTTTCACAGTGTCATGGTATATTGGGGATAAGGGATCAAGGATTCTTGTGGATGATGTTTAAGGTTTTCTTGGGTGAGATTTATGGTTTTTTAGTGCTTAAGGTTCATGATTTTTGGGGTTGAGGGTTTAAGGATTTTTGACATGGTGTTTATGTTTTTTTATAGATGAGGATTTTCTTTTTTTTTTTGGGTAGTTTGATGACAGTTTTTTGGAGTTGGAAGTTCATATTTTTTGTTGGTGAGGGTTCAACTTTATTTGGGGGATGGGGTTTTGGTGTTTTGGGGGATTAGGGTTATGTTTATTTGGTGGTTTTTGGGTTTTTTTTGTGTTGATGGATTATAGATTCTTATGGCATAATATTGAGGGTATTTGTAACGCCCCGACCCCAGCTACCCAGAGCCGGTGCATTACTTCGTAACATTGGCATGATCACAAGAAAGATCAAATCCCGAAAGACCGATTGGTTTAGTAGCCTTGGAAACACTAGATATATTCATAAGTTTTACATTACATCATAAAATGAAAAACTACTACAACAACATAATGTTTCCACAATCCACACTATTAACCCCTCATAAAATCCCTGCAGTTCATTCATAACTTACTTCTTCACATCCTGGGAAAAATAAAACATAAATAAGGGGTGAGCTCAAATGCCCAGTAAGGATAACAATATAGCGGAAACTTTCATAAATAAGAATAAACATTTAAGGCAATGTATAACTAAAACAAAAGCCTTTTAAACTTGAATTTCAACATGGTATGGCATAAATAAAATGAAATAATGCCATTTACTTATTCACATGGATATTCTACTAATCGAATAATCACATGCAAAAATCAATAACCACTTTCATAATGTTGGAATGCATAATGCCAGACTATCATAACCACATAGCCAAGGCCTCGTACCAAGACTACAAATAAGATTTTGTCAAGGCCTTGTGCCAAGACACTAGTTTGTCTCATGAGACCTACCGATGCATCGAGGAGCTATAGCGGGCTCCACCCGTCACTTATTAAGTCCAATGCATTCCCATATGAAAAGGTTTAAACATAACATAAACATTCGTATTAAAACTAGCATACGAAATGTCAATACTTTCACAATAAACTATGAATGGTATAAAAATAGCACATCCACAGTCAAACATATCACAAAACATTCAATACAATATAGAAGTTTTGTATCATAATAAATCAACTTCAAATAATCTTAAAATCCATCAAAGGATGTTGACATAGATGAAATCAAAATTCTTTTAAAAGAAATATCTCCTTTTATTTTGAAATCATTTAAGATCCATATAAAATAAAACATTTTCTTTGAAAATATTCTTATAAGCTTGTAATGGAAGCATTGAAGATTTTATAACGGCGTAAAATAACCGCACCCGCCGTACAAGTTAAAAAAACATTCTTACCTCAATTCTGTCGAAAAGGTTAAAAAGGACCTTGTTTTGAAAACGACGGAAAGATTCCTTTATAAAACTCTTATAAAAAGTCAAACAAGGGTATAAATGACTTTAACCCATATTCTTGTAAATAGTAAAAATGTTTTGAAATACATTTTTAAGAAACATGGATGTGGATGATAAAGATATCCCAGTAGATTATTACGTATAAACAACCTCGGATAATGAAGAGATTGTGAAACAACCCTTACCTTGTAATTTTCCTTGGTTGGGGTAGGTTAACCTCCTGTATAATGGTGAAATAGTAGTTATTAAATTATACAAGAATCATATATATTAATATGATATCATATATGATCTTTTAACATTGATTTGTTAATAATATCTTAGAATTATCGTCGTTTCGGGAGTTAACTTACTCATTTTCTTTTATATGTTTTGTTACATAAGACATGTTTGTTGTATCTTATTCATATCCAGAATGATATACAGTCCTTAAACATCATTTTTAAATCATCAAATGATAATTATACTTGAATGGATACGATGGAGAATGAATCTCATCGCGTTCGTGGAGACGGTAGTCCGTACGTACGCACGAGCGACAATATCATTCTTTTGATATTAAAATAATATATAAATGGATGGTATATCATATATACAGAATCATTAACATGTTATATTTATTATTTACATGAGTTACAAATCATTATTATACCCATCCAAATAATATTATATTGAATAACAATTACACCACGACGTGGAGACGGTAAGCCGTACGTACGCACGTATGGTGACATGTTATTCAAAGGGTGGATAGAATACTGAATATGATTGTACCATATTTATAATAACATCACAGTATATGTGAGATACTGGAGTTATTATTTCAGAATGGTAAGAACAAAGGAAGAAGAAGTGGAAGAAGAAATGAACTTAGAAAAGGGTGGTGAAATCATTACCTCTTCTTCGGGTTCTTCCTTTTGATTTGATCAAAAGGGCTCCTTAGGTTGGCTTTCTGATCAAACTAAGGCCTCTAGGTTGTAGTGAGGGATGTTGGGAGAGTATTTGGGCAGAGTTTGGCCGAACCAAAAGGCTTTGAAGGTGTGAAGAAATGAGAAGGAGGAGTGCCCTTTTATAAGAGGGGTGAGGGGCACTTTTGGAAAAGCTAGAAATATTAATTTATAATAAATTCATATTCGGTTTCCAAAGGCTCCAAAGTTGACTATTCAAAGGATGAGGTGGGGATAGGTCGAAAACAACTCATCCAATAGAATTTAGACAGGTTTGGGTACTTATATTAACCTTATCTTTAAGTATTAACTCTAAGTTAATTAGTTTCACTTTTACAATGTCTCTTTGTATTTTTATATAATATGGTTAATAAACTTACTATATACATCCAAGCGACCCCCAAGTGGTCCATTAATGATTAACCTATCATAATATAAGTCTCTTGGCCGAACCTTATATTTTTAGGAATTTAATATCAATTAATAATATAATATTTGTTTTAAGAACTCTTTTATGTCAATTTTGACACTATTCAATAGTTGATTTTTGTGAAACTCATAACAGATTGATTACTTCGAACAAAGTCCATTAAATCAATCCTAATATATCATATTATCCTAGAAAATTAGTTTAATTCATTAAAAGTTTCATATTATATTTATTTGGGTATTTATAATATCAATTATGTTAATTTTTTTACTATTTTAGTAATTACTGCATCATCATTGTGTCATAAATAAAATAAATTATTTAATGTCTAAAAATTATAAATAAAACATCCTTATGTAGGAAATCTTTTTAGCTTTCTAATGAATATTTATAATCGAAAATCCAACATGTATAACCCTATGTAAAAATTGTTCTTGTAAAAGATGTAAGCTTATGCCATTTTTATTTTTATTTTAACTTTATTAATATAATGTGTCCCTACCACATACAAGTGGCTCCAAGGGGTCCCCAAATTGACCCAAGGATGCCCATGGTCGGGTATGTGTCCACCAATAAGGTTAGGACACGTTTTAGGGTAATTTTTTATTATTATAATATTATTTTTTTAACCCTTATTTACCGGATTTACCCTTTAACCATGGTAAATAAAATATTTACCGCAGTAATTATTCAAAATGTCTAAAAATAAAAGTTACCTATTTACACAATTTGAACATCCTGATTCCAAATATGGAATCCATTTTTTTAAATTCAAAACACAGAAGTGGCAGAAATTAATTTAAAATTAATTCCCGCTGTCAAAACAAAAAGCGTGTTTTTAAGAGATAATAACTATCAAAAGATTGACACTTGTTTATGTTTGGTTTAATTGTAAAATTATGTCCAATGACCAACATTATATTAAATGTTAAAAATATATTCTAAATATACTTTAAAACCACTCAAATTCATAATTTATCACTATTAATTATTTTGATTAAAAAAGTTGTTTTCAATTAAAATTTAGTAATTTTCACTATTCATCAAAATATGAAAGTTATCCGAAAAGTACCAAAATTTCACCCTAGACTAATTTCGATATTCCGAATCCAAAAATGAAGTCCATTTTCAAATATAAAATATATATAATTTCAAAAATTAGGTATTACTATTCACAACGGCTAGTTTAATTAGTTGTGGTGTGTGTTAGAACTCGAGGTTGCGTACAACACACGCTATCGCATTATTCGAAGGGAAACGTACCGTAGAAGCTCAGGGTGTTACATTCTCCCCTCCTTCAAATAATTGCGTCCTCGCAATTTCTAGGGTATTACTGCATAAAAAGACTCGGGTGGTTCTTCATCATAAGTTCCTCGGGTTCCCACGTTGCCTCTTCCATCTTATGATTTCTCCACAAAACTTTTACCAGACGCGTCGTCCGGTTTCTCAGTACTTGTTCTCTTGTATCAAGAATCCTGACGGGCTCTTCACAATAAGACAGATCTGGTTCCAGTTCTAATTCCTCATAGGTGAGTACATGCGTTGGGTCAGGCATGTATTTTCTCAATAGAGATACGTGGAACACATCGTGAACTTTGGAGAGACTTGGCGGCATTGCCAATCGGTAAGCTACAGCCCCAATTCGTTCTAGAATTTCGAAAGGTCCGATGTACCTGGGACTCAATTTACCTTTCTTACCAAAACGTATGACTCCCTTCCACGGAGATACCTTCAGGAAAACATGATCACCGACTTGAAATTCCAAATCCTTCCTTCGATTATCGGCATAGATCTTCTGCCTACTTTGAGCTGCTTTGATGTGATTTTGGATTACTTTCACCTTTTCCACCGTTTCCTCCACCAGTTCTGGGCCTACAAGTTTTCTTTCACCAACATCATCCCAACAGGTTGGTGTACGACATCTCTTTCCGTATAACGCTTCATATGGTGCCATCTGAATACTCGAATGGAAGCTATTGTTATAGGAAAATTCTACCAGAGGTAAATATTGATCCCACATACCCTGAAAGTCAAGTGAGCAAGATCTCAACATGTCTTCTAAGGTTTGAATAGTCCGTTCTGATTGTCCGTCTGTCTGAGGGTGGTAAGCAGTGCTCAAATGAAGTTCAGTATCCAGGGATTTCTGAAGACTTTTCCAAAACCTTGAAGTAAAACGGGGATCACGATCCGAAACAATTGATAGGGGTACTCCATGAAGTCTCACAACTTCATTAATGTATAGTCTTGCTAGACGTTCTAGGGGTAGATCTTCTCTTATAGCAAGAAAATGTGCTGACTTGGTAAGACGATCAACAATAACCCATATTGCATCGTTCCTTCTAGGAGTCTTTGGTAGCCCCATGACAAAGTCCATCGTAATATTGTCCCATTTCCACTCCGGTATGGGAAGAGGTTGCATGACTCCTCCAGGCTGTTGCCTTCCAGCTTTCACTTGTTGACAAACCATACATCTTGACACAAAATCAGCAATCTCCCTCTTCATGTTGTCCCACCAAAAATGTTCCTTCAAATCTCTATACATTTTGGTGCTCCCAGGGTGTATAGAGAAATTGGAACTATGAGAATCATCCAGCAATTCCCTTTTTAGATCAGGTATATTGGGAACACAAAGTCTCTTCCCGAATTTCAAAATTCCATCTTCATACACAAAGTCTCTCAATCTCCCATCATTTACAGCTTTAATCTTCTTCTGAAATTCTTCATCATCGGTCTGAGAACTCTTAATCCTTTCTAGTAAAGATGGTTTGGCAACCATTTGAAAAAGCATTGATGTTTCACCTTCCCTGGTTATTCCCATGTCCATCTTCACTAGATCCATGAAAATTGGATCCCTTTCAATTCTCATCATGTTCAGAACTCCATGGTCTTTTCTGCTCAAAGCATCTGCCACCTTGTTTGCCTTCCCCGGGTGGTAGTGTATCGTACAATCATAATCCTTGAGTAATTCAAGCCATCTCCTTTGCCTCATGTTGAGTTCTTTTTGTGAGAAAATATACTTCAAACTCTTGTGATCAGTATAAATCTCACATTTTTCACCATAGAGGTAGTGCCTCCATATTTTCAAAGCAAAGATCACTGCTGCTAACTCGAGATCATGAGTAGGATAGTTTTGTTCATGAATTTTCAACTGTCGTGATGCATAGGCAATAACTCTATCATTCTGCATAAGGACACAGCCAAGTCCTTTCTTTGATGCATCACTATAAATAACGAACCCATCATTCCCCGATGGTAGAGTCAATATAGGAGCATTGACTAATCTTCTCTTCAGTTCTTCGAAACATTCTTCACACTCTTTTGTCCAAACAAATTTAACCCCTTTACGTGTGAGCTTCGTTAATGGGTTAGCCAATCGGGCAAAATTCTGGACGAAACGTCGATAATAACCTGCCAAACCAATAAAACTACGTACCTCAGTTATACTCGTAGGTGCTGGCCATTCTTGGATTGCCTTGGTCTTAGAAGGATCAACAGAGATTCCATCTTTAGAGACAATATGGCCAAGAAAAGAAATCTCCTGAAGCCAGAATTCACACTTGCTAAACTTTCCATATAATTCATGCCTCCTCAGAGTCTTCAAGATAATGCGCAAGTGATTTTCATGATCTTTGTAGGTTTTGGAGTATACCAAGATATCATCAATAAATACCACCACAAATTCATCGAGATACTCCTTGAAAACTCTATTCATCAGATCCATGAATACAGAGGGTGCATTAGTCAATCCAAACGGCATTACAGTAAACTCGTAATGCCCGTACCTGGTTCGAAATGCTGTTTTCGGAATGTCTTCCTTCTTTACACACAACTGATGGTATCCAGATCGAAGGTCAATCTTTGAAAAGTATTGAGCTCCATACAGTTGGTCAAATAAATCATCAATACGAGGTAGGGGATACTTGTTCTTTATCGTTATAGCATTGATCTCCCTGTAGTCGATACATAACCTCATAGATCCATCTTTCTTTTTAACAAAAAGAACAGGGGCTCCCCATGGAGAAACACTAGGGCGAATAAATCCCTTATTACTCAATTCCTCTAGTTGTTTCTTTAGTTCGACTAGCTCTACAGTGGCCATTCTATAAGGGGTCTTCGATATAGGCCTTGATCCAGGAATCAAATCAATAGAAAACTCAACTTCTCGTTCTGGAGGATGTCCAGGTAAATCTTCCGGAAATACATCTACAAATTCTTTCACAATAGGTACATCCTCTATTTGAACATTCCTTTCCTCACCGACAGTTATTTCATTCTCTTCCTCCCCGATAATTGAATTAAGTTGAGCTACAGGGGGTGGATCTAAATAAGAATTAGGTGGTGACGATTCTGCTCTAAAAATAAGGTGCTCCTTATCATTATCATCAAGAATCGTAACCTCTTTCTTCTTACAATAAATCTTCGCATCATAGTCCGAAAGCCAGTCCATACCGAGGATTATATCAAACTCAATCATAGGTATGACGATGAAATCAGCAGATAAAGAAAATTTATGTGCTCTAATGGGGACTGATTCACAAAACTTTGTTGCAACGATACTTCCCTTAGGAGTTTTAACTGACAACTCCCTTATTAAATCAAATTGGAAATATCTAATTTTCTTAGAAAACTGGGAAGATATGAAACAATGCGATGATCCAGAATCAAATAATGCATTTGCTAAACTTGAGGAAACCATTAAATTACCTGCCACCACGTCTTTCGGAGCTTCTACCTCAGCAGTAGTGATAGCATAAGCCTGGCCTTGATCCCTTGGCCTTTTCTGAGGTAAGTTCTCCTGACGCTTAGGACATGCATTTGCATAATGCCCCATCTCCCTGCAATTGTAGCACTGAACGTTGGTAGCTTCCTTCTTCCCCTTGCAATCATGAGCTTGGTGGCCTTTTTCACCACACTTGTAACAGACTCCCATTCCCTTCAGGCAAGCACCGGGGTGTTTCTTCCCGCACTTACCACAAGATGGATATTCAACCTTTCCCTTCTTCCCCTTATTTCCATTCCCAGATTGATCAGCAGGTCTCTTCTTCTCTTGCTTTGCTTTAAAGTCATAAGACTTAGAGAATTCCTTTTCGGTCTTGATAGCACATGAGACAATGTCTTCGTACGATGAAAAGGATTGTGAGACTAATGCTCGACGGAGAAATGGTTTTAACCCATCAAAGAAACGATCAATCTTACTTATTGGGTTGCGAATATAATCACCAGCGTACCTCGCTAACCTTGTAAAGTTAGCCTCATACTTTGTGACATTCTCATCCTCCTTTTGTCTCAGACTCAGAAATTGTCTTTCCATATCTGCTCGATGGTCGCGAGGAAAGTATTTTTCTAAAAACAGATCTTTGAACTCCCTCCATTCCATGTTTGATACTTCATCATCTTCCTTCATGTTTTGAATCAAT
This sequence comes from Viscum album, assembly GCA_963277665.1. NCBI lineage: Eukaryota > Viridiplantae > Streptophyta > Magnoliopsida > Santalales > Viscaceae > Viscum > Viscum album. Next base: position 1,900,740,835 of record OY728141.1, read on the forward strand.
GACCACCATTGATCAGCATCTCCAGTGAGGCGGTAAACTGCCATGGTAACTTTTTCCCTTTCACTACTCCCCAAAGCCTGAAATATTTTCCCTAGGGAAAATATCCATTGCTCAGCTACTAAGGGATTTGTACTCCCATTGAACGTTGGTGGTTGTTGTCTCATGAATCGATCTAACATTGATCCTCCACGCTGCGGATCAGGGTGCTCCATACGGGTAAGGTTATTATTCATAACCTGAGTAAGTTGTCCCAGTATGGTGATTAGCTGATCAGCACCAGTTGCATCACCAGCCCCACTATAATTATCTTGAGCAGGAGGGAAATCCCTACATGGAGTGCGTGCATTGATACGGTTTCCATTTCTTCCACTAGGCGCCATTTCTAAACAATGGCATAAACTAGATCAGTTTATGAATCAAAATACAAAATCCCATACTTATAAAACACTTAACATAAATTGAACTATTTATGGATATAATCCATAATCATAAAAATGTTTTCTTTGAGGAAGTATATACTCATAAACCCTTCATAATGATTTGTAAAGATAATGAGAGTTATCCTAAGCATATCCCCCGGGAGTGTCGTAACCAAGAGTGCAGCAAGGCCCGTTGTCGTGCACCAGTTCCCGTTCGAGTCTAGCTCAAAGCGGTGTTTTCGGGTTTTACCCCTAGGTACATATGTGCCAGAGCCGCCTCTACCTGCTCGTATCCAGACAGGGATGTATTGCTCGGAAAACTCACAAAATCTCTACAATACCAAAATTCTAGGAAGTTCTTCTATACTAATCCTCAAAGTTCATCTTAGGTCTACGTGCTCTAATCAGAGTTTATCTAAATCTAGTTTCCAAGGTTTGTACTAAACTTCCTCTGATACCAACTGTAACGCCCCGACCCCAGCTACCCAGAGCCGGTGCATTACTTCGTAACATTGGCATGATCACAAGAAAGATCAAATCCCGAAAGACCGATTGGTTTAGTAGCCTTGGAAACACTAGATATATTCATAAGTTTTACATTACATCATAAAATGAAAAACTACTACAACAACATAATGTTTCCACAATCCACACTATTAACCCCTCATAAAATCCCTGCAGGTCATTCATAACTTACTTCTTCACATCCTGGGAAAAATAAAACATAAAAAAGGGGTGAGCTCAAATGCCCAGTAAGGATAACAATATAGCGGAAACTTTCATAAATAAGAATAAATATTTAAGGCAATGTATAACTAAAACAAAAGCCTTTTAAACTTGAATTTCAACATGGTATGGCATAAATAAAATGAAATAATTCCATTTACTTATTCACATGGATATTCTACTAATCGAATAATCACATGAAAAAATCAATAACCACTTTCATAATGTTGGAATGCATAATGCCAGACTATCATAACCACATAGCCAAGGCCTCGTACCAAGACTACAAATAAGATTTTGTCAAGGCCTTGTGCCAAGACACTAGTTTGTCTCATGAGACCTACCGATGCATCGAGGAGCTATAGCGGGCTCCACCCGTCACTTATTAAGTCCAATGCATTCCCATATGAAAAGGTTTAAACATAACATAAACATTCGTATTAAAACTAGCATACGAAATGTCAATACTTTCACAATAAACTATGAATGGTATAAAAATAGCACATCCACAGTCAAACATATCACAAAACATTCAATACAATATATAAGTTTTGTATCATAATAAATCAACTTCAAATAATCTTAAAATCCATCAAAGGATGTTGACATAGATGAAATCAAAATTCTTTTAAAATAAATATCTCCTTTTATTTTGAAATCATTTAAGATCCATATAAAATAAAACATTTTCTTTGAAAATATTCTTATAAGCTTGTAATGGAAGCTTTGAAGATTTTATAACGGCGTAAAATAACCGCACCCGCCGTACAAGTTAAAAAAAACATTCTTACCTCAATTCTGTCGAAAAGGTTAAAAAGGACCTTGTTTTGAAAACGACGGAAAGATTCCTTTATAAAACTCTTATAAAAAGTCAAACAAGGGTATAAATGACTTTAACCCATATTCTTGTAAATAGTAAAAATGTTTTGAAATACATTTTTAAGAAACATGGATGTGGATGATAAAGATATCCCAGTAGATTATTACGTATAAACAACCTCGGATAATGAAGAGATTGTGAAACAACCCTTACCTTGTAATTTTCCTTGGTTGGGGTAGGTTAACCTCCTGTATAATGGTGAAATAGTAGTTATTAAATTATACAAGAATCATATATATTAATATGATATCATATATGATCTTTTAACATTGATTTGTTAATAATATCTTAGAATTATCGTCGTTTCGGGAGTTAACTTACTCATTTTCTTTTATATGTTTTGTTACATAAGCCATGGTTGTTGTATCTTATTCATATCCAGAATGATATACAGTCCTTAAACATCATTTTTAAATCATCAAATGATAATTATACTTGAATGGATACGATGGAGAATGAATCTCATCGCGTTCGTGGAGACGGTAGTCCGTACGTACGCACGAGCGACAATATCATTCTTTTGATATTAAAATAATATATAAATGGATGGTATATCATATATACAGAATCATTAACATGTTATATTTATTATTTACATGAGTTACAAATCATTATTATACCCATCCAAATAATATTATATTGAATAACAATTACACCACGACGTGGAGACGGTAAGCCGTACGTATGCACGTATGGTGACATGTTATTCAAAGGGTGGATAGAATACTGAATATGATTGTACCATATTTATAATAACATCACAGTATATGTGAGATACTGGAGTTATTATTTCAGAATGGTAAGAACAAAGGAAGAAGAAGTGGAAGAAGAAATGAACTTAGAAAAGGGTGGTGAAATCATTACCTCTTCTTCGGGTTCTTCCTTTTGATTTGATCAAAAGGGCTCCATAGGTTGGCTTTATGATCAAACTAAGGCCTCTAGGTTGTAGTGAGGGATGTTGGGAGAGTATTTGGGCAGAGTTTGGCCGAACCAAAAGGCTTTGAAGGTGTGAAGAAATGAGAAGGAGGAGTGCCCTTTTATAAGAGGGGTGAGGGGCACTTTTGGAAAAGCTAGAAATATTAATTTATAATAAATTCATATTCGGTTTCCAAAGGCTCCAAAGTTTACTATTCCAAGGATGAGGTGGGGATAGGTCGAAAACAACTCATCCAATAGAATTTAGACAGGTTTGGGTACTTATATTAACCTTATCTTTAAGTATTAACTCTAAGTTAATTAGTTTCACTTTTACAATGTCTCTTTGTATTTTTATATAATATGGTTAATAAACTTACTATATACATCCAATCGACCCCCAAGTGGTCCATTAATGATTAACCTATCATAATATAAGTCTCTTGGCCGATCCTTAGATTTTTAGGAATTTAATATCAATTAATAATATAATATTTGTTTTAAGAACTCTTTTATGTCAATTTTGACACTATTCAATAGTTGATTTTTGTGAAACTCATAACAGATTGATTACTTCGAACAAAGTCAATTAACTCAATCCTAATATATCATATTATCCTAGAAAATTAGTTTAATTCATTAAAAGTTTCATATTATATTTATTTGGGTATTTATAATATCAATTATGTTAATTTTTTTACTATTTTAGTAATTACTGCATCATCATTGTGTCATAAATAAAATAAATTATTTAATGTCTAAAAATTATAAATAAAACATCATTATTTAGGAAATCTTTTTAGCTTTCTAATGAATATTTATAATCGAAAATCCAACATGTATAACCCTATGTAAAAATTGTTCTTCTAAAAGATGTAAGCTTATGCCATTTTTATTTTTATTTTAACATTATTAATATAATGTGTCCCTACCACATACAAGTGGCTCCAAGGGGTCCCCAAATTGACCCAAGGATGCCCATGGTCGGGTATGTGTCCACCAATAAGGTTAGGACACGTTTTAGGGTAATTTTTTATTATTATAATATTATTTTTTTAACCCTTATTTACCGGATTTACCCTTTAACCATGGTAAATAAAATATTTACCGCAGTAATTATTCAAAATGTCTAAAAATAAAAGTTACCTATTTACACAATTTGAACATCCTGATTCCAAATATGGAATCCATTTTTTTAAATTCAAAACACAGAAGTGGCAGAAATTAATTAAAAATTAATTCCCGCTGTCAAAACAAAAAGCGTGTTTTTAAGAGATAATAACTATCAAAAGATTGACACTAGTTTATGTTTGGTTTAATTGTAAAATTATGTCCAATGACCAACATTATATTAAATGGTAAAAATATATTCTAAATATACTTTAAAACCACTCAAATTCATAATTTATCACTATTAATTATTTTGATTAAAAAAGTTGTTTTCAATTAAAATTTAGTAATTTTCACTATTCATCAAAATATGAAAGTTATCCGAAAAGTACCAAAATTTCACCCTAGACTAATTTCGATATTCCGAATCCAAAAATGAAGTCCATTTTCAAATATAAAATATATATAATTTCAAAAATTAGGTATTACTATTCACAACGGCTAGTTTAATTAGTTGTGGTGTGTGTTAGAACTCGAGGTTGCGTACAACACACGCTATCACATTATTCGAAGGGAAACGTACCGTAGAAGCTCAGGGTGTTACAGTATTGGGGCATAGTGTTCGGGATTTTGGGGTGGGGGAGTGTTGAGGGTTTTTTGGGATGAGGTATGAGGGTTTCATGGGCATATGTGATGAGTGTTTTTAGGGATGAAGTATTATTATCTTTTAAAGATTATTCTTTAATGTTTCTTATAGATTAGTGTTTAGGGTTTTTTTGGTTATTTGGGTAGGACATTATTGGGGTTGAGTGTTGAGGGATTTTTTGTTCTTAGGGTGAAGTGTTTTTTTTGGGAAGAGGGTTCATGGATTTTATGTGGTGAGTGATTAGTGAATTTGTGGATGACGATTGAGGGATTATGGGACTCTGGTTGGGGGATTTTGGGGGCTGGGGGGAATGGATATTTTGGGATGTGTATTTATGTTTCTTTGGGGTGAAGATTTAGGTTCTTTTTGTTAAGGTTTATTTTGGGGCTGAGGCTTGATGGTGTATTAGGGTTGAATGTTTATTGTTTTTTAGAGACATAGACTATTTTTGGGGATGCATGTTGATGGAATTTTAGGTCCTATGATTTACGGTTTTTATCTTTTGGGGGTTTAGGTGTTATCATGGTGTGGATTTATATTTTTTGGGTGTGAGGTTTGAGTGATTATGCAGGATGAGGGTTGTGGGATTTATAGCGATGAGGGTTTACGATTCGTGGTTTTGAGGGTTTTGTGGGATTGTGGGTATATTTTTTAAGGGTTGAGGTTTCTAGAGTTTTTAGGATAATCATCGAGGGATTTTGAGGCTTGATGGTAAAGGGTTTTTTAGTGATGAGGGTGAGGGTTTCTTGGTACTCAAGGTTAAGGGTTTTTTTTTGGTGTTGAGTGTTGAGGGTTTCGTTGGGATTACAGTTGAGTGTTTTTTGGTGAAAATGGTAGAGGGTTTTTGGGGTATGAGGGTTGATGGGTTTTTTGGGGATCAATGATGATGAGTTTTTAGGGATAATGGTAGAGGGTTTTATTTAGATGAGGTTTTAGGATTTATGGGGATTAAGGTTAATTGTTTTTTGGTGGATGCAGGTTAATGATTTTTTTGTGGATCGAGGTGGCGGTTTTTGGTGGATGATGTTTTAGGGTTTTTAGGGTTAATGGTTTTGGGTTTTTTGGGTAAGAGTGTAAATGTTTTTTGGGGGAGGATGTTGAGTGTTTTTTGTGGCCGAGTTTTTGGGGTTTTTGTTGGATAAGTGTTAACAGTTTTGTGGGGAAGACAGTTGAAGAGTTTTTTTGGATGAGGGATTAGGTTTTTAGTTACTAAAGGTTTGGGTTATTTTGGGACTAGGATTTAGGTTTTTTGGGGATGAGAGTTGAGGATTGTCTGGGGGTTGTGTGTTTAGGTTTTTTTAAGGGAGAGGGTTTATGTATTTGTTTGGATGAGAGATTAGGGATTTATTATAGTTTAGTTTTAAGGGGTTCTTATGGTTTAGGGTCTATTAGGATGGAGGGTTGAGGTTTTTTGGGGCCCAGGATTGATGGGTTTTCAAGGATGTGGGTTTTGGGGGTTTTGGGGCTGAGGATGGATAGCCTTTTGTTGAGGAGGGTTGAGGGTTTTTTGGGGTTGTGGGTCTAGGGTTTTTTGAGAATAAGGGTTGAGGGTTTGTGGGATAATGTTGAGGTATTTTTTTAATGTTTTAGGATTCATTGGGAATGATAGATGAGGGGTTCATGGAGCTGAGGGTTGATGTTTTTTTCAGGTAGGGGGTTGAGGGTTTTTTGGGGATGTGGATTGATAGTTTTTGTGGTTGAGGATTGAGTGTTTTTTAGGCCGAGGGATGAGGGTTTTTTGGGGGGTAATTGTTTGGGGTTCGTTTATGATGTGGGTTGAGGGTTTTCTATGGACGCTGGTAGATTGTTTCATGGGGATGAGGGTTTTTTAGGGCTGAGGGTTGTGGGTAGTTTGGGGATGTTGGTTCAGTGGATTTTTGTGTTGAAGGTTTTTTGGGATAAGGGTTGAAGAAATTTGGGGATGAGGGCTATGGATTTTATGTGTCTGAGGGTTGAGTATTTTTTTTTGGGACTGAGGCTATATGTTTTTTATTGTATGAGGGTCAATGGATATTTGGAACCGTGGGTTTTGGATTATTGGTGGATGAGGGTAGACTGGTGATTGAAGATGAGGGTTTCTTTTTTTAGGGGATAATGGTTGTTTGTTTTTTTGGATGTGTGTTAAGTGTTTTTTGGGGTAGAGGGTTAAGGTATTTTTTGTGGATAAGGGTTTTGGTATTTTTATGGAGGAGAATTAATGTTTTTTTAGGGATGAGTGCTTTGGTTTTTTGGGACTGAGTGCTTAATATTTTCTGGGGAAGTAATTTTAGGATTTGTTGGGGCTCGTGGGTTTGGTTTTTTTTTTGTGGATATGGGTTTAGGGTATTTTTTGGATGATGATTTAGTGCTTTTTGGGATGAGGGTTTTTGGTTTTTTGGGGATATGGATTTCTTGTTTCTTAGTGTGGTTATTTTATGGTGTTTATAACATTGGGATTCTGGGGATGAGGGTTTAGTGTATTTTGGTTAGAAGGTGTTGGGGTTTTAGGATGAGCGGTTATGTTTTTTCTAGAAAATTATTTAGAGTTTTTTTGTTAGAGTTTGGTGTTTTTTGGGGATTATGGATAATTGTTCATTGGGTTTAAGGGTTTAGAATTTGTTTTGGACTACGAGTTTTTAGTTTATTGGGGATGTGGGTTTATGGTTTTTCTGGGATTAGTGTTTAATGTTATTTGAGGAAAAGGGATTAGTGTTTTTTTGGTGAGGTTTTAGATATTTTTAAATCTTATCATTTTTTGATTGTCGGGGTTTATGGTTTATAGGTTTTTCAGGATATGGGTTTAGGTTTTTATGAGGATGATGGTTTATGGTTTATTTGGATTATGGGTTAGGGTATTTTTTTGTTTGTGTGTGTAAGATTATTCTCAGTAAATATTTTAAGGGTTTTGGCGGATAATGGTTTGTTCTTCTTTGTTGTCATGGGTTTAATGTATTTTGGGGCCTAGTGTTAAGGGTTTTTTTTTCAGGATGACAGTTTTGGTTTTATTCATCTGATGGTTTAGATTTTATAGGGATGAAATTATATGTTTTCTTCGGGCCGAGGGTTGAGGGTTTATTTTGGTTATGGTTTATGGTTTTTTGGGGCTATGAGTTTAGAGTTATTTGGGGATGATGGTTTAGGGCCCTTTTGTCTATGGATTTTGAGTTTTTTATGGTATACAGTTTTATGATTTTTTTGAGGATAGAGTTTTATGGTTTTTTTAGGGCTGAGGGTTTTGTTATTCTTAGGGCTGAATGTTTTTCGTTTTTTGGGGATGAGGGTTTTTGGGATTCTTGGTGATGAGGGTTTTGGGTGTTTTAGGGATATAGGTTTTGGGATCCATTGGTGAAGAGGGTTTATTGATTATATAGGACCAATGGTTTTGGAATATTTGGGGTTGTGGGTTAATGTTGTTGGTGGATGAGGGATTATGACATTTACAGGGATGACGGTTATTGTTTTTTAGGGATAAGGATTTAGGGTTATTCGGAGATAAGGTTTTATGATTTTTTAGGGATGAAGGTTTACAGATTTTATGAGCTTGGGGATTAATTTTTTATAGGTCTTGGAGTTTCATGTTTTCTAGGGCTGATGGTTTTATGTTTTTTACGGCTAAAGGATCTGGGTATTTGGGTGCATAGAGTTTGTGGGGATTTATAAGGGTTTACAGTTTTTTATTCACGGCCCCATCCCCATATGTTATACCCCTCCTAGGTCGGAAATGTGAGAAAAGAGATAATGACCCCCCGAGTACAACCACTAGATGTCACTGGGTAAGAGACTAGCACCGAGGGTAGCGTAAACATAAAAATGGAAGGCTTTACCCTATAAGAGAACACATATGAAAGAGAGAGATATGAAATACACCAACCAAATCCAACTCAAACAGAAATATATAATAGATCTCATGTACACATGTGTAATGTCATAAAAAAATACTACAATTATGATGTGAAAACTGCAGATACCATAGGAATGTAAAAATAGTAGCAACCGTGAAACCCAGACAACTCTTGATGCCATAAGATTGTAGTAACCTGACTGATCTCCATCATGCTCCATGTTACCTGAAAAAAAAATTCATATAGATAGGGTGAGTAAAAAAGTATACTCAGTAGGATCCTCTTAGATGCCTCACATGCAAATCTAAAGAGAGAATGCTAAAGCATAGTGAACAACAAGATAAACTAACTTGTCACCTAAACATGTATACTTATATCCCACCCTCACCATGGATACTCTCACCAAGTATCACATACAAGTGTATATTATATTATAATGAATAAAAAGGGGACCCTGCTACCACTTCCCCACTGGTTTTCACATTTCCCAAAAGTCGTATGTCCTAAGAATCTCTCTCCAAAAAACATGCCCGCAGACACCTAATCGATGCACCACAACATGCTCATTTTGAAAAAAACCCAACACTTCCATGTAAGCAAAGTAACTATGTAGTTTTTGGGAGGCCCCACATGTTGCATAATGTGTATCATATGCCAGGAATTATAACTCAGGCTATTATAGCCCACACACCAAGTAAGGATCCTAATGGCATCATAGCCTATAAATGTTACACATATAGTAGTCCATAAGAAACTATATCAAGAATATATGTGTGTGAATAAACACAAGCCATTACAGCTCTCTACACAAATATATGTGGAGAGTTAATCAATTAACTACCAGCACATGTAACTACCAAGATAAAAGAGCAGGGCCAAAGGGGGTAGTCATCCATCCATCCTCCCACCAAAATGTTAGGGAAAACACCCCCAGTGCTTAGAATTTCTGGGGTGCCAGTTTCCCTAACTGATGTGGTGGAATAGCCTATAGAAACAAAAAAAGTAAAAAATATACTATATCTCATAACGACACTATGGGAATAACCTAGTCCTAAACTCATCTGCAGCTAACGTCTCTCGGACTCACAGCTACCTCTTCGATTATTAAGTATCCTATATGCACACAACCATTTAAATAGCTTGATTACATTCCTTCTTTATCTTTTTATCAGTTTCACAGAAGGATCGTTAATTCAGTCAACATTAAATTACTATTAACTATTTCCACATTATATTTCATTAGTACCTCACCCAAAGTCCACAATTCCATCAAATTGAAACCTCAGCATTGCATCCAAGAAATCTCCAACCCCATTTGTTAAAATCATTTATTCAATAAATTATTTAATTTTTTTTACTTTCATATATTCCCAAGAATTCAAGAAAAAAATTATATTCTACTAAACACAAGGGGGATCAACACATAGAGTAGATGAACTATTTGTCGAGTCATTTATTCCTATAGAAAGATCGTAGATCCGTCCTCCCTTAAGATGAAAAATCAGTAAATCATGTGGCATACCAGACGTGTCATCACCTCTTTTGGAAGGAAGGTATGCAATCTAGATTCATTGATCCATGGGGAAATTAAGGAAGATAAATAACCGACAATAAACAACAAACATCCAAACATTCACATCTATCCAATTCTTTCATTCCTAGTATGCTCCCGGACACCCACATGTATAAACAGATTCATCTCACCACTCTAGGAGTCAACTACTACAACAACCAATAGGACTTTATTCCCCCACATATCACAACAGCCAACCAAAATCACAACACAACACATGTAGCATGAAAACAAACATCATATCAATTATGTTCCGGCCCTTAAACAAGGAATCTAACATTCAAACACAATGAGCTCTCACAACTCCATGAATAAGGCTCTTGCCCTTTACAAGAAAGTGGGTAACTCATAACCCTACCAAGAATTAACTTTTTATCGAATATATAGTTATTTAATCCATCTATAATTAACCGATTTATAATTTTCAGGTTCAAACTATGAGAAACCTAAACAACATGCTATCACAAATTTAGTAAAGATGCTAACTACATTTATTTTATTAACATAAATTACAAATCAACAAGAACAACAAGATACATTTACATGCCTCGTTATCATTATCCTAACAATTATCAATTAATTTTCATCTTTACGTTGTTTACCATTTTACATCATGAACGAAAATCAAAACAAAGTAAGCATAAATAACACAAAATATTGCATAACAAGTGGAAATAACCTACGATAGATATCAATTTATTTATCTGATTCAAATGTTAATTATATCTATTTAATTGTGATCCAGTGGTCTAAAACATGTTAACTCTACATCCCATGTAAACAAATAGAGAAGAAACAAATCCCCTACTTCAAATAGTTCTTGAATTTTTTATACGAGGACGATCCACACAACGAATTAGGGTCTCCTCACTTTGTGACAACTACATCCACCGAAGGACGCCGCGACATGACCACACCATCCAAAAGCCATGAAAAGTCAATTAGGAACTCAGAAATAACATTCCATAAATGGGAATGGAGAAACAGAAGGATATGAACCCAAAAAAGGATGATAGATCATACCATATATAGAAGATTGATCGATACTTTTTGGTTTCCCAAAAAAAAAAGGGTGCACATGTAGTAAGAAGAAATTCAAGGGGAACCAATCCCAGGAGGAAAGTTTGATCATAGAACTCCTACAAGAAGGAAGGAAATGTTTGAGCATCTCACACCCAAGAACAAGGAGGGAGAACAAGGGAGGAAGATTTATCATCCCTTTAGAAGATTTAATGGAGCTGCAGCTTAAGATAAACTAGATTTTCCATTAAAATAGGATTTCATTAAACCACATGGTTTGACCAATTAATTACATGAAATGCCTTAAGAAAATTAATATAGGAATTATGGGCAATGAATAAAACATAAATACAATAATACCAGTCTTCTGATGTGTTATTGATCAAAGAAAATGTTAAATCAGTGAAACTGGAAAAATCTAGAAATTTGGAAAAAGAATAATGATTGATGTTGGATATAGTCTGCTGTAGGAAAGAGCCTACTATTTGAAATAGTCTACTTTTATGGAAACACTATTCAGACCAAGAAATTTTTCAAAGGTAATAGCCTGCTGTTTGATATAGCCTAATATTCTTGTAATAGTGTTCATGAACTAGAAATTTGGAAATGTGAATAACCTACTGTAGGACATAGCCTGCTGTTGGAAATAGCCTACTATTGGAAATATCCTTCTGTGTGGGAAACACTGTTCATGAACAAGAATGTTTTCAAATGGAATAGCCTTTTTTTTGAAATAGAATTCTGTTCAAAATATCTAGAAATTGTAAATAGCTTACTGTTCGAAATGGAATGTTGTTGGAAATAGCCTAATATTGGAAATAACCATATATTGGAAATAACCTACATTACTGCAAACACTGCTCGTGAACTAGAAATTTGGAAAAGTGTTCGGAATATTTCACCTTGACCTCCCAAAACACCTCAAAACCCAAATTTCCAAAATGTAATGGACCGGAGGTGTCTGGGACATTACATCAGATACCTCTCAAAACATTCTAAAACTCAAGAATTCAAAAAAAAAACCATAAGAAAAGTGGATTATGTACAACCATCTCGTATGATACCTCTCAATGTAAAACCACCCCGATTGATTAAAATGCTAGATCAAAACCTTGAAATTTGAGAACAAGGGAACAATCATTCCATATCCTAATATGTCAAGCATAAAATCACCTAAAAGTTACAAAAAAGAAATCATCAATGAAAAAAGTCAGCACAAAAACATAAAAAAACTCTTGGTACTAGACATGCATGTGGGACTCCCTCTGCAAATTATTCTCTTAAATTCTACTATGTCACCACATGACACGAACCATGGGAATAAAATTCCCACATAACACCTTCTACTTACGGACCTAGATCTCTATCGACATCTTCTTGATGGTCACATCATCATCAACATCAATCTCACACCATCGATGACATGTGAGTCATCATGAAGATAATGACGGAGATGTGAGTCATTATGGGATTAGTTTGCATTGTTTTTTCAGTATAAGCAATTAGGATCTATTTGGGGATGATGGATTAGGTTTTTTGGGGTAATGGTTTTAATTTTTATTTGGGATGAAGTTTTTGTTTTTTTGGCTATGGGCATAGGTTTGTTTTATGATGGTACAATGTTTTTTGGGTTGAGGGTTTAGGGATTTTGGGGTGTTGTGTGTTTATGATTATTTAGGGATGCGTGTTTATTGCTTAGGGGGTGTATGGGTTTATGTATTTTTGGAGGATGATTAGTTATGGTTAATTGGGGATGGGGGTTTAGATTATTTTATGCATACGAGATATGGTTTATTTGGGGCCATTGATTGATTGTCTTTTGGCAGTCGGTTTAGTGTTTCATGGTTCTGAGGGTTGACAGATTTATTGGGCTGGAGGTTTTGCTTTGTTTTGGGATGAGCGTTGAGTGATTTTATTGAAGAGGGTTGAGGGGTTTTGGGGGTATGGGGTTGTGGTTTTTTTAGGGATAAGTGTTGATGATTTTTTGGGGTTGTCGGTTTAGTGTTTTTTGGGATATGGAATTAGGGTTTGTAGGGGTATGGGTCAGGGTATTTTTGGGGAAAAGGGTTATTGGATTTATAGGGAATATGGTTTATAATTTTTAAGTGGTGAGGATTAATGGTTTTATAGATTTTATGGTTGGGTGTTCTTTGGGGATGATGGATCAGGGTTATTTGGGGTTGAGTGTTTATGTTTTATGGGGGATGGTGTTTTTTTTATGCGGGTGTGAGTTTTTGGGGATATGTGTCGAAGATTTTTTGGGATAAGGGTTGAGAGTTTTTTGGGATGAGGATTTATGGGTTTTTTTAGGATTGTGGTTTAGGGTTATATTGGGATGAGGGTTTAGAGTTTTTTGGGGAATGAGGGTTTTGTATTTTTTTGGGGTTTTTAGACTAATATTTTTTTAGGGATGATGGTTTTTTATGGTTGTCAAATTTTTGGGGTTCAATGTTTTTTGTATTTTTCATGATTATGGTCTTGGGTTTTTTGGTGGTATGTGTTTTGTGTTTCTTAGGTCTAATAGATGAGTGTTTTTTATTGAGGAGTATTTATTGTTTTTTGGCTGATGGTTGAGGGTTCTTTGGTGGTGAGGGTTTAAGGGTTTTTTTGGCTATGGGTTGATGGTTTTGGGGGGGGGGGTTAGGGTTTAGGTTTATTTAGGGATGAGTATTGAGGGTTCCTTGGGGATGATAGTTTATGTCTTTTTGGGGATGAGGGTTTATATGTTTTTTGATGAGGGTGGAGGGATTTCTGATGAAGAGACCTTAGTATTTCTTGGAGATGAGGGTTGATGGATTTATTTTGTTTATGGTTGAGGGTTCATAGGACTTATGGGTAAGGGTTTTTTATGGAATGGGGTTTAGAGCTCTATTATGGTTGTGTGTTTAGGGTTTTATTTGGGGCTAAGGGTTTTTAGTTTTTTGTGGAAATGGGTGTTGAATTTCTTGGTGCAAAGGGTATATGGTTTTTTTGACAATGATGATTTATGGGTTTTTGGGAAATGTGATTTGGGTTTTTTGAACTTCTGGGAGTAAGTATTCATCAAGATGAGGTTCTAGGGATTTTTGGGTCACGGGGTTTAGGGATTTGTGGGGATGAGGGTTCAGGGTATTTTGGTGCTGTGGTTAAGGGGTATTTTGTGGTAGGGTACTAGGGCCTTTTCAAATGAGGGTTCAGAGATTTTTAGTGTTTATAGTTTAGGGTTTTGGGGGGTTGATGGTTCAGGGTTTGTTGGTTCTTTGGGTTTTTGATGTTTTATGGATAAGGGTTTAGGGATTCTTAGGTATGTGGTTTCATTATTTTTTGGGCTCTAGGTTTGGGTTATTTTGGGGTTGAATGTTAATGTTTTTTTTGGGGAATGTGGTTTTATAGATTTTTTAGGATGAGGATTTAGGGATCTTTTTTGAGATGAGGGGTCAGAGTTTTATGGGGATAATTTTTGATGTTTTTTTAGATAGGGTATAAGACGTTGTGGGGGATGAGTATTCAAGGTTTTTATTGGAATAAATGGGGGGTTTTTTTATAAGGGTTCATGGTTTTTCGTGGATAATTTTTGAGGGTTTTGTGGGGTAGAGGGTTGAGTTTGTTTAAGATTGGAGGCTATGGGATTCTTATTTGATGATGTTTTAGGGTTTTTTAATGATAGGGGATTAGGGTTTTCAACGGATTAGGGTTTGATTTTTTTGGGGTATTGGTTCAGCATTTTTTGGGAATGTGGGTACAAGGTATATTGGGACTATGGGATTGATGTTGTTTAGGTTGAGGGATCAAGGATTATTTGGGCTGATGTTTAAGTGTTATAAAATATTAGGAATCAATGATTTTTGAGGATTACAGTTTTGTAATTTTTGGGGTTTTGGGTTTAGTGTTTTTTGTGGATGAGTGTTCTATGTTTTTTGGGGATGAGGGTTTAGTGTTTTTGGGGAATGGTGTTTATGTTTTCTTGGGATTGAGGGTTTACAGATTATTAGGGATGAGGGTAAAGTGTTTTTGGGTTGATAGTTTAGGGTTTTCTGGGACTGGGTGATGATTTTGTTTTGGGGCTAAGAGTTCATGGTCATTTTGGGTTGGGGGATCAGGGTGATTTGGGGATGATGGTTATGGGTTTTATGGGGATGATTGGTTTTTGTATTTTGGGACTGAGTGTTCATAGATTTTTAAGGATGGTGTTTTAGGGATTCTTGGAGCCCTGAGTTAGGGTATTTTATGCTCAATGTTTATCTTTTTTTGGAAAAGGGATTATGGTTTTCTTGGGCATAGTGTTTTGGGTTTTTTTGCAGAATAGAGTTTTGGGTTTTTTGGGCATAGTGTTTTTTGTTTTTTGCATATGGGGGTATGTGATTTGGTAGTTTTGATGTTTTTTGGTTATTTTGGGATGAGGTATTAGTGTTACTGGGGCTTAGGGATTAGTGTTTTATTGGTTGAGGGTTTTTTGGGGAAAAAATGTTGGTTTGTTTATGTTGAGTGGTGTTGGGTTTTTATGAATTGGGGGTTTTGTGTTTTTTTGGGGATGATCGTTTATGATTTTTTTGTGGATCATAGTAATGTTATTTTGGGGTATAATCATTTATTTTTTTTATGAGAGTTTAGAGTTATTTGTGTATGTGGGTTAATGGTTTTTTACGCTAATGGTTTAGGGTTTTATAGGGATGAGGGTTTTGGGTTTTCAGGGGATGGTGTTTAGGTTATTTTGGGGATGAGGTTTGAGAGTTTTTTTGGGATGAGGGATGAGGGTTTTTTTTAGGGTTGTGGGTTGAGAGAATTTAACGTTTGAGGGTTTATTGATTTTGGGGATTGTGGATTATTTTTGTATTAATGGGTTTAAGGATCCCAATAGATGAGGTAGTAGTATAGTTTTTGGGTTAAAGGATTCAAGGTTTTTGGGTGTGGGGTTTGGGTATGTTTGGGGATTTGAGTATATATTATTTTTGGGATTAGTGTTGATGGGGTTTTATGGCTGACTATTGATGGTTTTTTGGGGGATGGTGTTTATTTTTTTTGGATGAGGGGTGTGGGTTATTGAGGATATGGGTTGAGGATTTTTTGGGCTAAGGATTGAGAGTTTTTTTGGGGGATGAGGGTTTTTTGTTTTTGGGGAGTATGTGGTTGAATATTTATTTAGGGATGATGGTTCTTTATGGTTGTGAGTTTTTTTGGGTTCGATGTATTTAGGATTTTTTTGATTAAGGTCATGGGTTTTTTTGGTGCTATGTGTTTTCTGTTTCATAGGACTAATACATGAGTGTTTTTTATTGATGATTATTTATTGTTTTTTTCATTATGGTTGAGGGTTTTTTGGTGGTGAGGGATTAAGGGTTTTTGTCTCAAAGATATGAAGGGTTTTGGAGGGGGGGGGTAGGGGTTTAGGTTTATTTATGGATGAGGATTGAGGGTTCCTTGGAGATGATTGTTGATGGATTTTGGGGATGAGTGATTATATTTTTTTGTGATGAGGGTGGATGAATTTTTTATGAAGAGGCCTTAGGTTTTTTTTCGAGATGAGGGTTGATAGATTTATTTTGTTGAGAGTTGAGGGTTTTTAGTACTTCTGGGTAATGGTTTTTTATGGAATGGGTTTTAGAGCTCTTTTAGGGTTGTTTGTTTATGGTTATTTTGGGGGGATAGGGGTTTTTAGTTTTTTTGGCTATGGGTGTTGAATTTTTTGGGGAAAAGTGTTTATGATTATTTTTTCTAGGATGATTTATGGGTTTTTGGGAAATGTGATTTGTGTTTTTTAAACATATGGGATTAAGTAATCATCAGGATGCTGTTTTAGGGATTTTTCGTTCATTGGGATTAGGGATTTGTGGTGATGAGGATTCAGGGTTTATTGGTGTTGTGGGTAAGAGGTATAATGGGGTAGTGTTCTAGGGCCTTTTCGAATGAGGTTTCAAAGATTTATAGGTTTACTGTTTAGTGTTTTGTGGGGTTGATGGTTCATGGTTTGTTGGTTCTTTTGGTTTTCAATGTTTTAGGGATAAGGGTTCAGGGGTTCTTAGCAATGTGGGGTTCATTGTTTTTTGGGCTCTGGGATTGGGTTATTTTGGGGTTGAATGTTCATATTTTTTTGGGGAATGTGGTAATAGAGATTTTTTAGGATGAGCATTTAGGGTTCTTTTTAGAGATGAGGGTTTGAGGTTTTATGGGGATAATTTTTGATATTGTTTGGATAGTGTACAAGACATTCGGGGTATGAGTATTCATGATTTTTATTTAAAAAAATGAGGGTTTATTTTGGCTGAAGGTTCAGGGCTTTTTTGTGGATATGGGTTGAGTGTTTTGGGGGGTAGATGGTTGCGTTTTTTTTAAGATTTACGGTTATGGGATTATTATTGGTTTAGGTTTTAGGGTTTTTTAATGACAAGGGATTAGGGTTTTTAATGGATTAGGGTTTAATTTTTTCGTGGGTAGTGGTTCAACATTTTTTGGGAATGTGGGTACATGGTATTTTGTGACTATGGGTTTGATGTTGTTCTGGTTGAGGGTACAATGATTTTTTGGGATGATGTCTAAGGGTTATAAAGGATAAGGCATAGTGATTTTTGGGGATTATAGATGTGTATTTTTTTGGTGTTTTGGGTTTAGTGATTTTTGTGGATGAGTGTTCTATGTTTTTTGGGGGATGAGGGTTTAGTGTTTTTGGGGAAATGTGTTCAAGTTTTCTTAGGATTGAGGGTTTACGGATTACTAGGGCTGAGGGTAAAGGGTTTTTGGGTTGATAGTTCAGGGTTTTCTAGGACTGGATGATCATTTGTTGTGGGTCTAATAGTTTAGGGTTATTTGGGGTTGAGGGCTCAGGGTGATTTGGGGACGATGTGTATGGGTTTTATGGTGATGAAGGGTTTGTGTATTATGGGACTGAGGGTTCATAGGTTTTTTAAGGATGGTGTTTTTTGAATTCATGGAGCGCTGGTATTAGGTTATTTTTGTGCTCAATGTTTGCTTTTTTTGGGACAAGGGATTATAGTTTTTTGGGGCATAGTGTTTTGGGTTTTTTTTCAGAAGTGGGTTCTGGGTTTTTTGGGCACAGTGTTTATTGTTTTTTTTGTGGATGGTGGTTTATTATTTGGTAGTGTGGATGTTTTTTAGTTATACTTGGATGAGCTATTAGTGTTTTTGGGGCTTAGAGAATATGGTATTATTGTTTGAGGGTTTATTGGGGAAAAAATTGATTTTTTGTTTATGTTGAGTGATGTGGGGTTTTTTTGAATTGGCGGATTTGTGTTTTTTTGGAATGATAATTTATGATTTTTTTGTGGATCATAGTATCGGTTTTTTTTCTTGATAATCATTTAGGTATATTTTTGATTATATTTTAGAGTTATTTATGTATGTGGGTTTATGATTTTTTAGGATAATGGTTTAGGGTTTAATAGGGATGTGGGTTTTGGGTTTTCAGGGATGGGGATTAGGTTATTTACGGGATGAGGCTTGAGTGTTTTTTATGAGGGATGAGGGTTTTTTAGGGTTTTGTGTTGATATAATTTTATGTTTGAGTGTTTATTGATTTTGGTGATTGGGGATTCATTTTGTATTAATGGGTTTCGCGATCCCATTAGATGGGGTAGTAGTATAATTTTTGTGATAAAGGCTTCAGGGTTTTTGGGGTGGGGATTTTTGTATGTTTGAGGATTAGGGTTGATGGGTTGTTATGGATGATTGTTGCTGGTTTTTTTGGGGTGGACATAATAGGTTTTTTTTGGGGATAACATTTTGGTGTTTTTAAAGGATAAAGATTGTTATTTTTTGGGGCTGAGGGTTGAGGGTTTTTTTATTATAGTTGAGTTTTTTTCTTTGTGATTAGGTTTGAGTGTTTTTTAAAGACGAGGGTATACAGTTTCTTTAGAATGAGGTTATAAGTTTTTTTGTGTAACTAGGGTTTATGAATTTGGTGTTTGAGGGATTATAGTTTTTCTAAGACTATGGGTTGGTTATTTTTTAGAATGACGGTTTGGGGTTTTTTGGGTATTCCATTTATGGATTTTTAGGGATGATGGTTTTGGGTTTTTTGGGGATGAGAATTTATGGGTTTTTGGGACTGAGGGTTAATGATTATTTTGGATGTGGGTTTAGTGGTTTTTATTGATTATGTTTGTGGATTTTTGGGGATGATTTGATGGTGTTTGGGGGGGCTGAGTGTGGGGGTTTGATGGGGGGATTTTTTTCTGTGTTTGATGGGGTTGAGGGTTTAGGTTTTCATGGTGATGAATATTGATTGTTTTTTTGTAAGAGTTGACTATTTTTTAAGGCCATGGTTTACATGATTTTATGGTCTAAGGATTGAATGAATTTTGTGGATGTGGGTTTAGTTTTTTTGGGCATATGATTTTTGGGTTTTGGTTCTGAGGGGTGTATTTTGGTTTAGAATTTATATGGTGTGTTGTGGCTGAGGGTATAGTGGTTATTTAGGATAAATCATTAATGTTTCTTTTGGATGAGTTGAAATTGTTTTTCATGGGAATGTTTTTATGTTTTTTGGGTGATTTGGGTGTTAGGGTTTTGGGGGATGAGGGTTTAGGGTTTTTTGGGAGGAGTGTTTATATTGTTTTGGTGTAAGATTAGGGTTTTTAGGGATCATGGGAGGTGTAGTTTTTGTCCTTTGTGTAAATGGGTTCATGGGGTTGAAGGTAAGTATTTCTTGCGGCTGAGGGTTCATTGATTTTTGACGTTGTGGGTCAATGGGGGAGGGGGGATACAAAAGGGTATCAGGGGGGTTTTGGGATTGAGGGTTTAGGGGGGGTTATTGGGGTTGAGGGTTTGAGAATTTTATATGGATTAGGGTTGTGGGATTTTACAGATAAGTGTATATCATATTTTAGGTCTATTGAACATTCATTTTTTGGTGCCAAGGGGTTAGGGTTTTTTGTATGTGGGTTTATGTTTATTTGGGTATAATGGTTGAGGGTTTCTTGGGGCCATGGGGTGGGGGATTTTAAGGATGTTTTGTGGTGGTTTTTTGGGGCTGTGGTTTGGGGGTTCTTGGGGACATGCGTTAGGGTTTTTTTAATGATTATATTTTGGGTTTTTGTGGCATAGTGTAGAGGTTTTTGTGGATGAGAGTTTTGTGTTTTATCAGTTTAAGTGTTGGGTGTTCTTTGAGTGTATTTTGGGTTTTATTGTGAAGGGTTTTTTATGAATGAGGGTGAGAAAATTTTTGGGATTTAGGGTTGTGGTTTTTTTAAGTTTACGGTTGATTGTTTTGTGTATGGGATGGTGTTTTTTTGGGATGATGGTAGAGGGAATTTTTGGGCTTGTGGTTTAGTGTTTTTTTGGGACTAGGGTAGAAGGTTTTCTAGGGATCAGTGTTGATGATTTCTTGGGGATAATTGTTGAGTGTTTTCTCGGGTAGAGGGATTATGGTTTTTTGGGTGTGAGGGTTGGGGGTTTTATGAGGCTAGGAGTCTTTGGTTTTCTAGGGCCGAGGGACTAGGTATTTTTAGAGAAACGTTTTTATGCTAATTTGAGCTTAGGGTGGCATTGTTTTTGGGGTATTTGAAATATAAATTTTTGCAATGATAGTTTAGGGTCACTGGGGCTGATGCTTTAGGGTTTTATTGGGGATGATTGTTTAGGGTGTTTTGGGGATGAGGTCTTATGGCCTCTTTAGGCTAAGGGTTTAGGATTTTGTTGTGATTAGGGATTAGTGTTTTTAGGGATTGATCATTTAATGTTATTGTGGTTTTTTGTTGAGGGTTCTTTATGGATGATGATTGAGGGTTTTCTCGGGATGAGGGTTAAGGGTTTTTTGATTTGAGTGTTGAAGGTTGCATGGGGTTGAGTATTGAACGTTTTCTATGGATTATGGTTGAGTGTTTTTTGCGGCTGAGGGTTAAGGGTTTTGTGGGTTAGGGTTTAGTTTTTTTTTGACCTGGGGTTTATGGTTTCCTAGTGATGATGTTTTAGGGTTTATTGGGACTGAGTTTTTATGGATTTATGGGTCTAATAATTTAGTGTTTTTTGGGAATGAGAGTTTACAATTTTTTTACTACGGATTTTGGGTTTTTTAAGCCTAGGGTTTTGAGTTTTTTGTGTTGAAGGTTTATGTTTTTTCAGGTATGGCAGATGAGGGTTTTTTGGGGGCTCTGTTTTGATGGTGTGAGGGGATGTAGGTTTAGGTATTGTTTGGAGTTAGGTTTTAGTTTATTTTTGGGGATTTGTGTAGAATAGTATTTAGTGTTGAGGGTTGATGGTTTTTGGGGATCATGCTTCTAGATTTTTTGGGGATGAGGGTTGAGGGATTTTGGATACATTGTGTTGGTGGTTTTTTGGGGAATAGGGTATATGGTTTTGTTGCGATGATGGTTCATAGATAATTTTTTATATGTGGGTTGAGGGTTTTTTGTGGCTGAGGGTTGAGGGTTTTGGGGGGATAATGGTTTAGGGTTTTTGGGTATAAGGGTTGATGGTTTATTGAGGTTGATGGTTAAGAGTTTTTTATGGATTTGTTTATAAGTTATTTTGTGGTTGAGGGTTGAGTATTTTTTGGGATTTAGGTTTGGGATTATTTCGGGGATGAGGGTTGATGGTTTTATACCCTCAGGGATTATGGTGTTTTGGGGTTGAGGGTTTTTTTGGGCCGAGGGTTTATTGTTTCATTGGGATGAGGGTTGGGAGTTTTTTCTAGGTAAGTGTGTAAGGTTTTTTGGGGGGAGTGTTTAGGGTTTTTTATGGATGACAGTTATAATGTTAATAGGGTTTTTGGAAGTTTAGGGTGTTTCAGGGTTTTATTATATTTTATGTTTTTTTGGGTTTTAGGTACTTTTATGATTTAGGTTCTTTAAGGATGATTTTTGGATATTTTACGGAATTTCTAGGGTTTTTATGGTTTTTATCATTTTATGGGATTTTAATGTTTTTAGGGGTTTTTAGGGTATTAGTGGTTTTAGGTATTTTTAAAATTTATTATGGTTTTTTTGGTTTATAGGATTTGTGGATTTTTAGGTATTTTGGGGGTTTTTTCGTTTTGGGGGTTTTTAATTTTTTTTGGTATTTCAAAGTACCCAACCCCAATGAACTCTAAAACCACAGCCAAAACAGCCAAAACAGCCAAAATCTCCCTCCCTAAAAAACAATCAACACTCTAGTAAAAAATATCCTCAATCCTTTTCCCCAAAAAACCTTGAATCCTATCTCCATATGAAACCAAAACCCTCCACCCCAAAAAATTGTAAACATTCTTCCCCATAAAACTCAATCCACTATGTAAAAACCCTAAACCCTTAGACCCAAAAGACCATCTAACATCTTCCCCAAAAACCCTAAACTTCAGTCCCCAATAACCCCAAACCCTCATCCCCAAAAAATGCGAAACCCAAAACCCCAATAACCAAAAACCCTTATCCCAAGAAAACCCTAATTCGTGAGAAAAAAAAATATAACCCCTCAACCCAAAAACACATAAAACAACATCCCCAAAAAATAATAAACCCTAATGCCCAAAAAATAGTAATACCTCACCCAAAAAAACCATAATACCCATTCCAAAAAAACTCTAAAACCTCAACCCCAAAAACTAAGAACCCTTAGCCCCAAAAACCCTAAACTGCAAGCCTCAAAAAACCATAAACCCTACTCCCAAAAAACACTTTACAATCTTCCCTAAAAACCATAAAAATTTATTAAAAAACAACACTAAACTGCATGAACAAAAAAAACCTCATCAATCTTCCCCAAAAAAACATAAATCATGAATCCCAATAAACCCCAAATACTCTTCCCAAATTTTTTTGAAACACACTACCCCAAATAACCCTCAACCCTATACCTGAAAAACATTTAATCCCATGCCAGAAAACATAAACCATCAACATTAGAAAGCTTAATCAATCTTCACCACAAATCCTTTAATCATGAGAACCAAAAAAACCCAACACCTTCATATCAAAAAACCCTAAACCATCATTTGATGAAAAAAATAAAACCTCATACGTAGACAATAATAAACCATAATCTCCAAAAATATTTATAAACACTCAGTCCCAAAAAATCCATAAACCCTTATACGCAAGAAACCCTAAACCATCACACCCAAACAAACCCCTAACATAATCCCCAAAAAAATCTCAACCCACCCTCCAAAAAACCCTCATCCCTCAGTAAAAAAAACTGTCAACCATCAACAAAGAAAAACCTTCCCCCCTTATCCCTAAAAAAATTAACCATATGCCCCCAAAACCCCCAAAACTCGTCAGACCTCTACCTCAAAGAAAACATCAGCCACCATCCCCAATAATCCTCAACCCTAATCCCCCAAAAAACACAACTCTCAGCCACAAAAAACACTCATACCACATCCTCAAGAAAACCACAAACATAAGGCCTAATAAATCTAGGACACTCATCCCAAAAAATCTAACTCTCATCCCCATAAAACCCTCACCCATCAGCACCAAAACTCTCAAACCCATGTCACTAAAAAAACTCTAAACATCCATTTCCCAGAAACATGTAAAACTAAACCCCAAGAAATCATAATCTCAAGTCCCAAAGAAAACATCAACCATATGAAACAAAATAATTTAAACCCACTTCCACGAAAAATCTTCCAACCTCGTCCATAAAAAAACCCTTATCCCTTATCCATAATAAAACTGACATCCCCCCAAAACCCCCCCTTCAAAACTCACCCTCAAAACTCCCTCATTCCTCTGACCCAAAATACCTTAACCATCATCCCAGATAAACCCTCATCTTTCAGTGTCAGAAAACCCTCAACCCTCATCCCTAAAAAATAATCCACCATCATCCTCAATATGTCCTCAACCCCCATCCCAAAAAGACCTGAACCCTCATCCCTTCTAGGTTATTATCTCATAGCCACAAAAAACCAGCATCCCAAATTCCCCTATAACCCTCAACCCTCATCCATATAAACCCATCAACATATCTCCAAAAAATTACAACTCCCTAATCCCAATTAATCTCTAAAGACGCATCCCCCAAATACCCTAAAAACTTATCTCCACAAAAATCAAAACCCTCATCCAAGAAAAACACTATAACCCTTGAACAAAAAAAATATGAAAACATTATCCCGAAAACCCCTACACCATCATCAATGGAAAACCATAAACCCTCTATCCTATGAAACCTTAATCATACATACCAGAATATAACTAAACAAGCATTCCCAAAAAACATATAAAATTGTCTACAAAAAACCCTAAACCCTCTTCCACTAAAACCCTTAAACCCTTGGATGAAAAAACAAAACATAAACCCTCATTCCCAAATAATCATAAATCATCATCCCCCAAAAACCATTACCCATAAATCCCCAAAAACAATACATTGTCATCCCCAATATAATCCCTAATCCTTGAGGGCCAAAAAACCCTAGTCCATCATTCCCCGAAAAATTATATACCCCCATCCAAAAAAAACCTAAACACTAATCCCCAAAAAACCCTAAACTCACATCCCCAAAAATACCATAAGCACTGAGGCCCAAAAATCATAACACTATTCCCCAAAAAAATTAGCCCTAGAAACTAAATACCCTCAGCAAAAAAAAAATCTAAACATTGGGCCCCCAAAAACTACAAAACAACAGCCCCCTAAAACTACAAACCGACACCTCAAAAATTAAAGAATCCTCAGCCCCCACAAAATATTAATCCCTCATCCCAAAAAAATCCTTAAACCATGAGCCCCAAAGAACCCTAATCCCTAAACCCCAAAAAATGAAAAACCGCAACCCAAAACCATCCAAATCCCTCAACCCCATAAAACACTAAACAGATCCCTAAAAACCCCAATATATTCGGACAAAAATAACAAAAAACATAATCCACCAAAACCCTAATCCCTTAGCCTCCAACAAATGAATCCACCAGCCGAAGAAAACCATAAAAACTAAAACCTAAAACACATAAAACCAAAATCATTTAGCTCTAGAAAACCCTAATCCCTCAGGCTCAAAAAACCCTAAACCCTCATCCCTAAAAAACCTAAACAGTTTTCTATAAAAAAATAAAAAATACCACCAAATTAAAATCCATGATCCATTTTCACAAAAATACCTAAACCCTTATCTCAAAGAAAACCCCAAACCCTCAGCCCCACAAAACCCCAAACTCAGAGCCCCAAGAAACCCCATCCTCATTGAACCCCTTAGCCCTAGAAAACCTCAACCCCTATCACCAAAAAACCCTAAACCATACGCTCAAAAAAAGCCAAAATCAACATCCCTAGAATAATCTTAGTCATCATCAGTAAAATCCCAAAACCCACATCCATAAAAAATCCTCATCCCTCATTCCAAAAAACCCTCAACCCTAAGCCATAGATAATCTTCAACCCTAATTCAAACAAAACCCTCAACCTTCTTCACAAAAAAACCGTCAACATCAAGAAAAAACAGAATACCTCAACCCCCAAAAATAAAGACCTCATCCAAAAAACTACAAATCCTCATCCTAAAAAAAATATTAAACGTGTAACCTCGTATAACCCTAATCTATCAAAAAAAACACAATATAACCATACCCTAAAATCATTCAACCATCAATAATACGAATCCCTCAAACCTCTGACCTAACACCCCCAACAATCATTCCAAAAAACACTAAACCCTCAGCCTGAAAAAATTCTCAACCCTCACCCAAATATCCAAAAAACTATGCCCCCAAATCCATCAAATCTCAAGTCGAATAAACCCTCAAACCAAACCCTGAAAAATATCAAAACCCCCATCCCAAAAAAAGTCAACCCTCAAACACAAAAAATCCCTTATCCCAAGAAAAACCTTATCTCTTATCTATAAAAATCATCAACCGTCAACCACCCCATAACCCTTTACCATCTTCCCTAAAAACCCTCAACCCTTAGCTACTAAAAAAACTATACACTGAGCCCAAAAAACACTCAACCCTTGGAATCAAAAAACATAAAACCCTCACCCCCAATAAACCCAAAACCCTGATCCCCAAATAACCCTTTACCTGTATCCCCAATAATCCCTAAACCCTCAGCCCAAATAATATCTATACACTAAAAAACAAATAAATCTAAACCCTCTACCCCAATAATCAATAAAACCAATTCCCCTAAAACCATAAAAACATAGCCTTAAAAAGTGAAAACATTCCGACCAAAAAACCGCCATCCCCCCTCTACAAAAAACCTTCAACCCCCAACCCCATAAAATCATCAACACTCATTACCAAAAAACCTTAATCCCTCAGCCCCAAAACCCCTAAAAGATCAGGCCATAAAACACCAAAGATTGAGGCCAGAAATCCATTTTCCAAATCCCTATGAACACTAAACCCTTATCCACTTTGAAACCTTAAACTCTATTGCAAAAAAACCTCAGAACCCACATCCCCAAAAAACACACATCCCTCATCTTCAAAAAACACAAAACCCTCATCCCCAAAAAACACTCAACCCTCATCCCCCAAAAAACCCTCAACCCTAAAGCTTGAAAAATGATAAATTTCCCAAACTAAACAACCATCAAATATTGGCACCAAAAAAACCCAACCATCCCACAAAAATAATTTTATCCCTCATCTGACAAAAAACCCCTAAATACTCATTCACAAAATCTCTTGACGCTCATCCAAAAAAACCTAAACCCTAAGACCCAAAAAACCCATCAACCCATATCCCCAAAAATCGTGAACCGTCAACCTCAAAAAAACCAAAACCCTCAAATACAAATAACCCTCAATAATTGGCCCTAAAAATATCAACATAAAACCCAAAGAATACAAAATACATAACACAGAAAACCCAAAACACCCATCAACAAAAAACATAAATCCTCCCCCTCCCCAAAAAAACAAAAAACCATTATCAAATGAAAAAAATATTGCCTTAGCTAAAACACCCCTAAACCCTTTCCCCTTAAATCCATATACTATCAGTCCCAATAAACACAACTCACAAAGCCACAAAAACCTAATCCCTCAGTATTAAAAAATGGTAAACCCACAACCCCAAAAATCCTAGAACCCTCATCCCCAATAAAACATAACCCAAAACTCCAAAAATACATCAACACTCTTCCAAGAATAACCATGAATTCTTAGTCCAAAAAACACACAATTCATAGCATAAAAAATACAAAACCCTCACAACAAAAAATTTTTCAACAATTACCACAAAAAAACTATAATCACATCCTAAAAATCACAAAATCCCAATCCCCAAAATAAAATAAATCTGTAACCCCAGAAAAACATTAACCATAATCCCAATAATCACATAAACCCTTCACCCGAAAGAAACCAAATCCCTCATCCCCAAAAACCCATAAACACTATTCCCCAATAAACTCTAAACTCTTTTCCCAAAAAACACTACACCAAAGAAAATCCTATACCCCAAGAACCAAAGACTCTAGACAGTCTACACTAAAAACCCGCAACCCTTGATCTAAATAAACCAAAACTATCATTCCACAAAATAATTCACTCCTCATAAAAAAACATGAACCCTAAACCCCAAAAAACACTAAATCATGAGAACCAATAAGCTCTAAAACCTAATCCCTAAAAATCCTTAAAACATCATCCCTAAAATACCCCCAAACCTTATTCCCAAAAAACCCTAAATAGCCATCAACCCTTATCTTAAAAAAATACTCAACCCTTAGCCTCAAAAAACCCTCAACACACAACCACAAAAAAAAAATCATAAAAAATAACCCAAAAAATTACACATCCCTAAATGAAAAAACCATAAACATTCATCCCAAAAAAACACTATATGCTATACCACAAAAAATTAATCCAACAACCCAAAAAAACTTCAAACCCATATCCACATAATCCTAAACCCTCCACACAAAAAACCCCAAACCTTCAGCCTAAAAAACCATGAAATACTCAACAAAAAAAACAAATCCTATATTACCAAAAAAACCAAAACCATTATCCCTTTAAAACGCTCAACCCTCAACCACAAAAAACCCTTAACCATCCTCCTCAAAAATCCCCTCATCCATTATCAAAAAGAAAAATTCATAACCCTCATCCCAAAAAAACCATCATCCTTCATCCCCAAATATCCCTGAACACTCATCCCCAAAAATACTTCAACCCTCATCCCCTAAAAAACCATCAACCATCATACCTATAAAACCCTAATCCTTTAGCACTAAATAACAATCAACCCTCAAACCCAAAAAATTATCAATCCTTAAACTAAAAAAACCCACAACACTAAAAAAACTGTATTCACGCACACCAAAAAACAAAAACCCATAGCCCTAAAATATCCTTAACCCTCTACCCCAAAAAATACAATACCCTCATTCAAAAGAAAAACACTAAACCTTCATCCCTAAAAAAATCCAAATTAATCCCCATGAAAACATTAATTATCCACTCCAAAATCCCTCAAATATTATTCCCCAAAAAAAATAATCCCTCATCCCATAAAACATCAACTCTTAGCCCCCGAAATTCATCAACCCGCATCGGATATACCCTCAACACACACCCAAAAAATCATAAACCATCATTAAAAAAAACCCTGAACCCTCATCCATAAAAGACCCTAAACCCTCATAAATTGAAAAACATAAAACCTCTTCCCAAAAAAACCGCAAACTCTCGGTGCCAAAAAATCCAAAACACTCATCCCAAACTAACAATAAAACCTCAAACCCGAACACACTAAACACTAAACAAAAAAAACCCAATCCTTCATCCCTAAACAACCCAAAACCCCACCCCTATAAACCCTAAACCCAAATCCAAAAAAATCTAAACCGACATCCTATATATAATAATAGACCTCCATTTCCAAATAAACCAAAACCATAATACTTAAAAAACCATAAAACCTCATCCCAAAAAACCCTAAACCCTCATCCCCAAGAAACCCAAACAACCCATTCCTTAAACAACCCTCAACCTTAAAAAACCATAAACCCTAAACTCCAAAAAAAAAATCGCAGAGTTAAAAAACCTTCATCCCTTAGCTGCAAGAAAACCACATCCCCTATCCCTAGAGTGCCCAAAACATCACCCTCCAAAACCCTCAAACCAACATTCCTGAAAAAACCTCAACCCGTAGCCCCAAAAAACACATCAACCTCATCCATTGAAATCCTAATCCGTTATCCCCAAAAAAAACTATAAACCCTTCTGACCCAAGAAACCCCCAATGTCAGCCCAAAAAAAATTTCAACCCTCAACCTAAAAAACCTGCAACCATCAGCCCCCCAAAACCATTAACCCTTAGATTAAAAATACCTTAATCCCTCGGCCCCAAAATTCCATAATCCCTCATTCCCTAAATACTATAATATGTCAGACATAGAAAAACATAAAAACTAAACTCCAAGAAACCCTCAACCCCCATCCCAAAAAAACCATAATAACTCATCCCAAAACACAAGACCATCATCTCCAACAAACCCTAAACCCTCTTACTAAACAACAATTAATGTTTATCCCCCTAAAACCTATAACCTTCATCCCCAAAATAATCTCAACCCTCATACACACAAAAGACCTCAATACTCAGTACCAAAAAACATGAAACCCTCAGTCCAAATAAACCCTCATTCCTCTACCCAAAAAAGCCTAATCCCTCAGCCCAAAATACCCCTCAACCCTCAATCCTAATAAATTTTATACCCTCAACCCTAAAAACCATCAATCATTATCCCCAAAAAACCATTAAATCTAGGACCCACAATACCCTCATACCTCAACCCCAAAACCATCATATCTCGGCCTCAAAAAAACCTCATCCATCATCCCAAAATATCTCTCATCACATAGCTACAAAATACCCTCAACCAATGTCCCAAAAAAATATCAATCGTCAAAAAAATAAAATATTGAACCCTCAACCATCAAAACCAAAAAACCCAAAACACTCCTCCCTAGAAAATCCTAAATCCTCATTCTAAAAAAACCTTAAAACGTCAATAACTAAGAACCATAAAAAACCATCACGAAATAACCCTTAGATCATATTCAAAAAAATCCTTGAACCCTCATCCCAAAAAAAACTAAAACCATCATCTAGAATAACCCCCATCCTATATCACCAATAGACACTAAACCCCATGAAAAATAAACAACATCAACACTCACCCAAAAAATCCCAAAACAGTGACCCCAAAAATCCCAAAAACCTCATCCCCCATAACCCCTAAACCATTCGTCATAAAGTACTCTCATCCCTAGAACCCAAAAAGCACAAGAACATCATCCTAAAAACACAAATGAATAATGAAACCAAATCCTCAAAAAAAACCATCAATAATAAATCCCAGAAAAACATAATTCCAATTTCCTAAAAATCCCTAAATTATCTACCACCAAAAAACACAATCAAACATCCTTAATGAACAGTAAAACCTAATCCCCAACAATCCCTCAACCATAATCCCCAAAAAAAACCCAGAACAGAAAGAAAAAAACCAAAAAAATCAACCCCCAAATCCCTACCACCACATCCCATGAAAATCAACAACCCTCATCCCTAAAAAACCATAAACCCTCATCCCAAAAAAACCCAATTCCATCGTCCTCAGAAAAATCGTAACTATCACCACAAAAAAACCCAGAAAACTCAGTCCCCAAAAAATCTAAACCCTCATCCCCAATAAACAAGAAACCCATAACATTATAAACCATCGACCCTCATCCACAAAACATTAAGTCCTCTGCCCCATAAAATAGTAAACCCTCACAATTAAAAAATCATAAACTGCCAGCCCCAAAAAACCAACATCACTCAGTACTAAAAAACCCAAAAATCTCAACCATAAATAACTATAAACAATGATCCATCAAAAAACATAAATGCTTATCTTTGAAAACCCTAAACACCTGGAAATAAAACCCTAAAACTTAATCCCCCAAACCCAAAACCATGTTCCCAAAAAAATCATAAATCAAAATCCCCAAAAAATACGAAACCCTCATCACCAAAAAAGGCCTAACCCCTCATCCCAAAAATAACCTTGTCCATCACCACATTTAAAACAAATACATCATCCCAAATATACCCTAAATACTCATCCCAAAAAACCCTATAAACTCATCCCCCCAAAAAAACCTAAACATCCAGCCAAAAAAATCCCTACAAATTCAACAACCAAAACCCCAAAACCAACACATCAAAAATATGAATCACTCATTCCAAAAACCATTAAACCAACAACCATAAAATAACCAAAACTCGCATCCCCAAAACGACTAAAACGTCATCAAGTTGAACCCCTGAATACTCAACCATAAAAACCCCCTATCAATCATACCCAAAAAAACACAAAAATCACAATAAATAAAACAAAACCCCACATCCTAAAAATACACTAAACCCATATCCCCAAAAATCCCTAAATACTAATCCCCCCAAACCCTATACACTAAGCCCCGAAAACCCCAAATCCATTATCCCCAATAAACCTTAAACATTTATCTCCATAAAACCCTAAAAACTCATCCCTAAGAAACACCAAACAAATAGAACCCATAAACAGAATACAATCACCCTTAAATTCATCTAAATATTCAATCCAAAATGTCCCTAATACCTCAACCAAAAAAACCTAAAAACTTGTACATAAGAAACCCTAAACCCCAATATCCAGAAAAACTCAACAATTGGCCCCAAAACCCACTTAACCTTATGGCCCAAAAAACCGGAAACCTCATAACGAAATAGAACTAAACTCTAATCCCCCAAAACCTTACAACCTCTTACCCCGAAACCATGAAAACAGAACCCCAAATAACCTAAACAATTAGAATTTGTTAAAAATCAATCATTATACCAAATAACAATATTCCCTCATCCCCCAGAATCCCAGAACCTGTATCCCCAAAAAATATGAACTATTAGATCCAGGGATCCTTGAACCCTCAGACCCAACATGACATAATCCCTCATTCCAAACAAAACAATAAACCCACATCAAAAAACCACCTAATCCCTCAGCCCCAAGAAAACCAATAACACTCAACCCAAAAAAACCCAAATCCCTAGTCACCCATGATCACTAAAATATGAACACATGTAAACCCTAAACCCTCATCCCCAAAAAACCCAAAACCATCAGACCCGAAAACAACTTTTACCACATCCCAAAAGACCCAAAAAATACAGGCCCAAAACATCCTAAAACCCCAACCACTAAAAATAAAAAAAAATTATCTGTCCCTATTAATCATAAACCATTATCTTGAAACCCCCTATAAATCATCATCCCTTAATAATCCTAAACCATCATACCCAATAAAAACCCTATTACCTAAACAATAAAAAAACATAAACCCTCCCCCCAAAAAAACCCAACCCCCATCCCCACAAAAACCATAAACCTTCCACCCAAAATAACAGTAAATCTTCACCCCAAAAAATCCATATCCACTCAGCCCAAAAAACCCACAACCCTAAGACATTAAAAAATATCACCCATCATACCGTAATGTATCATAACCCACATCTCCAAAAATACCTCAAACCTCAACACTCATCCCACAAAAACCTTGAAACCTCATCCCCACAAACCCCACAACCGTAATCCCTACAAAATCTCAATCCCATAGCAAAAATAAATCCTTATACCCTTTTAAAAAAATCCTAAACACGTATCCCTACAACAATATAATCCACAATCCATCGAAAACCCTAAAATCTAAGTGCAAAATATGTTGTTCACTAAATCAAAAAAAAATAAACCCCAATCCCTAAAAAACCATAAAACCTTATCCCAAAAAACCTTAACCCTAATACAAAAAAACTCAACCATTCGCCATAAAAAAAATCAAAACACATCCACAAAATAACCCTCCGCTCTCATCCACCAAAATACCATCAAACATTGACCACCAAAAATACTATACCCAAAATACCAAAAAAACCCTATAACCTCATCCAAATAATACCTCAACATTCATCCCAATAAATAAATAAACACTAAGTCTAAAATATCCCTCAACCATCAACACCAAGAAATGATAAACCCTCAAACAGAATAATCTCTAAGCCCTCATCCCCCAGACAACCAATACTATTACCTCCAAAAACCTAAATTGCCCTCCCATAAAAATGAAGAACCCAATGTCCCAAAAAATTGTAGACCCACATCCCCAAAAAAACCCTCATCCATCAACCCCAAAATAATATGAACCATCATCCCTACAAAATACATAAACATCAACCCAAAAAGTACTCAAACTATATAACCATAAATCCATCACCCTTCATTCGTAAAACACTCTCAACCTTTAATCCCAAAAATACATGAACCCTTATCCCAAAAAACAAATAACCCACTTCCCCAAAAAACACTAAACACATTCCCCCAATAACCACAAAGCCTTAGCCCCAAATAACCATAAACACTGCTCCACAAAAAAACCTGAAACACTTCATCCCCCAAAAACCCTAATACCCAATCCAAAAAAAATAAAACCCTTAGGACCAAAAACATTGAACCATATGACCCAATTATCCTTGAACCATTATCACCCAAAACCTCAAACCCTCATCACAAAAATATCATAATCTCTTATCCCCAAAAAACACTTTACAATCATCCCCAAAAAACACTTAAAACTAATCCCTAAAAAACATTAGCCTCAGATCCAGAAAAACCTAAACCCTCATCCCATGATTACCCTCATCCCCAAACCCTAAAAAAACCTAAACCATCATCCCTAAAAATCCATAAACCCTCATACTTATAAATACCTCAATCGAGAAAATGTTAAATGCTCATCCTCGAAAAGTAATACACAGACATCCCAAAAAATCCATAAACCATCATCCCAAGGAAACACTAATCCCTAACACCTTGAAAACTCAAAAACATTATCCCCAAAAAACCCCAAAACTCACTCCCAAAAAACCAAATCCATCCACAATAGAAAAACCTGAATCCCCAACCACATATAACCCTAAACACTCAGCCCTAAAAAACCCTAAAATAGTATCCCTAGAAAACCCTAAGCCCTTATATGAAGAATAGCTTAAACCCTCTGCTTCAAAAATCACTAAAAACACACCCCATGAAAACTATCTAACCTTATCTATAGATAACCCAAAACCATAATCCCATGAAAAACCAAAATTTTCAGCCATAAAAAAACCTAATCACACGGCTTTAGAAAACCATAAGATTTAAACCCCATAAAACACCATACCTCCATCCCAAAAATAACCAAATCTCTAGCCCTAGAAAAATCTCATCTCTCATCCTCAAAAACCCATAAAATCCATCAGATCTAGAATCCCATATCCCCTTCTAATAAAAACAAACAACAACCCATCGTCCAGAAAAACCTTCAACTATCACAACAAAACCCAAAACCTTGAGATTTCCAAAATCCTAAACCCTCATAACCAACAAACTTAAACACTCACCACCTTAAAACACTAAACCCTCAGCCCCACAATACCCTAAACCCTCATCCCCCCAAAAATTCCTCAAACCTCATCCCATAAAACCACTCAAACATCAACCCCCAAAACCCTACCCCTCAGCCTTTAAAAAACATCAACTCCTATTCCTACAAAACCCTCAACCATCATCCTAAAAAATATATTTACCCTTATCCCCTAAAAACCCTCAACTCTCAGTGCCAAAAATCCTCAACTCTAATCACCAGAAAACCGTAAAACAATATCTAATGAAAATCCTAAAGCATCATCCCATAATAACTAAAACCCTTAGTTGTGAAAAATCTCAAACCCTCATCCCCATAAATCCCTCCACACACATCCCCAAAAAACCTCACAACTCAATCCTAAAAGCTCTAATTCCTCATCCCCCAAAAACCCTCACCCCTAACCCCAAAAAACCCTCTACCATTATCCAAAAATAACGTAAACCTTCTACCCCAAATAAAATCATACCCCACAACCACAAAAAACCGAAACCCTCATACATAAAAAACCTGAACCCTTAACCCCCCAAACCGTCAAAAATCATTTCTATAAAACACTAAGATCTCATATTCAAAGAAACCTAATCCATTATCCCCAAAAAAAACCCTAACCATGCTCCCAAAAAAACTCAAACCTCATCACAAAAGACCCTAAAACATAAAACCCATAGAATCTAATCCCTAATATCCAAAAAACCCTAAACCCTCAGATCTCTAAATCCATAATCCCTCAGATAGAAAATATCAAAACCCCCATTCCCAAAAAACCATAAACCCTCAGACCCAGAAATTCCTCAAACCTCAAACCCAAAAAACCCACAACCATTAAATCCCATAAACCATCAACTATTATCCCAATAAAATTGATATTCGTAATCCACAAAACCACTCAACCCATAGCCCCAAAAATTCATAAACCCTAAACAATATGAAACTGTAGACCCCAAGCACAAAAAACCCAAAAATTTAACACCCCATAAACAATTAACACTCATCCACAAAATTCATTATCTCTTGACCCAAAAAATTCCTAAACCCACAACCCCAAAAAACACAAGAACCTCAAACAAAAACACTACAATCTCATTGACAAAAAAACTCAAAAACCTCTGTCCCAAAAATTCCAAAATGATAATCCCCAAAAAACTCTAAACCCTCATCCATGTGAAACCATCAATTCTAAACCCTAAATTCCAAATATGTCATCCCTAAAAAACTCTGACCCATCATCCATAGAAAAACATATACACAAAACCTTAAAAAATAAAATTCCATCATCCCCATAAATCACTAATCTCTCATCTCAAAAAAACCCATTAATCATATGCCTCAAAACCCCTAATACCTTAAATCCAAAAATTCCTATACCCTCACTCCCAAAAACCCTAAACATACATTCCACAAAAACACTAAACAATGATCCCCATGGAACCTTAAATCATCACCACCAAAGAACCCTAACCCCACACTCCCCCAAAACCTAAACCCTCAACACAAAAAAAAACCCAAACCCTCATCCCAAAAAATCTCAGACCCCAAAGCACCAAAAAAAACCCTAGACCCTCTGCACTAAAAATACTCATCGTATTCCCCAAAAACCCCTAAACCTTAAATCCAAAAAAAATGAACCGTAAACACTAAAATATACTAAACCATAAATCCCAATAAACCCTAAAACCTCATCTTCATGAAAATCTCAACACTCAACCAAAAAAACCCTAAACCCTCAAACCAATAAAATGTTTAACTGATATCCAAAAAAACTAAATCCTCATCCCCAAAAAACCGTCGACACTCAGTCCAAAAAATCCTTGAACCCTAGGTCTAAAAATACCCTCAATCCTCTACCACAAAAAATAATCAACCCTCATCACCAAAAAACACTAAACCCTAATCTCTCAATGAACCCAAACACTCATACCAAAAAAACCCTCAAACAATTTCCCCAAAAACCCTAAACCCTCATCTGAAAAAACCGTCAACCCTCATCCCTAAAAAACTCTAAACCATCTTCCCAAAAGAAACAAAACTTAGTCCACCCAAAAACCTAAAACCTCATTCCAAATAAACACTAAAACTTAATCTGCAGAAAATCCTAACCCCAAATGCCAAAAATAAACCCTCAACTGTCATCCCTAAATAACTTAAACCCTCTACCAATAAAATCCATCAACACCAAAAACCCCTCTAACATCACCCCAAGAACCCCTCAACCCTCATCCCCAAAAAACATTCAACCAGTTTCCCCAAAAAACCAGAAACCCCAACATAAAAAACAATCAAAAATCATCCCAATAAAAATCAAATACCCAAATCACCTAAAAATCCTACACCCTCACCATCATAAAATCATATCCTCGAATCCCAAACAATTCATCAAACCTCATCCCTATAAAACCATAATCTCTCAACACCAAATTACCCTAAATCATTAGTAATAAAAATAACCCAAAAATTCTTACCAAAAAAACCACTAAACCTTTATTCCCAAATAACAATAAACACTCAACACCAAAAAATTCATAATTCCATAGACCCAAAAAATCAAAAACCTCATTTTTAAAAAAAAATCAATACCCCCAACCCCAAAAAACACTTAATCTACATCCCTATGAAACTCTAAACCACCATCCCTAGTAAACCCTAATCCCTCTTCCATATAAAACACCAAACACATAGCTGAAAAATACCATAAATAGTCATCCCCATAATAGCCCACAATCATCACCCATTGAAAACCTTAAACCCTCATCCTAATAAATATTAATCCTCTAAACCAAAATCCAGAAACTCTTTTCTCTGAAAACCCCAAAACCCATTGTACCTAAAAAACAAAAACTCTCATACACAAATAAACCAAAACACACAATCTGAAAAAAAAAACGATAACTCTCAATACCAAATACCCTCGAACATTATCCCCCCCAATCCCCAATCTTGTAACAACAAAAATCAGTAATCTATCCTCCCCCCAAAACCATATACCCATGGACCAAAAAAACTCGAAACCCTTATCCCCTAAAAATAGTAAACCCAAATCCCAAAGAAACCATAAACCCTCGTCTACAAAACCACCATAAAAACATATCCAAAAAAGGCCATAAACCACCGAACATATGAAACCATAACCACATACCCCCAAAAAACACTAAGAATCCATCCCATAAAAACCCCAAAACCATCCGTACAAAATATCAATAAACCCTCGCCCAAAAAAATCATAATCCATCGGCAATAATATACCATAAAACATCAACCCCAAATCCTTCAAAACATGGAAAAAAATGTTTTTTATCCCTCGTCATCATAAAACCATGAACCCTTAGCTGAAAAAACCCTTATTTGTCATCCCCATAAAAATGTCTACCCTCATCCCCCCAAAAAAACCCTCATCTCCAACACCAATAAAATCTAAATCCTCAACAAGAAAAAACCCTGAATCATTAGCCATAAAAAACCCAAAACCATTTTCCCCTATAAACCATAAACCCTAATCACCAATAAACTTTGATTCTTCAACCAAAAAACATCTTTTACCCACATACCCAAAAATCCCAAAACTATCACCCAAAAAACCCCTAAACTGACATCCTCCAAAAACCCTAAACCTTCAACCCTAATAAACACCCATCCCTAGCCCCGAAAAACCCTAAACCCACATCCCCAAAAAACAATAAACATGTAGCCCCCAAAAAACAACATACCTCAACCGCAAAACTACAAAACCATTATCCCCCAAAAAATAAAAATGCCCCTTACAAAAAAAATCCAAATCACTCATCACCAATACACCTAAATTCTCATTCCCGAAGCACTATATTCCATCATACCAATGAAAAATCTAATCTATCAGCCCAAAAAACCATTAAATCATCTATCCCAAACAAACCTAAATCAATTGCACCTAAAAACCAAAAATCCCATTCCACAAAAAACTCAAAACCCTAATCCACAAAAACCCTAAACACTATGCCCCAAACCACCCCTATCCATTTATAACACAAAAGGCTAAACCATCAACCCCACTAAAGCCTAAAACATCTTCTCTAAATAACCACAAACCCTTAAACCATCATCCACGAAAACCTCTAACCCCTCAGTCCCAAAAATCCAAAACCATTATCCGCAAAATAACATAAATTATGATCCCCAAAACGACCTAAAAATATAGCCCCAAAAAAACAGTCAACACTCATCCCAAAAAAAACCACAACACACACCCCAACAACCCTAAACCCACACTACCAATAATCCTTCAACATTAATCCATAAAAAAACACTCAACCACTTTCCACTAAAACCCTATACTCTCATCCCTAAACAACACTCAACCCTCAGCCCCAAAAATCCAAAAACCTGATGACCATAAAACATTGAACACTTTTCCCCAAAAATCCAAAACCCGTAGACTGAAAAAATCAATTACACTTATCCATAAGAAAACTAAAACCCCATCCCTAAACAATTAACAGTCGTCCCCATAAACCCATATACACTAATTCCTAAAAAACACTAAAGCTTCAACCCCAATTCCCCAGAAACCTCATCCGTAAAAATGATAAAACATTGAGAAAAAAACCATCACCACATAACCCCCAAAACACTCAAGCATTATCCTCAAAATGTCTCAATCCTCATACACAAAAAACATCAACTATAAGCTTTAAAAAATCATTAACCCTCAGCCCTATAAACCCCTATACTGTCTCCCCTAAAAATACTTAAAACCCCATCCTGAAAATCCCAAAAAACATATCACCAAAATTACATAACCGTTATCATCCAAAAATCATTAATTTGTCAGCAATAAGATACCCAAAACCCCTAAAAAACTCAATCCCCTTAATGCTAAAATTCCCTAAAACATCATCCACAAATAACCCTTAAAACTCATAAAAAACTAAATATTCATCCCCTAAAAACTATAAACTCTAAACCCAATAAACCCGAAACCAATAACCCCAAAATACTCTTCCCCAAAAACAGTAAACCCTAAACCCCCAAAACACCTAATGCCTTAGGTCCAAAAATTCCTAAATCCTATTCCTAAAAAACCCAAAACCCTCATGCACAAAAAACCCAGAACCCTCAATCCAATAAAACCCTCATACATATTGTCCAAAAAAACCCTCAATCCTCTTCCTTAAAATAGCCTAAACCTCTTGCATAGAAAAACCCTCTACCCTTATCCTTTAATACCGCCCACCATCATTTCCAAAAAACACTCAACCCTCAGCCCCCTAATATATTCTAAAACATCATCCCAAAAAAACATAACCCCTAAACCACACAAAATCCTCAAATTTCATATTAAAAAAAATACTAAACCATAAATCCAAAATAACAAAAAATCACACATCCCAAAAAATACTAAATTTCCCTTCCAAAAAAATTCTTATCCCACCAAAACTCTAAAACATTAATCCCCAATAACACTAAACCCTCATCTCTAGAATTACCTAAACACTCATCCCCCAAAAAACCTGAACAAACACCCCCAAAAAAACCCAAATCCCTACGAACTAAAAACCCCAAAACCCTGAGTCCCCAAAAAACCCTAATTACATAGCCCCAAAAAATCCTAAACCATATGCCACAAAATTACCAATACCACATCCCAAAAAATTTCTCAACCCTCAAACCCCAAAATCCCTCAACACTCATCCCCAAAAAACCATAAAGCCTCAGCCCTACGAAACTTTAAATCCTCATTCCCATTAAAAAAAATAACCATTAACCCCAAAAAACCCCCAACCCTTATCCCTAAAAAAATATAAACCATC
The DNA here is from genome assembly GCA_963277665.1 of Viscum album. Classification (NCBI taxonomy): domain Eukaryota; kingdom Viridiplantae; phylum Streptophyta; class Magnoliopsida; order Santalales; family Viscaceae; genus Viscum; species Viscum album. The sequence goes on from OY728141.1 coordinate 1,900,781,097, forward strand.
AATCACAAAAAAAACATCAACCTTGAACCCCAAAAGACACTAATCACTCAAACACAAAAATAAACTCAACCCTTATCACCCTAAACACTAAAATCAAAGGAAAAAAAATCCAAAATGATAATACCAACAAACCCCCATCCCTTAGCTCAAGAAAACCATCGAAAATTTGTCCCCAAAAACAGCCAACCCTAAGCCCCAAATAACCCTCTATCCATAACCACATAAAACCCACAACCCTTATCCCAAAAACCCTCAACCCTCAACCCAAAAAAACATTAAACCCTCAACCCCCAAAAAAATTAATGCCTCAGCACCCAAAATCCCTAAACTCTTAGCCACAAAAAAACCCAAATCCCTAATCACTAGAAACCATAAACCAGCATACCCAAAAAACATAAAAAAATCTTCTAAAAAAACCTAAATTGTTAGAAATAAATAATTAAAAACCCTCATTCAAAAAATACATAAATCATCATCTTGAAAAACACTAACCCCACAACACTAGATAATACTATAACCTTATCCCCAAACAACCCTATTACCTAATATTAAAAAGGTATAATCATATTTCTGAAAAATCCCCAAAACCACAACTCCAAAAAATATAAAACACAATTCCCGAAATGCAAAAAAGCATTACCAAAAATAACCCTCATCCCTCAGTCCCAAAACTGTCTAAATTTTCAGCATGACTAACTCCAAAACCTCATCCCAAATAAACACAGAACTGTTATCAACAAATAACACTCATTCCTCATCCAAAAAAACCATTAACTATTTTCCATAAAAAAACCCTCAACCCATAGCCCCCAAAAACCAGGAAACCATAGCTTAAAATCACAGTAAACCCTGAGACCTAAAAAACTCCAAACCCTCAGAACTAAAAAACCCATAACCCACAGCCCCAAAAAACCCTGAACCTTCATCATTAAAATACCCTTAATCCAAATCCCCAAAAACCCTAACTGCATTTCCAAAATAAAATCATCCCTATTAATGAAAAACCTACACTCCTTATCCCCAAAAAACCATCAACCCTATACCATCATCTCTAAATTTATATCAACCCTCAACCCTAAAAAACCCTATATCCTCATCACTAGAAAACCATAAACCCTCAATCCTTAAAAAACATAAACCATCATCCATAAAAAATCCTAAACCCTCAGCCACAAAAAGTATATACTCAACATCCTAAAATAATCATAAACTTTTAGCCCTTGAATAACCCTAAACCCTAAACTCTAAAAAATCATAACCCATATCTTCAAAAGACCATAAAACCTCATAAAACAAAACAAAAACCCTCATCCCCAAATAATCATATTCCTTTATCCCAGAATCCCTAAACCCTAAACCCAAAACCCCCAAAACCCTTATCGCCAAAATCACCCATCCCCAAAACCCCCAAAACACTCATCCCATAAAATAACTAAAACCTCATCCTCAAAAAACCATATACCCTCAGCCAACAAAATAATAACATTTCACCCACAAAATACCCTACACACTATGGAAAAATTAACCTAATACATCCAAACAAAAAAATCCGAAACCCCCAGCCACAAAAAAACACCATTAAACTTAGATCGAATAATCCCAAAATTCATACCACCAGATATTCCTAAACCCTCATCCCAAAAAATCGATAAACCCCCTTCACAAAAAACCCTAAATCATCCCTGCATAAAAACCCTAAACGCACAACCTAAAAATATCCTAAACCCTTAACCTAAAAAAACCCTAAACTGTAAAGCCCAAAAAATCAAATAGCTCATCCCCAAAAAATATACAACCAACAAACCCAATATACATATATATCTCTGCCGAAAAAACCATAAAACCCTAGTCCTAAAAACACCCAAACCAACATTTCTCAAGAAACATAAAATCTCATCCAAAATAAATTTAAACTTAAAGCACCAAAAAAAACCCTAAACCCAAAAAACCCCAAAACCAATAGCCACAAAAACCTCTAACATTGAGACAAAATAAATTTGATCGCTCTGCCATATAAACTCAAAAACCCTCAACCATAGGAAAACCTCAATCCATACACCCAAAAACCATCAACTCTCATAAAAAAACACATAAACCTCACCCAAAAAAACACTCATCCCTTACACCAAAAACCCCTCCACCTTCTTGAAAAAACATTAATATTTTGATCAAAAAAACCCTAAACCCATAGCCCCAATAAAACCAAAATACCCATCACTGAAACCCCTAATTAGTCAACACTAAAAACCCTATACCATCATCTTGAAAAAAACCATAACACTACAGCTCAATTAAAATTAAGCTGTTATCCACCCTAAACCTTATAACCTCATCCCAAAAAAAATGATCCATCAACCTTGGAAAACCATGAACCCTCAGACCAAGAAACCGTGAACATTAAAACCTAAAAAACCCTCAACCCTCATCCCCAAAACCATAAACCCTCCTCCCAAATAACAAAATCAATGATCCCCAGAAAAACCTAAAACCATCATCTCCAAAAAAAACCCTAAACCCTCAGCCTCAAATACCAATAAACCCTCATCCCAAAAAAATATAAAACCCCTAGCACTAAAAAACCCCAAAATCATCATCCCCAAAATACTCAATTCCCTATGTCCCCAAAAAGATTATTCCCTAATCTCCTAAACTAACAAAACCATCATCCCTCAAACCCTAATCCATCATCCCAAAAAAAACCCTAAACTAAAAACACTAAAAAATTATTAAACCATCATACCCAAAAAAACATCAATGCCTAGTCCCAAAAAACCATAAACCATTATCACCAGAAATCCCAAAACCCTTATCCCTAAAAACATGAACATGCACCCCAAAAATAATCAACACTCATACCCAAAAACCCATAAAATAATCATCACCAAAAATACCTAATCTAAAATCTCTATGAATCCTGCAACCCATATCCCTAAAATAACCTTCAACCCCCATACTAAAAACCCTATACTATCATCCCTAAAAACCCAACCATCGGCCCAATGAAACATACAATACTCATGTCATAAAAACATAATCCATTATCCCCAATACATCAGAAACCCTTTTCCCAAAAAAAAATATACCCTTAGCAACAAAAACCCTAAACCATCATCATAAAATCGATTTAACCATCATATATAGAAAAAATAAAACCTCATCCCCAAAAAACTCTTAACCATCAACCCCAAAAAACCTTATTCCCTAACCCTAAAAACCCATAAACCCTTAACCCAAAAAGATCATAAATCCACTACCTAAAAATATAATCAAAAAAATAGACATGAAAACCATCAAACCTCATCCAAAAAATCAATCATTCCACATATAAATAAAACCATCATCCCTTATCCCAAAAAAACATAAACACATAGTCCCAAAAAAACATAAAACCACTTCACAAGAAACCCCCTACTCTCATCTCTAAAAACCCTAAACCCTCATCCAACATCCCCAAAAATACTAACCCCACAACAAAAAATAAAAATAATAATTCATCCCCCAAAAATTACAATGCCTTTATCCCCCATAAACCAAAAATACACATAAAAACTACTATCCATCAGCCACAAAAAAGTATAAACACATTTCCCAAAAAAAACCCATCCATCTTCCCCAAATAAATTTAAAACCTCATTTTTGAGAAATCCTAAATCTTCAGCAATAAAAACCCTGAACGCTCAATACAAAAAATCATTGGCCATAATCCCTAACATAATATGAATCTATCACCCCAAATATCCCTAAATCCTCACCACTAGAAATAAAAAATAAATAGCCCCAAAAAATGGAGAACCCTACATCCCAAATATATCATAAACCCATAGATCTATTAATACATACACCCTAGGCCCCAAAAGACCCATAATCCCTAAAAATTGAAAATATATATAACCTAATTCCCAAAACAAGTAAACCCTCAGGCCTAAAAAATCACAAAATTCTCAAATCCCAAAAAAACCAAAAACCTCATCCCCATAACATAAAAACAATCAATCCCAAAAATCACTAAACAATTCCCTAAATACTATTGACCATATTCATGAAAATTCCATACCAATAAGCCCAAACAACCCTAAAACTCATCCCCAAAAACCCTGAACCCTCATCCCCAGAACACATAAACACCCATCCCCCAAAACTATCAACCATTTGTTCTAGAAATTCCTCAACCCTTAGACCAAAAAAACCTAAACCCCTGGCCCCAAAAAACATCAACGCTTCACCCCAAAAAACCCTCAAATGACATCCCCCAAAAACCCTCAACCCATAACCATAAAACACACTCAAACCCCATTCTTAAAATATACTAAACCCTCATCCCCGGAAAAACATAAACCCTCAACCCAAAAAAACCATCAACCTCCATCCCCAAAAACACCTTAAACCTCATCTCAATAAAATATAGAATTATAATCCCCATAAAACACTGAACCGTTACCTATAAAAACCTTGAAACACCATCAACAATATTCCAAAATCACTAAACCCAAATAACAATAAACCCTTAGGGCCAAAAATTTCAAATCGTCATCACCAAAAAACCTATAATCCATATACAAAACTGATTCATTGTCTTTCATCAAAAAATACCTAATCCATACACTTTAAAACCACATATACCCTAGGTCCCAAATAACCTTAAACTGTATCCCCCAAATCCCCAACCCTAATCCCCCAAGAATCCTCAACCATCATCCCCAAAAATCCCTCAACATTTAGCCCCCATACACCCTAAACCCTCACCCCCAAAAACCCACAACCCACATCCCCATGAATACCTTAGCCCCACGAAACCCTAAACCTTCAACCCCCATACCCAAAAATTTTAATCCCTCAACCCAAAAACAACATCAACACTTTTCCACAAAAAAACTAAACAATCATCCCCAAAAGAAATATGAAACACCTATCCCTAAAAACGCTATACCCTCGGTCCAAAAACCATAAAACCTCAGACCTAAGTAACCATCAACACTATGCCCCAAAACATCATCAGCCCTCAGTCCCAAAAAAACCCCAACATTCAACTATCCACCCCCAAAACACTGAACCCTCAGCCAAAAAACCCAAACCCTCATCCAAGAAAAACCATAACCCCTTTCACAAAAAAATCATAAACTATCAAATAATGAAATCATAAATCCTCATTCACAAGAAAACAATAACCCCCACACCCTAAATACATAAATATATATACCAATAAGACCCTATAGTCTAAACTATAAAAAATCCAACACCCTCATACCCAATTCACCAGATGCAGTCCGCTCCAAAAAAATCACAAGCATGTAACCCAAAAAACCATAAACCATCACCCCAAAAAACCATAACCTTCATCTCAATATAACCCTTAACCCTAATTCCAAAAGAACCTTGAGACAGTAACTTCCCTAAAAACTCAGTTTTATAAACCCTAAACCATCCGCCTGAAAAAACTAAAAAACATCCATCCCAAAAATCCAAAAACCCATAGCACCATATAAGCCTAAAGCTGCACACCCATAAAACCCAAAACCCTCAACCCAGAAAAACCCTAAACCCAAAGCCCCATAACCACCATCCATCAACCACAAATATCATAACCATCATTATCAGAAATACTAAACACTCAGAAAAAAGAAGCACAATCCTCAACCATAAAATATAGTCATCCCATATCCCCAAAAAAATACAAACCCTAAGACCATGAAAACCATGAAATATCTCCCAAAAAACTCCATGCCCTTGAGCCCTATAAAACCAGGAAACCTCATACCTAAAAATCTATAATTAATAACACCATAAAAACCACATGCCCCCAACCCCATTAATTTATATCCCCTTAAACATAACAAACCCTAAACACAATACCCCAAAAAACCATAAACACATAGCCCCAAAAAACCATCAACCATCATCCCCAAAAACCATCAACAATAAGTACCCCAAAGGAATAAAACCTCAACCTATAACCCTTTAAACCGTTAACACTTAGGCCAGAAAATCCATCAAACCTCATACACAAAAGGCTTTAAACCATAGACACTAAAATTTTGTAAACCCCTATCCCCAAAAAACACCAATCCCTCAGCCCCAAAAAACACTAATTCCCCATCCCTAAAAAACCCTAAACACATAGCCCCAAAAAAGCATAATCCCCCTAATCCTAAAAACACTAAACACCCCACCCTAAAAATCCTAACTCCACATCCCTAGTAAATCTCTATACCCACAAACTCAAAAAACCATTAGCCCCTAATATATATAACCCAAATAACACAATAACCATAAAACATAATCCCCAAAACCCATAATCTCTTAGCCCCAAAAAAACCCTGAGACCCAAACAAACCCAACAACCCTGAACCTAAAAACACTATTCCATTTATCCCAAAAAGCCTTAAAACCATATCACCAAACCCCTAAATACCACAACCAAAATACAGTATACCCTTATCCGACAAAAACCTAAACCCTCAGCACCAACAACCCCTAATGCCTCATTGCCAAAAAAAACATAACCCATAGCCCCAAAAAGACAAATCACTCAACTAGAAAAAAAACCTAAATCATCACCCCCAAAAAATCACAAAACCTTATCCCTAAAACCCTTATCCTCTCTCCCAAAATACCAAAAAACCCTATTCACATAAATACCCATAAGCCTTACCAAAATAAATCCTTAAACCATACACCCCAAAATTCTCTAATCCATGATCCCCAAAAAACTTATTCCCACACCCAACAAGACCCTAGAAAACATTCCCAAAAAACCCCCTTAATAGAGAAAAACCCTATACACTCATCCATAATAAAGTATAAAACCTCAGAACTCAAGATCACTATTCCATCATCCCTAAAAAATCCTAAACGGTCATCCTCAAAACAGTAAACACTCATCCCTAAAAAACCTAGAATCCTCTTCCCCCAAAAACACTAATCCTTGATCTATAAAAAATCCTAACCCTAATACCCAAAAACAAAACACACATCCAAAATAATATCTAAAACATTACCTGGAAAATACTCTAATCCGTCATTCCCCAAAACCATCAACCCCATCCATTAAAAACCCTAAACCCTCAGCCCCCCAAAACCCTCAACCCTCATCCCCAAAAAACCCCAATCCATTATCCCCCAAAACATAAACACATATCCCCAATAAACCATAAACCCACAGCCCAAAAAAACTATAAAACAAAAGCCACAAAAAACAATAAACATTTAGCCCAAAAACCACTATACCATTAGGACCAAATAAACACTAAAACCTAAGTAAAAAAATTCCTAAATGATCATAGCCAAAAAACCATCAAACCTCATCCCCAAATTTTTTTCATCTATCATCCCCATAAATCCCTAAAAACTTATCGCCTGAAATACCTAAACCTACACCACCATAGAACCCTAAAGCCTTATACCTAAAAGACCCTAAACCCTAGTCCTCAAAAAACCCTAAAACATTATCCCACAAAAACCATAAACACTCATACATCAAAGAAATACATAACACCTCAACCACAAAAAAATCCAATACAATTTGATCCAAATTATCCTCAACCCTCTTCCACAAAAAACAATAAACCATTAGCCTATAAAAAGTGTAATCCCTCATCCCCAAAAATATCATAACCATCATACCTAGATAATCCTAAAACCCATGACCTAAAAATACATAATCCATCTAATTCAAAAAAACCTCGATAGTAATCCCCAAAGAAACATAAACCCTCATCCCCAAAAACCATCACCAATTGGCCCCAAAATCCAAAACCATCATCCCAAAAAACCCTAAATTCGCAAAAAAGGAACCCTAAATCCTTAAAAACAAAAACCCTAATCCCTCTTCCTCAAAGAACCATAAAACCCAAGCTCCAAAAAAACAAAAACCATTATCCCTAAATACCCTAAACCCTTGGCCCAAAGAAACCCTGAACTCGTGGCCCCAAAAACTATACCCTCGACCCCAAAAACACCCTAGACCCTTAGCACTAATAAAATGAACTCTCACCCCCATACAACTGTGTACCATCATTCCCATGAAATGATAAACCCTCTCCCAAAAAATACACATCTTCCTTTACAAAAAAATTATGGAACCCTCAGCCCTAAAAAAACATCAACCCTCAACCTCAAAAAAACCTCTACCATTATCCATAAAAACCCTTCAACCATCATCCCCTAAATACAATCAACACAATACCCCAAAAAAAATGAACATTATTTCCCAAAATTTTATAATCCTTAATTAAAATTATAAAAATCCCTCAACCCTAAAAAAACTAAACAATCAGCCTCAAAAAAATCCTAAACACTCTTCCCCAAAAAACCAGAAACCCTCAACCCCAAAAAATACTAAACAATAATATACAAAAAACCTTAAACCCTTCATCCCAGAAAACCTTAAACCCTCAGACAAAAAAAACCCATTCCACACTACATAAAAAAACTAAACCCAAAACGATAAATATCCTAAACCATCATAAAACAAATTACCTAAACCCCCATTCCCAAAAAACCCTAAGTCACATCTCCCCAAAAAGTAAAACCCTCAGCTACATAAAACCGTAGACCCTCATCCCTAGAAAACCATGAACCCTTATCCACTAAAACACAACAAATCCTATGCCCCAAAAAAACCTAACCATCATCACACAATATTGATAATCCATCTATCATAAACCCTTAAACCCCCACCCATAAAAGCACTAAACCCTCATCCCCAAATAACTCTAAACCATAGACACCAAAAAATCCCAATCTCTTCACCCAAAAACTCAAAACCCTAAAACCCAATAAACCCTAAAACATCACCCCCAGAAAACACTAAACCCTCTACCCCAATAAACACTAAACTCTCAGCCCCATAAAATCCTAAACCCTCATCCCCCAAAGCCATAAAACTTCCCAACTATGAAAACCTCAACACTAATACACCAAAAACCTACAACACATATCCTTAAAAAATGATAGTCCCTCAACCTATAATGTAAGAACCCGATTTTTGAGACTGTAATACATTACAATTTTCTTGACGTTATTCGAGAGTAGGGCATTCATATGGTGTGTGATTTTGATGCTCGGTGTGGTAGGAATTAAATTTTATGTGTGTTCACACTATAAATTCCAAAAAATAGAATAACTCATAAAATATTGCTCGGATGGGAAAACTGAGGGCACTGTTGAGTCCGGAGCATGTTGTTTAACCTATTAGGGGTGTTACATTCATGAGCGCGACACTTCTGTGGAAAACACCACCAGGGAGTTTTCGTAGTTTAGAGGCCTCGAGTGTAAACTTTATAAAATATGAACGAAGTCTCAGATTAAAATTCTGAGACCGCCTTTGAGATCAGAACGTGGAATTGACCCTAGATGCGGCTTAAAACTGACCCCACCAAAAGTTCAAGTACAAGCCTATTGGTGGGTGTTTAAATGTGTTTCTCTACTTAATCACATACACCCCCTTCTTCCTCCTTACTTTTTCTCTGGATAATGCTCTCTCAACAAGGGAGAAAACTTATTAAACCTTCTCATCCTCCCAAGGAATATGGTTGTGGCTCCTGCGGACTGTTCATGAAGCGATGAGCTAAACCCTGTGAGGTAGGTTCGTGTGTTTCGTTTCTCTTTAAATTCTACATCTCCAATGAACTCAAATTATAGCATCAATACGCAGTTTAATTTTCTAGTGATTTCCATATTTGAGTAGGGTCCTATCTAAGGTTTCCAACGAGTCTTTTGGATCGAATTTTCAAGTACTGGGGTGTCCGGAGTGACACCGGGATGTTTTCTAGCCAAAAACCCCCGTTTTCGGCAGTTCTAGGCATGTCTGATGAATCTGCGTGATGGTCCGGCAGGCGACGGTGGTGGCGCGGCTTCCCAACGGCAGCGCGGGCTTCACTAGGCAGTAGTGTGGGCATCCATGGGTGGATTCGTGGCCCTTTAGCAGTACGTTTGGGCGAGAGGGATGACGGTCCGACATGCAGGAGCCCACAAAGACCGGCTTCGCCAGTCGATGTGCCGCGCGGGAGACTAGGGTCGTCGCAAACCCGGTAGCCGACCGAGACCTACAATGTGTAGGTCTCGTAGAAAAGGATTTGTACCAGCTCGTGCTGGTCTGGGTAAAGCCGTGCAGCCCGCATGGTGATCCGCGGGCCGTGGTGGACCGGGCAGTCCAGGTGGCCTAGTCATGAACCGCCAATCTGAAGGGGTGGACCGGTCGAACTGGTCTGGCCCACCCTGTCTCCATCCATTGGCATTAAAACGCCTCTAAATTAAAAACAATGATTCGAATTCTCGCGCTGTCTGCAATGATGCATTCCTCGGCTTGAGTTGGAGATTTTGATTTGGTCCAAGGTATTTTTAATTCCTAAGACAAGGGTTTAGGTGGTACGACACACCGTTTATGTAATGTCTAGCACCTCACCGGGATTCTTCTTTCAGATGGTGCAAAAACGTCCTAAGTACATTTTAGGCATCGTCATCAGTTTAGTAACCATTGCATTGAGAAGATGTAGTTTAGGGTGGTTTCATGCATTGATGCTAGAGTTGAGGTATGGACCCCACATTTCGTTTTTTAAGCGGTGTGCAGTGTACTGTGAATTTTTTCTCAGGCATCCAATTGGGGTGAATTAATATTCAATTTGGTGTGTATTTCAAGGATCATCGCGATGGCGTTGTTCTAAGAACCTTTTTCGGGACTGAGGTGTGGGCCCCACGAGACGCCTTAGAGGCATAAAGCGGTGTTGAATAACATTTTCATCGATAGTCTGTTTCTAGCAAGTAAATAGTCCATCTCGTGTGTTTTTTCACAAGGATTACAATGGTGTAATCTGTTTGGACATTCAGAGCCTCATTCAAGATACCATTAAATATGGAAAAATGAAAGGGAATTGGTCGGAGGTTCTTTTGATGAACACCAAAGCAACACATGGTAGCGATGTTAGTGACCCCTAGTGATGGAACAAGCATTGTAGAGTTATTAGACACGTTCTGGGATTACACTCTAGTGGGGCTTGGTAGTGGGTTACCCACTACTGCACTAGTTTTTACCCTCCTGCGTTACGGGGCAGTGTTACCCATTGACCGTAGGGTTTACCCTCTAGCGGGGCTGAGAAGTGGGTTACCCATTCATCTTAGGGATTACCCTCTAGATGGGTTGGGCGGTGGGTTACCTGATTACTTATTTCAGAATCATCCATTTCTATGTGGCTATTCAGTGAATTTTATCTGTGATTACTGGAGTGGGACCCTTGGTTGTATGGTTTAGCGATGGGACAACTTTGACATGCGGGACTGTTGGGAATCAATGATGGATATCCTTAGAACTGTTGGTGACTTTTAATGGGCTGAGCATGAAGATGGGGATCCCCTTACATAGTATATTGTGTTTTCTTATTGAGACGATATATGTATTTATATAGCCTACATTTTTTTTACCATTCCCTGGGTTTAGTTACTTTCCTTATTGGAGGAGGAAAGACGCATGGGGTATGCCACCTTCATTCCATGTCTAGCTCCCCTTGGTTGGACGTGCCTACTTCCCTAGTTTGGGTTGAGATTCACTCTGTCTATTTACTCTTACATTGTTTTTTGTTCTATCAACATTTCACCATTTTTTACCACTTTTTTTTGATCCCTATATATTTCGGGGCATCCTACTGATTCTCGTTAAACTCAACCCTATGTAGGCCTCGCATGCACTTGGTGAGCCCTTGCAGACGACATACAAGTCGATCAAGACTACAGAGGAGCGTAGAGGATGCACAAGCATGGGCTGCGTTTAGTGGTCATAGTTGGACTTTCATGTGTGATACTCATCATCTATTTACTTTTGTTTACCTATTGTTGGGTTGTGGAACTTTTTAGGTTGGGTGCGTGTTTTGCCCTTTTTTTGTTCAGTTATCTTGTCAGTACTTTCCAACACATTACTTTTTATATTTTGAAGTTGATGCATGACATTAGTTGGGTTATAGTAGTTTTTCCTTTGTTTTTCTTTTTACTCTGCAATTATACATTGGTTTGTATTTGTGTGTGTGTATAGGTACTTAGGAGAAGGCCTCCCTGAGATCGTTATGCCTTTAGCGCTTCTCGCCATCCCCTAGCCTATGGAGGCAGGCATGGGGTAGTAGCGGCTCGTGACCGATAGGGATGGGTCATGACAATGTGGTATCATATGTGGTTTATTCCGTGGGGATTTTTTTAGGATGACTGGGAATTTGTTGGGATTTAGGGCAATAGTGTCGATGTGTCTCAAGAGCATCTCTCAGGCCAAGGAGTATTATGATGGTACGGGCAGGTGATGTATCCATTCACCAGAACCCTGATAAACTTCTTGTCAACTCGTCACACTGAGAACCTTGTGGCTTGGAATTTGAAACATGAATCTAGTAGGATTGAGAGTTTGACTGTCCTTTTTGAGTTAGCTTCCCTTTGTTATTACTGATATATATATATTCTCATCTGATTGAGGTAATCCTTGATAATTTTCTGGATGCCCTCACTGCAACAGCCAACCAGGTTACCTACTCCTCTTCATGACGATGACCTGGCGAGCAACGAGGCGTCAGTTCTGGGACCCTCATGTGATCTCATTTCGACCAAGTGGTTCAGCAGTAGCCCCTCCAACTGGGGAGCGGTAGTTTGTACTGGCAGCACAGGTCGAGGTTGAGCGCATGCTATGTGCCTTCCGAGACTTCCATTTTCAACGAACGTAGAAGTTTCATGGGGACCTTGATCCTAAAGTAGTGGAAGAGTAGATAGAGTCGGTGGACCGGATTTCATGCTGGTATGGACATTAGAAATCCAGATGGTATCCCTAACTTCCAGTCTTTTCCTTGGGACGAACAGGCATTCGTGGTGGCTGGTTACGCATACCCATGAAGAGTCGTCTCTCATGTGGGATAGCTTCTAGAAGATATTCTGGGAGGAGTATACCCCCTCTTTTTTATTCTCTGTTTGGATTTAGAAACTTCTAGAGCTGAAGCAGGGTGATGATCGCGGTGCAATACTCGTCCCGGTTTACCGATATGATACGCTACTCGCATGATATGGTCTACGATAGTTACTTTCGGGCGCGGATGTTTAAGTAGGGTATTCCCAAAGACATCTATGTTAGTGTAGTGCCCATGTGCATCCCTACTTATGATGGGGTGCTAGAGCAGGCAATTGTGATAGGCAGAATCATGGCTGATGGACACCAACTGACAAGTCCTAGTAGTGGCCCCTTTAAAGCAGAATCTTCGATAGCAGGCTGACGACAGATAGAAGAGCCTCATTCGAGGATAACCTTCCGTGAGTAGACTCAGGTGAAGGTTTGTACACAGTAGTGGAACTGTAGAGTAGAGGGGAAGTCAAGAGAGAGCTGATTCTATTCTTGTGATGGAGGGGGTCACCTAGCACAGGACTGCCTGACCAGGTGTACCGAGCTTCCATGGCAGGAAGTGGGTGCACCGCAGTGGAAGAGGTAGTGTCATGACCACGAATTTCCCAGGAGAGGACATGGTGTTCCTTTGGGAGGCGGTGTAGGTAGAGCGGCAGGTCCTGGAGGTGGGGGACTACTTTTTGAGATCGTTCCACCGCCACCACTAGGTGGACCACAATAGGCTTAGGGAGCTCGCAGAAGGGGAGGTAGACTGCTTCAGGATATGGGTGTTTGTGACCCACCAACACATGAGATGGTCCAAGGTACACTTTGTGTTTACTCAACGCTTGCATTAGTACTAGTATACAAAGACATCATCCAATATTTTATATTGATAATTTTTTTAAGGGAGTTGGAGATCCCAGTACTGACAATGACACATGCTCTTAGACTGATGGTTCTACATGAAGTGCATCCTTAGCGACCCATGTCTGCAGATGGTGTGAACTATCGTTCGGATGATGGAATTTCACGTGGGACCTATTGGTCATCAATGTGGAACCTTACGATGTAATCCAGGGCATGGATTGGATTTCTATGGTTCATGCCCAGATTGATTGTTGTCAGAGTCAAGTCATAGGTGTGCATACTGATGGGATGAGGTTCACCATTCTAGGTGAACGTGACATCTTGGCAGAGCAGACAGGTACTCTGAGCAGGAGACCACAACCTTTTTCACACCAGTTATTGAGCATGCCTCTCGGAGCAGCATACACTACGGGCACTAGGATCACTACCATTGCAGAGGGTACATGGATGTCATTCTCGAGGATGTCTCAATACTACCTCTAAAGCGATAGATGGAGTTATGTATTGAGTTAAAAACAATGACTACATCGATATCATGTGCAGCATATCAGTTGGATCCCACAGAGCATTGGGAGCTATGACATCATTTGAACAAACTTCGTGATATGGGATTCATCAGGCCCAATTTGAGCACCTGGGCTACTCCGGTTTTGTTGTAAAGAAGGGAAATGGTAGAAAATAAATTTGTGAGGATTATCATTGCCTGAATCAGGCCATGATAAAGAACATGTACCCTTTTCCAAGAATTGATGACCTCTTCGAACTATTGAGAGGGAAGAAGACGTTCTCCATGATTGATCTTCGATCCGGATACCACCAGTTGTGTGTGAGGTTGACATCCCGATGTTGGATATTCATTGTCATTATGGGCATTATGAGTTTCTTGTGATGCCCTTTGGCGTGATGATTTCCCCATCCGTTTTCATGGCTCTGATGAACTAGATCTTCTAGTGGTACATGGATGGGTTTTGTGGTTGTCTTTATTGATGACATACTCATCTCTTCTCTGCGATGGAGGAGGAGTATGTGGAGCCTTTGAGTATGGTCTTAGACATTCTCTAGGAGCACCAGTTGTATTTAAAGCTCTTGAAGTGTCTATAAGGGATTCATGAGGTTCACCTTTTAGGGAATGTCATTACGGAGCATGGATTGGCGACATATTTTACAATGGTAGAGGATATGTTTTTTTGTGAACCACCCAAGATTGTGTCAGAGGTGCCGAACATCCTTGGTTTGGAAGGGTACTACAAGATGTTTGTGGAATATTTGTCGAGGATTGCTGCCACTTTGACCGCAATGACACATAAGGGATGACAGTTCACCTGAAATAATCAGTGCTAGAAGTCCTTCAATGAGTTGAGGCAATGGTTGACTAGTTCTCCAGTCTTGAGACTTACAGAGGAGGGCATTGAGTTCTTGGTGTACAAGGACACTTCAGGAGTTAGTCTCGGGTGCGTGCTGATGCCGCATCGGGCAATGATTGCATACGGGTCAGGGCAGTTGAGGCCCCATGAGCAGAGATATGCGACTCATGTTCTAGAGCTTGAAACGGTGGTCTTCGCATTGAGGTTATGGATACACTACCTTCTGGGAGAGCGTTTTGTGGTCTACTAAGACCACCAGGGCCTAAAATACATCTTCACTGAGAGGGATCTGAATCTGAGGCATAGGCACTTGTTGGAGTTTCTACAGCACAATGATTTTGAGATTGTTTACACTCCTGGGAAGGGAAAATTAGTAGAAGATGCACATATAAAAAAGTTCCAGGCTCTTCTAATGAGGGAAGAATCAGGGAAATTGGCTTCCTTAGGGCTGACCTTGGTGGAGAAGGAGGGCACGACAGTTCTGTAGTCGATGATGTTGACTCCTTCACTCCTTGAGTGTGTGAGAGAGTCACGCCTATGGGATGTCAACAGTGAGGTACTGTGTGATCATATATCCATGGTATGTGCACCCATTGGGTATTTTGAAGGTGGGAATCATGAGATCAAGTTCCACGCGAGAGCTATAGTAACCGTGGAGATATAAGAGGATGTGATTTGGGAGTTCCACACTTCCCCCTTTGATGTGCATCTCAATGTGGGGAAAATGTAAAAAGACCTTCAGCGGAAGTTTAGGTGGTCTGGAATGATGCGAAGCATAGCTTATTTCATTTCCCGGAGTCTTACATATCAGTAGGTGGAGTCATAGCATCAGGTTCCCTCAGGTTTTTTGTAACCCCTTGATATCTCGGAGGGAAAGTGGGACAGTATATCTATGGACTTCATCACAGGGCTTCCGCTCCCAGCGAAGGGCCAAAATTCCATTTTAGTGATAGTGGAATGACTCATGAAATCAGAACACTTAATTTACATCAGGGAGAAGAGATAGGTGTAGAGTCTAGGGAAGTTGTATGTTCTGGAGATCGTCTGCCTTCATGGAGTACCCTCAACGATTGTCTTCGACCTTGACACATTGTTTACGTCGTAATTTTGGCAAGGCCTCTAGAAGGCATTTGGGACTCATCTGCGGATGAGAACAACTTTTAACCCCCAGATGGACGAGCAGACAATGCACACTCTCCCGGTGTTGGAGTATATTCTTAGGGCGTTCATGTTAGACTTTTTACTAACCAGGGAGGATCACTAGCCATTTCTAGAGATTGCGTACAATAACAACTTCCACTCTACTATCAGCATGGAACATTCTGAGGCCCTCTATGAAATACCATTTAGGTCACCATTGTGCTGGATGGAGGTTGATGAGACCTCCCTCATGGTCCCAGAGTTGGTGCGGGAAATGACAGAGAAGGTGTAGGTCATTCATTAGTGGATGAGGACATTTCAGAGAAGATAGAAGTCCTACGTAGACCATCGTTTCAGACTATTGTAGTTCAATCAGGGGGACCACGTCTTATTGAGAGTCTCCCCTCAGTGAGGATCACAGAGGTTTGGCTGAGGAGACCATCTATCCTCGAGGTTCATTGGCCCCTTTGAGATCAATCACAGGGTTGGTGAGGTTGCCTACCGTCTTGCTCTACCTCAACAACTATAAAGGTTGAATGATGTCTTCCACATGTCGTAGTTGAGGAAATACGTGCATAACCCCATGCATGTCATCGACCTGGGAGATCTAGACATTGAGGATGGAGCCAGCTTTGAATGGAACCTGGTGGCGATTGAAGATCGAAAGGAGCAGACCCTATGTGGATGGACCATTCATTTGGTTCGAGTGTTGTAGAAGCATATGACAGTGCAAAAGAGCACCTGGGAATTAGAGAGACAGATGCGGGCCCATTATCCCAAGTTGTTTTTATAGTTTAATGTTTCAGTGATGAAAAAAATGAAGGAATGAATGATGTAAGAACCCAGTGTTTGAGCCTGTAAGACTTTGAAATTTTCATGATGTTATTCATAGCAGTCCATTAAGAAGACGTGTGATTCTGAACCCTAGAGTGGACAGAATCAAATGTTGAGTGAGTTCACACAAAACATGAAACATAAATAGAATAACTCCTATATGGTTGTTCGGATGAAAAAAACCAAGGGCACCATTGAGTCTCGATTGTGCTGTTTACCAAATGAGGGGTGTAACTTTCGCGGGTGTGGCCCCTTCTATGTAAAACGCCACTAGGGGCGTTTTGGTAATTTAGAGACATCTGGAATGAATGGAGTCACGGATTTAAATTATGAGAATACTGTTGCACTCAGAATGACGTTTTTACCCTAGAGGCAGCTTAAACCTGACCCTACTGAAAGTTCAGGTACGAGCCTTCTAGTGGGTGTTTAAGTTTGTTTCCCTACATAAACACATCCACCCCCACCCACACCCCCCTTCATCCTCCTTCATTTTTCTCTGGAAAAATATCTCCCAATAAGGGAGAAACCTTATTCAAGCTCCTCCTTCTATCCAGCAAGGTGGTTGCGGCTCTGGCGGACCATTCGTGAAGTGACGGGCTACGCACTGTGAGGTAGGTTCTTGTGTTTCATTTTTTTAATTATTCTTCTAATTTGAACTCAAATATTAGAGTCTATATAAGGTTTTATTTTCTAGTGAAGGACATATTTGATTAGGGATCGATCTGATATTTCCAACGAGTCTTTCAGATCAAATTTTCGAGTCTCGGGTTGTCCGGTGTGACCCCGGGAAGTTTTTCGGCCAAAAACTCGGTTTCTGGTAGTTCCAGGCTGGTTCAGCAGCTCCGCGTTGCAGTCCGACGAGCAATGACAGTGGTGAAGCTCCCTATCAGTGGTGCGAGCTTCACTAAGTGGTGGTGCAGGATTCTCTGAGTGGCATTGTGGCCCTTTAGTGTTCGGCGCATGGCACGCGAGACCGAGGTCCACTCGACCACAGGAGACGGTCGGGACCCACAAAGCGCGTGTCTCTAGGAAGAGGAAACATACCGGCTCGTGTTGGTCCAGGTAAAACTGCGCGGCCCGTACAGAGAACTGCGGGCCGTGGTGGACCAGGCGGTCTGGGTGGCCGAGCTGCAGACCGCCGGTCTGATGGTGGGGGACCGGCCGAACCAGTCCGACCCACCCCATCTCCGTGTGTTGGCATTAAAACGCCTCTAAATTACAAACCGAGGATCAGATTCATGCGCTATCTGTGGAGGAAGGATTCTAGGCTCGATATGGAAATTTTTAGATAGTCTAAGAGGTTTTTAATTCCAATTAGGGGGGATTTGGTGGTGCGACACACCCATTAATTATTGTTTAGCGCCTTGACGAGATTCTTCTTTTGGATGGCGTGAACATATCCAGAGTCTATTTTAGGTGCTGATAGCAGCGTTGTAACTCTTCTGTCAAGACGACGTAGTCCAGGGTGTTTTTAGGCATTGAAGGTGCAATTCAGGCATGGGCCCCATGGGCCATCTCTTATGCTGTGTGAAGTGTACTGTGACTTTTTCCTCAGACATCTGTTTGGGGTGAATGAATAGTCTATTATTATTGTATTTCCAAGAGCATCACGATGGAACATTTTCCCCAACATTTTTGAGGATTGAGGTGTGGGCTCCATGAGTCTCTGTACATACATAAAACATTGTTGAATAACTTTTTGTTGGGAGTCTGTTTCCATCGAGTAAATACACTTTCTCGCGTGTTTTTTCGCAAGGATGACAACAGTGTAATTTGTTTGGGCTTGTAGAGAAACGTTCAAGGTATCATTAAATGTCGAAACATGATAGGGCGTTGGTCAGAGGTTCCTTTGATGCACACTGAATCAATGCAAGGTTGGGATGTTAGTGACACCTAGTGACAGCAAGGGCAATGCAATGTTATCTGACAAGTTCCAGGTTTACACTCCAGTAGGGCTGGTCAGTGGGTTACCCACCGGTGTACCAGCGTTTACCCTCCAGTGGGACTAGGCAGTGGGTTACGCATTGACCTTAGGGTTTACCCTCCAACGGGGCTAGGTAGTGGGTTAATCGTTCTTCATAGGTTTTACCCTCATGCTAGGCTGGGCAATGGGTTACCCGATGACTTATATTAAACTCATCCCATTCTATGTGAATAGTCAGTGACAATTCTCCATGATTACTAGATAGGGACCTTTGGTTGTATGGTTTATCTATGTGATAGATTTGACTTGAATGACTATTGGGCATCATTTATGGATATCCATAAATTCTTGGAGACTTTTCCAAGGTTGTCCTTGGATGTGGGGATACCCTTATGTACTCGTGCATGATTTCATATTGAGCATATATATATATATATATATATATATATTTATACACCCTTATTTTGTTCCCATTCCTTGGATCCATGTTACTTTCCTTCTAAGAGGAGTGAAGATGTGCGGGGTATGCCGCAAGTTTTTCGTGTCTAGCTACATTGGGTTGGACAAGTCTACTTTCTTCCTTCTATTGGGTTGAGCTGGATTCTATCTATTGTACTCTTACACTATTCTTTATTCTGTCTACTTCTAATAGTTTTAATACCTCCTTTTTTTCTCCCTCGAACTTTCGGGGGCAGTCTACTGTGTATCTTTATAGACACCCCTGCTTGGGCTTTGCCCACACTTTGTTTTCCCTTGCAGACGACAGACTGGTCAATCAAGACTACGGAGGAGCGTAGAGGACACATGATCTTGGGCTCTGTTCATTTGTTATACTTTGACTAATAGGTGTGAGACTCACCAAATGTTTACTTTTGATTACCTATTTCCAGGTTGTTGCACCTTTCGGGTTGTTCATGTGTTTTTCCCTCTTTTTGTTCAGTTATCATGTCAGTACATTTCCACACTTTACTTGTTCAATTTATATGTTTATGGATGATTGTGGTTGGGTTATAGTTGTTTTTCATTCTATTTTCTTTTTTACTCTACTCTTCTGCATCAAGTGGGTTGTATGTGTGTGTAGAGGTACAAAGGCAAAGTCCTCCCCGAGATCGTTATGCATTCGGCGCTTGTCACATGCCCCTGGCCTATGGAGGTGAACCTCGGGTAGTTCTGGCTTGATACTGGTATGGTGGGGTCGTGATAGGAAATTACATTAAACCATAATTCCAAGAAATTTCTCAAGCCATGGACCCTAAAAACGTTTACTCCCCACACAATAAACACTCATCACTTAGACACAAAACACCCTTAATAATCATCTTAAAAAATGTAACCCCTAAGACCCAAAACACTAAACCACGTCCCCAAAATACCATAAACCCTCATCACCAAAAAAACACTCAATCCAAAGCCATAATAAACATTCAACAATTAGCCCCAAAAAATCCACAACCATAAACATAAATAAACCATAAATCCATATACCATAAAATCCTAAACTCATAATACCAAAAGCCTTAAACCCATAGACCCAATATACCCTCAACCGTCATTACCATAAACCCCTCAACCATAATCCAATAAAACATAATCCCACAGTACGAAAAACCATCAACCATCATACAAAAAAAAACTCTCAACCCTCACCCCTTAGTCCCCTGAAACCCAACACCTTCACTTCCGGAAAACCATCAAAACTCAAAAACTATAAACCCTAAAACCAAAAAAACCTTCAACCCTCATCCCCAAAAACCACTAAACAATCATCCCCAAAAAAATAGTAAACCCTCATCAATATAATGACCCTCATCCTTCATCCACTAAAAACCATGAACCATATTCTTCAAATAACACTAAACCCTCATCCCCAAAAAACCCTCACTGACTAGGCCTAATAAAGCTTCAACACATAGTCCCAAATTACATTAAACCTTTATCACCCAAAAACCCTAAACCATCATCCTAATCAAACATCAACCCCATCCCCAGAAACAACACAACACTCATCCCCAAAAAAACACTCTACTTGTACCCCAAAAAAAACTACAACTGCCATCCAAAATAACCCTAAACCCTAGCCCCAAATCACCCTACACCTTCATTTCTAGAAAACCCTAAACACTCAACAAAAAACCATGTAATCCATAACCCACATAAATCAATCAACCCCAATCCCTTGAAATCCCTCATCCCTAGAAAACCCTATACTACTATCCCCATAAATCCCTAAACTCTCATCCCCAAAAAACCGCAAACCCTCTGTCCCAGAATACCATAAACCCTCATCCCCCAAAAAAACATACAACACCATCCTTGGGAATACCTAAACACTAATTATAGAAAAAACTAAACCTTATTCCATATAAATCCACATAACCTTATCCCTATAAATCCAAAAAACATGAAGCCCCATAATACCCTATAGACCCAGCCATAAAAAACCCGCATCCATTAACTCCATAAAACCCAACACACTCATCCCAAGAAAAACCTAAACCCTTATACCTATAAAACCCTAAATCCATATCACTATAAAATTTTAAACCCTTAGCCATAGAACACACTAAACCCTCATACCCAAATAACCATAAATTGTCTACCCCAAAAATCCATAAACCCTCATCCACTAAAAACAATAAGCTCCCAGCCCTAGAAAACTCAAAACCCATAGCCCCAAAAATGATGAACACTCATCCCCAAAATAACAATAAACACTCATATCTATATATCCAAAAACTCCCATCACTAGAAAAACTCAACACTCAGTTCATGAAAAATGATAATTGTCCACCCTATAAAATCATAAACCCTCAAACATAGAACACCAAAAAATCATAATCTATCAACCCCCAAAAACCCAAAACTATTCCCCCAAGAAATCCTTAAACCCTCATCCCCATAAAACCCTAAAACATCATCCCTATAATTCCCTAAAAACACATCCCCATAAAACTCAAAACCCTCATCCCCATAAAACCATAAACTCTCATCCCCCATAAACCATGAACTCTCTTCCCCAAATACATTGTAACAACATCTATAGAATATCCTAAACCCAATCCCTTAGAAAACACTAAAAACATAGTCCCAAAACACCCAAAATTCTCATCGAAAGAAAAATCTAAAACCTAATCCTCATAAAACCATAAACCGACATCCCTAGAAAACCTTGAACCCTCATCCCCAGAAAAACCTGAACAATATTCCTAGAAAAACCTAAAACACACATCCAAAAAAACATTAAACACACATCCCAATAATTCCCTAAACCAGCATAAAAAACAGCACCCATAGCCAAAGAAAACCTAGAACATATAGCCCATTAAAACCACAAACCCTCATCCCCAAAAAATCCTAAACCGTAAACCCTAGAAAAACCAAAACCCTCATCCACATAAAATAATAAACCATCATCCCCATAAACCCTACACCCTATAACATGGGAATATATAAACACTCATCCCAAGAAAACCCTATGTCCTCAACCCTAGAAAAAAATATTCCATCATCCCAATAAAACCGAAAACCCTTATCCATGAAAATCCTAAAATCCTCAACCATAGAAAACCACAAACCCTAATATATAGAATAGCCTAAACCATCATTCCTAGAAAAAAATAAACACCTATCCTTAAAAAAACTAAATACTTAGCCATCATAAATCATAAACCACCATTCATTGAAAACAAAAATCATTCAGCCCTGAAAAACTATAAATCCTCACTCCAAAAAAACAATAAAACCACAACCCCAATAAACCCACAATCTCATACCATAAAAAATCCTAAACTCTTATGCCCAAATAAACCCTAACCCCTCATCCCTAATAAAACTTAAACCATTAGTCCGAAAAACTAATAACCTCACCCCCCCTAAATTTCAAATCCATTAACCTCAAAATTACTTAAACCCTCAACCCTAAAAAACTCCCAACCCTCATCCCAAAAACCCCTAATACACCATCCCGAAAAAACGACAAAAACCACTGCTCCAAAAAACCTAAAACCCTTAGCCCAAAAAAACATAAATCCATATCCCCCGATAACTCTAAACCCATGGCCTGAAAATCCCCTAAAATGTATGCCCCAAAAATCACATTACCCTGTGCCCAAAATACCCTAAATCCTCAGCTCCATAATCCAATAATCCCTCAACCCCCAAAAACTATAAACCATTATCCATGAAATGATCATAAACACTCATCTGCAACAAGACTTAAACCCTCATCCCCATGAAACTTGAAATAATTAACCAAAAACCTACGCCCTTAGACCTAGAATACCCTAATTAATCCTGTTAAAAAACCCTAATCCTAATGCAGTAAAATACCATAAAACCTCACCTCCCAAAAAAACCAATAATCTATCCCAAAATACCCATAAACATCAACCCGAAAGATACTGAAAATCCTCATCCCCATATGACCTAAACCCTTATCCCTAGAAAACAATAAACACTCATCCCCAAAAAACAACAAACTCTCAACCCCCCAAAACCCAAAACCCTTATCCCCAAAACCCTAAATCCCATACCTCAAAATATGTGATACTGTGAACCGAATAACACTAAAACATTTCCCCAAATCCCGAAAACCTCCATCCCCTAATACCCAAAAATCATCATTTCCAAAACCATTACCCTTATCCCCAAATAATACTAAACACTAAGCTTCCCAAAACTAAAACCATAACCCCAATAAAAACTAAACCATCAAACCAAAAAACTATAAACTATAAGATCTAAAAAATCATAAACCCACATCCCCAAAAAATCCAAAACCATGCACCCCAAAACACTAAACCCACAATGCATAAAATACCTATAAACCTGGACAAAAAAATCGTAAATCCTCTACCCAAGAAATACCTAAACACTTAGCCCCAATGAACTATAAACCATTAGCCCCCTAAAGCTAGAATCCCTCATCCTCAAATAACACAAATCCCTCAGTCCCAAAAAACCTTAAATCCTAATACCCAAAAATCCCAAATCCTACATCCAAAATAACCATATACCAACATCCCAAAAAAAAAACATAAACACTCATCCCCAAAACCTCCAAACTAACCACCCCGAAAAACCATATTCCATCAGCTCCAAAAAACCATAAATCATTCCACCCAAAAACACTAAATCCACATCCCCAAAACCCTAAACCATCATCCCCAAAGAAAACCCAAAACCCACATCCCCAAAACTCCCAAAACACTCAAAAATAAAATATGAAAATCCTCACCACAAAAATACTTTAAACCAGCATTCCTAAACACCCCCTAAAAACTTATCCAAAGAACACCCAAAACCCCCATCGCTAATAACACTAGACACACTACCATATAAACCCTATTCCCTCATCCCCATAACAACAAAAACCCCTCATCCCAAATAATGTACTATCATATAGAACCAAGCATATCTAAAAACACAGACCCTAAAAAACTCCAAAACCTTGATCCAAAAAAAACATATACCCTCAAACAAAAAAATACTTATACACTCTACCCCAAAAACACATAAACCCTTTGCACAAATAACCCCATAACAATGATCCCCAAAAAACACTAAAGCATAATCCTTAAAAACTCTAATCCATAATCCCAAGAAACCCAAAATCCTCAACTTTAAAATTCAAAAAACCTTCATCTTAAAAATAACATAACTCATAAGAAAAAAAAAACACATAACCTTCATCACAAAAAAAGAAAAAATCATCAACCCAAAAACTCCATAAATCCTCATAGAAAAACTCCTAAAAACTCATCCTAGAAAAACCATAAATCCCAAACCCCATAAAAACCAAAACTGTCATCCCTAAAAACCCTACACAGTCATCCCCCAAAGAAACTAATCCATTTCTCCCAAAAAACATTCTAATAGAACCCCAAAAAACTACAGCCCTCATTCAAAAAAAACTCAATAAACCCTCATAACCAGAAAACCATAAATTCTCATCCCCAAATAACCCCAATCACTCTGCCCAAATAAACTATAAACCATCACCCCAAAAAATAAACTCTCAATCCCAAAAAAACCTACACCCTCAGCCCCCAAATCCCCCAAATCCACATCAACAGAAAACCATAATAACATAGACCCACAATATCCTAAACCGCTAGAACACATAAATCATAATCACAAAGCCCCAAAAAACAACAAAAAACTCTTCCCAAAAATTCATAAACCCAGAGTCTCTAAAAAACCTTAACCGACAACCCAATAAAAACCTTAAACAGTAATCCCTAAAAAAACCAAAAGCATTTCTATAAAAAACCCCAAACCCTTAACCCTAAAAACCCTAAATTGTCATCCCAAAACCCCCTCATATAAAAAATAACTTCAACCCACTATTCCAAAAAATCCTCATCCTCAAAAATCCCTCCACCTTCAGCCTTAAATAGAAATCAACTATCCATCCCACAAAATATCAGAAGTATGCACCAAAAAACTACAGAGAGATCAACACCAAAAAACCCTCAATCCCCATCCCAGGAAAACCACAAACCCTCAATCCCAAAAAATCAGAATCACCCATCCCCAAAAAACACCAAAACCTCTATCCCAGAAACAAAAAACCCAGAAATAATATAATTTCAAAACCTTCCACAACAAAAAACCCTTATCCCTTATCACCAAAAAACCCATAAACCATATGACAAAAAATACATAAGCATTATCCCCAAAAAAATGCAATACCCTAAATCCCAAAACCTTATATCCTACAACCCAATAGACCATAAACCCTCATCTGAAAAAGACCATTATCACACATCCCAAAAAATCCACAAACACTCATCCATAAAAAAAATACTAAATTCTCAAACCAACAACCACTAAACCCTCAGCTAAAAAAATCTAAAAACCTAATCACCAAAAATACCTAAATCCTCAGCACAAAAGAAACCTAAACCCACATCCCCCATAAAATCCTCAACTGTTATTGACAAAAAATGAACATCCATAATCCCTAAAAAATTCTTCTACCATAATCCTTCAAAATCTCTCAACCCTTAACTCCAAAAAACCATAATCCTTCACCCCCCCCCCCCAAAAAAAATATACCCTATTCCTAAAAAAACAGAAACCATAATTATGAAAAAAACCTCAACACTCAACCCCAAAAAACACTCATACCTCATTCCCAAAAAATTCGTCAACTATCATCCCCCAAAATCTCCCTACACATTGCCCCAACAATCAATCAATCATCATCCACCCAAAACCCAAAACCCTCAACCCCAAAAAACCCACTACCCTCAGCACAAAAACCCCTAAACGCTCAAACCAAAAACCTTGATACCTCATCCCATAAATCCCTCAACCCTTATACCCAAAAATCACTCAACACACCTACCGATAGAACTATAATACGACAATTTAATGAACACTAAACCCCAAAAAAACATAAAAATTCATCCTGAAAACCCTTTATCTTCATCTAGAAAAAAATCCATATCCCTTTCCCAAAAAATACACATCAACAATCAGCCCCGAAACACCCCCTCAATCCATAATCCCTCATCATAAAAAACCTCAGAACATCATCGCCATTAAACCATACACCCTATGACGAAAAAACCTTCACCCATAATCCTAAAAATCTCTCAGGCCTTTACAACATAAAAATCATCTAACGTTTCCCCAAAAAATGCTAATCCCTTATCCTCAAAAAATAGTGAACGATCAGCCCATTAAAACCCTGAACCATTCCCCAAAAACCCTTGAATGGTCAACACTAAAAACCTCTAAATGTTTTCTCCAAAAACCATTGAACACTCATCTCTAAAAACTCTAAATCCATAGCTCCAAAATACAACGACCCTCAGTCCTAGAAAACCTTGAACACACATCCCCAAAAGTCCCTAAACACTCGTCACCAATAAAACCTAAACCATAATCCCCCGAAAATATACTATACCCTCAACTATGAAAAACCTTAATCCAGTATCCCCCAAAACCCTAATCCTTCAACACAAAAAAACACTGAAACATAATCCCTAAAAACCATCAATCCTCTACCCCAAAAAAATCATGAACCCACATTTCCAAAAACACCCTGATGAATCAGCCTTAAAAATATCAGAAACCCCAACCCCAAAAAACCTAGAAACCTCATCCACCAAAAAATATTGAACTATTATCCACGAAAATCACTAATACCTCATCCAATAAAAAACCAAAAAACCAAATTCCCAAACACCATCATCCCTCATGTAAAAAAACCCTCATCCCCAAAAAACACCTAATCTAGTAGACCCAAAAAACCCACAAAACATGGTAAGAAAACAATAACCTCTCAACCCCACATATATCTCAACCCCCATTCCAAAAAAATCCAAAACACTCATCCCTATGAAACACAAAACTCATAGGCCCAAAACCACCTCAAACCTCACAAATAGAAAACCCTCAACCCTTAGAACAAAAAAACAATAAATCCTAAACCATAAATAACCCTAAACACTCATCTTCAAAAAACCCTAAAACCTCATCCCAAAAATAACAGACACTCTTATCCTCCAAAAACCCTAAATTCATAGCCCCAAATAACCCAAAACCATTATCCTAAAAAAATATCTATACCCATGGACCCAAAACAACATAAAACTTTATCCCCAACAAACACAAAAGCCTCAACACCAAAAAAACACTCATACCTAAGCCCCAATATTCCCAAGACAACAAGATTGAAAAAAACAAAAACCTGAAAACCCAAATATCTCTAAACCATCATCCACCAAAAAATTTAAAACCTAATCCCAAAATATTGTCACATTAAACCCTAAATACCCATAAAATTCTCATCCCTAAAAAATCCGAAACTCATAGCCCCATAAACCTTGAAATCGTAATCCCCAAAAACCCTAAACTCTCATCCTCATAAAATCTAAAATTTGAGGCCCAAAAAATCTGCAACCCTCCTCCCCTAAAATCCTCAATACTCAAATCTTATAAACCCTCAAACCGCATCACAAAAAAAAACATCAATCGTCATCCCTAGAGAACCTTGAACCCTTATCTCCCAAGAACCACCAACCCTTATCCCCCAAAGTCCCTCAAAACTAGTTCCCACGAAAACCTAATTTCAGGTCCCCAACAAATCCAATTCCCTCAGCCCCAAAAAACCATACTCCCTCATCTAAGAAAAACCTAAACCTTCAGTCTCGAAAAATCATAAACCGATATCCAAAAAAATGGAAAACCCTAGTCCCCCATTAAATCTTTCCACCCTTATCCCCAAAAATCTTTAATCCCATTTCCTAAAAACCCTCAACCGTCAATCCCAAGACAACCATCTACCCTAATCCATCAAAACCTACATCTCTCATCCCTAAAAACCATCATAAATCACCAGAAAAAATCCTCATCCCTCTACCACATAAAATACTCAACCATCATCCCCATAAAAAACCCCCAAAACCTCATCCCCTCAAAAAAACAACCCTCAACTCTCATCCCTAATTAAAACTCAACCCTCTACCCAGAAAATACTCTAATCCCTCATCCCCTAAAATCCATCATCCCTCATTCTCAAAAATTCCTAATTATTAAACCCCCGAAACACCATAAAACATTAGTCCCAATGAAACATGAATCCCCATCCTTAAAAAACCCTCATCCTAAAGACAAAAAAAACATCAACCCTCAACCCAAATTAACTCTCTACCCTCAGTCCGGAAAAACCCACAACCCTTATCCTTAAAAAACTGCTAACCCCATCCCCAATAGTCCCTAAATTTTTAGCCCAATTAATTCCCTATAAACTTATCCACAAAATTCCATAAATCCTCATCCCCAAAAATACCTCAACACATAAAGAAAAAAAACACTCAACCCTCATACCCAGAACACAATCAAATCCTACCACAAATTATCCTCAACCCTCACCAGATTAAATCCCTCAGCAATCATTGCTCAAAAAACCCGTACCCTTATCCCAAAATATTCCCTCAAACCTCATCCCTAAAAAACCCAAAAATAAAAACTATAAAAATTCATGAACTATCATCCAAAAAAAATACTAAACCCATATCCCCAAAAATCCCCTAGACCCTAAACCCCAAAAAATCATGAACCATCATCCCAAAAACACCCATAACCCTCAACATTATAAATCCAAGAATCATGAACCCTAGAAAAATAAGAACCCTTATCCTTAGAAAACCCTAAAACCACACCCACAAAAACCCAAATCCCAGGTCCCTATAAATTCTAAAACCCCTGTCCCTAGAAAACCAGAAACCCCCAACACTAGAAAACCCTAAAAACCTAGCCTAATAAATCCCCAATCCACTGCCTAGAAATCCCTAAACGCACTACCCTGTATACCAATAATTCCTCAGCTGTAAAAAACCTTAAACCCCCTGCCCCAAAAAACCATAATTCATAAGACATAGAAATCCGAAAATAATATATCACTGAAAACCGGAAGCTATCATACCAAAAAAAACAATTAACAATAATCCCTAGAAAAATAGGAAAACTCATCCCCAAAAAACCCTATACCCTCATCCAAAGAAAGCCATCAACCATAAGACCCAAAAAACCAAAAAACCATATAACCATAAAACCCTAAACCAAGAAATCCCTTAAACCTCATCAATGGAAAACACTGGACCAGAGACCCTAAAAATACCAAAACCCTCAGCCCAAAAAATCGTTAATCTCTAATCCCAAAAAAACCCAATAACCTCAGATGTAGAAACCCCAAATATGTTTTCCTCAGAAAACCCTAAATCTTTATCAACAAAAAATACATACCCCTCATCCCTAAAAACCATCACCCCCGATCCCCAAAAAAACTCTAAATCATCAGCCACAAAAAACACAAATCATCATCCCCAACAAACCCTAAACCCACATCCCCAAGAAACCATAAAATATATTCCATAAAATACCTAGAACCATCATCCACAAAAATCCATCAACCCTCATTACCAAAAACTCTAAGACCTAAAGAAAACCCTAGTCCCCCAAAACCCCCAAACCCTCATCCATATAATACCTAAACCATCAACCCTAGAATATCCCATACCCACATCCCCTGAAAACCCTAAACTATCAGTCCTAGAAAATCATAGAACCCAGTTATTATAAATCCATTAACCCATATCTCTAGAAACCCTAAACACTCATCCCCAAAAAACCTATATAGTAATCCCCATGAAACCATAAACACACATACCCCTACAAGCATAAACCATCATCCCCAAAAATCTATAAACCCTCATCCCAAAAAACCATAAACCCTCATCGCTATAAATACTTAAAACCTCAACCCCACCCCCCCAATAGCCTATATATTAATCCCCATAAAACCATAAAGCCTCCAACCTTGAAAAAACAAAACCCAAAAACCAAAAACATTTTAATATTTCATCTCTAGAAAAACATAAACCCTAAGATCCATAAAACCTAAAACTGTTAACCCCAATGAACTATCAACCATCAGTCCCAAAAAAATCTCAACCCTCAACCTTGAAAAACACTCAAATCTCCTTCCCAAAAGAACCCTCAATCCTCATCCCAATATTCCCTCAGCACTCAAACCCCAAAGATCTCTCAACCCGCAGAGCCATAAAACCCTCAACCCCAATCTTATGTGCCGGAAAACTCCAATCCCTTTGCCAGAAACGTCCCCCAATTATCATCACTAATAAAAACATCAACCCTCAGCCCCCAAAAAATCATCCTCTGGCCCCCAAAAAACACTCATCCCACAGTCAATATAAAACTCCGAACCCACAACCAAATCAAAACCCCATCCCAAATTCTCTAAAATATTCCAATATTCAACCCCAAATAAATCACTGACTCTTAGACCTAATAAACCCCAATGATTGTACCCCAAAACCCCCAAACCTCAACCCCAACAAATGCATAGCCCTGTGACCAAAGAAACCTATTCTATTAGCCAACAAAATTCCTCACCGCTCACCACAAATAATTCATAAACCCTCACTCCCAAAAAACATTAAACCCTCTCCCAAAATAAACCCTAAGTCCTAATCCCCAAAAGGATAAACTCTCATCCTCAAACGAAACCCTAGACACTCAGTCCTAAAAATCTATAAACCCATTATCCCATGAAATCCCATACCCTCTGCAATATGAAATCCAAAAAATAACTCATCCATAAAATAAACCTCAACCCTGATGTCTAAAAATAATGAACCCTCAACTAAAAAAATACTCAAACCATATCCACCAAAAACAACAACATCCATACCAAAAAATACAATTTTTAAGCCAATAAATCCCCCAAACATCAACCCAACCCCCCATCCCTCAACCCCAAGCCCCCAAAAAACCCTAATCCCTTAGCCTCAAAATACCCTAAACCTTAACCCCCAAAAACCCTAAACCCTCACACTCTTGAATCCTTAATCACTCGTCCCTAAAAAAAATAGACACATAGTCCCCAAAAACCGTAACCCTCTTACAAAAAAACCATAACTTGTCGACCCCAAATAAACCCTAAACCCACATTTCCAAAAAAACCCAATACACATAGCCCCAAAAAACCAATAAAACATACATACATAAAACCATAAACCTGAATCTCTCAAAATCCTCAAACCCCTGACCCCAAAACATAAACCCTTATCCCCAATTATCCATAAAACCTCATCCTTAAAATACATCATCCCTCAGAATCAAAATACTCCCAATCCCCATCCACAAACGACCCTCAATCTAAAGCCCCTAAAAACACTCAATCCTCGACCCCCAAAATTATTCATCCCTAATCCAAAAAACCTTAAACCCCCATCCTCATAAAACCGAAAACCTCAAAACGAAATAGAATAAGACCATCATCCTCTAAAAGAACCCTCACCCTCCTCACTAAAAATCATCCAAACCTCATCCCCGAAAAACCCCATCCATATTCTCAAAACATCCAGTAAACCCTCACCTATAAAACCCCCAAAACTCTCCAACAAAAAACAAACAACCCTCAACACCAAAAAACATTTGACCCACTACACCTAAAAACCCTCAACATTTAGTCGTAAAAAACCGTCAACCCTCATCGCCAAAAACCATAATCATTCAACCTTGAAAAAACCTAAACCCCAATCCCAAAAAAACTCAAAACCATCATCCCCCCAAAACCCTAAACCCATAGTCCAGAATTAACCTTAATCCATTTTTTACAAAAACCACAAAACCCTCTGTTGTATAAAATATCAACCACTTACATCCACAAAATCCTAAACCCTCTACACAAAAACACCCACAGGACTAACCCAATAATAAACACTACCTCATCCCCCAATACACCAACCATAATCCCTGAAAAACAATCAACCCATAACTCCCCAATATAACCCATCCCATATCCCAAAAAAACACACACCATCATCACCAAAAAATCCCCAACCCTTATGCCAAAAAACCCTATCCTCTAAACCAGAAATCACAATAAATGATCATCCCAAAAATATCCCTACAACCTCATCCAAAAAACTCCCTAAAGCCATTACCCAAAAAAACCATAATATTGTAGCTACCAAAATTAATATACTATGATACCCAAAAATACCCACAATTTTTATGACAAAATACAAAAAAACCATTGTTCAAAAAATACCATAAACACTCATCCCAATAAAAAACTAAACACCCATCCAAAAAAACAAAAAACCCATAGCACTAAAAAACACAAAAACCTCATCCCAAAAACCCTACAAACACACCCCCAAAAAACTTCCTCTCTCAACAACAAAAACCCCTAAACCATTATCCCAAAAAACCCTCAACACTTAGAACCCAAAAACCCCTGAAATTGTAAACCCTAAACCCAACAGCGAAAAACCTTAAACCCTAACCTGTAGAAAACCCAAAACCTCCATCCCTAGAAATACCTAATCCCTCAACCACAGAAATCCCTAAACACTAATCCCAAATAATTCCTAATCCCTCATCCTACAATATCCATAAATACTCATGCCCAAAAAACCCAAAACCCAAAAACCATGAAAATAAAAAAAAATATAGACTATGAATACCAAAAAAATTAGGACATGAAAAATCCTAACCCTCATCACTAGAAAATCCTAAAACCTGTCCCCATAGAAATGTCACCCCTCGTCCCCACAAAATACATAACCCTTATCCCATAAAAACCCTTAAATCCTCATCCCCAAAAAACACTAATCCCTCATCCCACAAAAACCCTAAACCCTCACAACCAGAATAACATAAGCCCCCATCCCCCAAAAAACCCTAAAAAATAAAATAGAGAATGTATAGTAGAATCACTTGGTGATACTATGTATGTAAATTAATAATATAAAAGAATTAAGTATTGATCTATCATATTCATTTTTACTAATGTAATATGATTTTTTCCCACAAAATATTCTGTGAATTCTATCTTCTCATTAGTTTGATGGTGATGGTATTTATTGAAATGAGTATTAGTAATGAATTTCAATGATAATGTACTCAAAAATTGTTGTAGAAATATATTGTATTTTTCTGAAACATTATTATGAGGATGTCCATGAAGGTGAAAAATCAGCTAGGAAAACAATTCTCACTGTGACTTAAAAAATTTATAGTGAAATACATACTGATATCTTCCCATATAAGCTCTAAAATAAGAAATTGAGTTTATAAAACATGATGGAAATGACTATTTAATTTTTAAAATATCCCACATCTCTAATTAATGTTATTGAAATATAGATAAACGTTTTCATTTAGAATTTCTCTTTTAGTATATCCAATGACGGAATGATGAAAAAATGACAAACATTTCCACCTTTATGAGTCTCCAAGATGATAATTTCTTGGTAATTACCCTTTAAAATAAACAAAATGTTTTTATTGAATAGTAACCCATAATTATTAGAATGAACTTCTAAAATTAATATTTAAATTAGATTAAAATATCATTTAACTCAACATCTTATTGATTATCATCTTTCATAAGTAAAAATTCAAGACTATGATCATCTAAAGTGGTTAGTAATGCATTCCATTGAGAAAATACAACTACCACCATGTTTTCTTATCCGTCATTATATGTTGACAATAATGAAAAGGATTTAAATAACTCCACCAACATTTCATGAATCAGACTCATATTTTTCTAACCACTGATAAATATTATTTCTTGATGGTCAGAGGGAAGAACAAAATATTTTGGACTTAAATAATGATAAAAATGACATAAGGATATCACAGTCACATCAAATTTATTTTATTAGGTACTATAATCAATTCAAAAATCACTCAATTTCACACTGAAATATGATGTGATATTCTTGCTTTGTATGTCAACATTTCCATTCAAAACTCTACATGAATCACACTCCACATCAAATACAATATCAAAAATATGTGATGCCAAAACAAGAGCTTCATATACTCATTTATTAATGATTTTAAATGATTCATTTTCTATCATTGACCACCCAAATTTTCCTTTTTCATTAATTTGGTGGTTGGATCCATGATAGTGCGAAATTATAAACAAATAGATGATAATGCCATCCCAGGAGAAACCACAATTATTTAATGGATTTCAATGGTTTAATGGACATA
Source organism: Viscum album (assembly GCA_963277665.1). Taxonomy (NCBI): domain Eukaryota; kingdom Viridiplantae; phylum Streptophyta; class Magnoliopsida; order Santalales; family Viscaceae; genus Viscum; species Viscum album. The sequence continues at coordinate 1,900,815,619 of OY728141.1, forward strand.
TTTTCTTACCCCTATGATTAACCCACCATACTTCCTTATTTTGATATCACATTACCTAAAAATTAACTTTTTTGAAAAGAACGTCAATTGTCCAATCCTTACATATTGATTTTGTTCCCACATAATACTGGATACATGACTATGATGATCAATATGGCACTCCAAATCCCTGATGTGAATCATAATATCATTAAATAATCAATGAAATTTTTCAAATAAATGGGTTCAAAACATCATTCATGATTCGAAAGAATGCCATTGTAAAATTTGAGGGGATGAATATAAGGACTAACCTCTCAATCAATCCACCATAAATTGTGATTATTGTTTTCCACCCATCCCCTTTATTCATTAAAATCTTTTGATATCCCATCTAAAGATAAATATTTCGAAACACTAATAATCCATGTAATTGATTGATATTATCTTTAATTCATGGAATGTGATACTTGTATTTTATGGTAATATTATTTATAGCTCTAAATTCAATTAATTTGATATATAACAACTTTTTTTAGATCCAATGTTTTCGGAATAGAACACAATCTCATATAAAACCTTATAAGTCCTCAATCCATCAATTAATCTAGTTGCATCATTAATTCCACTAATTCCTTATTGTTATTATAATATGATCATTTTTTTGGATATTATTCACCATGTATAATATATATCATTTAATTAGTTCGTATAAAATTGTGTATTCATAATGGATGATCATTAGTAAAACATCATGATGTTTCTCAATCAAAGAATGAGCTAACAATGGTGAGAACTATTATTATCATGGCTTGAATTCTACATCATCAATAATGAAAATTAGGATTTTGATAGTGGATTTATTTCTACACATGATATTTATTAATAAGGAGGATACTTTAGGGTTATTTTAGAACAAATTATTCATCATTAATCTAGGATGGGTCCAATGTAGAAAGTGAAATATTTTTCCCCCAAATCAAATGAAATTTTTTTTCTTCCTCCCATCATATTTAACATCCCTATAAAAAAAGGCCTCCATAGAAATAATAGAAAGAATCTGTCGGAGTAATATCACAAAATAATGCATCAATATAGTTATTACTAATGATCAAATAAAATCAGAATAGTTTTTTTTGACTTGATGTTCCCTCCCATTTTTCAGTCATTGTATTTTTTAAGAATGTGGATGATTCCATGATTGATGTTCTATTTCTCCAACAGTATTGTTTAATAAACATTAGAATATCTCCAACTATCAATAATCACCATGAATACTTGAATATTTATAGAGTAATGATATTGGATCATGTTTTTTCACTGATCTTATTGAGGGATGATTTGAGGATGAAATTTCATCATATCATAAGCATGTTACCAAAATTAGATTCTTCCAAAGCATGTTCTTCATTTTAACAATCACCACCACCATGTTCATATTATTTTTTTTCCTTTTAAATCTATATGATATCATTTATTGTAAAAATTTAATTTCTTGTCAATTTTTCCTAAAAACTACCATACCCTTGAAATTTGATGTGATTTCGATTCCCACATTCACAGGAGTTGGATTTTCCTTATGTCTGTTCCATAACTTCATCTTACCATTTATCAAACATCTCATTTCTTCCAATTTTTATATCACCAAAACTATATTTCATAGAAAAAAACCATTATAATTTTCCTTCCATCTATTGTAGTTCTTGGGTGGTTGTGCCTTTGAGGTTCACTTTTTCATTTCCACCTTGATCGCTTTCTTTCAAACATCATCTAGTGAACAGAATAATTGTAACTCCACTAAATGTCTAATTTCATCATTTTTCAACCCAAAATCCTTGAAATCATTTAATTGATGAATTCTGGAACACCACATTACATAAAAGGAAAATACAACATGGAATAACACTCTTCAAGAGATTTATTTCCTTGTACCATGGTATGAATATAAATGTAAAGATTTTGCTTATAATTCTAAGACATAAAAGTTCTTCTTAAATGATTTTTCATTTGGTCATATGAATTAGTTTTCAATTTCCCATCACTTTTTCAAATTTCATCAATTCGTCCAACTAATGGGATGCATAATCATCAAATTTTATTATTAATACATTTCAATAATTCTGTATGGACCAATTGAATGATTCATAGAGTCTTTCAATTGCACAAAAACAAATCTTGAATACAATCTAGATTCATACTCCCATAAAAAATTGGAATGTTAATCTTCAACGAACATTCAGTATTTGTGTTATCTATTATTCTTCACATTACTACATATGACTTATTGAAATCATATCCATTTTTCTATATTCATAAAATAGTGTTGGATTTCTCATATTATGTGGAGATGAATGTTGGGGACACAAATATGGTATAGGGGAATCATGTAAACATGCTCTCAATAGTTCATAATTTTTTTTCTAATTAGTAATGTTTTAAATTGTGGCTCTTTGTTACCAATATATTTGGGAGTAGAAGATCATCTATTGTGAAAGTTGGTGGACAAATTGTTTTTTGTAGATTAATAAGAAGAATGTGGAAAAACATACCCAGAGGAAACTTTCAGCCCTTATCACCAAAAACCCTTAACCCAAAGCCCCAAAGATCCCTAAAAATAATGTCATGGAAAATTATAAATCATTAGAGCCAGAAACCATGACATCCTTATCCCCAATAAATCCATAAACCCTCACCTGTAGAAACCATCGACCCACATCCCAGAAAAAACCTCAACTCTCATTCCCAAAAAAATTATAAACCATATAAACCAAAAAAACACTCAAGCCTCTACCCGGAAAAACCATTACCCTCATCCCAAAAAACCCTAAACCTGTATACCGAAAATACTTAAACATAAAGGCCCAAATAACTGTAATCCATCAGACACAAAAACCCCAAACAGTCATCCTCAATAACCCAGAACCCACAGTGCTAGAAACCATCAACCCTCAACTAAAAGAAACCTCAACCCTCAGCTCAAAAAACCCTCAAACCTAGACCCTAAAAACACTCATCCCACAACCCAAAAAATCACTCAACACTCAGCGTAATATAATACTCCTCACCTTTACCTAAAAACTCTAAAACCTTATCCACATAATGTATTCATCCCATAGATTCAAAATTCCACCAACCCATATCCCCAAAAAACACTCGTCCCCCAGTGAACAAAATCAATACACCCTTAGACACAAATAAAACTCAACCCTAAACTCAAAAACACCTCATCCATAATATCAAAAAGAAACCTAAAATCTCAGCCCCAAAAAATCACTAAAAACTATTCTAAAAACCCTCCAAAGTTACCCCCACAAAATATAAAACTCTCATCCCCAATGAACCCTCATCACTTATCATTAAAAAATCTTCTTCCATTAACCCCAAAAAACCATCTACATTTTCCCATGAACACCCTCTGCCCTCACTCTCAAAACAACCTAAACCCTCACCTTAAGAAACCTCTCAACACTTTGTTCCATGAAAACATCTACCTTAATCCAAAAATACCTCATAAGGACACCCCCCACAAACAACCTCTACACACAGACTAAGAAAACCCTCAACCCTCATTCAAAAAAACCTCCAACCATAACTCCTAAAAAACAATAAACCTTTGGTACTAAAAAATACACAATACTGGATCTAAAAAACCATAACCCCTCATCCGAATATTAATCAAAACCCTCATACCCAAAAAATTATTCAACACACAACCCTTAAAAATCCTAAACCCTCATCTCGAAAAATCTCTCATCCCTTAGTCAAAAAACCCCCAACCCATAGAAAAATAACACAATCCATCATCACAAAAATTCCTAAACCCTCTTACCTAAAACAACATAATCCCTCAAACAAAAAATCCCTCCACACTGATCCCCAGAATACCCTAATCACTCAACTAAAAAAACCATCAACCTTTTTGTTGAAAAAAAACATCAAGCATTACCTCAAAAGATCCATAAACAATCATAAAAATCACTAAGCCTTTAGCCCTAAAATTATCATCTTGAAAAACACAAATCCTCCAGCCATAAAAAACCATCAATTCTAAGGCCCCCAAAACCCCCTACCATCACCTCAAAGAAACATCATCCATCTGTCCCAAAAATCCCTATACCCTTAGCCCCAAAAAAAATCATAATTTTTCGTCCATATAAATCCCACAACCTTAAGACACATGAAACAATAAACCCTAATCCCCCAAAAAAACCCCAACTATTAACGCCATAATTCCCTCAATAATGTGATCCAACAAACCCCACTACAATCAACCCCTAATATCCATAAAACATCATCCCCAAAAAACACATAACCCTTAGCCCTAAAAACAACCAAACAATAGCACTAAAAAACCCTAAAAACCACTTTCCCAAAAATACCTAAACCTTCTATCTAGGTAAACCATCTACCCTTATCTTGAGAAAACCATAAAACCTTATCCCCAAAAAACAGTCAACCATCACCCCAAAAAAACATTAAATATTAGCCCCAGAAAACAATAATCCCTTGACCCTCAAAAACCCTAAACCATAAACCACAAAAAACCATGAACACTCATCCGGAGAAACCCTAAACCCTTATCCAAAAAACCCATAAAAATTTATCACCAAAAAATTATATACCCTCATCGCAAATCAAATCTTCAACCCACAACCCCCAAAATTGATAAACCCTCATCCCCAAAAAATATCAAACACTCATAAAAAACCAAAACCCTCATCCCGAACCCCTCAATGAATATAAAAAACTCAGCACCCATCCCCAAACAACAAAATCCCTCATCCCCAAAAAATATCAACCCTTGTCCCTAATCAACGAAAAAATCATATCCCAAACAAACACCAAACCATTATCCCCGAAATCCCGAAAACCTTATCCCCATGAAATCCTCAATCATTATCAACAAATAACCCTCAAACATACGTCCTAAAAAACATCATCCATTAGCCCCAAAATACCTTAAACTATCATCCCCAAAAAACCATTGACCCTCATACCCAAAAATCACTCCCTATCAACCGCCAATAATCCTTAAACTCTATGTACAAAAAAACACTTCGACCCTCAATCCTACAAAACCCAAAACGTAAGCCTAAAAACCCTCAACCTTTAGACCCAAAAATCCCATGACCCCTCATACACCAAAACAATATAACCATTATCCCCCAAAAACACTCAACACACAAAAAAAACAACCCCAAGCCATTATCCTCCTGAATTACTAAACTCTCATCCAGAAAAATCATTAAACCCCCATCACAAAAAAACCCTCAAAACTTATCCCAAGAAAACACTCAATAAAAAACACCAAAAAATTCCTAAATCGTTGATACTAAATAGCCCGAAAGCGGTTACCCAAAAAAACCCTAAAACATCAACCAAAAAAATCCTTCAACACATATCCCTAAAAATACCTCAACTGTGATTGATAGAAAACTCTAAACCCTAATCTACAGAAAACGTTAACCCTCACTCCCAATAAAATGAAAATCCTGACCCCCAAAAAAATCTATACACTCTACCCCAAAAACCCAAAAACCTCATCCCAAAAAACCATTAACCCTGATCCATAAAACCAATTCCTTCATTAAAAAAAATACCCAAAATCATTATAAGAAGAAAACCCTATAACCCAATCCTCAAATATTTATAAACCCATAGAACGAAATATAAACCCCTATACCTGAATCCCAAAAAACCTAAATTATTATCCATAAAAAATGATCATCCCTCATTCTCAATAAAACATTAAAATCATCGACCCAAAATATCCAAAACCATTATCACTAAAAAAATTCAAATCTTAGCCCCAAATGACACTATGCAATCAGACCCAAGGAACCACCATCACATAACTCTAAAAAAACCCAAACCCTCGACCCTAATGAACACACTACCCTTAACCCCAGATAACCCATATCCCTTAGCCCCAAATATCTTTTAACCAACATCCTAAAAAACATGGGCCCTCATTCCAAAAATTCATATACCCTTAGCCCTGTAAAACCCAGAACCATTATCCCTTAACACCTCAAAACACTCATACATGAAAAAACAAAGAACACTCATCACTAAATAACACTAAACCCAAAACCCAAAACACACTAAACACTCATCAACAAAAAACCCAAAACCATCATCCTCAAAAAAACAATAAATCCATAGCACCAAAATATGTTGAACCCTCATCCCTAAAAAAACCCCTAAAACCTCATCCCCAAAAAACCATAAACCAAATGCAACTAAAAAATCAAAATCCCAAGCCCTAATAATCGTGAAGTTGAATCCAAAAATTAATGATGAACCCTTAGTCACATAATGAAAATTATACATTAGCCCCAATGACCAAAAACCCCGATCCCAAAAAAAACCCAGAGTCCGTAGCCCAAAAAAATTGGTGAACCCTTAGAACATAAAAAACATGAACACTCATAATCAAAAAATATTTAACCCTATGCCTAAAAAATACCTGAACCTTAATTCCTAAAATGTTCTAAATCCCTAGACCAAAAACACATGAACACTCATCCCCAAAAACCTTGAATCCTCTTGCCCACAAATTACCGAACCCTCAACACCAAAAAACCATGAACTCTTACCCCCATGATTCCCTGAACCCTATACCAGAAAATAAACTAAAACCTTATCCCTAAATAACCATGAACCTTAACCCTAAAAAACCCTCGGTCTCAAAATACCTAGATCAATTAGCCCCAAAATACCCAAAACCCATATCACTTGGAAACTTGACACTCAACCCCAAAAAAAATGAACCATCTTCCCCAAAGACATTGAACCCTCATCCCTAAATAAATCATAAAACATCATCCCAAAAAACCATGATCCCTCATACATTAAATACCTATAACCCACTTCCTAAAAAAATCCCTGAATACTCAACCCAAAAATACTCTAAACCATTAGCCCCGAAAAAAATCATCCCTCATCCCCAAACAACCCAGAAACCTCTTCATTAGAAACCCACAAACCTAATCCCTAAAATGTAAAAAATCCTCATACCCCACAATACTAAATACATATTCTATAAATAACCCTAAACCTTCATTCCAAAGTTACCATAAAACATGAGTCCCGAAAAACTATAAAACAAAAGAACCATGAAACACTCAATCCTCAACTGTAGAAATATATTAAAAACTAGTCCGAAAAACCCAAAACCCTTGCCCTTAAAAACCTTAATCCCTCAGCCTTAAAAAACCCCAAACCCCCATCCCAAAAAAAAGTAAAACCCCCAAAAAATCCATGATCCTTGAGGGATAAAAAACTGTAAACCCATATCCCCCAAACTCATATCCATCAAACAAAAATACTAAAAAAACTTCTTCAATAATCCATTAAACCTCATCCCTATTAAACTGTAAAACCTCATCCACAAAAAACACTATGAAGTAATGAAAAAACCCTGCCCCATCCCAAAAACACAATCAAACATCATCCCCAAAAAACCTAAAACTCTCATACCTAATAAACCATCAACTCTCAGTCCCAATATAAACTCAATCCTCAGTCAATAAAATCCCTTATTTATTATCACAAAAAAACCCTAAAACCACCACCCAACAATACCTTTAACTATCAGCTCCAAAAACACTTAATACTCAACCGACAAATCCTTAAACGATCATCCTCCAAAAAACCCGAGCACTCACCCCCAAAAACCTGAAACATCATTCCTAAAAAACCATGAACTCTTAGATGAAAAAATCAGTGGTCCCTCATCCAAAAAAAACTTTAGGCCTCATCAAAAATAACCCTGAAAGCTTATCCCCCAAAATACCTAATCCCCGGCACAACAAAAATAGAACACTCGCCATCCCAAAACATTAAAACCATATCCCTAAAAAACATTGAATCCCTTGATACAAAATACCCTATGCCTCAAAGCCTAATTTTTGTTTGAACAGTCATCCAAAAAGTAAAAACTCCATAGTTAAAAACAAACTATAGAATAGAAGCCATAAAAGACCTAAACCTCCATCCCCAAAGCATATTAATCCAAAAAAATCAATCCCCATACCCCGAAGACCCTATGCCCACAACCCCTAGAATATTCATAAAATATCTTCCCAAAAACCCCCAAAAGCCTCATCCAATAAAACCCTACAACCATAGTTCCAAAAGGACATAAATCCAAAACACAGAAAAAAACTAAACACCGAGGTCCAAGAAACCCTAAACCCTCAAACAAAAAAAAACCATAAACCATCATCACAAAAAAACAGATATCCTCTAATGCAATATTCCCTCAACCCTTAGGCAAAAAAACTCTAAATCATCAGATTCAAAAAACCCTTAGCCCATATCCCAAAAAAATCCTCAACCCTTAGCTCGAAAACATCTATATCCCCAAAAAACTCACAACATTCATCCCTAAAAACCTTCAATTCTCAGAACTAAAATACCCTCATAGCTCATCTAAAAAAACCCTCAACCCTCATCACCAAATAACTAAAAACCCTTATCCCCAAAATACCCTAAACTCTCATCCCCCAAAAAATTAAACCATCATAAATAAACCTCTAAAACATCATCCCCTAAAATACCTTAACCCTCAACCCAAAAAATCTAAATCCATCAACCTAAAAACCCCAAAAATTACAGCAATAAAAAACCCTAAACAAAAAACCTCAAAAAACTATAAATCCTCAACCTAAATAATATCTAAACTCTCATGAACAATAAAATCATAAACCCTCATCCATAAAATTCCCGAAACCCTTAGCCCCCAAAAAATCCAATACCATCATTCCAATAAAAACACAAAACACATAGCCCAAAAAAATCAAACCCTCATCATAAGAAAACCAAAACCATCGAACCCAAAATCCAAAATCCATGTCCCAAAAAACCCATAAACTCTTATCTGAAAAAAAATCATATACCTTCATTAGCAAAAAATACCTAAACCCATTTCCCAAAAAAACACTAAACTACAAGAACCAAAAATACTCAATCCTTAAACCAAAGAAACTCTATCCCTTAAACACATTTCTCCAAAAAACCAAAAAAACTCTGCCCCATCATACCCTAAACCCTCTATACTAAAACAGTAAACATTAAGCCCTATGGAAATCCTAAACCATAGAGCCCACAAAAAACATAAAACCTCATCCCCAAAAAACCAAAAATCCCTTCCATAGTAAACCCTGATACTTTCAACCCAAAACCCAAAACCCTAAAACCTAAAATCCCTAAAACCGAATCCCTAAAAATCATATCTTCCTATGTCTCAAAAAACCCTAAATCCCCATCCCTAAAATAGTAAACAATCAACCTCAAAAAACCATAACACACATCCATAATAAACCCTTAACACTCAGCCCCAAAAAACAATAAATATTTAGCCACAAAAAAGTCTAATCCCTCACCTATAAGAATCCCATGACCATCATTCCCAAAAAGCCTTAGAAAAAATTACCCACAAAACCCTAAATCTTTTTCCTAAAAAATTATAAGTCCACTACACCGAAAAACCAAAAAACATCAACCAAAAAAAACCATTGTCACCTTTAAAACAAAAACCATTAAACAAAAAAAACATACAAAATCCCAAAAAAAAATATGCCATCATATTAAAAATTCATAAGACAAAGCCGTCAAAAATCCAAAACCCTCAGCCCAAAAAAAAACAAAACCCATCATCCATAAAAAACAATAAACCCTCATCCCCAAATAAACATAAACCCTTTTCCCCATGAACCCCCATAACCTCATTCCCAAAATTTCTCAAATCCTTCTCCTCAATAAACCCTTAACAAACTACCCTAAAAATAACTAAATCCTCATCCCCAAAAAAACTAGAATCTCTCATCCCCTGAAAACATAAACCTACAGTCCAAAAAATCTCTAAACCCCAAGACACATTAAACCATGAACATCAATCCCAAAAAAACCATAATCCCTTATCACATAAAACCTGAAACTATTTCCCAAAAAAACACTTAACAATCCACCCTAAATCAACTACCACAAAAACCACGAACCCTATCCCCTAAAAAATCCTAAATCATTAGCAGAAAAATAAGCTAAACCCTCGTCCCCAAATAACACTAAACTATCATCAGCAAAAAATAAAAATCCTTATCTCCAAACAACAATAAATCCACATCCCCAAAAAACCCTAATTCCTCATCCTGAAAAAACCCAAAACCCTTTAGCCACAGAAAACCCGAATACACATCCCCCAAATCCCATAAAATTCATCCTAAAAACCCCTAAACTGTCATCCCCCAAAAAACAAAAAATTCAATTCCCCAAAATACACAAAACCATTGTCCCCAAAAAAACACACAACCCTTTAACCCCAAAAAACTAAAACCTCAGCCCAAAAAAATCAAAATCTCTGATAAAAACAAATAATAAAACAGTCAGGCCCAAAAAAATCATTAATTCAACCACCCCAAAAACAAACTAAACCCTTGGACCTAAAAAATCCAAAATCCACGTCCCCAAAAATCCTAAACACTCTATCACAAAATACAAAAAAACATTGGCACCAAAAATTCCTATATCCTCACCCCCAAACAAAGTCTTTCTTATCAAAAAATCACTAAACTGTTATCCCCAAAAAAACATAATCCACAGCCCCTAAATCATAAACCCTCACCCCCAAAAAACCCTAAATTCTCAGCACAATAAAAACTATTAAATCATTAGTTCCCAAAAACTACATAACCTCATTATCAAAAAATCTTAATCCCACTACCCTAAAAACCCCAAAAACCACATCTAAGTAACTCAAAACCCATGACCTCGAAAAAACCAAACCCTCATCCCCAAAAAACACAAAACCCTGAGCAATAAATAACACTAAAGCCGGAACCCAAAATCCCAAAAACCCCACCAGAAAAAAAACATTAACACTAACCCCTAAAAAAACACTAAACCCCCATCCCCAAAAAATACAAAATTCACCACTCAATAAAATCCATAAATCATTGTATCTAAAAAAACCCTAAACCCTCAACCCCTAAAAACCCTAAACCATCATCCAAAGAAAACCATAATCCCCTGGCTCCAAAAATCCACAATCTGTAGGCCTAAAAACCCCTAAATGCTATTTCCCAAAAAAATTTAAACCCTAATGCCTAAAAAACATAATCCTTCAGACCAAACAAAAACTAAACCTATTGTATGAAATTACCCTACACCCTCATCCCAGAATACCATAAATTTTCTACCTTAAAAAACCATAAGCCCTCAGACAAAAAAAAACATAAACCCTCAGACAAAAAAAAAACATAAACCCTCATCCCAAAAATCCCTAAATCCCCATTCCTAAATAATCCTAATACATCTACAATGAATATCCATAAAAACTCATCCCTAATGAACCCTAAACCCTTGGTACCCAATAACCCTAAACCCTACGCCCAAATAAACATCAAAAAACTTATCCCTAAAAAGCACTATACCCTTAGACCCCAAAAATACTAAACCCTCATCATAAAAATAACCTAAACACTCAATACCAAGATAAACTATACCATCAGGCCAATAAAACCCTAAATTCTGATAAAAAATTCTATAATCCCCCAACCCAATAAAATCATAAACCCTAGGTCCCAAAAAACCATACACACTATACCAGAAAAAACTCTAAACGAAATGCCCCAAAAAAACCTTGAACCCCAACAAGAAAATTCCATAAAATGTTTTACCTAAAATAACTAAACCCTCAACCGCATACAAAAATAAACCCTATTCTCCAGAAATCCATTAAACTTTATCCCCAGAAAACCATGAACCCTCATCTCTAAAAAATCGTAAACCATCATCCCCAAGAAACCAAGATCCTTAAAAATAATATACCCTAGACAATTATCCCCCAAAAAAACATAAAATATCATCCAAAAAAACTAAATACTCGTCCAAAATAAATAATAAATACTCAAGACCAAATACAATTAAACCCACAGACCAATGAAAGAATAAACCCTCAACCCCAAAAAACCTGAACCCTCATTCCCAAAAAAATCCCCAATCCAAAAAGAATACCTAAACGCTAACTCCATGGCCCCAAAATATCCTTAAACCTCATCCCCCAATGATCATATACCCTTAGACCTAAAAAACCACAAACATTCATCCTAAAATATTCCTAAACCCTCATCCAAAAAAATAAACCCATAGGGCCAAAAAAAACCATCACCCCCATAAAATATAATCCCTCAGCCCCAAAACACCCAATACCCAAATACCTATATACCATAATCTCTCGACCCAAAAATACCCGAAATCATTATCCCAACAAATTATAATATACATCAAAAAAGGATTAAAATAATCCACATGAGTAAACCCAAGACTCTCAGCCCCATAATAACCCTAAACACTTTATAAAAAAAATAAACCCTAGATTAAAAAAACCCCTAAATCTATGGACAAAAAAACAATAAACCCTTGGAAACAAAAGACACTAAACCTTTAGAACAAATAAAACCTAATCCCATAGCACCAAATGAACATAATCCAACCACCCCCACAAAGCCATAAACCTTCATCCCAGTCACAACATTGTCCCTCATCCTAGAAAATCCATTAACACTCGACCAAAAAATAACCCGAAACATTCATCCCCAAATAACCCTAAACCCATCGCACTAAAAAATGAAATCCATCATCCTCAAAAACCCTAAACCCTCATCCACAAAAAAACTAATCCCTATTTCCCATGGAAACCTAAATCCTCAGTCTCATGAAACCCTAAACATTTATCCCCAAAATACCCTAAAACCTCATTCCTAAAATAACATAATGTCTTACCCTAAAAACCCTAAACCCATTTCCTAAAGAAATACAAAACCCTCCCCCCAACCAAAACCCTAAACCCGTAGCTAAAAAACCCCTAATCCCCCACAATAAAAAACCTAAACCATCAACCCCAAAAAATAGTAAATCCTTAGTCCCCAAAACCCTAATCCATAAATAAAAAAACACTAATCCCTCTACCCAAAAAAAACCCTAAATCATTTTCATCAAAAAAAACTAATCCCTCATTACTAAATTATCCTAAAACATCATCCCAAAATACCATAAACCCTCATCCCAAAAAAACCATAAAACAACACCCAAAAAAATCACAAAACCTCAACCAACAAAAAACCTAAACACTTAGCCATAAAAAACCCCAAACCCTCATCCTCAAAATAAAAAAAACCCTCATCCTCAAACACAAATCCCACACCCCCAAAAATAAAAAAAATCTTGTCCCCCAAAATTATTAATCACAAACCCACTATAAATCTTAATCCCTCATCCACCGAAAGAACTAAAGCCTAATCTAAAAAACATAACCCTGCAACCTAAAAACCCTATTCCTTGGAAACAAGATCCCTAAACACTCATCCCTAGGAAACCCTAATCCATTATCCAAAAAATTCCTTAAACCATCATCCCTAAAAACCCCAAAAAGTTTAGGCCCCCAAAACCAACAACCTCACAAAAAAACTCTATTGAACCTTATACCTAAAAATCCAAGACCCAAAACACTCATCCCAAAAAAACACTAATCCCACACCCCAAAAGAAACTAATCTATTATCCCCGAAAAACAATAAATCTTTTTCCCCAAAAAAACTATAAAAATATCCCCAAAAACCCTAAATCCATTACACCAAAAACCAATAAAACCTCTACCCCAAAAAACCCTAAACCCACAAAAAAACCCTAAACGTTTGTACCCATGTAATTCTAAACCCATATCACCAAAAAAATCTATATCATCATATTCCACCAAAAAAACCTAAACCCCGAACACTCATCCCCCCAAAACCCTAAACCATCGGTCCCAAAGAAACCTATAACCAAAGACACAAGAAACCCCAAATCCTCTACCATAAATAAACCTAACCCACAGACATAAATAACCCTACACCCTGAGACCCAAAAAACCCAAAACCCTTGGCCTAAAAAATCCTAAAACCCTCATCTTTAAAAACCCCTGAACCGTCAGCCCCAAAAACTCTTAAACCCTCGGCATCCAAATTCCATTCAACCCTTTCCAAAAAAAAAACACAAAACCTGATTCCAATAAAATAGTAATCCTTCAACCCAACAAAACTCTATAACATCTTCCCTCAATATTATAGAAACCCCCATACCCAAAAAACCGTAAAGCCTATGTCCTAAAAAACCAACACCCTCTCTCACAAAATCATGAAATCCACAACCTTAAAAAACATAATCCTTCAACCCCCAAAAACCTCAATACCTCAACACCAAAATTTTCTTAAAATTTAGCACCTAGAAAACAAAAACCCTTATCATAATAAAATCTCTAACCCCACATACCTAGAAAACAGTAAACCATCATCCCAAAATTTCCCAAAACCCAAATCTGAAAAATCCTAAACATTTGACCCAAAAACCGAAAAACCCATAGAATTAAAAACCTAAAACCCTTGGCCCCAATAAAATTGTAAATCCATAGCTCTATATAATTATAAACTCAAACCCCCAAAAATCCCTAAACCTCAAAACCCAAAAAAATCATAAACCCTTATCCCTAGAAAAACCAAAACTATCAACCCCAAAAAAACCTATACTGTTATCGCCAAAAAAAACTAAACTCTCAGCCCTAAAAAGCCAAATAACCATACCCTAAAGAACCCTAAACCATCGACCACAGAAATAATTTAACCCTCAGTCACCGAAAAACCCAAACCCCTGGCCCCCTAAACAATTCTACACTCAACACCTAAAAAGCCTAAACAGTCAACCAAAAAAAAACACAAACCCACTTCCCCAAATAAACACTAAATCCACCTTCTAGGAAAACTAAATATGTCCATCCCAAGAACCCCTAATCTCTAAGGTCAAAAAACCAAAAAACCTCATACAAAAAAACAAAAAAAAACTCTCCACCACAAAAACCATAAACACTATTCCCAAAAAATGAAAACCCTCATCCTCAAAAAATCTGAAAACCACATCCACAGTAAACCCAAAACCCTTATCCCTACAAAACCCATATACCTCATCCCCAAAAGTCCCAAAAATCAACTCCAAAACCCTAAACACATATCCTTGATAAAGACTAAATATTGAGCCCAAAAAAAAATTAAACGTCAGCCCCAAAACACACTACAAACTCAGCGTCAGAAAAATCCAAATCATTAATCTCAACAAACCATAAACCCTCTAAACCTAATAAACCGTAAACCTCATCATAAAAACACTAAATTAATGTCCCCAAAACAATGTAAACCCACATATTAAGAAAATTATGAACCTTCATTATAAAAAACAACAAATACTTAGCCCCAAAAAACCCTTAACCATAAACCCCCAACAAACCCTACAACTTTTCCCCACAAACCCTAAACCCCATGTAACGAAACTCCTACACCCTTATCCCCAAAAAAACAAAACACTAATAGCCCCAAAACCTAAAACCAAAAACAAAAAAACCCCAACCCCCCAGCCCAACAAAACAACAAATACTCATCCCGAAAAAACACCAAAACCTCGACCCAAACAAATCCTAAATCCTTATCCAAAATAATCCCAAAAAATTATCCCCAAAAAAACCAAAACAGTCAATCCTAAAAACAGAATACCCCATATAAAAAACCAAAAAACCCTTACCCCCCCAAAACCCCAAACCCTCATCCCTAAAAACATACAAATCCAATGCCTAGAAAACTAAAACCCCTCAACCAAAAAACCCCAAAACCTCATATACATATTACTATATACTAGACCTAAAAAAACAAAATAATCAATTTACATAAGAACATGAAATCTTCATCCCTAAAAACCAATAATACCCAGAGGCCAAAAACCAGTAAACACATAGAACAAAAATACAAAACCTTCAATTGAAAAAATAACAACCCCTCAAAACTAAAACCTTATATACATGATCCCAAAAAACAGAATACCCTAACCCCAAAAAAACCATTATCCCTATTCATCAAGAATCTATAAATCCTAGGACCCACAAAACCTCATACTCGTAGCCAAATAATAAACAAAATCCATATCCTCAAAAAAATGTAAACCCATGTTCCAAAAACCCCAAAATATCATCTCTATAAATCCAATATACTATGTTCCAGAAATTCCGAAATCATTTTCCCCAAAAAACCCAAAACCCTCATCGCCAATAAAAACCAAAATCTCTGATAACAACAAATAATAATACACTTAGGCCCAAAAAATTCATTAAACCAACCACCCCAAAAATAAAATAAACCCGTGGACCTAAAAAATCCAAAATCCATGTCCCCAAAAATCCTAAACACTCTAACCCAAAATACACAAAAACATTGGCCCCAAAAAATCCTATATCCTCACCCCCAAACAAAGTCTTTCTTATCAAAAAACCACTAAACTGTTATCCCCAAAAAAAACATAATCCACAGCCCATAAATCATAAACCCTCACCCCCAAAAACCCTAAATTCTCAGCATAATAAAAACTATTAAATTATTAGTTCCCAAAAACTACATACCCTCATTATCAAAAAAATCTTAATCCCACTACCCTAAAAACCCCAAAACCACATCCAAATTACTCTAAACCCTTGACCTCGAAAAAACCAAACCATTATCCCCAAAAAACACAAAACCCTAAGCAATAAATAACACTAAACCCTGAACACAAAATCCCAAAAACCCCACCATATAAAAAACAATAACACTAACGCATAAAAAAACATTAAACCCCCTTCCCCAAAAATAAAAAATGCACCACTCAATAAATTCCATAAATCATTATCTCTAAATAAACCATAAACCATCATCCCCTTAAAACCCTAAACCATCATCCAAAGAAAAAAATAATCCCTCGGCTCCAAAAATCCGCAATCCATAGGCCTAAAAACCCCTAAATTCTCTTGCCCAATAAATTTTAAACCCTCATGCATAAAAAACATAAACCTTAAAACCAAACAAAAACTAAACCTATTGTATGAAATTACCCAACACCCTCATCCAAAAGTACCATAAATTGTCTACCTTAAAAAACCATAAGCCCTCAGACAAAAAAAACATAAACCCTCAAACCAAAAAAATATAAACCCTCATCCCAAAAATCCCTAAATCCCCATTCGAAAATAATCCTAATACATATAAAGTGAATATCCATAAAAACTCATCCCTAAAGAACCCTAAACCCTTAGTACCCAATAACCCTAAACCCTACGCCCAAATAAACATAAAAAACTTATCCCTAAAAAGCACTATACCCTTAGACCCAAAAAATACTAAACCCTCATCCTAAAAATAACCTAAACCCTCAATACCAAGATAAAATATACCATCAGGAAAATAAACCCCTAAATTCTGATAAAAAATTCTATAATCCCCCAACCCAAAAAAATCTTAATCCCTCGGTCCCAAAAAACCATACACACTATACCAAAAAAAAAACTCTAAACCAAAAGCCCCAAAAAAACCTAGAACCCCAACAAGAAAATTCTATAAAACATTTTACATAAAATAACTGAACCCTCAAACCCATACAAAAATTAACCCTATTCTCCAAAAAGCCATTAAACTTTAGCCCCAGAAAACCATGAACCCTCAGCTCTGAAAAAGCTTAAACCATCATCCCCAAGAAACCTAGATCCTTAAAACTAATATACCATAGACAATTATCCCCCAATAAAACATAAAATATCATCCAAAAAAACTAAATACTCATCTGAAATAAATAATAAATACTCAAGACCAAAAACAATTAAACCCACATACCAATGAAACACTAAACCCTCAACCCCAATAAACCTGAACCCCCATTCCCAAAAAAATCCCACATCCAAAAAGAATACCAAATCGCTAACTCCGTGGCCCCAAAATATCGTTAAACCTCATCCCCAAAAGATCATATACCCTTAGACCTAAAAACCCATAAACATTCATCCTAAAATATTCCTAAACACTCATCCAATAAAATAAACCCCTAGGGCCAAAAAAAACCATCACCCCCCAAAAACATAATCCCTCATCCGCAAAACACCCAATACCCAAATACCTATAAACCATAATCTCTCGACCCAAAAATACCCGAAATCCTTATCCCAACAAATTATAATATACATCCAAAAAGATTTAAAATACTCCACATGAGTAAACCCAAGACTCTCAGCCCCAAAATAAACCAAAACACTTTATAAAAAAAATAAACCCTCGACTCCAAAAAACCCTAAATCTATGGACAAAAAAAACAATAAACCCGTGGAAACAAAAGAAACTAAACATTTAGCACAAATAAATCCTAAACCCATAGCACCAAATGAACATAATCCAACCACCCCACAAAGCCATAAACCTTCATCCCAATCAAAACATTATCCCTCATCCTAGAAAATCAGTTAACACTCGACCACAAAATAACCCGAAACAATCATCCCCAAATAACCCTAAATTCATGGCACTAAAAAAAATCAAATCCATCATCCTCAAAAACCCTAGACCCTCATCCCAAAAAAAAAACTAATCCCTATTTCCAATGAAAACGTAAATCCTCAGTCTCATGAAAACCTAAACATTCATCCCCAAAATACCCTAAAACCTCATTCCTAAAATAACCTAATGTCATACCCTAAAAAACCCTAAACCCATTTCCTAAAAAATACAAAACCCTCCCCCAACCAAAATCCTAAACCCGTAGCTAAAAAACCCCTAATCCCCCATAAAAAAAAACCTAAACCATCAACCCCAAAAAACCCTAAATCCTTATTCCCCAAAACCCAAATCCATAAATAAAAAAACACTAATCCCTCTACCAAAAAAACCCTAAATCTTTTTCCACGAAAAAACCTAATCCGTCGATATGAAATTATCCTAAAACGTCATCCAAAAATACCATTAACCCTCATCCCAAAAAAACCATAAAACAACACCCACAAAAAAATCACAAACCCTCAACCACCAAAATACCTAAACACTCAGCCATAAAAAACCACAAACCCTCATCCTAAAAATAAAAAAAACCCTCATCCCCAATCACAAACCCCACATCCCCAAAAATAAAAAAATTCTTGTCCGCAAAAATATTAATCACACGCCCACTATAAATCATAATCCCTCATCCACCGAAAGAACTAAAGCCTAATCTAAAAAACATAACCCCTGAACCTAAAAACCCTATTCCTTGGCAACAAAATCCCTAAACACTCATCCCTAGGAAACCCTAATCCATTATCCAAAAAATTCCTTAAACCATCATCCCTAAAAACCCCAAAAAGTTTAGGCCCCCAAAACCAACAACCTCACAAAAAAAACTCTATTGAACCTTATACCTAAAAATCCAAGACTCAAAACAGTCATACCTAAAAAACACTAATCCCACACCCCAAAAGAAACTAATCTGTTATCCCCGAAAAACAATAAATCTTTTTCCCCCAAAAAAACTATACAAATATCCCCAAAAACCCTAAATCCATTACACCAAAAACCACTAAAACCTCTACCCCAAAAAACCCTAAACCCACAAAAAAACCCTAAACGTTTGTACCCATGTAATTCTAAACCCATATCACCAAGAAAATATAAATCATCATATTCCACCAAAAAAACCTAAACCCTCAACCCCAAAAACCCCGAACACTCATCCCCCCAAAACCCTAAACCATCGCTCCCAAAGAAACCTAAAACCCAAGACACAAGAAACCCCAAATCCTCTACCATAAATAAACCTAACCCACAGCCATAAATTACCCTACACCCTGAGACCCAAAAAACCCAAAACCCTTGGCCTATAAAATCCGAAAACCCTCATCTTTAAAAACCCCTAAACCCTCAGCCCCAAAAACTCTTAAACCCTCAGCATCCAAATTCCATTCATTCCTTTCCAAAAAAACACAAAACCCGATTCCAATAAAATAGTAATCCTACAACCCAACAAAACTCTATAACATCTTCCCTAAATATAATAGAAACCCCCATACCCAAAAAACCGTAAAGCATATGTCCTAAAAAACCAACACCCTCTCTCAAAAAATCATGAAATCCACAACCTTAAAAAACATAATCCTTCAACCCCCAAAAACCTCAATACCTCAACACCAAAATTTTCTTAAAATTTAGCACCTAGAAACCAAAAACCCTTATCATTAAAAAATCTATAACCCCACATACCTAGAAAAAAGTAAACCATCATCCCAAAATTTCCCAAAACCCAAATCTGAAAATCCTAAACATTTGACCCAAAAACCAAAAAACATATAGAATTAAAAACCTAAAACCCTTGGCCCCAATAAAATTTTAAATCCATAGCTCTATAAAATTATAACCTCAAACCCCCAAAAATCCCTAAACCTCAAAACCCAAAAAAATCATAAACCCTTATCCCTAGAAAAACCAAAACTATAATCCCCAAAAAAAACCTATACCGTTATCGCCAAAAAACACTAAACTCTCAGCCCTAAAAAGCCAAATAACCATTCCCTAAAGAACCCTAAACCATCGACCACAAAAATAATTTAACCCTCAGTCCCCGAAAAACCCAAACCCCTGGCCCCCTAAACAATTCTACACTCAACACCTAAAAAGCCTAAACACTCAACCAAAAAAACACAAACCCACTTCCCCAAATAAACACTAAATCCTCATTCTCGGAAAACTAAATCTGTCAATCCCAAGAACCCCTAATCTTTAAGGTCAAAAAACCAAAAACCCTCATACAAAAAAAACACAAAAAACTCTCCACCAAAAACCATAAACACTATTACCAAAAAATGAAAACCCTCATCCAAAAAAAATATGAAAACCACATCCACAGTAAACCCAAAACTCTTATCCCTACAAAACCCATATACCTCATCCCCAAAAGCCCCAAAAATCAACTCTAAAACCCTTAACACATATCCTTGATAAAAAAATAAATATTGAGACCAAAAAAAATTAAACGTCAGCCCCAAAACACACTACAAACTCAGCGTCAGAAAAATCTAAATCATTAATCTCAACAAACCATAAACCCTCTAACCCTAATAAACCGTAAAACTCATCATAAAAATACTAAATTAAAGTCCCCAAAACAAAGTAAACATCCACATTAAGAAAATTATGAACCTTCATCCTAAAAAATAACAAATACTTAGCCCCAAAAAACCCTTAACCACAAACCCCCAACAAACCCTAAAACTTTTCCCCACAAACCCTAAACCCTATGTAACGAAACTCCTACACCCTTATCCCCAAAAAAAACAAAACACTAAAAGCCCCAAAACCTAAAACCAAAAACAACGAAACCCCAATCCCCCATCCCAAAAAAACAACAAATACTCATCCCAAAAAAACACCAAAACCTCGACCCAAACAAATCCTAAATCCTTATCCAAAATAATCCCAAAAAAATATCCCCAAGAAAACCAAAACAGTCATTCCTAAAAACAGAATACCCCATCTAAAAAAATAAAAAAAACACTTACCCCCCCAAAACCCCAAACCCTCATCCCTAAAAACATACAAATCCAATGCCTAGAAAACTAAAACCCCTCAACCAAAAAACCCCAAAACCTCATATACATATTACTATATACTAGACCTAAAAAAACAAAATAATCAATTTACATAAGAACGTGAAATCTTCATCCCTAAAAACCAATAATACCCAGAGGCCAAAAACTAGTAAACACATAGAACAAAAATACCAAAACCTCAATTGAAAAAATTACAACCCCTCAAAACTAAAACCTTATATACATGATCCCAAAAAACAGAATACCCTAACCCCAAAAAAATCATTATCCCTATTCATCAAGAATCTATAAATCCTAGGCCCCACAAAACCTCATACTCGTATACAAATAAAAAAAAATCCATATCCTCAAAAAAATGTAAACACATGTTCCAAAAACCCCAAAATATCATCTCTAAAAATCCAATATACTATGTTCCAGAAATTCCAAAATCATTTTCCCCAAAAAATCCAAAACCCTCATCGCCAATAAAAACCAAAATCTCTGATAACAACAAATAATAATACACTCAGGCCCAAAAAATTCATTAAACCAACCACCCCCAAAACAAACTAAACTCTTGGACCTAAAAAATCCAAAATCCACGTCCCCAAAAATCATAAACTCTCTAACCCAAAATACACAAAAAAATTGGCCCCAAAAAATCCTATATCCTCACCCCCAAAAAAAGTCTTTCTTATCAAAAAATCACTAAACTGTTATTCCCCAAAAAACATAATCCACAGCCCCTAAATCATAAACCCTCACCCCCAAAACCACTAAATTCTTAGCATAATAAAGACTATTAAATTATTAGTTCCCAAAAACTACATACCCTCATTATCAGAAAATCTTAATCCCACTACCCTAAAAACCCCAAAACCACATCCAAATAACTCTAACCCCTTGACCTCGAAAAAACCAAACCCTCATCCCCAAAAAACACAAAACCCTAAGCAATAAATAACACTAAACCCTGAACACAAAATCCCAAAAGCCCCACCATATAAAAAACAATAACACTAACCCCTAAAAAACATTAAACCCCCTTCCCCAAAAATAAAAAATTCACCACTAAATAAAATCCATAAATCATTGTCTCTAAATAAACCCTAAACCCTCATCTCCTTAAAACCCTAAACCATCATCGAAAGAAAAAAATAATCCCTCGGCTCCAAAAATCCACAATCCATACGCCTAAAAACCACTAAATGCTCTTGCCCAAAAAAATTTAAACCCTCATGCATAAAAAACATAAACCTTCAGACCAAACAAAAACTAAACCTATTGTATGAAATTACCCTACACCCTCATCCAAAAGTACCATAAATTTTCTACCTTAAAAAACCATAAGCCCTCAGACAAAATGACATAAACCCTCAAACCAAAAAAAAATATAAACCCTAATCCCAAAAATCCCTAAATCCCCATTCAAAAATAATCCTAATACATCTAAACTGAATATCCATAAAAACTCATCCCTAAAGAACCCTAAACACTTAGTACTCAATAACCCTAAACCCTACGCCCAAATAAACATAAAAAAACATATCCCTAAAAAGCACTATACCCTTAGACCCCCAAAATACTAAACCCTCATCCAAAAAATAACCTAAACCCTCAATACCAAGATAAAATATACCATCAGGAAAATAAACCCCTAAATTCAGATAAAAAATTCTATAATCCCCCAACCCAAAAAAATCTTAAACCCTCGGTCCCAAAAAACCATACACACTATACCAAAAAAAATTCTAAACCAAATTCCCCAAAAAAACCTAGAACCCCAACAAGAAAATTCCATAAAACGTTTTACATAAAATAACTAAACCCTCAACCCCATACAAAAATTAACCCTATTCTCCAAAAAGCCATTAAACTTTAGCCCCAGAAAACCATGAACCCTCAGCTCTGAAAAAGCTTAAACCATCATCCCCAAGAAACCTATATCCATAAAACTAATATACCATAGACAATTATCCCCTAATAAAACATAAAATATCATCCAAAAAAAATAAATACTCATCCGAAATAAATAATAAATACTCAAGACCAAAAACAATTAAACCCACAGACCAATGAAACACTAAACCCTCAACCCCAATAAACCTAAACCCCCATTCCCAAAAAAATCCCACATCCAAAAAGAATACCTAATCGCTAACTCCGTGGCCCCAAAATATCCTTAAACCTCATCCCCAAAAGATCATATACCCTTAGACCTAAAAACCCATAAACATTCATCCTAAAATATTTCTAAACACTCATCCAAAAAAATAAACCCCTAGGGTCAAAAAAACCATCACCCCCCAAAAACATAATCCCTCAGCCCCAAAACACCCAATACCCAAATACCTATAAACCATAATCTCTCGACCCAAAAATAAATGAAATCCTTATCCCAACAAATTATAATATACATCCAAAAAGATTTAAAATACTCCACATGAGTAAACCCAAGACTCAAATCCCCAAAATAACAATAAACACTTTATAAAAAAAATAAACCCTCGACTCCAAAAAACCCTAAATCTATGGACAAAAACACAATAAACCCTTGGAAAGAAAAGACACTAAACCTTTAGCACAAATAAATCCTAAACCCATAGCACCAAATGAACATAATCAAAACACCCCACAAAGCCATAAACCTTCATCCCAATCATAACATTATCCCTCATCCTAGAAAAGCCGTTAACACTCGACCACAAAATAACCCGAAACAATCATCCCCAAATAACCCTAAATCCATGGCACTAAAAAAAATAAAATCCATCACCCTCAAAAACCCTAAACCCTCATCCCCAAAAAAAACTAATCCCTATTTCCAATGAAAACGTAAATCCTCAGTCTCATGAAACCCTAAACATACATCCCCAAAATACCCTAAAACCTCATTCCTAAAATAACCTAATGTCATACCCGAAAAAACCCTAAACCCATTTCCTAAAAAATACTAAACCCTCCACCAACAAAAATCCTAAACCCGTAGCTAAAAAACACCTAATCCCCCACAATAAAAAACCTAAACCATCAACCCCAAAAAACCCTAAATCCTTATTCCCCAAAACCCAAATCCATAAATAAAAAAACAGTAATCCCTCTACCAAAAAAACCCTAAATCTTTTTCCACGAAAAAATCTAATCCGTCCGTACTAAATTATCCTAAAACGTCATCCAAAAATACCATTAACCCTCATCCCAAAAAAACATAAAACAACACCCACAAAAAAATCACAAACCCTCAACCACCAAAATACCTAGACACTCAGCCATAAAAAACCCCCAAACCCTCATCCTCAAAATAACAAAAACCCTCATCCCCAAACACAAATCCCACATCCCCAAAAATAAAAAAAATCTTGTCCCCCAAAATATTAATCACATGCCCACTATAAAT
The DNA here is from genome assembly GCA_963277665.1 of Viscum album. Taxonomy (NCBI): domain Eukaryota; kingdom Viridiplantae; phylum Streptophyta; class Magnoliopsida; order Santalales; family Viscaceae; genus Viscum; species Viscum album. The sequence continues at coordinate 1,900,840,430 of OY728141.1, forward strand.
CCTAATCCCTCATCCACCGAAAGAACTAAACCCTAATCTAAAAAACATAACCCCTAAACCTAAAAACCCTATTCATTGTCAACAAAATCCTTAAACACTCATCCCTAGGAAGCCCTAATCCATTATCCAAAAAATTCCTTAAACCATCATCCCTAAAAACCCGAAAATGTTTAGGCCCCCAAAACCAATAACCTCACAAAAAAAACTCTATTGAACCTTATACCTAAAAATCCAAGACCCAAAACACTCATCCCAAAAGAAACACTAATCCCACACCCCAAAAGAATGTAATATATTATCCCCGAAAGACTATAAATCTTTTTCCCCAAAAAAACTATACAAACTTCCCCAAAAACCCTAAATCCATTACACCAAAAACCACTAAAACCTCTACCCCCAAAAACCCTAAACCCACAAAAAACCCTAAACGTTTGTACCCATGTAATTCTAAACCCATGTCACCAAAAAAATCTAAATCATCATATTCCACCAAAAAAACCTAAACCCTCAACCCCAAACACCCCGAACACTCATCCCCCCAATAACCTAAACCATCGGTCCCATAGAAACCTAAAACCCAAGACACAAGAAACCCCAAAATCTCTACCATAAATAAAACTAACCCACAGCCATAAGTAACCCTACACCCTGAGACCCAAAAAACCCAAAACCCTTGGCCTAAAGAATCCTAAAACCCTCATCATTAAAAACTCCTAAACCCTCAGCCCAAAAAACTCTTAAACCCTCTGCATCCAAATTCCATTCAACCCTTTCCAAAAAACACTAAACCCCATTCCAATAAAATAGTAATCCTTCAACCCAAAAAAAACTCTATAACAACTTCCCTCAATATAATAGAAACCACCATACCCAAAAAACCATAAAGCCTATGTCCTAAAAAAACAAAACCCTCTCTCAAAAAATCATGAAACCCACAACCTTAAAAAACATAATCCCTCAACCCCCAAAAACCTCAATACCTCAACACCAAAAGTTTCTTAAAATTTAGCACCTAGAAACCAAAAACCCTTATCATAAAAAAATCTCTATCCCCACATACCTAGAAAACACTAAACCATCATCCCAAAATTATCCAAAACCCAAATCTGAAAAATCCTAAACATCAGACCCAAAAACCAAAAAACCCATAAAATTAAAAACCCAAAACCCTTGGCCCCAATAAAATTGTAAATCCATAGCTCTATAATATGATAACCTCAAACCCCCAAAAATCCTTAAACATCAAAACCCAAAAAAAACATAAACCCTTATCCTTAGAAAAACCAAAACTATCAACCCCAAAAAAACCTATACCGTTATCGCCAAAAAACACTAAACTCTCAGCCCTAAAAAGCCAAATAACCATACCCCAAAGAACCATAAACCATAGACCACAAAAATCCCTTAACCCTCAGTCACGGAAAAACCCAAACCCCCGGCCCCCTAAACATTTCTACACTCAACACCTAAAAAACCTAAACACTCAACCAAAAAAAACACAAACCCACTTCCCCAAAAAAACAATTAATCTTAATTCTAGGAAAACTAAATTTGTCCATCCGAAGAGCCCCTAATATCTAAGGTAAAAAAACCAAAGACCCTCATACAAAAAAACACAAAAAACTGTCCACCACAAAAACCATAAACACTATTCCCAAAAAATGAAAACCCTCATCCTCAAAAAAATATGAAAACAAAATCAACATTAAACCCAAAACCCTTATCCCTACAAAACCCATATACCTCATCCCCAAAAGCCCCAAAAATCAACTCCAAAACCCTAAACACATGTCCTTGATAAAAACTAAATATTGAGCCCAAAAAAAATTAAACGTCATCCCCAAAACACACTACAAACTCAGCCTCAGAAAAATCCAAATCATTAATCTCAAAAAACCATAAACCTTCTAACCCTAATAAACCATAAACCTCATCATAAAAACGCTAAATTCAAGTCCGCAAAACAATGTAAACCCCCATATTAAGAAAATTATATACCTTCATCATAAAAAACAACAAATACGTAGCCCCAAAAAACCCTTAACCATAAACCCCCATCAAACCCTAAAACTTTTCCCCAAAAACCCTAAACCCTATGTAACAAAACTCCTACACCCTTATCCCCAAAAAACACAAAACACTAATAGCCCCAAAACCTAAAACAAAAAACATCAAAACCCCAATCCCCCAGCCCAACAAAACAATAAATAGTCATCCCAAAAAACACCAAAACCTTGACCCAAAGAAATCCTAAATCCTTATCCAAAATAATACCAAACCAATATCCCCAAAAAAACCAAAACACTCAATCCTAAAAACAGAATACCCCATCAAAAAAAAACCAAAAAACCCTTACCCCCCCCCCCCAAACCCCAAACCCTCATCCCTAAAAACTAACAAACCCAATGCCTAGGAAACTAAAACCCCTCAACCAAAAACTGCAAAACCTCATATACATATTACTATATTCTAGACCTAAAAAAAATTAATCAATTTACCTAAGAACATGAAATCTTAATCCCTAAAAACCAATAATACCCGGAGGCCAAAAACCAGTAAACACATAGACCAAAAATACGAAACCCTCATTTGAAAAAACCACAACCCCTCAAAACTAAAACCTTATATACATGATCCCAAAAAACAAAATACCCTATCCCCAAAAAAATTATTATCCGTATTCCTCAAGAATCTATAAATCCTAGGCCCCATAAAACCTCATACTTGTAGCCCAAAAAAAATCCTTATCCTCAAAAAAATTTAAACACATGTTCCAAAAACCCCATAATATCATCTCTCAAAATCCAATATACTATGTCCCAGAAATTCCGAAAACATTTTCCCCAAAAAACCGAAAACCCTCATCGCCAATAAAAACCAAACCCATATCCCTCAATAAAACTCAAACCCTCAATTAATCCCAATCCCTCTACCCCCAATAAATCTAAAACCTAAACCATTAAACACATAAACCCCTTAGTCCCAAAAAATCCCAATCACTCAACCCTAAAAATACATAATCCATCAATATCAAAATATGAAAAACCATATAACCTAAAAATTCCAAAACCACAAACCCCTAAAACCCAAACCACTCACACACAAAAAAAACTAAACCCTCATACCAAATAAAACCTAAAAAATCATCCAAAAATCAAAAAATCCCAAAACCCTCATCCCAAAAAAATCCCAAAACCCACAATCCCAAAAAAACCTAAACCCTAAGTGCTAAAAAATCCCCAAAACATGGTCTCAAAAATACAATAAACCATCATCCTCAAAAAACCGATAAACACACAACCCCAAAAAATACCTAAACGCTCAAACCTAAAAACACATAAACCCTCAGTGGAAAAAAATGTAATCCCTCATCCCTAAAAACCCTAAACCCTCAGCCTAGAAAATCTATAAACCCTTGGCCATAAAAATCCAAAAACCCTCAACCCCTAAATACCTTTAACCTTCTGAACTAGAAAACCTCCAATCCCTCGTCACACAAAATTACATTAACATTTCCCCCCAAAAAAACATAAACCCTAAGCTCCCCAAAAACCCTAATCCCTAAACCATAATATATGTTAATCTCATATAATAAAAAAACTTTATCCTTTAGGTCCAAATCTCTATCCATAAAAATATGAAACACTCAACTCGAAAACACCAAAACCACAGACCCCCAAAAAACACTAAACACATAGACCTAATAAACAACAATACCTTATCATAAAAATCCCCCAAACACTCATCACCAAAACCCTTAAACCCCCAGCCTTGGGAAACACCAAACACTCATCACCAAAAACCCCAAAACCCTCAACCCCAAAAATTCTGAAACTGTTATCCCCCTAAAAACCAAAAACCTTACCCCAAAAATAATCCAAAACCTTAAAACAGAACACCCCTAAAACCTTATCCCTAAAAAAATACTCGGTGACACAAGAATACCCCAAAAACATGACCCCTAAAACCCTAAGATGGTATCCCCAAAAAAACACTAAACCATGAACTCCAATAAAACCCAAACCCCCACACCCCAAAACCCTTATCCCTCATCCCCCATAGAACAAAGAACCATTAAGATTAAAAACCACTTAAACCCAAAACACACTAAATCTATAGACCTCAAAATCCGTATACCATCAACCCTAAAAATACCTAAAAATCAGCACAAGAAAATCCCAAAATCTGTTCCTCAAAACACACAAAATCCTCAACCCCAAAAAAATGTATACCCAAATTCCCAAAAATACTTATACCCTCAGTTAAAAATGAATAAAAACACATCCCAAAAAAACCCGATAACCTTTTCCAAAAAAAAACAAAAATAATAATCCCCAAAAAACCATAAACACTAATCCCTAAATAATAACAAACCCTCTACCCCATACATCCTCAAGCAATCATCAAATGAAGACCCTAATGCCTCATAAAAACCATATACACCAAATAAACCCCAAAGAATTAGAAACAATAAACTCTGGACACACATCCCAAATAATCCAAAACACTCATCCATAGAAAACTCAAAACCCTTATCCCCAAAATTCCCATACCCACATCCAAAAAAAAAAACCCAAAATTATCTGCCCCAAAAACCCCTAAACCATCATCCCAAAAGAAATTAAGACTCTCAACCAAATAAACCCTAAACCCTCATCCATGATAAAACCCAAAACCAATCCCCAAAAAACCCTTAATCCTCATCCCTAAAATATCACATACCCTCATACCCAAAACCAATACCCTATCCCCATAAAACACTAAACCATCAACCCGAAAAAAACCATAAACCCTCTGACCCAAAACTCATAAACCATTAGTCCCAACAAAACTAAAACCCCTTACAAAAAAAACACTAAACCCTAATCAATGAAAATCATGAAAAACTCAGCTCTAAATATCCCAAAATATTCAGCCTGAAAAATCCCCAATCCATCAGTCCTAAGAAAAATAAAAACATTAGCTCAAAATAAAACCATAAACCCTTATCCCCCAAACCCATAAACACTCATTCCCAAAAAAAATAAGCCATCATCCATAGAAACACACAAAACCTTAACCCATGAAAACCATCAACAATCAACGCATAAAAGAATAAATCCTTCACCCCAAAAAATCAAAAACATTGTTCCCCAAAAACTCATAATCCCACAGCCCCAAAATTCCCTAAACCCTTGACACCAAAATACCCTTATTCCCTAGACCAAAAAACCTTAAAAATCAACACCAACAAACACAAAACCCTCAACCACAAGAAACATAGTCATTTTTCCCCAAATACCCCAGACCATTATCCCCAATAAACCATAAACCCTCATTCGCAAAAGTCCCTAAATCATCATCCCAAAAAAAATATAAACCCTCTTGCACAAAAACCATAATTCATTATCATAATATAACCCTAATCCTCCATCCCAAAAAATATCTAACCCCTCTTCCCTATGAATTCCAAAACACACAGCCACAAAAAACCCTAAACCACCAGAAACAAAATACCATAACCCCTCAGCAATAAAAAATATAGTCTCTTCTTCATAGCAACACTAACCCTCATACCCCCAAATCCATAAACCCTCATCCCCAAATGTCATGATCTCTTCTCCGTATAAATATATAAACTCTCATCCCAAAAAAAATCGTAAACACATATCCACAGAAAACACTAATACCTTAGAAAAAAACAATAAACCCTGGTCCCTTCTGTATAAAAAACCATAAACACTAATCCCGAAAAAACTCAAAACCATTATTTCAAAAAAAAAACGCAAACCATTTTCTTCTATAATTAGTTAACCCTCAAAACTAGAAAATCCCAAACCCTCACCCCCAAAAAAATCTAAACCCTCAGCCCCAAATAGGTTATCAACACTCACCCCAAAAAAACCCAGAACCATCATCCCTAATAAACCCAAAACCCAAAACCCTCATCCCCAAAAACCCCAATCTCGAAGCCCTAAATAAACCTAAACAATCTTACGAAAAAAAATCTATGCCCTTATCCCATAAACCCTTACCACTCAGTCCTAGAAAACCAAAACCCTTATCTCCATGGGAACCCTAAACCCTCGTCCCCAAAAATCCAATAACCCCCAGGCACATAGAACACTAAACCTCAACCCCAGAAAACCATAAACAATTATCCATAGAAAACCCAAAATCCTAAAACAAAAAAAACCAAAAGAACTCAGTCCCAAAAAACACTAATCCCTTATCCCCAAAGCAGTAAAAGCATATCAACTAAAAACCATAAACCCTTTTGGCTGCCAAAATCTCGAAATCCCCCATCCAAAAATACAGTGAAACCACAACAACAGGAAAAACATAACTCATCAAAAAATTCAAAAAACACTCTACCCCATGAAACATTTTATGCTCAGACGTAAAAAACCCTAAAACCTTAACCCGAATTAATCCATAACTATCATCTCAAAAATAGCTTGAACCCTCATCCCCAAAACCCTATTCCCTCATCCCAGAAAAACACTAAACAGTCTCCCCAAAAATCATTAACACATTTCTAAAAAATCCATAAACCCTCAGCCCCATGAAACCCCAAAACCTCAACAACAAAAAACCCTTGACCCTTATCCCCCAATAACTCATAACTCATGGCCTAAAAATACCCTAAACCTCTACCCAAATACACCCTAAACCACCATCCTCATATAATACAAAAACCTAGACCCTAAAAAATCTTAAACCTCTGACCCCAAAAAACCCTATAACATCATCCCCGAAAACCTTGAAACCCTCGGCACCAAACACCCTAAAACCCTCAGCCCCAAAAAACACCATGCCCTTATCACCAAAAAACATGAAATCTTCGTCCCACAAAATAAATAAACCCTCATCCCCAAAAAATCTTAATCCGTCATCCCCAAAAACCCAAAAACCTTCTTCCCTTAAAAATCCAAACCCACCGACCCCAAAATATAGGAAACCCTCATCCCAAAAAACCTAAAACCCTCAACCACAAAAAACACTAATCCCTCAACTCTAAAAAAAGCATACACCCACATCCACCCAAATAACTATTACTTCAACCACAAAAAACAAAAGCACTCAAGAAAAAAAATATAAACCTCGAACTCCCAAAAATCGTAAACCCTTTTACATACAAACCCTAAATTCTCCACAGCCAAAACCCTAAACCCTCATCCCTAAAAAATCCATGAACCCTCAACCAAAAAAATGAACCCTCCACTCATGAATACACCAAACAAATTGTAAAAAATACCCCAAATCATTGACCCCAAAAAATCCCAAACCCTCATCTCTAAAAAACACTAAACCATTGAACCCAAAAAACCGTAAAACCTCATCCCAAAATAACCATAAACCCATAAAACCAAAAACAAATAGGCCCAAAAAAAACTAAACCCACATCCCATAATAATTTTAACCATTCGACCTATTAAACTATAAACCATCATCCCTAGAAAAA